>JAUESP010000304.1:4770000-6241495 GCA_030914335.1 Drosophila borborema
GGCCTTTGCTGCTCGTGAGCCATGAATCCAATCACTGAGAATATGACAAAACCCGCGAACATACTTGTACTCGAGTTCACGGTGCAGACGATCAGCGCATCCCTAAATCAATGCATTACAACTATGTTTTCCTCTTAATATATGTAGACTGCACTTACTTATACACATTGTTCGTGAACTTGTTGTAACTTCCGAGAGCCACCAAAGTTCCCAAGCCCAATCCATATGAAAAGAAGATTTGTGTTACGGCATCAATCCAAACCTGAAAAGAAATGCTTAACTTGGCATATATATCATTCCTGTACATCAATGACTGTATACCTCGGAATGGGTGAGTTTTGAAAAGTTGGGTATGATGTAGAACTTGATACCCTCGAGTGCACCAGGCAGGGTAATTCCGCGAATCAATAAGACAGTTAGCAAAACATATGGGAAGAGTGCAGTGAAGTAAACCACTTTACCAGTCCACTTAACGCCCTTCCAGATGCAGAAATAGCAAAGAATCCAAACAAGTAACAAGGTTCCGGCGAGCTCCCAGCGAATATTACCCAAATCTTCAATGCCGGAGGAAATTTGCAATGCTCTTCTCCTGTAAGAATTAAAATCTTTGTTAATGAGTTATGCAAACAAAGAACAACTAATATGCTAAGAATATAGAAGTATAGGCTAGTATGAAGAAAAATAATATAAATTCAGCGTTAAATACTTTTTTCCCTAAGAAAATCAGGTGCTGCTCTCTATTTTATCCTGAATCTATAGAGAATAGAAAATTAAGGAAAAATTGAAATAGAATTGATATTGAAAGTCTTGGTATCTCGTATATGCATTCTAAGAACTGAAAAGCTACTCAGCATACATTTTTCATTCCTCTGAAATCGAAATATGAAAAATATCAGCATAATTCTTGAGCTATTTTAACATATACTCAGCTAAATTATTTTTATTAGATTCTACTAAAGTGAACAAAATTAAAGATAATTCTACTTTTTGCATTCTTAAGAATTTGTAAGCCAAAGACCTCCTGTTGATAGATGAACTTAAAGAAATTGGTAAATCTTATATATAAGCAGCTTCACTATCTCATCTAATATATTTACCCATTATATCAAATTTGTTAAAGACTCAAAATCATTATTGCATATTGATTATTTTTGAAGGTCATACAAAATATTTTGCAATAATATGAAAAGTATATGAAAAATGTAAAAATTGTCTGTGTAACGTACTCCCAAAACTCTTTGACCGGATCTGTTAGCTCAGTCGTCGAGATATTTACGGATGCCACTGAGCAAATCTTGCCCGCTGTTCCATTGATCATCTTTTCCCAGCAATGCAGATTATTCCTCTCATACTGATTGACGCAGTTGACTGTGTTCCACCAGTTGTTGCATGTGCGCCAGGGAACGTCTGTAATTGAGGTAAGTATAAGATTGTTGCTCAAAGGAATATTGTTTGAGAGGGGCATAAGTCTTACCAGCGCGCATTGACATGAAGAAGTAAAATACTGCCCAGGCCAAGATGACAATATAGTAAACATTCATCCAGCACGACATCACAGCGGCAGCATATCCAATTCCTTTCACATAAATATTGCACAAGTGTTTAAAGAGCTTTAAAAGTCTTGACTTAAACTCAGCTTACCCTTGAAAATTGGAGCAATTTTGAAGACGCCCAGGCCGCCGATAGTCAACATTTGACCCAGCGCCAGTTCCATGAAGAACATCGGAATTCCAGCTAAAAACAATGTCAAAATATATGGAAGAATAAACGCTCCACCTCCATTCTTATAGCACAAGTATGGAAATCGCCAGACATTGCCTAAGCCAATTGCGAGGCCGACTACAGACAAAATGAAATCGAGTTTCGAGCTCCAACTTCCACGCTCTGGCAGGGTGACTTTTGTGAGCTGAATACGAATAAAGAATGTTAAGAAATATTCAATGAAAGATAATAAACAGAAACAAGTTATAAATGTGGTAGAATTCTATGAAGCTCGCTCTTAAGATACATCCATCTAACAGTGCATACCCATTTCTCTTGACAAAAGTTTATATTCAACTAATAATGTTCTGCTCAGCATTTATTTAAAACTCCAACAAATAACGGGAAATGCCAATTAGTATAAATAATATTTCAGTGCCATAGCTATGCCCTGATTTTCAGCTTTTTTCTTGTAATGATCACAACTGTTCATATAAAGGGATGAATCAGTTTAGTCAGTAGCGAAATGAGTGCTATGTGCGCAGCTGGAATTGTAAAATTGAGTCTCTGTATGACATCGAATGTGGCGCGTGTTATTCGGCTTTGCACGGCCCTCTTACAGTCGAGTGTTGTGTCAGTCAGTATGAGATGAGAGGGAGCTTAGGCTTTTTGTTGAAATTAAATGAATTTATTACTTTAACCTTGTTTTTCGAAAATATATATCTTTAGACATATACTATATACATCATAAATACGATTTCAATAAAATAATTCATAAATAAAAGTTCAATTTCAAATTCTTTCTTCATACTTTAAATCGAATATGAAAAATAAATAAAAAATAAATTCTATTATATATTAATTTTAATCTTCTCAAATATAATCTCAGTTACATATATATAAATCTTGCTCATTGATCAAAATCTTCTAAAAAATATCTCTATAAAATGCTTTTGCTGTATTTCGACATGCATTTAAAATAAATGTTTAAGAACAATTTCATAAATTTGTTAATTTAAAAATTTTATACTACTATTATATTTATAAAATTATAATTATTAAATTTCAATTTTTAATTTATTTATTTATTAAAAGCGTACCTGATGGCTTGTTGATGTGGCTGTAGTCTCCGTTGCTGCTGTGGCTGATAAGTCTTTTGGGCACAATAGCTTTCCCATTTCAATGGGATCGTGCTTTTGTCGATCCCCACCATCGCCATCGTTGCCACAATTACTAGACATTTCTTCAACTTTCTGCGCCCTATTTGTATTTCGAACTATCTTTGATGATTATTCTCCGTATACAAATTTGGACCTGGGAACACACAACAGAAAAGGAGTTTAATCAATTAATAGAATCGCGCAACAAGTTGATCAAATATTTAATTCGAATTTCAATTATGTTTTTATATTGCATTATGTTTCATAGTCCACAAGCACATCTTATTTCATATTGATAATAGATCCTCATCAGTCAGTTTCACAAGAGCATCTCGTAAAAGGATATTATCGGTTTGTATTAGTTTTTTTTTTTTTTTTTTTTCAAGCTGATATATGCTTGCATCAGATTTATTTATTACATAAGCATCACCACAGTAAAACGAATCTTATTTTTCACGCACCCACGACACCCAACCGGGTCACTGGCTAACATCCAACTGAATCTCTCTCGATCTCCGAGCTCGGGCCACCGCAAATATTCATGAACAAAAGCCCAGTTGCTGCCTATTAAAGCAGATATGCCAGTAATTTAAGCGATGCTTATGCGAAGCCAGGCTGCCTGTCATTTTTACATACAATTTAATTTAATAATGATTTACTGAGAGGGTTCTGACCGCAGCCAATGGCTACCTAGAAAACGCGGGCAGCCCATCCAAATGCGATATATGTATGTAGGTCCGATCCCAATTGTATTCACCCTAACCAACTAACACTCTGATCACTTGCTTACACTTCATATGTACTACATACCAAAGGGGTCCCAAATACCATTTCTATCCACATTTGTTGTTGTTGTTGAAAACTGTAAATATTTTATAACATACTGAAAGTTGTAAAACAACATATATAGAATTGAATGCTCAAACACTTACAGTTCATATAGTCATGTGTTAATATTAAATAAAATAAATAAATATGCCAGTTAATGTATATTTCATATATAAATGCACATTTAATATCACATGTATAAATTAATTATTGAATTGCCGTCCAGAGCTGCTTTCATCTCGAATCAAGGGTTGCCTACAAATTCAACATACCTATAAAGCAAATATTATTGAAATTAAAAAATTTATGACATTTTAATATTATATACATATATTTCATATAAGTACATATTTTTTATTAATAAATATTTTATATAAATCCTTATAGATCCAGAACAAAGTAAGTGCCCCAAAGTATTGAAGTACTACATCTAAGCAGAATATACTCTCTCGATTGCTCCTATTGTTGCAAAAGGGGCACGATCGTTGTCTTGACTCTTGCATCGCGCCTTTGCATGCTGACAATTTGCATAATTCTATTTGAGAGAGATTCCAAGCAACGAGACAATTCATTTAGAATATTTGTGTATGTCTTAAAGACGAGGCTTCAAGTTGTAATAATAGTTATTACTTGCATGCCTTTTGACTATGTCAAGACTGATTCTAATATTTTTGTTTATATGCTCCGACATATATTTCGTCTTTGTTTCGTGTTTCAGATTGTCATTGCTTGGCTGTTTATATGCTTAAAGTCAACTATATTTGCTCTAGTTGAGTTTCCACTTTGCCACTTTGACTTCATCGACAGTTAAATATGAACAAAAATGAAACTTGCATATTTAATAAATATATTATAAGCATTTATTTATATATATCTAAATAATATTTATTATTAATAATTATTATTTACTAAATATAATATATTATACATATTTATATTTAAATATTTAAATAATATTTTTATTGAAATATAATATTTATATTTATTCATAATATTTTATCAATATTCGCATTTACTTATGCTCTTAATTGCTTCATTTTCGATCCGATTTTCTTTCATGTGTAAATTTTATTTTACACATTTATTTAATTTTAATTATTTAATTTAAAAAAAAAATTTTTTTAATTTATTTAATTTATTTAATTTCTTTAAATAACTAATTGTTCTTCTAATAATTAACTAACTTATTATTATTTTGTATTAATTTATTTATGTATTTAAAATAGATATTGACAAAACTAAAGTCGATTTGTGTTAAACTAAACTAATTTAGATATATGCTTAAATGATTTTAATTATTGCCTCGTCAAGGAATTTATTTATTAGTTTAAAAAAATATTTTGAATGCACAAATTTATTAAAATTTTATAATTATACTTAATTTTTTATAATTTAATTTATTTGCTTTCTTTTGTATAAGTAAATGTAGTATGAACTTAAGCTAAGATCAACAATGACTTGTTCAATATAATTATTTGTAATCTGTGTAATTTAAATTATTTCACTTAAATTATACATCAAATATAAGGTAAGCTTTATTCAATATAATTCATATACATACATATTTCTGTTAGATCATTATAAAGCCTTACTATAGCTATACATTCCGTAACCCATTGAGCCTAGACTGTGGCACGCTGTTCTCGTTATGAGCGCGCCATAAATTTTGATGTCAGTAGTAAATGCTCTTTTTTCATACGCATATTTGGTTTATTTCGTTTATTTAACTACCCCTCACAGCCCGACAGCCAGAAAACATCATTTGAACATCAGATGTTTGGCTCGGAAATCGGTCATCAAATTTATATTTGTATACCCTTGCAGAGCGTGCTTTGATTTTATAACGAAATGTGTAACGCACTAAAGGGGTCACCCTGCTACTAATGTCAAACTGGCATTCAATTTCATTCAAGGCTGATTAACTTATTCACACTAGTCACACTTAGTCTCACTATCATCTGATTTGGACTACTCGCTTAAGAAATTAGCATAACTATTATTATCGCCAACTAATTCTATAGATTATTTAAGGGTATTTCACACTGCAGTTGGAACATGAATCGGATTTGGTTGCCAAGTAAGCGCTCTATTTATGTGCGCTCTATCACACATACCTTAATTGCATTGAATAGGGGCACAACAACGCACACAGCTATGCTCGCATTACTTCCACATAGATGGATAGATAGATGGATATAATTATTTAATCGTATGCCTCGACACATACACACTCAATTGCTAAGTGGCAAAATATCAACATGTGCGCTCGGAAATGCATAATCTTGTTGCTAACAGGCTCACTTCCGAATTCGATTATGCCCTCGCAACCAAATACTAAATACATACAAAGCAGACTTAGCTGAGAGTGAACCGATACATCAGTAACAATCCCTCTAAATATACATCAGTTAACAATCCCTCTACTCGAATACTTATAGCACTCTCAAGTTTATTTACTCTTTTAACTCTTAGTGCACTTATGCACATGAAATAATTTAAGAAATTTAATTACTTATTTCATTAAATTTTAAGTCTTACTTGTTTGGCTATTTAATGAATTTATCATTTATACCTACAAAAAAAAGTATAATGTATCTTACGGTATTGATGATAAGACATTATAATAACAATATATATATATTTTTCTTTTTATTAAATATTAGTATTTGAAATTTGATGGGATATGCTATACTTTTATAGACTATTATTATTATTTATATTAAATATTTGATGATTCTCATTGAAGTCATTGAAATGTATTGGGTCGTTCACTAAGTAATTTCGTTTTATAACATCAGCTGACCTTCATGAATTTTTTTCGCAGCCAACTTTGCGCTGAAGCGCTTTACCGTTATATATTTCAAAAGTTGATATAGTAAAGCTTATTTGTAAAAAAATTCGGTTGGATTTTGTGAAATAGTTTTCATTTGGTGTCCTTTTGAAGATGGAAGATAAAAGCAACATTTTCGGCATATTTTACTGCTTTACTATCGAAAGGGCAAAAATGCAGTCAAAGCATATATTAGTATTGTATCATTCATTCAATCATTCTTGAAATGTTTATTAGTATATATATTAGTATTGTATACTAATATACATTTCAAGAATGATTTTATTGTGTTTTTTTTTTTTTTTTTTTTCAAATATAGTTCTATGTTCCATATTCAGCTGATAATGCAATGAAAATTGTTTTCTGGTTTAATTTTAAAACTGATTTTCAAACTTTTAAGCGCTAAGAAGTCATTAACAGAAATATTTCATTTCCTAATATATTCATCAATATTCTCAATTCTCAATAATAAGAGAGAATTACACATATTATAGACTAAAATAACAGCATATCGTAAGAATTTATCAATCATTTCAGTTGTCTAGACAGACTAAGAAATTCATAAAAAGTTTTCTTGTAAAATATCTGGATGTACAATTAGCTCAAATGACAATAGACAGAAAGACTTCTAAAGATATGTACAGAAGAATTATTAAAGCTGTTGCATCATATTTCATATTTTCCTTATGCTAGTCAAGCTACATATGTATGTATATATAAATTTTATAAAAGATAATATTGCCATATGCAAGTTATTTAAGACTTGATTTCTCATTTCTATTTTACATATAATTATGAGGAAGTCGAAGCACAACGTTTATACGTTTTTAATGTGTTGTCAAAATACATTTGGTCACCATTGTATATACAGGGTAATTTACAGTCTCAAATTGTGTCGATGTCGATATGCAAAAGTAAACAAAAATAATAATGAAAATGAAACAAACAAAAAATGAAATAGAAAAATTCCGTTTAACGGGCCAAAGAGTATGATATATCGAGCTCAAGTCCAAGAATATTTGTTTACTTTTCTTTTCTTGAGACTCATTCCACTGTCGTCCTATGCGATTCGGCGCGCGTGAAGTGGCAAGCGAAGAAATCAGTTGATTATTTGTGGCGAGAGGGGAAAGATCGGTTTTAGTTTCGCTGAGAAAATATATTTCTTATGCCTGATTTCTGCTGATAAATGTAAGCAAATGAAAAGCAAATGGAATACAGTACTTTATTAAGTTTTCTCTCCAATATTTCACTGCGTAGCAAAGCAATGGCAAGCGGCTTTGAGTTCAACAAATTGTGCGCAACTTTTAGTGAGATCTGCCCGGACTTTGGCGAGCCACATCAAACTGACAAATCGCAGAGCGTGGACTTTGCTTACAAAGTGCTCTTCGAGCTGGGACCCAGTATGTGGAAGCTTAAGCAAAATGGCTCAGCCCAAATGTGGCGCTTAATCTTTAATGAGAACGCAAGTGTCTACATCTACTCCTACTCCTTCCAGCGTTCGGTTAATGTTAATCCGCAGCTGCACGACAAGAAGCTCTATCTGACTCTCAAGCAGGCTGGCCTTTTGGCAGCCAGTAAAATGTGCTCCCTGCTGCTCGATAAATATAACCCAAGAAATAAAATACTCTTGACGCCTTTGGCTCGGGCCGTCTTCCTCCCCGAAAACATTCCGAAAATTGCTGTCGAACTGGAAACTCTGCTCGCTCGCAAGGTGGATATTAACGAGGTGACCAGAACTATTATCAGCAGCTGCCAGACCGACGGCTTCCACTTGGAGCACAGTCGGTGCCACATTGCGCTGGTTGCCATTGAGGTGACCGTCTCTGCGGCCGCCCAGCGTCAGAAGCTGCGTGAGAAGACCATCCGGCTCTATGCCAAGCATGGCAAGACTTTTGACGAAGCTCACTACAATATCTTTGTCAAGTACGCCAAACTCAGTGCCAGGGCAGCAGAATCGGCGACGCCTCAGCCAAATGCAGACGATCAAAGCCAGTCCAAAGGTAAGAGCATAGACGCCGTCTTACGTGGCATTGCCAAGTCTGCTGATGATCCGCTCAGCGGCGGCACACTGGACATTGAAGGTGTGAAGCCTTCGACTAACAGCAAGATAGACGAAATGTATCCAATCACACTTAAAATGAGCTTTGAAAATATTAAAATCTTTGATCAGATGCTGCAAAAAAAAAAAAATATATAAAATCCATGAAAAATATTAATACATCAAGTATATTCAAACTTAAAATTTGTTAATTAATGGCTCTTAAAATTTCTAAAATTACAGAATATTTCGAGATGTTTAAAATTTTTAATTATGTATGTACAGAATTCATCGGTCGAAATCAACAACAATGGAAACACGAAGAGTTCTCTCTCTACTCCTCGTGTAAGGAAAGCGTTGCTTGGTTCAATTTCCTCTCTTTTTTTTTTATTATTATTTTTTTGTTTTTTTTTTTTTTTTTAAATGTCAAATATAGTTTTTATATCCTCAAAAGCCCAAAATCGGTATGTTAAATTGGCATCTTAAGGACACACTCATTTCCTCCTTCTGTGGGCGGGCACAATGTGGGCATAGCTCGAATCGGATGTAACCTCGAGGCTTGAGGAGACGAGCGAGCTATGTTTCTCACGCTGGGAACTGAGCAACTGTATGACTCCATCGACGATTTCGTCCAAGCTTACGGGCCGATTGTAGGACAACAGCACGGCCGATATTATCGGCAGCAGTAGCACATTATAGTCGGGCTCCATTAAGGGGTTTGGACTAGCACGATTTTTGATCATATTTAAAATGCACAATTTGTTGTTGATTTGTTGATTTAGTTCTCAAAATGGATTTCAGAGTATGAGTGTGTCAGTCTGAGTTCTGTTATATCTGCCATAACAGACTACTTGATCGGGCTGACAGCTAGGCCCCAGCCAGCTCCAAGTCACATCCGAATCCGCATCCCATAACTCAATCCTAAGCACTTGTCTGGTCACCGGTTGTTGAATTTCCGCCCTTCTATCGCCCCTCGCGCCGTCCGGGGCCAATGAAAAATTCAATTTGAAAAAGTGTCACTTGTCAGCTGGCGATATATGTATGTATGTATGTACATACGTATGTGTAAGTCCCCTGCTCGCTTGCCACATTGTGTCATTCCCTTTGTTGTCGCTGCTCTTTTGCTATTCCACTTTGTGTTTTGCTGTTTTGGCATTGCGAAATATCAATACTACGGATATGCGACAAGCATTTCATATGCAAATTGATCACAGCGCACCGTTCACCGAGTCAATAACCAGGAACCACCCACCCACCCACGCATATGCAAATCTCTAGCCCCCTGGGAAGCACTTGAGGCGAAGCTGCGTTGCGGCTGTACGCTGCCAAAATATATTTTATTATTACCATTTAACTGTCTTGCATTGTAAGCATCTATCAGTATTAAGACGATACTCTACATTTTCCTTTTACTGCGAAATATACAACAAAGAAGCTTGCACAAACACTTTACGCCTGGAATACAAAAGTTGTAAAGAAAACTTTTTTTTAGTATAGTTTTTCCTGTACGAAGACTTATTTCTGCATTTTCATAGTTTTTCTTTAATAATAATACTAATAATAATAATAATAATAATAAAATAAAATAATAATAATAATAATAATAAAATTCTATAATATGATTGTATTATTTTCTTTTTAGTATTTTTTTTTTATTTATTTAATATTTATTTATTTTAATTTTTTGATTAATTTTTTTTTTTTTTTTTTTTTGATTGAACGTACAAGTAATTAAACGCCCACAAGACAGGTGGCAAGAGTAGACGACTTCGAAATAATATATGGATAATATATATAATAAAGACATTGCCACAATTGTATCTAAATAACAAATTTATATACATATGTACATACATATGTATGTGTGTATATACTTTGTAAGCCAGTAAGTGATTTTTTCTTTTTTTTTTTTTTTTTTTGCATAAACGCACCAAACATAATGTTCCAAATAAGCATTTTCAAAGCGTTCTAAGTATAGGATATAGAGTTCATTCCAGGGATGCGAGCGAAGATGCTGAAATGTTCTTAATTTCTATAAATACAAAATTACATATTTAAATGTTACTAATTTGTGCCAAGAACTAATTTAAAATTATTTCATTATTTATTATTATTCTTTAATTCTTTAATAATTTTTGAGCGAAGAAAAATAATCCAAAATTGATTTGTATATTATATTTTCATTTATATATTTTTATTTATTTTATTTTATTTATTAGAATAGAATAAATTTATAATGAAAAAAAAAAAATGTTTTTATTCCATAATTTTGTTCATTTTTAATTATTAAGCGAAATATAATCTCAAAATCCACATTCTTTTTTTATTTTTTAATTTTAATGACAATATATTTAATATATATATTTTATTTTATTATATATATATATATTCTGCACATCTATTTCAATTTGATAATTTATGTGCTTCATTGAGAATCGAATAAATCGAACCTCTGCAGCCCTGACGATAGATTTCGAAGTACTCGCACAACTTTTGCAGTGGCGGGATCGAATATCATCGCTCTTACTCATAACTTGAATGATTTTGATTTTTGTTTTGTCCCGCAGTCGAACAAACTTCAGTTCGCGATTATCAGCAACAGCGTAAACATTGGGAAGTGGAACGGGTCTGTTATCGGTCGCTAGACACTAAAACAAAGAAAATGTAAACAAATACTTCGTTTCGTACAGATTGTAACTGCTAAATGAATATATTTCATATATTTATATGATATATGCATACTTAAAAGTTGTTTCTAATATGTAATGTGATTATCTGAATATCGTATCTCAATGTCGTACTATATGTATCCAAGTGCGTCTTTTCAAATGATAAGAAAATCGCTACATTTCGTGACTAGTCTGGAATTATATGCCTTGGTGTTTCCTAATAAAAATAAAAAATGAAAAACAAAAGTCTGGAAATATTTCTACAGTGAAGAGATTTACGAGGAAAAGCTCACTGTTTCTGTCTCTATCGTAACTTTAGTTGAGCATTGACTCATAGATATAAACAAATACACAAAGCTGCACTAAGAGCAATATTTCCGTTCACATAATGAAAAGTATCAAGTTGACAATCTTGATATAGCTGAATTTGCGAATTTAATGCTGATTAGGGAGACTCCAATTGTACTTTGTAATAAAATTACATCTTCGGCATTTTAAAATTAGTATAGAGATATTTGTATTTTAGATTTGTATCTGGTTCCTCAAGTCAATGGAGTCAAACCCGGTAATTCGACAGAAAGTTAGGCTTAGATCGGGTATTCGCGGATATTTTTAAAATATTTATTTACAAGTCTTAGATACTAATCTGAACAATATTAAAGATCTCCACAGGTGTGCCTAATCTTTACTTGATTGTAGTAACACCATATTTTTGCAAAGATATAGAATCCGTAGATGAATCCGTATCACAGTAATTTCAGCATTATTCCTACTCCAGATACATTATATAAACCAAAACTCAATCTTATATTAAATAAAGTCTTTTATAATCTCCTTGCAGATTCGGCTTAAAAATGAATAAAACCGAAAAACCAAAATTTATTTTCGATTTTCAAAAGTTGGTCAAAACTTTTACTGAGATTTGCCCGGACTTCGGCTCTGAGCCGAGCTATGCTAATGCAACAGTAAGCCGCCGCTTCGCCGAGCAAGTGATCTTCGAGTACAGCAAGCAAGCCAAAGAGGCCAAGGCGAAGAACGTCGACCAGGTTGAAAAAATGTCGCTGGAAACGAAGTGTCCACAAGGTTACTTAGTTAAGAACAGGGTGACTATAGTTCTGCACACCAGAAATCCGGCACCGCCGACGCAGCCAAACCTGGTGGATGGCAAGCTAGAGCTGACCTTCAAACAGGCCAGTCTCCTGGCCGTGGCCAAGTACTGCCAGCTGGTGCCACATCTGGTGCAGCGCAACGAGATTGTGCTCACTCCATTGGCCGGGGCAGTGTTCGCCAAGGAGGACATGCCGCAGCTGGCCAGAGTGCTGTTCGAGCCTCTGTCCGACCTGCTGGTGGCCATCATCAGCAGCTGCCAGACGGATGGCTACTATCTGCCGCACAGCCGCTGCGAAATCGCACTCGCTGCCCTCATCAAGACGGTGAGCGATCTGAAGATGCGGGCCTCGCTCGTCAAGAAGACCATCAAGATGTACAAGCTGTATGGCAAGGAGTTCGACATGCGCAGGTTCCAAATATGCATTAGGTTCCTCAAGTCCGACAGCAAACCCAACCAGTCCAGCAATGACATCGAGCAGATTTGTTCCAGCGTAATGGCAATCAATCTGGCAGACGTCTCAAAGCCTGTGCGCCTCATGCCGAACCCCAAGATGAAGTGCGCCGCCAACTTCAACGGAAAAACTCTGCAAGACAACAAAAAATGAAACTTTCTTTACGTTTTCCTCTTTCATTTTGTACTTATTGGGTACATATTCGTACATTCGTTTGGTTGTGGTTTCTCTTGCCATAAACTTAAACTATGTTTTCAATCCTGAAATTGCATGCGCTAATCTAAATCTGGATTGAAATCCCTTACTACTCTTTTGATATTTGTTGTCCCATTGTCTTTTACAACAAATGTAATTAAAAGAACAAAAAAAAAAAAAAAACTAAAAATATATATAATATGAAGAATATATATTCGAACTATACTGAAAAAAAGAACAAAAAAATATATATAATTAAAAGAAAGAAAAAACTTTAAAAATGTTATACAATTTTCAAACTGTATTTTGATAAATTTCAATAAATATCTTCTTTTCACTATAATTTCTTAACATATAATCCATATAAATATGCAATTTATTCAATAAACTGAAAAAAGTTGATTGGATGGAGAAGAATCTGATAATGCCAGAAATTGATTTAGGATTAAAATTTTGAAATCGTTTTCAAACTTAAAATAATTTTCCAGCTATTTCACACAGTTCGTGAATTTTCTAAATGTCAAGGAGTTAGTTGGATACATTGGGTCTTTATCAATAAATAAACTAAAAATACATCCATGTAATTAGAATGAACTTGAACTAAATGATGGCTACACGATGCCACGCAACATTGGCGTGGATCAATGAGTTAGAGGTTTGAGCTTTAAGTTTGCTTTATTCTTCGTAATTTTGACTGTGGGATGACAGAGCTTATTGTAAGATTTAAGTTGCTTGTTTGTGGTGTTTTCTGGTTAAAGTTTTACTTTTGCGCTTTGTTGCTGTGGCGACGACAAAGCCTTACGGAGATTATGCCGTGACTTGTCTGACGGTGGGGAAGCAGCATTTGTTAGACTCTTTTGCGGTTTCTGCGTCGCTCGCAAAACTTTCGCACTAAATGTGCCGACGCTGAAAAGCCTTTAAGTTGCGTGGGATATCTCAGGAATATCTAAGGCAAAATGTATAGTTGATAAGCGGCAAGGGACCAAAACAAAAAAATAAAAAAAAATCTGAAGCAAGCATCCTTTTTCTGCTGCCACAGGCATTCAGTAAAAAGGAGATTCCCAATTATTAAAAATAATTTTCCGGCTTGTCATTATTTTAATAGACTGTTGGCCTAATTCATTTGCAACATTAAAAAAATGTTTGGGTCAAAACATTGTGATTTGAAATTTACTTCAATGAAGTGTAAGAGTATATAAAAAAAAAATAATAATATTTGTTATTTAAGTACAAATGTTGAATTAAATAGAGTCTCGTCAACGAAAATGTATATATTATAATTTTTGACTGAGTATTTCATTACATATTTGAAATTAAACGCCCAAGATCGCAAACTAATCGAAATTAGCAACACAGAGGCGTAACAACAATTCAGTGTTGATTAACGTGTTGAGCTGTCATTGCGAATGTATCGACGTGATCGTCCTTATCAACCCTGGGCAAAAATAAGCGGCAAAAGAGGCATCAAAATATACAATCAAAACAATTGTGATTAATGCACAGATATTTGCTTAATAGAAATGGAATCTATAAATTTTAATGATTTCTCCGTCAAGGAGCGTCACGAGATAATCACGGCGTTTCTCATTAAAATGCGCAAAGCCAATTCCATGCACAGCGCGCACAGTTTCTTTCAATACTATCTCAAGCAATTTTACAAAATGCCAACCAAGCTGCTGGACGACATAATATATTGCCAGCGCGCTATGAAAAGCTATCTTTCCGTACATCAGGTAATATGCGTATAAGCTTTGCTCAAGAATAAATAAATGTATATTTATTTTCATATTTACTTTTGCAGACAATCACAAATGTATTTGCCGAGCAAGCAGATGCCGTAAGTCGTTGTTATTGTTATTGTTTTTGGTATACCCTGGAAAGACGGTATAGAAGTTAGGGTATATTAGTTCAAAATGAACGAGGAGAGAGACCTAATGTATTCTTGATGAGGTTGATCTAAAAATATGCAGTGCTTTTGTATAAAAGCATTAAAATGGTCAATTTATTCTTATATGCAGTAGAAAGTACATAATTAAAAATCATTATTCAGACAAGTTCTCGAGTATCTCCTAGTCGTTCATATCCGACTGTCATAATTTGATGATGCTAAAAGATGGCGAACCTAGAGAATTCAAATATTATAATTATGATTGTTAATAGCCCACAGTAAAAGATAAAATACACAATTTTCAATTGCTTTTTTTTTTAAGGATCCCGAGACCAAAAACAATTATCTACTCGAAATTGAAGACACTGTGCATCAGATCAATGCGGAGTGTCAATATTTGATTATTCGCCTGGAAGATGACATCGAGAGATTCTGTTTGCCCTTTACAGAGCAACAGCTGCAGCCCAACAGCAATTTGATCAGCGAAATGGTCAGTGAAGCTATCGTCCCTTTGGTCTGCACGAAGAGCCTTCTGCCTTTCAAGCCGCATTCAGTGACAGAGAGGCCCACAGAGAACCAATTGCTACGCAAATACTTCAGCGTTGATGCAGACAAAAAGGATTCGTTAGGCGCCAAAAATGAAGTCACAAAGCCCACAAAACCGGTAACCAGAGGCAGAAAGAAAGGCGCTGTGAATGCAGTCGTTGCTCCTGATGCTGCTCGTCTTCCTGCTGCTGCTCCTGTTCCACCTGCAGTTCGTGCTGCTGCTCGTGCTCTCCCTGCTCGCTCTGCTGCTGCTGTTGCTGTTGCTGCTCGTGCTCCTCCCCCCACTGCTGCTCTGCCTAAATCGAGCAGCAAAGCAGCAACAAAGCCAAACTCATCAGAGGCTGCCAGCAAGAGCGATGCAGTGAATGCCAGTCGCCTTCATTTGCAGGCAGTTCTGAACCGAGCGCGCCTTAACAAGCAGCTGGTAAACAACGATGCCAAATCGCAGAGTCCCAAGGAATCGTTTCTGCAGTCCTTTGGCCTTTGCACGCAGCTGGAGCATAAGCGTATGCTCCTGGCACAGGCGCTGAGTCACAAACGAGTGCGAAAGCCCATAGAGAAATAAGTCAACTCGATTCTAGAAGTACAATTATTAAGTTTCATAAAATTTATAATGTTATCCAGCTCAAAGTGAACTGAAGGGCTTCTAAGTACTTGACCTAAGCCTCAAGGCTTTATGCTTTAACTAATCTTAGTTAATCCTATTGAAATATGTGTTCTTATGTTTATCTTTATTCATTTTCTTAATTTATAACTTTAACTAATCATAGTCAAGCCATGGAATATCAAGTTATGTATATCTAAATTATATAAACTTAGTTTATAATTTTGCATATTCATTTTCATTTTCTTAATTTACAATTTTCAACGGAGAAGACATAGTTTCGCTTTATCCATACCACATGAAATATGTAAACTTATGTATATTTCTATTACATTCTCTTATTTTGTAATTGTGTATTAATGACCAAAAAGAAAAATAAATAACATTTTGTGAGAGCTGTGTGCCGGAAGAAGAAAGTCAGACAGAGAGAAACAACATTACATGGCATCATACGGCGGGGAGAAGGTTGTCTCTTGTCTAAGGCGAACAAAACAACGTGAAAGGACAATGGCGCCTAATAGCCCGTTGATGGCGTTGCCTGAGGTGCCGGAACAGTTGAACGTACGGGCAACAGTGGCTCGCTCATTTATCATTTACACACCAACGCACGTTGGCGCACAGATGAACAATAGCAGATACACAGAGAGAGCTTTAGGTTCAGGTCAGGTTTCTTTCTATTTATTTTTTGTATTGTGGAAAAGTACTGCGCCCATATAGGCCGCATAGGCCATGCAATTTGGTAAGAACTGCCTGCCGAACTGGACTAAAGAACCTTTTTATATAGCCACGTATAACCTACAGCAGCTCCAACTCCTACACCAACATCAGACGATATACCCGACCATTACATTTGCATTGATGTAATCAGCTTGTGGCCGAGTCGTCAAATTGCTGGAAAAAATGCCAAGCAACATTCCGCTGAATTGTGCTGTGCTCAAATAGCGGCAGCAGCCAACCGCCACCCGCTTCCCACTTACCACCACCCAGTCGACCCTCGTCCCCTTTTTATATTGCGTTACAAATTGTTTGTTTTCAGTCGCAACCCTTTTAATTTTGTGGCAGGTAAATCAGTATCACGTAAATGGTAATCTAATAAAATAGATTGAGCTGAGTTTTGTGCTGCCCAAAAAATTCTCACTCACAGATCATAAATTTATAATAAAAATGCAAATTGAAGTTTAAGCAATATGCCGAAAATATTTATATTAATAAAATACTTTGCATACACAGATAATTCATTTGAGATTTTTATTTGAAATGCCGATAAGCGATAAACGATAAGTTCGTAAAAGTTTTGCGCGCTTGTAGCCAGGGCTGCATTAAACCTCAATTTTGTTCTGTTATTGAATAACCGAACAGCTGTTCGCAGGACTTGCACTATTCAACTACAGAAGTTTTGTGTAACTTTCTTATGCAAAACAATGGTTATTTTATATCGCAGCGAGGTAATTCGGCAAATTTTAAGACGCTGCCATCGTGCGGGTATGTATGTAATTATTTACAAATTGAAAGTGCTGATATTTATTTTTTTTTTTCTTGCTACAATCTAGTTGCGGCTACCAAGAGCAGCGCCGGCTTAACCAGTTTTCATGGAGACTGGCCGCCAGCGGAAAGAAAAGACTTTGAGCAGGATATGCGTATTGTGCCTGATTTCATAACCGAAGAAGAAGAGAAGCAGCTGCATGAGGAAATTGAGCCATACATGAGCCGGCTGCGCTATGAATTTGATCACTGGGACGATGTGAGTATTGGTAGAGTGTCCAAGCGCTTGTCTTCGTTTAGCAAATTCTTTTTTAGGCGATTCATGGCTTTCGAGAGACTGAGCGCAAGAAGTGGTATCCCAAAAATCGTGAACTCTTGGAGCGTGTGCGTGAGGTGGCATTCAATGGCGCTATTATGCCATATGTACATATTTTGGATCTAGCCGCCGATGGTGTTATCAAGCCACATGTGGACAGCGTCCGCGTGAGTCTATCGAGACACTTGACATAGAGGTATCATAAATAATTGTACATCTCTTTGTCAGTACTGTGGCAACACCATCTCCGGCATCAGTTTGCTCAGCGATAGCGTCATGCGTCTGGTTCGCACCGATGCCCAAAAGTATAAACAAAACAGCTCGAGTGCTAACGTCGAGGATACGGCGTATCGTCAGCAGCCGGCAGCGTTGCTCGAGAACAATTTCTATGCGGATCTCCTGTTGCCTCGTCGTTCGCTCTACATCATGAGCCATTCGGCGCGCTATAACTTCACGCATGAAATTCTTGCCAACGAGCATTCCAAGTTTCTTGGCAATCCCGTTCTGAAAACTCGCCGTATTTCCATCATTTGCCGCAATGAACCTTGAACTTCCACTGTTAAATTTATATTGTTGATTTTACAAAAGTTTATACAAATACGTTAAGAACTGTTTCCTTATATACACTTGTTTATAAAAGTTTTTCGAAAACTGCAATATTTGTTTATTTATATTTCCAATTCATGAAATTCCTTTGTCAACAAATCTGCGTGGCAATATTTTACGCGCCTTGGCATTGTCTGATAGGCAGACATGACGATTTGCAAATGATGCCATTCATTCTGAAGATAACTCGGCTATGAGTCTCTTTCGCTCATGACAATCATTCATGATTTCTTTGTGTGTTATGCTGCAGCCTGCAGGCAAGGAAGCCCCCCATTTTCCAGCCCGACACTCTCTTTTCGTAGGGAAAAAAGCTTCCTCTCTTTCGTTCTCTTGCGCTGTTACTCTGCGAATGCCATCCACATGACTGTTAATTAAACTGTTAAGCTTAACGGATTAAGGAATTTACAGCTCAGCAATTCAATAAACTTTTTCAAAAAACAATATGATAATAATAATAATTTTTTAATTTAAGATTTCTTAAAAATATAATAAATAAATAAAAAAATTATAAATATAAAAAAAAAAAAATAATAATAAATATAAAAAATATTTATATATATATGTGAAAATATTTATAAATGCTAAAAAATCTAAAATATAAAATAAATTGAAATATAGAAAATAAAAAAATCAAAGTTAAAAATACATTTTAGAATATTTAGTTATAAATTAAACAATATTAGGCAGGTAAGAGCAGAAAGAAGTAAATATTTTTGTATACCTTATAGAAGAATATATATTTTTATATATTAAAAAAAACTTAGTTCTCTGAAAGTGTTCCATGATATATTTCTACATTATCCTAAATGCTCTTATTTAATCGAAAAAATATTTCGGATTATTTTTTTACGATAACTTAAAATAATAAAAATAATTAAAATAATATTAAATTTAGATATTAATCTGAGTCTGGAATGCGATTGTAAATTAATTTCAATGGAATTTTTTCCATTTTTGTAATAACAATCACTGGACGTTATTAGAATCGATCACACTTTAAGCTCTCTACTCCAATATTGTACATTAATTTCAATGTCATTCGAGGTATAGTCATAAAATTGTATTCAGTTGGACTCTAATTATTTAATTTTTTTAAAGGAAATTTAAAAGAGTTTTTTATTATTTCAGTAAATATTTAATGTTGCTTCATAAAAATTAAATATTCAAGCGACAATCATTCAGTCATTGTCAAGTCGAAGGAAAAGTCAACGGAACGCTCTTCATTGAAAAAAGTCCAATATGGAATAATGATTTTAATCTTTTAATGAGATTAAAAATGTTGCTTTGATGGATGAAAGAACAATGTAGAGAGCCGGACGCTTAAGAGGTCCACCCACTCTTTCATTGAAAACAAAACTGTTGAAATACACCTGAGCTGATGGCTGATGGCTGACGGCGTCAACCAGCTGCAGGTGAGTCTATAAAAAGGCCATCAACATTTAGTGCCGCTACTCGAATGCTACTCGAGCGCCAGAAAGCTGCAAAGTCGCACAATTCGCCACACCCCCCATTCGGGCCAACCCCAAATCAAATGGCAGCTGAAAACTTTGTACAAATTATAAACATTTAAACAGTTTGCAACTGGGGCGACGTTCTCAAGTGGAACCCAATACAAAAATAAAAAATAAAAAAAAAAGGGACAAAATATTGTCTAACTTTAGTTTGGGTCTCTTTTATTTCGGCAATTCGACTGTTATTATTATTTGCATGGCCAACCGCACTCCCATTCAGGCCATCCCCATCCACTCATAACAATCTCGATTCTCCATTGTGAGCTAGCAAAGTTGCTCAATGCAGAACGTTCTCTCTCCAACTCCTTCTCTGCTCTTGACCAACGAATTTTTTTCCGTTTTCTGCGACAGTTTTGGTTTGTTGGGATCAAAAGCCCAACCGAATGGCTAGGAAGTGGCTTAATGGCGCAGAGAACTTGGGTAAAAGGAACTTTTGAACTTCAATGCAAATGTGCTTAAGCTTTTGGACTGCATTTAAATTTGATTTCATTTTTGAGCTTCTTGAGTTATATTTATTATAATATTATTATTGAATATTAAAAATTTTACAAATTGTTTTCAAATGTGTTATTCATTTGTTGTTATATATATTCAATGAATTTTTTTACTCGTTAACACAGTTAAAGAATTATTTTAGTTTTGCGCTGTATAAAAGAAAAACATTTCCCTATTTAATCTTGAGAATCTGATTTTGAATACATACTTAACAAGTTTAAAGATCGATATAAAAATATCTTATACATATTTAAATATAGGGCAAACTTATACATATATATTTATCCTTCTTCCGATTTGTGAGCTCAACTTACCTTTTGAGCCCTTCATGTATATATTTTATCAACAAGAGCCTTGTGGCAACATATAACTAGGATGTCCACCAGTAAAACATTATTATAATAATTATAATAATAATATTTATATAAATATCAATACCAATAATTGTTGATATGGCAATTCTAGCTCATATATGGCAACGCTATAGATATACATAGCTGTTAAGTACATACTGATCTATGTTAATAAAGTCAGTCTATCATCACACGCCAACAGGTTATGGGCCGAGGGCTTAAGCTCGCGCACTAAGAAATAGTGCAAAGAATAGAGTGAAAAAGTGACGCTCTAGAAGTTTCTGTGCATAACGAACATTGCAAGCAGAAAAGTGAATACACTGAAAATGAGTTCTATGTACAATATAGAAAAGCTGGATGAAACCAACTATGATGTTTGGAGTATCATGGTAGAAAGTGTTTTGGTTCATCAAAATTTGTGGACCGTGGTTTCTAATGAGTTTATGAAGCCAGAAGATGAGACAAGTGAAGCGTTCAAGATATGGAAGCGTGAAAACGACAAAGCTAAGTCAGTGTTAATTTTGTCGATGAGTCCGTCTCAAGTGAACTATGTGAAGAGATGCACTTACGCAAAAGATGTGTGGAACGAACTCGCAAAGTTACATCACTCGTCTGGACCTGTGCGCAGGGTAACATTGTTGAAACAGTTTTTAAACAAAAGAATGGCAGAAGGAGATAATTTGCAAACGCATATCATGGAGTTTTCAAATATTGTTGAAAATCTATCAGCAATTGGTATAGCGTTACAGGAAGAGCTGATCGTCATCATGCTACTTTCAAGCCTACCGTCATCGTTTGAAAATTTTGTTGTTGCTTTGGAGGCTCGCGATGAGTTGCCGAGCTTTAGCAGCATAAAGTGCAAGCTAACAGAAGAGGTTGAGAGGCGAAAAATCAACGATCAAAGAGAAGCAACGCAATCATTTTCGGCAAAACAGACGGGACAAGAAGGCAAAAGACGAGGAAAAGATGAGACGACAGAGAGGCGCCGTAATTTCAAATGCTATAAGTGTGGCCATCAAGGTCATTATGCAGCAAACTGTACGACGAAAGAAGCAAATAGAAAATTCGACAAAGAACGACGCGGGAAAAGTAACGAAAAGAGCGAAAGCGCAAATGGAAAAAATAGAGATGCGAATTCATATCAACGATCGTTTGCAGGCATGATGGAAAACTATCGTATGAGTGACGATACTTGGGCTATCGATAGCGGAGCAACATCGCATATGTGTGCACGTCGTGATTTATTCGATCATTTTGAGCAACACAATGAAAGTATCGAATTAGCTGGAAATAATTTTACGACGGCTTGCGGCAAAGGCACAGTAATTATCAACAGCATGTGTGGCTTTGAAATTGCTTTAAAAGACGTATTATTTGTACCAGGGCTGCAATGTAATTTCATTTCAGTTGGAAAGGCAGTTGCCAACGGATGTTCAGTTTAATTTAATTCAGGTTTTGGCAAAGTTTTTGATGATAAGAATATACTTATATTAAAAGCCAAAAGAATCAGCGGTCTGTTTCTGTGTGAAACAAAGAATATTGAAAAGTTGTGTTTATCGAAAAGTTATGACCTCAAGAAATGGCATGCACGATACGGCCATTTAAATGTGCAGAGTCTTCGTGAACTGAAAAGTAAAGAAATGGTGCATGGATTGGCAGTAAGCTCTGCCATAGAACATTTGATTGCATAAGTTGCTTAAAGAATAAATGTCATGCGAGACCATTTGAAGATTCAACAAATAGATCAAAAGAGATTCTGGAGTTGATACACAGTGACGTGTGTGGACCTATAAGCAAAGTATCAAATGGTGGAGCCCGATACTTTCTTACGATGATTGACGATAAAAGCCGTTACATCCATGTTTACTTTATGAAACAGAAGTCAGAGGTGACAAAAATATTTAAAGAACATGTAACGATGTTAGAACGTCAGAAAGGTCTGAAAGTAAAAATCATTAGAACTGATAATGTAAGCTCTTTGAATCTTGTGAAGAATCCAGTATATCATGCGCGAAGCAAACACATAGATATTAAGTATCATCATATACGAAATTGTTATGAAAATAAGTTAATCGATTTGACCTATTGTCCATCAAATGAAATGATTGCCGATATTCTAACTAAGAATCTGTCAAAAGAAAAGCATAAGAAATGTACTGCGTTGCTTGGTTTAATGTAAATATGAGCATACGAATTGAGGAAGAGTGTTGATATGGCAATTCTAGCTCATATATGGCAACGCTATAGATATACATAGCTGTTAAGTACATACTGATCTATGTTAATAAAGTCAGTCTATCATCACACGCCAACAATAATGATATAAATGTAGTGCATAGATGATTTACTATATTACCTCTTGTTGCTGTACTCTCAGACCCTAAGTACGCTCTGTAGGATGAACCAAAAATCTCTATAAAAAATAAAATAAAATTTGTTCAATATATGGCTTCATATGCTTCGCTGTATAATAAATTGGTATTAAAATTTACATAACCCAAAAAAACGAAGAAAATCTTCGTAATATTCAAAATGGGTGCATTAAATGCAGTAAATTTCAAGCCAATTATGGTATAAATAGGTATTAGAATCGATGTATACCCAAAGTGAAATAGAAATTACAATAGGTATTAGAATCTATTTATACCCAAATTGGCTTCAAATTTGCTGATCTTACAAAGATTTTATATATTACACATATTACCTTCGTCCTATCCACAAATGATATAAAAGAGGCAAATAGTAAATAGTAAATAATGGTTCGATACATCCATATGATTAAGACGACTTTAAATTCTTAAGCAAAATAGTTATGCAATGAACATATTTACACAGTTATTAAATAAAAGTTTTTGTACTGGAACTAAAGCATATCCAACTCTTATGCATTTATTAAGAATCAAACTTTAAATAATATTATATATATATATAGATATTCCCAAAGTAAATAAACACATTGATTCAAATTTGTTGAAAAGTTTCCGTTTTGATTTATTAAGCTGCACACATAGAATAGTTGGTTCACGCATGTTTCGAATACATGTCTGAAGCGTGCATTTGTTTTGATTCATTGTTAATTATTATTGGACTTGGAGAATTTTGTAAAGATTAAACTAAAACTGTTAACAAACATTTAGATAAGAGTACACACATCATTGGCTAAGTATTTTGATCGAGTCTGTGCCGATTGGGTCTCAAATTAAAGTCAATTCATTAGCAATTCGCAAGCTTAAAACGAGAAATCATTACCGATCATGTGCGAAATTATTGTGGCTTTTACAAGTACGTACATTGGACATGTATATATAAAAAAATATATAATATGTGTATATATATATTCATATATTTGTATATAGGATACTTAAAATGAAACAAGCAAAGTATTTAACGTGACATCGGCTTCTAAAAAACGTCATATACCAAAGCAGTCTACGATATCTGTTTTTTTTTTTTGAGTTGGCATATTTGTAACGTATATTTTAAAGCACCCGAAAAAATTGAATTCGATATTTGAATTGAATATGCCACTATATAACTATAACAATATTTATATGTTTTCGTTTGCTGAACAGGAACCAAAGTATCAATATTAAATCTTCTCTCTTTTCTTTTTTTTTTTTAACGCTATCATAAATTTGGCATCATTCCAATTGTTTTTTTTTTTTTACTGTATAATTTTATAATTATTATTAAATTCAGTTTTTTTTTTTTGTGTGTAAAAAAGTATTTCGTTTTCAATTTAGTTGACTAATCAGCAAAAAAATTGTTATACATTTTAATTAATATGCTAAACACACATTATTATTATTCAATTCGTTTTAGTCGTTATTTGTTCTCTTCATTGTTCATGCGAAAATTATTAACAAATCACAGTAAAAAGCAACAATGCTAAATATGGTCGTAATGCATTTTGGTTTTTGTTTTGTTTTTCGATTATGCTATGAAGATTATCTAATACAGTTTTATTAATATTTTGTTTGTATGGCTTCTGCAACTGCAGCTAAATTTACATTTAAATGATCCAAAATGAGAGTAACAATAATTAAGAATATTCATAATTAATAATGATGCAGATTCAAGAGTGCCTTACAAATTGTAATTAAAATTATAACAATTAAAATTCAGCAGCAAATGTTAGTGGAATGTGAAAATTCAAAGATAGTTGCCAATAATTCAAGTTGGATAACACTTAAAATAAACACTTAGAAACATACGGAATATAACAAATAATTAAATACAATTAGAAATAGATGTTGAATGATGATTCAGAGCGCAGCACAATTCATATTCATATTCATACAATGTTTGTTCGCTTATGCTTAGTATATGCATTATTAACACAATGAAATTATGAGGGGGTTTACTTGGAGTAGATATTTTGGGTATGCTAAGAGTACAAGAGTTTACAGGGAATTTTGTTCATTTCATTTCGTTTCGTTTCGTTTTTGTAAATATGGCTCAACCTGGCGCTACTTATTGTATGACCCGAGTATAAGACTTTTACGCATGACATTTATATAGATTTTACATATTGTGTATACAATTCGCTTACATTTATGTATATAAAGAGACTTTCAATGTTGCACACGTGACAGATATTAGCAAAAATAATATTCGATTCAATCTGAATTTGTAGTTTATTCGTTTTCTATTTCAGTATTAGAAAGTTCATCATGCTCTGTCGCATCATAGTGAAATTCAATTCCAAATCAATATTTAACGAATCGAAGACACACGTGTAAACTCTGCTTTCGCTTCAATTATAAATAGTTACAGTTAGACGTTATAAATATACCTGGAGGTTAGTTATTTACACATTTAGATGATAGGCGTTAAAAGTAGCGCTCAAAAAATATATATACACAGACACACACAGAAAGACACAAGCAGACAAATAGATAGATGTATACAGATTGCGGGAAAAGGTCAACGCTTGGGTATATCGCCACTGCAGTTGCTCAGCTGCTGCTGATGCCGATGGCGATGCAGCAATCAGCTGGCTGCGATGTAGCGTGGCTTGGCAGCGTTTGCCTCCAAGTTGCTGGCATTGGTGTCTATTTGCTGCAGCTCGATCTCGCTGAGCAACGCCCAGTTCTCGCTGTCGCTGTGCACGTGCAGCCGCAGCTCTTTGATGGGCCCAATCTTCGGGTCGAGCAGTCCCTCGGCGACGCCCAGACCATCGAATGCACCCACCACAAGATAGCCATCCGTTGTCGTATTGTACGTACTCCAAACGGATGAGTTCTCGCTCAGGCTATCAGCGGGCAGTAGCTCCACGGTGGTATTGTAGAAACGATCCGACGGATGCTCCGAGTTGCCGCTGCGGAATAAGTAGCGTCGCAGTTGCGTTGGCTGCTCGAAGATGAACTGCACCAAGTCGCCGGGCTGCGGCAACAGACCCCAAAAATAGGTCTCGCCGCGATAGGCACGCTTCAGTAAGTAGTTCTTGTACGGCGCTATATTCGACTTGACCAGCGCGGGCGGATTGTGCGTGTGTGCATAGTAGGAGGGAACCTTGCTGCCGAATTGCTTGTCCTTCAGCTTTTGTACTTTGCCCTTGAGCGAAGAGCTGGTCCCAATGTGCTGGAAAAGCGACTTCCGGAAGTGCTGCCAATACCTGGCCTTCTCCAGATTACAGTGCTTCTGATCCTTGTCCGTGCGACAAACTTTCGACTCAATGAAATAGGTAAGCAGCCAGTCCACTGGCTTATCATTGTAAAACATTTGAAAATACGTTATGAGATATGGCAGCTCGGCGCTCTTAAACATCTTGCCAATGAAGCCGAGCTGGCAAAAGTCCAGCACAAACCAGGCCGGCTGATCGGGCTTGGTCAGAGCGCTCTTGATAAGTGCGAATTTCTTCATCGTGGTTATAAATTGTCGCTTTGTTAATATATCATCCTCTAGCTGCACGTAGAAGGTGCCCTTCGAGTGCGCATAGGCCATGAGATAGGCAAAATCCAAATTCTGTTTGCTGCGCCACTTCACGCGCTCCAAGGAGTCGTTCAGCGTGATGCGCAGACGCTCAAAGTTCGGATAGTAGCTAGGCGCTGGTGCTATTATATCTATAAGTCCACTCTCCACGTGTGTCTCGAAGCTGGTCTCAATCTGCTTGGCTATCAGCTGGACGGCATCCAAGTCTGTTTCGCCAATATAGACAATGATCAGAGTCTCGTTCTGCTCCTCATCATTCATGTTCTGAATCAAATTGTGCAGCGTGGCCAGCAGATACGATTGCTTCTCTCGCCGCACTGTTGGCACGCCCAGCACAATGCTAACGTCGGAGCGGCCTTTGCTCTGAAAATATGCTGGGCGCAGGGAGCCAGCGTCGTCAAGCAGATGTGGCAGAAAGTGATAGGCGTTCGGCAGCCGGATACTCTGTGCAGGCATATAGCCATGCGTCAATCCGGAGCCACCCGATCTAGACACGTGAGAGGCGTTGCGCAGCAGCTGCCGTGCCTCTGGACTGAGAGCATCCAGCAAATTCGACACCGGCTGTGGCGGCGGACTCATATTGGTCATATTGCTGCCATTGTTGCTCTGCAGCTGACCCAGGTACTGGGATAGCAGCGAGACATCCTCCTGCCGAGCCCGATACATCGACTCCAGATATTGCAGCCGCATATGGCACTCGGCCAGACGTTGCGTCAGCGACTGTTCGGTGGATAGTTCTGGTCCCAATACCATCAATATCACAATGCAGGGCACCAATATTAGCACCGTGGCAATGAGCATACAATTTCGTTGGCGAATCTTAAACATATTTACGTCCGCTCGATGCCAAAGTCCTCTATCAATTAACGTCGCTTAGACTGTGCACAGAAAGAAGAAAACATCATGTTATACAGCTATATATATATATATATATATATATATAGATAACTTGTCTTACATACCAAAATTCAGCATTCCCTTGTCAGACGAAGAGCTTCTGATCCAATGTTTGACATTACACTACATTCTCTGCAATCAGAAAAACAACTTCGTTTAGAACAGGCATTGAAATAGAAAAAGATATCAATTCGAGAGCAGATAAAGAACATAAAAAGATAATTTTATGACTTTAATGGCAGACGTAGACGTATTCGTCTTATTCGCAGGGAATTTCATCATTTTGCCTTACCAATTCCCATATTGTTGCTCGTGTTTCACTGTTTGTTGTGCAATGCGTAGCCACATCGTAGCCCCAATTGAACTGTTCGCTGCCGTCTCAGTAGTCCGCATTTTCGTTTCACGTTTCCTATGACTAATGCAGGCGGCAACAGCAGTGGGCCGTGCACCCAATCCGAGCTGGGCGGGGGCCTACGGCGAAGGTTGAAACGTTTAACAAGTCGGCCAGGTCTCGGATACTGTTGTTGGCTTACCCTTAGCCGTGAACGTCGTTGTTAACGTCTTTTATGGGCCAGCTGTCGATATATTATATAATATATCGCTGCATCTAATAGTGTATATTGTGTGTGCAAAAAATAAAGAAAATAAAATTTCTATTTACATGGCCAAGCGCCAAGTGCTTTATATCTGTTCCTATTGTTGTTTCGCCCGTTCGATCGTCGGTGGGTTTTCACCAGCGCTAACAAAACAAAATAGAGAGAGAGTGAGAGAGAGAGAAAGAAAAAGAGACAAAGAGAGATGTAGAAAACCAAAACACAATATATAAGTAAATAAGCTAATACTTGTTAATTTGCTACAACGCTCTTTGAGCACAGCTAACCTCAAAGATATATGACATATATATACATTATTTCTGATAATATGACGAACACGGAAATCGAGAATTTACCGTACCATTCTCTAGAGCAAGTCAAACACCTGGACAAATATTGACTATATTAATCTGCCATTTTAACCCAAATTTATATAAATTATTCCGCTATTAGGATAAATTTGCAGTGTAAACAAAATACTTACATAGTACTTTAATAACAAACAAATTAGTATTAGTGATAAATGAATTGCAATTTAATATGTAAATTAACAAAGGTTTTTTTTAAATAATTATGGAAAATGCAATATTATTATTGAAATTACTCTTTGAAAGAATTTTAGTTGAAGTCTTCCATCTTTTTTATAAAAAATATATTAAGTTATTATGTAAACAAAGTACATGAAAGGTAAAATTTAATGGATATCAAATTCTTGAGTTTTTGTTTATATAATTATGATATAAATTTTAAATGTAGTATTACTGAAAATAGGATTCAAATAAATGATGCAAGTATTAATCATATTTATGATAGAATATATTTTAGCCTACTTTATCAACTATTCCATAAAATAAAATATGAAATTTTAATGTAAAAAATATTTGTTAAATAAAATAAATATTATGTATTATGAATATCTATTAGTAACTGAGGAAGGGCTTTTACATTAAATATTAAAATGAAAGTTCAACGAAAATTGTTAAAAGTTAAATTAAATTGGCAAGGAAGAAAATCTAACTAAAATCTAAAATCAAACTATCTTAATGGTTCTTAACAGTTGTTGGAAGATCACACGATATTGACAGACTTCAAAGTAAAATATATTTTTTGCTGATGAGTTTATTTTTATTATATTTATTTTTATTTTATTTTTTTAATGTTATTTTGAATCAGAGCTAACTTAAATAAAGTTAAGCCTGACTTACTTTTATTTTTCTAAATATCTATTTTTTATTTATAGAATTCAAGTATCTACATATAAAATGTAATATTTTGTTTTAAAGAGAGTATCAACAATTTTAAAATTTAAAATTTAATCTTATTTCTCACAAAAACTTTCAAAACAATTTTAAAATTTAAAATTTAATCTTTTTTATCACAAAAACTTTCAAGCCTTTTCAATCAAGTTTTTTTTTTTTTTATATAATATTGAATTTATTTATTTGTCTATTTTTCAACTTTATTTTCCAAGAGAAGAGTCAAGTTGATACGGTAATTCTCGGAAGGTTTTTCTTTATACATATGTACAAACAATCTGATTCCATTCTAGGAAAGGTGTTAAGTTTTGGCTCATGCCAAATAGCTTCGAGACAGTGTGACGCACTGCAGAAACGCCCACATTATGATGATGATGATCTTATGGTCATTTCTAATGCGTTTTGTATAATTAAGTGGAAAAACTAAAAGATAGAACGGATCTGCTGCCATTAGGTTTAATTACAAATTATTTGACTGAATTGCGGGGTTGGGCATGTGTGAGTATTAACAGTTATGGCATAGCTGATAAGTAAACAACAACCACAAGTAAACATTAATAAATAAATAACATTAGTAAGGGTACTCCCACAGGGAGATAATCACACACACACACACACACACACACACACAGATAAGCGCGCACACACAAGGTAAGCACACACAAACAATTTTCGAGCCAAGCCCCGCGCTCTGCCCTTTGCACTCTTGCCCTACGCTCTCTGCTCTCTGCTACTCACGGCACGTAATATTTAGTTAATTGCGGCTCCACAAATAACGCACAATCAGTGCGCAATTTACGCAATTTGTGTTTAACGACACGCCAACTGTGCTGTGCTAATAGGAACTGATTGAGTGAAGAAACAAAACGCAAATGTTCAATTTGTCAGTTTTGTGGGTGGTGTCTTCGTCGTATTGCTGAATTTATGCCATACGGTTTGCAAATTCGCACAGACTCGCTTAACAAGTGGCTACATTGTTGTTGCTGTTTGGTTGATTATGTACATGTGGTTTTGCAATAATTGCAACACTCGCGTCATTATTATACATTAGTTGATGGATTTAACAAAACGCTTCTGAGATAATAACAACAATAAAACTGGCATTCAATTTCACAGTGTTGGCAAGTGCAACAAAACTAAGCGGGCAGTGTTGCTTAGGAAATGATGAACTTGTCTCGTCGAAACAGCCGATAGGCGCACACTGTTATTGCTGTGTTATAAATGGTTCTTCGAAACCAGTAAACAGCTGTTAAGTTCAAATTTATGTTGAAATTATTTATTTTTTAATTACTCATAGTTTGTTAAAGAAATACATATTTGTAATGAAATACATTTTACAAATTCAGCGATAAAATCAATATATTTTTTTAATTGTAGAACTGAAATCGTTTATAGTTCCAGAGTACAAGTTCCTGCTGTTAATAACAGTTTTCTAGTATGTTAAGCCTGCTGAAAACACGATTCTTGCTATTAAAGACAAAATAAAAACAAAATGTATTTAACTTTGTTAAATGGTACCGGCTTTGTTTTTGATGTAAATGGTAAGCTAAATGAACTACAAACAAGGCAATACTAATTGTATTATAATAGATTACATGGAGCTGCGCATGAAATACCGCATTGTGGGTGCTCTTGTGGGCACGGCCAACAGCAAGGGCTGGAGCTCCAGTGAAGCAGGTAGGAAAAGGAGCACATAGTTAATGCGAATTAACTGTTGAAATGACTTCGACAATTGATAATATTTCAGCTCTTCCCGTGGAGTTGACCAAATGCGAAACGCAGCTGCTCTTAGATGAGGGCCTGGCCACTTTGGTCAGCAAGGCCGCAAGCTTAACAAAGTCCCCAACTCCAGATGAATTGGAGGAGTACCAAAAAGAGTTTGCCGCACGCTTGAAAGCTCAAGCAGATGCTTTGAAGGCTGAAAAATTGCGGGAAACCGAACGCCATGTGGACAAAATATTAAGTGGCAAACGCAACAAGTTGCTAAAGCAGGGAAAATTTGATGCGGGTAAGCATCGGAATGAATATTAAGATTAAGATTGTATTAAATTAATTAATTAAATGTATTCTATAGCTGCTGCATTAACTTCACAGAATGTGATTCAGGAAGTCGCCAATAACTTTGAATTCGATCATCAAAATGCGCTTGTGGAGCTGCCTGGCCCGCATCTGACCAAACACAGTGGGTTAAATAGAAAAATAACCATCTATTTATAACCATCTTGATTTTTCCATCATAAAGCTGCTCAGCTCTGGGCTGATACGATTTGCGACCGCAACTCGCTTAAATATCGAGTATTTCGTGACCTTTGGGGCCGAGGCAAGTTCGTCACTTGTGGCGATGCCTTTGGCGCCGACTTCTTAATATATCCCGGGGATCCCCTACTCTATCATGCCTCCCACATTGTCATCATACAATCAACTCCTGTCATACGTCCCCTAGAGCTGATTGCCAAGGTTCGACTGTCAGTCATTGTCAATAAGAGCTGTGTGTTTGCCTATGAAGAAGCTGATGGAAGGGGAATAGTGTACCAAACAGTTGCCTGGTGCAATCCCAGCAAATAATTAATAAATCCACAGGTGAGTAACAAAGAACCCAGAAAAAGTAAACTGTATGCCAGTTTTATTTTTCATCACATTGCAAATTTAAATTGGTCTTTACTAAGTGTAGAGTTCCTAAAATGCGTGTTTTTTTCTTTCGCTGCATTAAATTTCTGAGGAAATTACCGAATATCCAAAGCTTTTAAATTTCAAATTAAAAATGCTTACTATTTTTGAAGATTGGTCCAATGAACCCATTATATGCATTAATGTTCTCAGAAAGTTTTAAAATTTTCAAAATTTGTGATTTTGACAATACAGTTTTACATCAAATTACTGAAAAATATACGCTAGGTTCAAATAAATAAAAAAAAAAAAAATTAATTAAAATAAAATAAAATAAAACAAACTAAGTTTAATATTAGTGTTTCTCAAATTATTATTTTTTTACGTTTTAAAACTCCTAAAATTCATACAACAGAAACATAATCCAAAAGATGAGTGAAAGATTATTAAATCTAAATCAAATAGTATATATTTAGCTTAAAAAAATTTCGACCTGCATAAAACTTGTAAATATAATTTACTTAATTTGCTTATATTATTTATATAACTAAAGACTACTAGCCGGCTATTATTTTTTTTTTTATTGCTGTCTTTGGTTAAACATATATTTAGTTTATCAATTGACACCATGCTCGTTGTAATACCACAACACTCTCGTATTGTGGAATTAAATACAATAACAGAGAGTTGCGTGAATTTGGACTCTTCCGTCTCTCCAAAAGTCTCAGTGAGTGCCATGTGTCTGTGTGCGTGCGTGTGTGTGTGTGTGTGGGTTTGTCGCTGAGTGCGCACTCACACTCACACATACAGATGCACACAGAATACTATTGTGGGAAAGCAAAATAATGAAGCAAAAAAGTCTTGGATAGTGTTTTGGTCTGCTTTTGAACATTTCTTGGAGTACGCGCGGCGACGCTAGCCTCTCCTCTCAACTGTGTCAAACCTCTCAGTATTATTGTATCTCGGCAGTTGCAGCCGCAGAAAAGAACAAAGCAGAGCGGGAGAGGGAATCTGCTGCCGCTACCATTGACGCCGCCGCCACTCTGCAGCAGTCACAGGTTAAATTTGTATGGCAAAATGAGTTTATTATTGCGACGACATTCAAATCGTGGAGATGCTTTGTTCCGTTGCGGAAAAGTAATTTAAAATAATGGGGGAAAATATATACATGTACATATGTATATATAATTATGTGAATATTGATTGTTTAATTAACTTCTTATGCTATTGCTAAATTGAATCCAAACGAAATTCAAATGTGTGAAAAAGGAAATCAAATATTTGATTAATATATATACATACATTCACATATGTATGTATGATTGTGTGTGCGTATGCACATAATTATTTATACGCATACTAATGCATGTGGAACTTAACGTGCAAATATATGTACATTATATATGTGTGTATGTGTATATTCATTTGTATTTCATATCTGTTTGTCTATACGCTTTGAACAAATTTTAGCATGTTTTCGTTTTTTTAAATAGACTTCGACAACTGAACAAGAACAAAAACAATGATAACATTGCCAGTGGACTGTGCGGCGGGGCAGACAAGAAGTCGCTGCGAGGCCGAGCAATGTCGCGCCGTTCGAATTTCAGACAAGCAGGCAGCTAGCAGTTCGCACAGTGGGGCAAGAATGATTTCATTGAAGCTCTCAAGCAGACTAACACTTCGGGTCATTATTGTAGCATTGCACATACTGTGCACTGTTGCTCCCCATGTTTTTTTCTCTCTCTCTCTCTCTCTCCATCCTATCAACCCACCCAGTGTCTCTCGCTCAGCATTACCAGCTTCCAAATACGCTCACTGCTTTAATGCTGATTGGACTTTTAAAGCGGCGTTAAAATTTCTCATGTCCAGCTGAAGCAGCAGCAGCATCAGCAGCAGCATCAAAATCAAAACAGAGAAAATTTGTAATCTTGCGTCGTATTTTTTTCGGCTCTATTCACATGCTGCTCACTAAATTACTACTTCTCAGAGAATTGGACGCACCATGGATAGAACTCTCCCTGGTAATTTACTCTCTCCCCGTTGAAAGCGAGTCCGCAACAACGCGTTGCTCGTTTCTGCTCTTAAGCGGGACTTGATCTGCATAAAAATAGGGTCGAGTTGTCTTTGGGAGTGTGTCACAGAAACAGGTGATTGCCTGAAATTGGTGCACAAAGAGTATGTGAATTTCGTAAGAGCGGGCCGGCATCTGACAGGATCTTTTGAGTATGGAATATTTAAGACCACTAATCAGTACGTGTATAAATAATAGTGAACACTTATTTAGTATTAACTTTGAATTAATTTTAATTTTTATTGTTATAAAAATGTTTATAAAATATATTTACAAAAGATTATTTTGGAAATTGAATTATCATATCTTTTGTTTTGAGCAAACCGAAATGCTCTTTCGTTGGTATTTCACTTAAATTTATTTACATCTGGTAACGCTGTTAGTCAACTGTACTTTCAAGAGCGCGCACTGCCAGCCATCTCTCTCACTCTCACGCGCTCACCGCAGCAACAGTTTCACCTACACACATGCATACGAGCACACTCATAGATACATTCATTCTCATAAGCCTACACTAACACATACGTGAAACCACCACCAAAAAGCGGTTCAGCGCGCATGATCAGAAATTTTCTCCGTATAGAGACTAAAACTCGTCACACAACACGACCGCGCCGCGCTGGCAGAACGTAATTCGATCGAATACTCAGTCTCAGTTCGAGTTATTCAACGCTGGCGAGCAGCAGCAGCAAAAAAGAAAAGCAAGAGCCAGCCGTGAGCGGCGGTCAAGAAGGGAAAGCAAACCGAGTATAAAATAGCAGCAAGCAGATTTTTCTTTGCGCTCCGGTGAGAAGATAATTTCAACATGCATAAAATTGCTCGCTCCGGGAGCGACGGCGTGTAAACAAACAGAATAACAACACAAAAGTGAATGAAATTGTAGTTATAAAACAAATGCAGAGACAAAAGCAAAATGCGTGGCGTTACTGTACAAAGACCAAAAAAGAAAAAAAACTAACAGAAGGAAAAAACGAAGAACATAAGCAAAATATGAATGCTGTTGGGCGTGTCTGAATAATGCTGATGTTATAATGGCGCGCTTTTTTCTAACTTGTTTTATTCTAAGTAAAAAATTGAAAATGTTGCCTGTTCGTGTTAGTTGTGTGTTTTTTCCAAGTCTAATGTCATGCAGTTCCATACGTTCATTCGTTCGTCCGTCTGTTCATCGGTCTGTGGGGGGCGGGCAGGCGGCCCACATTTCATATACGAGCTGTAAAACTTGCTCTCTGGTTGTCTCGCTCTCGCGTGCTCAGCGTACTTGGGAGAGGGAGTGAGGGGTGCGCATGGAGCTCATGCGCCACTGAGTCCCTTACCCCACCTAAATACACACACAAACACAGACGCTCTGAAACATTTGTATATGAAAACTTTTTCTCGCGAGAGAGCGAGAGCACATGAGTTGTATGTTGTTTGTCTTCCATCTGCTTATGCTCTTTACTCTTTATTTTTTTTGTAGGGGGCAACGATAAGAAGCAGCGCGCCATTCAGTCTTTGTGAAAGCTCGTGAACGTGGAGCAGTGGAGCAGTGGAGCAGCAGCATCAACTATTTGACGCTGCCATTTAGATGAAATTTCTTGTTAGAACGTTGCAATAATAACAGCCTCGTCGTGTTAGCCACAAACAGCAATCAATATAACTACAACGCTGGAGAACAACTGTTGGATTTGGACACGACAGCCCTAATGTCGTTGCCAATGAATTCGCTGTACTCGCTCACCTGGGGTGATTATGGAACATCTCTGGTATCGGCCATACAATTGTTGCGCTGCCATGGCGACCTGGTCGATTGCACCCTGGCCGCCGGTGGACGCAGTTTTCCGGCCCACAAAATTGTGCTCTGTGCGGCTTCTCCATTTCTGTTGGACCTGCTAAAGGTGAGTACGCGGCGAGAGCTTTTCTAAACATAACCTCAACAACAACGACGTTTCGTTGGCATGTGTTTTTTGCGCGTACAGTTTGTAAACAGAGAAATCAACATCGCTGTCCGACTTGCCAAATAGGTTATTATGTGTTTGTGCGTGCGTGCGTGTGTGTGAGTGTGATTGTGGAGCAGTTTTGACTCCCCAATACAATGTGAATGTAAGCCATATTATTAAATGTGTGTATGTGTATGTGAGTTAAGAAATGTGCATTCACGCTCTGCTCCTGGCTTAAACCCAGTTGGCGCTCTGGGCCAATGCTCAGGAGCAGCATGAGACAGCGGTGCGTCTCCTACTTTCTCGTCATTTTAGTTCGCCAGAGATTTCCGTGTAAGTTTTCTATTGTCAATTGAGTAGAATGAGTTGCGCACTCTTTTGCGCTAACGCTGACGTTGTCATATTGTCTCCCTTACCCCTGTGCCCCTGCCTTGGAATACAACTGTATAAGCTTTCAAGTGAGTGCCGAAGAGCGAGAGAGTGCGAGAGCAAGCGCATGTATGAGTGAAGAGGGGAGCAAAAGTTGCGCCAACTTTTAATTCAAGTGTGTTAGAGCGAGCGCAAACGAGAGCGCCAAATGACGGGGCAGCTGACTGGCTCTTGCTCTTGCTGGCAATGTTTGCTGTTGCCGTTGCTGCTGTTGTTGGGTGCACACGAGCGCGACCTCTTTTTGCTTATGCGAGCAAGTGTGTGTGTGTCTTTGTGTTTGTGTGTAAATGTACAGTTGATATTGACTATGAGAATACAGAATAAAAGAAATAGTTAATAAATAAAATAAAAATTATAAATATAGCCTGTTAGCAAGTAAAATGTATATATGTATGTATGTACAATGTATTTGAATTTAATCTTACCCGTCCACACATTGATTACGTATTTACGTATCGCCTTGCGTATGCCACATCTGAGCTTCACTGTTCCCTGTATACAGCTCATATCAGAACTATACATATGCATATCATGCCATGTACATACATATATATTTTTTTTGAATACATATGTACATGTGGTTATATACTCATGTGCCTTTTGATTTGGATTTATTTCTGTTACACTTTAACATTTTTCATTCTGTGTGCTGTACTGTACTTGCTCGAGTGCTGTATTTCACATTGCAGGAATTAATATATATTTATTCATTTTTGTTTATATTGTTTATGTCATCTTATTTGATATTCTATAATTATTTGTAATACCCATTTGAGAAATTGCACTGGAGATCAGCACCAATCAGATATTCATGCATTGTTATTGTTTCTGCGTCCACATGTCAAATGACCAAAACAGAGAGGAGAGTGTAGAACACCTGACGCCTAGCATCGGCTTTATGCTCGCTCCCCCGTTCAAAAAGTAAACAGAGCGTAATTTTGAAAAACGTCGCTCAGAGTCGGTCGCGGGAAATGTCAAAAATTGGTTTTATATGTGAACTCTGCAAGAGTCGCTGTTGCCCATAAGATGTACTCGTACGTTTAGTGATCTCGTTACACTCACACATACACGCAAAACACGTAGACAATGCTCTTGGTCGCTCCCGCTCCCTCTCAAAGTGCAACCAGTAAAAGCAACCACTCTGAAAAAATCGATGAGCGTCAGAGCAATGGCGAGTGCGACGTCAGCAGCAGAAGCATTGGAATAGGCAGCGGGAGAGGGCAGAAGTAGGTAGGCAGTCTAGCAAAAGGGAGTGTAGAGTTCAAAGAGCGTGTGGTACGCGGCCTTTCTGCTGGTTTGAGTGTGACGGAGCGCGGCAAGCGCTGGATGACATTTAAAGAGATTGGGTGAGAGGCAGCGCTGCCAGCGTCACGGTGGTAAGCTGTCGCTCACCGCTTAAAGCGGGCCTCTGAACGACGCAGACTTTTTGCTGCTTGCCTGCCTGCTAATTAAATCCGCGCCATGTGAGTGTGTGAGCGAGTGAGCGAGTGAGCGAGTGAGCGAGCGGGGTGCTCTTACTTGAGCAGCGCGGTGTAGAGTGTATGGGCTCTGGCAGCATCTCCAATCCTGCTGCAGAAATGCAGAGCGCGCACAGCGAAAAGCCGGTTTATTGTGATGAGAGTATGCCTCTGACTTTGACTCTGTGTGTATGTGTGCGTGAGTGTGTGCGTGTACATGTTTCTGTTGAGTTTCGTTTGAGTGTACGTGCGTTTGTGTCTGTGAGTTGGTCGACAAATTATCCGTTTGTTTTGATGGTCTCAGTTGACGGCAAATTCTTTTGTCTCTGTTTTGAACTAAGCAGCAGCAGCAGCAGCATTTATGAGCGAGCGCGCGTGTTGCTCAGCCGGCAAATAAATTTGGAGCGCCAAAAGCAAAGCATTTTTGCTAGAGCAAGCGAGTCTATCAAGTTCCTAAAAAAATATAGCAAATTTATTTTCCATACGTCTGTTGCAAATGCAACACATTTTCCATATTAAGAGAGTTTTTTTTTCCAGATTTCAAATAAATAATATAAAATAGTATACATATAAAATGAATTTTAACATATATTTTCTTGATTATATTATCTTGTTGATACATAAACGTCCCAATATATTTTCAATTTCCTTTAAATTAAATTAAATAATAATATTTGGATGCACTAGTTACTCGTAATAGTCTAATAAAAAAAGAAGTTCCTTCACTATCTAAAGGGACTTATATTTTTATTCAACTATAAATAAGTCTAAAGTTTAAGATATTGGAATACCGATTTCTTATTAGTTAACTAAATAGTTTTTCGGGTCTTATACAAATAATCTATATATGAAATGAAAAATATTTCAAGCATAATAGTTATAAATTTTCAGTGTAATTTTGTTTTTGATATATTAAAAAATTAATTAAAATTAAAATTAAAATTAAATAAAAATAATATCTAAAAAGATAGCAATTATTTTTATTTAATTTTTTTTTTTTTTAATTTCGATTAACTTCTATTAATATATTCAATATATTATATATATTAAATATACAATTTTTGTAGAGTTATTTTAATATTATTTTCCTTACATTTTTTTTTATCTTGTTTAGATATTTTTATTAATTTTGTTTCAAATTGCATTTTTATTTAAAATGTGTAATATATTATTTTGTTATTATATATATTATACATTTCTTTTTACATAATTAAATTTTGTTTTTGCATATATGCATTATTAGATTATAACATTTGTTGTTTCCTTGTATTTTTATTATGTACAGAACACGCCATGCAAACATCCAGTTGTGATGTTGGCTGGCGTCAACGCAAACGATTTGGAGGCTTTGCTGGAGTTTGTCTATCGGGGCGAGGTGAGCGTCGATCATGGACAGCTGCCGTCGCTGTTGCAGGCGGCGCAGTGCCTCAATATTCAGGGCCTGGCACCGCAGACCGTGACCAAGGATGACTACACCACGCACTCGATACAACTGCAGCATATGATACCACAGCACCACGACCAGGACCAATTGATAGCGACGATTGCCACAGCACCGCAGCAAACTGTGCACGCACAGGTTGTCGAGGATATTCACCACCAGGGCCAGATATTGCAAGCGACCACACAGACCAATGCCGCCGGACACCAGCAGACGATTGTGACAGCCGACACTTCGAAGCACGACCAGGCCGTAATACAGAGCTTCTTGCCCGCACGCAAGCGCAAGCCGCGTGTAAAGAAAATGTCACGTAAGCATCAGAGATTTATATCGATATAGAGCAACTCTCTATAATAATGATTGTCCCACAGCAACTGCACCGAAAGTAACCAAAATTGAAGGAATGGGAACGATCATGGACAATCCGACAACCTCTCACCTAACCGGACAGCAGCAAGTAGTTCAGCAGCAAGTCTTGGATGAGAATGGCGCGGAAACGCAGTTGTTGACCAGCACACCGATCATCAAGAGCGAAGGACAGAAGGTTGAAACTATTGTGACCATGGACCCCAACAATATGATACCCGTGACATCGGCCAATGCGGCAACTGGTGAAATAACAACAGCGTCTGGAACAACTGTAACGCCTGGCACTGGTGGCACAACGGCAACGCCTAAAGCCAAACGGACAAAACATCCGCCCGGGACAGAGAGTGAGTCCAGTTGATGCCAGAGTCCGTTAGGCTGTAAATTTATTTAAATGTTGTATTTGTTGTCTCCGCAGAACCTCGATCACGCTCTCAATCGGAACAACCTGCTACTTGCCCCATTTGCTATGCCATCATACGTCAGTCGCGCAATCTGCGGCGCCATCTCGAGCTGCGGCACTTCGCCAAACCGGGCATCAAAAAGGAGAAGAAAAGTAAGTCCGGTAATGATACCACACTCGAGACAAGCACTGAGCTCAATAACACAACCGTGGGCGACACCAGCGACACACCGGGAACACCGTCGGCATCGGATACGCCAGTTCGTGGCAATGTTACGCACTTACCTAGGGTCATAACCACGCCCACGGCGAACAGTAATACGATTATGGCCAGCACTGTGCTGCCGCAACAGCAATTGCAACAGCAACATCACCAAACACCCCAACAACAGCAGCAGCAACAGCAACAACAACAACAGCAGCAGCAACACCTAAACACATCAACATTAAGCGGGGGTGGTGGTCAAACGCATCTCATGGGCGTTAGCATCAAGCATGAGGGCGGCGGCAGTGGCAGCAACGCAGCTGCGCAGCAGCAGCAGCAGCAGCAGCAGCAGCAACAACAACAGCAGCAGCAGCAAGGCATGCAAAATGTCATACACATTGTGGGTGATCAAGTGTTTATGCCGCAGCAGCAGCAGCAACAGCAGCCCCAATAGTAACGATGCCGTCGCCCCATGTCGCTCGCCAAATCATTCCACCTTAACACACACACACACACACACACACACACATACTTACATACACACACATATATGCACACGCACACAATGTTTGTAAATAACAAAATCAAAAACACAATAAGAAAATATCCGTCTGCAAATGAATGTTTAGTTCATTTTGTATAATTTTTGTTGTAAGTTTTCATTAATTTTTGCTTAAACATTTTTAACAAATCCGATAACAGAAGATTATTAATCAATTATGATTATTTATGCAGTATTTTCTTGCATATAACGGTAAATACTCAAACTATTTTACTTAAACAGAGAAAAGATAAATCAATTATGTCGCGTTCTACTTTTAAGATGTAAAAAAACAAAAAAGAAATAACAAAACTATTAACAATTTAATTTGTAATTATAAGCTTAATTTGTGGCTTAAAAAGAAATTCAGTTTAAGTTTCTTTAAAATAATATATAATCACATATATTATAAATTGTTTAATAAATATATACGTATATCATTTTTATGTAACCAAATTTTTTTGCAATTAATTTTGAATCTGCGGCAATTCGTTGTTAATATTTTTATTTATGTTTTTGTTTTCATGCCACCAAATTGTTGATTCTCGTTTCGTTTGTGCTCCGTTTTGTGTTTACTGTTGTTTTGCAAGAAAATACTGTACTTTGATTTTTAGTTAACTATTTAAAATTCTAAAATACTTAAAGTTTGAAACAAATTGTATAGTTTACTTCATGTTTGTTTTATTTCTATCTAACAATATTAATTCATTTTCATTTTCCTTTAGCTTTGAAACTTTATTTTTCTTTTAAAGTTGATTAAAATCTAACTTTAATCTACTAATTCAGTCAGACTACATATATAGTTCACTCACACACACACACACACACACACACATGCATACTCATACTCATTCACTTAACTCTATCACGTCTCATTTCTTCAATTTCTGCTGTCGTTGTTTTCTTTTATTTAGTAATGAGGTTGTTATATAGGAGTTGTTTAGACTTCTGTCCAAGATGGTGTCGCCCTATCGTATACATTGACATTTTTACAACTTTTGTTGACTGTCCAGAATGCTTATATACTCATCTTCCCAATACTTTGCAGCATCCAGTGGCAAGAAATCTGGCAGTGGCACAACTGGCACCGGGCAGACTCAGTCGGGCGGAAGTGGAGTAGTCCCTCAAGTGCAAGCGGTGCAGTCGCTACATCCGCTGCAGGGCGTGCAAGTCAAGAAGGATCCCGATGCGCAACAACAGCAACAACAACAGCAACAGCAGCAGCAGCAACAACAGCAGCAACAGCAACCAACAATGACAGTAACCACCGCAGCTGGCAGTCAAGTGCAGCAGCAGCAGGTGCAGCAGGTGCAAGTGCAACAGCAGCAGGCATTGCAGCATCACCAGATCATCGATTCGTCTGGTAATATGACGACGCCAACAACCAGCGCCCAAGCTGCTGCCCAGCAGCAGGCCAGCAATCAGCAGCAGCAGCAACAACAGCAGCAGCAACAGCAGCTGGTGGCCCAAGGAGATGGCAGTGAGAGCGGCACTCCGCTCTCAATTGCTCAGGTGCAAACGTTGCAGGGTCACCAGATCATTGGCAATTTAAATCAGGTGAATATGACTGATTTTCAACAGCAACAACAACAGCAACAGCAGCAGCAGCAACAACAACAGCAGCAGCAACAACAGCAACAACAACAAACACAACAACCACCACAGACGCTTTGAGTAGCAAGCACTCACTTATGACAAAAATCGAACCGAATCATACACCCAATATTCTAAAATCCAATCCAAGACCTGGTTCTCTGATTATGCTTAACTCTCAACGAATTGTGTGTAGTAAAATGTTCACCAACTAAACTTGGATAAATAGAGCAGATCAGACAACTAACTCAATGAGAAATGGGCTGCAAAGCGAAATATGGCTTTAACTATTGCAATATTAATTTCATTTTTAACTGAACTCCAAACTCGTTGTCCAAGACAGAGTTGAATCTATATATAAGGTCGTTCACTAAGTAATTTCATTTTTTGACATTAGTTGACCTTATTGAATTTTTTCGCAGCCAACTTTTCGCTTAAACACTTTACCGTTATATATTTCAATGGTTGATATAGTAAAGCTTATTTGTAAAAAATGTTGTTGGATTTTGTGAAATAGTTTTCATTTGGTGTCCTTTTGAAGATGGAAGTTAAAAACAACATTTACGGCATATTTTACTGTTTTACTATCGAAAGGGCAAAAATGCAGTCAAAGCAAGGCAAAAATTATGCGATAAGTACGGAGAAAATGTATTGACAGAACGCCAATGCCAAAATTGGTTTGCAAAATTACGTTCCGGCAATTTCCATCTTAAGGATGCACCACGTCCTCGAAGGCTTCTTGGAGCAGATGTGGAAAAAATAAAGTCGTTAATCGATGCAAATCGTCGAATAACAACTCAAGTGATTGCAGAAAGTTTAAATCTGTCAAACGCGACCGTTCACAAGAACATAAAACGTCTAGGATTAATTAAAAAAAAAAAATCGTGTTTGAATTGCACTAAAAAAAACGAAATTACTTAGTGAACAACCTAATATAAATTTAATTTTAATCAAATATTTACCTTTGCTTTCATATATTGCAATATTTATTAATAACAAAAATTTGAAAATCGTGCAATATTGCAATTGAGAACGTGACTTTGCAGTCCCACATAGAATACTAGTTGAAGTTCTATATAGAAAGAGCTGTTTTGAGCATCGAATAATAATAGTTCAAACTTTTTGAGATGCTTTTCCAGCTCAACGTACTTAAGGGAAATAGTTGCAATTGCATTAATATGCAAGTTTTTTTTTTTTAAATATCCCAACAGAGTTGCGATGTTGTCCTCGGTCTGCTCTATATATCACGAGGACTTATAGTTTTTATATCCAATTTTGTTGTAAAATTTGTTAACTTTAATTATTGATTTCGCTATTATGATTAATTATGTTCTGCAATACTTAGTTATGTTTAAGAGCGCGCTATGGTTATTGGACTATGTAATGTGCTGTAGTTTGACACGTTTCTCGCCTACCCCTACCTATGTTATATGTGTGTATGTAGTCTTAATTGGACAGACTAGGCATCCTAGTCAAACGTAATATCTGATCAGTGTAGTTTTATGATGTTGGCTCTGGCCAACAAGTGCCGGGCAATTGTTTTTAAATTTAACATTTTACCCTACTCTTGCTGTGTGTAGTCTCTCTTAAATATGTTTAGCTAAAATTATCTAGAGCAAATCACAAGTTTCAACTGTATTTTGTCTAAAGGAGAGATTTCTACTATTCTACTATATACTACTATTAAAGTAATGCCATTCGTTTGGACTGCGTGCGACTTTTGCCTTAACTCTGCTTGAACTCTGCAGATATCTATATAAGCTTTAGTCTCTCCTGTTTCACTTAGACCGCTCTTAGGCCAAAACATCTTTGGTGCTACACTGTACAAAAGCAAAGAAAAGTTGTACACTCTACACTTAAAATTTAATATACAAAAACAAAAAACAAAAAGCTCTTTATATTTACATAATTAATTTTATTTTTAATAGTTGCAAATTTTTTCGATAAGTCATCTTTTATTAATATGTTTCGGCTTAGGTCACGTATTTGCTTTGGTTTAGCTTGAAATTCTATAAGGAAATCGATTCTATATATTTTTTTATTATTTTTCATTTTTGAATGTAGCAAATATTTGGCCTTTTCCGAAAAAAAAGAAAAAAAAAACCTTAACTCTTATGACTTAAATAAAATTTAATTTTATTTAAAAAGAATATACATGAATAAACCAAAAGCTGTTAAAAGAAAAAAAATTATTAAGAATTTTCGTTGAATATTGATTGGTTTTGGAACTTTTTATTTTTAGCACAATCTTATAAATTAGTCTAACATTTTTCTTTGGCTCTCTTAATCCTTATTGTTTCGTAATAACTGTAGATTAATTCCCTCACATTTGCTTCTGCTTCTTTAATCCGTAAATGTTATATAAAAACTCGAAAACTCGAACTTTCTACTGAAACCTGACGCATTGCACCCACTCCATCAACACTCAAGCACTGTCACGGACTATCTAACAGGACTTTTCTAATCAAATAATAAATACATAAAGATCACATCTCAGCAGAGATTGCAATTGAGTGAAAGACTAAAATATAAAGCAAAACAATATTATATTACCCCTCGCACTCTCATAACACAAATTCATGTTGAATCCATAACCAAGTCATTAACAAATCGTTTTTTATCTTGTCTTCTCTCTTTTCGCTGCCTCGTTGTAAACTCACCAAATATAATTAATAAATAATGTTTAAATATCGCAAATCATGCATCAAACAACCAAACAACCAACCAACCCGACAATAACCGAATCATTCATCAATAATCAATGTGTCTCAATAGGGCAACAATAAGAACATTTTGGTAAAGAAGGTTTTCATTTTGAAAGGCGGTAATAATACGTAATGATGAGCCAACGATATGACCAGCGGCCCTGGAGGTGGTGGAGCACTCGGGGGCGGTGGGCAACCAGCGCAGCAGCAGCAGCAGCAAAGCGGCAGCAACAGTAAATGTGGCAGCAGCAATGGCAGCAACAACAACAGCAGCAGCGAACGCAGCAGCGCAGCAACAACAGTGAATAGCAGCAGCAGCAACACCGGAGCAGTAACGACAACATCTGCAACTGGTGGAGCTCTGCAGCGCCGCGTACTGCGCGGCCATGCAGCGCAGACAACCAGCGGAGAGCGCGTGCTACTGATCAACTATGTGCCACAGTCGGGGGCATCAGGATCAGCAGCAGCAACATCAACAACCTCCACAGTCAGCGCATCACAGTTGCCCACACGCAAAATACTTCAGGCCAGAGCCACAGCAGCAGCAGCAGCAGCAGCAGCAGCTTCAACATCAGCAGCTAGCAGCACACAGGCATCAACACCGTCTGTGTCCTTTGCTGGTCTTGGCTCTGAGGTGACAGTTACCTTGACTCGCACCAATCAGCGGGCCAGCGTAACCAATGTCACAGCCGCCGGTCATATTGTTAGGAATCAGCAAACCGTCTATCAAACAACCACCACACCCGCAGCTGGCGGGTCAACCAGCTCGACAAGCGTCCATGAGCCAGTGCAGCATTTGGTGGCATCATCATCGCCGCCGCCGCTGCGCTGGCAGCAGCAGCAGCAGCACGAATACCAACACGACCACCACTTGGTCGAGGAGGAGCACATTATCATCGATCACCATCAGCAAGCAGATGCTGATGATAACTTGATCGAGTACGATGCGAGCGAGGGTGTTGTCATCGAAGATCAGGAACAAGATCACCATCAGCAGCAGCAACAGCAACACCATCATCACCTGCAGCACCAACACCATCAGTTGGACTTGCAGGAGGAGCTGCACGATCCCGATGCACAACAGCAGCAGCATCACGACGTAGTCCAGGAGGTTTATCTGCAGTAGAACAACACATAAAGAGCCCCCAATTCATTAACAATTATCTATGTAGTACACATATAAATAGCTGTTAGTTTTCTATAAGTTTCGATTACATTGAGCTTTTTGAATGGATATATGCCCGAGTATGTGTTCTATGATCCAACGGCAAAGATGCTTGCGATATGGGTCTATGTTCTATATACTTGGATTCATTTCGTAAAGCTCATTCTATTGTATATATATATATTGAACAATATGAAACATTTTAAACAAATTAATGAATAATTCAAAGAAAATTACATTTTGAAAGAAATGTAATTAAAAGTCTATGTATAAAGTTAATTAAACTTTAAGAGAATATTAATAACAAATTATTTAAGAAACATTCAAATCCATGAACAAATAAAAATAAATTCCATATTTTTGTACCATATAAATTATGCTTGAAGTTCGAAAACAATATACAAAAAATATTTCATAATTTGAATTTATGAAAATGAAAAAATATATATATAAATTTAACGACATCAATTGTAAAATACAGATTTCAAAATATATAGAAACTCCATTTAAAATACGTAAACTTAATACTAATATACGACGAAAAATACATTTTTGACATTAAAAAAAAAAAAAAAAATTGTTGATGAAGATGGCACCCAGAGCATATAAAACCCATATACAATATATAGAATATATATATTATAGATATATATCGATGTATATGGTGTATGTAGCCCACGTTTGGGGCCAAAGCAATAAAGTGATGCGATTTGTGTACTGAAAGCTAAAGAGAATCAAGCAGATGAACTTTGATTAATGGGTTGCCAAAGCAGAGAGCAGAGTTGAGGGAAATAAAATAATTTTCTTGAATATATATATTATATATTTATTTAATTATTATTTATTTTTATTTGTGTTTGCGTCTTTTAGTCATCTAAATTACAAAAGCCTTCTTATTTACAAATTCAATAACATTTTCTTTACAATGTGGCAAATTATCATAACTATAACAAACTACAAGCTAAATATGTCAGTTGGAAATAATGTACATAATTGTGGTTTCTAACTTCCATTAGTTTCGCAAAATCGCACAAAAAATCTCTAGTTTCCAATAGTTTATAAAACTTCTAGGCATTATTATTTTTGTTTCTTTAATTGTGAAATTTCTTTTTATAATTTTTGCAAATTTCTATTATAACAGGCACTAACTACGGCTTAGACATTTCCTAGATGTGTCTATAAATATTTTTGTTTTCATTTTGTTTCCTGCTCAACTATATGCGTAAAATGTCATAAAATGCATTTTCAAATATTATTGTTCAAAGTTATATATTAACACTTTTGGACCTGCATTCGTTTGATTTGATTTTGGAAGTTTTGAAGCGTTTTTATTTGAACTACTTTTATCAATAAAATTGTTGAATTGAAATGCATCTCTTTAAGTACCAATGAATTCGTACTGCTCTAATTTGTCTGCAAGCTTTACAAGTTATCATTTAAATACATTAAATATTGTAAAATTCATATAGTTTATCTTTCTACTTGGCGCTCTTCATCAGCCGGCTGCTGGCGAAGCATTCCCCAAAGAAACGGTCCAGCGAGTGATATAAATGTGGACGAACATTGACCAGTCCATGATCCTCATCGGCGTAGCTCTGAAGGGGGTAGAATATAAAGAGAAAAGTTAGTGAAGCCATAATATACCCTATAGAGTATACTCCGTAGTCTTTACTTACAATTTGCTTGAATAGTATGTCATGTCGCTCCAGATTCTTGGCCAAGATCATGGACTGCTGATAGTGCACATTATCATCGGATGTGCCATGGACGAGCAAGTACTTCTTGCCCCGCAGCTTCTGCGCACGTGTGCTGAGTCGCGAATTGGCATAGCCAATCTCATTTGTCTCCGGCAGACCCATATAACGTTCCGTATAGATCGAGTCTACAAGTCGACAAAAGAAATTAGCCAAATGTAGGCGAGATTGGGGAACTATTTAGCCCATACCATAATAGGTCCAATCGGTGACTGGCGCTATGGAGGCGGCGCACTTGAACACTCCATTGTCATCGTTGGCCAGTGCCATGGCTGCAGCATAGCCACCGTAGCTCCAGCCCCAGATGCCGATGTGTTCACTATCGATGTAGTCAAACATTTTCGTCAGATTGCTGGATACGTTAAGAAAGATTAATATTAATTAGAAATATAGAGAGTTTTGAGTATACGATTTTAGATATATGCATATAAGAGATATAATTCGAGTTACTCCTTAAGTATCAGCAGAAAAAGATTAGATATTTTGTAACTTAATTAGTTAGGCAATGAACTAATGCGAGAAAGATATTAAGAAAAGATATTAAGTTTATAATATCTAGAGTAGATCAGTAGACCAGCTTTATCGCCTTGTTCTAAATTGCTATCAGCACCGAATCGTCTGTTGTCTATGTCACTAATTATGAAGATTCTCTTCTTTCTGTATTTTTGGATATAATTTTAAAATGCGCTAGTGATTTTTATGATCAGTTAGCGTAACCGTAAAAAGTTTTACGATCAACATATTTAGACGGATCAGAAAGAGCGAAAGGAAAGAATGAAGATTGAAGAATCAAGAGGGAAGAGTGAAGAAAGAAGAGAGCAGAGATAAGAGAGAAAAGGAATGACGGAAGAGTAAAAATGAGGTGGAAAGTATGCAGAGGGAAAGCAACTGAAAGAGGGAAGATTGCGAAAGCAGGAGGCAAGAATTAAAAGAGAAGAATGGGTTAGGAAATGGAAGAACAAATGTAAATATCATAATGTCAAGCTAATACTCTTCTATTTCTCGCATAGTTCATTACAAACAAGAAAATAATCATATGTTTTCTATTCGGATCACTTACTGCGTAACCGTGATCTGATCGCTGATCTCAACTGTGCCCAGTTGCAGATAGATGGCATGCAATAGGTTCTCGCCGCGCAGTCCCGAACCACGTCCATCGATCTTGGCATAGATGACAGATTGGTTCGAGGACAGATAAGTGCCCCAGTCCATCATCCATTTGTTAGTTACCTAAGCAAAGATAAAGCTTTAGCTATAGCCACTGATTGATCAATCAAGTGCTTACGGAATAGGAATCGGGTCCTCCGTAGACATCGACAAGCATTGGATATTTGGTTGAGCCACTGGTATCCAAATTGGGTGGCAGCTGGAGCAGCACCTTCGCCTGGAAGCCGCCATCGATGTTCACAGTGAGTATCTTATGAGTGGGCAGTGCCACGCCTCGCAGCTTGGAGCGCAAGGCGTCGTTATTCTCCCAATCCATTAGCTTTTTCAGCGTTACCTGAGCTAAAATTAGATAAAGCAGAACAAAACGTAAGCCATTGTTATGTGGGAGTCAGGGGACTTGACCTACAGTTCGCATAGCTCCATTCGTAAACTGAGGTCGTCGGTATGCCTGGTCCCAGAGAGGTAATCACAATTTGATTATTGTCATTGAAGACGGCCGAGTAGTAGCTCTGCTCCACATCGCCCGAAGTCATCAGCTTGCATGTCAGGCACTTGGCCGTCTGCTTGCGTGAGGTCACCGCCCGAATCGCATAGAGATGCAGCTGCTCCGGGTGCTCCTCAGTGTTGGCCATATAGAAGATGACATCATGCGTGGTGTCCCAATGGAGTATGCTGTCCACCACAAACTTGCCGCTGGTCAGTGGCTCCAGCTTGGCATTGCTCACATCTGTGGCAAGCAGCTGCAGCTGCTTGTAGTTATCGTGGGGCAGCACGAAGGCCAGCTTTGAGCCATTTCGGTTCTTAAACGGAGCCGTATAAAGGTCAACCCAGCCTGTCTTTGATTCCGTGCTGTACAGCTGATAGACAGAGCAAGTGGACGCATGGAAATGAAGATGTAAATAGGTTTAATATTATTGTTATGATTTATTATGTAAACTTCGAGTAACAGCTATTCGATATGTTATCTTTACTATTTCATGTTAATTAACATATGTTATATACATATATTGAATTGAATTGAATATATGAATATGTATATATTATTTCATATTATAATTCTATAATGTTAACAGAGTAAACAGTTCACGGAGTAGACTTAAGTAGATTTTCGTTGCTCTGCTCAAGAATATATATGCTTTATGGTGTCTGCCACACCTTCTGCTGACAATTACATACCATGGGTTCAGAGTATAGAAATAACAAAGAACATTTATTGTAAGTCTCATGCCTTGAGATGATTGAATATCAATTAAATATTTGATATATTGACTTCTACCAGTATTTCTTTCTATATAATAATTTATATTTTTTTGAATATTTTCTTGTAGGACTAAATTGTTCATTCTGTCAGGTTAGTAAAGAATTCTCTTTAAAGAACAAGTTCTTGTTGTTTGCAACTACGAGCCCTTCCGGGGATTTCACGGAAACATATCTCTCTAGTACTACTACTACTTTAGTTACATTTCCCTTGAATTCTTAACTTACGGCTACAGTCTTACGGTAAAGTTTCTCTTGAGTACTTACCACCTTACGGCTACGCCCATCGAAGCTAATAACATAGGCAGCATTCTGTACACGATTCATCCAGACCGACAAGACATTTTGATTGTCCAGCCAGTTGACAACTGTGACTATATAATCGGTTTCAGTGTTCAGAGCGCTTGGAACTGGCATGGATGTGAGGAACTCTTTGCCTTCGAGAGCTCGTTCGAGATCGGCTGTGAAGAGCACTACGCGGGGATTTGAGGAGCCCGCCTTGGGATATGGAATCTCCTGATGTAACGGATACTGGAAACGTAGATCACCGGCGTCGCCGTAGTAGGGGAAGTTGATGACATGCGTGGGTGAGTCGTCGAATTGAATGAAGGCTATTTGAGTGCCCGCGGGGTTGAACCATGTAGCCACGTTTGAGCTGAACACCTCCTCTTCGTACACCCAGTCGGGTATGCCATTCAAGTATATGCCATTCTCACTGCTGGTGATGGGAATCTCTGGATCCAGGGCACTCTTCTTGTAATACAAATTGCGATTGAAGTTCATGATCAGAGCGTTGCCCACCGGTGCCCATTGAACCATGCTGAGAAGCACTTGCTCTTTCTGAATTGTCAGCGGGGTGAATGTGTTCGAGCTCAAGTTATAAATGTCGTATTCGGCCAAAAAGCTATAGCGGAAGTTCTTCTTGTAGTTCTTGGCCAACAGCAACAGCTGGCCATCAGCGGACTTCTCGAAGAGCACATAGTGTGCAGCATTGCTCAGCAATGTGGTGACCGTTTGCGTCTTCGTGTCCAGTTCCACAATGTCCTAAAAAGCTTAGCGCTAAGTATACTAGATCTATTTCAAAGCCAGTCTCGTACACCTACCGCATTCACTCTGTAGATCACACTGTTGCCATTGCTCCAGCTGCCGTTGAAGCGTTTCGCATATAATTGACCACTGAGCACATCCTCCAGATCGATGGCATTATCTTTGGGCTTATCGCTGCTGCCGCCCTCATCGTTCGATCGCAGGATAAGCACCAGCATTGCAGTCAGCAGGGCTATAGCGATAACTCCAGCAACCACACATAGTATTATGCGTACTCTGCGCTTCTTTTCCTTGGAGTAGACGAGGTTCTGTGGAGCAAGCGATTGGAACTGATTTTAGTCGAGATTATAATTGGTATGGAATCAGCTTCTATTAAATGTTTAAATACATTGAATTTTAGACAGATTTAAAAATTTACGGTTTGTTTGGAAAAATTTTCTTTAAAATATAAGAATTTATTAAAATCATTTTAATATTTTGTCCATATGAATATAGTTTAATTATAATGTCTCGAAAATAAATAATAATAAATAATAAATATATAAACAAAATTTTATTTTATTATTTAAATTTTAATAAATACATAATATTGAAATTTATAAAATCATATTCATCTCACATAGAAATAGTTAAATTATAATTACTAATACATTAAATATATTTAAATATTTAATTTATAATTGTTAAAAATTGTTATATATTATTCTGTGTTAAATTTATTTTTATTTTAATTTTCGGCTTAATTTTTTAAATATTTTTTTTTTATAGTATGATTTCAATTTAAATCTTTGAATCGAAAAAATTTATGTATAAGATGAGATTTTAACTTTATTTTTTGAAAAATCGTTTGTTCCAATTACTGTTAACAATAATCAAGGATTATAATTAAAGAGGCTAGACGATCGCTATAAATATATAAATTTATAAACAAGTAATATTGAGACTCAAGATTCTTATAATCCCCAGTTCCAATTGCTCAATTGTCTTTTGTTCTCAAAATAAACTCAATACGCAATACATTTAATGGAACTACGTCAATTATACATATACATTTTCAGCCGATTATAGGTAAGTAATCAGTAAGCGAATCACGTTTTACAGCGACGCTGAATAGCTAAGTTTTGCATACAAATTTCAGTTTTCAGACTTTGCTGCGTATGCGAATGCGCTTTTTCTTTTCGCTCGTTGGCAACGATCAGAAATCACGAGACGTTGACTGAAAATGAAAGTAGTTTTGTTTTCAACCAGACTGGCGTCGGCTCGGAACAGGTTTACAGATTGTTAGCTGCGCCGGGAGCTATTCAGGCAGGGGAAACCGACAATTGCGCCGTGACGTAAGACCATAATGTGTTTACCAGGTAGCCAAGAAATGGTTTTTATATAACAAATTTTTATTGACTTTTGGTTTTGGTATTTTCAACATGCCATAGCAAGAAACTATTCAATGTGTGAGATAGAGAGATGTCAACAGCTGTCTTATAACAAAAGTAAATCACAATTAGTTGTCTCTTTTTTTTTGTTGTGTGCCACTAAGACATTATGCCAAATGGCATTTGTTGACAATTTCATAGTGGATTTGTGACTAGCTCAAGGTTAAATGGATTAATGTAATTGCGAATGAATTATGTTTATTGACGTTGATAGATATAATCTGAGAATCGAGTTTTCAAGAGATCTCTTTGCAAATTAAATAAGTAATTTCTTTACTTCTTCAAGTCTTATTATTTATTATAAAACAACATGGATATTATATGAGACGACCATTCTACACATTTCAAAAATACATTTTATAAAGATATTTAAAAAAAAGTTAATTTCTGCAATTTTTCGACTCATGCAGTATAAATATCCAAGCAAGCTAACGCAACCGGTTGTAGCTCATTTATAGTTGGTTAAAGACTTCAATTCCAGTTGTCTAAGCCTTGACATTTCTCCTTTGATATTAAATACATTTTCAAATGTTCTTGCATAACTAACTTTGCACTTATCACAGAGTCAACTAACCGCACAAATGCCATTAAGATATGCAAAGGAAATCGAACCGAGCTTCCCAATAGGAATCCATTGCCTTTCAGCCCCACATCACGTATGCTCGGAATCCCCACATGATTTGCAGTGGCACCACTAAAATATATGGCACCTTGGTGCCAACTGTAGCTGTAACAGTAACTGGCTTCGAAGACATGTTGGTTACAAGTTCTGCGATTTTATGGCTCGAATAAAGCCATAAAATATGGCTCACTAGGCAATGCAATCACTTGGGTTTTGTTGTCTGGGCTTATGGGGTCAGCGCATTTATTAAACACAGATCAAATTGAAATTGTTTTTGTTTATTCATACGTTCTATTAGCTTTTTTCTCTAGCATTTCATTTAATCTATTTCAACACCAACAGTGGCAATAAATTGAAATTGGAGTATATCAGCTTATACGACCGTTTGATACCTTCGAAAAATATATTTTTGAGTGTGCATAGTCTGAAATATCTCAAATATTTTCATGATTTTTATTTATTTTTGCCATTTGCTGTCAATTATTTAGATATATCAATGTTCCACTCTCATAGGGTATTAAAAATGCTTCAATTTATTGAGAAAAAAAAAAAAACAAAATAATATTTCAATTGGTTGATGGGGATGCAAATTGAAAACTCGCATGAATTCGCTTGGATTCCGTCTGTGCTCGACGCATGTCTCTTGTCTGGTTTGGTAAGAGATTGTTTTGGGAGTTGTGAATAGAATTTCTGCACAATATGGCGCAATTAGTGGCGCCAGACGAGTCCGAACGAATTCATTAAATATATATAAAATCGAAAGCTTTTAGGAGCAATTCATGCCCTAGAGGAACGGGGCTACTAATATCGGCAGCTTGACTACACCGCTCAAACTCCAACTCGAGTGTTTGCTTGTAACCTCGAACTTCCGGCAATTAGTTGAGATCTAGCTCGCCTGGGCTAGGGCCACAAAAAGAGCCAGTGCTAGAGCCACAGCTCCCGCGCCTGAGCAGGGATGGGGTTAAAATTAAATACAATTTATATCCATGTTGCACCACATGGCGTATACTTGTTTAGCGTCAGTTGCCATTTTGTTAGCTGACACATAATCGCCTGTGGGTTGAGGCAAGCCACTCAGGCCTCGTCCATAACAAAAACTCTGCTAAAAAATGAAAGAGCCCACAGAGCCATAGCAGCAACGGCGTCTGCTTTATATACTCTTACAGTGAGTATTCATAAGTTCCTAGAAATGCTATTTTAGCACATCAAATGCATAAGGATGCACAATATCGAGTAGCGATAAATTATAGCTATGGAAATATATTGCAATCATCGTCTGAATTAATGTTGGAGTTGGCAAGTCAAACTCCATTAATTCTCTAGATTTTGATATAAGTCTGACGAATCTGAATACAAATTTGTTAATCTATTTGAGATTTAAGATTTTGCCTAAAAAACGTTTTCCATTTTCCACTGTGAAGTGAGCTTTAAGCTAGTTGACAAAGTGAAGCCAGTATTGAAACTAGAAACTAGATATATTATATTTTATATCAAAATATATATCCTAGATCATCCTCCATTTGCCTTAACAAGAACATGAAATACTTGAAATATATTTTTAATCGCTGTTCGCAGTTACTAACATTCAAATTTTGAAATTCTTTAAAAAATCGATATTTAAAATCAATTTTAAATAAAATTTGTAAAATAATGTGTATAGTAAGGAGCTTAGAGTTATTGATGAGATATTGATTTGGAAAGATATATCAATTAAACTAATATTTATATTTTTAATATAGGTTAATAACATTTAGTAACCAAGAGTCAGGATTTACTTGAACGCTGTGTTCGAATATTCCTAATGCGAACTAAAACTATAAATAACACTCAGACGTTAGAGTTCTCAACACGAATTCATTGGGCAGTTTTAAACTATTAGAACAGCTGAATTTTATAGACTTAAGAGTATGATATATAACGAAAATAAAGTAAATAAAAGTATTAAAATATATGAAATTTTAAGAATCATTTATATAGTTTAAAAATAAAGTAAGTAAAAGTATTAAAAAAACAGAAAATTATTAGGTATTTTTTATAGTATAAAAAAAAAGTAAAAAATTATTAAAAAAAATGAAATTTTAAGAATTATTTATATACTTTAAAAATAAAGTAACTAAAGTAAAGTATTAAAATACAGAAAATTATTAATAAAGTATTTTTTATAGTATAAAAATAAAGTGAAAAACAAAATTATTAAAATTAATTAAATTTTAAGAATTATTTATATACTTTAAAAATAAAGTAAGTAAAAGTATTAAAATATAGAACATTATTAAGTAGGTATTTTTTATAGTTTAAAAATAAACTAAATAAGTATTAAAATATATGAAATTTTAAGAATTATTTATATAGTTTAAAAATAAAGTAAGTAAAAGTAATAAAATACAGAAAATTATTAAGTATTTTTTTATAGCTTAAAAGTAAAGTAAATAACAGTATTAAAATATATGAAATCCTAAGTACTGTTTATTTCTTATATTTAGTTTAATATTTAGATTTATTTGCTGGGGTAACCCAACTCTTTTTGGCAAAGTAAAGCTTGATTCTTGATGCCTAAATTTCATTCTTTGACAGTCAATGCGTTTTATCTGCATTCTAGATAGCTCTTGCTACATATTACTATCAAACAGATTTAACAAATAAATTATATTTCTGGCTCCATTTTTGCTTACATAATTTTCTCACCTACTTCTTTGTCATCTATTTCACTCCATTTATTATATATTAAATTTAATAAAATTATTCAAAGAAGATTTACCTTGCAGCAGTCCATAAAGTAAGCAAATAATTAGCAGCAGGAATTCACTTGTAATTGACTTTACCGCTGCCCAGACACAACTACTCTGAAAGATGTCCATGCACTCGAGTCTCTTTTATAGATACACCTACATATGATGCCTCTTCTAGGTCTAACAACAGCCTGCTGAAAGGGTATTACGAGTTTGTCACCCTGAGGGACTGAAAGACTAAAGGGCCGATGCCGTCTTGCCGTCGCTTTTTAATGAGCGCGAGGCTTGTCATTTGTCGTTTAGTTTTTCATTAAGCCGCTAGTTAATTGGTTGTCCTGTTCCATATTATTGCTATTGTGGCTGCTACGAGCAATTTTAATACAATTTTACTATGTACACATAATTTTTGCTAATCATGCTAGACAAATGGGCATCGTAAATTGTTTCCGTGTTCAGCAAAGGGTATTCCACGTTTTACAGCAATTCTAAATGGGCCTTGCTCTTAATGAGTAAGGAAGTTAAGCAAGGAATTTCAATTTGTTGCTCAAGTAATTTTTGTTTTCGGCATATAAATATTTATTTTAATTTTTGTAAACTTGTAGATCCTCATATATTAGCTGATAATTGCTTAAAACACTAAATATGTTATAGGAGCAGGTCGCTCGTACATAAACATCTCTTCAGTTCCCTCTCTGTTATAGGCTCAACTTTAGCTTCTACTCTGGTTAAGTTATTATCCTCTTTTAATGTGTTTACGCAGTCTTAAAAAGTGCAGATATTCTTATTATTTTGTTGTTCTGCTCTTTAAACATTTGTATATTTATAATTGAAGTAAATCATTAACCAGCTGGCATCTTGATTTTGGGAATTTAACAAGTCTCTATTTCTGAGAACAATTTAGTTGTTACCTAACCCCATTTCTACCCTCATCAGGTAGCTCGTAAGGGTATTCAATTTTCCGCTTTCGCTCAACAATTTTGCACCTTTTTGAGGCGTGGTTATTCCCCAAGGCTCGTTTGCTTGTCGCTTGGTTTTTCATTAAAGCAACTAAGTTAATTAGTTGTCTTGGGCGTGTCGTTTTCTTATTATTGTTATGGAGCCTCTTAGCAGCAATGCTAGTACAAGTTCATTTATGACTAACTTACTATTTGGCGAATAAATTTGAGCTTATTCACTTAATTGTTGCATTTAAGGAACTCTTAGAGATTAAGAGAGTTATGTGATATTTATATATGTCACATGAAATTTATTGTTATCCAATTAACTTGAGCATAGATTTATTTAGTGACTAGAGATTTCCCAGGCCAACATAATGACTGTTAGAAGCAAAGACGGGCAATTGTTATATATTTTACAAGCTTATATTGTAGCTAGAGAATTATGCCAAATTACAGGCAAAATAAACAAATTTGTTTATAGTTTCTAATATCTCCATGGAGAAGTCAAACATAATTCCTTGATGACTATTACTTTTTTATTAAACTTTTTTGTTTCTTAATTCGTTTCAGTTAGTCTTGCCTTGTTAAACTAAAGGGCTATACAGGAGTGAAATTCTCTCTCTCCCTCTCTTTCAGTCTTTCTACTTTAATTATTTCGCAAGTTATACCTTCACGAAAGTGAAATGAGTATATTGATTTTGTATAATATTCGTCTTGCTCTCCATCTGTCTGTCTGCCTATCTATAGTGTAGATCATTTTTCTATAGGCTTAGGCAATACGACAAAACTCTATAATTTACAGTTTCTACACTTGAGTTGCCCTACTCATCCTTTTTAGAATAGTCCAAAGATTAAATGTTCATTCATTGATTTCTCAGTCGGTGTCGCCCGACTTCTACGTTCTCACTTGCTTTAAAAGAGAACCTTTCATACTTATAATGTCATTTTTCAGTTTTCTTTATTTATGCCCATTTAATCTGCCAAGCAAGAGAAGTACTTGAAAGGCTACCCATTGCTGCTTGTTTCATTATTATGCCATAAAGCTGCCACTGCTGCTGCTGCTGCTGTTGCTTAATTGATTTTGATGCTTAACACAATGTTCTATGTCGCCTGTTGCATGTCACACACTCGCACACAAACACACTAAACACACACACACACACACACAACAGAAAAGGACCGCAAAACAGAATCGACAACGTTTAGTCCGCGAACACCATTTAATGTCACTAATGCTGCAGTTGAGCAGTCATCGACAGAATCAATTAGTGGCTCATTATGGCAGCCACGTTCACAGACCATTAGCCCACTGCGGCCCATATGTCTGCTAAGTATGCTTTAATTGAAGATCAACAATTTCTCTGGGTGCTGGTGTTGGTGCTGGTGCTGGTGCGGATGCAGGTGTGGATGTGTGCGGCTTACCTTGAAGCGGTTCATGCCGCCGCCAAAGCCACCAGAGCTGTGCAAATCATCGTCGTCCAAGCTGCTGCCACCCACGCCGCCCAGCATTGACTCACTCAACTTGGCGCTGTGGCGTCTCAGCTGATAGGTGCCCGCTGAATTCAAGGTGGCAGCTGGCTTATAGTAATAGGGCGGGTGCTGGTGACGTTGCGAGTGGAGGGCGGAGGCCGTTGTGGCCACTGGCGCAGCATCCTCAAAGTCATAGTCCAGCAGCTCGATTGGATGGTCGCATTTGCAGCGATGCGGCGGTGTTCGATGTGGCGTCGTCATAGCAGATTGAGGATGCTGGTGGTGTCTGCTTTTGTTGCCATTGTGGTGGCTATGACTGTTGCTGCCGTGCGGATGTGGATGCGGATGCGGCGGATGAGGTGGTGGCGGAATGTCTGCGGGTGTTATATAGATTTTACCACCACCCCCACCCACAGCACCCACAGCACCCACAGTACCCACAGCGTCCGGTTGCTGCAGCTGCTTGCTCGGCCAGTGGAACTCGTCAAACTCGCTCGAGCTGTTGACCAGTTGTTGTTGCTGTTCCCACTGCAGCTGTCGATGTTGTTGCTGCTGCTGCTGTTGTTGTTGTTGCTGTTGTGGTATGTGTCGCATGCAACTTTGTGGCTGTTGTAGCAGTTGTTGTTGCTGCTGCTGCTGCTTATGGCTGTGGTAGCGAAAATATTGCTGTTGCGCTGTGGCCGCGGAGGCGGGCAAATACTTTTCATCGCGGCCAGAACAAGAAGAGTAGCCATATAAATTGTTTGTTGACAGCAAAAAGTGTTCTCTGTTCGTATTCGTATTCGTGGGCGTGTGTTTGTGTGTTTCAAGCGGGATGGGCGGGCGGCATTGGATATAAAGCTTAAGTTCGGTCATACATTTTGGCATAAAGCAAAAAGTGAACAGTGCACAAAATCAAATAGCGGCTAAGGGCAGCAAGCATAACGAATAACTACAATAAAAGAGACTTTAAATTGAATTTATAGCAACAAAAAAAAAAGTTAAAATAAAATAAACCCTTGCTTGTGGTAACCGAGCAAATAGAACAAGTCGTGAGTGTCTTTCGTTTATCAGATTATTTTTAATTGCTTTTCATTTCATTATATATATTTAAAATCGCTTTTTGATTGACCGGTTGTACAAGAAATTAGGAAATTAAACTAAATTCGTGTCACATATGTGGATTTCAAACTTAAAATAGGAAATAAAACAAAAAAAAAAACAAATTAATAAAAATTTAAAAAATGTATACATAAAAATAATATTATTTCCGATGTAACAACAATAAAAATCATAGTTAAAAAAAAAAAGTACTTATTCTTAACTATCAATTGGAAAATAAATTTGATCATTTATCAATTGATAAAAAAATGTAAATATTTTCATTTATGAATTGTATTTATTTAGCAAAATCATAAAATGTTGAATGTCAAAGCTAAATATTCAGATGATTCCAAAACATTTTTCATTTACTAAAGCTTAAGCCATTATTTTGACTAAAGATACATTTTAAAATGAATCAACTAATTAGCGAGCAATAAGCTCGTTGTTAAGCTAATTACTAAGTCGATTTACCAGCTTTAGCTTATCACTTTTAAGCTTAGACTTCGAAATAAAAATAAGTTTGTGTATGATAAATAAAATGTTGTTGCATAACATTTTATGATTTATATCTAATTTCAATAATTTGTAATAAAAAGTATAATATTAATAAATATTAATAAAAATCATACAATTAATAAACAAAACTAAAAAAAAAGTTTAGCCGTCAGTAAGACAATCGATAGTCGGACATGAATTTTATGATAAAGCTCAACTAACATAAACTAGGAATACATACATATATAAACTAGGAAAATATATATCCATGTATAAGCATAATGACCATTTAAATTTTTGTATAGGTTAAAAACTAAATTCCTAATAATACAAATTCTTAAAAATTAAATAAAAACGAACTAATCTAACCTCACACAATTTTAACCTCAATTGATACTTTTAATGGATTTCAAACTAAATTATTAAAAATATTCAAACGACGAACAAATATTTGTAAACTCAAAAAATCATGCTATATAAATTTTTATTTTTATTCATATTTTATTTGGAATCTGTCTTTTACTTATAATATATTATTAAATAATATTTATATATTTTGAATTGAATCAACTCAGGTACTAATTTATTTTTAAACAATTGTGGAACAAGTTTTAGATAATTAGCAAGAATTATTAAGAGCTATCTGAATACTAAAATGTTTAGATAACAACTGTGATTGCCAACGACCTTAATCAATAGACAGACTCAAGCATTATTTAACTCTTACGATAGAGACTCGTTTGCAAGAAAATATTGCAATGATATTCTTAAATGGGCTGCAGGAAAAGTGCAGAAACAAAGTTACGAAATGCAATTTCCACATAACCAAATAAAGGAAAAGCAAACGAAAGTAAGGCAAAGCAAGTCATAACCAAAGCCAAGTGAGATTTGAGCCAAATGCATTAGCTCGATTTGGTGGCGAGCTCACCGCAATTATTTAATTACACAGTGGCTAGAGGATTGTTTAGTTGGCTCGGTTGGTTGCCCAGTCGGTTAGCTCGTGAATTGCTCTCGGCTTAATCAAAAAGCCAACGAAGTCAAGCATCGCACAAAAGAGCGACAAAACTTTTGTTGCAACTTTGTGTTGCAGGCAGCCGAGCCAAATGCCAGCAACCGCAACCGAAAGGACTTCGACTAGGGGCGACGTCATCAGTGCTACAGTGTCACCCACTCACACACTGGCAAGCATACACAAATATCTGTCTCTCTCTATATATATACATATATGCCATACAGACGGGCATGTCCGGACCTTCAAAAGCCGCTGAGCTACACAAAGCTCGAGACCTCGGACCGATACGTATCGCTAATGATGATCAAATAACGGGCCAAATGCTGGGGCCCAGCAACAAAGGGCCCACAAAAATCGTTAGCCCAGTTGGCAGCGCACCAGGAAATTCTCTGCTGCCCTCCCCAAAACTGTGCCATGAGCCCCAATATGCCTTCGTCTTCGACCTCCCTGGTCGGCGCTCTCTTCGGCGTCGTCTGGGCGTAATGAGCGCTGCTTTCACTTTTCACAGTCATGAGGATGAGCTGGATGAGGGCAGGAGGAGCTGCACCTTCCAACTAGTTTGGCACTTGACTGTTGTGTGGCACAAATGATATGTAAATACCAAAACAATTTGCTATCATTCGAGCCCTCGGCCTGAGTCGCTGTTTGATTAGGGCTCGATCAATGCGCCAAGAGCAATTCAGCCAGCCCTTTGCAATGCGAGTTGAGGCACGTTTTTAGGTCAGACTTTTAAAGAATTTAATTAGATAACCAGCAGCAATGCCAGTAACGTGGCACAGTCTGCAAAATGTTTACCCAAAAATGCGCAAATAAAAGCAAACTAACAAATGTGCACATGCAGGTGACACCCAGAAGTGTGTAATGGAGTACGCCGGCTCGTTCGTGCACAGAAATTATGAATGCAAAAGAATCGGAATAATAAATTATATTTTTGTCGCATTCACGCGTGAATTGTGTGCGAGTTAATAAAAAAATAAAAATAAAATACAGCATACGCCCAAAAATAGAATGCATAAATATTTCGAGGTTTTAGGCCAGTAAAACTCCAAAATAAAACTGACTTAAATATGCTCATAAATAATGGGCGACAATCGTTAAATGAAATTGCCTGTGTGGGGCAGAGCGGAGCAGAGGTGGCTAAGCTCATATATGTAGCTCAAAATCATAAACAAATTTCATGCGAGCAGTGTAAATTTGAATATATATTGAGTGAATTTGAAGCTGTTTAATAATAAATATTCAAATATCAAAACAATCATGCGAAAAACTATTTGCTTTGCTTGAAAAGGAAAAGTTCTGGGACTGTTTAATAATTTTTGAATTTGATTTTTGATTTTTAGATTGTGTCTCATGTGCGTTAATTAACGTTTTCTTTATACAATACATACCTGATCGCTTTGCGCTGTTTCAGTCATTGAAACATCTCTGCCAGACATTTTAAAATTTATTTATTCACGATTGCATAAACTTGGGATAGTTGTTACTGCATTGAAAAGGATAAAAATTGCAATATATTTTAATGAATTTATTTTTTGTAGTTTGTATTTTGTTCAAAATTGTTTTTGATTGGATTACGCGTTTGAGTTTTTATGTTCAGTTTAATTGTGGCTATATTCGCATTTTTATGCAACTTTTCGACCATTTATTTCGCTTTGAATTTGATTTATTACGAATTCTTTGTTAGTTTTTCATTTTATATTTGGAAAATACTTAAAGTAGATTTATTTTATTTTTTTTTTGGTTCACGTTGAGTTTATTTTGGCTGAAACACTATTTTTATTCTTTATATACATTATTATTATTTTTTTGCGCATTTATTTGAGCAAGTCCGTAAATATTTGGCATTTTATTTTATTTTATTTTATTTATTTTCTTTTTTGCTTAGATATTTTGAAAACGTTGCGTTTTCAGTTAGTGGGCCGTATTCCACATGTTTGCCATATAATACTTGTTTTATACCCTTGCCGCTTGTGTCTGTTTTTTACGTAACTTAATCCTTGTCTACACAACGTATTCGTTAACCGTTTCCCTGGTTTAGCATCTCCTTTGAGCAGCGGAGTAAAGAGCCTGTCGCTTGTCATTTAATGCAAATTAAGCAATTTAAATAAGTAAACAAATAAACAAAATGGGACAAAATGCGAATTTGCGGTTAAATGGGGGACTACAAAGATAAAGACGAAGCCTAGGATAACAGAAATACATACACATACACACACATGCACACAGTCATGTATGTAAGTGCGCTCGCCTTGCTGTTTTGTTTGGTTTGTCGCATTGCACATAACTCGTTACTCATACGGCGCGTTGTATGGCCGAATTGCGGCTAGAAATGTGCTGGCTGGGGCTGCCTTACGGTTGCCAATTGTCAGAGCCACGCGGCGACTGCGGTAGACAATAACATAGACTGGCGAACACAGCGCCCTGCTAGACCCCAATAGCAAAGTAAATAAGAAATATACAAATACCAGCTAGAAATTGAAATTGCGTATACGTAAACGAAAAAACCAAAAAACAAAAAACCGACAAAAAAACGACTGCAAAAGGGCGCTTAAGTCTTATGTAAACAGCCAGGCAAAAGTAGGTAAGAATCGCGTTGCGAAACGAGATAAAAAGAGTGAATCGTTGCCCGAAAATTTGATAAATGTGCTGTGACCTTTGTACTAATGCGCTGCTAAATGTGTATGTAATGGATATTGGAACTGAGGCGAGACAAGGAAGGAGACAGCCCCAGTGAGCGAAAGAAAGAGGCAGCAACTGTTCGCTGTGGGAGCGTCGACAAGTAAGCTATTTACTTTAGTTGAGGCTGCGATTTCTGTAGGCCGTAAAAATGGAAAGAAATAGCAATTGGCATAGATGCGAAAAATGGGCCAGTAAGTATACCTACTAGATATGTAATTCAAATAAAATTGTTTTATGATTATGATGACTTTTAATGCATTTTAAAATACTAACTAGGAATTAATCATTAAAATAAAACATATAAAAATTTTTTAAAATTAATATTTGTTTTTATTTAAATTAGTTAGTTTGCGGGATTTGTATTTTATTAAATAAATCACTTAAAATTATATACATAAATATTTATAATATATAAAAATATGTATATTGAAAAATATATTTATGCATCATTCCAAAGATACGTACACATCACATCATGTATGTATATAAATATATCACACAAAATTCTTCTTTGGCTTATTGAAATTTACTTCTTTCAAAATGTTATATTATTCAATTATTTTGTACTAAATCAAATTGTGTACTTTAATTGAAATAGTTTTTGAACATATTTAAAATACTTTGAAGTAAATTCTTAAGCTATTAACAGAAAATTGCGTAGCTCTAATGCCCGTTTATTAATCAGGGCTGCTTAAGCTGACCAGACAAAGGTCGTTTGGGCGCAAAGTATTTTCTATCTTGAGGCTCTTGAAATAGCAAAGATATTTTACTTGCGGTACTGTAATGTCGGGTCTCTTACCCTGTCAACTCGGGGCAGCTGTTGTTTAGCTAAAATTCATTAAAAATTAATGAGCTTAAAAGCGGCGAACAATTTGTCGAGTTGCAGCGAAAAGGAAACTCTAATTTCGTTGCTGACTTGCCGCATAAATCGCTTTGTTATTGATACAGATGAAAAGATAGAGAGAGAGAGAGAGAGAGCTAGAGAGGGGGAGAGAAGAGTAAGAGAAAGAAATTGAATGAACGGAAGGCGTCCATAAGGGGCTGCACTGGGTTGAGCTCTAATCCTGTTCTGAATATTTGATTTTTCATTTGTGCATTTTTCACTTAGGGCAAACATAAATTGCAAGTGACACTCAACAGCCAACGAAGGACCTAATGGTGCTCTGACAGCTCAGAGTGAACGGAAACATGTCCTTTTTGTTGACAAATAAAAGATGCTGCTACAGCCAACAGAACTTTCATCACTTTGCGATTGAAAGTCCGAATGGCCAAATGAAGATTAGGGAATCAAACGGAACTGAAACTGGAACTGAAAGTGGAATCAGAAATCAATCAAGCGATAAATATTAAATGTAATCGATACTTAACATGCGAATTTATTATGCATTAAATAAGAAATGTAATATATTTATAGCTTATCGATATAATATGTTACTCATTAATATTAATTTCGATAATTTATTATTGCTTCGACTATTTCGATAATTTTGTTTCGATATTAGAATCATCTTTAGTTTTGAATTATTTATCGCTGCATTTGCAATTTTAATTTGAGCTGTTGAGGAATGCTTTGAGTAAACCAAGTCAGCTTTTGTTTAGAAATCAACACAGGCCTCGGCGTTTGGGAAAGTAACAAGGTTTACTTAAGGACAACACTGATCAGAGTCAGAATAAAATCTACTAGTCACGTGAGAAAATTTAAAAATTTGTTTTTCTTGAATACAAAAATAATTATTGTATACAATTAGATACAATTAGAGAATTAGAATGTCTGACTCTAATGGGGAATTCACGCGGCTCTGGGGCAACACCATGAGTCCATGTTCCAACCAATCGGTCGGGGCCAATGTCGATATAGATGTACTGGGGTCGTGCACTGAATCGGAGCACGACCGAAACTGCAATTCGTCAATGGGCTGTGTCGAAATGTCTGACGAGGAGGACGTGATTATACAAATGCCAGCATCGTCTTGGCAAGATGCGAGCCCATCCAATTGGGAAATTGGTAGCTCTCCGGCTCGCTCGGTTATATCAGAAAACTTTCTATTGGAATCGGAGAGTGACTCCGAATTGGAATTAATTTTCGATGAAGCAAATCCCACGCGTAGCATCACATTCATCGATGAGAATTACGAGCCACCAACCCAAGCGACCAATGGCAGTGCCAACGATCCGGCAGATGGAACTGAAGTGCCAACAACTGGCCAGGCGAACAATTCGCGCCTGAATCTGCGCCATGTGCCGGCCTCGATCGATCTTACTCGCAGTCGACCCCCGACCACATGGCGGGACTATCATGCCCGCGTTCGGGCACAAATTACCCCACTCACACCGAATACCGGCATACAACGTCTCTGTGCTGGACAGCCGCCTGCCCGTGTTCCAGTGTTCATGGATGATGAACTGGGCGCCTTAGTATTCGTTCGCAGTGATACCGATTCGGAGGATGAACCTACTTTGCCTCCATTAGCCATGGTGCCGCGTCGTGGCAACAGTGTCAGCGATCTAAGTCAGTGCAGCAGCGATGAGGAGCCAGCTGCCAAGTAGGCATCCCTATATACACTATTAACACTTACACTTGGGATATACCCCGAATACACTGTATAGACTGACTGACTGCACTGATTACAATCGTGATGTTCATGTTATTCCGATTATTATATGAAAGATACACACTACTAGATTTTTTCAAATCTTTCATGAATACAGCTTGTACGTGCAATCCCATCTCAGGGCTCCATTACATTATACTCTACACTCTACACTCTGCACTCTTTACTCTGCACTCTGCACTCTGTACTCTGCACTCTGCACTCTGCACTCTTCACACTGCATTCTACACTCTACACTCTATACTGTGCACTCTACACTATGCACTACACTCTCCACTCACTCTACACTCTGGACTCTTCACTCTTCACTCTACACTCTGCATTCTATACTCTACACTCTATACTCTATACTCTACCTTAAATTATAACATAAATTTACAAAACATAACAATACAAAAAAAAAAAAAAAAAACAAATATAGCTTTTAAATGTAATTTAATATTTATTTTTTAAATGATGATCACAAATTGCATTTACGAATGAATATTATATTTTTGATGCACAAAATAACAAAAATAAAAAAATTTAAATATATATTTTTAGTAAATTGATTTTTAATTTGTTATTTTAAATGTATCTTCGTAAAGTCAGATTTTTATTAACGAAGTCTGATTTCAAAGAGTCTTAATAAAATTTTCATTAATTTAATAGTTATTTGCAATCTATTAACGTCTGACTTTAAAAAGTTTCTTCAACTATTTAATATTTTAAATGATGTTAATGTAAATACTTATGTATATATACATATATGTCAATGTCTAAGACACACACAATAACAAATGATTGAAAGATTCCAATCTTCATTCAATTTTGCATTTAATGCTCTTGAAAGTAATTTCCATATGCATATTCTTATGTAAATATTTAGGAATAGCTTGAAATGGAAGTTTAGTTATTTCTCAATAATTTATTGATTCCTTGACCATGTCAATTTTGGTCTGTTATTCTATCCTCGGCTGGTCCGCTCTGCTCTCTGCTCTCTGCTTACTTCCTTCTGCCCTCTACTCAAATTGTTTAATGAACATTTTAAGCAATTTGCTAGCTGTGAGAATAATTTTGCTTAAATAATTGCAATCGAGAGAAATGAAGCCCAGGACAAACAATGTGCTGGATGCAAATCTCTGCTGTAAGCAGAGCCTGGGTAGAGTAGGAACTATAAATTTGGTAGACCATGGACCAATGCCAGGCTGGTTGGCTGGTTGGTTGGCTGGCTCTAGGAAATTTATACGCCAGCTGCCTGTCACATCGTTGTCCGCCTACACATGCACCAGGCCACACACGCCCCATCTTCTTTGTTATGCAAGTTAATCCTTTTTATAGCTATTGTTCAGCGCATCAAAGCTTTGCAGCTTCTCCGAACACCCCTCGAGCTGGCCTAGGATACACGTACGCACGCCCTGCGCATTTGTTTCAATGGAGCAGCTGTGAAGTGGACCACAAGGGGGGTCAGGGGGTGCGGGAACCAGGGATCGGTAGCAGATGTAGCTATAGCACATGTCACCGCATTTTTCAGCGACTGCGAGAGGCGACACAACCAACATATTAGCTGCCACACACATATTTGTTGGCCCAGCCGTCGGTCGGGGGTGTGTGCTGCTGCCGGGAGAGTGTGGGATGGAAGGTGGCTTGGGCGAAGGGCTTGATGCATGTGCAGCTTCTTGATAGCTCGGGCTAAATCTGGCGCATGTTGTGCGATGGCGCCGACGTCGGCGTCGTTGCTGAGTGTGTTTGTGCGGCATGCCGCAAATTCATTATTATTTTACCCAACACCCACTCAAGCAGCTGCAGCTGCAGCTTCAGCAACTGTATAAACACCCAACATATGAAGTAGATAAGCAGAGAACGGAGAGTTCTCCGGAGTCCGTGAAAGCTAGCCTTAAAGCGTTACAAGCGGAAATTATGCGAGCACTTTAAGAGCTGCTCAAGCAACACTAATGTACGAACGAGCTCCTTAGTCCTTTTCGTTAATTACTCCCACATCAAGGATTATATTTAATTGATTTTATATACAGTAAACAAACACTGCTAGCAGCAATCTAATTAAAGACTGGTATTTTCCCCGAATGATGTGCAGCTTTAATCTCTGACCAATGATGGCATAGGACAAAATTTCAGTCAACTGCAGTTGCTGCAATTTCTCATTTTAATAAAAATGCAAATGTCTTATGCTCAAAGTGATGGCATGAGGCTGCCATCAGGTTCCCTACGTTTTCGCTCTTTTCCAGCAAATTTTCTCATATAAAACGTTGATAAAACTTTTTGAATTTGCCCCTTGCTAGCTGGAGCGCAAAAGAAAGAAAAACAACGAATGGCACACAAAACTGAAAACAAAGGAAAACGAAAAGCCGCATCCAATAAGGGAAATACGTTTTCAATAAGCTGAGAAACGATATGGTGATGAACTCTGGAAGAATTTGACTTCCTGCCAACGGGATTTGCTTAAAATTGCGGGAAATACGTGTAGAAGGAGTAGTCACAATCGTAAAAGAAAGAGTCGTAAGAGTAGAAGTCGTAGTTTAAATAGTAGCAGAATTTGTGTGTAGTAGTAAGAATCGTAGCAGAAATACTATAACCCACCTAGCATTTGGAAGACTGTTTTGTAAGAAATGAATTTGGCGAGTCGCTTTTGAGTCCCCGGGATGATCAAAAAATGATTGATCATATGCGCGATTTTTGGAAGAGTCAAAAACGACTCGCCTGTATGATCAAAAAGTGATTTATTTGAAATACAGCAACAAAATGTAAAGCAATCGCCAATTGAGCATGCGGGGGATTGAAAAGTGATTGTTTTCACTTCTGCTCTGCACTAATACTCTGAATTTTCAAGAAGATGCCAGAGCCGGATGTGGCTCGGTGGATAGGCTTGTGGCCTGGGAGACTTGAGAAACAACGGCCCCTGGGTTCAAATCCCATTCGAATTTAGGAAAACATTAATTTAAAAAAAAAAGAAGATGCCAATTTGGGTTTCTTATGAGATTCACTAATTTCTCTTGTCTCCAAATTCTTAAAGCTCGGGGCTAGTGCATTTCGATCACTCTTATTCTTACAAATTCAATGTAAAGTTCAACGCAGGAACATTATTGAAATAAATTAAATAAATCAAAATGGGGAGAAAAATAAAATGGTTAATCAAAAGATAATAATGATAGTTCAAGTTATACTTGTTCTTTTTAATTTTTGGTTTATTTTATTATTTAATAAAAATATTTAATGAATTTAATTTAAATAAAATATTACTTGTTTTTAGTAATAATAAAAAAACGAATCAGCAAAGAGTCGCATGTGGTTGAAATTAAGACTCGAAAAAGAGTGGCGTATGATACGAAATATGACTCGAATATGACTCGAATTCGATTATAAAAATGGGTCATAAGCGACGCATCTAGAGGAGTCGCGGCTAGGGTATTTTTTTCTCCCGACGGGGGAGTCATTTATGATCCGAAAATGAGCTCATTTATGCTTATTTTAATCAGAAAGAGGACTCAAAAACGACTCGCTTATGATCGCAAATGTTTGCTGGGAAGTAACCGAATACTTTATTTATAAGTAGTAGATCTATTAATTTTTGAAGTGTTTGCAGTAGAAAAGTTTGGTTCGATGGTGTATAAATAGTAGTTGGAGTAGCATAAGCAGTGCAAAGTATAAGTCGTCGATCTCTTGGCATTTCAAGTGATTATAGATATAGTTTCAGTAGTTGTATTAATGTTAGCTCAACTGTTATACTATGCGTGTGGTATTACTACTACTTATACTACTGATGTTGTATAAGAAAGTAGTAGTAGTATGCGTATCCCACCTAGCATTTGGAAGACTGTTTTGTAAGAAATGAATTTGGCGAGTCGCTTTTGAGTCCCCGGGATGATCAAAAAATGATTGATCATATGCGCGATTTTTGGAAGAGTCAAAAACGACTCGCCTGTATGATCAAAAAGTGATTTATTTGAAATACAGCAACTAAATGTAAAGCAATCGCCAATTGAGCATGCGGGGGATTGAAAAGTGATTGTTTTCACTTCTGCTCTGCACTAATACTCTGCACTAATACTCTGCATTTTCAAGAAGATGCTAGAGCCGGGGGAGACTTGAGAAACAACGGACCTGGGTTCAAACCCCATTTCGAATTTAGGAAAAAAAATATATATTTCTAGAAAAACATTAATTAAAAAAAAAAAAAGAAGATGCCAATTCGGGTTTCTTATGGGATTCATTAGTTTCTCTTGTCTCCAAATTCTTAAAGCTCGGGGCTAGTGCATTTCTCGATCACTCTTATTCGTACAAATTCAATGTAAAGTTCAACGCAGAAGCATTATTGAAATAAATTAAATAAATCAAAATGGGAAGCGAGAAAAATAAAATAGTTAATCAAAAGATAATAATGATAGTTCAAGTTATACTTGTTATTTTTTTTTAATTTTTAGTTTATTTTATTATTTAATAAAAATATTTAATGAATTTAATTTAAATAAAATATTACTTGTTTTTGGTAATAATAAAAAAAACAAATCAGCAAAGAGTCGCATGTGGTTGAAATTAAGACTCGAAAAAGAGTCGCGTATGATACGAAATATGACTCGAATATGACTCGAATATGACTCGAATTTGATTATAAAAATGGGTCATAAGCGACGCATCTAGAAGAGTCGCGGCTAGGGTATTTTTTTCTCCCGACGGGGGAGTCATTTATGATCCGAAAATGAGCTCATTTATGCTTATTTTAATCAGAAAGAGGACTCAAAAACGACTCGCTTATGATCGCAAATGTTTGCTGGGATAATATGAATACAGTATAAGTAGGAGTAGCTATCTGAGTATAAGTAATAGAAGTATTGGCATCTGAATGATGTTGATTTCAATCTTAGAAGCTGTATATAACGTTGAAATGTTGATGAGATCTGTAAGTTTTAGTAATCGTAAATGTATAAGTATATGATGTATTCGTATAAGAGTTATTATTAGGTATAAGTACAAGGTGTCATAGTGTCAGCCGTAATAATAGTAGTTGTAAAAAATAAGAAACAGGGATATTCATTGTTGTTGCAGAATAATTGAATAATATAATAATACACATAGTAGCATATTGTACAAATTCTATGTGATTAAATTAATAAAGATTTCAATCCAATAGCAAAACATTTGTTTAAGGGCAGCAAAGATTGTCTCCTCATATACCAAATGACGTAAGTAAGGTACAAAACAAACAATACTTAAAAGAATTAATTGTTTCAGAGTAAAAGTGAAAAAGTTCATTAAAGCTTTAAAACAGCATGACTCATTTGTGTTTTAGAGCTCATTTGTACAAAAACTTCTTCTACTATCAATATTTATAAATAAGTAAAATTAAATTTGAAACGGTAAGTTCTTTACAGGTTAAATTTCTGTTAGGCCTGCATAGCCCAAGTATCAGCTATGAAAGGTAATATCGAAAGCGATGCATAGGCAATAGCTCAATTTTGGAAAAACCTTTTTATTCAGGCATTAAGATGATATATATAAATATATCTTTATGCATATACAAAAACACAGCGCTTTCGGCCTTGAATTTAAACTGGTGTACAAAAGATCTAAATAGATCGTCAATCAATAATTTTGCTTTCTAAAGGTTGATCAATGCAGAGCTCGATTACTTTTTATCCTTTTGGATAACATTCGCTTTGCTGGGGCTAACTATTTTGATCATGGAAACCATTCTGTTTGTCTTCGAGCTGGTGCCCGCACCAGATTTATCCTCGCGCTTGCCACAGAATTTTTGTAGAGTGCTCTGGACTTTTTCCCCGCTACTGCCCACAAATTGCTCGAGCTTGACTTTGTTCTTAATGATCAGGAATGAGGGCATGCTGTTGACGTCATACTCCTCGGCGAGATCCTCATTATCGTCCACATCTACCTTGATGATAACTAAACAATCCTCGTACTCCTGCGCAAACTCCTCGAGACGAGGCCCGATCAGGGCGCAAGGGCCACACCACGTGGCAAAGAACTCCACCAGAACATGCTTATTGCCCGCCTCTGCAACGATCCGATCAAAATCGTCTTTCGATTGCACGGTTATGACCTTCTTCTGTTTGTTTTTGTTTGGGGTGGCAGCTGCCATTAGTGTAATGCCTGTGTGTCAAATTTTGCACGCCGAAAAAATTGAAGGAATTTAAATTTTTTAAAGAAGTTTCGAAATCTTCTGACTGACAAATGGAACTAAGCTAGGCCGGTACAAACAGCATGGTCTACAAAGTGAAATCAATCCTATTATTTATTTAATATCTTCAAATATAGATGGTTTACATTTTGAAGAGTTGCATAGTTGGATAGCTTCGATTGCTTCAATAATTATTATAAAAAAAAAAAAAATTGAAATTCGTAAAACATTTATATAATGTAATTTAGCAATATAAATTTAAGTATTGGTAATAAATATATACATTTTTAGAGTTTTTTTTCTGTGAATTACTCAATTTATAATTTTGATGTAAGATTTTAAAAAATTTGTATTTCTATAAATGTCTTCATTTCTATTTTTAATTTATTTTTTATTTCTTTTTTTTTTTTTTTTTTTCTTTTTTAAATATTGATATTTTCCACTTTACATTTATTTCATTCTTTTCCCTGAGGCAAACTTGAAAAGCTAAAAGATTAAAAAAGCTATTAAATGTATTGTAAGTATATTTATTTGAAACCTATATATATACTGATTAAAGTAAGCCCAGATCAATGCAGTTGTCATAAAAGAAAGCTTTACAATTGCTGAGAGCTAAGCCCGCTTTTAGTGCCGTCGCATCTTCCACCTACATAAAACTTTGAAGCTGTGAACTTTTGTTGTCAGTTGCAGCTCGGTTGCTTAGCAGCTTGTTGTCGTTTTTAGCTGTATTCGGTTGACTGTTTGCTGGCTTGGCCTGTCCTGCAGTTGTCACAAATTAAGACAAATGCAGCGCAGCATACAACTGCCAACCTCACATTCAGTGCCTGCATCTGCGGTGCAGTGTGTGTGAGCTGGTTGGTTCTTATCTTTTGAGTGTTTACCTTAAGGCTTTGGAATTGTTTCAGTTTTTTCTTTACGGCTCAATACTAAGCAAGAAAGGCTGACAGGGGGTATACTGGCACACAGAGAAGTGAATAAAATACAAGAGAGAAAAGTTCATGTTTCAGTACGAAGTATTTCTTAGTCGTCTCGCATTGAGAATAGTTCTACTTTTATTTGGTTTCTGTTCTCAGCCCCCAACGTGCGTTTTGGAATGCTTCTTGCCAACGCTCTGCTTGGCCAAGTTGTGTGTCGTAGAAGTGTTGGCTTTAAGCGCTTTAAGCATGCCACTACTTGACATTGAGCCTTCGTTAATAATCCGCTTGTTGTGTGCATTTGCTTTCACAATTTCACACGCACCCACGAGCGGCTCTCGACTCGCTTGCATAACCTAATGAGCAGTGCTAAGAGACAAATGATAGCGTTTAGCTGCTGCACATCAAATACGACCGGAAACAGCAGTCGAAGCAGCAGCAGCAGCAGCAGCAGGTGTAGTACATAACTGTAACAACACGAACCGGTACAGTTAAGTGTATCAGTGTCAGTTTTTGTGTCATGTTGTGCAATCTGCCTGAGCATCCCATTCAGCGCGGCAAGTGCGCGACTTCCGCTCGCAGAGATTTGCCGCCCATTTATCTCTCACTCTCTCTTCACACAGCTGTCTCCCTCTATTTGGGGTATTCGTATATGCAGGCAAAGCGAAAGTGCTGACCTCGCAGTCGCACCTTGACACGCCGCGTATGAGCAATGTATTAAAATGGCGAGCAGCGAATGGCGAACAGCGAATGGCGAATGGCAGCCAAACAAGCAGCGAAATATTTTCGCCAACAGATAGTGAAAGAAATTGTACAAAATAAGAGAGAATAGCAAAAGTCACGTATGCAGCAAGACAAATTGCTTCAAGTGCGGAGAATGCCACTTTCACTTGCTTTCAATCAGCCCTTCAGTTAGTCAGTCTGACAGTCAGTCTGACAGTTACTCACCCAGTCACTTAGTTAGTCAATTATTCATTCAACTATTCATTCAGTTATTTATATTGCGCATACGCCATGTTGCCAGCATATTTTTATTGCGGTCAACTATGCATTTGGGGTTGAGCATCGAATGCTCAGTTTGTCGCGTTTCCCACTACAAGGGCAACTCGAGTTTTTGGCCCAGAACATGGCTATGATGAATGTTTAGTTTTTGTGACTGACTCCATTGAATTGAGCTCACAATTTGAAATTTAAGAATCAAAAAATGTATGCATGCAAAAAGTATATTTTGAGTTTGGTTTATTTACTCGAATGACTTTGCATTTTAATTGCAAATACAAAGAATATGATTGTGGATATTATTTCATTTTAAAATATTTTATTTTTATTGTGAAACTTTAGTTTGAGGTATTTTATATTCAAAATAATCCAGGGTAGTGTCTAGTGTTGCTCTTTTCTATTTGTCTATTCTCGCGCATAGTTGTAAGAGCTTTGACCGGAATAGCATGAAATAGTGGCAGTTAAAAGTGATTTATGACATTTTTACTTGGAAAATTGGTTTCGAGAGAAGAGAAAGGAAATGTATGTATATAAGTTTTTTCAGCAACTGTAGAAGTAAACTTTTGCTTGTAAGGACTGCAAAGAGCTTACGCCAAAGAGTATGTTGTAATAAAATGAAAAGACATCTTACTTGCGTACGGCTGCAATGAAATGCAGTTGTAAACTGGATGCCATTGAAATGGCCAGAGTGCTCCGTTAGCTGGTGTTTCAGGGCACATTAACAATTGGCCAGGACTGTTCACCTACGCAGCTTGACTTACAACAGGAGCGAGCACGTTTTGACCATGCTGTTGTGTGGTAATTGTCTGGTACAAACTGCTAACTGGCAGCTGACAAAGTGATGGACATACCACAGCAGGAGGCGGCCAGCAGCAGCGAGGAGAACAGCAGGAACAACAAGCAAAATTCATTTCAATTTTGGCTTAACAAGTTTATGAGCCTTGACCATGGTGCAAATCGGTGCTCGCATTTGGATTTTTCGAGTGTGTTCAGGCTTCCTGAGCCCTGCAACTGCATTCACACAAGGCTCGGCTGCACTGAAGTGCCGCTGCCCAAAATCCCATTTACATTCATGCTGGGTCCATTGTAGTCAATTTCATGCTGCACTTTCAACGTGTACTTGGCTTATGTTGGGCTGTTGTTTGTCTGCTAGATGTGTTTCTCGCAGTTTTGTCAACGTGCGAAATCTCTCAAATTTTATTACACTCGAATTTCGTGGAGCTTTACAACGGCCACAGCTGCCGCACGTTGATGACGCTTAATGTCAACCCATTACCGGGCGCAGGAATCAGGTCCAGCTGCCTTGTTCAACTTTCCCACTTTCGCATGACAGTTGGCATTCGCTTTTTTCCTTGCCGGCAGGCCGAAGCGTAGCTTGTAACGAGCCTCAGAATGGGCCAACACAACTAAACCTCTGCCTCGGCTTAAGGCTGCCTAACGCCCACGCTGCCAGATGAGCCCATACATTTTAACAAGCTGCTAATGTCGACTTTATAGGGTCTTGGTTTCTTGGGTTCTGAATTTGTGTGGCTTGTCAGCTTTAGCTGGGCTTCAAGACAATCTACAATGCACAGTGGGAACTTTTTAAAAGCTTGTGGGGAAAATGTGAACTACAAATCTATTTTGATTGAATTGTGTTAAATTGAAATTATATTTTATTTATCAATAGAATTATTAAAAAAAAAAAAATAATAATAATAAATTGATTAAATAAAGATTATAATCTCTTAAAATAGTAACCTTTTTTTATGGTATTCATATCGAAAGTAATTTCGTGGAGCCTTCTATTATAATGATAATACATTCTGATTTGAGACTTCATTGTGCATCATATAAAGGTTACCAAGGACCTAAGCTTTCAGGGAATTTTTAGGTTAAGAGCTGAGCATTAAGAAAATAATGTATGCTTATTTGAAGACAGCTCTCTATATCTTTTATTTTTATTTTTTTTTTTATTTTTGTACTTGATTTCCTTTAAATATTATTTTTACAATATATAATTCTAATATAATATATGATATGATATTATATGATATTTTATTTGAATATATTTTTATAAATAAAAAAATTACTATTTTAATTAATAGAAAATCATTTTGATGTACAGAAATACTCTAGAAATTATATAAATATGTAAATCGATAAATGCATAAAATGCATAAAAATAAAAGCAAAATTAGATATAATTATTAATGCATTATTTGAGTGATATATGTCAAAATAAATGACAAACTAATATTCAAACTCAAGTCACATTAAATCTGTGCTCCTAAGTGTTTCTGCTATGAAGAATTATGCAAAGATTTCTAAATTTTATTTCAAAGATATAAGATAAATACCTTGAATATAGAGAAGGAATATATATTAAAATATATATAATTTAATAGCAAAATTAAAAATAATTGTTAAAGAATTGGACGACTAATATTCAATATAAAATCGATTTAAGTTTCGCTTTTTAAATATGTTTGCCAAGCTCGCTTGTCAAGTTATACATTATAAAATGGAAATATTTCACTAGTTCTCTACCATCCAGCTAGTTACCATGATTGGCCCCCTCTATTTTTGTTCCCAACTAATCAATAAGTTTAATGTGCCCAGCAAAAGGCGAACGACGTCAACAGACCAACAGCTAAGCAGTCAGCATAAAAGACTTCAATCAATCAAGTGCCAGAACAGCAGGAGGAGCAGCAGCAGCAGCCCTCGAAGATGGAGTTGCAAAACACGAGCTGACAATCGTTGTGGTTGGGGGACAGAAAAAGGGTTCCCTTTGCACATGATCCTGTTGCTCTTAGGCATTAAAACCACATGTGCTTCGACACAAAACATTTTACGCCCCACATATTGGAATGAGTAAAGCATCGCAGATGCTTCCACTGCTGCTGCTGCTGTTGCTGCTGCTGCTGCTGCTGGTCCTACTTAGGAAGCTGGTATGATGGAAGAGAGAGAGTGCCACCTCGGCTACCTCGGCAACGGTTCGGTTCTGTCTTTCTAACAAGCTGCGTCAACAAACTAAACCACTTTGAAATTAACACGTTACATTGACATTGACAGCTTTATGCGTGGCATGCCGAGTGTCGAGTGTCGAGTGTCGAAAGAGTGCCAGCGAGGAGCAGTCATCCTGCAACGGTGGCTGTCAGTTACAGTTTGAGCTAAAGGCGTTAGCATCAGGGGGGGCCAAACGATGCGGCAAATATGACGGTGGCTCTTGGTGGCAACGCAAGGCTGACGGAATGGCGGCCGGAAGACGCACAAAAAAGGCAATTTCCGTTGTGGCATAAACAAGACTAAAGACTGTCTGTGCGTGTGCGTGTGTGTATGTTTGTGTGTGTATGTGCTTGAGTGTGACTGTATGCGTAGTTTTTATGGGCTGGCATTCAGTGAAACGAAAATTACCAATTCAAATGTCAGAAGTCGCGGCAAAAACGCGCCACACCTAACCCAACCGCACGCCCCGGCCCACGCCCCAACGCAGCCTGCCTGACGCAAAATTAAATTCAGTGTCAATTTGCTTCATTTTTCTCTCTTTCGAAACGTGCATGTAACGACGGATCAAGTGGCCTTGCTAAGGCCACGAATAATCAGTTGCTAAAAGTGCCCAAGACAAAGCAGACTCAAATTGTTGTGTGAAAATGTCTGAAGTACTAAAAGCCAAGGCAACACCCAACTCAATTTGCTATTTGTTTTTTTTTTTCTTTTTATTTTTATTTTATTTTTTCCAGTGTTTTCTTATTTTTCGTTTTGTCGACCCACGATTTTTCAGTGCCTTTTAATTTGTTGTGCGTGCCCAGCCAAACGAATTTCTGCCCCCAAAAATTGGTTGCGGGCAGCCCTTTCAGCCCTTTCAGCATCGAGTCGATCCGAGCTGAGCGTCTGGCGCTGAAAAGTGCAAGTGCTGCAAAAGCAAACTGCGCGGAAACATTCAAGAAGTGTACATTTTTCCGCTGCCTGTTTTTTAATGGATTTGCTGAAAAAATGTTGCCGAGTAAGCCGACGCAGAGAGAACTTGCAGAGCTCATGAATTTACTGAATAAATTGGCTTTAAAATAGTTTATAGTAGAGAATCAACAACGTATCAGGTCTCAATTAATGTTGATTCCAATAATGAAAAATAATTATTTCTAAAAAAATATCTAATTCCATTCTGTAATTATATAATTCATTGTTCAGTTGTCTATTTGACTAAGGTGCAGTCAAATCTCTTACCACGCACAGCATAATTGCAATTTAATTTCGGCAGAGTTGCTCAAAACAATTGCATTAAATAGTAGATGATTTAATTAAAACTTACTTAATGAATTTGAGAACTTTCTTACAGCAGCTTTTCATACACAAAAGAAAACTAAAAGTAAAACGAGAAAATATCTACATCCAAGTGCAAAGGTATTTTTGACTCGAGTAGAAATAGTTTCAGAGGAAGAAAAGATGTGTAAAATTAAACAATAACATTTGCTTTTCATATGCCAAGAGATTTGCAGAAACTTTAACTTTTTTTAGCTTTTTTTTTTTTTAGCAGCTTTTAGAGATTTACCAACTAGACAGGTGAGCAGATTGACGTCGCTTATCGACTTGCTAACATTAGAATACCCTAAATAATAAGTACGTCAAGTTAACTACACATGACTGGGCAATTGCTGCAAAATGTTTCTTGATTTATAGCCGGTGACTAGAACTTAATGATTTGGCAATTTTTGAATCGATTTTATGGGATTTAAGCACTTTGTCTTACAAAAGAGTTGCAGTTGCAAGTGTAGCTAGGAATAGGAATATTCAAAGCTAAAGTTGCCTCTCTGCAAATTTGTTCTAAAATTGGATTATATTGCGACAGCTGCTTTGGTATTCAGCGATTTGATTGCTATTCAATTTTGCTCTCGAGCATTTTCGCTGCCTGCCAAAAGGACAGCAGCAAGTACAATAAGAACAATTGATTTGTTGTATAAGCAATTTGTTTACACGCAATAAATTTACAAATCAACGATAATGCAATTTATTATTTGCCTACAGTCGTAACATATATACGACATTTTTTGCCGGCCATTTTGCCTTTATTATTGCAATCGAACTTCGAGTATTTGTATCATTTGCCTTTTTCGTATATTTTATGTGTTGGCTCGCACGTTATTGGACAAGTGTGCGAAGATTTACGAGTCTCAGTGCCAGTCTGCTTTTTTATATTTATTGTCTTTTGGTATATTATTATATTAAATAATAATTTTTTATATATGCTGAATGAAAAATTTATATTCCATTAAGCGACCAAATAGTGAAGTCTGTAAATAAAATTATTGTTATGAATATGTGAAATAAAAAGCAAGTATATGTTAAATTAAAATATAAAATATAATATAAATGAAATTTCATTAATTTTCGTTACAAAAATTTATTATATTGAATATATAATACTATATAATATATAATATATCAAATATATAAAATATAAAATATATAATGATGATCATCATTCACATCAAAACTGTAATTTAAAATATGAACTATTTTCTTCTGGCATATACACATTCCGAGTCCCGTATTTTCTTCATTTAATTGTTCAGCTTGCCCCTTATTGCATAAATATTTCAATATAGACCCAAGTACATTATAACTGTCAAATAAAAATCAAATTTTATAGCCTTAGACAGCAAGTTCCACGTTCAACCACTAACCGCAGCCAAAGCCAACAACAACAACAACAACAACAACAACGAGAATACAATAAGAAAGTTCAATTTGAGCTTAGTTAGATTTAGCAGCCATAAGCAACGACTTCGTGTGTCGTAAATATTTACGATTTTACATAAAGTTTTATTTTAAAGCTGGGCGGCGATTTCGAAGTTTTTTCGTATTTCGTTTTTCATGCATTCAAGTTTTTCATTTCTGTATACATTTTGTACAGTTAATTGAAGTGCGTACTTATGAACTTGGCCAGTTAGCTGAGCAGAAAAATGTTTGGAATTTTCCTAATCTTTTCCATATTGTGTTTTCCTCTTTTTGCTGCAGCTCTAAAAGAGCTATAAAGGCAGAAAGAAGCACAGAGAGAAGCTGCAGAAAATTGCAGCAACAAACTACTACAGAGTAAGTTAACATTTTTTTTTTTTTTTTCAGCACTGCAAGCACTGCAGCAAGTGCAATCTCTCAGAGACAGCTGTAAATGTGGGTTTTTCTTGCTTTTGAAAGCTGAAGTTCTCATTGATATGCGAGCCAGGTTGGTCTGGATTTTTTTGGTGTGTACTGCGCCCAAAAGCCTTGCAACTCTAATGCTTAGACAAGAATTATCATTGCCTACTAATTGCCACACGTTTCCCATTACAATTCTTCCATACATAGGGGAACGTGATTCGCCTTAAAACTTCCATAGAATATCCGAGATACTCAAAAGTTTCGTGTAATGCACTCGAAGGTAGAGCTGAGATTATTATATTGTACAATTATTGGAAAAGTATTATTTGCGGTGCTCAGTCGATAGCTGTAACATCTTGCTCTAGATTTGTTGTTGCACTTGGGAGTTCTTTATGGGCACTTAGTGTAGATTCGTGTAGTGCCTCACATGGCGTTTGCTCTTTGTCCTAGCCAAGCACACACACACGTGCCCACTTGACACACACACACACACACTGTAGATGACTGCAATGTGCTGCTGGCAAACATTTTAGCTCTTGGCAGGCTTCAATGCCCATGCTAAATGCTCATTGCCAGACTGTTGACATTTTAATAAAAATTATTTCAGTGCATTCGCCGCATTGCAGAAACGCCTCTAAAAGGCAGCTACATGGGCCAACTGAGAAGGCTGCAGGAGCAGCAGAAGCAGCAAGAGCAGCAGGATGAGCAGGAATGAGACTGCAATTGATGCGTATCCTAGAATATTTAAAGCAGATGAAATTGAAGTGCTTGGATCGGAAAATGCAATCTTTAATACAAGACAACTATATTGTATTTGCATGTAATTATTTTAATCAGCACATATTAAATTTTCCGCTTGCTTCATACAAATATATTACATTAAAATGTTAAGCGATGCACAGCAGCTGAGCACGCTCTGATTTCGCACTCAAGCAACTTTTGCTGAAACACAGCTGCTGTTGGCTTCCATTTATTATCTGATTTGCTTATATACATATATATACACACTTTACACTTTACATATAAAATTCCACAATCTGCACCACGCCACGTTGCGGCTTAAGCAGATGGCCAACTTAAATGGAGAGTTGCATTCATATGACTGATTCCTCAATGAGTTCTGCCCTGCATTCATGCAGCGATGTAATAGAGTACGTATTTAAATTGAATGTATTCAATATTAAGTATAATTAGTTCATATAAGCTCGAAAGCCGCCTCAAATATTCGTGGCTTAACACTTTCAGTTCATTTCTGATGCAAAAGGACTTTTTGTGGAATTTGCCTCATAAGCTGACTAAATTAAAGACTTTGCATAATTTGTACCAAATATAAGCTGGCTATATTTACGTTGTAAAGCCTACAGAAGCCTACATTTGAAATTAATTATCTTTAAAGTATTGAAGAATATTTCTACAAAGACAAAGTGTCAGCAGTTATAGTCAGTAAATTTTACATTATTTATATTTATATTTCATATATATTTATTGTGATTATTATAACATTTTGAATATCAGATAGAAATTTTATTGAGTATAATTTATGAATATGTGAATGAATTTGTAGTTTTAATAAATTGACAAATATTTAATATATAAAATAATATAAATTCTTATATATAAATATATATATAATATATAAATATGTCCTATCGGTGTGACATTATGTTAGTTTTTATGCTCTGATTGACAGTTGCAGTAGTATTAAAGAGACACTGACAACTAGCGCTAATCGAATGAGTTAGCATTTTAGTGACAATCAAAGGATGTGGCATTAGAAAAGAGACAACTAGAGGTTTTGCGGAACGTGGTCTAGGCTGTCGCAGAGTGTGAGTGAGAGAGCTATGCCCTTCACACAGAGTTGCTATGATATTGATGAACGAGAATATGCAACCAAGAGGCAGTTTGACAAGAGAGTCGAAATAGGGCACTTAATCAGAGACGATTGAGTAAGAAAGACGTTTTGGAAATAGAAGTCGGCGACACTGAGAATTCGTTGTCAAGCAAACATACCATGGAAGGAGAGAATAATTATTATAACGCTACGACAAATATATGTATATATAATTGTGAATATTATAATAATTATTATAATTATTTTATAAATGAACTCTTATGTAACACAGAAAAAATTAAACGAAATTTTTGGTTTATTGTCAAAAGTACTTAATAAAGAAACTTATATTTAAGTACGTGTATTCGTGCCTATTCTAAAAATAATAATTTGAAGAGAATTGTGCTTGATCTGGGGGCTGCTACGTCAGTTTAAATTTGCTAATTAGAATTTCAACAGATTCTTTTATTTAAATAATTATCAAGTGTGCAAGCAATTTAAAAAACTTAGATTTATCAGGATAGGTCCTTGGTGGGAATAGTCCTACTTAATTTTATATCAAATTTAATTATCTAAAATAATCATACTCGACGACAAAATACATTTTATAAACTAATATAAAAAGCAATTCTAATGCAATGATTATTTACAATACTTTTCTTGCCTTCATTGCAAGTTCATGTTGTTCAGACAGCTTAAAATAATCTTTATCAATGCACAAGTCATAAAATGCATAGAGCATGAGTCAACGCAGCTTTAGAAGCAGCCGAAATGTATGTAACAAATGTTGCCATAATATTCAGATACTCAACTCAGGAAAATCTGAACTTTTCAGGCAGTAGTGCAAGCTTTCTCTTTTTTTTTTATTTTTAAACTCTACAGAAACTTATTTGAAAGCAATAAAGTTCTATGGCACCAGCCAATTAGCAAACTACAGAGGCAGAGACAGAGGCAGCGGCAGAGACCGAATCGAGCCCGAGACCAAGTGGAGCCAAAGTGAATAAGTCTTCTTTAATGCTAAGGATTTGGCGTAACGTTAACTGTTTTCATTATTACCAAATGCTCAAAGGGGCCATTGCTTATCAGTTTATCAGTTGAGCGCGCTGCTAGCTTTGACTTCAGAGTCAGATTCAGATTAACATGTTGGCAATTTTTTGACAGCTACAGATGAGATAAACAGATGCAAAGTGCTGACAGCATCATAAATTTGGTTTATTGGCTGAACTGATTGATTAATGTGCTGCAGCAAAACAGATTTTGGTTTCATGTCATTTTAAAGAGACCAATAGGGAATTTAACTTAAAAATAAGTTTATCTTGGCAGCATGGTATGCTAGTTAAGGGTGCGAGACTACCAAGATTACCAAGAATTAGTCAACATGTGTGCGAATCAATTAATGAAATGGCCTAAAGCAATCGACGGCAGCTTGTGAAGGTTTTGGTTTAATTTGAATTTGAATTGAATAAATGATCTCACGCTTAACATCTGTAATTTGTAGGGAGAGATCTTGCCAGGGGGAAAAGCGAACAAAGAGGCGCTACAAGAATTTTGTGTGTGTTTTTTCAATAAAATAGTAAAAGGCAGCTCACAAATTGAAAGTCGCATACATAATATTTATTTTTGTTTGTTTTCTTGTTTTTGTGCCCAAAAATTGAATCAATATTTGTTTTTGTTGTTGTTTTTTAGCAAGACGAAGAAAATTGTTGTTTGCCTTGCAGGCAGCAATTCATTGAGTTGCTTTGAATGACTTTTTGCAGACACCTTAAATTAAATAAATATTTTGTTATCATTTGATCTTCGTATGTGCAGCTGCAGAGTGAACTAACTTTAGCCTGGGTTTCGTGTTGATGATGCTAAAGGCTTTGCTTTTATGATGTTTTGATGTTTGCCCAAAGTTACGGTTAATAAAATACTTTTATATTTCACTTTAGCCCTGGCACATTATTAAAACTAGTTTTCCCTACACACACACACACACACACACGCTCATTCATGTGAAGTCTACGTCAAAGGAGAACTAAGAAGCTTTTAATTTAGCTGGAAAACTTGAAGCAAAGTTTTTATGGCCTTGGGCAGATGTTTGGTTATTAAATGGACGCACATGCAATTTGCTTTATGGCTGACATTAATAAGCATTGTACACACACACACACACACACATACAAACTTACATGCACAGAAACTGTGACAATGTTATGATGCAAGCCTCTGTCTCTCTCTGACTGAAGGCGAGAGTAGAAAATAAAATTTATATACTTATTTATGAAGCTGCAACAATGAAAAGTGATGCAGCAAACAAATGCTGCGACTGGCAACAGCTTGTGGCAAATACTCTCAGACGGCACTTTCATTTGCACCCGGAGTTGGCTTAAAGATGTCGCCTCCATTTGGTTTGTTTGGGCCATCAGCCAATTGCTTTCGGCTTACTTCAGTTGTTTGGGCCACAGGAACATTTCATGATGATTAAAGTACTTTGTATTATTGTCTCCTAAAAGGGCCTTTGATAATGGGTTTCAATACATGCGCCATTCGGAATGGATTGTACTGTTGAACTAAATAAATAGTGCTGCTGTGAGGGTCGTCAGTTACAGGTGGGGATATGCTATCTGCTATGTTAATAGAGTGCAATTGTATGAGGAGAAAACTAAACTAAAGAAAGAGGTGGAGAGATGAGCTTCAAGAGATTGTACTCGTTAAACGGTAAGGCTAGGAAATGAGTTCCATTCAGGAGCAGTAATGAAACCCCACTTGAGTCCCTGGACTGGAATGGACAATCTCTTGTTGAGTATTTGCTTAGTAATCCTTAAAGCAGTTCGGTCGCTCACAGAGCCATCTTAAAGCTCATTGCAGACTAATCAAAGCTAATGCCTTCGGTCACAGCTCATTGCCAAGTGACAATAGAAGCGACCATGCGCCGACAAAGCTATTAATTAAAAGACACAACAAGCAGAGCCAGCAAGTCCATATAAAATACTCGACCAATACCAAAGTGCTCGGATGTAAAAAAATACGACTAGCAGCATTCAGCACAAAAGCAACAAATTAGCAACAGTCGGCCCTCCACATGGCCACTTCCCAGCCTTAGGTACACTGAGAAAAATTGCGATATCTTACAAATTTTACAAGTAAACATAAATATTTTTGACGTTTCTTTTCGGTTGCTCTTCAGCAATTTGTAATTAAAATTTATGATTAAAATGTTAAGAACTCTTGATTTTATTGTGCCTTTGGTAAATATTATTTCAGTTCTCAGTGTACCTAAACATTCATGGCAAACTGTTACAAGGTCCCTAAGTCCTTTGTTCTGGCCACAGTCATATGTATATATGACGTATATATTATATATATATATCTTTATATATATTGTTATATATATAAATGTCTTCTTTAATATTTTCCGTTACGAATGTTGTTTAAACAAATTGTTGCCTTAATTTAAATATTGATTTTGGCAGCACAAACATGTACGGCCCAAGCGCGAGGTGCAGATCTGTATGTATCTATATCTATGTATGTATACGAGGCTCTGTCTTTGTTTTTGGCCAACTCACAGTAAGCAAACATATTCAAGTTTCTGTTGATTGTTGAAACGCAAACCAGGAACGAAACTTTACGAAAATGCAAAACTTCAAGGAACAGACTCTAACAAAGAGCAGGGAATACAACAAGGGAGCTGGAATGGGGGGCACAGCGACCACTAGGCCAATAGACCCAAAAGCAAAGTTCTCGGCTGTTGATTCTCGGTCTATTGTGCATAATTGGCAAGCTTTATGAAAATTTCATAGATGCTACAAATGCAAATAGATTCAACACATTCCCATGTCTCTCTGGGCCTTTGGTGTTTCAGTAAATGTCGAATTTTCAATGGCATTTCATAGTTCGATTGTAGCACAAAGTGGATTTAGCTAAAGCAAGCGCAAGTTAATTTATAGTGCAAATTGCTAAGGCATGATAACGAACAATCTTATCGATATCATTCACATGACATATTTAATGACTCTAAGTGGCTATTATCGTTACTCGTTCTACCTTGTTAATGCCAATCAGACATATTTATGGCTTTCGACTGGAACATGTTCTGCAAGCTAATGCATTTGCTTTCAATCAAGCCAGTAAAAATAAAAGAGTTCATATATACTTTCCTCTTAATGGAAATCAAACTTTCCAAAAGAAGAAATGGTATTCTAAATATATTTTTCGGTCTCTGATGAATGAGTGCCAGAGTGCCAGTAGAGTAAAATATGCAGTTAATTTTGAATAATCAGTTGAATGTATAATAGGAGATTAGTTAAGCGCAAAAGCGAACTGATTTCTGTATGACCTAATTCATGTTTTATAAACAAACTCTTTGCTTTATTCATATATTCAATAATTGGTATTATATGGGTTTTATGTATTATACTGCACTGATGTTTTCTGGATAACATTTCTGGATCTTAGAAAGTAAACGAAATTACACAGCACGCATGGATCAGATATGATTCTGAATAACAATGAATAGTTCATTTACTTTATCATTATAGTTTATATATTATTATGGTTTATATATTATTATTATAGTTTATATATTAATAATAATTATATTTATTTTAATTTTTTTTTACTTATTTAAAATCAGCATCAATTAATATATTTAATATGCAAATTCTCATAAAGCAATTGTCAGGGTATCTTAAGTCTGGTATACCCAGTCTAGTATTCTTTCTAGTATTTTAAAAAAATACTACTGATAAGATAAAATTCGGCTATAAAGTCGACCATTGGGCGCACAAGTCACCTAATTCAATTATGACGCGAATTCTTCAAATACTTTACCAATCCACTTTATATTTTGTTTAAAATAAAAAAAAAATGAAACCTAAAAGAAATGCGCGAAAGACTTTCTATATTTTTTTTGTAGATTGCAAACAGAATTACGGTAATTGTAAGCGTAATTAAATGAATTAGACAAGTACGTGTAAGTGCGTTATTTTCAGCACATTAAGTGGCTCTGCCGGGGCACCTGCTGCTTCCACAATGAGGCGGGAATGAGCGGGCGGAGGGCGGAGGGCGGAGACAGCTCGTTACTGACTTGGATAGTAAATGACTGACTGACACCCGCTACGCTGACAGCCTCTCTGTGGGGTTAGCCAACACGAAGACAATCATTTTAATTGAAGTGCCACTTGCGCCGTGGCCGCCGGCTGTGCCAAAATGTTAAGGGCAAGTGGACGTCTCGAGCTGAGCTGAGCTGAGCTGGAGGTGAAGGGGTCAAAACTAGCGCTTAATAATAAGTTTTGCTGATGCTTTTACTCATTTTTTTTTAGCATTTCCCATCTCTGTGTGTGTGCGTGTGAATGAGATAAATGATTCTAATTTGTTGTATTAATTAGAGCTGCGCTTACAAATCTGTAGCCATAATACTTTACAATGCCAGCAGCTGTGGCATAAGCGTTAATCTCATATTATTAGCCATTTGCGAAGTTGGCGATGTTCGTCGGTTTGCGTTTTTTGTGGAATTAACGACTTTGTTTTATCATTTTATTTTGATACTATGGTAGATGAAATAGAACAGAGTGAGAATTGACAGATTGTTCTTTCACATCAACATCTTTGCGTATATGACGTATTTGGACATATATGACACACATATATCACTTCTATGATGAAATTGTATGAAATTGTCTTCATTTTGCTCAAATGCTTTTAGGCTTATTTTATATAAGTTTGAATTTTTCTAATTTAATCAATAGTTGAATTGCCATAAAAATTTAAATATTCTACCTAAATGTGGCGATGAAATCAAAAAATTTATTTTAAAAATATATATAAATATAAAAAAAAAAAAATAAATAATAATAAAAATGCTATATAAATTTATCAAAATTTAATTTTATAGCATGTTTAATTTACTTGTTTTTCTTTTTAATATTTTTGCCAAACTCTATAAAACTGATTTGTTATGCAACATGTTTGAAATTGAACAAAACTTAAGTGGAATGCAGATGATATTCATTGCTCGAGTGTTTGTCTGTTAGGTCTTTTGCCATGCTCTAATGCATGTCAGTTTCTAAATATTTCAAAGGAATCGTTTAGCATAATGGCATAAAGGAATTGTATGCATTTGGCATATGGTATGCCACTTTCCGAATGGCGTCTGCTGAATGTAACTACAAAATGGCCGCATTCAGCGCGCTGCTAGTTTGCTTCTTTCATGCATATGTTGCATTTAATTTAAGCAAATGTATTGAAGGCATGCCAAGGTGTGTGCCAGTTCGTGTGTGTGTGTGTGTGTGTGTGTGTGTGTGTGTGTGTGTGTGTGAGTGAGTGTGTGGGGCAGTGTGTATATGTATGTGTGTGTGTGTGTGTGTGTGTGTGAGTGAGTGGGGCAGTGTGTATATGTATGTGTGAAAGGTCATTGAGCGTGCTGCATGCTCGAGCTGCCTTTCTCTGTTAATTATACTCGTCGACACTCTCATTATGCATAAATATGGATAAAGGTGAAACACGCTTTATTTATTTATTTTTATTTTTTTTGCTCAGCGCTCGACCTTTTCTTGTAATGTCCATCTCCTCTTTTTTTTTTGCTGAACCCTTCTACATTCTTGCACAGTGTATTTTGTGAAAAATTAAGCAGCATAAATTATAAAGTTTAAAATTAATAATAATATAGAGTTTTTTATATAAAGTTTGCGCTTTTTATCTAAATACAATTTATAAATCTATACTCTACAATTCATATATATTTTTAAATACTGTATATTACTTTTAAATGTATTATATAAATATATAAACTTCAGTCAATATTACACTGGTGTTTGCCTTTGAATATATATTTTTTATTTTCGTACACAACAACATGAAATTTCCAAAAAGGGTATTTTTAATTCATGCTTTGATGTTATTTTTATACAGTAATAATATGAAAATTAATCACTCGGCCGAGTCCAGGCCACAGGAGTCAACATGAAAGGGATGAGCAGAAAATGTTCATCCAATTTATATGACTTTCTAATGGGCATCTAATTAGCTCATTTTGTTGGCAAATGTTTGCCTTTTCGGCGCATTTTGTTTACCTTTCTGATGAGCTTTGTGTTTTTGTTGTTTTTAACACATTTTTTTTGTTTTGTGTCTGTCATTGTTGGCGCTTTTATTGGTATTTACTTTTGTATATTTGGGCTTTGACGCATTTTACTACGCGCGCGTAACACGCTGCGCATACGTAATTTAAAGGAGCCTAATGAAAATTGCGCTCCTGCAGCCCCGCCCCCCCTAAGGTCCAGCCGTGGGCCCAATGCAGCATTTTTGTCAATTCAGCCAAAGCGGAGGCGCAGGCACAACAGGGTGAAGCCACGACTTAAATGCCCAATTGGCCGTGTAGAAATATTTTGGTTTTGATTTTCTTTTTTGTGTATTCAGTTTCATTTGGCGAATGGGGCCACTTGAATGCGCAATGAAGCTGCCGCAAAACTCCAATATGTCAAAAAAAAAAGTAGAAAAATAGAATCTAGCTGAAAATGCCAGAAATTGTAAAAAACTGCAACTCGAATGGGATTGCGAATAGTGAATACGAATACGAATTCGAGTTTTGCATAAATCTGACTATCGCAAACGATTTGTTGGCACAAATCTCTGCTTAATATTCATAAAGAAGAGGCACGGAAAGTGAGCATGAAGCCTTAAATAACCAGCCAGCTTATTGTAGACATTAAATCCCACACTGACACGCCCCCCCTCCTTACACCGCCCTAACTACCGCTGCCAGCAAAAGTGTTAATTAAGCGTCACAAAAGCCGCGGATGTCGACTCTTAAAACATCATTAAAATTGTCAACTTTTGTCGAGCCTTCCTTATTGTTGTTCGTGTTGTTGTTGCAGCTGCTGCTTAATTATTTTTATAATTTTTTTCTTTCAGCTTTTCTCGTTACGCTCTGCGCTGTGGCCAACCCGTTAAGTGGATGCTGCTGCCTGCTGCTGCGGCGGCCACTCGTTAAAATTAATCAATTCATTTAACTTCTTGTTTATATGTTGTTGCTTTATCTGATTTACGTGGCTCAGGCAAATATAAAACTTGCCTTCAATGGGTCAGAATTTCAATGGTTGGCAAATAGCGAGGACATGGAGTCAAATAGAGTCATAGAATTGTGAATTGTGCTCTACATAATTGAAATTTCATTCATAAACAGGTTCATTTGTTTAGAATAAATATTCATAAATTATCAATATTTGGATAATTTAAAATTTTAAATTGGTTTTGGTCTTTGTGAAGTGAATTATGAAGCGAATATATATTACGATTACAGATCTCGACTCGCAAGACAGAGTTAGCTGCAGTTCAATAAGAAGCACTTTAAAGACTTAATAAAAATATATTAATTTCTTTAAATTATATATGTAATTCTTTTAAAAATATGTGCATCATTTATTCTTTCACTGCTTCAGTAGCAGTATGTGCAATATAATTTTTTTTATATATTAAATAATTTGCTGTAATTATAATTGAGATTTCATCTAGAGTTTTGGCTTATTGCAATTGAACACGCTCAGGCAATTAATGAATGCATAATTGCTGATGCAAACGAGATTGATAAAATGTAATGTTTTATTATTTAATTATTGAATTTAGTCTGTAAAAATATAATTTTATAGTCGTATATGAAGCATATGAATAGTTGATTGAGCACTTTCATTGATAATGTCCATAAGAATGCTTTTTAATTTATCAAGCTATATATCTGGGCCCGCTTCTAAAGGAAGTCTTACTTAAGATAAACGAGATTTCAATTAGGAAGCCTAAATTATAAAAATTTCAATATTAAATTTAAGTATGCAAATTAAAAATTTAACCAAATTTTACACTTGATTAAATACTTTGAAAATTTTATAAATATTTGAATTTAATTTATATTGTTTATGGTAAAGAGAAGAAGAAGCGTGACGAAAGGCAGCTAACTGCATTTCGTGTTAATAATTTCTTTATATGCATGAAAAGTATATAGATATAGTATATAGTATATATAGTCAGAACAAATGAAAGACAAGCAGGCAAAGTATAAGTCTTGCTTTGGGAATGACGAAAAATCTCCTTCGATTCTAAGAAAAAAAAAATGTTTTGACTAAATCATTTTAAAAATATTTATATATAATTCATGTATTTAATTCTTAGAAATTAATTCTTGAAATTCTTTTTTAAAATTGTTTTTTATAAGTAAATTTCAGTTTATGTACATTTGATTTGATATTGAATAGTCGACTGGGAATTACTACCGATAAGAGTTGCAATTAAAAAACACGCTCCTCACATTAAGATTAGTCTCAATGAACTCTAACGACGTCTTATATAGGCATTTTTATCAGAAAATACATAAAAAACAAATTAAATGCCCAAAAATAAAAATTATATTTTTGCTTTGATTGCTTCGAATTGTCACTTTAAGGAATAAAGGAAAGAGGGAAATAATTAAATCAAAAATAAAATATAATATTAATCATATTAAAAATAGAAAAAAGAATAAATTGTGTGCTTGAAAACGCAGACGAAATTTGTAGACTGTATCTGAATATAGACAAAACTATATATACATACACAACAAATATATATGTAAGTATATATCTGTTGGAAACAAACATCGATATTAATAAATGCGTAAATATAATACACGTAAAATGTAGAACATTCAGAATTTCATATATATATTTTTTACAGCTGTCTGCTCCACTGAAACTGCCTGTGAGTATGCATGTATATGTATGCATATATACATGGAATTTACATAAGTATATATGATCTAATTTTGAATAATCTTTAAGTAAGTTTTCTTATCGGCTTCGCTATTTGCTTTAAACATTTCTCCCCGGACTTGTGCACTTGGGTTAAACAAAGCCAATTTGCTGTAATTATATGCTTAGCTTTAATAAATATTTATTTAACAATTTTAGCATTATTTGCTGCTTGTCAGGTTGGAAAAGTTTTGTTAAATATGCAAGAAAATGTTCTGTAAATTATTTTTTTTTAAATAACATTTAATTTAAAGACTTTGAAATTATTATAAATTTAATAATTAATTAAGCAAGAAAATATTCTGTTAATTAATTTTAATTTTTTTTAATATAACATAATTTCAAGAAATTATTATAAATTTAAAAATTAAGCAAAAAAATATTCTGTAAATTAATTTGTTTGTTTTTTATATATAACATATAATTTAAAGACTATGAAAATATTATAAATTTAATTAATTAAATTTGAATTTATATTTTTAATAATTTTGTTGCTTTTTTGTTTTTAACAACACTTTTATCATTTTATTTTTAAACAATGTAAAAACGATTTTTTTTATATTAAATTAATTATATTAAATTGAATCATAATAAATTTGTTGGTAATATTTAAAGAAAATATTACTGGCATATTAATTTATTCATTCATTTTATTGATTATTAAAACGCTGTCATTTTTTTCCAGTCTGATATATTTACCGAATTAATTATGTTTTCTTTTTTTTACAGAATTTCTTCCGAATTTGCTTCTTTTTTTTTTTGTTTTAATTAATTTTCATTGTTATTAATGAAAAATACATTTACCAACTTGCTCATATACAAAAAAATCACGCAACGCCCAAATTTTGCAATTAGTTGAATGCATCATTTTGTCAGTTCGGCATGCAGCCAAGTCTGAGAAACTCTGATATTCTTGCATTGAAACATTGTTTTCTTTTTTTTTTTTATAATCATAATTTCACTAGTGCACTAGCAGCCAAATAAAATCAAGCGAGCCAAATTTTGTGGTCATAGACAAAACGGAGGCGGCGTCGGCGTCAGCGGAATAATCAAATAAAAAATGATAATGTTGGCAGAGCAAAGCCAAAACAAAGAAATTAAAGTTGTAAATGAAACTTGATATTTGATTACAGTTTTAAATTCGTTGCAACCAAACAAACAATCACACAGACGGACAGCCAGCCAGACAGACAGAAAAAGAGTGCGAAAAGCACATTAATGATGAATATGCGGGGAAAAAATGAAATACAGAATTCATATAGATTGCGCTAAATTGCAAACGTCAACGCAATGGAAATGAGTGTCTGTCCGTTTGGCCGCGCGACTGCTCGCCTGTTTGTCTACACATCTGTAGCACTTGTCGATGTAGCTGTATATTAAAGCACGCGAATGACACTCACACAGGCTCAACGTGGACACACACACACCTACACAGACGCGCGAGAAAGTTGCGCACTATTTGGTCAGACACGCGCGACTGAGAAAAAGACAGAATGAGGGCGCCTAAAACGAAGCAAAAGTTAGCAGCCGAACCGCACGTGGCGACTAACAAGCGACAACTGAATTGTAAACTGAGTCCAAAGCATGCCAAAGCCACATCTGGAAACGTCAGTTCTCCAACGTTGAGCGAGAAACACAGCGCAGAGCATAGAGTGAGAAGAAACCGGATTGTCGGATGCCGCCAAATCACAAATGAGCATGAATGTTGTTGCCGGCGAAAGAGCAGAGCACAACAAATGTGCGAAGAGCGCCGTTATCGTAACGAGTGAGTGAGTCGCATTGAGTGGAAGTTGCTCTTTAAAGGCAACAGGTGTCGCTAACGGCCTCGGCACATAACAGTAAAGCACGACAGCAGAGCGTTGCTGTATGTGTGTGTGTCTGCTTTCGTATGATGGCTATACTGAGTGGGTGCGTGTCCGTGTTTGTGTGTGTGTCTGTGTGTGCGTGTCTGTAGCTAAATTGACGACAAATTGTTTGGCTTTGAGTGCGTTGCGGGTTTGATGACTCGGATTAAAGTTTGTTTTGTTTTAGTTGCTGGCGCCGGGCTTAGTATACGTAATATTTGTTGTATGAATCGGCATTTTGTGCGCACAAATAGATCAAATCTCTAAGTATTGTCGATTTGGAGCTTAACGGAAAATCTCTTATGCATAATCAAAATATGAATTCCAATTTGGAGGAATTCTTGATTGATCAACTATTCAACTAGTCAGATAGTGCCGAATTATTATATTTTAAATAAAATAGGAAAAAAAAAAACAGTTTTTAAAAAAACAATAATTTCAATACATTTCTAAATAATTTAAATTGAAAATCTGTTTTCAGCCAAATCCTTTTAAAGCCATATTCTGTATTAAATTATGGTAACCTTCGTCAAGACGAAGAATTTCACATTGAGCACACTTTCACACTAACCTCAAGGCAAACCCGCAGCACGCCAATTAATCCAATTAGGGCAAACAAACCTCCGGAGTCCGGACAGGGAACAGTAGATAGGGGTCAGATGACAGTCGCCAGTAGATGTTGTGGAAAGATAGCCTTTAAAGTTAATGCATCGGACCGAAATCAAGTGCTTTGACCAATTAACAAAACAAATTAGGGAACAGTGAGAAACTTAGAAAGAGATTTTAATGTTTCTCTTTGAGAAATTCTAGACAAAATATAATCCGGCAAACTTTGTCAGCGCCATTTAGATCAACAATAAGTTAAGCGGCATTTCTTTTGCTGGCCAGGCAAGGCAAAAGAGGAATCGAGTGAAGCCAAGCCAAGGACACATTTTGCCCACAGGATAATCAATTATGCAGCGCACACAGCACAGCAGCTGCGAAAGCCCACAAAGGCCGAGAAGACGGAAGCAGGAGGCGGCAAGCAGGATGCGAGCAGCAAGAAGCAAGCTTTTAATACTTTAATTGCCAGCAACTTAAATTATGCATAATGAGTATTATGAGAATCATAATTTTCACTTTATTATGACATTGATTTGTTGTCTGTGCCAGGCGCATAACCAGATTAGCCAGTCAGCACCTAATCGGCTTAATCAAATAATCATAATAGGCAATCGCCATCAATCAACTAATGCGTTGGGTGGGCTGTACAAGCAGGCGTCTACAACAAACTCATGACATTTTAGATATGTATATATAAAAACATACGACAACAGACACGAGACTAAAATACAACAAAATCTGTAACCTAATTTAAAATTGAATAATGGACTTGTACAATGTGGAGAATCGTTTAATGATGTTGGAGTGCCTCAGGGAGAACTCGGCCAATATGCGCATTGAGCAGTCTAATTTGAGGGATCGCATCTCCCAGGCCTTGGTGCGAGCCCGAACAAGTTTGATGTGCATCCGACAGCTGAACATTGAGCTGCAGGAAATGAAGCTGACTGTGGACAATGCCTTGGCCAACGAGTTCCAGAACTTGGTCGATTACGATGAATTGAATGCAGTCCTACCTGAGGATCTATCGCATGAGCCCATGATCCAAATGATTGATGATATCTTAGAAGACAGCAGGGCAAATCCAATTGATTTCAACGAGAATGAAGTTGACGAGCAATAGACTGGTGGGTTTAAAGTCTATTAAGTCATTGAGTTATATTTTTTAGTGAAATGTTTTTGTTTAATGAGTCCACATTAAAATTACGCCAACCGCAACAATTCGAAGCATGAAAACCACAAGGCCTTTGATATGACGAAATGATTCCCGGGGATGAGACATAATCGATTAGCAGGTTGGTATTTATGGGTGTATGAGTGCGTTTCATTGAACCTGATTTTAATTATTCTTCTCTTTATTGTAACTAGGAAGGAGAAACTTGAAGGAAATTTTTAGTCTATTTATTTTGAATTAACTTACGAACTTTATCATTAAATTGTAAACTTTAGGAAATACATTTGTATAAATTTGCAACATTTCTTTTGTTTCATTAAGCTTTTATAAAATATGAATTGAATATCGCACATGTTTTTACAAATATTTTGTAATAATTCCAAGCAAAATTATTCACAGTACGAGAGTGCTCTTAGAATTCATGGAAATATGTTAAAATAAATTTAAATCAAATATAAAATTTTAGAAAAGCTGAAATTAAATAACGAAATATCATTGAAGCAAAAAAATAACTCAACCTTAATAACAACATAAGTTTAGGCTATCAATATTGTTCCATTTCTACCTTGACCCAAATCCTCATCAATTATGCTAACAGGAAGGCAGACAGGCAGGCACGCAGACTCTGGCTTCAGCTCTTGCTGATTAAACACAACAAAATTGTTGTCGCATAATGAAAAACTCACAAACACAGAGTGAAGCCAGTGAAGCTGCGCTAGGTTACTTTTGCCTAGTGCGCCATAAATCACAGTTCAACAGCAAAAATATTTCAAGCCTAAAATCCAATGAAGTGCGTTGCAAAAAGCATTGGATACCTTAGTTAACTGGATTATGTATGCCAATCAATCAATGATTTTTTTTCTCTCTGTGCTCACAAAATTAAGTGTAAATATGTGCACAGCTTGAAAAACAGAACTGTAAGCTGACAAATTTGTGGCTTCAGCTTTGGTCTTTGGTTGAGTCGTGGGATTATGTGGCGTATGCGTAATATTTATTGTAAATAAATTGTGAACAGTCAATGAGTATGCTGAGCGTGTATGAAAATGGTATCTTAATTGCTTTTCGTCTTAACTTGTATGTATATAAATTATAATAGTTATGGTTATATTTGCATATGACTTAAAGGAAATTAAACAATGAGTTAAATATATAGAAAGATTTGCTTAGGCATGAACATACATAATATACAAAATATGAGCATATTTATCCTACGCACTCAACAACTAACAGATAGTGCAACAGATGAGCATAAGGGCCAGATGTGTGGACTATAAAAAGACATAACACCGACCCTATCACTTAGCGATAAGATATAATAAAAGAACGCTGAGCCTTACAAACTCAGCTATAGACTAAGATAAGCAATAGACCAATGCTCAGACTTACAAACTCAGCACTATGTTCATTAGATTTAAGGGATGAGATTATGCATGAGTTGAGGTATAAAAAACCCGGACTCAGAAGAATAAAGCCAATGGTGAACTGAACACCATCGCAGTCAAGTGTATTCGCACAGATTGTTGAACAAAGGCTGCAGTTCATATCATATGAAAACTGTATTTCTATAAGAATTTTGTTTACAAAGAAATAATCAAGTTTACAAAATTTTCAAAAATAAAATATAGGATATATATAATATACTATACAATGTACTATATATGTATATAATATACTATTGGAATACCTTTAACTTAACACACCACAATAAATGTCTATTTATTAATATTTAAATGACAAATATTTCTATTTTATTTTTTAATTTTTAAACTCTTCAAGTTTTCTACTAAGGAACGAGCGCTCATAGATGCCTTTACTAAATATATATTGGTTAAATAGAAATAAATGTCTTTAGTTAAGAACCAACTTCCCATTTAGTTACCTATTGTAGATAAGAATTGGAAAAACTGCATTCGATATTTGACTGCAGCTGATTTTGCCTGCTGCCTGCAACTGCATCTCTCTCTCTCTCTCTCTCTCTCTCTCTCTCTCTCTTTCTCTCTCGCTCTGTTTGTGTGTGTGTGTCGGTGCGCGTGTCTGCACTCATGCATATGGTAAGCCGATAATGCACTGACAATGGCGCCATTGAGCAGCCCTTTCAGACCAAATCGGCTTAAAGTCTTTTGACTTCGATTCGCTTAGGCACGGCTTAAGTAGATACTGTCAATTGCTGAACCATTAAATCGATAGTTTTAAGCCATGAAATTAGTGTTGACTGCAGTGATATTTTAAATGAATTTGCTACAGAGAAACACTTCAAATAATTCTGCATTAGCTGCAAGTTGAACCCAATTTCCATTAGTTGGATTAGCCAATTGCAGAACAAAATAATTGATATACTTTTAATACAATTTGCAAATGTCTATATGTAATTATATTTATAATAATTGAATGCCAAATAAATAACTTGAGCTGAATGCAAGTTAATTTAAAGACAATGCAATCTCAATTTTACTTTATTATTTATTTAATCACATTTGGATCAGTTCAGCTTTGGCCAGCTTTGACGAGCTTTGTAATAAATCGTTTTATGAAGTTATTTCAGCTGCCTGAAGACACTTTTATTAAATTTGCAGAGAAGTATATGTATTTTGTTTTAATATTGAGCAGCCAGTGGAATTAATTGAAAAATTGTTGCAGCCAATAAATCAAAGGCATGTGAAATGCTTCGCTTTTTTTTTTTGGAGCTGCTTGGCTAAACTTTGCTCATTACTCGATTGGCTGTGTGCGAACTATGTTGGGCGAGTCAAAAGTCGCAAGGCTTGACTGCTTGCAGCTCCTCGACAACTTTAAGTCAGCCAAAAAACTGAGCAACTATCAGTTGCACCTGCAACACCACGAACAGGTGTCAACAACAACTGCAAGAGCAGCGCATCGCGTCGTCTCGCATTTCTTGTCGCTAATCAAGTACTTGGCGCTCTGCGGCAAGTTTGATATCAGTTTTGTGGCGAGACTCTGTGGAGTCATTGATTTTCGCAACACGTATGCTGTGGCTTATACTTTGCCTGGCTTAACTTTGCTTGCACGCGGATAACGCATACGCAACGTTGGCTAATTGAGATAATCGCAAAGCCTGCAAGGCGCTCGAGCAACGCAAAAGTTTGGTAAAAACTTTTATTGCTTGTTAAATTAACACATGATGTTTGCATAATACTCGGATAATACATTTCTGATTACTTTAATAGTGAATTATTATATATTATAATCAATTTTTGAATACTTTAATAGTGAACTTTATATAGGGGGTTGGGCATAAGCCATTTCATATCGTTGTCGCAACAGTTTTTCACAGCTCTCCTTACATAATGCTTATGATTTCTCAGAAGTTTGAAAGCAAATTTTGTAAGCCATTAATACTTTAAGCGCTACTTGGCTTAAAGTTTACACGAGAAGCACCTGGCCACCTGAAGACACCAGCTGCTTCAAGTAATGAGTTAAGTCACTGAACATGGGCAACGTTAAAGCAATTTATTAGTATATATAATCAAGCTGTCTGTATTTGTCTCGTTCCCTCATTTTATGCTTATATCTATAAGATATACAATCGAGTCTCGATCATGTAAAATCCTCTGAATCTAAAATCTATTCTCTTGAAAAACAAAGAGAAAATTCCATACATTTTGGTAGCCTCGTTAATTCGTAGTCTTTTTCACAACTCATAGAATATTAAACCTCTGATAAATTGAAATTTTGTTTTCGGTATCTGAAACATTTTGTCGTTAAATTATCGTTGCATATTTATATATATTAATGTATATATTAATATTAATGTCGCATGTTGAACTTTGCCTTTCTCACTCTCATTTTGTTTAGTTTGTCGAGTTTAATTCTAAGCGCAACATCATATTCTTAGAAATAAGATAATTATCAATCATGAGACATTATCAATCGCTCAAGAGCAAGACATTATTTCAGCCATTAAAAATCCCAAAATTTTGGCATAAATGCAAATTTTTTATTGTTCAGTATCCGCCAATTGATTTATTTTTCTCATTTATAACACAGCAGTAGACATCAAAACAATTTTTATAAATTTTTCACGACATCCCTTAATGTTTTGAGCCTCGTCAAAGTAGGCTGATTCAGAGTTTCATGATAACTCGAAAAAAGCGCTGAAATCTTGCTCGACTTTCAACGTGAATAAATAAATAAATAAATATCAGTAGTTAAATGAGATTTTACAGTTTAATTGGTTATTCTGTGGTTTGTTGTTCAATTGTGAAATATGTTACTGTGTGCATTTTTTTTTACACATAATATTAGATAAACTAAAATTTATATGTGCGTTTCGTCAGACACAACTCTTGAATCGACAAGGACTTTTGAAATGTTTAAATAGCAAGTTGTGTACTAAACTTTGCTGAATTTAATATTAAAAAGCCTTCCTGATCATTTTTGCTCATTCACGAAATAATCAACATGTTGCAGCTACATATGAGTTCAGCAATTCCATTCTGCAGGAAGTGTGGAACAGCAACAAGCAACAAGAAAGTGCAATTGATAATGGAACATAAATAGAATTATGAATTATAATTTTATTTACTGTTCAATTATGATTTAATATGAAAATTGAATGTATAATACTTAAATATAATTAAATTAACATGATGAAATGCAAAAGCCTCGTTTATTTGAATTTGTCTTTTTTGAGCCTCGTTTAATGGAAATTTTGCTAATTTGAATTTCTGTATAAATCGAAAAATAACTGATCCCCTTGACATTTCGAAATATCAGTACTCTTTGTATTTCTCATAACAATCGTCAGATATGAATTAGATAAAATCAGAAACATTTCAATAGCAATTCTTATGATAGGATATACGTGTTTAGGAAAATTACAAATTTCAGAAGCTTATGTAAAATATTAATAAATTAATTAATATATAGAAACTTTAAAATGAATTTCTTCAGAGACACATTTTAAAGGCAAACATCCCTATACTATTCCAAAAAGTTCCCTTTTAAGTAACTTTAGACACTTTAATAAATTAATAAAGACAGTGTTTCTTTTTTTTTTTTTTTTGTATCTTTGCAGATGTTTTTATTTATTTAGTGTTGTCTATTCTTCTTTTTAAGCAGCAGCTCAAAGAAATGTACACAAACAGATTCAAGTGCTTTGTATATGTTTTGTATATATATACCTAATAAGTCGGACCCTCCTGGCTAGAGAGCTCTCTTATTTCTTTCATTTTTGGTTTGGAACGATATATATATTTGAATTGCTTTTCATTTTTAACGTTTCGCTGGCAATTTAATTTTTGTGCTTTCCTTTATGGTGCGATGTTTGCGTTGTTTAAATTGTTTTTCTATTTGAGGTTGCCCTCGCCTGGCTCCCGGGTTGCCAACAGACAGTCGCAGAGTCAGTTCCCCAGTCAGGTATCCATTACAGTTGCCGTCAGGCAGCGTTTGGGCAACGCCTTCCTGCACAGTAATCGCCGCTCGGAGCTTTACAAATTTCAGGTTGGCTACTTGCTGTTTTTTATTTGTATAATTCTCAGAGATAAATGTGGGCAGATAAATGGAGAGCGATTGAGAATGAGAGGGAGGCGGAGACGGAGAGAGACAGAATTGCAAAGATTTTTCATTAAATAGTTTTTTTTTATATGGAATCGTATTATTTAATATCTGCTTTATATACTATATAGTAGTTTTGGTTAACTTTTCATTTGAAATGACAAAAGTTTGAAAATATAATTTTTTTTATTCAATTTCCTACTTAAACGATATAACTCTATAATCCTTAGCACGTATTTTATATCCAAATTTTGTTTATATTTTCATTTGATTGAAAATAAGTTGACGATAGCTAAATAAAGTGAAATTTTTATTGAAATATAAATATATAATATTTATATATATATATAGATATATATATATATTTTTTTTTTCAAATCATACAAAATAGTTGCTGCAGTTTGAAACTGGAAACATAGTATTTTCTTTTCTATTATTTGCATATGTTAAATGAAAGAGTTGAAAAGTGAATTGATTTGTAAATATGAAAATATATATAATATCTATGTAATATCATGTGATCATATTTGATTTCGCTTGTAGTTCATTTGATGCGTGAGAGAATTTGAGAAAAAGAATTTGATGGAAAAAGTATTTGAGCCTGTTTGCTGACAGTTGGGACAGTAGTTGGTGATATATATAATGTATGTGGAATAAATAGTTTAGTTTCTAAAATAAATTTACATAGTTCGCCTTGAAATTATTTTTAAACGACATTCGAAATTGTTTCGTGTGATACACGTCTAAAAAATCAGAACAAAATACACACAAACATTCACATAGAATGATCCAAACCGAAGATCGAGAGCTGGACCGGGCGCTGGAACTCTGTCAGCTGATTCAGAGCGATCTGCGCACTTGCGTCAATATTGTGCAGCGTTTGGATCAGAAGTACAATGAGCCGGATCGCAAGAGGAATTCCCCCTTGTCGTTGATAGGAGAGAGCGCATCGTTGTCGGCAATTAGTTTGGTCAGATCTTCGAATACGTCGTTGTCCACATTCAGCCTGGACAGTTGCGGCAAGATGAAGGTGGAGGGGCGCACATCCCATGAGCTGGACTACATCTTTGTGGATCTCACGAGCAAGGCAATCAGAGTGCGCCGCGACCTTGAGGCGGCTACAGCTCACACGCAGCGCATAACGGACTGCAGTATGCGCCAGGAGCCAATACAGCATCGGATGCTGCGCGATGCACGTGGCTCCAAGACCTTCATATGCAAGCATTATAACAAGAGCAAGATTCTGAAGAAGGGTAGCCCGAAGCGAATGTGGCGGCTGCAGGATTACATCAATATGCCGATCTTCAGCTAGGCAACTTTGCAAATGACATTTTGTCGTTGATAGTTTTTAATGGCATTTTAGTTTTCTTTTTTTTTTTTTTTTCTTCCTTGTCTTCCCTGTTTTGAGTGTTTTGTCGTCCGTTAAAGACCTGTGAATCGTATTAATGCCACTTTTTAGCTTTCATTAAAATTTTTGTCACCATTAAATAAGCGTAAACTTTGTCCAACTTGCCAAAAATTTATTTGACTTGACATTAAAATTACGAAAAGTTTTCTTTCTATTCTTTTCACATCGCATCGCATCGCATCGCATCGCTGTCCTAAGTGACAACATGAGATGCAGGATGCGAACAGGAGGCAAACATATTCGCGACATGTTTCAAGCGTAAGTTTTTCGTGTTCTTTCAATGATGAACATGATTGTGATGATGATGACAACACAACAACAACAACAACAACAGTGTACCATGTTTACGGTCGCAAATGGATGCTCAGGCTCAGATATGAGAAAAATATGAGCAAACTTCCAGCTCCAGCTCCAACTCACGCTCGAGCTCTGGCGCAAAAGTTGTGATAATATAAATGCAAAAGTGGCCAAAGGCTCAGGACCTAACTTTCGAACAACATTCCCAAGTTGCCTCATTTTGCATTTTTCTCTCTCTCTTTATTTTCAGCCTGCCTCCTTCAAAAGAAAACAAAAAATTCGTTCTCCCTTTAAAACTAGCAAAGGCAAAGGGGGAATGCTGTACTTTGCCAACACGGCGTTGTTGTCCCTAACTGGATAGCCAACTGGCCAACAACGGAGACGACATTAAACAGAACTTTGCATATTTCAAGTTACATCCATGGAGTTAGTGCAATGAGCTATATACAAATGCACACATAACGCAAATAGAAGTGCTCTCAACGAGCATGCGCAACTGTACGATACCCTGGAGGAAAGTAACAGAAAAGTAACCACATAAATATAAAATAAATAAATATATAATATAAAATATAAAATATAAAATATAAAATATAAAATATAAAATATAAAATATAAAATATAACATATAAAATATAAAATATAAAATATAAAATATAAAATATAAAATATAAAATATAAATATAAAATATAAAATATAAATATAAATATAAATATAAATATAAAATATAAATATAAATATAAAATATAAAATATAAAATATAAAATATAAAATATAAAATATAAAATATAAAATATAAAATATAAAATATAAAATATAAAATATAAAATATAAAATATAAAATATAAAATATAAAATATAAAATATAAATATAAAATATAAAATATAAATATAAAATATAAAATATAAATATAAAATATAAAATATAAAATATAAAATATAAAATATAAAATATAAAATATAAAATATAAAATATAAAATATAAAATATAAAATATAGAATATAGAATATATTCAGATCTGCCTGTGTCTGCCAGTCTATATGAATGCCAAACATTTTACAATTGAATATTGCAATATATGAAATACGATTTGAATATATAAGGAAATTTGTAGACCCCTTGAAGGTTGTACTAAATCAAGGCAATATTTTTTTCTCAGTATCGCACCCATAGTGGAAATCTGTCAATTGAATTGCCATTGACCATTGATAATATACATGTAGATTAATTACATGTATTATATTTTCGCATTTTCAGGTATCTGCATATTTGTTAGACAAACATATTTATTATATAGTTCATTCATAGCTGTATAGCAGTATCAGTATTTAAAAGAATCAATTTTGTCCCAGGCGTGAACGAGTATTTTGCAGTCAATGACTCTCGACTGCAATTTTCCTACTTTTATCTATTTACTTAGTGCCTTTAGCTATGGGGAAGACATCATTTAGCTTTACATTTATATTTATAAATATAACAAATAAGCAAGAATAATCTCAACTTATGGTCTTAATATAAGTTGAATTAAATTCTAAAGACGATTTGCATTATGCAGTGGTATATGAGAAGAGTCACGCATAAATATTTTGACTTGAAGTGACTCTTAAAAAAACCCTTAAAGAATTGCTTAAGTTTTCGCTAATGATTTAATATCCACATGCTTTCATAAATTGAACTTTGAAGAGTACTCAAGTACACATAGTATTATGCTATTTAAACGACAGACTAATAGGCATAAGGTAACAAATAAATCTGATGTTTATCTTCAATCTAATGAATAATAAAGTCGAGTGGTACAAATATGTGTAATACTATAAGAATAGCGTATACACAGCTCTGAGAATATAAAATATTGCCCGATGGATCAATTGCTTTTACTGTGCTCAAACTGTGCTCAAACTGTGCTCAAACAATGACTCAGGCTCTGACAAGCAAATATAAATTTTCACACTGTATAAGTATTCTTATCAAATATAGTTAAGCAAAGTCGTCTTTCGTGATTTCCCTTTTAATATTTGGTAGCTTCTAAGCTGCTCAAAATGCCTACGGTTCACACTTGAAAGATTTCTCGGAAAACATTATATTTTTCGACTCTTAATGGACAAGTATCTACTGTTCCAATCCGGTTAGCAGTTAGCTACTTGCTGGCAGTCAAAAGGACTTAAAATTGCAGCACTTCAAATGTGCTAAGGGCCATTGAGTGTCCGTTTGGCTGGCCACAACAATGCAAAAGGGATGGAAGCCTCAAAGAGGGCAGCATCTCCGAGCCTAATTTAGAGTCGGAAATGTGCTAAAAACCGCCAAATTGTTTTCCACGTTTGCACAGTGTCTGCGGAGCTGAATGCTTTGTCGTTGTGTATGGCGCAGACCTAGCAGCAAAATGTTGGCGTTTGTTCAATACCAACACACAGAAATTTGCCTTTGTTTGCCATCACTGGCCGACGTGTGTCGGGTCGAGTTGAGCAAACCTCGAGCCGAGCAGGCTAACCGGGTCCTTTTTGTGGGCCATTTAGGACTTGCCATTACAAGTTGCTTAATTAAGATTTCCTGCGGGTCTGTTAGTCGCTTCAAGTGTTCAATACAAATGGTTTGTGTTCCTTTTGTCTATAGACAAACTTAATGACGCAGCAGCAGTAGCAGGAGTCGTTGTTGAATAATAACAACTGCTCAGAATATACGGGCCTCAATAAATATGCAATCAAAGTGACAGTCAAACTTATCGACTGTGCTTCTGTACTAGCTGTTTAGTTAGACATTTGCCAAAAAAAAAAAAATAAAAAAAAAAATAAAAATAAAAGAAACATTTGCGACTCCACCAAGCCAATAAATATTATAGTATAAACAGTTTCTTCAGCTAGACTACATGAACAATTGATTGGTTGATTGACGGGCTATGTAGTATATTGAGATGTTACCATATAGTATATTTATGTTTATAAAATATGATTACGTCAGTTAATATGAAAACTTGAATTGAATTTTCTAATTTACTTTTATTTAATTTTCTGTTCATTTGAAGCTCAACATCTTTTTATGAAGAAACTAGTTGTAAAGTTCTATCTATCTGGAAAGCTTGATCTATCTTAACAATTTTAGGTTTCCACACCATAATATGAGGAATTTTTAAGATGTAGTATATAAAGACAAATTTCACTTTCTTTTCGTTTCTATTTTTTAAATAATCTTTTATTGCAGCTTTTTAGCGCAATTCCTTCACAATAAGGTGGATAAATGCCTTTATTATTCACTTTACAGGCTTTGTAACTAACAACGGATATCGGATATGCTAATTTTGGCTTGAAAACTTAACTATTAGTTATTCTCAGTTAATAGCATACTTTCGATTCAATAGTTTCTATGCATACATATAAATATCTTTATATATAATACAAGATACATATTTTCATAACTTCTTTCTGCTCATATATGGAATATTTTGTTATCTTTAAACAAATTTGTTGCTGTTATTCTCATCGAAATCATTTTGCATTTGATAATTCAATGAATGACGCATAAGCCATAAGACCAACAAGCCTACAAAAATGTTTGGAATTTCACAAACAATTTAGCAGTCAATATGTCGGACCTTCAGGACACTGTAAGGACTTCCGTCTGAATAAATATTTAATCAATCAATTTCGACAATTTCTTGAGGCTCGTCAACTGCGTACACAAACTAAATGCTAAAAATAATGATAATAGAAATAATGATAATAACATTGATGAGGACGGTGACGATGATGATGATGCTATTACTGCTCAGGCATAAAACAAGTCAGACATATAAAATTGATTTGATTGAAATGTTAATTTCGAAGGACAGCCGACAAAGGAATTTCGTCTGTGGCTGATTTCCATAAGCAGCAGCAGCAGCAGCAGCTGAGAGATAACTGGAGAAGCTCATTGAGAGAATGTCTATAAAGGGACTTAGTCATTCACAATGAACTGGACCTGCCTAATGACAAAGCAGCTTTAGGTAGGTCCCTTTCGCCGAGCTGCTCCAGAAGCTCATCAGTGTATTTCCGTTTCACGGTGATTCGCTTCAAGTTTCAGTTTCTATTCCAGCATTAGTTGCTGCTTCAGTTTCAATTTTGATTTCGATTTCGATTTCGATTTCAATTTCGTTTTCTGTTTTTGTTTTCAATTGAACTGATTTATCCATGAATGCTCATTTCTCCGGGTCGAAAACGGATTCTGATGCTCGCCCTGCGCTGTGCGTGCGATTATCAGAAATGCTATTAGTTCAGTCTCCTGTTATTGACAGTTGCTTTGAACTCTGGATTATGTTTGATGTGCCAGTCGATATATTGTGAGCGTCTGTGGCCAACCGACGGCTGCACAGATGAGTGACATTTTCTATATGCTTTCATACGAGACACGCCCATATCTGATGCCATTTGAAAATTGAATTTCGTTTAGCCACTTTTTATTTGGACTTTTACATATGTGGCTAGACTAGACTGGCTTAAGCAAGAATACCTTAAAAGGTACAGATTATGGAGTATAGGTTAGAATAGGTAATTGGCCTAGACAGATGGCGGGTATTTCTTTGAAAGAGTTTTATATTTCTCTCAAGCAGAAAACATCTGCTGTTGTAGTCGATGTTTAGTGCTTGAGAGAAATGTAAAACTGTTTCGCTAAGAAGCATATCTTTTTAACATATTGTCTATATAATACTATTTTATATATTTTATTATCGAGCTCGAATATCTTATTTCAGACTGATTTACAAGGAATAAAACAAGTGAACAGTTAATCTTCAAGCATGTTTATTTTTTCATTTCATTTCGTTTTATTTGCAAACTGTCTTTGAGTAAACAATAAGCAAATACATGAATAATAACAATCAGTAATCATCAAGCATGTGTATAGAATATTATTTTCGATTTTTATTATGACCTCAAATAGTTAGTGGATATACCCGATTGTTGACTCTTTCCGACTTTTGCAGGATTCAAATGAAATGTAGCTGGAAATCATCTATGCTCAGAGTTCTTTCGCCTAAGGCCCTGACAAAGGCAAGGACTTGTGCAAATTTGAACTTGTTTGACAGCTGGTTGGCAAAAGTTTCCAAAGAAAATGCCCATGAAAATCTATAGCTGTGTCAAAATCGCTGCGAGCACTTTTGCAATTATTTTGGTGCTGAATGGAATATTAAATCGTTTGAGAGAGTGCGATTGCAGTTAGATACATATAGGAAAAGTTGTATTTTACCTACATTACTTGTCAGGCAGAAAATAGCAAGAGAGACTTCTTTTCAGTTCTATTTGGCATATACAGTTTTAGAAATGGTCCAAATAATTACAAATTTTGTTTTCTCGTCAACTCTTTTGATTCGATTTTTATTGTCATACAGTAAATTTAGTTGCAAAAGCTAAAACGTAGATTTAGCCTGTCATACTGCTGCTAACTGAATTTAACAAATTTTCAAATTACTATCTTTACGTGAAAAACTAATGAATGAAATTAAGGTACTAAATTATAAACAATTTGCATTCGCTATTCTACTGAGCCATCGAGCTATCCTCAATGGTCTGACAGGCCACAGAGTCCCCAATCCGCTCGGCAAGCATGTTCAGGTTTGGCTTGATGGGTGGATCGGTTTGAGTGGATCCAACGTCTCCCATGGCATGGTTCTGTTCGCGCTCTGGCAGCGGTGCCACCTCCAACTTGTTGTTCTGCTTGAGTCCCACGTGCATGTGCCGCAGACTTTCAGTTAGACTCGTCATTCGGCCCACAATGCGCGTGACCCGATCTTGTATGATCTGCAGCCTCTCCTGGCAGTCTTGAACATCAATCGCGTGTGAGAAGGCATCATCACCACCGGCACCACTTCCGTCATGCTCACTCACAAGCTCACTAATTGGCTCACTAATTGGCTCATCTTCCGAGCGGTTAGCTATGTCAGCCGGATCGCTCGACTCGCTTTTCATCACTTCACTATCTCCAGTCGAATTCCAATAGTGAGCATTCACATATTCCAAATCTACAGCCATAATTCTATCTGATTCCTCCGACATTTTGATATTTACTTATTGCGAATTATATGAAATTGATTAGATTTAGTTGTTTTAAAATTGTATACGAATAAAATAAACTCGTATACTTGAAAAGATATCGACGCTATTCGAATGCCGATTCGACTGAGAATCAACTTCGTAAATATCTACAATCTTAGTTTTCAGAGAGTGATAAATACAAAGCCTACTTCACATAAGTAGCAAAAGAAAATGTATTTGAATATTTATATATATTTATTTAAATATCTATATATCTATTGAGCACATGTAGCTTCAACTATTTAATTTTTTTAGTACTCAATTTTTTTTATTCACTTTTTAGACAAATAAAAAGCAACTAAAGATGTGTGAGCTCCTCACATCTTGTCTTGTCAGTAAGCTGAAGTCCTTATGAGTGTGTATTCATATACTCATGTACGTATATTGCCTTTCAGTATATGGAAAATCAATTAAAGAAGACAATAATACATATACAGTCAATGGCCCCCCTCTCTCTCTCTCTCTCTCTCTCTCTCTCTCTCTCTCTCTCTCTCTCTCTCTCTCTCTCTCTCTCTCTCTCTCTCTCTCTCTTCTCTGTATCTGAATGTGGGTTGAAGAAAACAGCGTTAAGTTTTACCATGCGTGCAGTAAACGAAATCAGATTCTGGTAAAGTATGGGATGGGGCATGGGGCATGGGAGGCTACTCGAGGCAACATACAAGGCGCCATTGCTACAAAAGATAAAGACCAAAAACCAAAAGGCGGAAATGTGGTATTCATCTCTCTGTTCGTACTATTTGAAAAACAGTTTCAATGAATGTTTGCTGTTGGTTTGTCGTTCGTCTTTCCTCAACATTCACAAGCCAACTCAGCTGAGCTTATGCAAAGCAAAAAGTAGAATTAAAACATTGATAGCTTTCCTCTGTGCGGAATATATTTTATGAACTGCTGCAATATCAATACATTTTTACCAATGATAAGACAAATGATGATTTCTGGTATATTCTCGCATTTATTATCAATTCGACTAAGGAGTCTAGCAATTGATATGAATAGAGCATTCAGCACTCGAAACAGTCGTTGTATAAAGACTCTTTCTTTCAAAAGAACTTCAAGCTTCGGCATACAAATGTGCATTGCAACACAATAATCTACTGAATCTTCATTCTCTTGTGTAAAAAGTATTGTCGGTACAAGTCAGCGAAACGTTCGTTAGCCGAATTTATCAGATGCCAACTAATTTAGCATCTAAATTGCATTGAATTTTAGCTAAAAGATGCTAAAACGGTTAATGAACACTATGTGTTCGGGTTTATTCCTATATCGTTGTGTAGCACAGACAGAAAATTTTCATACAATAAATGTTTTAAATTTTTCGTTGGTCGCTAAGCGAAACTTCCAAAATCTAACAAAAATCGAAATTGTATTAAATATCAATATATATGCAGAAAACTTGGAGACTTTAGCTGTAAGGATGAACGAGATATAATTTTATAGCTGATTCTCGATAAATGTTAAAATCGATAACTCTGAAACGGAAAGAATGATCGATTTTCTGAAAAAAGCTCGTATATCGCGTGCAATACACGGACCTAACAAGAAGAGAATGAAATCTGTAGCTCTTAGAGTTTCCGTGATCGACGAGTTCACACATAAGGACGGACGGATGGACTGACGGACATGGTTATATAAACTTTTCTCGCCTCCCTGATCCAGAATATATATACTTGATGGGGTTTGCCACGCCTCCTTCTGTCTGTTATATACTTTTAACAAAACCAATATACCCTGATTTCCCATTTTCAATGGGTTCAGGGCATAAAAATCTCTTCGTTAGGCGAAATGTTCTTTATCTGTATACATAGCATGCGATATTTATGTGTAACCTATACTAATCAAGTTAGCATTATATTTTCATTTTTTGACTAGTATAGTACTTATGGGTTCCGTCTTTCAAAATATGATAAAGATTCAAGATTTGAGCATGAGATCATTGTTATGCATGCCTTAAAGTATAAATCTATTTTAGCTATAATAACAATAACCATACTGGACATACATATATAAAGAATATTTTTGATTACTTCATATGAATTTATTTCAAATTAAATGTTTGCAAAATACGAATATATAATATTAATTTACTACGAATTCTCTAATCAGAATGCAAATAAAAAAAATCAAATTATATTTGAATCGAATTGCTTTCTAATTGCAAATCAAATTTATGATGAAAACCCCCATCAGTACATGAAACGAGAAAGAGCTCATTTCACACTCTTAGCCAGTCAATCAATTACAATGAAAAGTCCATCAGATGACACCTAATTGACGATCTAAATGAAATGTTGGGAAATCATTTGTCGTGACGTGTGGCCGTAACAGCTGCTGTAGTCAAACACAATAAATAACCATAATAGCTAGTTGGCTTATAACGAGCATAACACGCTCGCATGGCTGCATAAAAATGCCATCTCTTGAGATTAATGTGAAAAGGTCATGCGAGCATTCAGCGAGCGCCACTCTGCACGCATTGGACATTGACCTTGGCCATGCGCTACCCTGTAAACACATCCTGATGGGGCTTGGGTGTGTCTGATGCTCGTTTGGCAAATATCAATATGTTAGCTCGCGCAGTCAATAATCAATTTGGGAATGCTTGAAGAGATGACTGCCTGCCATCTCGAATATAACAATTCTATTTCGTTTACACATGTATGTGAGATATATTTGCTGAGGTCTTCAGACTGGTGATATTATCACAAGAGACAAATGAAAATTGCCGCATGTCAACACGCGGGGCAACAGAGGAAATTATGTGGACTTACATATAACAAAGCTAAGAGCTGAACGAGCAACTGGCTGCTCGCACCTGCCTCATGGCACCTGCCACCTGCCACCTGGCTGCTGCTCGGCTTTTGTTTGGTAAGTGAAAGTGACTTTTGGCATGTCTTTTAGTAGTTTTTACATTTGTCTTAATTATGGGAGAGGGGCTATGGTGGCAGACACTTGAGAACGAGCCCCAAGGCCCCAAGGTGTGCGTTATGTAAGAGCCTCGACAACACGCACACACACACACACACACATGGGCCGGGCTTGCTGCTGCCCAGCTTCCAGAGTTGCCGGCAAACGACTTTGCTCTCAGCCAGCTGCTGCCTCAACTTACTTCCGTAATTTATACCGTGTTCTGTTCATGTTTGCATCTCCGAGCACGGTTCACAAATTTGTTATTACGTTAAATTAAACTCGAAAAATGCGTTAATAGACGACCCGACTCTCATATAGACTGCGTAAGCTATGTAGCCGGCAAGTCAACCCTAATTGAATTAAATTCCGCAGGCATTTTTCTTACTTTTCTCAAAGCATTGCAAAACATTTCCAGCCACATGTGAAACACACACTTTCGGCATGTGTTTGCGCTACATTAAATTATGTTGTTTACACATTCAATTGTGAATTTGCATTATTCTAAATAACAATTGTTCTATGTGAGCATCTGTTTCTAGCGTTTTAATTAAAAGGCAAAGGCCTCAAATTAGCATAAAAATAAGGTTTTTCATGCTTCAATGTAGGTTATAAAGGATGTTAAAAACGCTGAATAATGTTTATTTTAAATAGTTCGATATGAGGTTTTAGTATGAATAGAACAAAATACTATTATTTAAAATTAGTTTAAATCCCTAATTTTAGTTAAGTTGAGTTGGGATACAAATTATTAGCTTGTTGGGTGATTTTATTGATTATTTTAGTTCAGGCATCGAAACTGCCTGCCTCTAAGATGCTAAACTAGATAATTGTATATAATTTATATAGGAATATATTGATGAATTGTGCGAGTAATAATCGACAAAAATCGGCTTATCTGCCAATGTATATCTACTATAGAGCAATGCCAGGGGTTTTTGTGGATGCCAAATCAATCAAAAGTTTTATTTAATCTATCATTGTAAACTAGACTTGATATATTTACATAAGCTTTTATATATAAATATATAGATCTATTTATTTATTTTTAATTCTTTACATAATTTCTAATGAATTCTCACAGTTTCTTTTTAATGTTAAAATATATAAGTGGATTTTTTTTTAAATTCCTTATCATCATTATTTTTATGTATGTCAAAAAATTTCTTACACAAAAATTTAGTTACTAAATTCAAGATTCAAATCAAACAGCAGAGACGAATACTTCGCTTTACGATAGATTTAGTTTTGCAGATTCAGTATTCAATAATATTAAATTTATATTGAATGAATCATGAATCTTCATGTAGGTCAGTTTAGACAGCTCTTCAGCATTCATATTTTTCAACACATTTCATATTGAAGTTGCTCGCATCCCTCATTCATGTTTTTGTTGACCTTATTCGTTCCGGCTGCTGGCGCTCATTTTGCACCTGCTTTGCGGTGCTGAGTTGTTCAGAGCTGCTTGGCCGTAGTGCAGGTTAAGTAGACGCTGCGCTGCGCTTTACTCTCAACTACGGGGCGTTGAATTGAAATGAATAAAAGCCAAACAACAATGAAGGAAGGATGCGGATTCGCATGGCCTCTGTCCGGAGCTCAGGCTTTGCAATCAAAGTCTGTTGTTGCCGCTGCCGCTGCCGCTGCTGCTGCCGCTGCCGCTGCTGCTGCTGCTGCTGCTGTGCTCACTGATGTCGTTGTTGAGTGGCTTATTACATTTTTTAAGTGCGCCTGCATATTATTTATTAAATATGACTTAACAATAAGTACAACAACAGAAAACAGCAATAAATTGTACTTCAAAAGGTAACCAAGGTCGCCCAGCATGCTTGAGCAGCCGCTTTTAATCAGGCATAAATATTTTTCAGTTTCCAGCATTGCACACACACACACACACACACACTTTGCAGGCAACCATTTTCACACAATTTTCCAAAAACTTTCCCATTTCGCAAAGTTTTTTTGTCATCCTCTTTATTTTGGGAGCAAGCTAATTTATATACCACAAAAGTTCGCTTTGCACATGGGAGAAACATTACAAATTTGCATGCGAATTTCTGTTTGACTTGATGCAACTTTGTTCAAGAGTAGATTAAAAAAAAGAAGAAGAAGAAGCTGATGCGTGACTCAACAGCAGCAGAAAAAAAGGCAAGTTCAACTATTTAGTGTTTGCCCTGAGCACATGTAGGTGGCCCATAATGATGATGACGACTAAAATTGCGTTTGTGTAAATGAGTCGAAAACAAACAAACGGAAACAAAAATCAAAATCAACATATTTAACAAGTCGGCGTTTATATACTCTACTTACTTACTTACTCTGGTAAAAGCTTTGAATTATGAAGTCTTTTGCCTTAGAAGGTGAATCCACATTCCTATGTAATATGAATTTAAGGATTTGGACAAACCTTGCTTAAGCGAAGTTTTTCATTCAATCGAATCTGGTCATTTTCTCAGTTATATAGACCAAATCTTTATACTATTGTGATTTAAGGATGTAACAAATATAGTACAGATTTGTTTATATAGAAATAAATAAAGAAATATATAAAAAATATCGATATTTCAGATAAGTACTTGAATTATAATAACACAATATTTCTACACTTGCAATTAAATATTTCAATAAATATATAAAAATTCTATATAAAATATTCATTGATTACAAATATTTTAGCCCATGCAGGCAAAGAAACCTTCCTGTCGCAACTTGAGATATATTCAATTAATTCTTGTGACTTCATATCTATTTAAGTTGAAAGCCTTTATGAATATAAGAGCTTACTAGAATAAAGTAAAATCAAATTTTGATGTATTGTATAAGTATATAGTGTAAATATAATTTAGGTAAATATTAACTATTTCTGTTACAGTTTTCTAGTAATTCTGTAGGAAAATTGAATATCTTGCTTTTAGAATTTTTTTTGTATGGTTTTTATGCATTCAACTTTGAATGCATATATTTCTACTTTATGAATGCTTATATATATGCTCTAAAATATCTTTTTAAAAATGTTAATTCTGGCGCTTTGAAAAATTCTCTATCAAATTTGTTAATCTGTCTGTGAAAATATTTTCCATTAGATTTCTGGCACGGCAGAGGGCTTAGGCGCTAAGCGAAGGTTGAACATTTTTTTTAGCTAAATGTAATAAATATATATATATATATATATATATATATATATATATATATATATATATATATATATATATATATATATATATATATATATATATTCTTAGTTTCAGTTGGTAATTGAACAATAAAAAGATATGTATAAATGCCAAATGTAACATTATTTATATAAATGTAAATCCATTCCTTCAATAACTCAAAGATTTCTATATGAATTTCTTTACAAGTTCTTTATAAGCTTTATAATATATAATAAATTGAATACTGATTGCTGTTTTTTTAAGTTTTGTTAACAATAAACTTATTGCCAACAACAAATATGTACAATTATATCTGATTCAAACAAGCTAGGAAACTCATTATTCGAATTTAATATTTATATTTCATATATATTTATATACTTGTAAATAATTGGACATGTTATCACATGTACCCCTCGGGAAGTGCATAAATTGAAAGATTTTCGCATATACATATATATATATTTTTTTCAGGCGTTTCGTGTTACTTTGTCTAACATTTTGTGACATGATTTTTGTTTGTTTTCCCAAGTCTGGTGTCGACGCAGCTTTGCGTTTGTTTGTTTTTGTATTTTTGCAAAGGATACGTTTGCCCACATATTGCGCAGAGTTTTTTCCATTTTTTTTATTTATTTATTTTTTAGGTTTTTTTTTTTTTTTTTGCCATGTTTTAGCTTCTGGGTTAGTTGATAAAACAAGATGTGAGCAAACCGAAGTATTTCGAATTTGGTTTGCTTTTGAATTTACTCAATTTGAATAGATTGACTCTGGCAGTCACATGGAACTTAATTGATGTTTGCTTTGAATAGTTTGCAATTTAAAAGTTATCATGTCTTATAATATCAATAAACTGAACCAATGAAAACAGTTTCTTCAGTTAAAGAACAAGAAAAGAAAATGAAAATTTGCTCAATATATATTCAACATTAAGACATTGCTTTGCGATTCTTTCATTCTGTTGAATCTGTAAGTTCCTTGGACTATTAATTAATATTAATATACAATTACTTCCCATTCGTTTATTAACTTTACGTTGTCACAATATTTGTCTTAGTCAATTGGCCACGCAGCTCATTTCGTGGCTATTAAATTGAATTGGAAATTTGCTCAAGTCCACAAAATTGTCGTCGCAACGTCGTCGACGCGCCATCTGATGATTTATTATTATTAACGCTCGAAAAGTTTTCCTTTTGCTCGGCCAAATGATTAAAAAAAAACAGAATCCAGTCTCGGACACTGGAGCTCTTGAGCACAGCAACTATTTGCAGCGCATTGCACGCGTCTCTTTTTCAGCTTTTTCTGGCTGGCTCGAAACTTGTGCCTTTGTTGCCTTTATCAACGCTTTGCTGCGAGTTTCTTATGTTAAATTGTGTGAACTTTTTCAGAGAACTGCCGCGACGACACTTTATCATGTCTCAGTGCTGTCGCTGACCGCTTTTCACAAATTGAAATGTGTCCGCGGCAGTCAAGAGTAAATGAGCCAAAACGAAGCCACAGTCACAGCGGGTCGCAGCTGTCTCCCCTACGCTCGCCCGCCCCCCCCCCCCCCCCCCCTTCCCTTGCTGTACAAATCCCCCACAAAGAAAAATATATTGCAAGGATTGGCCGCTTTTGATTATTTTGCCCTGTAGCCACACACAAGATGGACGAGCAAGACTATCGACTCTACATACATCACTCTACGATTCGTAAGTTTTTAGCTTTTTTAATGAATTATTTTATAGATCGGTCTTGACATTAATGACAAAAGTGAATCAGAAATTCTAAATATATAATATTTTCAATTATAAAATAATTAGCAAAGTATCTGCGAGTCGGATAATTGTATTAATGCAATAACTTTTATCATTTCGAGCGAGCTTGTGTTTATGCAACTCGAAGAACATAAAATTGATATTCAAGACTTCTCTTTTGATAAAGCCTTAGTGGAATTAGCAGAGATCTTTCTTCAAAGCCTTAAATTAATTATGAATAAATCCTATTTTATGAATAAATAGTATTGCTCAACACGATGCAATGCAATTCCCAATTATTTTACTTCACTTATTCACTTATTAATATCAGTTTGTGTCCAGGGTAAATCTCAGTCGATTCGCTGTTTGATGCGCTGCTTTTTTTTTCAATTTTTTTTCAATTTTCTTCAATTTCGTATTTGACATCTGAAAGTTGTTTCTTGACCGCATTTGTCAAATACTAGGCTTAAGTGATTTTTGACAGCTGAACCTGAACCTATTTTATATCTAGCGAAGGCATATTTTCTGCTCCGTTTAAGGGTAATAAGTGTCCCTATGAGGATCAATGCGGCGTATGCGTAATTTTCAACAGAAACTTGAAAGCCAAGGGCAAATATACAATTTGTTGCGCAAATCCATTTAAATGTTGCAATTTAGCATGATTTTCTTATTTGTTACTCACTATAAAAAATTAAATTTTTTTAAAGCAAGTTGCTTACATATTACAATAATTTAAGAACTCATTCCTTCTTACTGAATTTACTAAAGTTTTATTTAGCCTTATTTAATGCCTTTAATTTCATATAGTTGAGGAAAAATTCACCTTGTGAATACTTTTTGCATACTAAAGGATATCGGGAAGTGTTCTACCTCAAGCCAAATTAAATGAATGAAATTTATTTCAAATAAATTGAAAATATATCATGGTATATAAAAGAGGAGCTCTTCATCGACATTAAATTTTATTTCGAATGGAATAAATGCAAATATTTTCGAAATTTAACAACTGAAATTTTGATGGAAAGTATTTTCTACAAAGATCTGCTGTGGAGCTGCTTACAGAATAATCGTCTATGTGAATTGAGAAAAACAAAAATAAGAAATGAGATATGAGAAAAACTTAAAAGTTAACATAGTCTAGCTCACGGCGTAAACGCAGCGTGAGCCGTAGCTTGCCGAGTTCCCTATCAAATTTGGCCTGACATTTATCGACATCTACGGGGTGAGGCAGCGGGAGCTTGAGTCGGTATAGCGTTGTGCCCAGGTCCAGTTCCTGCTCGTGCAGCGTTAGGCTCATCTTGTCCACAGCCATTTGCTCGCCGGGTAACGCAATCTCTAGAACGAGATCTTCACAGCTCGCTGAGGCCGCCGTGCGTTGCCCCATCTAAATGTAAAAGAATACGGCTTAACAGAGACTGCAAAGAGGCAGGCAGACAGACAACGCAAAAATGGTTTGTGCCAACCTGCAGAAACACGTCCTCAGTGCCAACGGCCTGCCGATAGGTCATCGTGTACTCTGGGCACTTGCGCGATTCCAAGAGGTCGGCGTCCTCGCGCTCCTGCGCCTCCTGCCATTCCTCAAGCGTATTGGGTTGTGCGCTAACGGGTTCAACCAAAGGCGTTGCCACCAAGTTGGCTTTACTCTTTCGATGCGCTCTGGCAGCGTCACTTTGTGCAGGTGGTCCGATGCTGCCGGGTGCTGAGTGAGTGTAGAGGACATTTGAAGCTTCTGTTACTGTGATCCTCCACTTACTCACTTTGCTTTTTAACCACCAGCGATTCCTCATCCTCGCTGCTACTGCTGCTGCACTCGATTCCGCCCCGTCTTCGAGTGGGACACAATAAACTTTGCAGCTGTTTCAACTGATCCGGATTGTCGAAGAGCGACATTGCTCACAATTATTTGTTTCCACAGTTTATTAAAATGTATCTTTTTTTATTATTTTTTTCAGCGGCGTTCACGTCTTTACAGCTCAGAGCTTCGTTAGGGAATGATTATTTACGGACTGTGCTCAACGTAGCTGAATCAAAATCGATTCGATTTGACACCCAGCCTACTGCTCGGGCGCAGTTAGGTTGCTAGGCCTACTTATCGGTAGGGGTTAGATTTTCAGTGCCTTTTTCGAGCACCATGGAGCAGCTGTAACTTGTTTATTATGTTGTCCAGGAAACGGAGTCCGAAATGAGGGTGTGCCACTGAAAAGGTACTCGATTATAATACATATTAGCCATAAATGGGATACAGCTGAAGGCCCCATCACCGATGCTTTGCCTTAAGCCAGAGTAAACACGCATAATACACAGCTGGTCGAAAGCGGTTACAAAAACTTTTTCTTGCCAATTTAAATCAAATAATAACAAGTTTTATCCTTGGTATAGCGCCGTGGGATATCATAAAAGAAATCAAGACACTTTGAATACCTTTCTAGTATCGAAATTCAATTTCAACACCATTTTTCACAATTTTACAGCTTGTGCAAGCTAAGGCCAAGTTCATAATTCACTGTCAAGGATTACCAATGGCAGCTTCTACTTTTCTACCCATCGCCGCCTCCACTCAGGCATTTCAATTAAAAACTTGGTGCCATTCAGTAAAAACTTTTTGCTATGCCTGGCTTCCGAGGCACTCGACAACTAACTAGTCCAAAAATTAACTTTCACGAGTCGCAAGAATTATGACACTTGTCAAAAACAATTGTTTTGTAAATTGTAAATTATTTTTGTAAATTCAAATCATTGTTGACCTTCACTGAATCGCAAATGCGAGCCGTAAAGCAACAACAACTCCTGCTAATTGGGGCCAAATGTAAATCGACTGGGCGAAAGCAACGATACAAAAACGCGGCTACAGCATGTAAAATGTAAACAACATGACTTTCACACTGGAAAAACACACAGCCAGCCACTGGCTGAGATCCACATATACAGATATTTAACCACATGTGGTCTCAGGTCTCCCGGGCTGCAGCTGAATGCAGAAGGATTTCCGTGTTGACCATTTAGTCTGCTGTTGCTGCTGCTGTTGTTGCTGTTGCTGATGTTTTTCATCTTTGTGGATCGTATTCGTTTAATTTGTTTAACATGTCAGTTCTGCATTTAAGAAAGCTGAAGGATAAATAAAGCCGACTGCATGCTCGTTCAAGCAGCAGTAAATAAAAACTCTGAGTCTGTTAGAGCTATCAGTTTTTGTTATTTATAAACTTCCTCATTAGAGAATTATATATCGATGGGTATATTCCAAGTATCAAGCTTTAACATTCAACAAACCAATATACTCCTTTAATTTATTTGTGGTCATACAAAATGTGTCTGAGCAGCAAACGTCGGATTTGTTGCTAACCACTGGACAAGCCAGAATAGTTGTACCTGAATATTCTGATACCCAGTTGGCCCAGTTAGCTAGAGACCATGTAATTTCGACACAGACTCACTTTGCATGAGATGAGGGACAACGCATTGTTACCTCTTAGTATTAGCAATCCTATTCATATTTTTCCTCTTTGATACATTTTATATCCTTTTCTCTTCACATAATTAATATTTCTTTTGAGTTCAATGCAACTTTAAGCTTTCCATTTAATGAAGTTCATTTAAAAGTAATTTTAAAATTAAGTTCATCCTGATAGTTTGTTGAAATTTTATTTAAATTTTCAGAATCTATTTATATAATAGAAATAAATATTTTTGTATTATATAAAGTTTTCATTAAAAATAATGAAGATAGATTTTATATGTAATAAATATATGATATATATAAATATACATATCTCTAATATAAAGTCTTTATTATCTCTAAAAATATTGAGTAACATGACTTTATAATTTATATTCTCAAATTGATAAAGTCATTTCGTATTTCCACTTTTAGTCAATTATAGCGTTTTTTGACTTTCCAATCTAGCCATATAAAAGTCTTTTAAGCAAAATGTGAAATCTTAAGTTATTGACTACAAATTCTAATAGTTATTATTGCAGGCCAATTTATTCTTTCTTAAATTCTTTGATAACATATCTCTCATCGTATCGTAAGGAAACGAAGAGTCTCTGAGATGACTATAAGTCTCTGTTTACTGAACACGTAAAACATTCTTTGGCAATTTTTAGTCTTAATCCAAACTTGATTAATTAACATCAATTCATTGTATTTCTAATTGATTTAAATGGAATGCAAAAGTTAAGCTGCTGCGCAAACATCACGTAACTGAGATTTAACCTTGTTTTGGTCCATCAACCATGACTTTTGTTTTTTCAGATGTTCCTCTCTGGCTCTCTGTCTCACAGTCTCTCTCTGTCTTTTTCTCTCTTACTCAATCACTCACTCTCTCTCTCTCTGGGGCTCCTCTGTCGAGGTCCCAGCTGACGCCCATCCACATGAGACAATGGGCACTGCATGAATACGCGTACATGTGTAACTGTGTTTTGGTCCAACATTTCAATGCATCGCAGGATAGCATAAGGGAAGTGGGGAAGACCTTTCTTTGTACAGATGTATGTGTGTGTGTGTGTGTGTGTGTGTGTGTGTGCATGCTGTCATATACATGAGGCAGGCCCCAAAATGGATTTCGGTACAGTCGAATACCACGTAGCGTCACATGGCAGCACGCAGTGAAAGTGGAAGTCGAAGTGAAAGTGGCGCCTCATCGCCCCTTAAAGCAGCTGCTACACATTTTCGGGCACTGTTCTCGCCTTCCCTTCTCCCTTCTCCATTTTTTTTTTTTTTTTTTGCAGCTCCTGTGAATATGATTTGTGTGCTGAAAGTGCTCCAGCTGCCATTTTTTCTGTTTTTTTTTTTTTTTTTTTCTTTTTGTTGGTGTTTGTTGCTTGTTGGCGCAGATTCCAAAAAGAATATATATAAAACGAGTGTTTTAGAGCAGACTGGGGGTTACATAAAACGTAATTAAGAAGGCATTAAGTATCATGCATAAATCATTGAAAACTTGCACATTTACGCCGTTTTCTGTTGATGTGGGGGATGGATGCTGATGCTGATGCTGATGCTGATGCTGTTATCACATGTGGCAGGGAGTGCGAATGGAACTTATGTAAGCGTGCCGTAGACCTTTAAAACTGTGTGGCTGAAGGTACGAGCTGTGCGTTTATAGTCGCCCATTACTGATAATTGGATGTTGCCGAAGCGTATGAAAAGAAAAAAAATTCTGGTGTGGCAGCCAAGTCTCTTCCCAACATAGATCTGGGTCTGTTGATTGCATTTGCGGGCGACACAGAGTCGCAGAACTTTTGGCAAAAAGGAGAACTACTTCCGGCCTCCGAATATTTGCTCTTTGCTGCTCTTCTTTGCTCATTTTGTGTAAATGTAAATGTGGTGCTTGCAAAAAAAAAGTTCGACTTGTTAAATTATTCCCAAAATAATCATAGCAGCAAATAAATTATACTAAAATAAAAACTTGAAAAAAAAAAAACTTTATAGACAAGTCCAGGAGGCCAGCTGCTAGATATCCTGTACCTAACATTGAGTAGCTGCTGTGTTGATGCAATGCTGAATACGATATACGATATTTTATATACGATAAACGATTGACGGAATTAATATTCTATGCAAAATTTATAAAATAGCAAGCTCAAATACGGTATTCCATACACAGCATCAAATATATACGGTATATTATATACGATACTCTGTTCATATGTAACAAATAATTTGCGTTAATAGCAGGAGGAGCTCACGATATTCAAAATATGATTGAAGATATACCGTATACAATATACAACAAAATAATTTTAGAGTTGTGCTTCAACTTTCCTAAGCCCTATACCTTTGTTTCACGATCAACGATACTATTTTCCATTTCATTCATTGATGCACAATTATCGTACGTGCTTGCATGTTCATAAAGTCCAATTTGAGACTAGTAACCCAATTTTATAACTAATATTTCTGTAAATTTTGCTGCTTGGCGAATTGGAGTAAGTTTGTTGTGAAATTCTTTTCGCCAGTTACATTTGCTTGCACAAAAACAAAATACAGAACTGCTTTTTAAACAGGGTATTAAACTCATGCAGGATAAATGCCGTTGCCTTATATTTGAGTTTGTGCACTCAGGCGACGCAAACCAGCGAAGAGAACAAACAAAATGAAAAACGAGAAATAGAAATAAAAATAACAAAATAAAAATAAACATGTACAACTAAACAGTCTAAGTTAGCTGTGAGCAAGCCATAAGAGACATATCCAAAAATTAGATGTAACCAAAAAAAGCAAAAGAACAACAACCGAAAACAACTCAAAACGAGCGTGCTCTACTTCACGAAGCGCACATTTTAAAGTCCATTCGAGCATTAAATATCTAGACAAAAACACAATAACAACAAAAGCCAACAACATGGAAAATGGTGCAGCGGCAGAGGCTTGGCCGAGATTTAAGCCGTAAAGGTTTTTCCGACCACAAAACCGCCATGCTCATGGCCATTGCCACAGCGGCTATAAAGCGTGAGTCAAAGCTCTGCAAAAGCGCTCAAAGCCAGCCGAGCGAGACAGAACTAGACAGTTGAGAGAGCCAAGAGCTGAGCGAAACTGCCGTCAGCTGTTGAGTCGTCGAAGCGAGCCACGTGCGAAAGCTTTTTACTTGCACTGCGATTGTTTGTAAACAAGTTGAAAGCTCTGACAACAGCTGATGGTAGCTGTGTGTCACAGTGGGCTGAGTGTGTGTGATAATTGATTGAAATTGAGATACGTTAGGGTCGAGTTGAAGAAATAATAATGATTCATAATAAAAGTATATTTATAATAATAATTAGCAGAGTGCTCACATTACACGCGTTTAATTTCACTTCTTTGTATGATTGAGAAATGTTGTCAGAAATTCTGTTTGCATTTCATTTCTGGTTGACAGCAATTCAAATTTACGAAATGAAAGTGAAATGTGCTCTACTTGAAGTAGAGCGTGAAATACAGTGGAATATTGAATGGAATGATTTAATGACAATTATCTAATATAGACAATGGACAAATATTAATTCAATTATCAAAAGCAACGAACGAATTGTAAATGAAATTAACTACAAAGACTCCAATTAAGTCCAGGCTCGTGCGATTTGAGGGCAATTCGAATCATAAAACACAAATCGCTGACAAGCGACGACAAGGCACGCGCGTAGCTGTTCGCGATTGCCAAACTGATTGGAATACTTAAATATGTGGAGCTATCTGTGAAATGGAAAGCTGCTGCTGCCCGCATCAAGGGTCGGGATAGAGAGTTGTGTTGAGTTGAGTTGGCCACTAACCTTTCTTCTGCGTGCTCTTGGTACTGCAGTCGTCTTCCGCTTTCCGCGCCACTGTGCGCGCTCTGTCGTTTCATTGCCAAATAAGTTCTCAACGCTGCTGTCGCTGCCGCTGCCGCTGCCAGTGTCGCTGCTTTGGAGACTCTCCACATCGGAACTGTCACTCGAGTTCAAGTCTCTCCTCAATTTGCCCGCTTCGGCGTCGCGCTGCCGTAGCGGTCGATAGTCGCTGGCTTCGCTGCTGCCGGCGCTGCTCTTGAAATGCTCGCGAAATGATTTATAGAGACCGGCGCCAACGCTGGCAATGCGACCATGGATGGCAGCCGTTGCAGCTGCACTGCGTCTGCCCTGGCTACGCCGCTTGCTCGCCTTCTGCCGTGCACTCAGCCGCGATGCATCGAACGCGCCCGTCGCCACGCTCGCTGACTGCGCAGCCGTCATATCTAGAAAGGCACTCATGTTGCCTATGAATAATGATAATACTCTTGATTCCCAGTTATGCAATGAAGGCTGTTGCTGTTGTTGTTCTTGTTGTTGTTGTTGTTGTTGTTGTTGTTGTTGTTGTTGTTGTTGTTGTTATTGTTGTTGGCATTGCTGAGATCGCTTAGAGATTCGCTTTATGCACTCCTGAGTTTTCCAACCAATTACGAGTGTTTTCTACCATTTGTATTTTGATCTGCCAAGAGAAGTGGGCGAAAATTTGCATGTGTTGCATTAATTAGAAAATTCGATAGGTGCGCCTACGGTTTTCCATGTCTTTGACATGGATTGTTGACTTTATAGCTTATATACATATGTGCTCGCAACGGGGAAACCGAGCAGAGAATGGGCCCAGAACATGCTATGAAAAATTGCGGGAAATGAACCAAGCCGAGACGAGTGAAATACTCTCAAATTGCAGCAAATTTACTACTCAGTCGCGATGTCTAAAGATTTGATCTACACTGCAATTAAAACTATTATTTTCAAGCAAACAAGAGCTTATAGTAGGAAATATCTATAATATACATGACGTTACAGTAACTCTGTGAAGAGGCGGCTAATTAAACATCAACATTATATAGAATCCAAATAGATCTCTTAGAAATCGTGCAAGTTATGAAGGATTTTCTTTTCCTTTACATATATTCTGTTATGATTTAATATTTAGTTCATTATAAATTTGATAAGCATCTTTGTAACATGAAATTGGAATTTGAAGCTGACGCAGTTAACTCTCGATTGAGCTCCGCCTCTTGCAAGCATCAATTAAATGTGAAAAGTTAAATATTCCGTTTAATATTTTGTTAATTCATGTCTGAGTAAAAAAGACGAAAAGAAAATATCAAACGAAAACAGCGACAAATGAAGCTGCGAATGAAAATGCGAATTTTGCATGGTTTTCTTTTTGCCTTTGGCCCCCCGGTGCTGCTTGCAAGTGAAAAGCGTCGGAAAACATGAAAGGCGCAAAATGAGGAGTAAATTGCGAGTACCGATGCCGCGGCCTCCACATATCGCACATGATGACAAAGGCAAACGAGTTCATCTTGTAACAGCAAAACCTTAATCTGACCACTAGTGAATGATCAATACTCGCATGTATTAGCTGATAACCAATATTATTGATTACTACTGAAATCAGCTAATGAAATCAGTAACAAGTCAAACTGATCTAGGTAAGAGTGTCCTAATGCCAAATATCTGAAAGGTATCAACGAACTGCGACTACTGCGAAGTAGTACATATTTAAGAAGTATTCAAATTTTATAAAATATAGAACATTATATATTGTTGCAGTGGTGGCCAGATAATAAGTACAATATCGTGGTTGTATTTCCTCGACTTTATTTAGTGTAAAAGCTGTGTATTCTTTCTTCGTAGTTAAGTGTAGAGTAGAAATGCAAAGAATGTAGAAAGAATGTCCTAATCGGTGATTGCGAACCCACGGTTGAGTAATACAGTAATACAGAGTGGGAATTATGCTATTAACAGAGCATAACACTGTTAATAACATAGTATGCCGATGTGAGGGAGTAGTAGTTCTTGTTAATGTAATCTGACATTAACATATAAATAGATTTAAGTTTAGAGAAATTCGGTAAATAATCTACTCATTTTTAAATATTTTTGCAAAATTAGCCAGAGGAAGCTTGCATCCATCATTTCTTATAAATTTAAAGAAAATGTCAAAGAAAATATCAAACGAAAACTGAGGAAAATTTCGATACAGTTTTATCCAATTGGACACACTCTCTCAATGGCCTGAGGCATTTTTATGTGTGTACATAAATTTTAAAATATGTAGCTGTCGTATGACAAGCATATATTTATTTATTTATTTATTATTTAGGCACTACATATATATTTACAAGAATTGACATGCTCCAGAGAACATGTATAAAATATTATATATTAAAAAAAAAATCGAGGCTATAAATATAGACTCTACATATGTTTCTCCACATATATATTAAATATTTAGTAAAATACTTTTCATGCGAGCAAAATCAAATAAATATCCATACTTTGTTGTAGATGAGTGTAAATACTTCTAGCCACAAAGATAGAGAGACAGAAACCATTTTAAATATAAATAAATTATGAATAAAATTGATTATACAAATAAATATATAAAATAAATTGATATGTAATTAATGTAAAGTTTCACAAAATTGATGTGTAAAATATTTAATAGTTGTTTGACAAAAAATATAAATAAATGTTTTCAAGCTACGAGATTTTCTATAATAATTAAACAGATATAAGATTTGCTCAGGAAATATGTTGTGAATTGTACTTAATTTAACTATACTCAAATATCATAAGAAAAATATTTGAAATTCTAATTTCTGTTGTTTCATTACTAAGCAATGAGAACTCTGTGCCATAGGTCATAAAGAGAGCAGGATATCAAATGCAATTGAGTATTTAAATTTGATTTCTGCTCTCTTTATAGCCAAAAACAGGATATATGTATGTATGTGTGTGCTATATTTTTTATTCCATAAAGGAAATTATTTTCAATCCAAGTTCAAGTTTCACAGGAAAACCAACCGCAAAGGCAATCAAATTAGATTCAAGTATTTTAAGTGCAATTAAAAACTTGCAAATCACGTTAGATTCACGCTAGATACTCTGTTAGCTGAATGTGTGCCAGTTGGCAGGCAAAGCGTATTGCTTCGCTCAGGAAATGGCTATTAAATGGGTTATCAATAGAATCTATTGCCGCATTCGATAAGCATTTTGAATTGATTTAAATTCTCGCTGTGTATTGACGTTGTGGGCATAATAAACAAACTTTAAATCGATGCCGCCCAGGCACAGGCATAACTACAGGAAAAGCACCAGAGACAGTGCGCCACACGCACACACACACGCACATACATATGTACATAAAGAGAAGCAGAGTCAGAGCGGGGGATTCCACCCGGAGGAGCGACTGCACACCATGGCAAACTGTCACATTAGCATATTGAGAACGGGCCAACAAAAATGCGACTTGTTCTTTGCTTTGTTGTTTGCCAGTCAAGCGACGATGCCGTTGACGTTGACTTTGACGTTGACGTTGACGTTGACGTTTACGTCGACGCTGACTGCGGCTTCAGTTACGACGCGTGGACGCCGACGTCACAGTCGCCTGCGCTACTTTGGCTCGGCTAGCAGCAGATCGTGGCCGAGGCATTAGCTGGCGGTATCAGTCGCTTTGCAGACTTTCGCGTGTGCGGTCGAATAGAGAGAGACTAAGCGAGAGTCCAAAAAAATCACGAAAGCCGTTATATCGAGAACATCGACAATAAGAAGAAAGACAGAGAGAGAGAGAAACGAAAATTCTGTATGTTTGGGCGCGACTTGTTGACAGTTTGAATTATGTGCTGAGCGAGTGTGAAAAGTGAGAAATAGTTCATACAAAACGAATTGGATGCATGTGATTAACATAATTAATAAGTGTGGTGAACCGATGAACACACAACAAGAAGCCAAAAATCACAAAACATCAACAAGTTATTGTAACGGTAGCAAGAGTTCTTGAATCAGTTGAAGCCAGCGTTTAGCTGCCTCATTAAGCTATCATTGCACGCGCACAACAACAAATCGTTGGGCAACCAGTTAGAGCTGAAGATGCTGCTGCTGCTCCACTTACATCACTGGCCATTAGCATTGGCCATCGCTTCCTGCATTGTCGCCGCCTCAACAACAACAGCAGCAACAGCAGCAACAGCAACGCCAAGTGAGGCAACGTCAACAAAGACAACGACAACGACGACAGCAACATCATCCTCCATACCAGGCAAATATCAGGCATATGGCAGCCAGCATCAGCCGAAGAAGCTGCGAGCTGGAATTGGAGCTGCTGGCAACTCCAGTGGCAGTGAACCAGTAAACCAGTTCCGGCAAAATCCGATCAAGAATTGGTTTGGCATCTTCAATCGGAATAACTCGCCAGCGGCGCACGAGCAAACGGCAACATGTTCCTGCAGGTGGGTACAGCTGGGAAAACAAAAACAGTTCCACTCATGATTGCAACGGACGCCAGCCAGCCAGTTGGCCAAGTTAGTTAACCAACCATATTTTATTGGGTGTCACTGTCACGGCATACAAATCGCGCTTACAGTTAAAGATGCAACTGCACGCGATCTTCGCCAGCTTCAGCAAATGTCACTTGTTACGAATATTTATGAAGGTGGAGAACTTGCCACACACTGTTGCACACAGTCGGCATACGTGGCATTGCAAGTTCAAGAAGATCAGTGAGTGGCCCATTATGAGCTCAACTCAGCTGTGAGAGCTGAGGGCAAAGTAAATTATACATAATTAGCTTAACGGACAAATATTCGACTTTCAGTTCCGACTTATACTTATTTTTGTGAACTTGGGAAGTTCTTATTAGTAAATTAGCAAAGTCAGTTAGTTGTAGAGGGTAGAAATGAAACGATAATATATGATTCTCCAGCTAATTTGTATTCCAAATTATCTTTCATATATCATCATTTAATTCTTCTTCTTAAGCATTTTTTTAAATTTAAAGGTAAACTTGGCAAAGATAAAATTTAGAATAAATTTTTATATATTATTATTTATTATTTTTTTCCTAAAAATTACAAAACCACTTCTTCATAATTTCATGAAAAGCAATTTAAATTCATTAATTTGATTTCACATAAAGATTTTTGTTTAGTTTCAGTTCATGAACAAAAGTAAGAGTCACAAAGCCGAACCTGAGAACAGCTTTCAGTTCCAATTAGAAAGTAATTTAGGAATGCCAATTAGATATTTGTAGAGTTCAATCATGCATAGAACTTAAAGATTGAAAGTTCGACAAACTAAATGATTTAAACTGTAGATAATGGGAGTAACAACAAAAATTTATTGCCTTTCTACGAAATGTTGTTAGTTTCTTTGGTTTTTTCCGTTTTCACGCGTCAAATTTAAAATTTAACTTAAAACTTTGCGCAGTTCTGCACTTGAATACTTTGTGAAGCATACTTGAGACAAACTCCACCTTTGTGAAGTTCTTGACTCTGAAGATGTCGATTTGAAAGGCATTCCTGAGATGCCTGCTGCAAAGTGCAAATTGCAAATTGCATCGCCTTTGGTACTTTGTCAATGCTGCCAATGGGGATTTGCAATGAGCTTTAGACATTGGCATTGGCATTGGCTTTGGCATCAGCATTGGCATTCTGAAGTACCCCAGGGTATTGCTGGAGTCGAAACTGTTTGCTTGAATGCAGAGACACTTCACTCCAGGGAATTCAACGGAATGCGTTTGTCGGCACACCTTGCATAGGTATTTTAACGATCAACCCAACTTTTCCAAGACTCTTGACTAGCTCGAATTAGGTGAGGTCAGTTTCAATGCACAACACTTTAGCCATACCCTAAAGGGAACTTTCAGTTAGATTTTCACTTTTATTTTCGAGTATATCCAAATTTATGGCTCAAAGATGCTTGTTATTCTATATTGAAAAAGTTTTCTTCGATTACCAAAAAATAAAAAAAGAGCTAGTTAAACCCTCGCGTCACGTTGACGAAAGTCTTCTGCTTCTCAGACAGAATTATAATACTTATAAGCCTAAAACCCGTTTAAATTCTTCTTTTGTGTCTTTTATATTTATTTTTACTTTTTTTTTTGCATATCAAATGAAATGGGTCTGATTTGCATAAGTTTTGATAAGAGCTTTACTTGTTTTAAATATTTCTTTATTGTGTATCTCTGTATATAGAGACTTTTATATAACTGAGCTTGGTAAATATAAATATATAAATACATATATATAACTCTATATATATTTATTATATTTATATGCTTATAAATGCTTCCAGGTAAGGCCAATGCGTCACTTGTTGATTGCCATTTAGCAAAGGGAACGCCGCATTCTCTTTGAATTGGGTCGCCGATTTTTTTATTGTCTTTGTTTTTGCATGTCGCTGGCTTTCGGGACGCGTTCGATTTTGCCTTGCCTTGCCTTGCCTTGCCTTGCCTTGCCCTGGCCCAGGCCTCCACTTTTGGGGCAATGACTCGGTTAAGCAACACCAAACCAAAGAAGATATCAAGTCCAAGACTAAGATTATGGCTGTTGTTGTTGTTGTTGTAAGCCGACGATTGATTTGTGGCCAAAAAAAGAAAATATATATTTAGTATATATATGATTGTATAGCCAGACTTTAGAGAACTGGTTGTTCTTCCCCTCTCCTGTTCTCTTATTTCATGTATCAATCTACCTCTTTCTCTCTCTCTCTCTCTCTCTCTCTCTCCCTCCCACACACATTCTCTGCTGAATGCATTTACTTCAGTTTTTGGCAATTATAAACCAGTTTCATGTAACGATGTCATCTTAAATAAGCTGGAAAAACTGCAAAGCGAATCATTTGCACGCCAGCTCATTAAAGACTTTGACACTTTCTTTATGACAGCATTAATGAGGTTTGTTAGGTTGTTGAACTCTCAACTAATCAGCAAAGATTGCCATTCAATGAAATGATCACGGAAAACTGTGCCAAGTCTGTGTGAAACATGAAATTTTTGGTTTTATAATATTGGAAATGTAAAAGAAAATACAAAATAATGAATTTGAGATTTCCATAAAATAGTTTAGTAAATGTAAAAGAAAATAAAAATCATATTAGCTAAAATATATTAAAAGCCATTAAAATGTTCAGAATTAATAATAATTTGAGCTGAGAAATATTTAATTTGCTAAGAACTTTAAAGATCTGCTATCATTGTAGTGTGCTGCAATAAATTGAGACTTGAATATTTTATTATGAAAATATCTAACTCGTCTGCTAAGAACAGTTTATTGAACTATACTTTGTCTAACTATTTGTTCAAAAATAAAAAACAAAGTGTAAAAGTAATTGTTAGATAATCCAAATCATCTTTGATATCATTCTATATTATTCATCCATTCATTTATTCTATATTATTCAACTACAAAGTAAATTAACACTGGACATGCAAAGAATAAACTATAGATTTAGCAGAAATAACTTGAGACTTTGTACCTAAAAAATTCCATATAGGAATTTCCATAATTAAAGTGAAATATTAGTGTCTTAGCAATATTTTCATTCATTCATCATTCATTCATTCATATAATTAATCATGATAGTAAGGGAAGATTTTATGTTGCCAAAACCCATTCATTTCTTTAATTTACTTTTAGTTCTAATTGATTTGAATTGAAGTAGTTTAGGACTACAAAATAAAAAGAGTGTGCAGTTCGTGAATGAGTATAAATCATTATAAAATGCTGTTTGTTACATTGCATTGTAAATGTTTAAATGGACTTAGACAAAGATGACATAAACACAGTTGAATGCATAAATGACTAGTTCTACTTTTCAATTGTGGAACTTATTTAAGATTTATTGTCAATTTAAATATATAAATAAGACTAAATTGAAATTAATGTTTGATTAAAATTAATACAAAAGATTTTTGTTTTATAGAACATTATGGGAAAGTAAGGACATAGTTTGATCGATCTGTTCTCCGACTTTTTATATAAAACAGAGTGAAACAACTTTCCGCTCTGTATATATGTAAATATTCAACATTTCTGCCAAAATTGTTGGCAATTGGACCTTTGAAATCGCATGAATTTGTTAGCTTGAGCTAGAGTATATGCTCACATCTCAAGATCAGCTTGATATATATTTTGAAAATTTCCAACGTCAATTATTTAAATTAAAAACCTCACAACAGCGCATAATGCAGTCGGTTGCAAGGCACTCAATTGTCATGGGCTTGATGAAGTGGATGACAAACAAATATATATAGACATACATGTATATAAAATATTAAAGTCCGCTCACATTTTGTGCTTTTCGATTGTTGCAGGTGCGGGGAGCGCAACGACGAGTCGAGAATCGTGGGGGGCACTACAACTGGCGTCAGCGAGTATCCCTGGATGGCCAGACTGAGCTACTTCAACCGATTCTACTGCGGTGGCACGCTGATCAACGATCGCTACGTGCTGACGGCGGCGCATTGCGTCAAGGGCTTCATGTGGTTCATGATCAAGGTGACTTTCGGCGAGCACGATCGCTGCAACGACAAGGAGCGCCCGGAGACGCGCTTTGTGCTGCGCGCCTTTAGCCAGAAGTTCAGTTTCTCGAACTTCGACAATGACATTGCCCTGCTGCGCCTGAACGATCGCGTGCCGATCACCAGCTTCATCAGACCCATCTGCTTGCCCCGCGTGGAGCATCGCACAGATTTGTTTGTGGGCACGCGTGCCATTGCCACAGGTTGGGGCACGCTCAAAGAGGACGGCAAGCCCTCGTGCCTGCTGCAGGAGGTGGAGGTGCCTGTGTTGGACAACGACGAGTGCGTGGCCCAAACGAACTATACCCAAAAGATGATCACTAAGAACATGATGTGCTCTGGCTACCCGGGAGTGGGTGGACGCGACAGCTGCCAGGGCGACTCGGGCGGTCCTCTGGTCCGCTTGCGGCCCGATGACAAACGCTTCGAACAGATCGGCATCGTCTCCTGGGGCAATGGATGTGCGCGTCCCAATTATCCAGGTGTCTACACCAGAATCACAAAATATCTCGACTGGATTGTAGAGAACTCAAAAGATGGCTGTTTCTGCGACGAGGATTACTAAGCGCGCGAATTCTCTTTCAATGTAGTTCTAGTTCTATGATTAGTATTAATCCTATATATATATATATATATATATATATATATATATATATATATATATATATATATATATATATATATATATATATATATAAAATATATATATATATATATATATATATATATATATATATATATATATATATATATATATATATATATATATATAAAATATATATTTTGTACTTTTATACGAAAAACACAAACTGAATAAAATTATAATTAACGTAGTATAATATCGTACAAAATAGAATTGTGCTTAAAAAGCTGATGTTAAAGAAAGAAAACTGATGGAGTCGTTCTTGACCTTTGTGCAAGTGCAGCAGATTTCTCATATCAGATTTAATGAAATTTTATGTTTCTTAAGATATTAAGGAAACATTTATAATATAACCACATGATTTTTGCAGAGAAAAAAACTATATCATTAAAGGAATCAGGTGGGTAGAGTTGAAAAGCATTAAACTCTATAGAGAGTAAATGACTGATGAAACGAGAGAATGAGATTCACTAATCTGAGCTGCTTCTGAGGAACTTGAGAGCTGCAACAAACAGTTCATGATAACTTCAAATCAGTTTATATGTTGATTCTCATATTCATTTTCCTCTTTTCCACTTGCTTAATTTAGTCAATATTTGAATATAATAACGACTTGTTACTGAATACTATTTGGCACGCATCATCTTTTAGTCGAGCTCTTTTGCTCGTTCACAATAACTAACATATGATCCACAAAGCAGTTAAATGCATTTCCAATATATAACTGCTTGCACAAATGTCCAAACACTGCTTTCTATATACACTGCTTACATTCTTCGAAGGGAAATTATTGTTTACTTTTTGGAATTTCTTGTGAATGGGTTTCAGTTTGCTTTTAAATAAATCTGCACTTTATTATTAATTTGCAAAATTAAAATAATATTTTAAAAAGTACTTGAAATATAAAAATAGCTATATAGTTGTTGAAAATGTAGTTTATCAAGTATAACTTCAGCAATTTTGTTTACAGACCCAATGTGAATTATTATGATATTACATACATAGTATTGGAGTGTCTTTCAGAATGTAGTGAACAGGTCGTAATAGCTCCAAAATAATCAAAGATAATCTAAATTCACTTTTATTTTAACCCTAATAATATCAATGTTTACCTTAACCCTAATAATATCAATTAAAAGAAGGGTATATCATTTGTTGATGCAGTTTGCATGAATACCTCATATTTTACCAAAAAATGCTACTCGTTATACAGTCACTGAGCTTGTACTAACATAACAAACACAATTGTTCACATTTGACTTTTCGATCCGGTGTCTGCACCAAAATAACAAAAGATTAAAGAAATAAGAAAAAACGATGAGAAATACCGAAACAAGCTGCTGTTGCTACTACTGCTGCTGGAAAACTGGTTTCACCTTGCCGAAACAGCTGTGAATATACAGAGCCTAAAGCCAGAGACATCTAACATTTGTACTAACTACAAAGAGCAGCAGCAGCAGCAGCAGCAGCAGCAGCAGCACAAATCTCGAAAGAGTTGAAATGAAGACACGAGTCCAATAAATACTTTTGCTCAGAGCAAGCTCGCAACATTTGTTTGCTTTTAATATTTCGCCCAATTCCCGAACAGAACTCGCAGTGAATCACTGTCAACGAATTGAAAGACTGAAGAAGCGACACACACACAGATAGTATCACTGATAGATAACAACACTATATTTAGACAACTCCATTGCACTAATGGCCACAGTTCAGTAATTGCACTGCTGAGATTTGGCAATTTGCGTAACTCACTTGCAACTCACTTGCGTAATCATTCATATCTTATTCATTCAATATGGGAATGAAGATTCGCGCATTCGCATTCGTTGCCTCCTTCCAGGTCTCTTGGCCTGTGCAGCAGCAGCTTGTGGCAACTTTTGGCTTTTTCTTTTATAATTGTCGTTCGCTTTCAGCAGCTCGTAATAATTTTCCTCTTTTTCGTCGTTTTTCGCTGCCAGCAGCAGTTGTTTACCGTTTGCCGCTCGCGCACTCACTGACAAAAAAAAAAAAATAAAGAAAAGAAAAAGCCGCCATGCGTTGATCGCTCCCAGAGATTGTTTGGAGCATCGTCTCGGGTGCTGCTCACCTGCTCAGCTGTTGCGAAATTAGTGTAACTCCTCTCTCGCTCTCGCTCACTCGCTCTCGCTCTCATTCGATCTCCGGCAGAGCTTAGTAGGCCTGCGTTATATGTTTGAAGTAGTCACAAATATATATCGTACACAGGCCGATATAAATTTGTATACGTTAAACATATATAGCATTTGTACGGTTAAATAAAATTTCTACTTGAGCAAATATTATTAATTGAATTATTCAATATCATGTCATCGCCAGTTAAGGAGGACGTGCCCGACTCTGATGAGAGTCAAAAGCCGGAGCCGGAGGCTGAGGACGATCTGAAGATGACCGAGGAAGATGATGATGCTTTTGCTGAGATTGACAAACGCTTGAGTATGCTTTTGGATCGGGCCAATAAGCTGGAGATCACGCTGAATCAAATTAATGGTCAATGTAAGCTTAAGACTGAGAGTCTGAAGAAGAAGCATGAAAAGCAACTCAAACTGGACCTACTCAAGGATGTGGGAGATGCTGATCGCTTTGAAGATGATATTGATTCGAATGAATCTGATAATTTAGATATAGATTCATTAGACGTTAACGCTGCCACCGATGGACTCTCAGAGGATCTTCAGAAAGTCTATCTGGACATACAAGAAGATTAGTTTATTGTTTATATTTACATTCCAACAAATCTAGGATGCCTTCGCACACATACATACAAAACACTTTCCCCAAAGCCATCGAGAAAAAAAAGATTGTTATCAATGTCGACAAACTACATAATTGTTGTGATTTGCACATGCAAAATTGTGTTCTTCAATTGCACTTGTGGCGCCATCTATGAGTTAGTTGCCGCATTAAACTTAGCTACTGCTTGCCCCCTAACTATTCGAATACTACTTGTCTAACATAAACACTGCAAACATAACTGTTTTTGTGACTGATTTATCGCTCTCGAAGTTACTTAATAAAGAATCTGCATTGGCATTAAACAAATAATTTCTTACTAATAATAAAATTCGGTATCATCTTACTTCATATCAAATATATTTTCTTTATTATAATAATAAATTATTTAAATCTATTCTAGGTTAGTTGGATTTAATATATATGTTTACAACTTTATATTCGATTGCTGTTATATTTATCGTCTTCGTATGCTTCACCAAATTACTATATTTGTTTGGGTGGGTAACTTTGTCTCACAAATAAAGTAACATTGGCGATAACAGTAATTGTCATTATAAAAGAATTGCATTTCCTTGTACGGTATCACCAACTGTCCACAATGCTCTCTATTTGCTAAGTTATTTGGCTCCCCCCGGTTCCATCTTGTGAAGCTCGGTGGCCGACCGCTGGTAATTGAAATATATTCGGATTTCTCGGAAAGATTCGTTAGGCTCAGCCAATAGCACTTTTTTTTATTCAATTTCGATATTACGCCATACCACTAACCATACAACACATAGACTGGACAACTGGAACAAATTAATGTTCACACTTATTTTTTGGTTTTAGAACCCCCGAACTTCGTATTTGCTCGGGTTTTTACTTTTAGGGTCGGGAGAGAAAAATTGCTGATGGCAAAATCATTCCGCTTCGAGCGCTCGACGGTGACGGTCGATTTTCCAAAAAGGCCTGGCATGTGCCGCTTATTCCCTTGCTCTCTTTCTCTTTCTGCCCCATGCTTTTTACTCTCTGCTCTCTTCTCACAAAAATATATGTATACTGGCACAAACAGCAAGCAGCTCACAAAAATTGAAATTTCTTCTCGACTCGCGATCAGTGATGTCATTTTTTGGAACGCCAAAACAGCTAAATCGACTCAAGAAAACAGCTAAAAAAAGCTGAATCCCCGGGAAAAAAAGCGGAAAAAAAAGCTGATTTTTATATATTGTTTTTTTTATTCAAGAATGAATGTATTATCCAATAATACTATGTTATCAAAATCTTTGTTATCACTCGGATAATATTCACTTCGTTCTATTGAAGCTAGACAGTTGCGTGGTATTTGATAGTCAAAACAACATTTGTTTTGTCGGTGCAGTCCATACCTAATATCTGAGATAAATTAATTTCTAATTTTGACTAAATTGTATTTTGTTTTTTTTTTTTTTTTTTTTTTTTTTTTGCACAAAGCCGCTCATCGAACTTATGTGCTTTTTTGTAGCACCGTGTGCACGGAAATCACAATTTTGCAATTATGCTGCACTTACAGTAGCTACAATACGCCCGTGTTACGTCTGTGGGATCCTTCCTCAGCCACTCCTTAAACTCTTTGCTCTGCAGCCATATATCTCTGACTTTTTGTTTGTAAATTACTTTCGGCATCGCTACGAATTTCACAATTTTAGTGATGGAAGACGAACAAATTTGCATAGGCAATTTTTGAGAGAAATTATTCGATAAAAGTAAATATCGATGCTTGACTAATAGACTTACATTTATAAGATTTTAATCGACAAATGCGTTAGAAACATCTCACAAAATTGAGAAAAAGTAGAATTAAAAAAAAAATATTTCAATTTGCTAAAAAAGCTAGAATTCCCGCTGCCCGCTGTTTTCAAATTTTTCCCGCAATCGCATTTCCAAAACAGCCAGATCTAGCTGGAAAAAAGCTGAAATGACATCAGTGCTCGCGATCCCATTGGTTCCCTTCTGAGCGAAGGGTATACCGAATTCTCAAACTGCTTTGCCATGCTCATGCAAAATGTTTGCGTTTTTATGATTTTTTGTGAAAAGGGTATGAAAGTGTTGATCTGCATAACGAATATTATTTCCCTATGACCATACACACACACATTTACACTTCCTCGCTATATGTGTAGGCATTTATGTGATTGTGTGCAATATTCTTGCTGACGCCTGTAGAGCACTTTTAGAACCCCCAGCAGCATTTGATGTTCGTTTGGTTAGGTAGCTGCTGTGAGCTAGCATACGCACACACATACACATACACATTTACACTTCCTTGCTATATGTGTAAGCATTTATGTGCCTGTGTGCGATACACTTGCTGCATGTAGCAATTTTGATTTCCCAGCGATTGCAGTGTGGTAGCTGATGTGAGTCTACACACACACATACATATGTGTAAGTTTGTGATGTGATAATCACAATCGCCGAGTATCACTTGTATAGGCATTTGAATGAATGCTGTGCATGTTTCGTGCATGGGTCTCGAATATTGGACGTGTGCCTACCTCAACTTTGAATATATGTGTACGTTTTTGATGTGATAATCACAACCGCCGAGTATCACTTGTATAGGCATTTGAATGAATGATCTGCCTGGGGCATTTGCATGTTTCGTGCATGGGTCTCGAATATTGGGCGTGTGCCGCCTACCTCTATTTTGAATTAAGTGAACGATTTTGGGTTCGAATTGCAGGAAAGGTACATTATTTGTTATTACCTGTTGATAAGTTATCATTTTTTCTTTAATATTTTGTACCTGATTTGACCCTATATGCAAAAAAGAGACAAGTTGTTCAAATGCTTGCGCAAATTCAGGTCACATATAACCCTTTTAAAGAAATGCCTAGATATACAGGTAAAAGGACCCTCTTATTTTCCACTAAATAACAAAAATATACATGTATTATATTTTATGTTTTATTTAATTTAAATTTCTTATTTATTTACATTTTCAGTTTTCTTTTACTTAAATGACCCAAAATCGTTTACTTAATTTCAAAGTTGAGGTAGGCACACGTCCAATATTCGAGACCCATGCACGAAACATGCACAGCATTCATTCAAATGCCTATACAAGTGATACTCGGCGATTGTGATTATCACATCACAAACTTACACATATGTATGTGTGTGTGTAGACTCACATCAGCTACCACACTGCAATCGCTGGGAAATCAAAATTGCTACATGCAGCAAGTGTATCGCACACAGGCACATAAATGCTTACACATATAGCAAGGAAGTGTAAATGTGTATGTGTATGTGTGTGCGTATGCTAGCTCACAGCAGCTACCTAACCAAACGAACATCAAATGCTGCTGGGGGTTCTAAAAGTGCTCTACAGGCGTCAGCAAGAATATTGCACACAATCACATAAATGCCTACACATATAGCGAGGAAGTGTAAATGTGTGTGTGTATGGTCATAGGGAAATAATATTCGTTATGCAGATCAACACTTTCATACCCTTTTCACAAAAAATCATAAAAACGCAAACATTTTGCATGAGCATGGCAAAGCAGTTTGAGAATTCGGTATACCCTTCGCTCAGAAGGGAACCAATGGGATCGCGAGTCGAGAAGAAATTTCAATTTTTGTGAGCTGCTTGCTGTTTGTGCCAGTATACATATATTTTTGTGAGAAGAGAGCAGAGAGTAAAAAGCATGGGGCAGAAAGAGAAAGAGAGCAAGGGAATGAGCGGCACATGCCAGGCCTTTTTGGAAAATCGACCGTCACCGTCGAGCGCTCGAAGCGGAATGATTTTGCCATCAGCAATTTTTCTCTCCCGACCAGTGTTGCCAGATTTTCAGAGGCTCCATAAGCTAGATTGAAGGAAAATCTAAGCTAAAATAAGCTAAAAATTTAAAATAATAATCTAAAAAATAAGCTAACTATAAAAACACTAATGTACAACCTTTAAAAGAAATTTTAATATTGTTGATATATTAAAAAATTTATTAATGAAATTATTTAAATAATTTCATTATTTGTTTCCTCATATTTGTCAGATTTTTTAATTAAACATAAGTACTTTAAAGGTACTTTATAATTAAAACAACCGTTGCCATGACGGCGTAACCCAAATCTGCAAAATTAAAATGAGTATACTAAGTATACACTAAATAACTAATCATTTCAAAAACCAACCCTATTCGTAATATTGCGTTCAAACCTTTAATATTGAATTGGTTTCGCAATTTAGTTTTGACGATGTTAATTGGCTGAATACGCGTTCAACAACAGCATTCGGCCAAGGAAGCGATAGTATGTGTATACCAAATAATGACAACTGCTGAAAGGTTTTATTTCCGCAGGCATCCATATAATTGAGGACTTCGGCCCAAAACTGAGAAGTAATTTCTTTCTTTTCCCAATTTATTAAATGGATTTTTCCGAATTGAGAAACAATTTCTTCAACATTTGCATAATTAAGAAATTCCAACAAAGGAATTATATGGTCGGTTTTTTATTTGTACGTAATATGTTTTCTACGGCAAGAACCTCCATTTTTTAAATTATTCCACGATTCGCGAAAATTCTTTTTATAAATAACTTTTGTCATACAAATATGAAAAGCACTTAATAAAAAATACTATTTTGGTTTGATTTGCTTTGATCATAAAAATAGTTTACAATCTCAAAAAAAAAATTGTTATATAGAAATTAGTTTAAAGCCAAAATAAGCTTTATGAAATTTGAAATAAGCTAGATTTCAAGCTATAAGCATTTTAACCACTTTCTAAGCTATTTCATTTTGAAATAAGCTAGATCTAGCTTAAAATATGCTAAAATGGCAACACTGCTCCCGACCCTAAAAGTAAAAACCCGAGCAAATACGAAGTTCGGGGGTTCTAAAACCAAAAAATAAGTGTGAACATTAATTTGTTCCAGTTGTCCAGTCTATGTGTTGTATGGTTAGTGGTACTACTCAAATCTCCTATTTATTTAAAGTGACTCACATAAAATCATCAGCAAACTCATAGAAATAAATTAATGAAGCCAATAATAAACTCAAGTTTTCCTTGTTTGAGTATTCTTCACATTATATTTATAAACCAAAATTGAATATGAGTCATATAAAATAAAAATAAATAGTTTTTTTTTTTCACTATTAAATTTGAATTAGGGTTTATCTTTTTATATTGTTCAACAATTAATATAATTTCACAGGCGAAATTTCAAACTTTACTTATATATACTTTATTTTTAAGTAGATAAATTGCTATATTAATATATTTGACATTAATTTATGTCAATTGTGACGTCACATCAATAGTGGCAAAGCTGTTAGTACAACAGTGTTCCTTTCAAACTGCTTGGCGCCATGATAAGCAGTTCAATCAGCTGATCAAATATTATTTGATGTTCGAACTTCGAAGTAGGCTGTATTTGCTTCTAGTTGATTGTTTGTAATTGAATGTAAATTATTAAAAGTTAAAATGTTTGACAAACTCAACGACGATTGCTGGCTTACCATCCTTAAATATTTAAATGTTAAGGATCAAGTGACATTGGCGAATATCTCGCGGAGTCTGCGCTCTGTTGTTCGATACCATTGGGAGCACCTAAAGATCGCTTACTTGGACCGGACTCTGCTGGAACGTTTCGAGCAGCAGCCAAACGAAATGAAGGAGTTCCTTCAGCTCGCCAGCTCTTCGCTGCAAAATCTGACAATTAAACAAACTGATATTGCACTACTCCAGAGATGGAGACCTTATCAATTTCCTAAATTGGTGTCGTTTGACTGTGATTTGGGCTTTGAGAGCGAAGAGAAGGCCGACGAGAAGATCTTACTGTTCACCGAACTCTTTCCAAACTTGCGCCAGTTGACATTGCTGGGCAACACTACTGGCCGACATATATGGGCCTGGGATCAATTGGAGGAGCTGCATTTGATGTGCTGCGAGTCCTTGGATTCGTCCACATTCGAAGAGATTTTCAGCAACTTGCCATTGCGCAAGCTTACGCTTCTCTTCTACGGATACAACACGAATATGGGTGACGAGGTGCTGCACATATCGAAGTGTGCCACGCTTGAGGAACTTGTCATGGACGATCATCACTTGCTGGGCGACTTCATGCCCAACTTGCTGCAGTTGCCCCGGCTTCATCGTCTGGCCTTTTACACTCGGGACTATTACGAGTATCTGCTGCAGATAGTGGGCAAGTTGCGACCGCACAGAGTGAAGTCCTTGCTCTTTCACGACGCCTTCTGGAACAGCTCGCTCGTGAGCCAGGTCATAGTGAACATGCCGAGTCTAAGCCGTCTTGTGCTGCACGACGATGACATTGAGACGAAGGAACTGCACAATATCTGTGCCGCATTGCCGCAGCTGGAGGAATTGCATTTGACGAACATGCGTGCGTTACCAACTGCTACCCAGCTGTGGAACATGGTAGCCGCTAGTGAATCTCTAAAGATTCTCAACTTATCGGGTAGCCGGCTAGGTAAACAGTTCTTAGATCTGAGCGCCTCCTGCTTAGATCGAGTGCTGAAGAAGAGGACCTCGCCCCTCACACTTCACATGCACAATACCTTGCTGGGCTGCGAACCAACCGAGGTAAATATCAATAGAATCACGAATCTTACGAGCCTATTTATATACATATATCTTTTTAATTTCAGATACTCAAAAAACTAAATCATCCTAGTTTGAAAATCTCCTTCAAGCCAATCGAGTTGGATGTCTGGAGCTCCCGATTTGTGGAAATTGAATTTAATGCTCCCACAGACGACTCTGTAATTAATCTCAACGAATGTTTTTGTGATAGAAATTAGTAATAAAACTCATTAGAAATGTAAGTCAAAACTATTTCCGGAGGATTGCCAGCCGAGTTATAATTGAAGTCAATTTTTAGTTTAATATAAGAAACTATTCAATTTTTTTTTTCCACTGTTGTATTTGCGTTTAATACATACATACATAAAAATAATACAAATATTAAAAATTATAAAAAAATCAAAAATAAATATACATAAATATTTAAGCTTTATCTGCTAGGGTTACAAATGCGCTTGCTTGAAAACCGATCTGTTAATAGATGCGTCTAAGGACGCCTTTCAATTGTGTATATATATATCTTATATAGTGGGATATTATATAACCAATTGTATCCGAGCGTATGTGAAACGAGGAAAAAGGGTCAACTAAGTTACTAAATTACAGTTCAGTACAGTTAGAAATTAGTTAGCGCTGCTTACGCCTACGCCGGGTGTTAATTCGAAATGGTTAAATTATTTGCTGGCAACTTTTACGTATATGCTTGTTGTATGTGTATATGTATAGAATATGTATAAATATAATACAAATATAAGTTCGCTTAGTGTACGCTAAATAATGTTTATAGTTAATTTTTGCTAAACGATCACAAATAACCAGGCACTCACACACAGGCACTCACAAAAGCTCATTCAGACATATTCAATCACTCATTCTCACACGCTTACAGATTAGAATTTCGCGCTTACGACTTAGGTTAATGGACTTAAATCTTCTAAATGGGGGAGAGCGGTAAGGGGACTCGTTACGTCGTCCTTTCTTTTAGCCAGCGCTGGACAACAATGCTCCTTCTAAGGACTGCAATGCTCAACGAATTGAGTCCATTCGAGAGGGTTGGCCTTAGCTGGGGAGGGTTTCGTATTTTTGCTCATTGCTTTTTCATTGCTTTGACAAAAGTTTTTATAAAATTTTGGACTTGCATTTCGTATAAAAGAAGTTCTAATAACATTTTTGTTTCATGGATGAATGACTGAGAGGTGTGGGCGTGCAGCGGACGATAGGCCGTTAATATCGGCTCCATATCGGCTGCACTTGTTCGCTTGCTCGCTTCGCTTTCGTTGGGGGCAGCGTTTTGTAAAATCACAGCAAATCGGCGCATACGCCACCGAACCACGCCATATATAGGGGCAGCAGATAGACAACCAGGGCACGGCGGAGCGTCATCTTTTCCGGTGCGCTGGAGGTGCGTGTGGCGCCGTCCGTCGACGAGTCGCGGGCGGAGTCATCTTCGTCATCCTCATTATCGTCGCCGTTGTGCGGCTCATCCAGATCATTATGATCGTGGTCCAGATGCGTGGTGTGCACCAGCGGATTCTTGTCATCCACATTGGGACGCGATGTGTGGGTAATAACGGACGGATTTGTATCCTCATCATCGTCGTTCTCAGCATCGACACGCACTGACGGATGGTCGACGTCCGGCTTGTGGCTGGGCTCGAACGGACCTAGGCCAGAGCCCTCATCATCGTCTTCATCATCCTCGGAGCCAGAGCCGGAGCCAGCGCCACTGCCCATATACGGTTCCTCTGCAATTCAGGCGCGACATTTAGAATGCTGCACTTCACACAGTTCGTTGTTCTCTTACCTTGCTCGCTCCAGTCCACATCCTGACCATTGTAGGCGTTTCGCAAGTGATTGATGGCGTTCTTCAAATGGAACAGCTGCGTGGACATCTGTGCCGTTTGGCGAGTGCTCGCCGGATTGCCATTGAACTCAGGATTCGAGCCATGCTCCGTGGTCACCGAGTGCATATATCTGAGGAGCGAAAGCAGTTAGTAATCTGGCCCGTTAAAGATGGAATTGATCCTGACAAACACTCACCTGTCTATGGTGTGTCCATTCCAGCACATGCCATCCACATCGGATGAGGTGGCGATGTCCTCATTGCTGCATATCGAGTGCGGCAAGTTCGACCAGAACTTCTTGTAGTCCTTCACGCGCTGGCGTATGTCCCGCACAATCTTGTCCAGAATGGGCTCTCGGCTGCCGCCGTTGCTGTCGCCATCGTCGTCGTCGTTGTCATTGCGATGATTCTGCTGCTGTTGTTTGCGTCGCTGCTGCTTGCGGCGTTGCTGCTGACGCTTGTTGCCACCACCATTGCCGTTGCCGTTGGCCACGCCCTGTTCCTGTGACTGCTGTGCCGATGATTCCTGCGAGGCAGGCTCAGCGGCCCGCCGCTCACGCAGCACAATCGCCTCATCCAAAGTGGCATCGATATCCAACGTGTCCGCCTCCGGAGTGCTGTGCGCACGCAGCTCCTGCACCGCGGCGGCAGATGGCGCCAGCAGCATTTTGGGACTAATGGAGCGTTTAGCACGTCCCAAAGTGGGCTTGCCACAGCCCTGGAACACACGATTGGTAATGTCCTGACCAGAGTCCTGGAAGCAATAGAGCAGATTGAAGCAGTTAGGAATTGTGGAAAAGGCAAAAGTCTTTGTAAAGGGAGATACTTCTTAAGGCTTATTCAATTTACGGCTCAAAGATCAATGAAAATGATTCAATTATAATTTGAATACAAACATGTTTCAAGAACTTTTATATATATGTTTTATTTTAACATTTAATTTCTTTACTTATTTTATTTAGTTTATTATTCATATTTTAATATGCTACTCTTTTAAAATAATTGAGTTTTATTATAGAAAAATCATTCAATTATAATTGAAACACACACATGTTCCAAGTACATATAGATATTTGATTTTCAAAGAAAATTTAAAAATAAATTCAAAATAAAATAAAATTTAATTTTCTATGAGCCACTCAAGCATAAATTTAAATCATCTAGTTGGTAGTCCATCAAATTAATAATACAAAAAAAAAAAAAATCATCTTTCCAAATCATTTGCAATGCCTTTCATAGGCATTGAAGTTCGCCTCAATTGAGGATTTGTTGAGATAATTTCTACAATTGCATTGCATGGACGCATGCCAAGAGCTATTTATAGATGGATTCCATACAAAGAAAGAAAAATCCATATATGTTTGATTTACTACTCATGCTCTGAGCTGTGAGACCCTCAATAAATCGTTGGACTGTCTGGCTGCCTTATCAGCGCAACTTTATCGAGGACGGTAATTGTTGACACGCTGACTACCTCAAGTTGTGTGCAGACTAGACAAACAGACAGTTGCGAGCGACTACCTTTTACAGTTAAGGGTCGTGTTAGGGTTTGGTTTAAGTAGGTCTTATCTAGCTGGCAGGCAAGTCAACAAGCGGCTCTTGGCCTATCCCAACTATAAAGCCCAACTAACTGTAGTCGCCGGAGCTAAGAGCTGTTGTTAATCTGTGATTTGCTTAAAATAATGCTTCGAGATGTTGAAGAAAAAACCTAATAAGAATTAAATTAAAAACTATTTTGCTCACGCCGTTTGGCCTTTCATGAGGCCGACAAAAAAAAAAAAAAAATACGAAAAAAAAATACACAAAATAAACACATTAAAAACAGAATGCCACAGTACAATAACAACAACAAAAACAACAATAACTAAAGATATAGCACACACAGACACACACAAGCAACAAACAAAGTAGAAATGTATAAATTTTAAATGGAAATATAAATTAAATTCATATGGGAACCAAATGTTGTGCAAATAAATCGTTAAAATGGCAAACAAAACACACGAATCGAGAAATCGAAAAATCCAAAAACCGAAAAATGAACAAATTTTAGAGCCTTGAAATATTACAGCAATCAAAATTCAATAAATTGTGAGCAATATTCATGAGTGTAAATATATACATTTATATACATATATATATATATACATTTTTTTTTTTTTTTTTTTTTTTGCATTCAAATTTGAATTTGAATTTTAATTGTGTAAATGGACAAACAATTTGGATTGTGTAAATCATAGCCATAAAATGGCAAATAATATGAAAATAGGAGAACAAAACAAAAATTTAATATTCAATATTGAATATTGAATATTTAGCGATATCTGATTCAGAACTTGCCCACAGCTGACACTATTAAGCGGTTTTCCCATACTCATTATTGGGGCATCGGGATCGGGTAAGTCAGCTATTCAAATTAGTTGGTGCTGGCTATCATAAGCCTTGCCATGCGGACAGCTTTATGAGATAATTTATAAACTAAAATCAATGGCCATAAAAATACAAATCGGCAGCCGTTTGCCAAACGAGTTAAATGTTCGACGGACGTAAATGATCAACTAACAGATACCCTCTCATTCATTCTCATTCTCTTGTTATCTACTATTGCTTCTCTTCTGCTTCTATTTGACTCTTTGGGGAGGCGCTGCTAGAGGGATGTCGTACACGCACCTGGAAGTTCATGATGGCCTCGGAAATTTTGATATTTATGGGCTCCACAACCATCACAATGTTGAATGAGCCGAGCATGCGTTCGGCCACCTTATCCATGGCCAGGGCAAAGTTCTCCCACTCGGCATCGAACTCGTGCAGATAGTGCAGACAGCCCTTGATCACATTCACACAGTAGTTGGTGCAGGGCTTTTCCGTATAGCCCTTGCAGGCGCCGCAGTGCTGCATCTTGGTCAGCGCTCCAGTGCAGTCCGAATTAAGTCGAATCTGAGTAGAGAGAAAATACGAGAGTTAAGCAAATATTCTATTAAATTGAAAACATTTTCACTTACCGCCAATATCTTCTTGGAGACCTCAGCGGCGGTAATCAGTGCCTGGCCATAGGTGCGTGTGGCTACAAAGGAGCGTTTGATTTGCACCGAGAGCTTGTCGGGCACATCGCCGAATGGCTTCAGTTCCTTCATGTGCTCGCTGACGCATTGCATGTACCTGGAAGACAAGATGTGAGAATGTGTTTCAGGCAAAATGTTGGCAAAATATTTTTATTGGCGTTGGCCGGAAATCTCTGCGTGTAAATGGCAAAATGCTAAACGCAACGCCCACAAGCAAACCGCCCACCGCCCACCGCCCACCATTCATCTGTCCGATCTCTGGCTTGTGTATACACAGATTTTGATGTGCACAGAATAATATGTAGAAAAGAAGTTGTTTAACTGACTGCTTCACTGCGCGCCATGTGCTGCACGTAGCACGCTGCACCTGCTCCTGGCCATGAGGCATGACAGCTGTTGCACTTGTAAGGCTGCGACTCAGGAATGGGCTGAAGCGCGTTAGCTGCTCAAAAGGCTAGAACCAAGTAGCTGACTTCTTCGAAACATATTTTTTCGATTTTATGTTTGTTTGAAATTTAAAAATATTTTACACAGCATAAATCAGAAGGAAAAGCTTCAAGAAGTTGCCTGAAGAAGTAAGGCTTTAATAAACGTAAAAATATAACATAGATTTTAGATTACGAATATTTATCGTATGCAAATTTAGTTTTTTATATCAATTATTCGCTTCTTAGCTGCTTGAGTTTATTTAATAACTGAGATAAACTCTTTATCTTCATAATTTTTTTCTTGTTGCTGTGTTTTATCTCTTCTCTAAATGTGTTTTGCCAAAAACATTCGCAGTCTCTTAGGTCACCCATTTGTTTGTTTCCCTTGCCAGTTGGGGGAGCAACCCCTACATTAAATGCAGCACACTCGCCTGGCCTGAGTCCATTGTAGTGCTCGCGGCTTGCCGACCAACCGCATACAGCGAACAAGAACAACAACAGCAAAAACAAGAAGAGGAACAACAACAAATAATAGGCAGCAAGTGCCAACAATTACGCCGCCATCGTTGTCCATTGCAATAAACGGACAACGTGCCAAAGCACGTACGACAAACTGAAACGATGACAATAAAAACGAATCGCAGAGGAAGGCAGCGACGGCAGCGACAATAGCAATTGGAAAGCGCGTGGGTAACACGAGCCGAGCCATGAATCCGATGCCGAAGCCAGCGAAACAATTCGCCAAGCCAAGCCAAGCCAAGCCAAGCCAAGGAATGGGTCCAGTTCAATGAGCCAAGAGCCAAGTGGGCGCAATTAGGCGTGCAGTAGGAAATGCGACCAGCTGCCACAGGAACTGACTCAAAGTGGGCTCTCTGCCACCAACACGCACACATACACACACACACACACACACACACAGAATGAATGTGTATGCAGTGGGAGTATATATACATTGGGATTACGTTTGCAGCCTACAAAAATTAAGAGATGGACAGAACAACAGCTGCCTGATTAGCTGGTAATGCTGCTTATGAGTGGGTCGTCGCCCATGGATATCCAGTTTATGTTTTGATGAAGAGTTTAGCGACAAGTTCACTTTGAAGCCTAGAGTTCTCTATCTAAAAATCTCTATAGATATATATTTCTCATTTACTACCTATGGAGAACACTTTCTATCTATATCTTACTATATATATAACTCTTTTCTTAATACTTTAGTTGAACCAGTTGACTCATTCTGAGATTTTTGATTTGAAAGCAACTCTATATATTACTTGATAAGTTATTTTACATAAATCAAATGTATGTCTTTAGAGACTTTAAATTTAATCCTAATTCGCATAATGCATATTTGCAAGTTACTAATATAACGCAAACTTTTTAGTCTTATGCATAGTAGTGTATAATATAATCTCTGAATTTTGTCTTTTTAATATTTCCTTTTATTTGCTAATCTTTAGTCTAAATATTTATTTGTAAATTCTTAGTTCATAATTAGTCCTAAGAACTTTTAATACTTAATTTGAAGTCTTCAAATAACACTATTTTGTCATATTTACATATTTTCATTAGTATCATTGACCACTTATGGCTGTGAATCGGAGCATAGCTGGCCGGCAAATAAAACACCCCCATCGGGTTGGTGATACTAATGATTACTTAATGTTTCTGTACTTGTTTGTAGGCTTTATTAATTTAAAATTATATTTGTCTTAAGCTTGACTCTAGTTTTGTCAACACAATTATTAAATAAAAAAAAAAAAAAATAATACTTAAAAGATTTTTTTGCATTAAACTATTTCCTTATTGCATATTTTCTCGAAACTTGATTACAGAAAAGTGAACAAGGGTGCCATTATTATTTACATTACACATTACATATTACACATTACATATTACACATTACAATTCTATTGTTCTTTTTATCTCTTATTAGTTTTAGTCTTTCTCTTGTTTACGTATCTAGTTTCTCATAATTTGATAGTTTCCTTATTTACTCTCCAAGAAAGCGTATCTAGACTTTGTCATTTACAGTAGCGAAATTTGGCGCATTTCCTAGCTAAGCGTTTCAGCCGCAAGCAACGCGACAACAATAAAACAATAGGGCAATTCAGTCCATAGACCGAAAGCTGAAATTGCACACCAGAAGAGTCAAACAGGCAGGCAAGCAGGCAGCAGGCAACAGGCAGGCAGCAGACTTTCAGACATTTAGACATCCAGTCAACGTCAAAGATTCGTCAAAGCTTTCAACAGTCTTTGCCCTGCCCTGACACAAGTCAGTCAAGTCAGTCAGTCAACCGTTGGCGCTCGACACTTTGCGGTTTCACACGTCTGTAACTTTAAATCTGTCAGGCGTCGACTGCCTTAATGGAGACTTTGGATCGGATAACGCGGGGAGTTGTACTCGATGACGATAATGTATATGGGTACTCACTTATCGTTGAAGGCATACTGCGCATTCAGCACAGTGAACATCTTTTGGTAGAGCGTTTTGAAGAACTTGTCCATCACATCCAATAGATCGACCCGGCCGCGCGCAAAGTAGTTTTCCAGTTCGTTGAACAGATCCGAAAAGACATACGAATGCTGCTGATAGATCACTCCATATGTCCGCATGAACATCGTATGGAACTGTTCCTTCGATTCCAGCAGCAATTTGCGAAAAATATCTATTAGAGGGAGAGAGAGAGAGAAGAAAATGTGAAAAATTTAGTGAAATTCTGTGTCGGTTTTATTGAAATGGGCCACATCCGCCGCATCCAGCCAATCGACTAAATGTTTCTCTTGTACTATTCTTAAATATTTGTGGCTTCCGCTGCACAAAATAAATCCCAACATCCGCATTGTCGCCAGCACACTTCACATTATGTCAGTCTCCCTCTCTCACTCCCTCTCTCGCTCTCTCTCGCTTACTCTCTATTGCTACAAATCGATCTGTGTAACCCGAAGCCCGCATGATCCAATGGAAATGGAAGCCAGTCCACTCGACACCCGCAAATAGTTACAAATCTGTAAACTCTAAACTGTCTACAAGCAATTAGAACCGAACGCCTCGAGCCCGAGCTGACATCTTCAAGTAGCTGTTGAGTTGTATTTCTGGTTATATTTTGACTTACCATTGAATTTGGTTGCCTTGCCACCCAGCAGACCCGACATCTTAGAGATCTGCTCCTTGGTGTGCAACTCCAACTGCTGCCGTGACTGGCCCGCCATGCGCGTCTCCATGTTGTAGGTGCAGCAGGTGCCCACCGAGGGCGATTCACAGTAGCGCAGCACACGTTCTGCAATGTCAAAGGGATGACATTTTTAATTAGAATTTAATATAAAATAACTTTAATAGAAAATAATTATTCTTATTTAAATTTTGTATTAAGTATTTAAACAGATTTTTCAGACTTTATAGCAAATTTATAAATTTATATTAAATAAAGTTTCATTTTAAATTCTATGCAGCTTGAAATAAACTTCAAAAGAATATTTGAAATAGCTATACTTTTATGATGGTATTTTAAATGATAATTTAAAAAAAAAAAAAAAAAATATATATATATATATATATATATATATTAACAATTGAATAATATAAATACACTTCCATGTGCATATGAATTAAATCTAATTTTAATTAGATTTCTACATAAGAGAAGCGATGATCAATGGATGTTCTGCAACAATATATAATTCACAAATTACTCAATAATATATTACCACTACATTCAAATACATAATAGATCATAATGAGGCATTGATGAATATTTGTAATACATTTTACATAAGCATTGCCTCGTTCATTACATCAGCCCCAAATCATATAGGGAAGGAAGCAGCTTCTGTCTATTTAGCTTGCTGATGAGGCAGACCCGCATCAATATGCACAAATATTTCTAGCCAGTGAAATTCTGAGCGTTCTATTTGCTTGAACATTAGGGAACAACGGTTCGGTTCGGTTGCATTCCAGTTGTTTGTACTGGTCACCAACCTCAGCCTAACCAGAAGGCATTACAAAACGGCAGCAGCACATTATGCAGATTCCGGGAACTGGAACTTGCTGCCACTTGACATGGTAACCAAAAACCCAGGCACCACTGGAAAAAAAAGAAGCTAACTGCGTGCCACTTTGTTCGTTCAGATGAAAAGTAAACGATGCGTTAGGCTACCAACCCAACGAGTAACCGTAAACGCAAACCGATAGGTAACCCGAGAACAGAGATAAGGGCGTGGCGGCTGCCAATGATTCTGGATGGTTTACGCAAACATTTAACACGTTCACATTTGGCGTTCAGGTAGTCTCAGAAGTAAACTATTTAAAAAGCCCAATGCATTAGTTCCCGACAACGAAGTAATCATTGTAAATTATGCTGCACATTGTAGATCTCCCATGCCCCACGGATTCCTCCAATTTGTGTTCTGGTTTTTTATTTTTCGACTTTTATAGCTGGAAAAACTTTTGTTTATTTAGACAGTTCTCATGAATGGATAGAGACGAGCGCTGCATTCAGTCCAAAAAGTTTAATGCTAATTGAAAGCAAACATGTTGATTTTTTTAATATACTTTTCAAATACTCTAGCTGCAGAGTACTTGAATTTTGTATTACAGGAAATCTATTTATAAATTCCAAATATTTTATATTGAAATTTTTTCTTCAAAAAATTGCCTTGATATATTTGTAGATATTTCACTTTACTTTTCAGGTTGATTATTTGGCATCAATCTCCATTATAATTATGCTAATATATTTCTATTATTATTGTAAATATGAATTCTATTTGAAAGAGTATTTAGAGTTGAGCACAGTACAGAGTACAAATATCTCTACACTTGACTTGGCCGGAGCTCATAAATATTTTGTTATCCAGTTGAATGCATCATCCACGTGCACAGTGCATAGAGGAAAGAGACGAATGTATTTTGTATTTTGTTGTAGTCTTTGTGTATTTTGTTTATTTCCAATATAAATTTAGCTACTTTTCGTGCACATTTTGTAAACAAATCTAGCTTCCCTTCAGCCTTCAGCCTTCAGCCACCTCCATATACTAGGCAGATGAAGTTCTCTCTATTTTGGGTAAGGGCAGCGCCGTTTGCTTCGTTCGGTTTTATGGTCTGCACTAATTGTTATGTTGCACAAGATATGAATTAAGTGTGGCATGGGGCACACTAGATGCCTTTGCTTATCTAAATTGGCTCGTTACCAACGGCAGCAATTGTGGTCGCTTTTTCCATTAACTGGCTGGCTGACAGAGTCTGTGACTAGCATGGCTAATGTGAAGGAGCTGCCAGTCTATTTCCTTTGCTTGGCATTCAAGTTAATTGAATTGTTGGCGAAGAGTTGATAAAACTGAATGCTGTCTTAGGGCAGAAAAGCGAATCCTTTAGTTGATACCAGCTGTGGGTGAAGCAGTCTCATTCCCATCATTAAATATCGAACTATGTCTAACCACAGATTCCACTTAGAATCGATAAATCGTTGGCAAAAATCGATGTTAAAATAACATTAGGGTGGACCGCTTGCCGTTTTTTATGAATTGCTGCATAATTTCTTCACAGACAAAAGCAGAGGGGGGCGGGGAACACACGCTTACCAAATGTGGCCAGCAGGCGGCGGCAGGAAGGTGTCGGAACATAATAAATGACCTTAACTTAACGATATGGCAGTTTTTTCTCTTTTGGCTGACTCGTCGGAAAAGCACCCTGTTCATGTCTAATAGAAAACTCCAGCTTGCGTTTGATAAAAAGTAAGCTGGCAAAGCAATTTCTCTAACCACCCACCCACCCCTGGCTGAAACCTGGGTCATATGTTGTCGTTGCCGGCTGAACACACGCTATTTACTTAGTTGCCGGGGTGAAAGCAGTGGAGTGAAATTCATTTCAAATGATTTACTGTAACGATCAACAAAACGACTCCTGCGGCGACCAACGGGACACGGCAGCCACCCTTAAGGCAACCCAAAAATGTTAAAAGGGTGCGAAAGTTTAGCAACGCCTCTCGCATAGATAACAGCAAGGGGAGAGCCACTGCTGGGCGGCCAGACTGCTCCAGCAGGTGTCTTCTGTTACTCCCAGCTTGCCATTGTGTGAGTATGAGAGGCTGTTGCCAGTGAAATTATATATTTGGCACGCAACCTCCCCATTTGAGCAGCTGAAGCAGCCCCCAGCAGACGACACTCACTCTGGCTCGTGACCCTGAAGTGAGACAAACTAAGCAACGAGAGGTTGGCATAGATAAAACTATAAAATTTAATATTTATTAATCTACCTATAAATCATATGCTTATTTTAGATTAATTATTCTTATATTCTTTAGAATATATTCGAGAAGTAAATTTTTTATTTGGGCTGCTTAAAGCTGAACTTTATACATATATCTTTATAGAAATATATTTTTAGTAAAGTTTTGTAGAAATTCTTTTCCCAAATGCTCCATTTCCATTCCGTCAAAGTTTAGCCATTCAACTTATTCTCTCCCTCTCTCTCGCTCTTACTCCCCTTGCATGCAGATAAAAGCGCAAGCGAGCCACATTTGAAAACAGTTTGCGAGTGAAAAGCCCAACAAACAACAAAGAAAAGAAACAACAATATCAACAACAATAGAATTGCAAATGTAACGAGACATAAGCAGAGGACAAAACTAAAACCGAGCAGACCGTCTCCACCCCCAAAAACCGAAACGAAGACTGAATTTCCCCTCTGCTGTTCGCAGGCTGGGAACAAACTTTACTTTTGAGTTGAGTTTCAATGAGCCACTATAATGCGGAGCGAGACACACAATGCAAGAGATAGAGAGGCAGACAAAAAAGGGAGAGAGCGAGAGAGTAAAATTCACTCATCGCTTCGTCCTTTTTGGCTTGGCACAAAAATGCGACGCGGCAACTATAACAGGAGCACAGCAAACAGCAGCTGGCGGCAACTGTTGCACAGTGCAAAAGGGAAATGGATAGCCAGACATACGACGACTAGTCATGGAAGTGAGAGCGAGAGAGGCTAGCAGAGAGAGGTTGTGGTCGAAATGTAGAGAGCGCATGCTATGCGAGAGAGCGAGCGAGCGCCAGTCATCGGAAGGGGTCGTTGCACGCATGGGAAACAAAGCTTTCACTTTCAATAGGGTTGCACATTGCTGCATGTACGGCAGAGCTTGTCGAGTCGAGCGGGGCGAGGGGGCTTTACTTGTCTAGTGCGGATAGTGCGGAGTGCCAACAAAATGGTCGATATGCCGCCAACTAACCCCCAAAAAGAAAGCAGTTGTCGACCTCGCCGTCTGGCAAGGAAATTGCATTAAGTGAACTTCTCCCCAGACGCAAGCATCGACCCAAGGCGCAGTTCTGAAAAAGGTTAAAGAATCTCTGTGAGCTCATCTCTTAAAAAAAACCCTTGAATTTGACTTCGGGCTGCTCATTTAATTTGACTTCAATTTGCGCTTGTCCTTTTCTGTTTGCATTTTCTGAACTGCTCCGTGCTTCAGTTTATGCTTATGGTAATGAGTTTTAATTAGGCGCACAGCAAAAACGAGAGCAGCAACAGCAGAGTCCGAAACGTGCCGAAGGCCGTACCACACCAACCACAGCCAACCACCCCACCACCCAAACACCCACCCATCAAGCAACCACCCGGCCTGAAATAAGTAGTTAAAGGGGTTGAGTTTTTTGGGCTCGACTACGGACGTTTTATTAAGTGTAAAACGCAATGACTGTAAATCTGAATGGAGAAGCACTTCGTCTATATCGTATATATATGGTGCAACAGCCTGCCATTGCGATCTCGAAATTTGTTATAGCCAGCCAGAACTGGGTCAGGCGCAGCATGAGAAAAATCTTAAATATGTCTAATTAAAAAGCGGATCACCGACTTAATTAATATGAAATGGAATTGCTGCCACTTTCTCATGCTTGCTTTGCTGCTGCTCCGCCTTTGTTTTCCTATTTGGGGCATGCCACTTGCTCTTCACATTTGTCGAGAGACGCGGCGTTTTCAGTTTCAATACATAACTCAATTGCCACCCGCAGTCAGACAAAAGAATAACAAATACTTAGCCAAAGCTAAAGATATAGCAGCACACAAACAAAAATACCAACAAATATTTGGCGTCTGCTTCGACTGCTCGCATTGAGTCGCACTTAATTAATTTTATAGCACTGGACCTCCCGCCTGTCGGGGCGGAAAACCTTGCACAATATCTAGCAAGTGCAATTTGTATATTTATTTAGACTAATTGATACTACAGAAAAACAGGAAAGAGCGTGTATCTATGACACGTCGAACTATCAATACTCTATTGCTCATGGAGGTGTTACAACCTGGAGATGGCGAGCAACAAATTGGTTATACATGAAGAAGAGGATTGTTAGCAGAGACTTAAACAAGATTAAAGAGTATACATGTTTTCCTGTAAGATGTAGTATTACTCATGCTTATACATAAACTACTAAAAATAGATATATATATGTAAATATATAAAAGATGTATGAAACTGTATTGTTAATGGAACCATATAATGAAATAATTATTCCTTATTATTATAATAATATTAGTTATTTGCTTATCTTTCAGTTTTAAATTGGCTGTAAAATGTATTCTCTGGAAGTACTTCCTGCAGGTTTAATTGACTTTGCATATATTTATGCCTAATTCCGATACAGATTTTTGCATTAAGCAAATAAACTCAGACAGCTGGAGAAACAAGAAAACTTGAGATTATTGCATTAAAAAGATGTGAGTTTCGGGTAATTCTTCATTGCTGTGATGTTGAGATGTTTGGTTGAGTTAGCAGTGATTGTAGAATCTGCTATTTTGACATGCATTCCTTGCTCGCTGCAGTTGCAGTTGCAGTTGCAGTTGGGGAGCTGCACAAACTAAGGAAAGGCGTTCGCTGTTAATGTGCATCGGGTGCATGCAACATTTAGCATGCTCCACCTTCTGTCCAGCCCCTCGAAAGCCTCCGATTCCTGAGCTGTGTGTAATTACGTGTCGAGTCAGGTCGTTGCATAAATGCCAAAGGCAAATATGTGTATGGGATGGGGGGAGGGGCGGCATGGCACGGCCCGGGGTCGCCTTCACTTTGGCCTGGGTACTTTTACTTCTTTGTTTTTCGTTTTTCTTGCTTTTTTTTTTGTGTTTTATTTCTTTCTATACGTACGGTCGGCTCTTTTAGGCGTAATTAAAATTACTCAACTGCAAACTCGGCTGGCGAGAGGTCTGAAGAGCGAACAGATGTTTATGCTGCCAACACGTTTCTTGTAACATAAACATAGCACGGAGTTAGAAGCTGCTGCTTGTAAAGGAGCTGGTGTTACCTCTGTTACTTCCTGGTTGCGGGTCGAAGTGGGTTTGAGGACCTTTTGCCCTGATGAAGTGACGATGTTGATGTTGCAAACTTTGGCGCTGCTCTACTCACAATTTCTTTTTGTTTGGCAGCTGCCCTCTGCCCACCGGCCGCCTCCTGCTGCTCTCTTCTATGTCTGGCAATCAGCGTGTTTTCCTCACAGTCAGTTTTCTGAGTGACAATTTCAATGCGCAAATGTGCGAAAATTCATCAGGCCACGATGCAGATGAACATGAACGAAACGAAGGCGGAGATCTCAAAAATAGCATGCACAGCATGCAGCAACATTTTCCTTGTTGCTGCCTCGGCTATATTTATGAGTCGTAATTAGCCGCCGGGAAATCGGAATGCTGCAGCTGAGTCTTCCTATGACTGCTCATAGTTTCATAGTTTTCCGCTGCTGCCCCTTTTTTGGCAGTGAAATGTTTGAAATGATGAGCCAAGTCGGCATGTGGGCGATTCAAGCCCCAATGCAGACAGCAACATCTGCCGAACGAACTCTGAACCCACATCAAATTATACACAATCATAAATATACATATCTGGTCTTTTGCCTCCTGACATACCTTCCAGATAAGCATATCCAAAATTTGTTCACATTTTCAACAGAATTTATAGCCACTAATACGTGAAATGGGCTAAAATTCTAGCAAGGGCCCGTTCAGCATCAAAGTATATGAGATATTTGTAGCTTTATAAGTAATTATTATAATTTGTTCATTATTCTTCTTATAATTATTACTTTGTATATATATATTTACATATATTTATTTCATATTGGTAATAATTATAATAAATAATTATAAAATCCAGTGCCTGCTACTGAAAGTGTAAATAACAATTCACTTTATTTATAGCACTAAAGTGTAATAGATACTTGCATAAATATGAGAGAGAGAGAGAGAGTAAGAGAGAGAGAGACAGAGAGAGAGAGAGTGAGAGAGAGAGAGTGAGAGAGAGAAGATGACTAGTTACTAAATACCTTAGACCTAACGCCACGCAGCTGAAAAACTTTTCAAAATTTTAATTTCAAATTTACTCAATAATATATGTGAATTTCGCATGCATAAGTCTTTTAATTTAATATATAATATTTAATATAATATTGCTCCATTACCTCCTAGACAATTATATTTAATGACTTCATGAAGCAATTGCTTCTATAAACTATTCTAAATACTGATAAATCACAAAATGATATTACTGCTTTCACTAAGTGTTTAGAAATTTATGTTATTGCTCCTTAAATTTCAATTATTTATTTAGTATAGATTTACCAACTGTCACATACAGTTGTACAGTAACAATATACCCATGTCGAGTCGCCTCGTTTACAGGGCACACATAAATAAATGTCAAGCGAAAAAGTAAGCAAATATTGCGGCTGAATTTCTTTGAAATAATTCGAATCGAATGCCATTTGCAACTATTTTCGGTTATTTGTTTGTTTTGCCTGCTGCACGCCGCCCTCACCTGCTGCCAACGCCATGCGGCGTTCATTCAAGCGAAATTAATTAAACAATAAAATTTGATTAATGGCATTTTTTTTTTCATTCTTTTTGGCAAAGTCAATGGAGCTGCGGGCAGCCGGGATCTGTGGGTCTTTGGTCAATTGTCTGGTCATCGGTGCTCGGTTAACCTGTTCGCTGTTTACATTCTCAGCTTTGTTTTGTTTACTGTATACGAACGCTCCATTTCTGGCACAGAATTGGTTTTATTTTCGTAATTGGAACAGCTGTCGATAAAAAAAGTGCCAACTGGGTTAAACTTGTTAGACGCCTCATTAGAGACATTATATTCAAGATGATAAATCCTCAGACACAACGCGACTGCATTGTACAGAATGCTTATCCTATGCTCTTAATTATATACAAGTTTATTCATGCTGACTCAATGAGAACTTTAGCTATCTATGTGGCAATCTTTTAATATATATATAATGCAGAAACAAAGCTACAATTTAGCAGCACATAAAGCTTGTAGTCCAACCAAATTTTCACACCATCAAACAAATCAAATTGAACGACAGCTAGACATGGTCTGGACAGGGGACGGAGGACGGCCGGAGGTGGGAAAGTTGAGTGAGGAGTTAAGCTATCAAAAGAGCCGCTTAGCCAGATCGAAAGTCATTGAAACATGTTGGACCTGGTTTGTGGCTTGGATTTAAATTCGATTTTGGACGCGAGATAAAACACGCGACAGAGATTTACAGCAGTGACTGGTGCAGAAAAAAAAAAAAATTGAAAAAAAAAATACTGTCGAGCTATTCAAAGCACGTTCACGTGTTATGGAGTTTAATTTTTTTTCTTTCTTTTTGTACCCTGTATACACAAACTGAGCAGGGTATATAAGAAATGTGGTATTAAATAGTGACTTGAGAATTCACAATGAGAATATCCAAAAGAAAAATCTATTAATTGAATTGATTCCCTAAACATGTCCTTCAAGTAACTTTGCTTGTTCCAAAATATGATATTGATATGTAAATGTAAAGCGATTAGGGAATAATAATAAATAATAAATGATTCAAACAGCTATGTTTAAACCAACAACAGGGTATCTTCGAATCATGCACTTGATGCATTCTTTACTTTTTTGCAACAACTATAAGGAGCAGAGCTTAGCGCTGTCGGTGCCGGTGCCGGTGCCGGTGACGGTGAGGACGTGTTGCTGTCAACTCTCTTCTGGTCACTCAGCATGCAACACGGGCAGCATTTTTTATTTAATTTTGTGGCCCAATTAAGTTGAGACGCCGACGACAATTGAAAAATGTGCTTGGGCCCATAAAAAGCATTTAGGCCATTTCGAGAGCCCGAGAGCTCGAGAGCCAGCCAGTGTGCCACAGTACCAGTTGGTTGGCTGCTTGCTTGCTTGGTTGGTTGGTTAGTTAGCTTCCCAGCTCTCACCCAGCCGTAAACGAAACCCTTTTGTAACCGCAACTGCAAAAAAAAAAAAACAAAAAAAACCGCAAAAGCCATAAAAGCAGAGATTTCCTCAATTTGCTGTGGAGCTCAGCAAGTTACCAAAATTGCTGGCGACCGCAAAGCAATTTTGTAAAAATATGAATGAAAAAGCCAGAAAACTCATCAGCAACACACGCACACAGCCACACACACACACACACACACACTGAGATATTGAGAAAAATGAAAATGGTCTTTAAAATGAATTAATTTGATAAATTTACAAGGCCTTCGAGTCGCTGCTCACAGGCTCTGAGATTAATCGTCTGTAAAATGAAGTTGCGCTTGCGTCAAAAACAAATGAAACCAAAAGATAATCAGAAGCGAAAAATATCGTAGCGAAATGACAAGTAAAAATATGGTAATCGATAGCCACTGAAAAAAATGGCAATATATAAACTGAATAGCACTTTAAATGATGCTAACAATGGCAGCGTCGACTTGCGGTTTCCTGCTCCTCCCCGGTCCTCGAGCCACAACTGCAATTGACATGACACTATATGAATAATAAATTGTATCTTTTGCAAGCTATAGACGTGTATCTGAGTATCTGGGTAGCTTGGTATCTAGGTGGCAACGCTTGAATGAGTTTCACTAGTTGGCTTGTTAACTGTGCTCTTATGGCTCTATGAATGGAAAGTGGCTCTATATATAAAGGTATAAATAACAAGGGAATTGGGGATGGGATCTGCTGGGCGTTTATTACATAAACATTGTCAATATTGAATAAGCTTTTGCCATGCAAAATAAATCGAAGACTAGGTTGGGTTAAATTTAAAAACTGATTTTATTGAATGCGAGATTAGCATGCGAGAAAATTATATTCAAGTGAAAATATTGGTATTTGAAAATCAGTTACAAAAAACTACTTAACCTGAGAGAGTTAAAGTCGAATTAGGATACACGCAAATGTAGAATATTCATTAATGTGAATAAATATAAATATTACTATCATTATTAAGATCAATTTCAATATTATTATTTTGACTGCAAAATTAGAAAATCTTATTTATATTAATAAAATATTGCTAATTGAAAATAAACATTATACAATATACATGTACAATGTATTTAAGGCACATAAATATATTCATTTATAGACTAATGTTAATGTCAGATTAAATTAACATGAACTGCTCCTCTCTCACGCCGACATGCTATGCTATTAACAGTATTATGTACTGTTAATAGCATAACTCCCACTCCAGTTCTTCTACTGGTTCGCAATCGGCGATAAGGATATTCTTCCTACGTACACAGCTTGAACTCAACAATAAAGTCGAGGAATTACAACCACAGCTTTGCATTTATCATCGGGCCTCCACTATAATCAACTAATAAAGCTGACAATGGAGCTTGAATTCGAATTAGTAAAAGTATAAATATTATTATCATTATTGAAATCATTATCAATATTATTATTATTATGATTATGATTTAAATATAAATAAAAGTTAATTTGAAGGTTAGTCAGACTCCAGTTTCCAAGTTTTGAAAATGATGACATAATATTTTTTTAAATGAAAAATAATTTGTTCCAGCATCTGGTTTTATTTAATAGAAACTCTTTGATATTCTGAACAAGTGTGACAAAGAAAAATTAATCCACAACAACAAATACTCAAACAAAAGCAACAACAACAAATATTATGCAGTTAAAAATTGCGCTTTCATATCCAAGATATAGAAATTGGCTACGCATCATCGAGGCTTTTAAATATGTCTAAAAACAGCTGAGAATTTTTAAAATACCAAATTGCGGGCGTTCCGCATTCGGTAATGACTCATTCAACCCCAATTGAATTGGGGATCATCCACGCATCTGCACAGCCCATAAACCACAATAGATTAATGAGGCTGACAGCTTTCAAGAGTGTTTGCCTCCCCACACCCACATCCACACCAAACGCCCCCCGTCCCTTACAAATTTCGTTGTCCCTGTGCGCTATAAATCGTTTAAGATTTCAGCGGAGCCGCCCACTTGTTGAATGCCAGAAATTACGTTATTAAATCCAGGCAACAATTTATTTAGTTTAGTGCACTTGTCATTATATATAATTTATAAGGCGAAGCGATGAGGCGACTCTGATACCGCATAATCCCTATAATCATATTTATGCCTCAGGCAAAAAAGCAAAAACAAAATACCAACAAAAATGAGAGAACGATGCGTGGGCGACGACAAAGGTCTCAGAGTTGCTCGAGTCGAGTCAAGAGCTGTTGCAACTCTATAAAGATTACAACATAATGTTTTTTAAAGTGATATCAACACAAATTTGTGAAGAACTCGACTGACTTTTGACATGCGCTGTGGCAAACGGAATACTCAAACATTTCGAATTTCAAATATTTACGATGCCATTCAGCGGCTATTAAATGTCATATAAAGGCCATTAAGAGCAGCAATAACAGAGCCGCCTGTTCGCTGTTAATTTGCCTAAATAAACCTCATTAAATATGCTGACCAGCCGAATGGCCCACGGCAGATACAACAACAACAAACTCAACAGCAACAGCTACAGCAACAACAACAACAAATTATGATTAATAATCATCAGCATTGAAAGCCAATCCCACAAATTATGTTGTCACATGCAAAAGTTGCTCATACGACGCTTTGCCCCTCGTTGTTGTTGTCTCTTTTTGGGTTTCTCATTCACGCGTCTCTAACAGGATTATGTCGCACGCAACATTAGCGACGAATCGAAATCCTTTCTACCTGCATTCTTTTAAAGCATTGCCTAATTTGTCGCCTCTCTCTCTCTGTCTCACTCTCCCTCATTCCCACCTTCTGAATGAATATTCTCTACCTGTTTTTTCTCTCCTCTCCTCCTCTCTCTCTCACTCTTCGTTGAGCAGCATTTTTCACAGCGTGTGTTAATTTTGTTGGAATTTTCGCTTGATTATGTCCACATGGATTCGAATTTGAGATACGTCGTATATTTCTAGCAACATTTTGTGTCTCTGCTCTATTGTTGTACTTTGGCTACGATCGATTATTGATTTAATTAATTATCAACGCACTCTGTGAGCCCGTTTGCCCTTTCTTGTGCGCCCTGCTAGAAATACTAAATAAACTTTGTGCCTCGATACGGCGTATCGTCTCCAATGGCTTCATTGCTGCAACACGGCGACCCCCAACAGTGCCTAATTTCAAAATTTCAGATATTCTACAGAAAATTGAAAACATCTGCTCTAACCTTTTTTTGTCCATTAAATTTCAAATATCTGTGACTGCATTATGATTAAAGAAATTTTCATTTGATTTAAGCACGAAATTTAATTTCAATTTAGAAAAAACTTTTTTATGTTTTACTTTTATTTATAAAATAAAAGTCTTTACAACAAATATTTGAAAAAATTTGTTTTTCAATTCAATTTATTTCACTCTTTGTTATAACTAAAGATTTTTCTGAATTTTTTGTGAACTTAAAATAATTTAAGAGTTTAGACTAAGAGACATGCCTTTTCTACTCTGATTTTTATTTACAATAGAGCAAGATTATAATTATATTTATTTTTTGATTTGATGAATTATTATTATTCTAATTATTGTTTAATGGACTGATTCTTTAAATTGTATCGATGTTTATACTAGTTTACCCGAAGTTAAAAAAGAATATTGTTTTCTTTCAATATACGACTTGCTGTTCTTCCCGTTGTCTTTATAATCGCACAGTATTTCTCCAGAGAGCTCTCACTCATTCTTTTCTAATAATCGACATATATCATTCACAGTCATTGAGTCAGACTTTTCATTTCAATCAATGTTTATCAAGTCTATAGCAAAAATTGCAACTCAAACTCAAGTCACTTGGCCATACATGATAATTGTAGATATCTCAATGTTTCACAGGGCATTTCCACTTGAAAATGTTGACAGCTTACAAAATGAGAGATAAATTTGCCTGCTGTGCAGGCCGGTGCATAAAGTACGAATCCCTTAAGGCTTTGTAGCATGTGCCCAAGATGCAATTTATTTAAATTAAAATGCAGATCGCGAACAATCAAGAATGGAGCTTACAATTGCAGTTTTGTTTGCAGTGCATGCCACATCGCCCACTTGCCACTTGCCACTTGCCACTTGCTGCAAGCAGCTCTATTGTTGTCCCCTGCAAACGCAAATTTATTGCTAATAAATTGCATGGCTTGTTTGGAGGAGCTAGAGGGGAGCAGCAGCTGATAGCAGGAGGAGATCAAAGTGGGTTGGCTGCTCTTATGTTGCCTTACTAAGCGAATTGCTAAGCGTTTAGGCGCTATTTGCAGTATTTGCATTAATTAGCAGCTAGAGCCGCAGAGGCCAGCTGCATCGTGTTGTCAGTAGCAATCAAAGGCAATTGATTTCAATTGAATCGTGCGCACCAAAAACTGAATAAAGAGATTTCACTTGGCCACAAATTCCAAGAAATTTTTATTTTCATATGTATTTTCTTTATGGCTTATTCATAGGAAACCATAAAGTAGTAGTAGGGCAAAGCTAAGCTAGCATATTGATAAGAAATATAGATTTTTTTATATACATATACAATATATAGGATGCTATAAACTATATTTTTCATTATTAAGCAAATTCATTATTTATTGACACTTCAGTAATTCCCGACTTGTGACGTCAATGCAAGAAATCTGTGCAGATCAACAATTTGTGTCAAATTAATTTACATAAAGTAGTCAGCGAAGCAACAATAAATAGCAAATGGGAAAAAACATAAAATGAACAAAAAATATGAAAAATTCATTAGACGCGCGTAGACAATTAGTAAACATTAAAATATAAATCTTAATAAAAAAAAAAATGTTAAAAATCAATGAACGCTTTTCGGACATTAGGCTAAAAACGGGGCGTACTGAGCCACGCCCCTGAGTAATAGACCAAATGTTAATTTATCATTTTACAGACAGACAGAGGCAATGAGGCAAATCAAATGCGCAAAATCGAAGCGCAGAGGCAAAACAGAAGGCCCCACTTGATGTGAACGCTCCATTGGACATTCCTCTCCGATTCGCCTCTCTTTCTTGAGTGGCCAAAGGCAAATAAACACGGAAAGAAGAACAAAGACCACAGGCCCATCCACTAATTGAGTGCGCAAATAAATACTGAGAGAGTAAAACAAAGCATTCTCTGGGAGTGGGCACTTGAGCCTCAAGCACTTTGATTAATTTCTGGATGACATCCTACAGCCACGCACTCTCGCATGTGCTCAACCAATTAACGGCATATTGAGTCTGGAGACGATCTTGAGCCACGCTAAGAGTACCTAACTAATCAGTAAGAGAGTCTGGAGTGCTGGCAAGAGTTTTGACCACAGGAAGCAGCCATTAAAATATTTGCAACAAAGTGCAACTGGAAGACGTTGCAGCCGACAAAACATAAACTCGAAAACTCGTTCTCTTCTAGACCAAAAATAGCCGCAGCAGGCAACAGCCAACAGCCAACAGCCACCAGCCAACAGCCACCAGTCACCAGCCACTAGCCACCGCATTCCTTGTGCAACGTGAATTTATGAATCGTTCGGGCTGAATGAATATCTTGCTTGGGTGTCTGTCAGAGTTGCAGGCCTGGGACTTTGACTCAGGACCGCCAGGCGACGATCTTGGTTGGCTTTTTGGGGCGTTTACAACGCTTTGGTATCTTGTATTTATTTAATTGACGTTTGAACGTGTTGGTATTATAAAATAGCCAGAATCGCAGCTAAAGGCAGAGAGAGAGCCTTAGCCAAACCTGAGCTCAGATCAGAGCAGGTCCAATGCATTTATCTCGCTGCTGGCAATTATGACTGCAACTGGGCGTTGGACAGGGCTGGACATGCATGTGGGGGCAATAGATCGACATCCACATCGACATCGTCCATTGACGTGCTTTCTGTTTGGATTGCTGTACGTGCTGGTAGGCTAATTAGCGTTGGTATTACGCCTCGTCCAGTGGATTGCCTGGGTGTTAGTTAATTAAGCCTGCAGACCCTTAATAAGCCATAATATGTGGAAGACGTGTTAAGGAAAGAGGCCAACGAATGCTCTATGTGGAGGTTCTGTCCTAGGCGAACACATGCAGCAACAATTCGCAGAAAATATAACTAATTCTCGCTATTATCTCTACCTCTTAAGGCACTTGGCTCTTAGAATAATGAAACAAGTTTTTAATTTACATTAGAAAAGCTTTATTCTACGAATTTCAAATAAATGGAAATATTTTATTGCAATAATAAAAATTGGCAAATTGAAAAATGTTTTCAGATAAGAGAGAGAGAGAGAGAGAGAGAGGAAATGTTTAGCAACAGCGAAGGCTGAACCTTGTGAGAAATTAAAGGAATGTCGGAAATGCTGCACAAATAATGAAAATGAAAATTTGTCAGCTCATCGCAATTGAGTCATGATCAATGGACGAATCAATATATTTTTGATTCTCTCACGATAGAAATGTCACAAAAGACACACACAAAATGCAGGCAATGAATAAACGAGTTTATGTGCCTCAATTGAAAACCCATTAAAAACGAGTCTGATTTGCGAGGCAACGAAGGTAAATCGAGAATGAGAAATAAAGAGAAAAAACTAGCTAGATACAAATACCGGACGTGATTGGATGATAGACAAATATTTTATGCCACACAATCAATGGGCTATTCAAAGTGGAATTCACACAACAAAACAGCATCCAGCAGAGGCCCAGCAGCAGCATCAGCAGATGCACGAAGAAACAACAAAATTGAGTTGTAGCTGGCGAACCGGCTGGAACCGAGCCAAGCCAGAATTTACTCCGATTCTGACTGGGGACAGGTTCACTGATAAGATCACACTAATAACAGCCAATGATGTGAGCCAAAGACGGCGAAGGTGAAGGCGAAGGCGATGGCGATGCTTTAGGATATGACTTGGCAAATTTTTAGTGTTATTAACAGAACATTCCCCGAGCGAGATCTTTAAGATCCGATTAAAACCATTAACACTTTTTATTTTATTTCATTTATTTATTTATTTTTTTTTTGTAGCCCGCTAGCTGGCATTCGTTTTTGTTTCTCGACAATTATAAAATCAAATAAAAAGAAGAAATTGTTGTTATTGTTATTGTGGCTAACGAAATGTAAACAGAGGTACTTTAGGCCTTGTTGCCGCCAAAAACTGACTCACCAAGAACAACAACAACAACAACAATAATATAAATCTGTATATATCCACATCGAAAGTTAACACAAACAATGTTAAGCGAATTTATTGCCATACGCAGGTAATTAATTCATTTGTGTTCAAATAAGTTTCGACCTTTGGCCAATATAATAAACAGACAAATTGATATTTATATAAATATATTCACACCAATTGCCTGCAGCTGTGCTTAACTATTCCCACTATTCAGTGGAAAGGAAAATACGGAAAAGCGGGAAAGTCAACACTATAATTGACGTATTTGTTTCATAGTCATCCCAACGGTCACTTTACACCTTCGTTTATTATACCGCATCTGCTTGACTTCATATGCTAACACTAGGCCCATTAGATGCTTTCAACACACCTTGCTGATTTTTGCTTCGAAATTCGAAATTTTATTCGCACATAAAATGAAATTACAAGCACGTGTCGCATGCTACATACATGCACATTTCTAGATGTTTTCTCAATTGTTAAGGTAAATTTGGTTAAACATGGATTAAACTCTGTTATCAATAATCAGACAATACTCTCAAATAAATCTGGCTGCCTCTTCATCGAACGATCTGAGAAACAACCGAACAATCTGAGTAACAAGGATTAAAATACATATTAACAAATATAAAACATATGTATATTACAATTATTTTATATTTATATATTATATATAATTAATTTTTTTTATCTATATTAAATTATCTAAGTACATAAAATAAAATATAAAAAGTATGTATAGTAATTTTATCTATTTTGTAATTCACTTCTTTTTAAATTATTTTGAAAATATTTTTTTATATTTTTATTTATTTATTTTTTATATTTTTTTTATAATTTTTTTTGTATTTATTTATTTTTTATTTTTTTTTTTATTTTTTATTTTTTTTTGTATCTATTAATTTTTTATAAATTTATTTTTTCTTTATTTATTTTTTATTAATTTTTTGTTATTTATTTATTTTTTTTTTTTATTTATTTATTTTTTATTTATTTTTTTTTATATATTTATTTTTTGTTTATTTATTTATATTTTTTGTTTATTTTTTATTGATTTATTTTTTATTTATTTATTTTTGTATTTTAAAATTTTGTTTTTATTTAGATGGACAATTTGAATTGAGAAAAAAGGATAAATAATTTTATTTTCTTTCAATTTTTTATTAATTTTTAATTATTTTTTAATAAAAATGTTAATCGTTACGGTCCCTGGTTTGAGTGGTCTCTCACACTCACATTAAGCAGTTGCTCATAGCAAGTACATAAAATTATTATTTTTAGAGCTCCTCAAATATGAATACCGCGAAGTCTTTAAAACTAAATTTAATCTATAGCATGCATATGTATGTATATACTCATATATTTATAAGAAATTCGCATTTTGATGAAGCTTAATGTGAAATAAATTCTTTGTAAATTCTGTTGGTCTGTGTAGTCTACACACCCTAGCAATATTTTGCCATATTTGATTTATCAATTTGAGCCTCTGATCTTTGTCAATTAACATAGCTACGTGTTAGCTAGTTCTACATGATTACAGCAAATAAATAGTTTGTTTCCATTATATTATGAAACGTGTGCGAGCCCATTTGAAAAGTACTTTTTAGGTTGTCCCATTTATTTGTTTGTAATCAATGTTTTATCCCATACAATCTGACAGACATTAATCAAATTTCTACGATATCGCACTCATTAACATTAAAAGCATTTTTCTACACTTATACCAAATATTTGGTTTCCGCTGTGCCCAAAAAACCACAAAAAGAGAAAAAATATACGCCTCCATTGGCACTGGGAAAAAATCTGGAACCATTAAGGGCGCACACACTCAATGGCTGCAGGGATTATTAGTCCTAATCATGCAATATGCTGATGTAAAGGCAGGCAGCTGGGCAAAGGTGTGTGCTAATCAGAACTCAGCTCTAGAAAATCTGTAACAAAAAAATAAATAATATATTATAGGAGTATATGGGAAAAAGGTAGTCGGGTTACCAGGAAGAGGCGTTACTAAAACCATAACAAAGGCCAAAAAGGATAATGCGTAACGCATCATGAGAGTGGATGCGAGAACAATGAGCTGAAGCGTGTGGCTGCTGTCGGGGAAATTCTCAAAGTTTTTTTTTTTTTTTGTTTTTTTCAATACAACATATTCAGTGCCATAACTAATGTGCCCTGCCAATGCAGTGCAACGAATCGACTCAAGAGCTGCGCTCATTTGAGACATTTTCCGCGCTGATTGACAGCCGGCCGAAAGACTCAACTGAACGAAAGACAACTGAAAATGTGTCAATTTGCAGTAATCTAATCTGTGTGTGCGGTCTGCTCGGCCATATAAATCTTGAATGGAATGAATAAAATGAAACTTTATGCAGAGTACTGAATGCTCTAATAGATACCATTATAGGTTAAATATAAATAAATTATGTAATGAGTTGTTTTCAAATATGGATCTGCCTTATAAGAGTAGCAAATTGCGGTATCTATAAAAATTATTATATTATTTTTGTGTGCATGCGACCACATGAACTCGAACTGACTCACTTTGCAGGGCATTGAAACAAGAGCTTCCGTCATGACATTCTTTTGATAATATGTTATACTCGATATTTAATCAATTATTTATAATATATTTATTTCTTATCAGCTGCTTGTGACGTCTTGTTTGCACAAATCGATCATAAATTCGTGTGCCCCCAAAATGAAGAGCAACTTGAAATATCCTCAGAAATAAATCATATATATAATCAGTAATATATATAAAGTAGAGAATTCTACGGAAGTTTTAGCAAGTTGCTTTGATTTGGGTTAAAGATTAGTTGTCATTGATAGCTGAGTTTGTTTTCATTCTTCTTCTTTTCTTGTGAAAGGAAATTCAGACCGATAAGCGAGTCGTTCATAGCCAGGGGAAATGATTAGAAAGCAAATTAAAGATATTTAATGTAGAGCTGTCTTAACAGGCGCCAATTGAAAAGAATGATGCAAAGATAATAAATACTACGCTTTGGCGCTAAAACAAGAACAACATTTCTTCAAAGCTGTTCTAGATTATCTTGTAGACACGTAGAATTAACTTTCAAGTTGAAAAAGTCGCATAACGAACTGAGAAAATTCGCTAGGTGTGTGCATAAAATTCCTGAGATTCTCTACTCTTTTTTTTCTTTATATATATAACTATGTAGAGGAGGCAAGTGCTTAAAAAGACATAAATTAAACACTCGGCTACCTGTCATCATCATAAACAGCATCATCCTCTGGAATATAATCATCATCATCATCATCATCCTCGACGCTGTTTGTGTCGGCATCAAAGCTTTGATTTCAACAGGGCTCCTCTCTTGTGTTGTTCTTCTGTTGAGTGTGTTGTGGTTATTCTTGTTGTTGTTGTTGTTGTTGTTGTTGTTGTTGTCATGTATCCTACAGCTAACAATTAAGTCTAAAGTGTAGCTACACACACGTTGCAAGCAGACGACAAGAAAAGTTTGTAACAAATTTCACAATAATTACGCATAGAGAAACATGAATAATGCGCACATGTATGTTACGTATGTTCTTTACTACTACTGTTACACACACACATACACACATGTTCTGTATGCATACATGATGCCCCTCAACTTTGCCGTGCAGTGTTTAGTGCCATTGTCAAAGCCACTGGGCTGCCTCTTGCCTCTTGTGTGTTGTATAAAATAAAATGCGTTTTTAATTTGCAGATGCGCGTAAGGTAAAAAAAAATATGTATATATAAAAAATGTGTAGTAGAAAAAAAGCGACATGTTCCTCGTTTTTATTGTCGCCGCGCCGCTTTGGAAATTATTTGCGAGTGGCAAAAGGTTTCGTTCCAGGGCAGCAGGGGCAGCGGCTTAGGCAGGGGTAGCTCTATGCCACTGTGACCACCTGTCTCGCTGGCTACAGCATACACATAGATAGTCAGCCGTAGATATGAGAAATGAAATTAAATTTGGCTAAGGTCGAATCATTGATGCGCTGCAAGTGTGAAAATACTGTATGAGAAGCGCATAGAAAGGCGTAGACCGAAATTATGCATATAATGCGCTTCATAGGAAGTTCATTGCATAGTTGATAAACGAAATATTAATAGATTATCTAGATAACTCTAACATATGCTCATCATAAGTAAAAGAGCTTCACAATTGCGTCAACTATTTTCTTAGAGCTCGCTGTAGATGCTAATGCATAGGATAAATGAGATTACTTCACAGTGTTCTCATAAGTAACAGCGTATTTCAAGTAACCAATTTACCTATGACCACGTGGGTATTTAAAAGACATGTTACTCACTATCTGTGCTATCCTACACAGCTGCTGCTGCTGCTGCTGCTGCTGCTGTTGGTACTGCCCACCGAGTAGCGCATATGCAGAGTCGTGCAGGAGACTTTTGCTAGCTCGCTAGTCAAGCCGAGTAGATAACGCAGCAGCAATGCTGCAATACAAATGCGAATAAAAAGATGCCCAAGTGCATATAGGCAGCCTGACAACAACGGTGACAACAGAACAGAACTCAGAGCCAGGTTCGAGTTCGGGTTCGGGCCACGTCTCAGTGTCAGTCGAGGAGTAGGCCGTGGGTAATGAAATATTGCCATGCGCCTGCGCTTGCGCCTGCCGGCTAGCTGGCTGAATGGCTGCAATGCAATGCCTGCAGCCTATTTCCTCCTGCCAACTGCCTTCTGTCTGCAGCTTGTCCCCCTTTTTCGCAAATGTTTGCCGGCAACAGCTGCTGTCGCTGCTTCTGCTTGCTGCTTGCTGCTGTTGGTGTAGGTTGACAAACACACATGCCAGCGCATTAAACAAGAACAAGAGGCAAGCGAGCGAGCACCAGGCAAAACACTTGAATGCCGCCTCCTTTGGGCTGCACTTGAGAGCCGCTCAGTTCCGCTGCCGACTGGCTGGCTCACCTGCCACCTTAGCCACCAGGCAGCAGTGAGTAGAGTAGAGGCGGAGAAGGCATCCTTCTGCCCCTTTGAGAATTGTATGTAGACATTGCTCAAGCCAAAACGAAATTCGCATTCACGTTTTGGCTTTTTACCTTTACGCCTATTTATCATCAAATGCAGGCAGCTTTGCAATGCCGAGCCGAGCCGCAGCTGCTTGAAAAAGAAGCTAAAGGAATGCGCGTCAAGTAAATGCGAACTTCGACTACCCTACTATGACAGACTTTAGATAATCTGAGGCATAGCAAGAGCATATAATTGAACGTAAATTGTATTTAATTTATGGCTTGGGATTTGAGAGCAATTTCTTGTTTATGTTTCTCTTCTAACAATGTAATACTTTATGCGCAAGTTTATGGCCATAATCTAAGCGTATACAAAACTGCAGTTAGTATGCAAATGCACTCGACTAAGAACAAACGACTCCATCGTCGACATGTGATACCATTTAGCCCGAATTGAGACTGGGACTTTGACTTTGACTCTGACTGCGACTGCGAGTGCGAGTGCGACTGCAATGTGGACTAGAACCAGCTCTGGATGGTGCAATCAGGCAAAATTGTTGCCAACTGTGGCACCGACTGTGCTCGATGCATTCCAGAGGAGCGACTCGACGACGACGACGACGACGACGACGACGACGACGACGACGACTCCTACCCCAAAGCATAGCGTGAGAAAGCAAAATATTGATTCAGAGGCAGCAGGCAGACGGTCGCGGCGATATGCAAAGCGCGATAAAATTCCAGAGTACCACAGGTCCCGAAAAACCGGCTTCCGAACCGAGCCAACCAGCTAAGCAGCCAACTAACCAACTCGCAAAGGTGCTAAATGAAGTTCTTAATTAAGTGCGAGTGGCAGTTGCTGGAGCAGAGCAGAGGAACTTTCGAATTAAACTGCCTTGGGATACCTTTTCCTGGGGCAACGAGTTTTATTGGCACGTATCGCTGTTAGCCCCGGCTGCTGTTTGATTGCATTTATTGCATAATTTGTTAATGAATGGAATGTCATGCCACACGCTCCAGGCAGCGCAATGACAAATTACCATCATAATTGCTTGGACTGCAAACGTATATCGATATATTTTATATAAATTAAAAGTGCCATAATCTATATATAAAGAAATATGTCATAAATGAAATCTCGAATCTTTATCTCTTACTCAATGAATATTATCTACTCCCTTTTCTACTCCTTTCAGCTTGCCCTGTTCAAATACAAATTTGCATCTAGTATATGATGACTGCACTAATTGAGCCCATGCACCTTCTGCTCCTAACAGATTCCCCTCATATATGTATTATTCACTCCCCAACTTCTGGCGTCTTATGGGCTTATCAAAGTTGCCCTACCCGACTCATTTACTGAACTAACTTATCTGCAGTCACATAAATTACAATTTAATTAACATTTTCCACATGCCACGCGAAAAACGACCCACAAAAGAAACTATCAAGCGTACTATAAATAATATAGAAAAAATGCTGATTATGATTAGTACGCGCATACGACGACGATGAAGAAGTGGCACAAGTGCCTCGATCCTCATAATTAAGCGACATTTGCGGCATGACATGCAACAGTCGTAGATTAACATAAATTTTCAGACATTATTGGAGGACAAGTTGAGCAGGGTGAAGAGAAGCGGAACGGAGGGTGAAGTTACCAAGTTTTATGGGCCAAGACAAAGTGGTACACCTGTCCAACAAAATATCCAAATAAATCTAAAAATATCCACTATAATTACTATGCACTTGACATAAGAAAACGAAGAACAATCGACGCTTGTTGGCACTCGAAAATGTGTTAAGCGCGTTGGCGTACGATGTTAATAATTGAAGATGCCTATCTTATAAAAATATTTCGTCGTTTTGTCTCGTCTCGTCTCGTCTCGTACCGTCTGATCTCTAATTATTAGCGCTAATTCTTTGTGAGAGGCATACAAATCTTTTTGGAGAGTCGTTGTTTCTTGATTGAAAGATGTGCCTAATTGATAGTCGAGCGCTCGCACGAGTCCAAGACCCCAGAGACGAGCAGCGCAGATGAAAACGAGACTGGCTGAGAGAAGGGCAGCGAGGGCAAGCAGAAGACTTCAAGTGCGTGTCATTGTGTAATTTGGCTTGATTATTATTAATTTGCAGACGCCGCTGCCGCCACTGTCATAAGCCGGAGGAGGAGGCCGGACAGCGAGCGAGTAATTGTTATGAGGAGTTCTCTCTTATGCCGCCAGCCCAAAATATTTATTTGATTTGTTAATGGATCGGGCGAGCCAGAGACCGCGAGGCACCGCCGCAGCACAGGAAATGGGGTAAAAACATTTAAAAATACCACAAAAAAAAAATATATATATACAACTTACAGTAAATTAGCGCAATCAGGTCTTCGACTTACCTGTAAAGAGAGCAAAAGAAAATTATTTTAAATTGAGTTTATTAAAGCAACGCATTGAGATCATGTTTAGAGATCATGTTTTCTACTGCTATTGTTCATTATGTTTTGCTTGAACCTTAAGCTCTGTGATTATCCAGTGTGGTTTTTAGTGGAAATCTTTGATTGCCTTAGTTTTCGTGTTACTTATTAATCTACTTATCTTGAACAACTAATACCTTTATGCAGCTCATGTTTATATTATGTAAAACACTTCCTGTATTTGCAGCTCAGCCTAGCTCTGTGTGCCCCTTCACCCATTCAGCGGCTTCTGTGTATTGTGCGTGTGTGTGTGTGTGTTATGTAAATTTCACAGTGCTCAGGCATCAGCAACATGATTGCACCAGGGCACAAGAGAATATCTAGTCAATTGACGCTTTGTTTTATAACTTGCAAGCCATTAGATAATAAACAATCCATCCCTCTCACTCACTAACTCACTCATTCTCTTTCTCTGTCTGTTTCATGCAGACTTCTGCAGTTTTGGCTGTCTAGGTAGTCTTTAGACCTTTGGACGACCACAACGCACAGCTCTGCAGGTTCACAAGGCGCCGCCAACAACAACAACAAGAAGAAGTGAAACCACCAAAGGTGATGACTGCTGTAATTGTTGTTGTTTCTTAGTAAAAGGTGTTGTAGACACATACGAACACACACACACACGCACACACACATACACACACAGCCATACACAACTTTACATTTCCTTACCGCATAGCAAAGAGTAAAGTGCTGCCACCGACTCTCAATGTTGTCTGTGAATTTTGTTTAAGTTGGGTTTCAGACTCTTGACGACGTGCCACAGGCAGGCTCAGCAACAGGGCCGACCTAGCCAAGCCAAAGGTGTCAGAGGGGCCAGAGCTGCATAGACGATTACCGGTCTCGGCTATGCACTTTGAAGTTTGTTTAGGCTCAAGCTGGGTAGCACATGGCTAACATTACAATAAATGATGTTCACCTGAGAAATTCTCTTTAAGGGTTTTATTTTTTGTTTCCCCTAAGTGGCTAAATGCCAATATTGTAAATGAAATTATTTATGCAATACAAATACATAACATAATGCTTGCTCGTAAAGTGAAAAAGGACAACTTAATTTATAATACATGCATACAATATAATAATAATGTATATTAAATAGATTGATAATATAATTAATTAAATAAATTATAATGTATATCAAATAAATTGAGTTTGAATAATTGGGAAAAAATTAATAGTTCCCTTATGAAACTTATTCTACAAGCACTTCTTAATAATCATCATATACGAATAGTAAATAAAAATATAAATTGAAAAAAGTAAATAAATAAATAATAATAATTTCATAAAATTTGAATAAACACAAAGAAATCATATCAAATAAATGAAATAATTATAAAGCAAAACTTCAAAAAATATATATATAATATATTGGCAAACAAATAAAATATAAAATAAATCAATATGAAAATTTGTTTGCAAATTATAACAATAGAAAATTTTTAAAATATTAAAAAGCAATTGCTTAAAAAAAAAAAAAAAAAAAACAGAAGCGAAATAAATTTAAAACACTTATTAGTCAAAGATAATAATTTGAATTTAAAATTTATAATATAAATATATATTAAATATAATATAAATTTCATATGTATTCAATTTTAATTTATTTTTATGATTTTGGTAAATATTTATTATACATATACATATATCCTTCGTTGATATGTGACTCTTGCTGCCATTGCTCCTCATTTGAGTGGCATTCAAAAATCTCTTTCCCTGATTTCTCTCGGCGGCATCATTGAGCGAATACAACGTCGAAATCTTTGGCAATTTACTGTAAAAAGTGGAGCACCAGAAATCGTAAGCATTTAGCATTGTCCGAGACGCCTTGTGACTGGGCTTAAAACCTTGAAGACATGCCATTCATTCCCTCGACTTCGATCGTTGCTTATTATTACATTTTTCTCTCCCTGCCCGATTCCTTAATAGCTGCAAGACACGCGTCTCGTAACGGTTTTAATGAAACGCATCAATTCGCCTCGATTTCCACTTGGGTGAGCCTCATCAGCCTCGAGTACAGCTAAATTGCGATCCAATGATCCTCGACGATCGGTCGTGAGCGTCAGCAGTTTACTTAAGTGTGTTTTTTTTCCGGCTTTTCAGGGAACTTTCGAACCCACTCTCTCTCTCTATCTCTCTCTTTGTATTGGTGTTATTTGCAACGATCTCAAAAATAGTTTTCTATGCTTCTTCTTTAAAGCTGTGCATTGAAACATATTGAGTTGAATGCATCCTTGCATAATTTACGGCCATGAATGAAATGAGTTACTACGCTGAGGCCGACAAAAGATATATAGATATATCTGCATAAATATCTGTACACATTAGTGTGAGTGTGTGTGTTGAGGTGTGTGTATGCCATAAAGAATGCCAGCACTGCTGTCTCGAAGCAGAGTCCACTCAACTGTGAAACAGGTACAGGCGGCTGCGGCGTTGAGCAGAACGGGATGGAATATGAACAGGAACAGTGAAAGAGACAGAACGAGGGAGAAGGAGAGTGTGAGGGAGATGGAGAGAAAGACAGACATGCACAGACAGGCAAACAGTCGGCAAAAGTACAAAGCGTGTCGGGGTGAAAGAGATTTCTCCTGGTGGTTCCTTTCATTCGATTTCAATGAACTCGGCAAATGTTGCAAGTGCAAAGACAAAACAAATACAAACAGCTGATAAAAGTAGCGATAGACGGCGATGGCGATGCGCAATCTATGAGATACAGATTGACAGTCAACGTCAAACTGAGATACACACACACAGATAGAAGGACTCACACAATTCCATGCTAAGGCAAACTATCATTACATTTACTTTTCGGTTTCATGTGACGCATAGAAGAAGTTGCTAAGGACATTCATTCGGAGTCTGCTTTCCGTTTTCATTCTCATGTTCCGTATATCCCTTTGCACTGTAATTGTAAACCATTTGTCAGCAACTTTCTGTGTGTAAGGCTAATTTCACTGAGCCAGAGGAGCAGGATGAGCAACTGAATGCGGGGGCAGCTAACAAATATGCCGGAAACGTCTTTATTTGTCGACCCAAACTGAATTTATGTGTGTGATTGGCAGCGATTCGATTGAAAGTTTATTAAAAGGTCATGTACCCTGTAATGCTGTAAGCGTAAGGCATATTCAATATCTCTTTGCTCATTAAAATATACGAGGAAGCCTTGTTATTTGTCATCTATCATCATAAGATTAAATTTTATGGCTTGATTATGATTGGCGCTTCCCTGACGCCATTATAAAACCTGAACAGAGTTTTATTTTTTCGGTTGCCAATTTCCAGTTTCTTGGCTGCGTGGGCAGCAGGTCCACACAAACTTGTTGTGGCATCGTTTTAACCTACCGACAACAAACGACGACACATCCAAATCATCATACATATCATCTGGCTATGACCAAAGAGACAGCCAGCCAGCATCGTGTGGGTTGTTGTCTGTTCAATTTATCGCTCTTGACTTCTAAGCATATGATTTCATTATGATACTCTACATTTGCACATTTATCTTTCACTTGGCTTTTGGTAAATATTTCAAATCTCTCTCAGTTTATATGATATATCTGATGTCTGATGATATACTATGTAAGATTATTAAATGCATAGATGAATTCTAAAATGTCTTGCAACATAAAATATTATTGAAATATTAAAATATATATTTTTATTATTTTTTTTTTTTTTGAAAAACTCGGGAATTTTATCTCTTGTTAGACTTTATTTATTTCAATTCATTCTCTGGGCTTATATGATATATTATTATTATATATTAACAGATTAACCTTAACAGATTATTCCTAAAGTAACATATATTACGGACATACGCTCAGAGATCTTTGAGGTTGATGCTGAGAAATAATGTGGAAATGCACTGTGTAATAAATTAATGAAAACGATAGCAAGAGTGAAAGAATGAAGGGCTGTGATGTAGTCCTACAACTAGCCTACTCTCCAAACCTGATCTGACGTCTTATTGATTTTCGCAAATCTTATGATATTATTTATTGGAAAAAATTTTATAGCGATAAATAGATAATCAATGTACATTAAAGCATACTTAAGGCTAAAGACACGAACTAAATATTGAATTGAATTAATGGAAGTAAACTATATTGTTTAATATACAACTCTAAAAGAAAATTGTTCTCCTGTAAACTTTTCATCTTTCTGATTAACATTTATATTTACATCGAAATCCGCAATTCGCATAAATTTGCTAACATTCAATTCGTCTATCTATCTATCTATCTGTCCAGGCGTCTGTCTATCTGTCTATCTCTATCCATAAATTTTCAATTTACTGTAGTGTATTTGAATCTTCGGCCTGCTGTAGACATTTGAAATTTATATCAAATTTACCTTGGCAGTCGCTTGTCTAAATTCTTTTTCATTTGTTATCCGAACATTATCTCAGTGCGGCTGTTAGGTCTTTGGGTCGGTCGTGAGTTTTGAGACTTTGGTTTTGGGTCTTTGGTCTGGGCTTTCCGGTAGCTTCAGTCATAAAATTTACGAATTTATGACCGCTGACACTTTGGCACTTTTGTTACTTTTTTTTTATTGTTATTTTTATATCTTTTCATTCGTGTGGGCTTTTTGAATATTTCATAACAAGCATTGTACATATTTAATAAAAATTAATTTGCATGTTGCACGATTTTATGTGTATTTAATGTGCTGTCCAAGCACAGCAATAACTAACAAATTTGTCAACAAATTCAATGAGCTGAATCAAGTTTTAGGGAGTGTTCGCCATTAGGAATACATACATATATATGAATATATTCACATATTATATGTCTTTTATTTCGGTTATATCTTGAGAGTGCATCTTTAATTTGCAAAACGTTTGCTTGAACATTAAGCAGAGAGCCTCAATTTCTGGCCATTGTCCAGCAGGGATTTTTCACTTGAGCTGATGCCAATGTAAACACAGCTGGAACAGTAACTGGACCGTGGCAAACTAATTGAAAACCATTATTTGCAAGATTAGGCGAAAACAAATGGGCAAGGTTAAGCATGAGATTTGCATGATGCCCAAGGCCCATTCCGGCTGCCTCTTAACGAACTGTAGTAAATTGAAACCCGAGCGAGCGGGCGCAGGCAATTGCATTTTATTTGAGCAAACGGCTGAGCGGCTTACAGCCTAAGGCTCAACTCAACTCAACTCACCAGCTTAAGGCAAGCAAGCGAATCTATTTCACTCTCATTCCCATTCCTAGCCCCGTTGCCATTCTCAGTCCCAGTTTCGTATTCGATTCGACTCTACTCGGTTTCACAGCAACACTTGACTGTGTCAAACGACCTTTGATGGGTAAGTTGGGATAAGAGTTTTGCGCGGCCTTTAATGAACTTTTAGATACGCACGTAGGCTCAAGATATGCTGTACTTTAATTACACTTTCCGCACGACAACGAGCAGGCGAAGAAGAGCCCAGGCTCAGCGTCGGCATGGTTATCAACAAACACGCCATCAAAGTAGGTGGCGCAAATTAACAAATCTTTCCATGTGACCTAATTAAATCAACGCGAGGTCGTTTCAATGTTCTGCCAGCTTACAGAACGCACTGGAGTGGGCAGCGGGAGGGTCACAGATTCGTGCCCCATCACTCCAGCAATTTAACATTCGTCATACTCAAATGGACCAGACACTCCGCTCAGCTCAGCTTGGGCTCACTTAAGTGTTCGATTGGTCAGAGGCAACTTTGAAATTCGCTGGGCAGCAAATGTGTTTGCTCTGGGGCAGCTGCAGCGGACAAGGATGACTGTGTCTAAAGAATGCACAAGTCTACAAACAGAACGAATTCGAGTGGACCCAAGCATGGCGTCTCTCCAAACTAAGTACTGCCAACAATATCGTAATGGCTAAGAGAGTGATCTTCAGCCAAGTGATTCTTGGAAATTATTCAGTTAGTTGATGCCTTTCGATTCAAGTTCTAATCGGTACTTGAAAATTTGCATAGCATTACTTTTATTTTAAAAACATTTGCAAATATCCTAAATCTATAATTCATAAACTGCGCTAATGATAAATTTTGTATTTCTTTTTTCTATTGTTCAGAGATTTCTTTAATGTCTTCTTCGGCCTTAGCTAATCATGGATGATCATGTCAGTTGATGTTTCGATTCGCCATAAATTGCCCAATATTATGGATGACACAATGAACGTATCTCGCTTGCTTCACACATCCGACTGTTAAATATCGCAATATTGCAATTAGTTGATGACGATGACGGAGCTGACAAAGTGCTCTGAACAAAGTATTTCACAACCTTAATAAGAGTGTGAGAGAGTGAATGAGCGAGGGCGATGTCGACTGGCAGACATAAGAGAAGAAAACCGCGCGCGCTATCAAAACAAAAGATGACAACAAAAGCAGCTTCGTCAGCCAAGTTCTTAGAATGAATCATGCTGAGTAGACGCCATGCGCAAAATGAAAACGAGCCCAGGGGATGGCTGAGAAGACGTCGACCAACGACTTAATTGTCAGAGAAGCCTGTGGCACAAGTGTCGGGGCCCAAAAATAGTTACGAACCAAAACGGATCAAGCCCAAGCCAGACAGACTGTAGCTCAAGATACACACAGACAGACAGAGAGAGAGAGCAAGAGATAGGGTAAGAGAGAGAGAGGTAGAGAGGACGAGCAGCAAACGAGACAAGACCATAAAGAACCTACACGGTCGGCATATTTTTCAAGGGCCTGTCCGCGCTGATGTGCTCAGTGGTTCCCAGTGTGAGAGCATTGCAACAACAACAACAACAACAACAACAACAAAAAGGTCAAACGTGGCCACTTTCAAGATGCCCAAAGATATGAGCAGTTGCCCATTGTCCAATGTCCATTCCATTCCCTGTGTGGTCTGGTCTCTCTGATCGTAGCATGAAATGTAAAAATTTCTGTAGCGTCAGCAAAAGCAGCAGCAGCAGCAGAAGCAGCAGCGGCAGCAACAGCAGCAGCAGCAGCAGCAGCTCCTTAAACAAGTTCTCTTCTTCTACTCTGGAGCTGCAGCCAAAGTTAGAGCTGCCTGGCGCATTCCTTCATACCGAACCAGGCACCGGGCACCGGTGACTCTCATATATGGAGTGCTTCGGGATGCCGCCAGCTTTGCCGATTTGGTGGTAGCCAACCCCGCTGTCTCTGCTGTCTCTGCTGCGTCTGCTGCCCGCGCCACTTGGCTTCACGTATTTTGCGGTGGTCTCGTTTACCAGCATACCAATTTGGTCGCTGCCTTAACACCTCCAAAACACGCAAGGATCGGAGGCAGCTCGAGCAGCAGGAACTGCAGAGTAGGGGAGCAGGCAGGCAATGCTCCGCCATGGATTCCATGTCCATGTTTCATGTTTTATGCGCATAAAATGCATTTTAATTGTTGCATTTGAAGCAGTTGAAAGAGAAAGAGAGAGAGAGAGAGAGAGAGAGTAAAAGTAAAAGAGCACTCTGCCTGTGAAGTAGAGAGAGAGAGAGAGAGCGAGAGGTACCAAATTTTCTCACGCTCAGCTTCATTGGACGATTATGTAGTCGCCTTCATCGTTTTTGGGCAATTTCATAATGTGGTCCAGCATCTACAACATGGCAATTAGCCACGCCCCAAAACGGCAGCTCCAAATAACAATTACATTTTACATGTTTATTAATAATCAGTAAATGGAAATAGGCGCCCCATAGGCAAACGCGCAGCTCAGCTCGAGTCGGTCCATTTGAGCAGCGAGTGGAAGCTCACAGATAATTAAGTAGTTAAGTTAACTAAGACTAGACTCCATTGGCTCCTCCATCAGCCCCACTCCCATCATTATCAACTCCATGCGGCCCTTGTTAGCTGTACTTGAAAGCAGTTAAGCCACTCAGTACTCAGTACTCCGCAACTTAGTAGCTCTTTAGCTGCGTCTTTGCACCTTGGCTAGCCAAATGAAGCATTAAGTCGTGCAAACAAACAAGCGACAGCAACAACAAACTAACTACAAACAGCAACAAAGTCATATGCCGACTACAGATAATAATGTGTAGGAACTACTAAATATGGGCTTTGTAGCATTTACATAATAGCCGAGTCGAGGAATTGCTCTGCACGCCTGGCCGATAGGACCTTTTGGCTGTTTACATTATATTTGAAAAACAAAAATTATATTTGGAATGTTTAGCTTCTAATTGTATAACTGTAATAGGTTTAAGTTATTTAATTATTTAATTAAATATATAATAAGAACAAAATATTGATATAAATATATTTTATAATACAAGAGAAGACTCTATTTAACAATTTATATATACTTATAATAGTCAAATACAAAACAGATATAAATATATTAATATAAAATAAACAAAAAAAAAATATAAAATTATGAATAATTTTAAATAATGCATATATAACATTACAAAAAACAAAGCAAATTATCAAATATATCATATTTTTAGTTTAGGAAAATCAAATATCTTCGATAAACTCTCTCACTTTTCTATGTAAATCATATGAATATATGCAACTAAAAGTATTTTCACTCGCTGATACAAATATAAATTATGTAACTACAACTATATAATGTAAGCAATCTTTATGTATTCAACATAAATAAAATAAATGTCACTAACGTTTCTAAATTATTTTTATTTTAAAGAATTTCAATTCAAATAATCTTTATATGATCTATCTATGAATTTAAATTATTTTCATAAAACTCATTGGAGCACTTCCTTTACAGGCTCTATCTCAATAGAAACACTTCAGAACTATATTTAATATTTAAAATAAGGTAAATTAATTTATTTATGAATAAAAACATTCTTAAATTCCAACATTATACTGATTTATAACCGTAATTTATAATTCATAAAATACTTAATTCAAGAACTACTTGAGAATTCAATTCAATAATCAGTTTGGAAAAAAATTATACTTAACAATATTTAATGAGATTATTAGCTAGCTAGCGAGCTAATCGAAACATTGATAAAATCCAAGGGAAAAATACATTTTTATATGCCTATCATATATATACATAATCTAATATACATTGTAATATACTAAATACAAATAAAAATACTTAAGAGATACTTGAGAATCTGTGTAATTCACAATACTTTAATAGATCATTATTATACATCTAATCTTTGCTAATCCATATAATCTAACATATAATACCGGACATAACTCCTTTTCATTTAACTAAATTGAAGTTATCTTAATATATAAGCTAGAAGACTTGAGCAAATATTTTTCTAACGCCAGAATGAAACCAAATTCTTGTGAAATATCTTTGCGTAATATTTATTATAACAAACAATCGACACATTGCATTGCTCTTATTCAAAATCTTTGCTGAAATATAACACCGAATCTTACAATGGTCAACAATGCAACATCTTTAGGAATTATTTCGCATAATGATGATATAGTGCCGCATAGGCTGGCTGGGATAGCTGGGATGGCTGGATGGCTGAATGGCCAGTTCGCTGTGGTACACAACTGTGGAATGCGGTTAGCAGCCGCAAATACAATGCAAAAGGGCCCCAAAAGAGCAAGATGCATTGCTATACAAAGGGAGAGAGAGAGAGAGGGAGAGCAAGAGAGTGGTAGAGCAAGAGAGAGAGAGGAAGAGACAGGGGCATGTGGCAGTGAATGAGAGGGCCATTTAGTTTTGGTCGCTGAAAAATGATTAATAGTCGTGTGCTTGGCCCTGGCAACCACGACGACGACGACGACGTCGACGACGACTCTGACTCCGACAACGCGGAGGAGAAGGACGGACGCAGTGCCGCAGTTGCAGCCTAAGTGGAGCAGCGGCGCTGTAAATTTCCTTTGGCCAAAGGTAGCTGCAACGGCGACGACAGAGGAGCAAAGTCCAGAGGTAGAGGCGGAGGCAGTGGCCAGAGCATGGGCAAGGGCAAGGGAAGATGTTGCACTCAGCCCATGTTTGATTTTGTATCTCCGACTGTGAGAATGTTGAACGTATGTGAGTAAAGATATTTAGTTGGCTGCCGTTGTCTACTGCGCCTCTCTCTCTCTCACAAACACTCTGTCTCGCTCTCTCTTTCTGTCTTTGGAATTACTTTTAACGATTTAATGTTTTGTGAACTGCTTAAATTGTGCAAACAATTTGAACTAAGTGCCACGATGCGCTGCGGCAGGTGAGAAGGCAGCAGCAGCAGCAGCCAGATTGCAGGCGGTTGCACAAAAGCTTTTTGTTGTTGTTTTTTCTTTTTTTGCTTTTTGATGTTGTCTTTTGGGGCAACGTTCCATGGGCCATTGCACGGCGCACAGGAAGTGCAACTTTAATGAAGCGTTTAAGTGGCAGTTGTACTTTCGGCTGTTGCTGTTGTTGTTGTTGTTGTTGTTGTTGTTGTTGTTGTTGCTGGCATGAGAAGAGAGGTGTTGTGCAGCTGTTGAATGTTCCATGTTCAATGTTCAATGATGCTGATGCAATGGGAATGTGCGACATGTGACCCGGGAATGGGAATGGAATTGTGAAGCGTTGCCTTAAATTAGGCAGAGGCAATCCAACTAAGTTTCTGCGCTTACTTTTGCTGCTTCCACAATTATGCGAACTATGCAGCTCGCTCTATTGCCAAAGGTGTAATTTAATAACTTGGCAACAATCTCAATAGCAGACACCTTCACGTCTGCCCTTTGTCTTGCTCTGGCCAATGGCCAATGGCCACATGATTCATGCCTGCAATGGCTGGTCTCCGCCGACGCAGCAGAGAGACCAACACACACACACACGCACACACACACATTTACTCGCAACGAAGGAAATAAAATTCCACGCAAATTAACTTGAAAACGAACAGAGCGATAAAAAAAAATCCAAACTCTAAATAAGTCTACAAACAGTCGCTGGGAAAAGGCAAAGGAATGAAAGGGACGGGCGACGGACAACGGACAGAGTGAGACCGTCGTCGCTTGGATGCTTCCACTGTCCAGTCAGCAGCGAGTTTGGCGCATGCGTCGACTGCTCAGTGCTCAGTGCTCACTCTGCTACCCTTTCCCCCCTCCTCTATCTCTCTCTCTCTGGCCTGCCTCTGCTGTGAAGAAAAAAGGGTACCAGTTTCAAGACCAGTCCGCACCATCGGCAGCCGCTACGAAAAGTCTCCCAAGAAATTCCTTTGGCGCAACAACAACAAAAAATAAGCAAAGAGAAACAGCAACAACAACAACAACACCAACAAAAATCAAAGAAATCTGTTTCGGAGCAGAGCGACTGAAAAATGTTGTCACGCCGCTTTTACATACTGACCAACAACAGTTGTTCTCGTTCCGTTTACTGTTGTTGTTGTTGTTGTTGTTGGTTGGGCCTAGGCCAAGCTATGGACGCGAGCTTCTTTTGTAGATTTTAGTTAATTTGTATAAAGCCTGAATTAATCACGCTTAATTGCAATAACTTGACCAGCCCAACGCGCTCTCTGGCTCTCCCTTTTTCTGTCTCTCTCTCTCTCGCTCGCTCGCTCGCTCTCTGTGTGTCTTCGTTCTCACTGTCTACGTTTTGGTTTTTACGTTTATTTGATTTGTTTTCAGGTAAACTGTTGCAGCCTCTGCCTTTTGCTTGCCCACCCTTTTGCCCGTTCCACGCTGCTCTTTACCTGTCGCCGTGTTGCGTTGTTTATTTTTGGTTTTCAACGTTGCTTGATTGGTTTTTTTTTTTTACTTATTACTTTTGTTTGTATGTTTTATTGCTTTGCTCATCGCCGTTCTCAATATTTCGTTATCTTTTGGTCAAATGCAACACGTTGGCTTACGTTGCATTGCGTTTCGTTCATAATTTCAAGGAATTGAACAAAGAGAGCGAGAGCCCAAGGAAGAGAGACAGAATGTGAGCGAGCGAGCGAACAGGTAAAAGCAAGAAATGCGTTTGCTGCTGTTGTTGTTGCTGCTGCTGCTGCATTGATATTAATCAAGGTGTCATTGAAATCGTTTAAATTATGCACTCCAATCCAGTTCAGTCCACTCCAGGATTTTTTTCTCAGTCTGTCGGCATTTGTGAACCTTTCTTTGTTTGCCCTATCTCTGTCTCTCTCTCTCTCTCTCTTTCTCAGTCTCTGTCTCGCTGTTCTTGGTTAGATAAGTTAGCCAGAGACTGGTGTTGCAGCCTCTTTTGTTGCGTGAGTCATAAATTTTATTGATTCTCTTCTTCTGCATTCTGCTGATAAGCGCCAGCGTTTAGATAAAGCTAAGACCTTGCCTCGACTCGACTCGATTCTCTAACATCGACAACAACAAGAAGACGAAGAACAAAACTTTTACAGCTTGTCTTCCCAGGTAGTCTGTAAGTAGGTTAGTTAAGAGGCTGTGGGCATGGCGCATGATAAGGCCAATTGATAAGCAAATTGATGTCGCTCTAGCAATAAGTTTCTAGACCAGCTGGGGCCATTGGGTTTTAGTTAATTTTTTTCATTTTTGCAACTCATATATAGTTGGCAGAGAAATCAATTCAAATCACATACAATATTTTAGCTTTAAAATTACCACATTATAATGAAGATTCAATAAATAAATCTTATTTTACGTTAATTTCAATATGTAGTATTCTTAGGGAAAATTAATTCAATTTTTATTGAAGCTTTTATTGAAATATTTAAGAATTTCAATAATTTCTTAAATAAATTACAAATAAATTAATTAAAAATTAAATAATTTATATAATTTATTTAGTTATTCACAATAAATTTATTTATTTACAAATTATTATCAAATTGCTCAAATTAAATAGATTAAAAATTAAAAATAAATAATTAATTTAATTTAATTAAATACAAGAGAATATATGCACTTCAACCGTTTTACAGCCTTTACACTTTGAAAGCAACTGCTTCGGGCTAACAGTTTTGCATGTACTAATCAAATTATGATTTCTCTGATTAAATATAGAGCTTGGCTTACATTTAACTAACTTTATCACTTGTTTTATATAGATAATTTTTAAATAAGATGATACCCTTACATACACATATGTATAGACATATTTTTGAAATATTTTTTTTTTTTTTTTCTCATTTCATTGATTATAAATATGAATAAATGCTATCAAGGATTGGTTATAATTAAGCACTTACCATTACTGGGCTTTTGTGGTATTTCATTGGCATCGATGCCTCGCGCCTGGAAGATGTGCGAAACGGCGGTGCAGTTGGGGCTGAACTGATCGATGATCGAGGAGACGCCGGGCATGCCGGCGGAGGAGGAGCCGCCGCCCGGACCAGCAATGGGTCCAGGCGCTGCCAATGCGGCTATTTGGGCGCCAGCAAGGGAGCTGCCCTCTTGCAGCTGGCCCTCTGTTGCCCTGGCCAGCAACAGGAGCAGGAGACTATGGAATATCACAAGGTAGGCGGTATTTATAGCTGTTCTTCTGGAACTACTGGGCAGATCTTGCAGATTTGCTTGTTGTCGTTGACAACGCGTCGATGCAAACATTTTGTTGCTGCTGCTGTTGCTGTGGCTGTGGCTGTTGGTGTTGCTTTGTTGTTTATGTGTTGCTAAGGCTTTGTCACAATCGATCACACGCACACGTTTATCACACGACGCACAATCGATGGAATTTATGACGGAGCCGGCTTTTGCTGTCGGTGTTGTTGTTGTTGTTGTTAATTTTATTGCACTTTGCTTCGCGTCGTACCGTAAATAAATTTGGCCACAGCGTGAGCGTGAGTGTGAGACGGACAGGGATAGAGGGATAGAGAGACAGAGAGAGCGGCACACGCACTAATTTACAAAGGCAAACGGCACACGGACAACGTAATGCATTACGTTGTTTATGCCGGCATTGCAGTTTCCTGCTGTTGTTTTTGTTGCTGTTGCTGCTGCTGCTGTTTCTTACTGTGCATTTTCTGATGTACAGGTGCAGCAGTTAATGTGCTCTTTGGTTTCGTTAACAAAATGTATAAAGTATCAACAACAATAATTATAACACGCACAAAACACTCGAACACACTCTCACGCGGACTCGCACAGCACGCACACAACGAAACCGATGCGGAGCGCAACTCTTAACAAAACACGTCCGTGCGGATCGAGCGCGGAAATTTAACTGAAATTAAAAAGAGAGCCACAATGCTAACAAACTGTTAACGTTAGCCAAATGTTAAGGCTACGAAATGTTAAAGTGAACAGGAACATCCACTGTTAAGAATTCAATGCCACAAGTTGGGACATCTGTTGCCCAGAATGACGTCACAAATAACAGCAATTGATATGACATATTTGAACTATGGATTTATTATTTTTGAGTATAAAGAATTATAATTAAAAATTCAATAAAATAGCAAATTTAGCATAAATCGTGCTAACCTCATTCTTTATTTGTATAATTTAATTCCATTACATAGCGTATACCTTGTTTTTATGACCTTAAAATGTATACAAAATATTGTATATTAAAATAACAGAAGTAAAAATCTTTGACTGAAATATGAATTAAATATACTTTAAGTTTTGTCACTATGTTGAAGTTTTTAGACTTATTATAAGGTTTCCTTATCAATGGCAGAACATGTTAAGTATCTATCTAAGTAGCTATCAGCTGTTGTTGGCGGTTAATTTGAATTTTTCAACAAGTGTTGCAAATATCGAATTTTATTCTTATTTTAAATGCAATCATTGGATATCGTTATATGAGAAATAGTAATTACATAAAAAGTAAATTATTACATTGTTATTTAAATGATAATTATATATCTTATTGAAAGTCCAGCTATTAGTTTCGGATATGACATATCGTTTGCGGTAATTCGATGTAACTATTCATATATCGTGTGTTACGCTTTTGGGCAACGCTTCTCCCATCGCTAACACAGCTGTTTTGGCGGCATTCACGTTTGGAAAATACGCAACACTTCCTAGATCAAGTTTATTTATAATGTGCAGCTATTGTTCAGTCTTGTCAGAACAAAGTTAAGCGCCAGTATTATTATGGCAGAGATAAGCAAAATAAACGAGGGACTGGAAAAGTTTTTTGGCCACAAAAGCTTCAAATCAGAGCTGCAGGAACGAGCCATCACATGCGCCGTGAAAAGTAAGCTAAAGAGAATTCGAACAGTTCCTAGCTCAATGTATATCTCGTTTTGCAGAGAAACATGATGTTTATGTGTCGATGCCCACGGGATCGGGGAAATCGTTATGCTTCCAGCTGCCCGGTTTGATGTGCGAGAATCAGTTGACAATCGTTTTTTCCCCTCTGCTGGCATTGATCAAAGATCAGATCGATCACCTGGCCAAACTGAAGGTGCAGGCAGACTCGCTCAACTCCAAGATGAGCACAAAGGAGCGCGAGCGTGTCATTATGGATCTGCGTGCCATCAAGACAAATATCAAATTTTTGTATATAACGCCGGAGCAAGCGGCCACCAAATTCTTTCAGGAGCTGCTCCACTCGCTATACAAGCACAAAAAGCTCGCGTATTTTGCAGTGGACGAGGCGCATTGCGTCTCCCAGTGGGGTCATGACTTTCGACCCGACTACCTTAAGCTAGGCGAGCTGCGTACCAAGTATCCGGATGTCGTTTGGCTGGCTCTGACGGCGACGGCTTCGAAGGAGGTGCGCGAGGATATTTATAAGCAACTTCACCTGCGCGAGCCCGTGGCAAAGTTTTGTACTCCCAGCTTTCGATCCAATCTCTACTACGACATTGTTTACAAGAACTCCATTGAGGATGATTTTAATCATCTGGCCACATTTGCGCAGCATTGCTTGGGCGATGAGTCTGAATTTAAGGCGATGCCCAAGGCAAAGCGAGGATGTGGCATCATCTACTGTCGCACTCGGGACCAGGTGGAACGCGTCACTGTGGGCGTGTCGAAGCAGGGCATTGGCGCAGTGGCTTACCATGCCGGGCTGAAGACGGCGGAGCGCACAGAGGTGCAAGAGGCTTGGATGCGTGGGGATCAGCCCATCATCTGCGCAACCAACAGCTTCGGCATGGGTGTGGACAAGCCCAGCGTGCGCTTCGTCATCCACTGGGATGTGCCGCAAAACGTGGCCGCCTACTACCAGGAGTCGGGTCGCGCAGGACGCGACGGTCTTCAGTCCTACTGCCGTCTGTACTATGGCCGCGAGGATGTGCGCTCCATACGCTTTCTCCTGCAGAACGACGCGCAGCGCGCTCGCGGTCGTGGAGATCGCGAGATGCTCACGGAACGCGCTCTACGGCAATTCGAGCGAATTGTGGACTTCTGCGAGCAGACGCGCTGCAGGCACAAGCTCTTTGCGGACTACTTTGGTGATCCCGCACCCGATTGCACGGCTCAGTGTGATGTGTGCAAGCGGCCCAAGCAGGCCACAAAGGCACTCGAAACGTTTCAGAGACTCTGCATGGATGCCACCTTCAAGTCGGACATTTCACTGCAGGATTGCGCCGATCTATACGAGGGTAAGTCTTAAATCTAATTGATTTGAAAGCTTCTTTTAAAACCTGTGCTTGTTAGGTGGTCGCGCGGGCAGCAAGAGAGCAGCACAAGATTATGCCAGCAATGAGTCGGACCAGGAGTCTGATCAGAGTCACGCAGCTCAGGCGAAGCGTGCCAAAAAAGAAACTGAAAATTTTATTCGTGAACAGTTCAAGCTGCGCAAACAATTGGGTGCAGCACGCCAGCTGGAGCAAGAGACGAGCACGCAGATATCACGTGTGCAGCAGGCGCAATCAACGGAGACCAAGATCAGCGGACTGCAGCATACGAGTCGTGAGAAATACCTGGACGCCATCATCGATGCACTGAAGGCGAATGTGCAGAAGTGTGAGAAGGAATCCGATCAGCAGCCACGCAGCGCGCTGAGGCACAATGACTACGAGGCCATGGCTGTGCAGCTGGAATACGAGGTATTTCGGCAGCAGCGCGTGGTCAACATGTATCGGCATGCCCTCGCCAAACAGGTGAGTAATCTGATTAGAACAAATCCATCTTCAGTTAATGATTATCTCCATTTCTTAGCTGTCGAGCATTAAACAACTAACTGCCAAGACAACGCTGATGCCGCTCATTCGGGAGTATGTGCCGCGTCCGGAGACAAGCGCCAAGGGCGTCTGGACAGGCGGAAGTGTGGCCTATTTCGAACGCAAGCTCAAGGAGTTGGAAGAGCAGAAGCCACAGTCTATGAAGGAGGCACCTAAAGCGTTGCGGGAGCGCAAAGGCTTCAAAGAGGATCAAAGCAAGCAAACATCAATTTCGAGTTTCTTTACCAAAGTCAAGCAGGAGGTGAAGGAGGAGGAAATAGCAGAGAGTCCAACAGAACCTGCTGCTACCGTTAAAACAAAGCCAGAAGAGGAAGCTGAGGATGATTTAATGAATGCTAAGGTGGAGGAGGAGCAAGATAGTAAAACAGGAATCATAAAGGATGTGGAGGAAAGTGAGAGTAAAACAGAAAGAGAATCAACAGTTCCTGAAGCAAAAGTAAACCAGGAAGAAGAACTGAGCGAAACCGAGGAGCAATTTGAAGTTGAGTTCGGAGAAAGAAAATACAGACTCTTGGCAAATGGCGATGGTAGCTACGATACGCATCGCAAAGCGCGTGTCTCCCGCCTGGAGACAGAAACACGAAAGAAACCAGCAAAGCCCAAAGACAACTTCAAACTAAATTTTGGCAAATCGGAAAGTGAAAAAGAAGAGAATGAAATCGAAAGGGAAAGGGAAAAGGAAACGGCAAGGGAGGACAACGCAGAGTCAATCAAATTCACAACTGCTCGCGAAATGCTAACAGAAAAGAAGATGGAGCAGCGGATGGAGAAGAAGCATTCAGAACTGAAAAAAGAATCTCTGAGCCTCAACGGTGGCTTTCAGACTGCACGACAATTGCTAGAGCAGAAACACAAGCAAGCGAAGAGTAAGGAAGAGCCACAGTTCGAGGAGTTGAACGAGTTGAGAAAGAAACAAAAAAACATTACAGATGAGCGACACTTGGAAAAGTCAAAGGCAAAGAAGTCGCCAGTCCAGGAGAAGTCAAGAGATGTGCCGCAAAAGGAGAGGTCCAGCTCACAGCAGAAAAGAAAGCCCCAAGTTAATCAGCAAAAGAACGATGTTAGCAAATCTGTGGTGGAGTGGCTAAATCCCTATTATAAGCGTAAAATAGCAACCCGGGAGCTGTTCAAGGCCCTGGCAAAGCTCATCACACAACGCATATGCGACGGCAACCTGGGTAAGGACTAAAATCAAATAAATGCTTGTCCAATTTATCATCTTGCACCCTTCTATTTCAGGCAACGGCGATGCGTGCAAGTGTTACATCAAGGAAACATTTCACAGCCTCAAAATGATTGAGAATGATCAGGACATTGAGAAATACTTTACGATTTCTATAAAATGAGCCAAAGCCAATGTCTGACAGCAACTCGAAATGTTGTTATTAATATGTTATCAGTTATAAGAGCTGTATTTGTTGTTTATCGTTGAACCCACTGTAAATATTAATAATCAGTTTGAAACCTAAGCGGATGCTCCTTACAAAATTACAAATATTGCTTTTAAGCCAAGTTTAAATTTTAAATATCCTACAATATAAGGTGCAGATTCAATTCAAATGTCCTCGTTGAAGTCCCTGTAACAAAACATGAACTAAAATTGTAAAGATTTGATTTTTTTAATAATTGATCAAAGATAGCATAACAATAATCTGCTTTATATATATATATAGTTATTGACTAACCACTAAAACTTGTTATTTAAATGCAAAGCTTTTGCGCCACATGGAAAATATATATTTATATAATCAAAAGAAGAAATTATTATAATAGTCATTTTTTCAAAATTTATTTTTCCTTTGTTACAAAAATATTCGGTGTAAAACTTATGTTAGATAGATTAGAAAAAAAACGTTTTGTGATTCTTCGTATTCTAGGGGCTGTAAGCGATAATTTAACATTTCTCAAAAAATTTCCTACACTTGGATCGTTTGTACATTTCCTTTCAATTGATGGCAATTATGATGTATGTATATGGTACAGATATTCTGAACAATTAGCAGGGAGTGGGAACACTGCTTACGACTAAGCTCTGTAAATATTACAGTCCAGTTGGGCCAGAGTCCGGAAGAGTCAGCGACTGCGATGTCATTCCAGATCTCCGTGCACACCAAACCGAATGGTGAGTAGCACATCCAGCAAATAGACCAGCCCAGTGACCAGCGAAATGGATGCAGTCGCCATTACCAGGTCCAGACGATGCATGTTGGGATGCCAGTAATTGCGGTCCTTGGTGTTGCTCCAGTCACGGAACAACAGCGCCGTCACAGCTATATACAGGACAAAGGCCGCCAGGGACCACAGCGTCGCCGTGCGCCAAGGTGTGCTGCTCAGGTATATATAGTTATTAATATAAAAGTAAATCTTATATAGCATATTACTCACAGATCTCCAAACAGAGCCATAATCAAGTAGATTGCCGTGTAAATGGTCAAAGCGCCAAAGGTCACATAACAAAGTGCCATTACCCTGGGTGTGATGAAGACGCGCAAGTGCGAATTGGTAGCCGGCTCGTCAATCAGTCCCAGGCAGCATATCAGCAGACACTGGCAAAAAGAGTTCGTGTATACAAATGAATAAAATTGGTGATCATTAAAGAACTTGGCTACCCTATATATATATATATGAAAATAAAGTAAGAATGCTCTACCTAGTCAGGAGTATTCGAATATCAGATAGTATTGTTGAGCTTCTATTACAACAATTATGCTCTCCTATTACACACAATAAATACGTGCAGCGGTCTGATCTTTGGGTTCATGTTTCGCTTGGAGACCCAAATAAAATGATCGATTCTTATCAATAATTAGTAAGGGGAATGAATTAACGTCAAATAATAAACTCCTACTGTGTATAGCATATAGGAAATAATAATGAGCATTTAATGTTTCCTAGCTTTTACAGAAGATGGAATCGCCAAGCAGACAGACGAATGGGACTAAATCAATCCAACTATGTCGTTCCCATGAGTGTCTGCTATATATTACTGTACTATCCTAAACTACTATACTATATACACACTATAAACATTACCATTCTATACTAATACTATGCTTCCAACTAAGCGCAGTGTAGCCTATTGAAAAGCTAAAAAAGCTCGTTTCAAAACTGATTTGTATTTACTTCAAAGTATACCTGGAGGGGAAATACCGAATAAATTCACACTGACAAGACTAAGACACTTTTTATCTTGACTATGCCCTTCATGAAGTCAGGAAATAAATAAAAAACTATTCAAATATAAGTTTCCAATATTTTAACCTACTCCCAGCTAATACATAGCTTTTTATTGAGACTAGTGTATTTCTTACATCTGATATTTCTCTACTAAATAGCCTAGGGAAAATAATCCATCGGGCACTATACATATCATATCATATTCCTGCATGCTCATGTATATTTTTTCAAATTCAATATACATTGAGCCCCCAGTCAAGCTCCTATAAAACTCCAAGTTGATAGGATAGGCGACACGCAATCATACTGACCAACTTATAATAATGATAATAATAATAATATAACAATAACGTAGGGCTTGGATATGCTGAATACTGTTATTCTAATGGTCTTGCTCAATAAAAAAAAGATAAAACACTCCAAAAGTACTACGCTGCAAATGCTCAAATAATAATATAATAATGTCAACATAATAAGAATAACATAAATATGTATAGTTCTGTTAGTTAACAAATGTTAATAAAATAAAACACTATTTTCGTTGGCGCTCCTGCCTATAAGTAAATATTTAATTGCATACATATGTATATGTACATATGTATAGGTATATAGAGTTGTATCTGCACATGTATCTAAAATCCAGTACTCACCAGCTCAACAACTTTGATGGTGAAGAGAGTGTAGGTTGCCTTCTTGTTGCCATTTGTTGTGGCAAAGGAATTGTCATCCGCCGGCGACATTTCGACCCGTGAGATTTCTGTGGGATGCAATGAGTGGATTAATTAATTAAAGTGAATGATTTTTAATTGGAATAGACTTGGAGCAGTCGAGCAACGTCCGTTTGCTCAGTTCTGCAGAGTATGGCAAGTACCTATGGAACGCAAGTAACTCATTTTCTTCCTCTTCCTCTTATTACTCTCGTCTTTATTTATTTATTTTCCGAACAGCCTACGATGAAGCACTTAAAGCTCCTCTTCGGTATCTATGGATGTTAAGACGTAATTGCCTTATTGGGCTCTGAGTTATTTGTTATTCTCTTTATTATTATTAACTCGAGTGTGCAGTGGAGCATGTTAAATGCCATAAAATAAAGAAATGTGTGCTGTGGAGGGAATTTGTGTCAATTGCTGTGGGGAAGGTCTCTCTCGCATTACTTCCCAAATGGGTTCTAATTAATTGTTTCTACCTAAAATCTCTAAGGGCCTTCTAAGGGCAGCCAAATGATGTCATCTCTGGATGTGCGTGGGTGCAGTTCCAAGCAATACAATAGAGCCGAGAGAATCAGCTAAGTCAACTGTCGCAACTATTTCTATTGTCTATTAAATATTGCGGAATTCGAGAACGAAACATTAAGCAAGTCTCAATCTGATTGTGAGATATTCTGGGTACTATTACTAATACTGACTAACAACTGCATTTTTCCATTTCAGTTTTCGTTTACTTCTTATATTGCTTAAAATAACGAAAACTATTGCTAATACTAATACTAATACTAATTGTTAAGACTATTTGTTTACTGGGAGTGACTGAGACCTTGGCAAATCGGCATTTACCTTGTGGTTTATGATCAAGGCTCTATTTAAGACTTGTAAGTATGAAATGTTAGATCTTACACAAGTCTACATATAAATGCATAAGATTAAGATCTCTATATTGATCATATATTCATATGTAGTATATAATGGATTTTATAAATGATTTGTTTATCGTATTTTGTGGAAAATATGAAGATTTTAGTGAAGGCCACATTTACTTATTTCGCGCAACTTGCTGATCTCCATAGATCTCTCAATATACTATATAAATCAAGAATTTATAATTTTAATAAATATATATATTTTTAAATATATACGATATCTAGATTATATATGCATATTTGATATGTTAAATATTAAATTATTGAATAAGCTATCAAGATAACATATTTTTGCAGTTTGTTCAATTTTGGTCAATCAATTTCAGTTCCTAATGGGCGTTGCAATAGGTCAACATCGATCATTGAATTAAATAACGATTTCAGATTTCAGTTTGAGATTTGCATCGTTCTATCTTTGGGAAACAAGTATTTCCCATAAAGGCATCATCAACTTTTATGAATCGAATTAATTATTCATTTTAAATTGAATTATAAAAATGTTTTCATATTTGCATCAATGAAAAAGTTAAAGATAAATAAGTGATCCTCTATTTGTTTTCACCTGTGGGCGAATTGACCGAAATCGGAAAAACGACATATTTTCCATTGACAATTATTTTGATTAATATCATTTTATAAATAATTCTTTAAAAAAAATTATATACAATGACCTACAACAGAAACAAACAGGTTTTTATACAATTTTCCATTTGTTGAATGAATCTATAATTATATCTAATTACAGAGCCTTTACTAAAATATATGTGATTCTATAATATATAAATATTAGATAAATAAATAATGAAGAATGAGTAATGCACAATGAAAAGCAAACAATCTGGAGTAAAGAATGAGGACTGCTAATCAGCAGTCCTTAATCTTTACTCCTGATTGTTTGATTTTCATTGTTCATTCTTTATTCTTAGGGAATCCCTTGATTGCTCTACAAAATTCCTAAGATTTCTGATATATTAGAAAGTTTTTGAATAATTTCCACAATAATAATTACATGAAATAATAACTAGTGTACAAATTCATCAATCACGTAGTCTGCCCTTCAGCCAGGCCAACAAAAAACTCCCTAACTGTTTTTTGTTTTTCTGTTGATGTGTCGACAATTACTGTTCAGCCAACAATGCGACACTCGATGGAGTCGACACTTTTGGTGCTGCTGTTGTTGTTTTTGGTGTTCATGGAGACTATTTGAGTGCATGGTTGAGTTAATCGGGGCATTCATTCATGCCTCATTGATTAAGACTAATTGCATTGGCAAAAGTCACGTACAATAAAAATACCATAAGCGAAACGAAGCACAGACGGCAGAATTACAGACAAAGTTGACCCGCTTCACCCACACCCAGCTATACGCAAAGTTATTGAAATGCAAACGGGAAAAGCAGAAGCCGAAATACCCAAATAAAACCTATAGTTGGGAAAAACTTTCGCTCGTAAATGGGCGTAAGTGATAAAGAGAGTGAGAGAGAGAGAGAGAGAAGGGGCGTTAAGTGTGTGATTGTTTGTTAGTTAACACTAATTTGAAATACCAACAAATATTCTTGTGTCTAGGCTCGATAGTTCTGAGGGGGAAAATGAACGTTGCGTGTGCTCAAAGAGTCATCAATAAGTAATGTAACTAAAAGAAGCGCAATGCTAAAATAACTGATACCCTAGAATGAGAGATTTTGCTTAGAATATAAATAAATATATATTTATGTAATAAGGAAGTAATTTCAATTTAAGAGTTGAGCCTGTATGATCTTCAAGGTTGTAAACCTTCATGTCCTTTAACTACTGAAGTATCCCATAGTTCCATAAGCATTTTATTTTGAATCAGAGTTTTATATACAACTAAAATTGTCTCTTATGAGTTTAAAATCGATATTATATATTTCCAATATTTCATTTGTAATGTATTTTTTTAATTTTTTGATGTATTTAGTGTTGTTATGAATAAAAAATATTCACTTTTACAAATTATATTCAAAACTAATTTACACATAAATATCTTGTATTCTTTTATTTTAGAAATTATTTTGTATTATATTTATTTTAAATTAAAAATTTACTTTAATCTTAGAAATACATTTTTTTTTTTTATAAATTTCCAATGAATATCTATATTATTAATTTTTGCTTAAATTTATCTTTTATTTTGATTCCCTGATGAATATTTAATATCCTTTAATAATTATATTCTACTTATTCAATTTCCTAAAATTCTCTTAAAAATGATCTGTAGTTTTTTTCATTTTCAATTACTAGAAATTATCTTCTAATTCACCCTGCTTCTGCTTGCTAACGTTATTATGTCATTTCAGCATGATTCATGCAATGAAAATTGTGGCCAAGTAATTTTTGGTAGCAGATCCCGAGACGAAATAATTGTCATAATGCCTGCCTGAATTGAGGAAGCGACACGACAACACTTTTCGTGTCAATGCTAACAAACTTCTCACGTTTTTCTACGTTTTTCTTCGCCAAGCCAAACAAAAAACAAAAAAAAAAAACCAAAACAATTAAGAAGAAAGCTTAAAAAAAAGAAAACAAACAAAAAACATCAAACAAAACAAACGCTGAATAATGTAAACAAATCGCCTGACCAGTTCAACGAGTTTTTCGAGCAGCAGAGGGAAAGACGAACAGAGAGAGAGCGAGGGAGAGTGAGAGAGTGAGGCAGAGCCACACCTGTTTTGCGCTCGCGCAACCACAAAGCTGAGCTATCGCTCTCGCAACTTCCTCTTGCGATCGCTCTCACTATGTGTGTGTGTTTGTGTGTGGCCAATATTTTGACCGGCACTGTGCCTTAACCTGGTTTCGCTTTCCGTGCGCGCAAGGGCTTGGCGGGCAGCCCTCTAACTGGTCTGGCCTGGTCTCTCCGGGCCTGCTCAGCTCTCTGTGTATGGATTGGGTCATCGACTTGCTTGCAATGTTGCTGTTGTCGCTGTTGTTGTTTTCTGTTGTTTTGTGTTTTGTTTTGCTAAGCCATTCTTGAGCTGCTTCATTTCGATCATGATCGCCTTACACTTCCGCCATCAAAATTGCCATCTTTTCGGTTCACTTTCAAATGCGCATCAAATATTATTAAAGCGTCACAAAAACTGGTTTCTCATGTAAAGTCTAGAGCGCATTACACCCCCAACTCTGCCTCCCTCCTCCCTTGCTGTAACTCTTGATTGTATTTACAGCCGACTCGCTCAGTTTCTCTCTCTCTCTCTCTCTCGCAAGGGGCGTACTACATTGGCGCCTACTGTACTTAGTCAGACTGTTGTTGTCGCCAAAGGGCAAGCACTGTAAACTGAGTTTGCGATTTGTTGACCTCATTCCTCAGTTTCAGTCTCAGTCTCAGTCGCAGTCGCAGTCGCAGTCTCTGCTTCAGTTACAGTCACCGCTCCCACATTGTTGTTGGCCATTGTAATAGGTTTTCGGCCTGGTCATGCAATTTGTTATTGTTATTGGATGTTCGCGTTGTTGTTGACTCTTTCGACAGTTGTTGAGTTGTTGTCGGTTGCCTAGGCAGCCCAATTGGCAAATTCAATGACACAGCCCAAGGAAGGTCAGTGTCAGCTAGTGTTAAAAATTGTGTTGATTCCCTTAGGTTCACAAATACTTACAAATAAATACTACAGCAAACAGTTAATGACTACATCAAGAGGCTAGTAACAAGCAGAGTTAAATGTTGATAATATAAAACATGAAAAGTGGCAATAGATAATCACGTGATACTCGCTCACAATTCAATAATGCAAAGGAATACATAAATATATTATATAATATTATTATATATTATATAAAGCAAAGTAAACTTATTTTAAATAATAAATGTATATTTTTAAAAAGTATTTTAGATAAATAATATACAAAATTATTTAATATTTTTATTTAATTTTTACTTTTATGTAATATTATATGCTTATGTATTATTATTTAAAATATTGATTTAATTAAAAATTACTTTTATTTAAGACTCTTTGGGAGTCTTATGAAGCTCAGTCTAACTATAGCTCAGAGTGACTAGATATAGCTACTCTTGTTGTACAGATTATTATCTATATATAATATATTGAGCAAGATAAATATATATAGCTAAACAGCTAAGTATATATATTTAGAAAGAATAATATTTATGATAATAAAGAATATTTCAGTTTAAGTGCGAGATAGATAAATATTTAGAGACAGAGAAATATTTTAAAGTTCATTTGTCTACTTCTAATCGTATTACAATCACGGATACGCTCTTTAAGTTGATAAATTTCGAAGATTTAAATATAATAAAATGAATTGCGATAATTTAGCTAAAAATCTCAATAATATCTTGGGAAGAATTATTTAAACCGTATGGAAAGTTAAGCACTTGGATCTGTTTGCTAGTTTTTAGTATCTCTTCTAGGCAAATAATATTTTAAAAATTCTAATTTCTTATCTAAATATCATGTAAAAATATTAAAGCACTGTTGGTCTAATTTTTTCAATAAACTTTGCAACAAATCGCACAACTATGAAAAATATATAAAGGCACACAATTTGAATTCTCTAAAAGAGAAGAGAAGAGAGTGTTATATCTAATATATATCTAGGCATCAAAGCAAAACTAGAAATAGTCGTGAATTGCATTTCTCGTAAGTTTCTATTTCATTCATGAAGCCAATATGCTCGCTTTTAACGATTCTACACAAACTATTCAGTTGCCCAAGACACGAAAGCCCCAACAACTGTACAAACTATAGCAGTCAAAAGTATATATGGATATAAATATTCATATATGTATATAGATATATATCTATCTATGTATGCATATAGATACACATTTTTGTGAGATATTTGCTAACTTGAGCAGTTCTCAGACGAAGCTTGTAATTTGCATTCAAAACACGCCCAACTTTTGTATTCGTGAATCATAGAACAAACATTTTGTTAGTCGGTTCAAATTATGCACAATTAGCACAAGTCCAACAACAATTTGTCACGCCCTTATTGTTGCTGCTGTTGTTGTTGTTATTGGTTGTTTACTGTACTACAATAACAATTAGTTTTCGGGTGGGGCACAGCGAGAGCATCATCAGATCTTATAGATGAGAGCAACGATCGATGCGACTCTCTGAAACTGTCTACGTCTGAGACTTCGACTTCGACTCCGACTCCGATTTCGTCTCAGAGTTTCGCTTCGAACTCGCTTTGACAGCATTTGATGCACTTTTGCGTGTTGCCACAAAGTTAGTTTTAACAATTTTTACATGTTTACAAAATGTTTTTCAGTCTATCAGAAACAGGTTTCTAATACAGTTATGAGTGAGTGTGAGAGTGTGTGTGTGTGTGTGTGTGTGTGTGTGTGTGGGTATTACAACATATTAGATACATATATATGTATATATACAGTTGCGTACATATTACTCTTATTAGAGGTGCAGAAAAGTGCAGCCAATTGTAGTTGATGCTGTTAGCCAAAAATGAAACACGTTTGCAGCAGAGCCAGGCCACTAAACACACACAGATACAGTCAGAACTTGAAGCGCGCAATTCGATTTGTTTAAGTGTGTGTGTGTGTGTGTGTACACACTTATATTTTCTATTTCAAAACTTTTTTTTTCTTGTTGAATCCGTTCAATCGGGAAAGTTTGAAACCGAAACCGACGACACGACAACGTCAACTGTTGTAGCTTACGTTTAGCCCAAACCGTTCAAGCCCAAGCCCCACACGAAGAGACAGAGAGTGAGAGAGAGAGAGAGTCTAAAACTACACACAGAGAGCGAACCATACACACACACACACACACACACACACACGCACGCATACTGAGCGAGCATAATTGAACGTGCTAAGAGAAGCAGCGCTTGAAACATGTTTAGAAACTTCAAAGCTAAGCAAAGTGTTAATTGCTGTTTAAACTAGAAAAGTTAACTATAAAATATTTTATAGCAGCTATTTTGAGAAGTTGCAAATATTCAATTCACACCTTTTCCAATTGGATTTTTCAGTTATTTTTTGCGTTTGCTACAAATTGAATTGAAATTGCTAAAAATAGCCAGCACTGTAATGTGAATTAGCAAAGTTTCAAACCATTTTGACTAATATCGCAAACGCTACTGTTAAATATATGGTTGTTATCTTTGCTTGGGAATTAAATAACCTTAGCTTATATTACCCATAACGATGTCAAAGGGAATTTTAAATAGCCCATCGAAATTTATAATTAGGCTTGCTCACAAAAATTGCCTGCTAGCCGTGTTACGAACCAAAGCAACGTAAAATATCATTCACTTAAAGGAAACAAAAGTTATATAACTCATTAAGAATATTAATTACCTAAAAACATTTCCATCTAAATGAAATTCATTAACATATCATGTGTAGTATGTCTTTGGCCGTGTAAGACTATCAGGCACACGAAAGTCTGACTAATATGTGCACTGAATAGGCCACCAGTGTACTACAGCAATTTGCTCAATACAAAAGTACCTTTGCTATTTATTTCCTTTATCTACGAGAAAGGACATTTTTAATGCCCAAATGGCAATTCCCTGTTAAAGCGTCAAATATTTTCCTATTAAAACTTAAAAATAAATATTTATTAATTATATATATATTTATTGATTATATATTTTATCCCATTGCATTTAAAAACACTTTTAGAGTTATAAACACAGTTGAAAGTCTTTACTTTGTTTTTTATTATTATTTTTTTCATAATTGTTTTTAACTCTCGCTTTTCTTTTATGATTTAACAAAAAATATACACATCTAGAAAACTAGGAAATATAAAACTTGAATAAATACATATTTGTTAACTGTACAGAGCATTACGAATTATTTCTATTTTTCTTTTTGTCTTTTCTTTTGTTTTTGTTGTTTTCGGGTTTTATACATATTACATTAGATTAGGTGCCACCTCAATATTGAAACAACAAAACTTAAATACAGTCTTTCCGTTTACAGGCCACAAAAATAATTGCCGCTACTTAAGAGAAACAATAACTAGCTACAACAACACAATTGAACGTGGTATATTAACTGTAACTATTTATATATTATTTATGTATATTTGTATATTAAATGGACTCTACTTTCTTCTATGTACAGTTTGGTGTGTTCCTTTGTCAGATATCTGGGTTATACTTCTATAAATATATAATTCTTTTTTTATAATCCTTTCGTATATGAAAGACGCTCGCATATGGGGGAAAATTAAAGCATACTTTTTGGCTGACATATCAAATGCATTGCCTGACAGAAGCTGAATGATATTAAACGAGTACAGCAATTTGCAGGGAAATTATTTTTTTTAGTATTTGCTGTGGGGGGAATCCATTATGAAATTTTTGGTTTTAAGGAATGTTTTTTGAAAACTCTTAATGTTCAATTCACAAGCGTCTTTATGCATACACACATGTTTTACCTTCGGAGTTTATTTGCAACATTTGCATAAACGCCTCTGATCAATAGGTCTCATAAGACGCGGTCGCGCAGCCTCAGGCTCAGCGGCGTTTTGGGTGCCAGGAGGAATTCGAATTCCGTTTCCAGCGGCTTCACGAAGCTCACATCGAAGGCCAACACAAGCTAGAGATTTGAAGAATTAGAACTATTCGAGAGATATGTTTGGACAAATGTTATTTACGAGCTAACCTTGGCCAGCAGCAGCACCACCTCCATTTCGACGAAACGCTTGCCGGGACAGGTGCGTCTGCCTACGCCGAAGGGCACCACAATGCTGGCGCTGTCCACGTTCACAGTGAAGTTGCCGGAGCTGGCGTCAATCCAGCGCTCGGGGCAGAACCGCTTGGCCTCCTGGAAGTTGGCGTCCTTGTGGCAGGCGATCATGTTCTGGCAGAGCACCACCGTCTAGATGAAATTAGTGTTAAGAAAGACCTGAGCTTAGAGTCTACGATTTGCATACGGCTTCTGTATGGGCGTTGAGTACTCACGCCCGCATTCAAGGAGTAGCCAGAGAGCTCCATGTCCTCTTCGAGGATGCGTGCCAGACAGAAGGCCGTTGGCCTCAGCCTGTACGATTCCTGGATGCATGCCTTCGTGTATGTGGCATTCGTCAGAGCGTCCTGCAGAATGTTCGTGTCACGACACTCACGAAACTCATCGTATATACGCGGTATCGCTGAATCCTCGCCTGTCACCGAACTGAGCACAAAGAGGAGTGTGTTGGCTAGCTAGAGAGAGATGGAACAAAGTCCAATCAATTCGCAATTCTGAATTCTCAATTTGTCAATTCACAATTATTTTTCAATTCTCTCTATGAGGATAGAGAATTCTCAAGTCAAGTTTTATTCTAGACTTCTCAATTCACTAATCTCAATTCATGTCTTAATTCTCAATCTTCAATTTTCAACTCACAATTATCCATAGTTCTTCTTCTTTTTCAAATCTTTCTCTATCCGCCTATCTGAATTCTTTCTCAATCCCCGTTAATCGTCAACTCTCATTCTGAATTCTCTTTTCATTTTCAATTCTCGATCCAAAATTCTTAGTTCTCAACTCTCAATTTTCCTCTCCTCCCCTCTCTTCCCTCTTACCGTTTCAATACCCGCGGCTATAAAGTCAATTATGGCCGACTTCTTGTCTCGTATGTCGAGCTCCTTTAGGTCGAGTATATTAAGGAATACGCTGCGTAGGCCGGCAGCATCTTCGTCCTCGCAGGCCGCCGACTTCTTGTGCTCCTCCAGCTCGTTGTCGATGATCTCCGAGATGACACTGTAAGTATGTATTAGTCATGGCTGCGATGCTAGCTGCCACATGTCGTATCCTTATACCTACTCATAGATCAAGTCTTCGGCTCGCGCGAACTCCCGATACGTCTTTGTGGGAAAGTATTTCCAGAGGCCAAGGCCATAATACGAATCGCGCTGAGAGATGAACAGCTGCTTGACGGCCGCCGCTAGCTGGCTGATCTTCTCCGGCTGCTTGGTGTTGACGCTCAGGAAGCCCATTCGCCTGCCCAGCATCAGGGTGCAGACGGCCTCCAGACCCATCAGGTTGGCCAGCTCCTCGAAGTTGGCCACGACCTGAGTGTGGGGATCGCGCTTGGCGCGCAGCAGCTCGACGAAATCATCACAGACGGCGTTCAGGGCGGGCAGAAAGTTCTGCAGGATGCGCGGCGAGGTGATGCTGGAGGTGAGCGAGGAGCGCAGCCGATGCCACATAGGTCCCTGCTCGTTGACAATGCCGACGCTCGCATAGCGATCGGGTCGCGACTGCCGATACATGACAATGATCTCGGTTGGCGGGCGAAAGGGATATTTGCTGGGATACTTGAGCACCTTGTCCAGATCCTCGCGCTTATACAGATGCACGATGGGCACATTCGAGGGCATCACCTCGAGCACAATGTCGCCATACTGACGATTCAGATCTAGAGAGAGAGAGTGAGAAACGAAGAGAGAGAGAGAAGGGAAAGGAGATTATTGGCATGTGCTGTAATGGGTTATGGGAGTCTCTCACCTGCGTAGACCTCATGCAGCTTTGTCATTTTGTAGCGTCTGAAGAATATGAGGAATATCCACTTGGTGCCCAGGAAGGGAATGCGCTGCGGTCCAGGTATATCCCAGATGTTGCGCCGCTTCCTCTGCTCAATGGGCGTCGCATGATAACAGTCCTCGAGCGGCGTATTCTTGAGCAACGGCTTCAGATAAATCGCACTGATCTTTTGCCTATGAATCGCGCAGTAGCAACCGAGTACGAGTGCCAGGGCGAGCAACAGTATCACGGCCATTACCATTGGACGCTGCAGCGGGAGGGAGTTGAGGGTTTACTTATCGCACACAAATAATGCTCATATATACTTAATACATTTTATGCAAATTTTTGTGAAACACTTGAGCTGATCGACTTTTAATTGATTTCATGTACAGCATGAGCAAAGCAAACCGGTCCCTGGCCTTAACTCAAATGTTGCTTTAATTAGAAATTGGCACCTAGATTCGCTAATCATTGATTTTGCATTGCATTGTGTTTGGGCTGTACAAGATAAGAACATTTTGGAGCTTAACTCTTTTGTTTCATTGTTCTGATAAGATAAAGACAAGCACAGTACAGTTCAAGGTTAAATTAAAAGAAAAAAACATCAGACATTATGACTTGCGAAAAGAAAAATTCGACAATCGAGCGAAAAGTAAAAAACAAAAAATAAATAAATAATAAAAATCAGATAAGAATGTAGAAGAAACTCATTCGCTAACTGACTGCACAATACTCGCTCAAGCTGAAGTTGAATTGATTAATGAATTAATGATTGATATAGAATGCCAATATTTTCAATGTATCAAGAGAGATTTCATATAATTCACAGCTGTTCATAATGCATATTTATCTCATTTATATCTATCTATGAAGGAGCTTATGAAATGTTATATCTCATATGTAACTTCTGCATAAACAAAATTTTACATGATCTGCAAACTATTAAAGCATTTGAATTGACAGTACTATATAGTAATCATATATTCTAGCTGATTATAGTGCTACTTGATTTGAAATAGATTATATAGATTTTAAAGCTGAAGGTCTTGGGGCGGATGATATTCCCATATTCTTCCTGAACCAAATTGTCGAGTTTAATTCATTTAAATTATTTAATGAATTTATTTTGAAATAATTTCAACATTTACCAAATCAACTAATCTTCAAAATGAATCATATTTCATTATAAATTATATTTGTATTTCATAACTAATATACTCTTTTCATAGAATATACATTCAATATATTAAATATGCATTTCTATTTTTATCTTCAATATAAAAACATACTTTGATATTCGGTAATTTTTGATATATATAGATTATATTTATAGGTTTTGAATATTTGATTATCAACTGTATTATCATAACAAAATATAACAATACCTGTTTTGGCTATATTCAGCAAAGATATTACTAATAAGATTAACATATTCTTAATATTATAAAAAAACAATTTACTCAAGCAACTCCTCCTCCTCCTACTCCTTCTACTCCTCCTGCTCTACCATTGAAAGTATTTTCTAGTGTTAACTTATTAATATTGCTTATCGTGTTTCTGAATTATTCTTCAACTTGCGAAATAGGCAAAAATACATACATATATAAATATTATATTTTTGTTAAGGCGTCATTGCTCCAAGCTGTCGTAAACAAAAGCCGAAATAAGATTCAAAGTTTTATTTGCGCATTGGACTATTCAATGGTGTTGCTTGGTATAGAGAAATACTCGATAGAAATCGTGAAATTCGAATTCGAACAAAACAAAAGCCAGAACCGAGGCCGAAGAACTGAGAGTAAGCAACGAAAACTTTCCCATCGTCTCGGCTTACACAATAAATTACATAATATGCTTTCTAATGTCGCATTCTAGCTGCTCGATGCTTTCTTCTCTTGTTGTTGTCGTTGTTGCCGTTGTTGCCTGCCTGTTGGCTATGTTGTTTCTGAGAGCCGGTTTTGGAGGCGACTCGTGGAACGAGGGCTTCTAACGCGCCTCTAACGACGACAGCCAACACGCGAAGACATTCATTCCCCCGTTCGATTGCGGCTCGACTCAATCTATCTATGTATCTGCATATTAATCATGGTGCCGGCAGTCGACGACGCCAGAGACGAGATCTGTGCTGAGAAGAATTCGCAAGAATTCTTATTAAAAAGCGAGTTTTTTTTTTTTTTTTCATCTACTACGACTACGACTACGACTACTATTAATGCTAGCTGCTTGGAAAAGTGAGAAGCGCTTAGAACGGCGCACGCGTCGCCCCACAGATGAGGAAGTGATTAACAGCAAAGAAGGAAGTGCTGAACTGGCTGATGATTTCTATTTCTTGTGTTTCCACTTTTCGCAAACCACAAGAATCTAACTCAATTCAACTCCAGAGAGGGAGAACCTCGAATTGAAAGCGACATTAGGTTGGCGACATTAGGGAATTGCCTAAAGTCACGTAGTTACCCCTTATGTATATACATATATATAATTCTAGTTTGGAGTTTCTTTATCTTGATTTCTTCGCAAATATATATTCCGTGTCTTATTTGATATAAGATTTATTTTTGTGTGTCCGTGTGCGAGCTCGACAAACATCAGTGGGCTGGGCACTTTCTGTTTATGATCAATTAATCATTTTCAGAATATACATTTGAGAGCACACAAGATAATTACATTAAAAAATCAAAATTGTCAACCACGACTTCCGGAAAGATCTTTGAAATTCCGAATTAAATTTTGAAAGAAAAAAATTGTTCAAATTATTTAAGAAGCAATTATTTTAGAGAATATCACAAATTAATATTCATATTTGTTAAATTGAGTTTGAATTAGAAAATTGTAAAAAAAGATTATTATTATTATTATTATTATTGTTTATTTTTTTAATTGAGAATTGATGGAATTTCTGGAATTATTATAGAATAGAATCAAATTTGATAAACAACTTTCTTTTTTTTTTTTTTTTAAATATATTTAAAGTGATCAAATGAAATAAAATTACTTTTTTAAGTAGGGCAAAAAAAAGCTGAAGAGATTGACAAAATATATATATTTTTTTACTTAACGATCGATTAACAAGTGTCAAAAGAAATAAAATAATATTTCAATTGGAGATAGTTAAAAATAATAACAAATGAAAATTAAAATTTAACAAAATATTTTTTTCCTAATTTAAAATTTGCAATTGTCAAATGAAATAATATAAATTGAAATTGTAGATATATAAAAATAATGAACATATTTAAGAATCACTTAGAACTCAAAGCCAAGAAAGCAAATTGTAAAGTTTTCTTACGCTTGATTCCACTGTGATAAGTTCTAATTGTTCACGAAAATTTGAAGCATTTTTGTATGTCACACAGCCCACTGTATGGGTCGCACGCCCGTCTCAGAGCTGTGGCATTCCTTAGCTTCATTTGTTGATCATTTTTCAGCTTTCTTCGCGTGTATTTTTTCCTTGGTATTACCTTACAGCTTTCGATGAATGCTTTCCCAAAAACAAACAAAAATTCAATATTGAAATGTAAATAATTTCGACAAATTCAGCAAATTAGTTTGCATTGAACTGATTCCTGTGGCGTCTGGCTGTCCAAGTCCAAGTGCAACGGCAAATTACTGTTGACACCTACATAAAATTATTCAGCATTTGCTTAGTTACTTAGTAAAAAATAAATGAAATGAAATATAAAAACTCGTACTTATACAAGGCGACCTGCAAACGTAGCTAAAATGTGGCACAAAAAAAGCAGTTTAAAAAAAAACTGAAAATGAAAAAAGTGTTCTACCAATTAGCCGATATTTTGTCGTTGTTTATTTTGCGAAATAAACAAGTTTAGGTTTTCATCAGAATTTACATAAAGTTTTGATCATATTCTTGGCTATTTTTTAAATTTTTTTATTGGCACATTTTTCATAATTTATGCAAATCAACCGAACCAAAAATAACGAGATATATATATATAACTTTATATAAATATATATATGTGTATATAAAACAGAATAAAAGCCACGCGATCCGCTGCGCAGTTACAGAAGAAGAAACCTCAGCTCAAAGCGTAGAACGCTCAACATCAGCAGATTATGTCACTACCGACCGACCATATAACATTGCACACGCAACGGAACCCAAACGATCCGATGGTTCGTTCATGGTCATGGCCAAGTCTCAAGCCTCAAGCGACAAACAGCCAAAAAGCCAACAGGCAAGCCAGCAGCAGCAGCAGCAGCGGCAGCAGCAGCCAGCTAACAATTTTTCGCGCATAGCATTTGTCAGCTGACGGTGCGAGAAAGAGACAGAAGCAAAGAGAAAGAGAGGGCGAGAGGGAGAAAGAGTAAAAGATAGACCGCAACCCATTAGCTAAGCCCTGTCCGACGTTTGGCCAAGTTCAATGTACGGCCAACGACGCGCATGAAAACAACTGAACAACTGAACAACTGAACAGCTGAATAGAGGAGTCTGTAGACAATCTCCACCTACCTGCCTAAGCCAAACCAAACACACCTGCCCACCTGTCCAACTGTCCAGTTGCCCACCTTGCCATCTTACCATGGCTTTGAATCGTAATAGAGAGAAATAGAGAAATTTCGCATTAGATTATTGCAGATGCGCTAAAGCCTCGAGCAAACTAGCTTTGGGCTTTCATGTTGCTCATGTTGTTGTTGTTGTTGTTGTTGTTGTTGCTTTTGCCGTTGGCTCTGTGAATTATTCAATACCTGAAGAATCGTTACAGGTAAAGTGTTTGGAGCCACCCAAAGGGCACACCTCAAAATTCTTAAAATAACACGAATCGCACAATATCTAGAAAATTCAAAGAACTTTACTAAATATTGAGCTCAATGAATGGGATTTATGTTATGTAAGCTGGCCTCAATATTAATTATAATATGACAATAATTATGCCTCTAGTGCCATATAAACAAATCAAATCAGTTCAAGCAAACACGTTACAAATTTTATTTACGCATATTTTAAATTCATTTGGATTTCGTTTAAAATTTGGAATGCGTGTTTACAGCTCATATTTTATACTCGAAAATTACATTTCAGATCAAAGTAAAAAAAACCCATATATATCATTGCCCTGAAAAGTGGCGGTCAATGCACGTTATTTGAAACAAAAAAGGAAAGAAATCAACAAAGTCTTAAAAAAACAAAGAAAGAAAAGAGGAGTGACTGGCTCACTCGCTTTGAAAATGTAAAATGTAAAATGTAAAATGTGAAATAATTGTTTTATTATTACAAATCAGGCTAACAAGAAAAGGCAAATATCAATTGCACAATGCGTTTAACGATGATAATGAACTTGAGGCGCATGTGCATATATGTTATTTGATAACAAAGGCGAATTATACCTATACGAAATCTGTGTGCCACTGTCTGCTAAATAATAATGAGTAATTCATTAATAAATCAACAAAAATCAGTTGCAACCGAAGCGAATTCACACCCAAAGCGCCCAGAGCTAATTGTTGTTTAATGTTTGCCAAAGTAATGAAAATATTTTTATAAATATATATAATATACATACATATATACATGCATATATATAATGTAATATTATTTTTATGTTTGCTGATTTCATGTGCATGTCGTATATATTTAATAATACATCTTTTGATTAACTGCAAATTGTGAAACATTTACACTTGAAAAAAAGGGAAATAAATGTGGACATATTTATGCAGCTAAAGCTAACTCTATATATGAATGATACACTTAATATATAAGGCATATACTAAATATATATTAGATTCATATAGACACACAACGACCTTGACCCATTTGATCTGCGTTGCTTAAGGCAAAGTAGGACACGATCGATCCCTAATAAGAAAATTCAATTATGATATGCAAACATTCTTTGAGCTGTATGATATATTCCACAAGTTCTTAGTTTTAAGAACTATATATGTTTAATTGATTTGATTTGACTTTTGTCAACTTACCTTATTTGTTGTATTATTTCTTTTTAAATCCAAAAAAAGATCCGTTTCGTTGTTGTTAATAGAGTTTTAGTTAGCATTTTAGGCATTTTCTTTCACTAAGTTAACTTAATTAATGAATTATTTATTTATTTATTGACAAACATATTGCACTGCATATGGTATGGTAATATGCATATAAGACTATTATCACTAACCGGCATTTGAATTGGTTTTCAATTATAATATATATATAGAACTAATTGATATTTTCTTTCTTCTAGAATATTTTATAAATATTTTAGCTATATTGCACATTGATAATATATATATTTTGTTGATTATTAAAGCTCTTTATTGCTGCATATTTTCGCGCTCTCTCTCACACACTCGCTCTCTCTCTCCTTTTCTGGCTGCCTTTCTAATCAAATTGAGAAGCTCCGCTCCGTTGTTATTGTTTTTGCTGTTGTTGGCAGTGTTGTTCTCCTCATGGCTCCGAAAACAATAGAATATGCTCAACTTGATTTTTAATCACATCCAGACATTGCACTTTTGCACTCGTACTGGAGATTCGTAATTGCTGACTGCCTATTGTTGTGTGTTGCGTGTTGTGTGTGTAATCAAAACTGCATCCGTATCCGTTCGATAGAAATATTTGGATATATGTATATGAATATGAACATATAGACGTGTGCGTTACTCAAGCCCGAGACACGATATACCGAAGGAATCAACTGAACTGAACTGAACAGAGCAGAATCAGAATCCGATTCAGAATCCAAAACAGTAGCCCGTAACCACAGTGCCCGCTGCGATGACAACTGCGACGCTTAGTCAAAGACTGACTGAATATGAATGGGAATGAGTGCTGAGCCCACGGTCTACGACAACGACGACGGCCACGATGTACGTTCGTTTGAGCGCCTCGGCAATGCGATCGCCGCGAGCGGCTCTTCCAACTGATTTAATAACCATGCGATACAGCAACAACAACAGCAACAACAGTAATAGCAATGAGAGCGACAGCGGCAGCAGCAGCGGCAGCAGCAGCAGCAGCAGCAACAACAGATGCAACAAGTGGCTACGATTCGGATCGATCGTGTTGATCGTGCAATCAACGAAGCATACGATCGATTGACCGACCGACCAGCTGTTCGAATCCGTTTTGTGTGAGTAAGGCAAGGTTCTGTCAGCGTATACAAATGTATGAGTGTGCGCGCGCGTGTGTGTGTGTGTGTGTGTGTGCCAGTATCAGTGTGTGTGTGGGGTCTGGTCTCCCGGCAGGCGATGCCGCATGATATGATAGCATCGTGTCTGACTCTGAACCATGTTGTCTACACTCACTCTCTCACGCCAGACTGCTAGACTCGCTAGCTCTCTCACTCTCGTGCGCTCTCGCTCTCTTTGCGGCACTTCGCGCTCTCCCGCTGATAAGAGGACAACAACAACACGAGGCGCGCTGTCGTTTGACTTCTCGCTAGCTGTTTGTGTTTGTTTCTCTCTGCCTATATGTGTGTGTGTGTTTTCTTCTTGTTTATTTATTTATTTGTATTTTTTTTTTTTTTTTTTTTTTTTTTTGCATACAAAAGCTCAATGAAAGTTTGCTAAGAAACAATGGAAGCCAAGGCGATTTGTTGATGTTGTTGTTGTTGAGTGGCTTATTGAAATGTTTACATTGAGAGCTGCATTTATGCAACACATTGGCAGGCAGAGGCAGGCAGAGCAGCAGCAGCAGCAGCTACCTCAATGCGTGGCCGCGTGCGCTGCTTGGTGTTGCCTCTCAGCAAGCAGCTTGGCGTGAGGTAGGTTGACTTCAACTGCGACGCCGACGGCGACGGCGACGGCGACGTCGATTGCGACTGCAACAACTGCATACACAACTGGTTCGCATAGGCAGCCGAATCAGCTGTGCCTCGGCTGTCCGTCCGGCTAGATGTCTAACCAGCTACAACAATGTTGCCGCCTCTGATGCTGGCTGGGATTTGTGCTGCGTGTGAGCGCTGCAAGCGACAGGAGACGGAGAGACGGCGAGACGGAGAAGAAGACGGAGCTGTAGCTGGAGCTAGAGCCGAAGCTGAAGCTGAAGCTGGAACGTCAATTATATATGGAGCGGGCGACGGGGCATGCAGTGAGCGAGTGTGAGTGAGCGCTAATTGTCTTGATTGAGTTTTAAATTAATGCGAATTTGAGTTGATGTTTGTATGTTGATATTGTTGTTGTTGTTGTTGTTGTTGTTGTTGCAGTTGTTGATGTTGCACTTGTGTTTTAAGTCACATAAATAAACTGTTGAACTAGTAATACTTTAATAGAGCCTACTCAGTGCCTAAAGTACTAGCATCTGTCAGAGTCTGGAATAAGCCATCAGACCAACTATATATACATATATACAGATAATATTATTTATTATGGAATTCCAACATTCATTGAGCACTCACTCGCTTCAGGAAACCAGCCATGTTTGGCTTTATTGACTTCCCAAGTAGCTCACACGCTGCCACAACGAATGCCTCGGCCTGTATCATATATTGTTGATCCTGTCGATCAAGCGATGCCTAAACAATGCGTTCAGCTTGTGATTATGTCTCATCTGGCAGCTACATGAATGAATGCATGAATGAATGAATGACTGATTGAGTGAATGCAAGCTCATGGGCTTTGCATTATTAATTAACTCGACTCTGACTCTGCTGCTGCTGCTTCCCTTTGTGAATCCACCAGCCATTATGCCATACCAGACTGCCTGCCTGCTGCTGACTGCTGCTGACTGCTGGCTGGCTTCCTCGTCTTGTCTCGTCTCCTCTTCTTGGCTTGGTCGGTAAGTCAATCAAAGGCAAAAACAAAAGGCAACGCTGTTAATACTTCTTCTTTTTTTCAATTAGTTGTATACGCAACACACACACACACATACGAGCACACTCAGTGAAACACAACAACTACAATTAACAACTACAACTACAACAACAACAAGCAACAACAACAACATGCAACAAGCCTCTTTTCCAAACGAACAGGTTTCTCACACGCTGCGGAGGACGCCAACGTTCTATGCCTTTCGGTTTGTATTTTCAAGATTTTCATTTGAATTTTCATTTTACGACAAGTTTCCTCCTTAGGTGCTTCAAACTTTTTTCCTTCGCCACATCAAATATTCTCCGATCGATTCACACTGTGTCTCTTTATATGTAAATGATAATGACGTTGACGATGGCCATGTGACGATAATGATGGCTGCTTGAGTTGCCGTCAGACACAAAGTTCTTTTCAACACTTTCGGCTCACTTCATTTTATGGACTAAAGCGTAAGACTTGGATCGGGTTTTGCGCTGAGGCCGCCGCCGCCGCCGCCGTTGCCGCCGCCGCCGCCGTTGCCGTTGCAGCTCTTGGCACACACAGCAATTGCAATTGGGGGAGCTGCCTTTGATGGAGCCTGAGCTCCGCTTGCTGCCGTGTCAGTCTCAGTCCCAGTCCCAGTCTCAGTCTCAGTCCCAGTTACACTCTGCAGCCACAGCCACAGTCGCCGTCACAGCCCCAGCCACACAGCCAGGGCTATAGCTTGAGCGTTCCCTTAACATTTAATGAGCATTAACAAGCTGCACTTAAATGCAATAACAACAACAATTGATAACAAGCAGGAATGCTCCATTTGAAGAAGAGAGAATCAAGCTGGTAAATGAGTTTAGACGATCAGCTGCTGCCCTGCCAACAATGGTTACAGCTCTTCTTTGCGATTCTCAGAATATGAAAGTAAATCCTTGAAGCCAACTTCTTGATCTCTCATTCATGAAGTGTCGAGTCCATGCCTATATTTATTTCTATTTAAAAGAAAATTAAAATTTTTAATTAAAAATATTGCTCGAATAATATGAAGTCTTTTTCAGGTCTTTATGGATATTTTCCTGAGCTCTTATAATTAGAATTTTTACTTGAAATCGATATTTCTATAATTCGATTTCAATATCAAACAGGACTTACCTACCCACATGGTGGACATGCAGGGTACACTGCAATAGCTATTCACAATCAGCTCCACGCTGTCTGAGTGCACGAGCATAAATAGTCGTAGTACTCGTGATGCGGTATATGCGTATGTCATCGTGTTTATGTGAGTGTTTCGCTTGATTAACACGAGCTGCAAATTCATTTTGCCTTGTTGTCTTCCTCTGTTTTATTGTACTTACTTGCCTATATGTGTGTAAGTGGGCTGGAAGCTGTCGGGCAGCCGGCAGATTCAATGCATCTCGGCATCCTCCTCAGCGGCTCACAGCTCGCACAGCTTCGCAGAGAGCCGAGAACCGAGAACCGTGAGCGAAGTGTAGAGAGCCATGAGTCGAGAGTCGTGCCAGTTATAAGCGGTAAATCGATGCTGAGGGCCATCTTCTGTGTGTGGATGTGACCCAATGATCTATAAAGGGCGCGGGCAGCGGCTCAAAGAGTTGATAAGAAAAGCGAAAATCCATCAGAGCAGCGATTACTTCAGACTACAACGAATCGGAACATAATCTACTATTACAAGACCCTACACATATTTACATACAATTGTATTTACAATCTACTCATTCATTGAAACACGCACACACACACACACACACACATACACATACATATGCCTGCCCCACTCCACATTTGGATTCCCATTCATTTCCATATACATTGCGCGATGTCGTCGTCGTCGTCGTCGTCGTCTTTGTAGTCGCTTTGCTTGTCCTTGAACTTGACCCAGCAGCGTTGGCGAGCGGCCCTTTATTTATTATTATTATTATTGTATATTGTACAAGTGTACACTTTTATACTATAATTAATAAATTGAAGTCTGTGTGCAACTCTCCCGCTCTCTCTCTCTCTCTCTCGCTCGTTCTCTCGATCTCTCCCTCTCTCTTTCTTGGAATCACTGCGAGTGGCTACTTATCTTTTAAGTGCTGCTGCGCGCTGTTTGTCATTTGCCTGTTTCTTCTGTTTCTGATTTTTTTATACATTTCTTTTTTTTTTTTTTTTTTGCTTTTTGCGTATTAAACAAATTTTTCTGACACTCAACATGTTGATCTCTTGCACTTTGGACTGATAACACATGGAATTTTTAACGAAATATTGCATATTTATTTTTATGCTGAGTAATTAAATCTGTAAATATGCGTTGCGATTTTAAATCAATATCATTCTTGAAAGAACTCATTACGGATATTATCAAATAAAAGCTAGTTGAGATTTGCAAAATATTTAATATTTATTTAGTAACACAAGCAATTCATCATTATAAAAATATAGATAAACGTTTTTGATATGACATCAATACTTATTAGTTGTAAAGCACTTCTCAAAATGTCTCCAATTGAGAAAACAAAATCATCTATGCATTTATACTCGACTATGCGAGTCAAACTCTGATTCTCAACATTTTGAATAATAAAGTCATTTAAAGAAATTGCAAGCTGAATATCGACTCTTAATGCAGATCGTCGTCGAATCAAATAGTCTGCTATGTGAGATTTGTATTAACATTTGAAATATAAGTAAATCGGTTAGATATAGTTTTTATAGTTTGAAAATTGAAAATGCTCTTCTTCGACTTCTACTACAATTCAATATCAAAATTAATTTTGATTTAATTAATTTAATTTAAGTATATTGTCTAAGTGATATATTGGCTAAGGGCTACAAAAGCTAGCTAATACTGAAACAATTAGAAAACTATATTTGACAATTTTATTTGTTTACATTCATGTTTACTCAACATTCATTCATGTTGACTCAACATATTCTTTTAGTTTTTAAAATAATCTTATATGACTACTATTCTTAATTCAGACTGTGGGGGAAACATTGATTCTGGTAACTGTTGTGAGAGTTCACTCTGAGCTCAGTTCGCTCTTGGGAAAACATCATTAACGATTCTTTAATTTAGTGAATTTCTGATATAGATATTTACAAATCTTTAAAACAACTCGCCAGCATAAAAATGTCTTATAACTCTTTCAGAGTTGTATTGGATAGAGCTCTAGCAGTTAGCTATAAGTGTTTTATAGCAAACATTTTATTAAGATATATTATTATTATTATTATTAACATTAGAATATACAACACACATAGTATTTAACTAAAATAAATAAATAATACATTAGTTAAGCATATGATTCATACATGACTCATTTGATTATGGGCAAAGCGAAAAGATGATAATCTCTTCTTATTCTGTAGGAAAAATAAAAAAATAAAACTAAATTCGAGTCAATTTGTGCAAAAATGCATTTCCGCATTGTAGAGAACGCGTCCGAACTTTGCTCCACATTAAATTGTTGAAGAGACTACATCTAATTCCAACTATTTCTTAAAATTGTTCGAGAGTCTTCGAGCTGGTCTAGTTTATTGAAGCAGCTGCTATGCATAGGCATCGGCATTGGCATCGGTATTTCAGCAGAGCTATGTTGATTCATTGACATATTCGGGCCATTGATCAACTTTCTCAGACTTTCTCATAGACCAGGTCTGCATAGCTCGACAGAATTCTGCCCAATGGGCTTCTCATTTTGCATAGGTCAAACATTTCAATATTTCGTTCGAACGATTTGTTGTCTGAGCTCTGGCACTGAATATGGCGCTACTCGCATTACGATCGCCCCGGCCCGGCTTGGCTCTTTGGCTCGACTCGGTCTGGCTGGCTACAATTTCAGTGCATGGCGCTTTTCTAGGTTATTTAGTCATGCACTTTTTGCAATTGTCGCATTAAAAGCGGCTTATGCGACTCGCATGCTAATTTCGTAATATTGAACGACTTTATAGGCACAGACCCGCACGGTTTTGGAATGTGATAAGAGTTTGTTTGTTTTAATCAGAGAACGCTGTTTTGGGTGCTCCCACGCTGCGTATGCTTAATTATTTTTTAAAATATTTATTTATGAGAATTTGACCTTAAGAGTTTTTTTTATTTTCTATTTATGTATTAGAGTTGGGGAAAACTTGACTGCTGTGAGAGTTATAATTATTGAGTTTCATAGAGCAGCAAATACATTTTATTTAAAGTAATTTTTATATATACAATTTTATTATTATTTATAATACATTTTCATTCAATGCTATTTATTGAATCATATATGCAAAATATTTTAAATATTTTTTAACACGAAAATATTATTTTTCAAAAGTTGTCCATAATTTAATTTAATTATAATATTATTCATATTTAAAAATTATATATGATGATGATGATGATGATTTGATGTAATTATTTTAGATATATTGCAGCAATAATTTTAAAACATTTGTATAATCTTTTACAAGTTTTTGCAACACAAATGCTCAAATAAACTGTTAAGGTTAACGATAAAATAATTATGGAACTTTGTTCATTGTTGGCAATAATCAAGACAGAATAAAATAGATATTCTAATAATTTATTCAAATTAAAATAATTTAAATAATAATATAATTCAATAAAAGCGAATAATTCTTAGGCAATTTCAATGAACGCTTAAAAGTATGCTACATTTATTTTAATACATCAATTGCATAGTGCGCACAGGGTGTTTCATGCACACACACAAACACGGATACACAGGTATGTAAATGTGAATATGGCAGCTATAAACATTTATGGCACAAGTATAAACAAATGATCAAATTTAATTAATGGCACATTTATGTTTGCTGCTGCCACTTAATTTTTATAAATCGCAATTCAGCCACGCCACGCGTAATTAAATATACAAAGCCAACAACAACAATTGTACACAGCAATAGCAATGCCTACAACAATATCAACAGCAGCAACAGCAACAGCAACAATAAACAGCAGAAGCAACAACAATTATTACGCATAACCCACGACATCACGACAGCTGGGACAGTTTTTGTTATTTCCGTAAAAGAGCCCAATCCCCAAGCCCAAGCCCATGCCCCTCTAGAGCTTTCGGCAGAAGCCACAAAATGCGTGTTTATTAATTAAGCGCATTTGTTTTCATTAAACAAACGTTTTAATTGAGCATGAAACTTGGCGCCGAATACAAAAACAGGCCGCGACAGGGCAATAGACGCTGACTGTAGCCACAGCCCTTTTTGCAACCCTTTAACCAAACACTCACCTGACAACTCAGCCACTCAGCCACCCCAACCAACTCCCCCCGTCAGCCAGCTGCCTACACACATATTTCCAGCATAACAATTAATTTTGTGTATTTTAATGGATTATTATACGAGTATCGTAGACACAGTCGAGCGAAATCCGCGTGTTCCGACACGTTTTGTCAGCCTTGATTGATGCAAAAATAAAAAACAGAAACAGAAACATACTCTAGATATTTGCATTTTGCTTAACGTATGTCAAATATATTTATATAATATAGTATATACAGATACTAAATTTAATTAAATATGAAATTCTAACTTTAATTTAATGAACAAATAATAAAACAAATGATGCAAATCATTTGTAGAACTAGGAAATAAACTAATTAAAAACAGATTATGGGTTAAAGTTCTCAATGCTTTTAATCCACTTCAGAAAGTATACAGAAATTGTATATATCATATGTCTTGATATAAATTTTATTGTATATTCATTTGAGATAACATCAGAACCTGTAAAATTATTAATTATATTCTTAAGGAATTTGTAAGTAAGAGAAATCAACGCATATAGGACTTGATCAATTGATCTTGATATAAATTTTATTGTATATTCATTTGAGATAACATCAGAACCTGTAAAATTATTAATTATATTCTTAAGGAATTTGTAAGTAAGAGAAATCAACGCATATAGGACTTGATCAATTATATCGATTTAGTTTATAAGACTATAAGGCTGCTTAGCCATTAAATGTGTTAAGTAAGGAAGAATTTGCCAAAAACGAATTGGCAGACGTTCGACTTACTTTTATGACTTGGCTTGACTTAATTCATAATATGTATTCCACTCTATACGCAGCTACTCATTTCAGCTCTTAACTCAACTCGGCCGCCGCACACAAATCATAATTTTGCTGGCCATAGATAAAGTAAGTAATGCGGCGCTTGCTGCTTGCTTGCTAAATGGATTTCCCAAAGCATTTGCCAAGTTTATGAAAAATAATCATAAACGAAGACACACACAGAGTGAGAGAGAGAGAGAGAGAGAGAGATAGAGATATGAAAGAATTTACGCACTGTTTGGCTAGGCATATAAAGTGCTTTTAAAACCCGGCCAACGAGTTGATGTGCTTGGGGTAAAAGTTCTTCTTTTTTTTTGGGCTGCAGAAAAGTGTTTTTCATAAGCAATAATAATAATTTCGAGGCCGAATTTTAATTGCACCCAAGTGGCACATTGAAGAGGCAGCGAACTGTGTCCATCTCACACGCACACACATACGGCATAGAGTGAGCTCTGAATGGAGCAGTTGAACGATGTGTTTTCAAAAGCAAACAGGCAGAGTTCTGAAAAAAAGGCGTTTCTACTCGTATATAAGTATGTAAACGTAAATAAAAAATTTAAATATATATGAAATGATTAGGGAAGCTTTTAAAAAAGAGCTAGAAAAAAAAAGAGAAAATTAATAAGGGCTTGCGTTTTTGTTTTAAAATAAGTTAAATTTGACTTAGTGACTTACTGGGAAAGATACATTTTTAGTAGCTACTACAACAGTAACACACGAAGTACGTGTAAGAGTTTTTCATATGTTAAAATCCGTGAGTTGACGACAATCAGCTGCGTCATCAGAAATATGTGAACGTTTAATAATTTAATAAAAATAAAATAATACAAGAAATATTTAAGAAATATATAAATATAATTACTTGGTGTAGAATTTTGTGGAACATATTACAAACTAAAATCTACATATGTCAAAAACTTTTTTAAGTGCATATTTTTATCTTTTTCTTTTTAGTTTTAATTTTTAATTAATTAATAAATTTGGTTTTTACATTAATAAATGTTAGCATTTGAAATCCCTATGAACAAACTTTGAAATTAACGAGCTTTCAATACACAATAACTTGACTAATAATACATCAAATACTCAAGCTCCCTTTGAACACAAATGCTAAATAAATTCACCGATTGAATATAATCAACTAAAAGATATTCAGTCGTTTGTAATATCATAAGCTAACAATCAGTATTATTGATTTTCATTTCAATTATAAGCAGTTTCAATTATTATTTTCTTTTGTTGAGCTGCCTTAATATTGAAGAGAAATGCTAAACTAAATTGGACATTCGCTCGCATTGGAATGGATTTCCTCCATTTGGCAATGGCAAAGTAAAAGTCAAAAATATGAGCGAAACGAATTTTTTAACGTTTTTATTTTTGTGTTTCTCGACTTTTACGAATTCAATTTGCGCCATTGTGTATTAGAGGGTATGTGCGAGGGGATATCAACGAATTGCTACAGCATGCCAGAGAGCGAGAGAGAGAGAGAGAGAGAGAGAGAGAGAGAGTAGTGGTAGGAGAGCAAGGTGTGGGAGTGACACACCTCACTTCGCCTCACTGTAGTGTCGCGGCAAATGTCATAAAAATATGCGACATTTCGTTTTTATCGCTTTTGAAAAACTTTATTCTTAGCGCTTTGTATAGCACCCAACACTTGGATTTCTGCTTTCTGCTTTCAGCTTTCTGCTTCCTCCCATTCCTTGCTCGATTTTTATTCTTTATTTACATTGGCAATTTCTTTGTTTTAAACAAGCAGCGCATTGCCTTTTATTTCTGTAGCTCGATTGGCGATTGGAACGCGCCCGATTGGCTACGATTTGGCTGGATGATCGGATGGGGGCTCAGCTCTTGCACAGTGGTATAGCACTGATCAAATTTGTTTCAATTGAAACTGTATTTGTTGAAATAATAATAAATAATGTAAACTATTAGAGAATAGCCACGAAAGTAGTAAAAAGTTTTCCAATCTAAACGAAAAGGTTCTAAAATAAATAATTTTAGGTAAATAAATATATTTCAGATATACAGTGCTTTGTTTTACAACTTTGCTAAAAAAACGAATATTAATGTAACGCCAAATTTGTTTTTCTTGTTTATGTATAACTTCTATTAGTTATGTTAATTATAATACTTTTATGTATACCTCTTTGAAAAGGTAATAATCAATCTAAAACTTTCCATTTACACTTTTTTATTTTAATAAATAGTTTATTTTTTTTTATGTTTTTGAAAAAAATAATAAACCGAATATTAATGTTACTCACTGTAACATATATAATATCGAATACCTTTAATAATTTTCTCTCTGTTGCATACCAGGCTGCTCTAAAAACATTTTTATTATTCTTCAATATCCAGACTTGCTTTTTTAATGTCATCGTATTTATTAATAATAATAATATTAAATATATTTGCTTTAACATTCATTAGATACTTAGTTTTCATTATATATTTATATTCTATTATAATTTATTATTAACTAAATATTTTTTTTATATCTTGTTAATATTTAATAATAATATTATTATTCAATATATACTAAATATGATTTGGTAAAATACTATTGTATGCCTGTATCTTATAACCTTCTCCGATTAGATACAATTAGTTTTCTCATATATTAATATATGTTTATATCTTTATGTTTATCAAAGCTTATATGTATTTGTGTGCAATAATTGTTAACTAAAAAACATAAATAAATTCTTTGACAGTTATACAGATGTGTCACACTGTATTGCTTGAATTGCCCCTCCACTGCGATAACGAACTCTCACTCTAGCAAGTTAAACATCATCAACAACATGGCTGTCCCTCTTCGAATGGGCACTCGAGGAAAACAGCTTTTTCGCGTCGCCATAAAATGCAAGTGGTCAAAAGAGAGTGAGAAAGAGAAAGAGCGCGAGTCACTCAGAGAAAGAGAGAGAGAGAGAGCGAGAGAGAGAAAAGAAAATCAGAAAATGAAAAACGAAGAAAAACAATTAAATGCCAAGCATCAGCAGCAGCAGCAGCAGTGGCAGTTGGGTGAAGAAAACAAGCAAATAAACTTGGTAGTTGCATTTGCGACACACGTCGAATTTCGTTCCCGCCAATGGGGCAACTCAGTTTAATTGAAATCAAGTCGACAGCGAAGGATGTTGGCGGAGGTGTGCGGCCGGTCGGGGGCCGGGCTTGCAAATCGAATTGAAAAACCCAAAAACGTATTCGAAAATCGACAGCAAAAGTAATTGAAATTGTATGAGCAACAATATAAAGTAGGCAAACGAAGGAGGTGGGGTCAGAGCAAAAGGCAGCAGCAGCAGCAGTGGCCAATCCCCCCTCCCCCTATAGACCAAGCACATAAATTGGCAAACAGGACGACGTTGCAGCAAATATCAATGAGTCAACGCTATAGCAGACAGTTCAGCTACTCTATCACAAGCCGATGTCCAAAAGTTTAAACATATTACGTTAGTATGTAATGATAATAATGAAAATAAAAAAAGAAATAAGTTATATTAATTGTGAAGACTACCAGCTCAATACAAATTGTCATTTACTTCGTGAGGGATTTTCTTTTTAATTTATATATTATATACATATTTTTTTAAAAATTTTTTATAAAGCTCGCGTAAAGTTTAAGAACTATTACACAGATCTGATTAGTATATATTAAATATATAATATAATATATAATATATAATATATTAAATTTTGATTATTTTTACGATTTTATTTATTATAAATTATTATAAAACTTTATAAGCTCAAATTGTATTTGAAGTACAAAAAATGTATTTACAAAAATTGTATTATATATATTTTAATTTTAAAGTATTCAGAAGAATATATGAACTTATTCAACTGATAACTCTTAAGTTTTTTTACCCAACTTGAAATCAGAATTATTCGTGTATTCATTCTCAAATTCTCTTTCTTGTTACAAATAATTTGCCGCAGTGAAAGAGTCCATTGTGTGAGTGAGGAAAGTAAAAAGTTTTTCAGACCTTGGCGCGTTTTTTTTATGGTTTACGTTGACGCACCCACACAGTCGTTATAAGTAGGAAAATTTATGAGCCATGTTTAAGAAATGAAAATGTAGCTATGGCTCGAACGATTGCCAGTTTCTTAAGCTGATTAGCTGGCAAGCAAAATGATTTTTAATTACTGCGTCAGAAAAACACTTTGCGCACTTCGTTCAAACTCAAATTCAAATTCAAATTGAAATTGTGATTCATTTCAGTTGGCATAGGGGTGCCCGAAGCAATTTGCAAATTGTTTTCTAAGCGCACGAACACAAAATCCAAAAGTGTCAGCAGAATAAACGCTGACAATAAATAAAAATGGAAAATGATTGAAACATGTGTGCCGTGCGCTCGTCTCTCGTTTGATATGCCACACACGTCTCTGCCTCTGTTCCTATATGTCTCTCCTCCTCCGCCTCCTCCGCCTCTTCGTCCATCTTCGACGCATTGTTATTCCCACTTTACTCGCTGTCAATAGCCAGGAAATGTAAACAAATACAAAAGCAATCAGAGGCGACATTTTTCCCATCTAACGTGAACGCGCTCCAAAGTATGCAATAAAAATATGATTAGAAGTGCAAAGAGGAAGAAGTGCAATTGTATCTACGATGATTTTACGTTCGCATGTGACAGTTTTCTCTCTCTCTCTCACTCTCTTGGATGCAGGCCATCAAATCGAATACGTCCATAAAAGTGAGTGAAGTTTTATATGGTCTCATTCTGTTAAAATATGTCTATATATGTACATATATATTGAAGAATTTCTATATATTTTATTAAAGCTTGAGCAATTCACATGTGCTAAGCTGACTTCATTTCAAATTTTTTGTAAAAGTACAATTTTATATTTATATATTTATATTAATATTAATTTTTTGCATTTTCACTTTAAATATTTTATAAAATATATTTTATTTTCAAGTTCAATTTATTTCGCTCATTGTTATGACTACAAATTTTGTTTTCTGTGAATGTATCTTATAATAATTAAGAGTTTAGACTAAGAACTAGGCCTTATCGACTTAGACATTTATTAGCAATCATAACATGTGGTATACATAGTAACATAGTAAAATTTACTTGTTATATTATTTATAGTTTGCTTTATTAAAGTAAATTTTAATTTAGTATTTGCCTACAAATTTTCATTAAGAATTGTGAATATTATTTAATTATTGCTATCAACTTATATTAAACACAATGACAAGAATTTATCAACTTAAATATATGTATTCTATTATAATAGTTAATAAATATTATAACTAATATTATAATAAATATTAATAAATTTTATTAAATAAAATATATCTTAGCATGAAAAAAACAAATTTTTAATTAATAAATAATATTTATGATAATGTAATAAATTAATAAATATGTAAATATATTATAATATATTATTAAATTATTGAATTGAATTAATGAAAATATATTTAAGCAAAAAATCAAATTAAATTAATTAATAAATAATATTTAAAATATTTGTATATAATTATTAAATATTATAATTATTATAAATATTATAATAACTATAATAAATTAATATAATAAATATAAATATAATAAATAAATAATATAATTATTAAATTTAATTAATTGAATAGAAAACCTAATTTTAAAATTTTTATACCCTGAACCCATTGAAAATGGGAATTCAGGGTATAATGGTTTTGTGAAATGTATGTAACAGGCAGAAGGAGACGTCGCAGACCCCATAAAGTATATATATTCTTGATCAGCATAAAAAAATAAGTTGATTGAGCCCTGTCCGTCTGTCCGTCCGTCCGTCCGTCCGTCCGTCCGTCCGTCCGTCCGTCCGTCCGTATGAACGTCGAGATTTCCGAAACTACAAAAGCTAGAAAGCTGAAATTTCACATGAACACTCGTATGTTACTTACGCAATACGAGTTTATTTTGTTTTTTCGATAACTCGTCCCATTTCCAAATTATCGATAAAAAATCGAAAATTCGATTCAATTTTTTAGGTTTTTTGGGTATAACTACTACACCGTTTAGCTAAAGACTTAAACTTTATATATTTAGATAGATATTATGGATACGCAGATTTTGTAGTTTTCAGATTTTGGATGCCACGCCCCCTTCGCCCACAATTTTGAAAAAACGCATTTCAAATACTAGAGACTTGCAATTTGGCACAAAGAAAGATTCATATATCCTTAATCTACTCTGAAAATTTTATGAAGATCGTCCATCTAGAAATGGAGTTATAAGCGTCCAAAGTTCAGCCCAACCCACCCTCAAGCCACGGCAGCAACTGCGCAGTTAGCAGAGCGCGCGCTTATAAGTGCGTAAAGAAGAAGAGTATCACTTTTTTTGCAGGGTTCAGGGTATCTCGTAGTCGAGCCGTCTCGACTAGAGCCTTCTTACTTGTTGTTTTTATTTCATTAATTTAAAAACAGTTATCTTCATTATTATTATAAAATGCAAACTTCCACTAAAGGTTTTTTATTGAAATTAATGACTATTGAGATGACTTTAATTCTGAGCCTTATAAGCATTTCATATAATTTAAATTTATATTTTCCATTTGTTGTATTATATATCTATATACATATATATTAATACATCGCATATGGCATTGCGAAAGTTTTTTGCTAAGCGCACCCCCAATGGACTCACTACAGTTTGTATAGCTTAGATAATGCATTACAATATCAATAGGCAGCATTGATATCATGACAGGCCCAACTAATACCATATTGATTGCTTATCAATAATATAACCCTCTCGTCCTCCATATCACCTTCAGAGCAATCCCAAAGCATTTACACCACATAACTCGGCATCAGGCGTGGGGTCTGTTGAAGTATAAAAGGGTTTTATGACCTGTTGGACAAAGCGTAAAAAAAAGGGAAAACGTTAAACAATTTTATATATATAATTTTTGTTTCCTCTACGTATTTTTTATATTTTTTGTGATGGGGAGAAAGAAATCCCGAACAAACATTAATTTGTAACGCACGTTTGGCCAATTTTGGTTTTACAATTTGCTTTCTTTTGACCATACTAAACCAACAAAATATACCCCAATGACCGCATAACGAGCCGAAATCAATTTGCCACGTTGATAAGGTTAGGCCCAAACCAAACCAAGCCGCACAACCCTTTCGGGCCGTTGGGGTAGCCCTGTCATAGCCGGGATTTATAGATATTAAATTAGACAAGATTTTAACGCGCACGTAACTTTGACATACATCAAATCCCGGTAACCCCGAACGACTTAACTTTGAGTAATAACCATTGGAAAAATAAAAATAAATACAACACTAACAAAAATGCAAATTATATGCCAAATGTTGAGATTTTCTGTTTGTCTTTCATTTTACTATTTTCCTGCTGACCATTCAAATATTGTCGAATGCCTCTGAATGCTGCACACCTGTGACCTATCTCCCATTCGACATCTTGCTGTGGTGGGCCCCAATTTCACGTTGAAATCGCATTATAATAATACACCACAATAATAATAATAACAATAATAATACCAAGAGACAACACTTTTGCATGAGGTGCAAAACGGAGCTTGTCCGCCTTGGCCAGCGAAAGGTCAAATTGAATCGAATAAAAGTCAAGTCGCAGCTGCTTTTGTTTTTAACTACAGATACTAAAAGCATATTCAGGATTTAAATGAATATTGGCCAAACAATGGGATTTGACTTTAATTTAAAAAGAGGTGAAATAAATTAGGCTTAGATTAGTATAACGGACTTTGGGCTAATGTTGTTGCATGTCTGAAATTATTTTAGGTTTATAATGAAGTTTAGAATTGCTTTCGTTAATCATATTTTATATATCTTAGAATACTCCCAAGACTAAGCTCCATGAAAAGTTTTAATTAAACGAGTTCAATTTCTTATAGGCATACACACTTGCATACAGAAATGCACAATCATACATATCATATATCATATAGAAGAATGTGCGTTAGTTCATCACATAGTCAGCTATAATGTCGCTAAATTATTGAATAACTTCATTCATAAATATGTAGACTCTATGAAGAGAGTAAATGAAATATACACATTACTGTTTGATCTGTTTTTATGTTCTTTGCGATATACTGTAAGCTAAATACAATCTAAAGTTTAGAAATCCATCAATTTTAAAAACTGGAATCAGATGTATAAATAATATGCAACATAAGAGGAACCAATCAACTTTCATTTCCTCACGCTCTTGGTTACTGCTTCTTCTGATGCTGCTCTTAAGCGTTTCTAAATCATAATAGTTATCCGTTTGAAGGCTTACGTTTTGGTCATGGGAGATACGGAAAAGACATATACACACGCTCTTACTTTGAGCTTGATTAAGATTGTTTTCCGATTCCGTCTTTGTGTGAGTGTTTTGCGTTGAGCTATGCACGTCACACTCTTTTAAAGCGAGTTATTTCGCGAGTGAAACGATAGATTCCCGCTTACACTCTCTCAAAAGGTCTATGCAGACCGACAATACATACATGAACACATTCATGCACACGCACGCTGTCGATGGGTCTAGCGAATACCACTCGCACACACACCAACACATATGTACAAAATTTTTAGCTGCATTGAGCGCAACAAAAACGTTCTTGAATGACGAAAACAAATCATCTCCGTCTGAGTGCGAGCGAATTCGATGAAGACGACTGCAATCCATAATTCTCAGACCTTTTTTTTTTTGTTTTCAAAGTGTGATTGCAAGACACCAGTTTTCACTTTGAGAAACACTCACCAGATACTTACAAGCTCTATCCTAAACCAGTATATCAATTTATTAGCAATATTTTTAAGTCATAACTTACATATTTGTATATATGATATGAAATATCAGTTTTCAGCCGATTTATCAGTTGTCAAGCACGGATTGACGTCTATCACGCTTCCCTTTCCGTTTACAATTATGCTTAATAAACTAATTAATAACAATTCTCCATAAAATAACAGATATATAACTAAAACAGACTTTATTCAAAATTTGCTTAGCAGTGTCGAGGCAATGATTTTCAATAATTTCGCATAAGAAAGCAATAAGTATTCAATTTAACTTCAATTCTATAAAAATAACTTCTGTTTATTGTTCAGCTCAGCTTTTTTTTTTAACAATTGTCTTCTAAGGAAGAGGCTCATAAATACCAGAAAAGAGTTCTTTATATCTGCTCTGCTCTTTGGCAGCTGCTGCACTGCGTCCCACTGTTCGCTCGCAGTTTAATGAACTATGCGGCAAAGCGAATCTGACCTGGCCGTCAGCATTAGCCATGGCTATTTGCTTTGAGTTGATTTTAGTGCTAACATGTGAAAAAAGAGGCTCACAAATTATTTATTAATTACCCGCTTCTTTAATTTATTTTTCCCCCATTTATTGTCTGTCTGAGTAAGTTTAATCAACTTTGGACCACTTTTGTATTCGAAATGCTCCCGCATGGCCATTGAGAATATGTTCAGAGACACATTCTCTGCTTATCGCTGTTGTCATTTCTTAGATTTTGTCTTCTCAGTTTCTTTTTTGCGCAATAAAACAATAAATCAATCACGGTTAGGGTTTATTCAAAGGCCGCCTCGTTTGTGCCTTGTTTTGTTATCTATTTCAACTTTTTAGTAGTTTGTTAGAATTTTTTTTATTGTAGTCCTCCTCGTAGTTGTGGGTATTTATGAGTGTACGTTAAGAGAGGAGAAAAGTTTGGTAATTTTCGTTTTCTTTTTTCTGTTCGAGATCTGTTAAGTGCGATAATCTGTTATGACATTGTTGTATGCATAAATTTATATTGAATTGTAGAGAAGATCAAAGCTGGAGATGCTGGGCAAATAAAATAGGGTATGCCTACATATACAAACATACAGGATATATACAAGCATAAATAAATGAATAATAAAGTCTATTAAATAGAGAGCGAATAGCAACAGCTGTGGTGAAAAAATCATTTCATTTACTCACAGCTCGCTTGACTGAAATAACTCAAAACGACTTTGAGTGAAACTTTGAGTGCAAAGTGAGAGCGAGTCGCTCGCGCCGCTCACAAACCAGGTGCGACAAACAATGGCGGCTTCAGCTCTTTCTCGCTCTCACTCACACTCTCGTGCTCGTGAGCTCAGAGTGTTCAGTGCGCTTGGTGGGTAGGTGTGGCCTATGCCTCGCCTCTCAATTCCATTGCGTTCCAGTTGTGCTTGTGTGTTGTTGTTGCGCTCTTGTGTGTGAGTAAATTAAAATTGTGTAGTTTATTATTAAATGAAGAGCATTTTTGTATTTGTGTGCGTATGTGTGTGTATCTTTGCAATGCGTAATGTATGTGTGTGGCTATATACGCATGCATGTATGTGTATGCTTATGCATATGAGAATTGTAAATCGTTTCCATTGGAGCAGTCACATAATAATATTGAAATGTTAATTAGCGTATTAATTAAGTAATTTTTTTTTATTTGTTTGCATTTGTGTACTGATAAATGCGTGAGCAGACAATTAATCTTAAATAAATTAAAGACCGTAAATTAAAAAAAAAAAAAAAACAATCTATATACTTAAATAATTGTTATATTTCTTATAAAACTTATTTAACATATATAAACAGTTGTACATAATGTCCTTGAAATAAAATGATATTTTAATTTGAATTAATTTCTACCATTTTTAAATTTTTTGTTTAATTTTCAACATTTATATTTATTACATTGAATTATGGCAACATTTAATTATTTTAATGAATAAAGTCTGAGCATGACAATGCAAAAAAAAAAAAGAAACCTTTATTCAATCCATGCCAGTTACAGCTTCATTTAATATTTATAGCTTTTTAAACAAATAAACAGCATTCACAGTCGGGCCGCGCCTCAAGCAGAGGCGGAAGCCACCCACCAGTAGCAACAACAGCAGTGCAAATGCACTCAACCACACACATACATGGGTAACTCTCTGGCATGTACCACACACACACACACACGCACACACACAACGTAACCAGTCCAGTTCCAGCTCCAATCCAATCCGAAATAGTTGATTTTAATGATGTACATAATAAAATTCCCATTCGTTTTGTGCCAATGCCAATGCGTTCCAGCTTCATTGCATGTTTACACTGATTGTGGAACGCACAAGCTCACACACACACACACACGCACACACACATATACCTTAGCTCGCACAGTGATTTACAAAGGAGAGAACAAGGCAGCTGCTTGTATGTTATCTGTGTCTTGCTCTCTCATGCGGGATGCTGCCTTCGAATGAGTGGAAAAGAGCAACCAACGGTCCCAAACAGGGTTGCTCAGACGATTGCGACTGCTGCCGCTGAGATTGCCCAGCGCTGCGGGTCACCACGTGAAGTGAAGTCGTTCGAGTCAATTTCGAAATCATTCGTTAGTCTTAGGCCTAAACAAGCGGACACGCGCGCGCGCTCCACTCAATCCAAGTCCAATTTCGTACATGATCACGAAAAGCTGACGGAAATTGCGGAAATTCGTGTTCTCAAATGGAGCCAAGGCATGCCACCGAGTGCTAAGACTTTCGCAGTGAACTGAAACACTTTGAAAAGATAAAAGTTCGAACAGCAAAATTGAGTTTAAGTTTCATTATCTTGTGTGATTGTTTCGACCAAATTGTTCGTGAAGACACCACAGTTAGCCAAATATAGCTTGCTTAGCCAAACTAGTTCTGAGTGCAACGCGTTTTCCACATAATATAACAAGCTGGGTAGTCCATTTCTGCACGCTACACCCGCGGGTGGCAGTTGCAGCAGCAACAACTCATCTCCCACACCGGCGTCGGCAGCCAAGCAACTTGCCCAAACCTTTCAGCTATCGGCCAATTCGGCCTTCAATCTAGCCCTGCCGCCCAGCTTCTATCATCGCCTGCCCACAGACGTGCCCGCTCCGAATCCGGTCAACGCAGCGGAGTGCGTGCCCTCGCTCGACTACGTACACTCCTCGCCCAGCACCGATCCCGACATGGATCTGATCAATCCCTATATGCGCCATCACAGCTTCGCAGCTGCCTCCCAGAGTAGTCCGCCGTCGGCGGCGCAGCGCCATCATCTGGCCGCAGCCGCTGCAGCGGGACTGAGCAATGGATTCGCCGATGTGCATGCCCATGCGATGGCCGCGGCGGACTACCAACAGCAGCTGGCAGACTATCACAGCGCGGCAGCAGCAGCGGCTGCCTATGCCAACAGCAACAACAACAATAACAACAACAGTCCGCTGATGCTGCTGAAGGCGGCGCATGGTGGTGCTGTTGGTGCTCGGCTCACGGAGGCCAAGTCATCAGCTGAGGATTCGCCCTCGACAACGCCGCCGCCAGCCTCGTCGCGTCTGCACTCGGAGTCGTCACCCTCGCCACGGTACGAGCACAACTCCAGTCCCGGCGTCGACAGCGCCAAGTCCTTTGCATTGAGCCAACGCAGCAGCGGCGGCGAGGAGCATTGCCAGAACAGCGAGTCCAGCCCGCCGCCATCTGACTACAGTCCAGAGAACTTGACCAGTCGCAAGTATCAGCATCCTAGCAGCGGCCTTAATCCGCTTAGCCTGCATAATAACAACAACAACAACAACAGCGGTAATCATCCCAACAACAATAACCACAACATCAACAACAACAACAACAACATGGAGCACAAGCTGCCATTGAGTTTCCTGGGCCCGCCGCTGGCGGCACTGCATTCCATGACCACAGAAATGAAGACTGCACAAGGCGTCGGCTCTGGCGCCGGCAGCGGCATTGGCTCCGCTGGCAATGGCCTGGTCTATGGACACAGTCCCAACTCGCATCTGATCAGTGAGCGCGTGACGGGCTCGTCCAGCTCGAGCAGTTCGACGACAACAAACACACAGGGCGCCGCCAATCCACATGGCATCGATACGATACTATCGAAACCGCCGCCCGTAACATCGGCGGGTCTAAGTGCTTTAACAGGAGGTAAGTTGGAGCGTAAACAGAGTTTTTTATATGATATGGAAACTACAATTCAAATTCTATTTCAATTTGATTCCAATGAAAACTTTTTACTTTTTCAAATAGTTCTTAGATTACACGAGATAGATATATAGATAGATTATGGGAGATAGATATTTAGCGTTGGTTATCATTTAACTACATGAAGATCATCTGAACCAGTGCAACTAACTGAACTCAGTTCTCTTACCACCTCAATCTATCCACAATCTAAGGATTATTTGAATATAATACTCATAAAATAATGAAAAATAATTATAAATTTAATAAAAAAGAATTCATTCTATCTTCGATTTACATTGAAAGTTATTTATGTGAAATTTATCATAAAATAATGAAAAATAATTACAATTTTAATTAAAAGAATTCATTTCATCATCTTCAATTTACATTGAAGTAAGTTCATGCCATTCATTGCAATCTATCAAATTCATGATTATTGAAATTAATTCCATTAAATTAAATTTATCGTTATTTTCAAAAAAAAAAAAAAAAAAGTTTGTATAATATATGCATTCATTTATGTACAGTATAAAATTAAATTAATTGTTGTTTTCCAAAAAGTTTATATATTTATATATATTTGAATATGTTTCCTAACTGTTATGCTGTCTGAGATAATGAAATACATTTGTTAACTAGAGATTATTATTTAAGCAATGATACATATTTTCTTTTTAGTTTGGAAACGTACTTGAAATTATATATTCAGGAAATATTTTATTAAAGTTTAAGCATATCCATTTTTGATCAACAATACATATATGCACATATCATAAACAGTTGCTATTCAACAAACTTTGTGGATAAAAGCTTTATTTTTTTTGTTTCAAAATGAGCTTTTAGTTATATACTAAATGAATATTTAACTAAAAACTAGTTTAGCTGCAATAAAACCAATATTCTACAAATCTAGGCAGCTATTGCTAAACTGAATTTATTCCAATAGTTTTTGAATGAATGAAATAAATAATAAATTAAATAATAATAATGACTTAATCTCTGAAATCTCTAAGCAAGCCAAACTAAAAAGCATATCGAAAATGTTTCAAATAAATTAACATATCAAAAATATAATAAATAACAAACCACAATATATTAAATATTAATCAGTTCCATATAAAAATTTAACATAAATAAAAAAAATCAATTATAAAATATTTGAAATTTTGATTCATATATGTTAACGTCGGGGTGGCGCTCCAGATACGGATGGTTGAGATGCGGGTGGTGTGTGTGTTCCGAGTAGGTTGTCGTCAATCAATTGTCAATTGATGATAGAAAGTAGGTAGATAGGGTGATATTTCAATTTTCTATTCACAATTTTATTCAATGTAAGTGAAGTATGTACAATGTGTGATCTCGTATAAGTGTTTTAAAAGAGAGTGAGAGAAAGTGAAGAATGCCGGAAACACTTGAAAGGTGGCTGCGCGCGCCCACCGCTCAAGTGGCTCTGTTGTTAACAGGACCATGTTAATAACAGATCACCGCTCAAGTGGCTCTGTTGTTAACAGGACCGTATTAATAACAGATGTGGTGTGGAGGAGGAGGAGCAAAAACGTTAATGTCAGATTTGACATTAACATACTCCCCCCCCTTGCAATGATTGCAATGACGTCTTGTTGTCCTTGGTCGCGCAAGAGCCCGACAGAATCCACCCGAGTTCGGTGTTCTGGGCCAATGGGAGGCCGCCTATGCTGGGAACGAAACCCGGAAGCAGGATGTGCGAATACACATCCGCCCCCAGCACTATGAGCACCGAACTGGGAGAATCCCAGCGAGCGTCGGCCAGTGTGATCCCGGGGAACGGGGATCTGCGCTCAATGGCACGGACGGGTGTCCGGCAATTCAATTGAGGATCCAATTGCAGGATCAAATCCAGTTTGAAGTCCGATGTCTTAGAGGCGACGAGAGCCGTGCAGACCTGTCCCGGACCAACGCTAGTGATGGGCAGACCGAAGGTCCGTGCCAGTTCAGCGTTGATCCGGCTGGTGGGACTGCACGGGTCGATTAAGACTCGGACATCAAACTGCTTTGCTGGAGTGTGCAGTGCGATAATGGCGGTGGGCAGGATGCTGACGTCCTTGTGTTGCATCAAGGTCGACAGGGTGGGAGAGCCGGATGCCGGGGAGCTTGAGGCGCGTTGGCGTGCTCGGCGACGGGTCCTCTTTGTCCCTGGGAGATGAAGCAGCGTGTGGTGGTCTTCCCCACACGTCTTACATCCCTGACGGCTGCGACAAGTTGGCCCGGAGTGCTGGTGCGCCAAGCACTTTGGGCAGTACTTGTTGATAAGTGCTGCCCGCAGACGCTTCTCTACCGGGAGCCCCAGGAAACGCTGGCATTTGCGCAGCGCGTGGACTCCTCGGCAGACGCGGCACCGGAAGGATTGCACAGCAGCGGGTGCTCCTTGCTGAGATAAAGGCGCCATAGCTGGAAGAGATGAAAGATGGTGTAGATGAGAGTAATGGTATGAGGATGAAAATCGTACACCTAGTTGGACATCACAGACATGGCCTCGTCCGATGGTAGCATAATCCACCTGGACGGGCCTACGAGTACTATCCCGAGCGGTGAGGACGTTTACCACTCGGGCCATTCTATCCTTTCCAGGATAGACAAGCTGTATGTGGGCGAGTCGCCATTCAGATTTGGCGACATAGTCATCTTTGATGATGAGCACATCCCTGATCTTCAATTCGCGACGTGGGGTGTGCCATTTGATTCGCTTGTGCAGCTCCTTAAGGTACTCTTCCTTCCAACGGAAGTAAAATTGTTGGAGGAGAGCCTTAAGTCGCTGCCAGCGATTGCTCAGCGTCTTTGCTGTGCTGGAGTCGTAAAACTCTGGAAAATATTCACGCAGCCTGTGGTTCAGAACTTGCATCGCAAGATCGGATTGACGGCCTGGATGAAGAGTATCATTCAGGCTTTTCCCATTGGAAGAGGGGGACGATGCGTTGAACACCTTGGTGGTGGTGCTCTCGGGCTCCAACGGTGCGTGATACGGCAAGTAGAAATTGCCAAAGTCGGGTTCCTTAAATGGGAGTGTCACGACACATGAGCCAGAACTGTCCGTCTTGGTTGTTTGGACGGCGTTGTCTTCACCAGCGGAATCTGGCTCCCGGGTCACTTTGGGAAGACTCTTCACCTCCCGAGATTTGGAGAGGAGGTCATCGGGCGTTAATTCCTCAGAAAAAGTGACTCGGGTCGTGAATGCTGAAACCTTTTGTAGTTTCTGCGCGACTGGACCAGTAAGGACCCAGCCGAAGATAGTCTCTTGCCCCATTAGAGAGCCGCACAGATTAGGGCGGAAGCCTCCTTTAACGACCGCTGGAAGGATATCCGCTCCTAAGAGGACATCAATTTTAGCGCTCTTAAAGAATAAGGGATCGGCTAACGGAAGATCAGGAAGCCCATCTAAGAGGTGTTGAGAGAGGGGATAAGATGGCAGATTGCCACACAACTGAGGAAGGACGAGAGCCGATGCTTCAATCCGGAGCGTCGGTTCCAGCGGAGAGCCGATATTGAAATTACACCGCTTCCGCGACTGAGTCGTTACCGACCTTCCTAGGCCCGACACCTGAACCTGCGCTGTTTGAAATGAAAGCTTCATCAAGCGAAATAGCCTTTCAGAAATAAATGTCGCTTCGGACCCCGGATCAACTAGAGCTCGGGCGGGAAAGGTGGCTCCTCGGTGACTCACATTAATGACAGCCGTACCGAGCAATACACTTTGTTGACTGGTTGTGCAATACGATTGCACAACGGGGCCCCCCTCGGACGTTTGAGAACTTTCGGAGGCGGTGGAACGAGCTTTGCTCCCGGCGCGGCCTTCCCGATGAAGGAGTGTGTTGTGCCGAGCCTTGCACTTGGAACAATTGTAGATGCTAGCGCAATCTCGCAATTGATGGCCGTGTGCGAAACAATTCAGACAAAGCTGCTTACGTTTTACGTAAGTGTCTCTAGCCTCGACGGACATTTGCAAGAACTTCGGACACAGACGAATGGGATGGTTCTCTTTTGCGCACAAATCACACTTCTTGGTTTGTGGGCGTGTTTGAGTCTCAAAGGAGTTGACTCTTTTTGAGACAGCAGTGGGGCATTTGGAGTCGTTGACTGAAACTTTTGGGGCTGGTTTGTCGCCTTCCATCGCCTCGAGCACGCGAGCGCGTTCGGTGAGGAAGTGGCAGGTTTCAGCCCAGGACGGGATCTCGGATTTGTCGGTTAGCGAGTGCTCCCAAAGTGAGCGTGTGTGGTCCGGCAAGTTCGATGTACACTGGAAGACGAGTATGCAGTCCCAATTCTCCGTGGAGATTTGAGCATGCTCGATGGAAGTGACACATCTTTGGATGGTGTCAATCAGTGCTCTAAGAGCCGAGCCCGACTCTTTATTGACCTTAGACACATTGAGCAGAATTTTAAGCTGGCTGTTGACTAACTGCCGCTTGTTTTCATACCGCGCACACAAGGAGCCCCAGGCTGATGCAAAGCCGTCGTTCGTGAGAGGACACTTCGCGACTATCTTATTTGCATCGCCTGCTGTCTTCGAAAGCAGATGGAACAACTTCTCTACTGGGTCTAAGCGCGAATTGTTTATATAGACGGCTGTGAAGACGTCTCTGAAAGTAGGCCAGCGCAAATAATCACCGTTAAACACTTCCGTGTCTACGGCCGGAAGGCGACAGCTGCCAGAAGAGGTAGTGGGTGTGACTGTAGGAGCTGGCGGGGCACTCGACGCGGAAAAGGCGTCAATCTGAGTATCTAATCTGGATACGCATCGTTCGTAGACAGTGTAACAATGGTCGAACTTAGCTTCCATAGACTCCACCTCGCCGCTGCCAGCCCCTTGACCCAAAGCTTTGGAACATGCCTTATATTGGCCCTCTACGTCATCCCATAAAGCGTTGACCCGTTTCTTGCGAGTCTCAAGGATACGGATTGGGGACGTCTCGGTTGAACCAAAGTCCTCAGGTATGCCAATACGGGCCTCAAATTTGATAAGCAGATCAGCGGCGGAAATAAACTCAGAGAGAGACATGTTTGAAATGCTTGCAGGCTTTGGACTGGATCGAGTTACGACCGGACTGCGCTTGAACGCGGTGGAGGGTTGTGATTTCCCAGAGGGAATAGGAGAAGCTGAAGTGCTGCGTTTAACTAAACGCGAAGAGGGTACACTCAATTGCGTACGACGTGACCGATCAGACATGAATATTGATTAACAGGAATAGTTTATTTATTCGAAATAAATAAAGACGAGAGTAAATTAATTTAATCAGAGTAGATTAAATTAGCAGGATAAATTATTATAATTAATTTAATCAGAGTTGATTAAATAATTATAAGAACGAGGAATAATTTATTTATTCGAAATAAATAAAGACGAGAGTAAATTAATTTAATCAGAGTAGATTAAATTAGCAGGAGAAAATATTATAATTAATTTAATCAGAGTTGACTAAATAATTATAAGAACGAGGAGTAATTTATTTATTCGAAATAAATAAAGACGAGAGTAAATTAATTTAATCAGAGTAGATTAAATTAGCAGGATAAATTATTATAATTAATTTAATCAGAGTTGATTAAATAATTATAAGAACGAGGAATAATTTATTTATTCGAAATAAATAAAGACGAGAGTAAATTAATTTAATCAGAGTAGATTAAATTAGCAGGAGAAATTATTATAATTAATTTAATCAGAGTTGACTAAATAATTATAAGAACTAGGAATAATTTATTTATTCGAAATAAATAAAGACGAGAGTAAACTAATTTAATCAGAGTAGATTAAATTAGCAGGAGAAATTATTATAATTAATTTAATCAGAGTTGATTAAATAATTATAAGAACGAGGAATAATTTATTTATTCGAAATAAATAAAGACGAGAATAAACTAATTTAATCAGAGCAGATTAAATTAGCAGAAGAAATTATTATAATTAATTTAATCAGAATAGGTTAAATAATTATAAGAACACGGAATAATTTATTTATTCGAATTAAATAAAAACGAGAGTAGTTAATTTAATCAGAGTAGATTAAATTAGCAGAAGAAATTATTATAATTAATTTAATCAGAATAGATTAAATAATTATAAGAACACGGAATAATTTATTTATTCGAATTAAATAAAAACGAGAGTAGTTAATTTAATCAGAGTAGATTAAATTAGCAGAAGAAATTATTATAATTAATTTAATCAGAATAGATTAAATAATTATAAGAACACGGAATAATTTATTTTTTTTCGAATTAAATAAAAACGAGAGTAAGTTAATTTAATCAGAGTAGATTAAATTAGCAGAAGAAATTATTATAATTAATTTAATCAGAATAGATTAAATAATTATAAGAACACGGAATAATTTATTTATTCGAATTAAATAAAAACGAGAGTAGTTAATTTAATCAGAGTAGATTAAATTAGCAGAAGAAATTATTATAATTAATTTAATCAGAATAGATTAAATAATTATAAGAACACGGAATAATTTATTTTTTTTCGAATTAAATAAAACGAGAGTAGTTAATTTAATCAGAGTAGATTAAATTAGCAGAAGAAATTATTATAATTAATTTAATCAGAATAGATTAAATAATTATAAGAACACGGAATAATTTATTTATTCGAATTAAATAAAGTCGCTATGTTGTCAGCTACTTGCCGTGCGATAGTTCAGCAGTGCGAGCACTAATATCCAGATCACGATATTTGTGAGGTTCGATAACTTGTAACTATCGGCACGAACAATGTGGCGGCTGGCGATTTTCTTTGTTTTGATTCCAAGTGCCAGCACTAGTTATGAGTGAAAAGTTTATATGCGTAAGATAGTTAAGATAATTTGTGTATTTATTATGTTATGTGACGTGTATATTATTACAGCAAAAATAAAGAAGTAAATGTGCAAAAAAGGAATCCTTGTGTTTTATTTATTTAATGTCGTGGGTGGGTAAATATAGAGAGGTGTGCGAGAGTTATTGAGAGTCAGCTGTTGATCGCCAGCCACTCCAATAGCATATATATGTATGTTAATTAAGTGTTTCCTTTTATTATAAGAATATAATGCAATGATCGGAAGAAACGGCGGCTGTTGCCGACGCAATTGTTTATATGTTTGTAGGCTGTGTGTACGTAATTTATGTATGTAATTTGCGCAAGTGTAACAGCTGAAGATTCGACAGCACTTTCACTTGTTCTTTGGAAGCAGACAAATGTACATACATACGTAAACACGAAAAATAAAAAAAATAACAATATATATAAATGTTGAAATTAAATAAAATATATGTGAATAATAAAACAACAAGTGATAATTTTATTTGTTTGCCTTTTATTCATTGATTCATATTTTTTTGATTATATATGAGGAGGCTGTAATAAATATGTATATCACTGTAATAAGTATGTATACGAAGAATATACGTGCACGTTAAACATATACATATATGTGTATATACGTATGTATATACGTATATATGTATATGTATGAATGAGTATATAGACTAAAATACACAGGTAGGACGCATGCATGTAAATGATTTATATATATGTAAATATATATGAATGTATGAAGTGAATGTGCGAATAATGCACACGGAGGACAGATGAAGAATATGGCGGCTTTGGAAATGGCACACACCCGAAAAGAAAGATGGAGGAAGGCAAGTTCAATGCCCCTGAGTCGCGCTTCACCTATGCGGCAGAGGTTATGAACAAATGACTTCTCTTTTTTCACTCGTCACGATATGAGAATAGATCAGCGATAACGGACATAAGCCAATTTCGGCAACGGAAAGCGTACATATAGGAAGTTATATGCAGGCTCGGACACTTCACAAGTTGCACTTGCACAGACACAGATATAGGCAAACTCTAACTGAAGCTACCTGATCACGTTGCAGTAAACGGCTTATGAATGTATATTTAAAGACTTATCTGGTCGCCTTGCGGATCGCTGGATGTGTTGTAGGATATATATATAGTTATATATTATCCGGCTCGAAGGACCAATGTTAACGTCGGGGTGGCGCTCCAGATACGGATGGTTGAGATGCGGGTGGTGTGTGTGTTCCGAGTAGGTTGTCGTCAATCAATTGTCAATTGATGATAGAAAGTAGGTAGATAGGGTGATATTTCAATTTTCTATTCACAATTTTATTCAATGTAAGTGAAGTATGTACAATGTGTGATCTCGTATAAGTGTTTTAAAAGAGAGTGAGAGAAAGTGAAGAATGCCGGAAACACTTGAAAGGTGGCTGCGCGCGCCCACCGCTCAAGTGGCTCTGTTGTTAACAGGACCATGTTAATAACAGATCACCGCTCAAGTGGCTCTGTTGTTAACAGGACCGTATTAATAACAGATGTGGTGTGGAGGAGGAGGAGCAAAAACGTTAATGTCAGATTTGACATTAACAATATAGAAAACTCTATTTAGCTCAAATTAAAATTATTTGAAATTTACTAAATATACAATAATATTCAGATTGATGCTTAATGAAGTTTACAGAGTTCGATTTAATAACCATTATAAATACAATAATCAAATTTATATATTTGTGCATCATTATGCAATGCGAATGTATTGAATTGACATTATGCACGGCCCCAAAAATTGGTTGAAACGCTTTAGGTGCTGGTTCGTTTACAAAAATTCCAAATGTTTTTTTTTTTTACTGCATGAATCCGGTTTGACGTGATTCCACAATGAAATAGCAATAGCAATAGCAACAACAACAACAACAATTGAGAGCACCTCCAACCCTTTCCCCCTAGCTAAGCAGATGGCAGAGGCAGAGTTGAGAGCATTTTATTGGACACAATTCCCAAAAATCATATAATATCGAAATTGCAAAATGACGCAAAGCGTAATGCGATACTTAAACGTTTAGCAATTAGTTGTCAAATTGTTTGTAATTAAATCAAAATGACACACGAAAAGCAGGGCGAACGTCGACGTGGAGATGGAGGAGGTGGAGTAGTAGTAGGAGAAGGAGGGGGAGGAGGAGGAGGAGGAGGAGGAGGAGGGAGAGGTATCAACCACATACATATATGACTTTGCCGTTTCACTGAAATGATTTCAATTTTTCGACAGTTAAATGTAGCCCAATTGTGCGGCATGACAGCGCCGAGACCGAGAGTCAGACCAATAAGGAGTGGGTCAACATTTGTTCGTAATAAAAAAAAAAAAAAGAGTTGTAGGCGAGAGTAGGCATAGCCAGAGGCAGAGGCCACCAGCTGGCCAAGAGTGGGTGGAGGAGATCACCTATGCGACAGGGCGTTGACAATTTACCATAAAACTTTTAATTAATTTTAACGAGGGCGTTTATATGATTTAATTTCATGTTGTTGCTACTTTTGTATTGTTAACGAAAACGAAAATCTTTTGCATTCAGCTCGTGACAAATTATTTAATAGCATCAAATTAATTCACTCGAATCGTTTAGATGTTTCAAGTTCTTAGCACAATGAATTGCCAAATGGCTAAGACACATGGTTTTTGAGGTCTTTTGAATCTTTTATGAATAGTTTCTTATTAGAAGGTTACAAATGAAGTTAAATAAATTGATTTATTCGGTAGCTTTATGATAATATGAAAATAACTAGATAAGTGGATAAAGAGATGCATCGAGGAATTTAAAGGCAATCTTGTAAAAATAATTAATTAATTAAAATTAAATTAAATTGAAAATAAAACAAAACATAAAGTTTTACATAAATAACAGTAGTAAAAGATTATAATGAAAAAAAAAAAAAACAAATTAAAAAAAAAAAAATAAATATAATAATTAGAAATATTTCTCAATTCAACAAATATTGCAAATTAACAACATAGTTGGCATAGCTGAAAGTTCTTACCCTAAAAGTATTCATATTCTGTATAGAATAGTTGAATATTCTATATTGAATATTATTAAACTAATTTCATTATTTTCCTGTATTTTGCACTGATTTTATAATGAAAATTGAATTGGCTAAAATCATTCGTTTAAGCAATCACATCTCTTGATATGAAAAAAAAAGAAAAAAAGATTAATAAATAAAGAAATAAATTTAAAAAAGATATTAGCAGTATTGCATCAAGGAGTTATGCCTGCAAAATTAATTTCTGTCTATAAATAGCCCTGAAAGTTATTTCAGGGAGGTAGAGCTGTCAGATAAGATATAAAGGTGTTGTATAACTGTCTATGAAAATATATAAACAGAAATAATATAATAATACTTTCAAAATGAATATAACATATGAGACATTGATCTGAACAAAGTATATGCGCTATACTTATAATTTACAATTCTAATATCAATAAATTTGTTAATAAATTCTTTAAAACTTATATATATTATTTAATAGTGATATATATATATATATATATATATATATTTATATTAATTTAAATAACATTTTCTTACAGCTGGCATTCCACGTTTCTCCATAGCCGCTGCTGCGGCGGGCATGGCCCAATATCTGTCGCAGAGTCAAGGAGCGCCACTGAAGACGCACGCCGGACACATTGTGGATCGCACGCATCTTTACTGGCCGGGACTGCAGGGTCTGGTGGCCAATCCGATAGCGTGGCGAGAGCGTCTATCGAATACAAGTAAGTGAATGAAATCAATATCTGAATATGAGTAAATATGTGTGAATATGTGCACTAATTTGCACAAATCAAGCACTTTACAAGATGAGGGATCGATCGCAGAACAATTGTTATTCAGTGCATTCAGTGCGATACGGTGGCACGTAATTTGGTTACAATTGTGGCCAGGCCAGCGGGCCTGGTCGATGATTTGTCAACAATGAAAGCCACACCTCGAGCGACTTCCTGTTGATACCGTTAACAAAGCGCAGCGAATGAGCCAGCTGCCCCTAATGATCATATGGATCGCTACTCAAGTGATTACCAATGTGACGCGTCCAATGTGCTTAGTGCATGGCCCACGGCCCATGGCGCATTGTCGAACTCATTAAAAGAACTGGCAGCAAAAATAAAAGCAAACGAAGAGAAATACAAATAAAGGGAATCACTTTAACACGATCAGCGATCAGTGATCGGAGATCGGAGATGGACGCATCCAACGATCAATCTATACAGCTGACAATGACTGCACATAAAAGAAGAATTTATTTAACTGAAAAGCCATATGAAAAATTAATTTACTCGCATCTTTCGCTTGCGAGCATTGAGCATGGAGCGTGGAGCATTGAGCATCAAACATCGCTTGGCTTCGTTGGGGTAACGATTCTCTGGATCTGGTTACTTCATTATTACATCTATTTATAAGGTTCCGCTGCCGCTCTCCCCCATACTTCACACCTAAGCTCATTAAGTAATCGCCCAACTCCAGCTTCAACTCGAGCTCGAACTCGTTTTCACATTGTTTATTTATTTAAACGCCCCTTCGCTCTCCCTCTCCTTGCTCTCTCTCTCACTCTCCCTCTCTCTCTCCACGTCTTGTGGTTAATGATCGTTCGCAATGGCAATTGATTTGATTTGATTTGATTTAGTGTTGTGGCTACTGCCAGCAGTCACTGAGAAGTCAGTGGAGTCAGCTGCTGTTTGGCTTTTAATTGCGCCCGTGACTGTGCACATTTCGCCAGCTGGGCTTAAAGTCGGAAATCGAACATAATTTTCTTATTGAATTAGTAACGAGATCGCCAGAGAGCGCAGCAGAAGAGAAATGTTTGTCTTGTGTTCGACTCGATTTCTCAAGTGTATCTCGGAATGCTTGCTACCAAGCATGCTTCGATTAAGTAAATATTATTTTAATTGATTTGCCAAACAGTGTAGAGCTCTAGTCTGAAGTGTGAGCTAAGTGGAGCAGCCTACGAAGTTCAGCAGCCAAGCAAATAAAATAGTTATCTCAATGACCTTATTTCAAGGCAATGCAGAATGTCAGCTTGAGATCTCTGATATATTAAATATAAATTTAAGTAATACAAAAACATTTCTGAGCTAATAAAAGGGTAATAGATAGTTATAGATAATCAGAGCGAGTTCTAATGATCATTAAAATAGTAGCTTGATGTGAATAGTTAAGATAGTCGAAATCCTCTTCTGAATAAATACTCTACAATATATAGTGATGACTAATTTTTGATATCAAATCCGTTTTACTTCTACTTCTTGATATCGTCAATAATGATAGTTCTATTTACCTATTGCATAAATTGTGATAACTAACCTTACCCATGATATTTGTGAGAACTCTGTTGGATTAGCATGCAATGCGATAGATAAAAATGATAGCGACCTTATTATTGTTGTTTAATCTGATACTATTGTATATGAAGTTCTGTACCCTTGATTGGGTGAATATTTAAACACTGTGCACCCCAGGCCATAAAAAGCGCAATGAACTCATCGAAACTCACAATTATGCAATGAATTGCATTGCAAATATTAATAAAAAGCGATAAAGGCAAATGAGCATTTATTTGTCATAAAAAAAAAAAGTGTGACAGGGCAAACTCAATTAGTGATAAAACCAATCAATAAATATATGTGTGTTAAATACTCAAATTGTAAAAAAAAAAGTCAAAATCTATAAATAATAATATATTAATCAACATATAAATAATATAAAGAAATATTTACCCAAAACAAATATAATTTAATAATGAGACAATATTTATAATTACTTTATTGTTATCAAATCAAATTCAAAAGAATTGTTTTATTAATAAAAATGCTTCAGAGCAAGAATTTTTAAATATCACACGAAATTAAGCTTTAGCGAACTATCAATCAAAATCAAAACATTTAAATGTTAACACATACAACGAATAACAATAAAAATAATACAACAACATGAAGAAATCATAACAAAGCGCATAGCATACTTTTGTGCGCACATATAAATTCAAATGAGTGAAACTCAAATGCCGCCATTTTTGGTGCGATGTCCTGTGCGCAGCTTTCGCATAAAACAACAGACACGCACACACACACACTGACACGCACACACACACTCACACTCCACGTACATATAAAGCTTTTGCTGCCTTGTTAACATGACAGCCTACAAGCACATAAACACACACACACAGACGCGCACACACACACACGCACAGCTGCCCCGTTTTGGCATACTGCTCAGCCTCCATTTGTTGTTGATGTTGTTGTAGGTTCGTCTAGATAATAATGTGGCAACATATTCTTGTAGCGTCTGCGTCTGCCCTTATCTTATGCCTAGCTGCCGCCCATTCCATAAAGCAGCTACATACTATATATACCCAACATTTATATAGAGCAACACATACACACACACACACATACACACATACAGAGCCGTAGACAGGCAACGATATAACAACACTCACTTTTTCCGGTAAAAGTTTTTCTTTGCTCCCTTCGCTTTGTCTGGCTGAGCAGCTGTCGCATATTCGTCGACATCGGCGGGCAGCCGTAATATGTATATACAAATAATAAATAAATAAATATACAATTTTTATGTAAATAATAAACGCGCACACAGCCATCATTTTGTGTTTTATGTAAATGTGCCGAAAATGTGGAATATATGACAATGTTTCGGCTGGAAAAATCATGTGAAAACAATGAGGAAAAACCATAGACAAGCAAGTGAAACATGTTTTTGAAGGTTTTTTGTGTGTTCATCCTTTTATTATTTTACAACAAATTCAAAGTGAGTGCTAAATAGTAGATAGTATATAGTATATAGTAGATAGTAGACAGTAGATAGTAGATAGGAGATAGTAGATAGGAGATAGAAGATAGAAGATAGAAGATAGAAGATAGAAGATAGAAGTTAGAAGATAGAAGATAGAAGATAGAAGATAGAAGATAGAATATAGAATATAGAAGATAGAATATAGAAGATAGAAGAAAGAAGATAGAAGATAGAAGATAGAAGATAGAAGATAGAAGATTGAAGATAGTAGATGGTAGATGGTAGATAGTAAATAGAGTAGTATTTGGCCTACTTTTCGCACATTGTATCTCCTCACTCGCTCTCTCATCTCTTCATCTCATTCACTCCCTCATACAAAGCGAGTAAAATAATTAACTTGAATACGAAAAGTAAATATGGGGTACAAAATAAAATGCGTTAAAGTATATCATAAAAGGTAGCAACAACTAAAACTACTACCAGTTTTATAGCAGTCAGATAGCCAACTAGCCGTATATAGTCAACGGCAGCAAAAACCAAGTTAGCCAAACGGGCTGACCAACTAAAACCGCTGTCTACATTTGACACAATTCATTAAGCTTAATGAAGACAGCAGCAACGAGGGCCAAATAAAAAGTTAAGGCTGCCAACAGCAAAAGGGAAATACAGAGAGAGAGACAGACAGAGGCAGAGAGAGAGAGGGAAAGAGATAGTAAAGGGCTGTGCTTAAATCTTTTGCTAGCTGTTGCGTTTAATTAAAATTCAAGTGGCGCATTTTGTACGTCGGTGTCGTCCTTCTAATCGCTACCAAAAGAACTTGTGCTTTAAGCATATAATCGCCCATAAAACAGGCAATAAAACAATGCAATGAAGCCGATGTACGATGCAGAACGAATCCACTTAATGAGCGATGCTAACTGCGTAGAGGTTTATTTAAGAGAAAGATTCACTGTTATGTTTACTCTGCTAATTGGCGCAGACATATTACAAGATTGTCAAAGAGGGCAATTTGAATGAATATGCATATGCTAACGGATTAGCTATTATTGTGGATTGTCGTTATTATAAGCTGTCAGACATATATAATTTGTATATGAGAGTTAAGTATTAAACCTAATATGGAATCAGTTTTGTTTCAGCATGTTAGTAAATACTTTAAGTTAATATTTCTGAATTTTTCCTCAACTAACTAGTAGTTCCCAGTTCAAAGAATTATAGTGAATTGTACTAAAATTTCAATCTGCAAACTGTAGATCGAACGATGATGATCTTGATGAAGGCAAATAGTCTTCCTATTCATCTGTTAAGGGTGCATGCAGAGGCACATTCAACATATCAAGCAACATCTAATTAGAATCTCGATAAATGTATATATCCTTATTCTCAATCAAGCGAATAAGTACAGACAGATTCTCATATAAAACATTAACCAGTTTATATTCCTATTCAAAATCAGATACACTTGTAGCTTCATTTAACCCAGAAAATATTGATTTCATCATTTTCATTTTACTGTTTGTCTATCAACAGTTGCCATTGTCGCCTCTGCACATGCTCTGGCTCTCACGTGGCCGTAACAAATGACTTTTTAATATTTTCAATAAGTCAGCAGCCGCAGTTAGCCAAAACATAACACGCCCACCTAACGCGCCCCTTGCCCAACATTATTAATATCAATAGCGAATAAAAGCGAAATCCCAAACCGAAAATATTAATGCTATAAAAAAAATATATACAACAAAAAGAGAAGTAGGCGAAAAATATTTGGACATGAACAAAGCAACAAAAAATATGAGCACAAAAGTGCAAATGCAGCGTTGGCAACAGGGTGACTTATGCGATTATAGACAACTGGCACAGGCTAAGGCAACAGCTAGGGGAGCTACGAGGGCTCGAGCTCTAGAAACTGCTGCGAACTGCTGCTGCCACTGGCAGAGCCTGCGCCTTTGCCATTTCCACTGCCAATTCATTTTTCCGTTTTGTTGCACTGCGTGAGGGCCCTGACATGAGCAAATAAACGCTTCATATTTGTCGGTTATTTATGAGGGTTCTTGGGACGCAGCTGCTGGGCCAATAGATGGATAAAACAGAGACGAGCAGCGAGAACGAGCAGCGAAAAACATACCAAACTCGCGACAAAAAAAGAAAAGAAAAATAAAACTGAAAACATTAATGAAAATATTTTCTAATACTCTATGAAAATGTAGTGAAAGATAGCTAAATAGATAGAAATAATTCTAATTTAATTTATATTTAAGACTCTTTACAGGTGCTTCCTCATAATAGGAAAAAAAAAATCTTTTTGTTAAAAACTTCTCTCACTTACATTTCCCTAACACAAAATTCCATTGGAAAGAGTATTTAATATGCCACACAAACCCACATTGCTGCTAAGGATTAGGCTTGTTATGTTCGCCAGACTTGGCCTTGTTTCCTTGGCACCCTCTCACTCCAAGAGTTTATTAGGAATGGGGTTTTCATAGCTTGTTAAGCTTACGAATTGTCTGTGAAAAAGTATGAAATACATTTTATAGCTCATATTTATTTTGTTACATTTTTATTTAGTTTTTCTTTCACTTTTATTTGTTGTGCATTGCCATTGCTTTGTGCAGTTGCAGCTGAGCTAAGAAAAATCTTGAATTCAAGTTGTGAATATATTATGAGAAAGGTTTAAAAAGAAGCGACAATTGAATGAGTCAAGTGATGAGCATGTATTAAAATATATTACTTATAAAATAATAATTATTTAATATTTTGTTATGAAATACTTGATTATAAACAATTTGTGATTAACCAAAAATGTTTGCAAATTGATTATTTCTCGAAATCAACTATAATATAAATTAATTTTCTAATATATAGTTATAGCAATACTCTATATACACTATATACTCTATATACTCTAGCTGGAAAAAATGTAGATTGAATAAGGGTTTAAATCTTAGTTATTTATAGATTTTGATTTCTCTCAAATGATTTCATAAGCATTTCCTCATCTTATAACATATTTAATTCAAAACGCTATTTATAGAACAAATTTAATTGAAATTTTGGTCCCGCTTGAGTCTGAACTCAGAGTTGTTTTGCAGTATTGTTGGTAACTTTAACTTTCCACACAGCTCTTGCTTTGCTCACGTCACATGCTCAGTCCATAACCAAACTGTCATAATTTAAATTAATAATATTAGACAAAATACACCAAAGTATCATAAAGGGACCCAAGTTTCAGCAGAACTAGTGCACAGTAGAAAGAGTCCAGCTCGTATATTCGATGTACATATAAGTCTCAAGCGGTACACACAACAGAGCCGGAGTCTGCAACCCTCAGCAGCAATGCCACCCACCCACAAGCTGGCTGTACAAATTGGGCATCACCTTTTTACCTAGCGCCAGGCGTGCCCTGTGCATATTTAGTCAAATCATTTCACATAATTAGGGATCATTTAATAATGGGGTGACATTAATTGAAAGCATACACACACAGCCGCTCACACCCAACAAAGAAGAGGAAATAAGGGCTGCTCAGACCACCCACCCACATTGCTAGACATGCAGAGAGCGAGAGAGAGAGAGAGAGAGTCAACTGCTGCCGTTTAATTTTATGACCACCACCCAGCCTTTGTCCACTTGACTGCCTTAATGAGCCTTCTCAGGCGGGGCGGGCGGCTGGCGTTTGTTCATGCACGCTCTAGTGGAGGCGTGGGCGTGGTCCCAGCTTTTATTGGCCTCTTGTCGTCAGCGTCGTTGTCGTTTTGGCTAATTGATTTTAATGAAAGCCCGAGGCCCCACGGACCCAACGCTTAGTGTTGTGGCTCCCATAAATTCTGTGGTCAATTTGGGTTTGTTAATTGTCGCAACGTGTGCTCAGGGCCCACAACGTGGGATACTCTCTCTAGTTGTGAGCGTAATTAGTGTCTAATTGTTATGCGGAGCTTGCAAAAATGAATAGCCAAAAACAAATTAGATTAGATTTTCGATGGGACACAATGTTTTCAGTTTTTACCTGCTCAATAGCTGCAGCAAGATACCTATCTATTAAGTTATAAATTATACATACATATATATATACATATATATTTATATGTTTGTGTATAAAGTCCCATAACAACCCCAATAACCCACAATAAACGATTGCTCAACCATCGCGCTCCAAAATTCGCAGCTGTCGCCAAATGCGCGCGCCATAAACAATTAATAAATGTCAAAAAACTTTGCCACAACGACAACGACAACAACAACAACAACAACAACAACAACAACAACAACAACAATAACAACAATAGCAATAACAAGAGCAATTCTCTTACCTTGCCAACTTTATTTTAAGGACATTATAATCTCGATAAATTTCATGAAATTGTTTCATAATTAAATCATTTCAAATTGTCCCAACTTTTTGAAGCTTGTAAACACGACTCTTAAACGTAAATTCAACAAAGTTTTTGCCAGCGAAATGTTTTGTTTATGAATTGATTATTGCTATAAAAGTAAAGCTATGCAGAGGAGAACCCCGTGTGAAATGATGGGAATTTTTCTATAAAGTTGTTGGACATAAAAGTACTTGAAACATTGTTTAATTAAATTATGTTTATAGCAATAAAATAATAATATTTATACAATAATAATAAAATGAACATTATCAAAAATTTAAAAACAAATTATCAGAAAGCAGCATTATTTGTTAATACTCCAACAAAAACTACAGATTTCTTTTTATTTAATATTATTTCATTTGCAAAAAGATCTATAGCTTAAATAAATATTTGTAGATCTTTATCTTATGCTGCTTATTATTAAAATTATTAATGAGAATTTCATAATAATAATTAAAGAGAAGAACAGCAATATTTTCTAAATTTTATTATTATTTATTTAGACAAATTTAAATAATCCATATTTATGAAAATTTCTTGTCAACTCAAGTTATTTTATTTACAAGAATAAGAAAACAGAATATATCAAACAGATAAACAATATGAAATACTTAAACTTAAGCTTTGCTGATCACGTCCATAATATTCATAAAAAAATATAATACATTATTCGAATATTGTATACATTTATAAGCAAAATCAACTAAATCTATTCAAAAAAAAAAAAAAAAAAAAAAAAAAAAAAAAAAATTAAAAAGCAAAATAAGCGAAGGTAGCAGCATTTTTAGATTAGTCTATGTTTTAATTATTTATTAATTTATGTATATGTCGTATCGGTGTGACATTATGACGTTGTGTTAGTTATTATGTTGTGATTGACAGTTGCAGTTGTATTAAAGAGAAACTGACAACTAGCGCTAATCGGATGAGTTAGCATTTTAGTGACAATTAAAGGATGTCTCATGAGAAAAGAGACAACCATAGGTTTTGCTGAACGTGGTCTCGGCTGTCGCAGAGTGAGAGTGAGAGGGATATGCCCTTCACACAGGGTTGCTATGATATTGATGAACGAGAATATGCAGCCAAGAGGCAGTTTGAAAAGAGAGTCGAAATAGGGCACTTAATCAGAGACAATTGAATAAGGAAGGCGTTGTGGAAATAGAAGTCGGCGACATCGAGAATTCGTTGTCAGGCAAACATACCATGGAAGGCGAGAATAATAATTATAACGCTACGACATATATATACAATTTTCTGATTATTAATAATTTCATATACCTAAATTTTTGAGATTCGTTTATATTGCATATTATTTATTTTCATAAAATTTATTAATAAGTTTATATTCATTTATATACCCAAATATTTTAGCTGCGTCTACATTTTATATTCTTTATTTTTGATTAATAGAAAGATCATCCAACTTAACACGTTTCTCCAATTTCTAATCCTTTACAGTGTCTGCAAATTTGTCACAGTCCCATCAGCATCATCCATCCAGCGATAAGGATGGCAAGAAGAAACACACCCGCCCAACATTCAGTGGTCAGCAGATATTTGCGCTGGAGAAGACGTTCGAGCAGACGAAATATCTGGCTGGACCAGAGCGCGCCAAGCTCGCATATGCCTTAGGAATGTCCGAGTCGCAAGTTAAGGTAAGCAGCGCCACACATTACAGGCATTCAAATTAAATACTCATAAAATGGCGACGGGTCGCCCAACTGCCCAACTGCCCAACTGCCCAACTGCCAAAAAACAAGCCAAACAAACATGAGGTAAAAGATATGCGCAACTTTGCTGGTGCCCCGCCCACTGTGCATTACCCCGCCCTTAACTTTTGTGGCAATTTGCATTTTTATTGAAACGCAAAGCTCATGGATTTTTGGTTTATTTTTTGCCGAAATCCGCAAAACAAAATGGCGCCAATGGTCTGCCCCTTGGTGCACCCGTCGATTGTGCCCTAAAGGCTTAGTTCACATCTCTCTCTCCCACCTCGAAGCCAGTCCCAGCCGCCCTAAAAGAACAAAAAAACATTCCCCATGCGCGACATTTTAAAGTTGCTGCAAAAGGTCGACGGTTTTTTACCCCCCAAACCGACCGTAAAATGTTATCAACATATAAATCCTTTGTGTCGTCAAATTTGTTGAGCGGCGTCGCCATCTCCAATTCCATCTCCATTTCCATCTCCACCTCCACCTCCATCCACTGCCATCATCGTTTTTGTAATCCTTACCAGAAACGCACGTGTCATTGCCGTGGTCCATAAGTCGCGTGTGTGACGCGACTTTCGGATCTCATGGGGTTTGTCATTTAAATTAGCCTTAAGCCCGGCTAGTTAATTGCTTTTGCGTTTAGCTTTGTTTAGTCAATAGGTAAATGGAACATATGATAGGCAAATTTCAAGAAATCAAGTATTTAGGTGGATTGATATTAAAGAATATTATCTGGAATATGAAACAAATTTAACTAACAAAATTTAACAAACAAGATTTGCACTTACTTCTAATAAGAAGATTTAAAAAATATATTAAATTAAGAAATACAATTTATATTATATAAAAATTAAGAAAAATTAATAAATTAAATTTTTAAATTAATTTATTTTCCTGTTTAAAAATAAATAATATGTATACTAGAAATACTCTACATATTAATACAAGTTTTTTAAAACGATTCACCTCCATCTCATGCAAAGCTCGACTTTCAATTGATTAAATTGGTTTACTGTTACACAACTCCCCGCAGACTATATAGTATGTAAAAATCGTTTCAGATTTGCAATTTCATTAGTAGTTGGATGGTAACATTTGTCAACCAATTTGTAGAGCTTAATAATTACAACCCCCTTTGCTGAGGCTCGAATGGAGCAGCCCTTAAATGTGTGTCTCGGTGGCAAATTGTGCACAAATCAGGTCCTTGGATTGCGAGATAGCCAGAGTGATAAGAAATCACGTTTATGATGAGTAAAATGATTAATTACCAATGAATGAGGCCGTTGGCATTGCAAGGCATACGAAACGAGCAAATTTCTATGTAGACCCAGGCAGGGCTCGAGAGTAGGACGCAGGATTGATGGCTTGAGCTGCAGCTAAATATGCGTCATTTGTGCAGAGGCCAAGCAGAGACAGGGAAACAGATAAAGAGCGAGACAGTTAGAGAGAGAGACAGAGAGATAGATAGAGAGTGAGAGCGAAAGATGGAAAGCGTCTGATGACGAGTACAAATGGTCACAGAGATGGATGAGTGCAGAGCAGGATTGGGTTGGCCTCTGTCTGATAGACATGCCAAATGACTGCATGACTTTTGGGTGAGTGTAAATTAAATTCTGTGCAAGGACGCAACAACGACGACATCAGCTTCATACATATTCAATTAGTGTGCGTTTGTGTCTCTCTCTGTGTGTGTGTGTATGTGTGTGTGTGTGGGTGGATAGCATAGAGCTTCTCTTCAGATGAAAATGAAAAACAGCCATGACGATGATAGTATGCAAATTGACAAACAAAAACACAACAAGAACTGCACAAAGCCCCCGCCCGAAATATGACAGGCACACAAAATGCAAAGCAGACAGTCGCTCGCCCTCTGTGTGTGTGTGTGTGTGTGTGTGGGCGTCGCTGCAACTGGGCGTTTGCCAAATGATCTTGACAAGAATAATTGCGCTGTTATCATAATTAAAACCGTTTTTGGACACAACACACACGGACTCGCAGCCCAATGCCACATGAGGGACATTTCATTTTGGCAATCATTTAATGCAAATGGTCGCCATTTTGTACGTTCTTCTAACGGTACCCCGTCTAACTCTCTCTCTCTATCTCTCTGCCTCTCTCTTGGCCTGTGAATTATAGCGTCTGCGTCCATTATTAATGACATTTCTGCTTTTGTGTCTTTATGGACTTGTGTAGTTAGTACAAGCCATAATATTATTGCATGATTCGTTGTTATAGCTTTTTCGTGATTTAGCTTTTGCATAAATGTATGAGATTTTCCCCAATGATTGTTGAGTGCAGGCATGTAAACACATGCGTCAGGCAAATGATTTGGACATCGACTTGTGTGGCTCTGCCTGGGTCGTGTTTACGTTTGAAAACATTTAAAAGCTAAGCTAATAAATTGAGAAAAATCTTAATAATTTTACTTGGAGCTGAAGCAGTTGAAGATTTCGATTGCGAAGTTGAATAATTTAAATGAACTACGCATCGTTTTTATTATTATTCAAAAAATAAATTTTTTTATATAAATTCTTGTCGCATAATTAGCACATTTATATCGAAAGCTTGTGGATCAAATCGATTCGTTGCGTTTGTCAAAAGTGTCAAAGGCATCAGGCAATGGAACGAAGTTACAGACCGACAAGTTGACAATGGGATTGGCCAGTCATAAAACTTATGACAGATATGTGAAATATTGTCTAATTGATTTTTGGTAATCGTATGGAATAGACCAGCTGGCTGCCCATTGTTGCCAACTAATGGATTTGATTGTGTGTTAATGAATGGAATGAAAATTCTATGAAGAACCACCAATAACAGAGAGAGGGAGAGAGAGAGAGAGAGAGAGAGAGGGAAGGTGGAGGCGATTCATCGATGACTGCGCCATTGCTCCACACACATAGTTTTGAACTCACAATTAGTCAAATAGAAACGGATTTTATGGGCGCTGGAACGCTGGGACGCTGGGTTAATGGCCAACAAAATGCAAATAAATCAGAAACTCACATAAATACCTATACGTAGTATACGGTCATATAAAAGGGAATGGGTGAGCCTGTAGCTCGAATTGAAATTTACGAGCCACTTTTAAAGAGCAGAACTACAACAACAAATTGTTTGTTAACCAATAGGAAATAAAACGAACGCAGCTCCGACTTGACAGTCGATGGGCGAGGGCAGGCGGACAGGTCTGAGGACGGTGCTAAGGGTTTTGGAAGGTGTGTGCACCGCCATGCTGTAAATTTTCATGAGTTTTAAGTACCCAGCCCGATCCGATACGATCCGATACAATACGAAACGTAACCAGCTCGAACAGGACGTGCGTAAACAAATAAATTTCCAATTTGGCCAGAGTCATATATTTGCCAGCGCCGGGACAAAATGCATAATAGTGTATGTGCCCAGTGGAATAAAAAGGTTTTTGATTTTGACAACCAACCAGCCGTTCCTATGAAATTTACATAACGCTTTTCATCCTTATCTGGCCACCGACACCTGACGGATGCCCCGCAGCGGTGCCAAAAAGCAAAACAAAACAAAACAAAATACAGAGCAGCAGCCGACACTGCTTGACCAAAACATTGGCATATGTTTTATAGCATTGCCTCCTGGCCGCCATAAATAAATCCGTCTGCCCAAAATGCACAAACCAATCCAATATGGCATGCCCATGCCTCCATGCCGCCAGCTATCGAAGCGTAACGCTGCCACCACGTCAAATTGATTGCCACAATATTTGATTGACTTTGACATGTTGGCTGTCATAAATTTCCTAGTGTGTGTGCGTGTGTGTGCGTGCGTGTGTGTATTTCCTTGCATGTTTTACCACTGACGCTTCTAAGGCGATCTTGATCTCGCTTGGTGGTCATAATAAAACGTATATCCGAGACAGCATACGGTGTCAGATATACGGCACAATATTTATAGCTCCCTTCATTTATTTGAGTGAATTTTAGTTACTTACTATTTTAACAAATTTAAATATGCAAGCAAATAATAGTATTATTGTTCATATTAATGGTTGTGCGAGTGCTCAGGCAAAGTGCAGGCAAAAGAAATAGAAGAGTAAGACATAAAGATATATAAAGAAGTTGGCATTTATTTCAAGCTCACGGCTTAATATTTTTTTTTTTTTTTTTACTTTTTAATCTAAAAACAAATTGAAAAAGTCAGGCTGATATATAATAACTATAGCAAGTGGAATTTTGGCTTGTTACTATTTTCTTAGTTGTTGTATTGGCGGCCCGATAATAAGTACAAAATCGTGGTTGTATTTCCTCGACTTTATTTAATGTAAAAAGCTGTGTCTTTTTTCTTCGTAGTTAAGTGTATAGCCGTAATGCAAAGAATGTAGGAAGAATATCCTAATCGCCGATTGCGAAACAGTAGGAGAACTGGCGTGGGAGTTATGCTATTAACAGATCATAACACTGTTAATAGCATAGCATGTCGTCGTGAGGGAGGAGCAGCTCCTGTTAATGCAATCTGACATTAACATTAGTTTTAAATGCAAGAATGCATTCATTTCCAACAGCATAGGACTGCACAGTAGAAAAGTGTCTAATAGACAACAAATTATATTCAATACTTAAAAAAATCATTTTTTTTTTCAATAAAATACAATGTTTTATTTAATTTTTGATTTGTGCAGAGCTGCATACAAAATGATTTCAATATGAAACTGTAAAATAAATATATAGAAAAATCATGAATATAAATAATATATAAATTTGACATTTAATTTGAGCTTATAATCACTCTTAAATATTTATTTTAAAGGCAGAAAACAAATTTAAGGAATCAGATATATAATAACTAGAATTAGGCATTTCTTTCAAGCTTTGTCATGACTTACCATAGAATAGTATTAGGTAAATCAATTGAGATATCTTAATAAATAAAATAATCTATATACAGTGTATCATATGATTGTATTGTATTTTCATATTAATGTATTTAATACAAAACAATTACTAGAAAAAATGTTAACTAGCTCGAAGAAACACTTTAGTTATATGGATAATATTTTTTAAAATTTTTTCCTAAATATTTTCAAAAGCTGTTGTTAAATGCATTCAATAATGTATTTAATAAAAAAAAATTACAATCAAAAATGTTAACTAACTCGAAGAAACACTTTAGTTATATATTGATTATATTTTACAAAAATTTCTCCTAAATTTCTCTTAAATGCATTGTGTTAAATTAATTGACATTTTAGCTGTGATTCCAAACTGAAATGCTTAAGGAAATATTTCCTCTTTTCGAGGGAATCACAAACTTTGCTTAGCCCAGCTCTCTTACGTTACCTATAGACGTTAGCATACAAAATGATTTACCATAAAAATTACATACTTGCTTATTTTATAGAAGAACATTATAAGCATAAACATTACTTACTTGCCTTAAGTATTCCTATTTTATAGAATAACATTATGTGACTTGCTGTTAAATTTTGAAGCATGTAATTCATGCGCCAAGCCAGTGACAAGTCTTGAATTCAACAGTCTGTTGCCTTCCACTTAGAAACTATGCTTTAGTGGGTGCTAGATGACGCATACAACATCGTTATGATGTCGCAAGCAGGCAGATGATGGCAGGGCTCTGCTACCCTATGGGCAAGCTACAAGCTGGCCACACACACACACATACACATACAGAACAGAGAGAGCATTCACTCAACGCCCCTAACCAGAGTGAAGCTGAAGTTCACGTTCTGGCCAAGCAAATCCCAAACAACATGGACACAGCTGTTACCAAAAAATAATGACCATGAAAAGCAGCCTTAATGATGCCAACTAATGTTGTTGCCTGCCTTGCCAGCCTGTCTATGGCTCTCGCTCCCTCCCTCTCTCTAGCTGTCTTTCGCCGTGCCAAAAAGTCGCCCCAATCTGCAGTCCCCATTCACTTTGGGGCAACACACGAAAAAATAATAATTGTATTTTTATTTCGCATAATGTTGCAAATAATAATTACACAAATGTGCAAATGAAGCTGTAAATTATGTTGTATCTGGTTTAATTGCACCTTTGGGTCGTTGCGAGCGTTGATTTCTCGCATGCCACGCCAATGGCCCGGGCCCAATGTAAACATCATTATTATTTATATTAAAATGAAGCACAGATAATTGCTTATTTTTATAATTATAACAAAAAATATTAAGTCTGATCAGTAGTTGATTTGGCTACAATTATAAAATATATTTCTGAAATATTATTTTAGAATATCTTCAACTGCAAGATGCTGATTAGCTTGACTTGAGTAAAGTGCTCCATCATCAAGCAAATGCAGAAATTATGCTCGATTTTGCAGCACACGCCAAAGGCAAAAAACGTGTCTAGGCCTATGCAGAATAATCCCCCTCAAGCTGTGCCAGAGAGTGTGTGAGGGAGAGCAAGTGCGAGGGTGGGGCATGCAACATATGTTGCCAGAAGCTGAGGCGCGCGGTTGCAAAATGGAAAATGAAGCGCAACCAAAGATGTTAGTCATGGTTTTGCATAGTTTTTGCTGCTGCTGCTGTTGTTGCCTTTTGTGTAACTGCTGTTGGGCAATGGCAATGGGAACGGCAATGGCTATGGCAATGGCAATGGGAACAGAAACGCTGTCCAGGGCTTAATATTGTCTTAATTGAGGGTTAACCGGCGTTGATGATGCGACTTATGGGCTGTGAGACGGGCATGGTTGAATGAATGGGTGACGGGCCTCGACTTAATGACTTTGACAATGTGTGTGTGTGCCTCAACGGGCTGCCGCTGCTGGACTGGCTAATTACATAGGAAAGTTTTGGGCAGCGCTTACTTAAAACTTTAATTGCCCAACCAAACATAGTAGTAGTAGTCATACGCATATGTAACAAAGTCTAAAGTTTACCATTTCAATTTGTGAATTTTGCAGGTTTGGTTTCAGAATCGTCGCACCAAATGGCGCAAGCGTCATGCGGCAGAAATGGCAACGGCCAAGCGGAAACAGGATGACATGGGTGGCGACAACGACGGCGACTGCAGCGAGACCATGGACAGCGACAACGAGAGCCTGGACATGGGCGAGGCACCCGCCCAAAGCAAAAGGAGTCGCAGCAGTGGCGTCGCACAGCAGCAACATCAACAGGATAATTATCGTCATTAAAACGAATTTACCAAAATGCAAGAAAACCTAAAACACAAAGCAAACAATAATTTCAAAAACAACAACAATTGCGCCAGCTAATAGACCCCAACACATTGAAAGGTTCGCAAAATTTGGCGAGCGTTTCCTTTGCTCTTCTTATTAGCTAACAACAACAACCACATTTAAAAGAAGGTTCTGCCACTTTATAGTCTTCTGAAGACGTCAGTTTTAAGGCTACGCAACTTGATTTCTTCCTCGATTTCGCCCTCTTGTTTCACATATACAAATGTGTGTGTAAATATTTATGTTAATTCTCCAAGTGCATAGATACTTATAGGAACTTAGGTATTTTGTATTTGATAACCGGGCTCTAAATGCTAAGTCGTCTTAAGTCACACAATTTACTGAATTTATTGTACATTTAGTTTCATAGTTTTTGAGATGAGCAAACAGTTGAAGCATCAAAAAAAAAAAAAAAAAAAAGTAAATAAAAGATAATAAATATTATAATTGAGTTGAAATATGAATAATAGAAGCAAAAGCTAAAATGGCATGCAAACAAACTCAAATAATATTATTAATAAATATATTATATTGAATATAAAATACTGCAGTAAATTATGTAAAATTTATTTAAATTTAATGCTAATTTTAATTATTTCAAATTGACAAAGAATAAAATGATAATAAAAAAATTATAAATAACAAGAAAATGTCTTTTATTCTTTATATATATATACTATATATGTATGATTCTACATGCAATTGTTCTACACCAAAATCGGCTCAGTGACACCCACAAGAACTAAACAATTGCTGCTCAGGGCTTAGGGCTCATAACAATTACAGACCGGAAATCTGCTTAAGCCTGAGTCAGTAAGTCACTCAGTCAGGCAATCTGTCAAAAATATTCTCGACTGCAGTCAAAAGGATTAGCCCAAAGAGTTTCAATCTACGGCAACAAGGTGCAGACAAAACGGAACCCAGTTGAATAGAGAAATGTGTGAAAAGAATCAACGAAAATCCAAAGATTGATTAACTGTCAATCAAAAATTCGTTGAACAAAAACTTGCACAGGCAATGAATGAAATTGAAACAGGTTGTTGCAACAATGAGCCACATCAAATTATGAATGCCCAAGCTTTGGGCAGATGGGGAATACACGGGACTTGAAGAGAGAACAACAAGTTGAGCTCGCGAGGCACTTTGATGGCTAGCTCTATTCATTGGCCATAGGCTTGTTAGGATCGTCAGCTAACGACTCTGTTGCTGTTGCTGTAGCTGTTGCAACTACCGAACTCGTTCGCATTGTGTACTGGCCATGCCTAATGGAGCCACATTTATCATACTTTAAGTTTTTTCTAGCTCTGTGCAAACAATGAATGGGCCCAATGGAGTGACCCGACTCTGATCTATTCAAAATACCATTAGCATACGGCCGATAATTGCCTCGACGAGCCATTAGCGGACTCGTACGCCCTTAAGTAAACAGCCGCCGTATTACGTTGTGAAATTCCAGATCAAACATCAATTATTAAATGCGACTCGGCTGTGAGTCTCTCTCCTCTATAGCATCACTCTCGTCCCCAGCATTTGTTTCAGAGTCAATCTGCAGAGTCATGCAAAGAGCAGAGATCACGTTTTACATTGCAGTTCTTTTCATGGACAACTTCCGCACACTTCCGCTGCGAGCAGACTTGCTTTTGGTTAGCTGAAATTTGCCTTTGTTTTGCGTACGCGCCCAAAGTCAACTTCCAGCAATTGGCGATCGAGTGTGAATTGCCATTGAATTTGGCATTTCGTTCCAGCTGCGCAGGCGTATATGGAATGTGGTGTATGTGGCCGATTCTACGTGTCCGAGTCGGGGTATTCGCTCGGCTCGGCTTCGCTTTCAGGTAAGTCTGCTTAAGCCGCTTATTGAGCCTGAGGTTAATAGAATTGGGATTTTCGGTCGGCCGCTCATACGTGTCCCTAGTGTATATCACTTTTGAGTTAGGATCCTTGTTAATCTGCTTGCTGAAAAATTGCAAGCTGCTGCGAGTCGAATTCCACTTCTGCTCGGTCTCGGTCTCGGTCTCTCGGCTCTGCTTTGTTTGTGTCAGGCACGTCAATAAAGTTGATTAATTGTTTAATTGTTTAGCTAACATATGAATGAAATCAATGGAATTGCATAAAATTTGGATCAGTTGGGATTGAAAGATGAATGAGATCTATTAAATGTCAGAAAAGTTAGAGAGCTTGGCATTGCATTCCGGGAACACGAATTTATTGAAATTTAACAGAGAATAATTTGATAGAAAATTAAAATAACTTTAACAGAGAATAATTTGATAGAAAATTAAAATAACTTTTTAAATGAAAATAAACACTTAAGACTATAGAGCAGATAAGAATTGCACACTCATTAGTTAAGAAATAGAACAAAATGAACTCTAGAATCTATAACAATGAACTTCATTAAACTTCAGCGAGATTTATAGATATTCCGAATATTATTATTTATTCTTTCTTGAGCTGTCTTCTACCATGGTACCAGGAGTTATTCATATCAATCTTCAAAGTTGAGCTTTTCTTTGGCTATACCTCAGGAATGTGCTCTAGCTCATACGTGTTCTTATGTACATCTCCCAACAGCTCCTCCAAGTCGACAAACTCAAAGACTTGATTGTGATAGCATCTACACTCTGTTCAAGTCTCTAGTTTGACTGCATCGACTGTTTCTGCCAAGTTAGTCAATTCAACCATATTCCTTATAACCAAAGATAATTCCTTAAACATAAAAATACATTGCTAGTCAATCTTTCTACTTAGCCACAGCTCTGTACCTAATTTCATAGTCCAATCATACGTGAATACAAGCATATAACATTAATAGTCACTTCTGATATAATATAAGAGTATTTTCATCCATTCATAAAAGCAATGTCTATAAATAGTTAATATCAAGAAAGCTTAAAAACTTGTACAATAATTTAATTTTACACTTATGATAGACATATTATCTAGATATAAACAAAGATCAATATCTATAATGATGAATAATTATTTTTAAAAATTTTAATAATGCTTTTGGCTAAATGATCATATACAGTGAGTATCACTGAAAATCATACACCTATGATATATGCATTCTTTATAGAACAAATAATTTATAAAAAATGTAGAAAAATATTTCATGATTAATCATAACATGGCCTTATGGATGTTTACTTCATATTAAAATAAAAAATAACTAAATAAATAAAATCAAAAGAAAACATTTCACTGTATACTTACAATACCTTCGAAAACCAAGTGATTTATCCATTAAAACGATATCTTAAAGAATTTTCTATGTGGCATTACAAATTGTTTATATAAATGCATAAGCAACCTGATACATCATCAATTGATTTAATTAATTTTCTAATATAACTAATTAGCCTTGATAATATTCACATTTTAGCTTTAACTTGTATTCACTACAATCATCTAGACGTCTAATCACATCGAAACTTACTTGCTAAATACTCAACATTTATTTTGTTCCAGCACATTAATCTGCTTTCAGTCCATGATCTCATTTCGCAGCTTCATTTACCACTAGCACTGCGATCAATAAATAGCCAACGCTCGACCCCCTTTTGGGAGAACGTGAAGAATGCCGTGTACAAGGATATGTGATAGCCATAAATAGCAGCATATACTCGTTAGTCGTCTGCAGAGCCCAGAGCCCAGCCCACAATGGACTTCTACTACGCTGTCGGGGCATTTAGGCTGACAATGACAGGCCGGGGCAGCTATACCAATCTGCCAATGCCAAAAACACAGCCAGTCAGCCAGTCAGCCAGTGGAGTTGGCCATCAAATTGTTTGGACTGCAGGCCGCCTATTCAACTGACACCTCATGAATGTCCGGAAGAGAGAGACAGACACACACACACACACACACACACACACATATATATACACTCACATGCACATAGACAGACATACAGTTGGTATGGGATCTACTAAATTGTCCCTCGACACAAATTCGAAATCGATAAATGATAAAAATCAACAGAAACTTCATGGATGCTCTATCGCCTGCTCGCTCCCACACACTATGGCAAATGGCAAATGGCGGCAATGGCGCTTCATGAAGCTTTTATTGTCTGTCTATTTCTAAGCTTTGTACATGGACTTCCCAAAATGTATTGCTGTCCCGCTCGACGGATTAGACTCTCTCCCACTTACTCATTCGCACAAATACATGCACACACACACACACACATGCAGTGAGAGACGCAGTCGCTTGTGCAGCAAATTTTCGAAAACTTACCAAATTGTTTTCGTTGTTAGGGTTTGCTGGGTGGATTCCAATGCTGATATACGAGCAGTGCAAGTTGCTTCTGTCTATATTGGGGATGTCTATATACATGTGTGTATGTGTGTCTATCTGTGTGTGATTTTGTGTGTGTGTGGAGCTCTCTCTTGGCGTTTTTTGCAGACAGACGACATTGATTATGCTCGTGTTTTTTGCTGGTTTCTTTTTATGTTCTTTTTTGCTTTTTACATTAAATTGAATTATTGTTTATAGCTAAACAATGTATCTATGTGCTTTTAATGAGCATCGACTTCATATATAACACGCTGCTTAGATAAAACTTAGAGACCCAGACAGTTAAATAAAAGCAAATAAATTATATTATAATACTTGATGCGATTTCAATGAAAAACGTTTTTCAAAATATTATTTCTTATATTGTAGACAATATTTCTTATATTATATGAATGAAATACTTGTATTTTATTAATATATATTTATAAAGTTTAACTAGTGCCCGGCATTTATTATAAAACGACCAAATTCTTATTTCCAAAATTTTTAATTAAAAATCTGAAGAAAATTCAATTAACTTGGACTGTTAATGAGCTGCCCTGGAGCGTTCGGTAGCCTATTAAAAATGCAACCAACACGTCGCAAGCGGCAAAGAAACCAAACATTTACCAAAAAAAAAAAAAAAAAAAAAAAAAAAAAACAAAACCAAAGAATAAGAAAAAACATAGAGAAGGTCAAAATGTAATCAAAACCAAGTCGAAGAGCTCAACGTAGCTCATTAACTTCACCACACGCGCTCAAGTTGAGTGAGTCTTTGAGTGAGAGCTGCGAGTGGCGGCGGGCCACGCCCCGCTATAGAAGTGAGACATGCGCAGGGTTGGAACCAAAATGGCCATGCTGAACGGTTTCCTGTGTTCGATTCCATTTTGTTGCAACGAAACTGCGCACAAGATAAACACACTAATGGTGGGACAGAGAGATAGATACAGCAAGTGAAAGAGCGAGAGCGAGAGACAAAGAGAGAGCGAGCTAGAGCGAGAGCGAGTGCGAAATGTGAGTGAGTGAGTGGTGGGGAGCTAGCTTTTTAACGCGCTCGACATGAAAATGAGCAACGAAACGTGCGACAAGCGACGGAGTCCATTTTGAGTTTATTGTTTGATGATTTGAACATTTTATACATATATATATAAATATGTCTATATATAAATTGCATGCGTCTGTGTGTGTAAGCATCTGTAGTTGTATCTCCTTTAGTTGTACCTTTGTTGTTCTTTTTGTAATTGCTGAATGTGCGCTACTTACTTAGCTCTAACGAATATCCCTTTACTCTTTTTTATACTTTGCCAAAGTAGATTATAGACGTAACGCGAATCAGTTCACTCTTTGCGCTCTCTCTCTCTCTCTATCTATCTATCTATCGCTCGCTGCTCCTCTGTTATTTATAAGCCAACAATATTCTCTTTTGCTGCGATGTTCTACTCATTCATTGGCGTTCAGCCTCCAGCTGCTAAATTTATGGCTCTTTGATTGACAATTTGGCAGCGCGGGGCGTACAATTAATTTGCCATATAATGCATGCGTTACAGGATCTCATCAATTTCTATTGTTTAAACGTTTGTCACCTCGTCCGATGAGCTACGACACAGTTTATTAATTGTCCATTTTTATGCCTCGCATCGCATCGGTAGCAGCCAGACATCTATTGTTATAAATAGGCGTGACGGTTTTAAATATGACTAGAACGAATCGAGTTCTTGGTCTTGTTATACGCTCTACCCTGCACCCTGTCCATATTGTTGTGCAACAGGCTAACGAGAGCACATTCGATTCCATTAAATCGTCAAACTATATATAAATTAATGAGCTATAAGATTGTTCTCCAAATACATTGGTCGAACATTGTATTCAACTTAATACTTATGAATGGTTCAAAGATTAAAATAATAGAATATATCATACTAATATGAGATAAATGAGATATAACATTCTAATTCAAATATACATAATAGTATTTATTACATATACTTTTACTTTTCTTCTAAGCGAATAATCATAATAATTCTCATATAATTATTATTATTAACATTCTGAACTTGAATGCATTGAATTCACAACATTTTAATATCATTTTTTTAAGGTTAACATATATATTTGTATAGTTTATTATTTAATAAAAAAAGAATCAACTTTGTAATTTTTTATTATATTTTGTTATTTTTATAAGAATTTCTTATTATTACTATTATTTTATTTTAATCATACTTCGTATTTTTCTTTATTAAATGCTTTAAATTTGCATTGAACTGAAAGCGTCGTCATTTCATAATTGCTCTCTACATAGAAATATCTTCTGTAAGGCTAAATATTTAGATAAATGCACTATTGTGTATTATAAATAGTACATAGTAAAAGTATTTACATATATCTACATTACTCTTATCGATTATTGTAAGTAAACCAATGTATTCTCAATTACCTTTGGAATTATTATTTTCTTAGAGAAATTATAAATAATCTATTTGAAATAAATTTGAATACAAATAGAAACTATAAAAAATCATACATAAATCTAAATTAATTATTTAATTCTTCAATTTGCATTCAAGACAATAAAAAGAAATCATTTTATGATGATTCGAACAGCAACAGCAAGAAACTTTGTGGAATTTGAAGGAAGCCGAATGTCATCAATGAAAAACTCGTAAAATAGTTACGGAACTCAATAAAGTGGCCAACAAAGGCCAGAAGACAATCAATACGAGTTGATGCAATTCACACTGCTTGCGAAAATCTTCAACTGACATTAAAGCCAACTAATTTATGGCCTTTTAATTTAATGGGTTGGGCTGGGCTGGCAACTGTCCCTCATTTAGCAGCAAGTAACTCAATTTCGGGTGGGTTGTCTTCCTCTTGCAAGAGCAAACTCATAAAATTCAGCCACATGCTCTACCTCTCTCTCTCTCTCTCTATCATTCGGTCTGTCCCTGTCTCTTTTATACAAGGATATTTGTGCTACTGCTACCAATTCAAGTTCATAATCTATCACATGTGAGGGTTGCGAGCGACCCAAGCTAAAAAGAGCAAATCGAAATAATCGAATGAATTGTGCTACAAATGCTGGGGCTTCGCAGATATTTGCTTCATTTTTCTCTGCTTCTCTTCTTTTTTGTGTTTATGTGGAAATTTTTAATCTATAAATATCTATAAAAATCAATTTCGTGTTCACGCGACAGTTTAGCCCTTAAATGACATTATGGGTTCAGAGTAGAAATCGGCAAAGTGACAGCCGGATTAATTGCAGATGTTATGATTTTTTTTCCTTTTTTGTGGAAATATATTCGATTTTCACTAAAATTTTTTCCACACCATTTGCTATGCCTGCATGACGCTTTCTGCGTGACTGAATGCGTATGCGTATGAGTATGAGCCAAGGTTAAGTTTTCCCATCTCCACAATTTATCAGACAGTAGTGACGTCACTGAGAATCATTTTCTGAGAATCTGCAGCTGCTGATAAGAATCAACATATCACAGACGACGCACGGTACACAAAAGGAATCAATTAATAAACAACAAACAAGAAGACGATAACAGATTATATCAATGCTACACTCAGCCTCAGTTTTGCGTGCCGTTCAAAAACCCATATATCACACTTTATATACACCGATCGGGTGTATCGCTTTGTTTGTAATACGCTGGCAAGCTGCGCAATTAAAGATCATCCAAACTGATAGAAGCGAACGCAATTCAAAAGACCCATTGAGCTGCGAAATTAGCAAGGATAATGGCAGCGGTGACAACACACACACACGCACACGCAGAAGGACCTCTACCTAGTGTATGGGGAGAGTTCAGGTCGTGCCAAAAGTCAACTCAGCTGCGTCGCATTGCTTCCGTTTTAATGCCTAGAGGGGTGCAGAGCCCGGCCAGCCAAATGCACAATCTGGTTCAGGTACTCGGTGCGCAGGCAGAACCGGAAATCGTTTCATTGAGTTCAATTTCAGGTTTACAGGCGACTGTTGCTTTGACAATGTCCCGACGCCCAAAGAGAGACTCTCTCTTTCTCTCTCTCTCTCTTTCATTCATTTCTTTGTTTTTGATTGATCACCGTCACCCAATTAGTGTAAATGCGATTATGTATATGAGTGTGAGGATATAAAAAGTTGCAATTTCTCTGCAGCGAATGCGTTCGAAATACACTGAGAGAAATATTTGCACAATACATGAAATATAACTTTAATTTCAAAATAATAAGAACTAAAGATTAGTTACAATTATTTAAATATTTAACTTATTCAATTTATTTTAAATATTTTAAAATATTAATATAAAAATAATAATGATATATATAAATTTAAAAAAATAATAATAAGAAATAAAGATTAGATAAAATTATCTGAATATTTAAGTTATTCTATTCAATTCTTTAAGCATAAATACAAATTTTTACATTTTTATTTGACTTAGTAAATTTATGTTTTTCAAAATATTTCATAAAAATATTTAATATATATTTAATACTTATATTTTTATTTATTTATAATAAATCGAATATTGTTTTTCTTTCTTCTTTATGCTAAAAATATTTTTAAATGTCATTTGATTAATTTTGTTCAATTATGTATTTAATTAAATTTATGGATTTTAATGAATTTCTGGTATACAATATATAAAAAATATTTAAAAAATTTAATATATATTTTTTAGTACTCAACTCTATTTTTTATCAATTATAAATTAAATATTTCTTATTTTTTCTTTCTTCTTTATAAGAAAAATATTCTAGTATAGCATTTGTTTAGTTAATTTATTATTAAATTTGTTTACTTATATATTTAATTTTATGTATTCATTTTAATACACTTCTTGTATACATTACACATATAATTACAAATTTTTTCTTTATGTATATGAAATTGTTTTCTGTTCATTTCCATATTGTAAACCTTATTGAAAAATAATATATTTAATTCATTTAAGTAATTTTTATTTATTTTTTTTTTTTAATATTAAAAATCAAACAGCATTTATTCAACTATTATTAGACATGATCAATTTTGAGCAGTGTATTTTATTTATCACACAGGGACGCCTTATTAGTGCACAAATTACTTTTCACAGCCACTGTCAGTCCCTCATCAAAAACGTGGCAAAACACTCGGCTGAATGGAGAATACAAAAGGATTTGAGCCAAATTAATTATTCCCAATTGACTTTTCGATATATATACTGCTATACAAAAAGTCAACCCCTGACGACAACGATGATCGTTGGCTCCATTCTCTATCACTCTCTCTCTCTCTCGCTCGCTCGCTTGCTGCTCATTCTTTATGTTATCATTAACTGATCATATTTAGGGTAAGCACATAATTAGGGGTAGCTTTTCATGAGACTCTGTGAGGTTTTTTAAAATTTGTGTGAATTGAATATGCGAAGCGGAACTTCAAATCGAATCTATTAACGCCGCTGCACTTCAAATGGATTCTCCACAGAGTACATCAGATTTGATGGAAAATTCACATTCTGCGCCAACATTTAAATTGCAATTAATTCTGTTAGAGCTCAGCTGAGTCACATATGAAAATTAATAACGGGACGCTAATGATGCGCAGCTCTAATTAAACCATCGACTGAACACACTGCTGCCCATCTAGTTGGCTCTGAGAGGAAATGTAATTAGCGAAATCCTCTCATGTCGTAATCTACGAAATCGTAAAAATATGTTCAACGACAAAGTCGCACGTTATTATTATTGCAGCAGATTCCGGGCAAGCGGGGAGCCAAGCCAAGGGCACCTAAAAACATTTAAGCAAATTAGCTGGCAATGCAAATGTATAAATGACGACGACGCCAAGGATGCTACCAGTTAAATTTAACAACCCTCTGGCACACACATGTCATACCCTCCAAATGTGCGTGCGTGTGTGTGTGTGTGTGTGTGTGTGTAATCCACACAAAAACCATCTTGAGAAATAATTAAGATGTATGTAAATGGAGAAAATGCTAAAATTGTTAAAAGCATAATATTTCTTTGGCTACAACCCCAGCCCCAAGCACCGAAAACCCAAACCCAACCCCAATCCCAACCTCAAACTCAACTACAGCCCGAGCTCTAGCAGGAAACCAGTCCAAATGATGTCGCACATGTGTTGTATTTTTTGTTCAAGCAAAGTTATAGCCAAGTGCTTCTGTGTGTGTGCGTATGTGTGTGTGTGAGACGCCATATTCTAATTCAATTATCACTTGGGCAGCCATGGGAGGTCCTTGGCATAGGGAAAAGCATTCACAGAATTGCTTCAAGTGACACTAAAAGCTTTGTCAGCGACTTTAGCCACGGCAAGTTGTGGTAATGCATGGATACGTCACTTCGCCTGATATATGGTCCTACTTAGAATTTAGCTCAGCGGCTCGTTATTTAGTAGTTGGTTGAATGATATATACTCGATCATAAGTTCAGTTGAGTTGAGTTGAGATAACAGCCACATGGCATAAATCAAAGACACATTCGTAGCAAATGCTGCCAATTTGAAAGCTTATGATAAATGTCGAAAAGGGTTTCATATTAATGATGAACGTTAAAGAATTCGAAAAAAAAGAAAAATAAATAAATAAATTACAACCAAACTCAAATTTAAATGAATTTATCTAAAAATAAATGGCATTCATTATTTAGATAATTATTTTATAAACAGAAAAACTTGCAATATAATTGATCATGAAATATATGTGAAAATATTTCAAAATTTTGAATATATTATATATATTATTTAAAACGTGTGATTTTTAATGAAAAAGGCTAAACGTCTGTATCAAAATATATTTTTTTATATATGTAAAACTTTGTAAACACCTCATAATACCCGATTAAAATATCTTCAACAAGATATATGTTTAAGAGCTTTTTATATAAATGATGAACACAAAGGAGAAAACTAAAAAAAAAGTAAAAGAAACTTTAAAATATACTTAGATTTAAATAAATTCATTTAATATAATGATCATTAGCAAAATCTGTTTTATAAACAGAACTATTATCATATAAGTTTTCTCTTTGGGGAAAGGTATTATATATATTTAAAAGTGTGATTCTTCATGAATGTCAGAATATATTTAATCAAAAGATATTTATTTATTTAATATGATTTGGTAAACACTATATAATACCTGATTTATCTTCACTGGATTAACTATGTATTTTCCCCAAATATAAATTATAATAATTAACTTATAAAATATATTTTTTTAATATATAACACTACATAATACCCTATTTAAATTTCCTCAATTTTAGCAATTAGCAAATTGGGCTACTCCAAAATATATATGAAAATGCCATAAATTTGCAATCATATCTGCCTTGTCTGATCCCTTTCGGAACATTTTTCTTGTTCACTCTGCATGAGAGTAAACCGCAAATGTCTAAAGTTTGCTTTTGCAAAAATATGCCAAAAATCTACCCACATCCATAAATTCAGAAACTTGGCTCAGATCTTTGGGCAAACGACACCGCAAAGTAAACAAATTAAGTAAATCAGCTTCTAATAGCAATTAGTTGATGCCTCACTCCAACGAAGATAGAGCGTGATTCGTAAAATTGCGTTTGTTTGTTTCTTTGCGGTTCATAAAGAAACTTTTGTGCCAGATTCGAGTAGAATAGACAAATAAATAGAACTCGCTTGAATACTCATTAGAACTCTTTCTTACATACGGTTTGGTATATGAATCCATGACTGTATTTAGTTAAAAAATAAACTATGTATAGGCTGAGCACTCGAAGTGTAACCCATTGAAAATGACATAAAGAGAAAAAAAATTAATTAAAAAATAAAATAAAAGTAATGTAATAGCTTAAGTTACACTGTAAGTATTACTATTACTACTACTTAAGGTGCTTCTTATTACTAATTACTATTGCTTTACATTAATTAAATCAAAATAAATATTGAGTATAAGGTAACTGAAGACTAAACTTATAGAAACTAGTTGGAGATGTTTAAGTTTGCTTCTCTAGCTTCATAGCTCTAACTCTCTCTCTCTCTCTCTCTCAGTCTCCCTCTCTGTCTGTCTCTCTCTCTTTCGCTCTCTCTCTCTCTCTCTCTCGCGCTCTCTCTCTCTCTCTCTCTCTTCTCTTCTCTTTACAGTATATTATATATATATGGCTCAATTAGTCCACAACTATTTGGAATTAATCTGACCCATCCATAAAGCAATTTTAATGTGCCGCACATAAGGCGCAAAAATAGTCCAAGTCACAGAAGAAATGTTAACCAATATTTTTGAATGGACCAACATGATGGAGAACCATGTTTAATTTTGGGCTTACGAATGGGAAGCATTTGATTTTTCTAAATGATGGCTTCATATGCGCATGTGTTAACGGCCATAAAAGCAAAACGCAATGCACACACAAAATTTCTAATTCTAATTACAAACAATAAAGCGAAAGCCTTATAAATGGCCCGGACAGCAGCAATCGAGAGAGCGAGTTCATAATCCAATTCAGTGGAATACGACTACGGCGAGGCGAAATTAATATTCAGATTTATGTATTAATAACATTACATGGACACGAATGTACTGTACTGAACGCAAGGCTATTGCTTGGGGTGCCCCATCTGGAGGTCAATTTGTGCTTATCGCATAATTAGAGAGAGGCCCCACCCCATCCATCCTTATCGTCAGCGACCCCATCAGGCTTGATGATGGCAACCACATGCGACCCACCTCCCCCTTGACTGAAAATCTGTGTGCGCGGCAAATATGTAGCAAAAGTCGCATAATTAATCTGCTTATGTGCTGGCTGGCCAAATGAGTCAAGTGAGTCAGGACGGGTTCCGGGTGTGACTAAGTAATTGCGAGTAATACTCGTAAAACTTATTGTTATTAAAAACAATTTCATTTCATGTCCCCACAGCCTTGAATGGCATTGGCAGCCGCTTCAAATCTAAGTGGCATGATCGTAGTTAGGAAATCCCTTGGAAGGAAGTGAAATGCTTCAGATGTAATCTACTACTGAATACAAGTAGAACTATTCCTTGATTAGAAGTAACATTCGAAAGTCGGAATACCTATATGATATACAGTAGCGAGCAAAATTGAGTGAATGCTTGCAAACTTTGACTTTGACGACGCATAGAAAAAAAATTATACAAGCAAATAAAGAAATCTTTTTAATTTTTTGTTTATTATAGTAATCTTAATAAATAAAAAAAAAGTTGTAAGGAAAAGTGAGGGAAACTCAAAGAGTTAGAAAGAAAAAACCAAAAAAAATCACATAAACTCAATCTTGCACGTTTGAAAAAATGAACGAATTAATAAATTTTTAATAGATTTTATATAAACTTTTATTAAAAATAAGTTGATTTACTCTTTTAATTATGTTATCAACTAAACTTTCAATAATTGTTTTGAAATTTTATCCGATTACGCTTCTACGCGATCCCATACGTCCTCCATGTGTGTTGGGGCTGCATCGTCCTGTCCTAGACATCCTTTCACGATTGACCAAACATTTTAAATCAGAATGGGGTCGGCACTCATTGTGCGTCACTCCATTAGCTGAAAATATTGATTTCCCATTCATTCCATAACATCACCTTGTTAGATACCAATTTCTTTCGTATATACATCCTTCAATATATTCATCAATTATTGAATTGCAGTTGAACAAAAAACAATGAACGAGTCTAAGTAAAAAAATTCAATATACATATATTTATTTGTATTTATTTTAAACATATTTAAACATTTTTTTTTTAGCACTTACATACGTATTATATAAATATATTCAATATATATTTAATATACTACTAAAGAATTTTGGCTGAGCTTTATGTATACAAATGGCTTAAGTACAAAATATTTATTATAATTTTTAGTTATTGTTTTTCATAATATTTTTATATTTCTTTAAGTTTTTTTTTTTAGTGTGCCAATAATTTTCTTCAGTGAAATTAACTTGTTTTCTTAGTTATTTAATTTTAGTTAATTCTACGTTTAAGATTTTTACAAAATTCTTTTGGTTTAATTAATTAAATACTTTAATCTATTTCCAAAATTTTTTGATTTATAAAAAATCTTCTCGAAAGACTTGAAAAGTTGGTATAAAGCTTATAAAGCATACTGTGCCAATAATTATGTTCGTCGCTGTATATATATATATTTTTTTTATTTTTATCATATATATATTATTTGATTATATTTTATTAATATATATTATTTCTTTATAAATATTTTCAATATATATTTTTTCAAGTAAAATACAAAATCACAAAGCATTAAAAAAAACTCTTGCCAAATATTATCCGGAAGTTATAAATATATAATACAGATATTATTTGGCAACAGTTTTTCTTAATGCTTCGTGATTTTGTATTTTACTCAATATTTAGTAAAAATAAATTTTAAAAACATTTTGAAAATATTAAATAATATAATATATCATAAATTTTTATAAATTTCTTATTTTTTTTTTTTAATAATCGCATTTTGATATTTAGAGAATTAGAAACAAATTGTATAAAATTTGCTTCTATCATTTTCTTAATTCATTTATATATTTTACATTTTAATATATTTTCAAATATTACAAAAAATAGTTTAACTTTCTAAAAATCTGCAAATATAAATATAAAATCAAATGCTGTCTATATAAATTTTGCTCAACACACCAAATGTATGCGAACTACTTCTTTTTGGCATATATGTATTTACATTTATTTTAAAACCTCATTAAACTGCCTAAGCCAGTGGCTGAAATGAACTTTTTGGCAATCGCTTCATCGCACATAAATTATACGCAAAAACAAAAGCAAAGGCAAAGGCAGTAAACCTGTAAGGGAACACGGACTATCACACAAGTTATAAGAATTGGCAAGCTACACGGCGTCAATAAATAAACAAAAGGCATTCGTGTGCGCGGCATTTGCCATTCTGCATTGCCATTCTGCCGTGCTCTCCAAGGACAAAACTAGCCGCCCACCACATGCCACGCCCACACTTGTATTTATGGGCAGCCGTCGAGCAGTATTTGTGTATTTGCATTTACAGCGCCTGGGGAACAGGCTGAGCAAATGACCGCTGCTGCCTCCTGTATTTTTTTTTTTCGGTGCCCAAATATCATGAGATATCGAAGGAATGGGAGACTTTCGCGCAATCAAAGGCCGTCTAGCGATTTGCCATTTTCATACACATGAGAGTCGAGCATCGACGCATCCGCCATTTTTTTGGGGTTCCCTTTTTTTTGTGGAATGGTGCGGAAGGTGTGGGACTGTGGGGGCTGTGGGGGTTGCTCAACATTTATCATTGTCTGCCCGAAACGGGTAGACCAAAGCCGAATGCAACCTATTCCAGCAAGTCCAAGCGAATCGAGCGTATTCAAGCGAGTCCTGCGAATCCACAGCGAAGCAACCTGCCGTCGTTTTCTGATTTATGATGCTATTTAGATTTCACGTGATTCGTTTTCAATGTGCGCGTCCAGCGTGCAAAGATAGAAAAAATTGCGCACAATAAATCGCGGCTCGCAGCGAAAGAATCTAAAAATGAAAAAAAAAGCAAGCAAAGAAGCGAATAAAACTGAAAAAAAAATATGAATATAGAATCTATGCTAAAAATTACAACACACAGCTGCGTGTGCATAAATCTCGGCACAGTTCTGACAATGCATTTTTTACGAAAAATTAAAAAACCTCTGATGCATGGCCAAGAACTCAAGCCACTCAGCCCACTCAAAGTGCAATCAGAAATGGCAATCCTGCGAAATGAAGAATTTTATTACTTTAAATATATATAAATGTGTTTGCATATTTATATTTTACTTTTTATATTATATTATAGACTGCACTTGCTGACAATATGATTGGCAAGAAGGGGAATAATAGTAGGAAGAATCTTCACTGATTGGCTGACAGGTCAGGATTCATTAAATAACAACAGCTTCTTTTCTTTTCTTTATTCAAATAAAAGAGTCCAAGTTTCTATAGACTATAGCATATAAAATTTAGCTAATTGTCTTCAGCCTACTTAGAAGATTCTGAAATTTATGAACTAGTTAAAATTTTCTAGTTGGGCGCTAACCATTGCATAATACTCACTCATGGCATAAAGAATCTAGAAAGGGAAAAAAGAAAGCTCTATCTCTAAAACGTTTCAAAATATGGGATTTCCTTATTGCCCCAGGAGACATCCAACTTATTTCTTGCATCTTACTGATATACTTGTATCATTGTTAGCAAGTCAATAAAGGAGGCCAATTGTGATTTAGTCTTTAGTTTTGAGTTTCTAACTTTAAAACTGTTTAATATGCAGTGTTTCCTTTAATAAATAAGCAGAAAAGAGAAATTAGCATTGTCTTACCAGGAATACAAAGCAACGTAGAGAATACAACATATTTTTGATTTGCCACATGCCCATTGAGGTGTAAGAATTTTTGATACATTAATATAGAGAGAGGGAGGGAGAGAGAGAGAGGGAGAGAGAGAGAGAGAGAGAGAGAGAGAGAGAGAGAGAGAGAGAGAGAGAGAGAGAGAGAGAGAGAGAGAGAGAGAGAGCAACAGCAACTAAAAAATGTAATTTCATAATGTATAGCTCTAAAAGTCTATTTGGCGCCCTCAACCTTGAAGGTTAATGCGAGATAGTTCCCGGTTCCAACGTGGAATTTAGCCCTAGAGGAGGAGGTTTTTTTTAGTCGGTAAGCAGTCACGCAGTCCGACACACCAGCAGAGTGACGACCTGACGGTGCATAAAGCATTTTTACCTACCTCAGCCCAAAAAAAAAAAAAAAAAAAAAAAAAAAAAAAAAAAACTCCAGAAAATATAGATTTTTGCGGTACATCGCTAAATAGATATCGGTCAATGCGACATTACTAATATTAGTCACAAAGACAATTGCTAATACAATTTCATTAAAGATAATATGCTCAAATGAAACAAACATCAAGCATTTTGAGTCAGACTCACGATCGTGGTATTGGTCTAGAGATCCCATAATACAATTTACATGCGCAGTACGGAAGACTGTGGCACGCTGGCGCGCTCAGCTATGGTATGGGGCTGCATAAACAAAATATAGTGGGACTGTTGGTTTTGATCGATGGAATAATGTGAAGTCATTGGAAATATGGATCTATATAAATGGAAAATTCATTTTTCAGCAAGACAATGATCCGAAAGACTCGTCTCATTTGGACAAAAACTGAATATCAAAGCAAAGATGAAGTTAACTCCACAATATGTACATAGATATAAACCGCATCGAAAATCTATTAGGTCATGTGGAGTCGCAGCTTGCGCAGTATACGGTCCCCCCAGTGGAAGAATGAAATTGTAGGAGAGGACTAAGGAGTCCAGTGCAAGATTCCTGTTGAAATGAAGCGACGATACACAAAAGTATGCCAAATTATATTATTAAACGAAAAGAAATCAAAAAGAGTGTAGATCCATTATTAAAAAAACTTTTTTTTTAATATTTGTTGAAAAAGCTTTAAAATTTGTATTTATTTATTTATAAAGAATTAATACCTTCTAAAAAGATTTGCAGATTTTCTACAACTGTCAACTATACAAACGAATATGCCATTTTCAACAATTAGTTTTCAACCTTTACCTTAATTCGAAATCAGTTCAAATTTTCAAATTGATGGCATACTTAGAGCAGCTCACGGCGAGGCTCGACCAATTGATGGCAGACACTGATTGAATTTGCATCTTGGTCGCAGCCTGTTCAGCGGGCTTATCGACTATTAAGCGCAAATGGCGACATATTTAGCATGAAATTGGCCAAAATGAAAATCGTATCGAGATTCAGTTGACTCGCCGCGCTCCATTGCCAATTGCGCGCTTTAGTGATTCGCATTCGATTTGCATTTTGTGCGTGCGGCATGAATAATCGCGACTCGAACCCGGAGCTATGAATAGCTATGCGAACCCCTTGCGATAAGTTCATGAGTTCCGCCAATTGACTTTGAATATTAGCTAAGGCAAACGGGTGATGGGCGGGGCGGGGCGAGGCGGGGCAGTAATTCGCCAGCTGTAATTGACATGCAAGTTAAGCGCATTTTGGGCGCTGATTTGATTTTCCAGTTGTTGCTACAAATGGAACGCATGTGATTACCGAAACTTATGCATTTGATTTGATTAATTAATGTACAACAACAACTTGACTTATTGCGTGTGTGTGTATGTGTGTGTGTATCTACGCATGTTATACAAATTAATTAATCTACGCATATTGCGCACAACATTTGAGAGGAGCCCGCATTGGAGATTGATTGCTCTCCGAGTGAGCTACTGAAGGATTCCACTTTGAAATTGAATGGCTTCAAGGATCTGTGCTTGGCGCTTTACTCTATGATAAATACTTATCAATTAATGAACTGGCCTGAATCATGTCATATTACGCGATGCCAAAGTGAAGAGAGTATATTTGGATTCCACTTTGACCATTCTGAGTTGGTCAATGAAAGTTTAGCAGATTGATTACATCTCGCTTAGGTTGATTGAAAGTTAGTTATTAGTCTTAACAATTAATTGAAATTCTATAAATTGATTGACTAAATCATGAATTATCATCCAAACAAATTCGCATTAAATCTGAATTAAAAGAAACTTGTTCCAGGCTTTTCTTACAGGTGTTGCACTTTCACCTCGTTTCCCACTGCCAGACATGACTCCCAACATTGTCTAATACGTAAATTATCATAAACAAATTAAAAAAGTTCGTGATGTGTCATTTTGATGACAGAAAAGAAAAACAAAAAAAGAAACATCAAACAGTGGGTCGGCGCGAGCAATTACAAGAACAACAGCAGAGCTGCAGAGCTGCAGAGTGTAAGAGTTTAATGTTTTTAAAAGCAATAAGCAAATCCTCGTGGGTGGTCTGACGAGTTACCGAAAAGCCCAGCGAACCGGCAGCCCAACAAATCCACGAAGCCCAACAAAGCCACCAACCCAGCTCTCAACCACCCTGGTGGGCCTCTAAGCGCAAACATAAATCCAATTGGAGCGCACCGAGTGAGTCTCAAGTGTTGAAATAGAAACACCCACGGGGAGGAGTATGTAGACCAGGGACTGGCTGGCTGACTGACTGAGTGACTGACGAACTGGTACGGGTACCAGGGCTTAGCATTTTAAATATAATTTATTTGCTCGCCCCCAAAGGGCTGGCTTAAGTGAATCTCAGCGGGCGGCCCTAGGCCGACACCCAGGGAAAGAGAGAGACAGCCTGAGGGAGAGGGATGCCGTGCGAAAACAATCACTCAACATTTTGGCAATTTGACTTACAGCCGCTCTCATATTATTTTCATAATTTGATTACATTAAAAGATACAAACATTAGAAGTAAAACAAAAATCAAAACTAACTTAATGCGACTTTTGAATACCCTTGCATATGTAATGTAAATATTGTCAGCGAATAAATGATTTATATTAAATGGCAATATGATTGAAATTGTATATAAATTTGTTCTCAGCATTCAACAAGCTGATAAGAATTCATTTGCCTAAAGATTAAATTCGTAATTATGTATTTCAATTTAATGTGAATTTTAACTAAAATCTTTTCAAGTTATCAAACTAAATTTGATTGCGATCTCTGTCCAAAATAAAATTTTATTGGATAAATATGATTCCTAATCAATTAACATATGTCAGCTTATTCTGCTCTATATCATTTTAATAAAACTTGGAATCTTTCGTAATTAAATAAAACTTGATTGTTGTTGGAAAAGGAAAATATTAGTAGTTGTTCAAAACTGAAAAGTTAAAGCAAGTCGACACTCTCATCGAATAAGTTACGATCTATATATATTATAATAATAATATAATGTAATACAAATAAATAAATATTATAAAATAAGAAATAAACTTTGACTGTTTACAATAAAAAAATGTAAAAAAATGCTTTAAAAAATTTTAATTAAAATTTATATACAAATGAGCTTAAAATAAATTTAATAAATATATTATTAGAAATGAGAATAAATTAAATGAAATAGTTGTATAATCCTTAATAATAATAATGACACAGATAGAAAAATCGTTATATATAATAATTATAAATTCATTTTCATTTAATTATATTTTCTCTTTTTATTTAAAATCTACAAAAAAAAATAGTTATAGATTCAAAAATCATAAAATTCTATCTTATGAAAATGCTGTAAATTTGGCACACATTTTCATATCATTCTTTAAATTATATAATATATCATATATATACATAATAATAGTTTAGAGACTTCTATGATTTACTTACTAGACTAGAAACGGAAGCCAAGTTAATTTGATGCTCTGCTCAAAATGCTTTGCTAAGTCACTATGATGCTTTGCAGAATAGAGTATCGCAAGCAGAATAACTTGTAGCATTTTGTTTGTGGCCGAATTGACGACACGTGACCTGGTCACGTGGCCGAGACGCCCTAGGAAAGCGGCAAAGCGGCAAAGCGGCAAAGCGGCGTGTCAACTCGCATGTAATCACAACAAAACATGTGGCCGTGACTCGCTTTGGCTATCGGGTAACTAATATCTGGCCATACAATGAAATTGCCATTAGCCGTTTAATAGTTGCCTGTTGGCACATCCCACGGCTCGCCGGCAGACAGTAGGCGGAAAGCGGAAGGCGGAAGGCGTAAGGCCTGACAAGGGGGCGGGGCATTGTTACAGGATATCTGCGGTTGGCCGCGTGCCGACGCCTCATCATTCATGTGGATGTCGCTGTTTGCTGCTCGTTTAATGTTCATGTAAATTATGCGCCAAAAATTTAAATTCCAAGCATTAGAGATAACATTTTGCAGAGTTTACAAGCCGTGGGATTTGTTTTGCGGCAACACCCATTAAAAAATAAAAACGTGAGCAAAACAAAGCGCGGGTTGTTTTTATCCCCCATGCGGAAAAGAGCCGATTCTTTCTTAAGGGTGTCAACCCAAAACACGTGCTATCATTTTTGATGATGTTCGAGTTGATATCTTTAAATATCTACCATAAGCGAGTATTACAAATGCATTGACATCGAGCTTAAAATATATATATAAAAACTCGATTGATAGAGCCATACAAATTATTATATAAAATACTTAAATATTTCAAATATATTCTTTATCCAAATAAGCTTTAAATAATTGATATTCTTTAATAACAATTCTAATAACAGGTAAAGCAAGAGTCCTCTAATCAAGACACAAATATATTGCCTCCAAAGCAGATGGAAGTAACTAAAATTTTTATATTTTTTATCATAATATATTATATTAAATATTTAGAAAATATTGCTCATATAATTTCAAAAACTTTAATGAAAACGAGAAGAAGAGAACATATATTCGAAATGTCAAAAGAGAAACAGAAGACATGGAAGACGTAGATAATAATTCCATTGTATATATGTATAATATTTCTGATAAAATCATGAATAAAACTTTATTTTCTATATAAGAGAACAGTGTCGCATATAGAAAAACAAGTTATATTCTTTTGAAAACCTCTTTCAATGTATTCACAATCAGGGAAAAACTGTCTGCTGTGAGCTCCTTCCCATCAGATTTGTTTCACTCAATCTTTTCTAGCTTTTGCTTCAAGCTACTTTGCACTCATGATGCTATTTCAAAAAGACGCAACAACAGGCGGAAAATATTTATATACATATATTTAATGCGAAACAACAGCAAATGCAACTTTGATAATCGCAGTGGGTCGACATATTGTAAAACTATAAAAATATATATATAATTCGTTCAAATCTCGAATCGTAAAAATTGCGCAAATTTTGCCAATTCCGAAAAACCGCAACAAATCGAGGGCAGCCTTAGGCTGGGGAGTGGCAAATTAGTGGCAAAAACACACGCGAGTAGGCAACATAAAAATGCGACATAATGTGGCAACAGGGCTGAAGGTCCTGCTCTGCGCCTTCTATACTCTGTGGCTGATCCGTGCTCCCGAAGCGGCCGGTGTCGCAGGAAACACTCATAAAAAATTATAGATTTTCATCTTTTTGCATATTTAACTTTTATCGCAGGCCGTTCTCATGTGTTGCCTTATGCCTTATGCCTTATGCGTCCACCGCCTGAAGTAGGCATAAAACAAATGTCATACTCAGGAGGTGGTAAGAAATCATATGTCAGCCAGGCCCACATCCTTGCCCACAAATCCGACTCGGCCATAAAGGTGTATTGTGGATTTTTGCATAATCGTCAATTTCTGATTTTAAAATTTGAGCGTATCAGGGCACGGGCAAGGGCAGGGGCACCGGCACTGCCATGCCCTGCCATGGTCAACAATAAAAATTCATTTTTACAATCTTTACATGTGTTGCCAGGCACAGCAATAATAACAGCAACAATAAATATTTATTACTATTTTACGATTGATTTTAGTTAGGGTTCAGGTATTGAGCTATTTCGCAAATAATATCATTAGACTGGCTCAAGACTTGAGACTTATGCCTAATACACATGTTCTTCTTTAAACACAAATATTTATTTAATTTTGATTTTATATACTGAACCCATTGAAAATGGGAAATCAGAGTATAATGGTTTTGTTAAAAGTATGTAACAGACAGAAGAAGGCGTGGCAGCCTCCATAAAGTATATATATTCTTGATTGGGATGACGAGAAATGTCTATAAAACCCTGGACGTCTGTCCGTCCGTATGTATGAGTGCGTCAATCTCAGAAACTATACGCGACGGAGACTTCATTCTTCTGTGTTAGATTCGTTTATTGCACGTGGTATACGAGTTTGTTTCAGATAATCGATAGCTATTTCCATTTCTGAGTTATCGATTAAAACATTTATCGAGAATTAGTTCTGAAATTATAGCTCGTTCATCTTTAGAGCTAGAGTCTTCAAGTCTTCTGCATAGATATAGATATTACTTTAATACAATTTCGTTTTTTGTCAGATATTGGATTCCGATCCCCAATTCAATTATTTCAAGTACTAGAAACATGCAATTATGATTTGGCATATAGATATGAATGTCATGATCATAATATGAAAGTTTAAGTATGATTGTCCATTAATCAAATAAGTTCTCGCAATATAACCCACGTGGCAGAGCAAGCGAGACAGCGAGACAGCAAGACGCCTGCAATGCATACATGCATACATGCATACAAACGTAGACTATGCATAGTTTGTTACTCGTACAGAAACGAAGCGAAGAATTCTTCGAGGGTTCAGGGGAACTCGTAGTCAAGCAGTCTCGACTAGAGCTTTCTTATTATATTTCAATTGGTATATTATATACTAAATACCAAGGAATTGAGACAATTTAATTTCTCTATTGTCTGTGTTTTATTAGCTTACAATAATTGGCTTGCAACAGCCCAGCAGAAAAGATCTTAGCAACAGCATCGATTGAAGCAGCTATTTGGAGCCAGCCAGCTGAACCAAGCTGGATCAAAGCAGGACTCACTGCAGGGTCCGCAAAATTTCTCTGGGTATAATCCACAGCAGGTACAGCAGCATTTCGAAAATCCAAACGAGCACCCTCCACATGGTCCACAACAGGGTCTTGGCACAGGTATTCCACAACCAAAACGACAAAGCTTCATACGCATTGCAAACAACTAATGATTGCTTGGATTTGCTGGACTATCGCAAACAATTTTCATCAGGCCGAGCTCTGCAAAACTCAATTTTCAGCTGAAATTGCTAACACACATCGTTAGCCTTGAAAACACAAAGACTTGTTAATAATGAACTTGAATCGCTATTCGGGATTTGAGAGCAACACTTACATTTAAAACTGAAAAAAGTTTCTTCCACACAGACAAACAATTTTTATGAAATGAGTATTGAAAATAATATCAAAGTTAACTGATATATAATAAACAGATAAACAGTGAGAAATCGATTTCCATATTCTATATTCTATATTCTATATTCTATATTCTATATTCTATATTCTATATTATATATTATATATTATATATTATATATTCTATATTCTATATTCTATATTCTATATTCTATATTCTATATTCTATATTCTATATTCTATATTCTATATTCTATATTCTATATTCTATATTCTATATTCTATATTCTATATTCTATGTTCTATCTCTCTTTATCTAATATCTGTTTTCTATTCCTTTTAATTGGAAAATAGTATTATAATTTGGATATCTCACACCTATTAGCAGATAAAGGGACAATTTAAGTAATGAAATCATAAATTAAGACGACAACATTGATTTACTTGCGATGACAAGAAAAACAACATTAAATAATGTGAAACAGCGTGGATAACCCTACTGGACCCACAGACCATGGCGAACTCACTTAAAAATTCGCTCAGCCTGCGCACTGATGCGTGAAGAGGATGAGGCAGTGGAAGTGGAAGTGGAAATGGAAGTGGAAGAGCTGGTGAGCGGGTAAGTGGAAATAGCGCATTTGGCGCGCTTTGGGCAAGCAGAGTCCAGGAAATGCGCAATAGCAAACATTGAAAGCTGACACTAAACTGAGGCTGGGGATGCACACTTCTGCTGGCCGTAGATGGATACAAATCTGATCAAGGCTCTCGAATCCCATCGGCAATTGGCAATTGGCAATCGGATGAGCATACAGCAATTAGTGTAGTCCAATGTGCTCGAGATGCCTCTACTCGCGTTTCGATTCGCAGGTGTTGCGCTTGGCATCAAAATGGCATTCAACGCAACCCATAAAGTGGCAATTAAAATCTTATTTTCGCTTATTATTTTTCGACTTTTCCTTGCCTTGGGCTTTGCGTGCGGAGCGCAGCTGCAGGCGCCGCCAATAAACACGTCTACAAATTTCAGCCATGCCCAACTTCAATTCTAAAAAATTTGTCGCCCGACTTGCCACCTGTTTCCATTTCATTTTTTCGCTTGTGGGCATTGGAGCTGGGGTTGGGGCAGGAGGTTGGGACAGGAGTTGGGCCTGCAGTTGGAGGTTGTCGCGTAATTGAATCATTTTAGCGCCATTTATTTTGTTGCTGCTCCACCTCCCGCGCCTTGGTGCGGGGCGTGACATTTGTAAAACAATTTCTATTTCGAAATAAAATCCGTAACAACAACAACTACGCTGAGAGCAGGCACATAAATAATAATGCGTTAAATTTATGCGTTGATTAATGCGAAGCAGTCGATCAACAGCGGCGCATGGAAAGAGCAACGCAAACGTAACATTTTTATGCTCAGGTGTTTGCAGCATCCAGAACAACAAGTTCATATTAATATTAAGCTGGCCAATGAGCAAACCTTAAGGTACACAATAAAACTCAGCAAGTTACAAAATATATCTATAACAAGTCGGAATAGATTTGTCTATACATATATAATAGATTTACGTACTACAAGAATAGACAATTGATGAGAAGAACTAAGTATGATGAGCTGATGAGCATGTCCTGGATGAGATTATATATAGTACATGCACTACACGGTATAAATCAGGAATAAGCTATGTACTATATATAACTCTATATACATAAAATATGTTTGGACGTATAATACTTTTAATAATTTATCTTCAATTATAGGTAAACTTAAATATAGATTCTTAAATCTGGTAAAGCGTATGTGATCTATAAGCGACAATAAATAAATAAATAACAAATATTTATTTTAAAATTTCTAAATGCGTAGTCATATAATTATAACTACAAGATAAAACGGGCAAAAATTTAAAATTTCAGTGTTGAGAAATTTCGAGTTGCCTCGCTAAATAATGAGACTCAAGGATATCCGATTGCAATATCCCAAGTGGAATGAAATTAATTGATGTGATCAATATATCAGCTGGCCCTTTGTAAGCAGTCATAAGAGTTGAGAGATTCGGCAAGCATTTTGCAGCTAATTATCTTTGTCTTTGTAGGAATATGTTATTATGATTGAAACTGAAAGTTTCACTATAGTTTCAAAAGTATAGACGTCACATGAAAACTTAAATATCTAAATTTATGATACAATATCGGCTAGGTCCATGGATGGTTTTTTAAAGGAGACACACATCAATGTTGGATTAAGTGAATGAATAATAATATAGATCAAGGATAATTTCGTTAAAATTCCTTTAGATTACTTATTTATACTAAATGAAATGTAAACCTGAAAAGTCTTGAATGTGTTCAAAATCAAGATCGAGCTGAAAGTTGTGCTGTACAACTGGTTATTCATATTATATAATAATAATAAATGATAATATATTATTAATTTTATGCTATTTGTATTATTATGTAAATACTAAAGTATTCAAAACAACAAAATATTTATAATTTAACTATGTAGTTATTTGATTATTGATGAATTTATGCTACTGTAAATTAAATTTAGTTGACATTGAAAATGAAACCAAGAAATCATTATAGTCTATTGTAACACATAGATATATGTACGTATCTCTTAGATTGCTCATACCCACAGAAATCCTGAAAAGCTCATCAAATTAAACGATTCTCAGACCCAGCTCAAGGCTCTGCTCTGTGTTGCCTCATGCCAAATACGCAGGCATTTAGCGAAACGTTTATTTCATTATTACGCATGAGGGGGAAAACATGCGCAGCACTCATTGCATTGGCACAAAAGTCAAATTGAAAAAGTCAGAAATGTGTCGGGCGCAGCAAACAAAAGCTTGAAGGGTGACTAAAGTGGCCCACCCAAGGGGGTGGCGTCGTGGCTGAAGTAAAAACCGTAACGGAAGTACTAGCAACAAAACAACCAGGCAGCCCACCACCGACCACCGACCACCGACCGCCGAACACCCCGTCAAGCGATTCACTCAGCCCAAAGGAACAGAAAAATATAAATAAACCCTCACCAAAACAGCAGGCTAAAAAGCAATAGCTATCTACATCAACAGACTAACTAGGAGATACCCTATAAATGGGATTTACTCTTAAAACTGTACAATAAAATTTATAATAGTTTCTATATACTTCTAGAACAGCTTAATAGTTCTTATTGATATTTATATAAATTTTCAGTTGTTTAATTGATATATCTAGATGATCCCCGAAATTTCGTAGATATATTATTAAGAAATTCTATCAAATTTAAAGTTAATTTATAGTTAGTTCAGCCTTTACACTCACTCTACCAATTTACAGGGTATAAGGAGGCTGACACTTGTGCGGGGTGTCAACCCCTCGGCGAGTCAACCTCAAATCACATGCATAAGGTTTTTTAAGTTTTGTGCTTTGTCATATAAGTGCGTGGAGGACGATCTGTAGATACAGTTGTAAAGATATGGTAACAGCCGCGTAATGTGACAGCATTTCCAGTTACAGCAAAGAGTCAGCAGCGAGAGAGAGAGAGAAAGAGAGATAGATAGATGAAGGGTACACATGTTTAGGCGTTGCCGGCGCATGATTAAAATTTCACAAGGGAGGGGACTATGACGTAGCTCACGCTCTACTCAAGCTCTCCGAGGGTGGCCAAAGAGAAAGGCGGCTTGCACTTGAAAAATAAAAAACGAATTCGCAAGAGATCATTAATCTAATACTCTAATGATTATGCTAGTGAAAACTTGTAGCTAAAACTATTAATTAATTATAATGCTATTCATCGAATTGAATAATGTAAATGTATGTGTATCTATCTGCAGCTATGTATATATATTTATAAATTTATGAAAAACAAAACAGTTTTGTTATGATAGCCCAATAATGATAATAATTATTCCCTGTATATCATCACATTTAAGAACTCAATTATTTACTTAAATATCTTTTGTGGTACACTTCGCATGATGTAAATGTTGATAAAAATGACATTTATGAATATTGAAACAGAATCTTAAAATACAAATATTTTCATCAATTTATAACATAATTACACAACAACAAAAATATATATAAAAAAAAATTAATTAAAAAATAATTGTCTATTCTTTATAAATAATTTAACAAATAATAATTAAAATTGCCAAAAATTTCCATCTTCGTTGAAATTTGAATTTTTTATGTGTAAGAATAAAATAGAAAAATATATTAATAATTATTTTTTAAACTAAGTAGATATATAATCTTTTTTACATATTCTGTTAAATTTCGTTTGTCATAATAACATATATCAGATATTAGTTATAAATGTTTTTGAATATTAAATTTCTAAAATAATTTAAAATATAAATTGTATTGTTAATAAAAAAAAAGAGTTCCAATCAATTCAATATATTTTTAAATAATTTAAAAATCATTAAATACACAATTCTTAGTTCCGCCCACTGTACTCAAAAGTTTGGCAGGCAACGGACTAATTCTGGTTACGCTAGCCCACTTGTAACACTCGTATGAATGTTACGTGCCCCATTTGTTTATATAGCCGCCCATTCAAGAGACAGCTCAGCCAATGTTTAGATATCACTTTTCGCAAATATCGACAACTATGGCAAATAGTTGCCCCAGTAATTGGAGCACTTATTTACCTATGGGAAACATTCGGGCTAGGATGATGATAGTTCATTGGAAATGCTCCAGCTGAAATTTAATTAAGGCGTCCAGGTGACAGTGCTGCAAGTTGCCGAGGCATATCATAAATCAAAGTGAGAGAGGGACAACGCAAGAGTGAGAGAGAGAAATTGAGAGAGAAGGGGCAGCAGGCAACTGCTGCAAGTGTCGGCAACATGTGGCAGTCAAGTGAAAAAATTGAGCTAAAGAAATAAGCACTGCGCCGCAATCAAAGTGAAATGGCGACAAGTAAGAGTGCTTCAGTTGTAAGTAAACGACTTGAAGATATCCTACAATATGAGATTAACATGTGTAGAAAAGTGAGGCGAAGTTATATTTGTAAATATGTTGAGAAACATTTATATACAAAATTTTATGAGCTTCCTTTTTAAAAACTTAAATAATAGAGATTTAATATTGATTTTAAACTGTTTTATAATAGAATTAATTGAAGATTTAAAACAAATTTCTCAGTTAGTAGAAACAGAAGCTGAATATATACAGCTTGACGACATAGTATATGGAATTATTATGCCTTAGATTCCACACATTCACAAAAAAAATGAATACGCCCTGAATTGCATTGATTTTAGGGTATCAAAATGTCAAGAACTTCGCGACTTTTTGCGCTGTTTGACATGGTCAAGTTTAATTGAAAAAAAAAAAATATATATATATATATGTATATATATATATATATATATATATATATATTTATGTATAATATAATAAGAGAAGAAGAAGAACAAAAGAAAAAAAATCAACAATTCAAATGTTGAGCGCGACATTTGATGCTGCGCAGCTGCTCATAATTAGAATTGGAAGCAGCAAAAAAAAAGGAAAAAAAAAAAAACGAGTGTAAAAAAATAAAAAAGCAATATTAATTTATTCCTTTTGGCGTTGTTTTAATTGAAATTTCTTTTCATTTTTACTCACATTTTACTTCTCTTTTTAGCTACTGCAGATAATTTTAATAACCCGCCCTGGCCAGAGGATGCGCCGGTAATTGCCGTGGAAAACCGGATGATAAGGCCGAGCTAGAGGCAGAGGCAGGTAGTAGAAGTAGAAGAAGAAGCATTAAGGTTACACTTTTGGGGGTAAAAGGGTTCACTTTTTGCCCATCTTTTTTATTAACAAATTTCACTTTATTCACGCCGCACGTTACGTTATACGTTATTATAATTAATAATTGGGCGAAGGCAGTTCTAAAATTCTACGGCACAGGTTGCAGCGCGCCAGTTGATTAAATTTGACACAGTTTATGATCAGGGAGGCGTGACAGTCTGGTCAGGTTGCGCAAAAGGGATCAGCCTGTGGTTGAGTTTTGGTGACATTTACGAGTGTAATTTATTTGGGAGTAGGCGATAAGACACCGACGGGTATTTTTTTTTTTTAGTCAAATGTGCAAATCTATGTAGAAATTGGTAAAGAATTTAAAATTAATTATTAAGAGGGAAATGTGAAAGTTCACTGAGAATACATTTAGAGAGTTATAAATATTTTAATAATGAATATAAGCTCAAGGTAATCAAAAAGTAATAAATAAAAATTTAATATTAACAACAATTTGAAATAAACTAAAATTTGAATTCGTTTTAATAATTTTTATAAACCAGCATTTTATTAGAATAACAAAAAATTAATAATTTTAAAATGAGAATTTTTTAAAATTGCATTTCAGACTAATTTAGGACTAATTTTTAATGAAAATAATAAAATATTTTAATAATAATTATTATAATTAATTATAATAATTGGGCCTACATTTTAAAAGTTAATAAATAAATTTTTTTTAAATAAATCCTTCCTTCATTTCATTTACAAAATCTTTTAACTGTTAACAGATTTTCGACATGTTAACATAAAAAGAAAACTCGATGGTTGGCAACGCCAGCCAAGACACAAACCACACATAGCTAATACAGTTGCCATTTCGATTTCGAAAATGTTGTTGGTTTGGAAACAAAATTGCAATTCGATGATTTATATTATATTTAATTGTATTACAGAGTAAGGTACATATATACAGACAAATATATAAAATGTATATTAAGAGAATATTAATACAATAAACTAATGTTTAAGTTATTTATTATTTAACATGTTGGCTTAAGCAATAACTTTTGCACTTATTTAGTAAAAAATGCTAGATATGATTTACACAACAAATATTTGCCAGCGAGGTTAATAAATAGTTGTGCAGACAGTTGCAATAGACAACTGCAACACAGTTTAAAGTAGTTCCCAGCTCTATTTCGCTCTACTGCTAATGCTATGTATTTCTATGCACTTTCTTTACTCTCGTATTTGAGCATAATATTACGAGCCAATTTCATTTCGTCGAGCAGTGCACTCAACTGCGCGCATTCAATATTAACTATGTGCGTGGTATCCTTAGGTAGTCCATCGACCAATTCCTGCGAGATTTTCAGTTCCAGTGTGGCACAGTTTGGAGGTGTTTCGCCAGGCGAGGTAACATTCCGCATGCTTTGCAGCTCATTAACTGTAAGACAAGGGAAACATGTAGAAAGTATATAGAGAGTTATGAAATGAATTATAATCGCATATAAAAATACTATCACAAATGGCATATAATGATCATGAAACTTTCATAAATCATATATAAGCCTATATGACTTCTATATCACAGATTTTTAAAGAATGTTCACATATATAAACACAAATATTACATACTTCTAAATGCCTTATCTATAAGCTGTTGCCGTATAGCCATTGCATTCGCTTGCAGCACGCGACACATGGCCTTTGCATGATCCTTGGGCAGACCCAGCTGCTGTATTTCCTCATTGAAGATTGCCTCAGTGCAGCTGTAGCGCGCCGCATTAGTGAGCATGTAGTGCACGCAAGCCACGGCTGTCTTGCCATCATTCGTGGCAGTCGACGTTAGAGATCTCACAGTTGCTTCCTATCAAAACCATATTTACTAGGATTTTATTTAAAAAAAAAAAAGCTTATATAGATATAGCTGAACTACTTACTTCAAAGGGCTCGCCGCAAATGCGCTTGGCCACCAGCTGCGCCAGTTGCTCCACATTGTCGACGCTCAGATTCGAGAGTGTTGATATGATCTCGGCCAGAACCCAATCAGGACAATCGCCATCGCCACAAAAGCGAAATTTCTGCAAGCAATAGAAAATGATTATATATAAAGAATATATGTAGATATATCTGAGAACCTTATAAAAAAAAATATACTAAGCACAGCCCTCTCAACTAGCAGCTTGTTTGCCTTCCTTTCACGCCTACGCCACATTCGTCATGTCCCAAGTAAATTAAAGACCAAGACCGTCACCAATAAGCAAGAAGTACAATGTGCGCGGCGAGTGTAGAAAGAAATGCGTAAAGTGGAGCGCACACTCGTATTTGCATATGATTAATTTCATACGCTTGCCTGCTAATCAGCGAGCAATTTGTACAACTGCCTGACAAGGCTGCCAGCCAAAGGGGTGCACAATTTGCAGCAGGAATAGAAGGTAATGGGTGGAGGGGTGAATTGTGCTGCCCACGAGCTAATGAGCAGCTTGTGACATATAAAGGAAACTGGTGAGTGTCGTGGCGAGTGGCGCCTCGGCTTCAAGTGGATGTCACGTTTATCTATGGCCAGAATTCATAAATTTGCAGTGTGGGAGAGCTAAATAAAAAATGAAATAAACAAATGAGCAGCCGTTAGCAGCTTAAGAGTACGCCGTAAATTTATGACACTTGTTGCTGAACGAACTGCGCGTTACCCCCGCTCCAAGCCATCTGCTTATTAGGGCTCGCTCTTTAGCCGTGTGTAACGGTTTAGAAATGTAAACGAGAAACGTTTTATAATTATTTTATGAACTTCAAAGTTCGCCTTCGCGCCTGTCTGTGAGTGGGGCAGGAGTACCTTGCTGCTTCTCCTGCTGCCTGACTGCCTCACTGGTATATAAAGCCAGTGAAAGTGGCCATCGAGTGCACAGTTGCTTATCTTGCCAATCTGCGTACAGACAAGCGCGCTTAGTTTGCAGTCGGATTAGCCATCGAGCAAATTGGATCCAAGCATGTTGTTCACCTGGCGTCTGCTGCTGCTGCTCCTCGGCACTTGTAGCCAGCTCTACGCGCTGCCCACGCACACAGCCACGGATCTGGAGCTGAACACCTGTGAGCTGCAGCTGGGCAAGTACCGTCGATTCATATTGCAGGCCATACTCAGCTTTGAGGATGTGTGCGATGCCTACAACTCACGACGCCTAGCTCCGGATGATGGCCCCGGAAGCTCCGAGACCTGGCTATTCGATCAGTATGCGCCGCCACCAACATCGCAGCGTGGCGAGATTTGGGCTTTCTTCAAGCTGTTGATGGCACAGTTTAATGACCTAGAGTTTGCCTCTATTATAAGGGATGCGGTTATCGAGCGCTGTCGCCTCAAGGTTCAGCGGGACGACAAACGCAATTCGGTTGTTCTAGGCAAGAAGCAGCGCTTCCATTCCTGGGGTGGTAAGCGTTCGCCGGACCAAGCCTCCACGCTTACACTGTCCGATGCCGTAGCCAGCGCAGGCATGGAACACAATTTCTATTAATTAGAAAGGTTTCTTGTAATCAGCTCTTGTTCGCCCATCCTAAAACTTCGTTCCAGATATGTATGAAATGTCACTCTATCAATTAATTACTCCACTGGCTCTAATTGTGTAACAAAAATAACAATAAAAATATCGCTGAGAGAGGTTACTCACCATTTTTGCTTGATTGTTTTATTTATTTTTGAAAATGTTTAAGATTTGTGTTTATTCTTATCATAAACTATGCACAACTATCGAATATCGGCGACCGCCTCAAATATATCGCTTAACCACTAACCATACAACCACTAACCATACAACACATAGACTGGACAACTGGTACAAGTTAATGTTCACACTTATTTTTTGACTTTAGAACCCCCTTAACTTCGTATTTGCTCGGGTTTTTACTTTTAGGGTCGGGAGAGAAAAATTGCTGATGGCAAAATCATTCCGCTTCGAGCGCTCGACGGTGACGGTCGATTTTCCAAAAAGGCTTGACATGTGCCGCTCTTTCCCTTGCTCTCTTTCTCTTTCTGTCCCATGCTTTTTACTCTATGCTCTCTTCTCACAAAAATATATGTATGCTGGCACAAACAGCAAGCAGCTCACAAAAATTGAAATTTCTTCTCGACTCGCGGTCGCGATCCCATTGGTTCCCTTCTGAGCGAAGAGTATACCGAATTCTTAAACGGCTTTGCCATGCTCATGCAAAATGTTTGCGTTTTTATGATTATTTGTGAAAAGGGTATGAAAGTGTTGATGTGCATAACGAATATTATTTCCCTATGACCATACACACACACATTTACACTTCCTCGCTATATGTGTAGGCATTTATGTGATTGTGTGCAATATTCTTGCTGACGCCTGTAGAGCACTTTTAGAACCCCCAGCAGCAGTTGATGTTCGTTCGGTTAGGTAGCTGCTGTGAGCTAGCATACGCACACACATACACATACACATTTACACTTCCTTGCTATATGTGTAAGCATTTATGTGCCTGTGTGCAATACACTTGCTGCATGTAGCAATTTTGATTTCCCAGCGATTGCAGTGTGGTAGCTGATGTGAGTCTACACACACACATACATATGTGTAAGTTTGTGATGTGATAATCACAATCGCCGAGTATCACTTGTATAGGCATTTGAATGAATGCTGTGCATGTTTCGTGCATGGGTCTCGAATATTGGACGTGTGCCTACCTCAACTTTGAAATTAAGTAAACGATTTTGGGTCATTTAAGTAAAAGAAAACTGAAAATGATTCGTAAATAAGAAATTTAAATTAAATAAAACATAAAACATAATACATGTATATTTTTGTTATTTAGTGGAAAATAAGAGGGTCCTTTTACCTGTATATCTAGGCATTTCTTTAAAAGGGTTATATGTGACCTGAATTTGCGCAAGCATTTGAACAACTTGTCCCTTTTTTGCATATAGGGTCAAATCAGGTACAAAATATTAAAGAAAAAATGATAACTGATCAACAGGTAATAAAAAATAATTTACCTTTCCTGCAATTCGAACCCAAAATCGTTCACTTAATTCAAAATAGAGGTAGGCGGCACACGCCCAATATTCGAGGCCCATGCACGAAACATGCAAATGCCCCAGGCACAGCATTCATTCAAATTCCTATACAAGTGATACTCGGCGATTGTGATTATCACATCACAAACTTACACATATGTATGTGTGTGTGTAGACTCACATCAGCTACCACACTGCAATCGCTGGGAAATCAAAATTGCTACATGCAGCAAGTGTATTGCACACAGGCACATAAATGCTTACACATATAGCAAGGAAGTGTAAATGTGTATGTGTATGTGTGTGCGTATGCTAGCTCACAGCAGCTACCTAACCGAACGAACATCAACTGCTGCTGGGGGTTCTAAAAGTGCTCTACAGGCGTCAGCAAGAATATTGCACACAATCACATAAATGCCTACACATATAGCGAGGAAGTGTAAATGTGTGTGTGTATGGTCATAGGGAAATAATATTCGTTATGCACATCAACACTTTCATACCCTTTTCACAAATAATCATAAAAACGCAAACATTTTGCATGAGCATGGCAAAGCCGTTTAAGAATTCGGTATACTCTTCGCTCAGAAGGGAACCAATGGGATCGCGACCGCGAGTCGAGAAGAAATTTCAATTTTTGTGAGCTGCTTGCTGTTTGTGCCAGCATACATATATTTTTGTGAGAAGAGAGCATAGAGTAAAAAGCATGGGACAGAAAGAGAAAGAGAGCAAGGGAAAGAGCGGCACATGTCAAGCCTTTTTGGAAAATCGACCGTCACCGTCGAGCGCTCGAAGCGGAATGATTTTGCCATCAGCAATTTTTCTCTCCCGACCCTAAAAGTAAAAACCCGAGCAAATACGAAGTTAAGGGGGTTCTAAAGTCAAAAAATAAGTGTGAACATTAACTTGTACCAGTTGTCCAGTCTATGTGTTGTATGGTTAGTGGCTTAACAGAGCAGCACATTAACAGAGGCCGCATTGCTTGCTAGCTCGTTTCATTACGATATATCGATATACAATGTGGCGCTTTATTCAAAATCTTCCAATTGCCTACAATAAAAGTGCATTTATAAAAGCAACTTTTTGAGCATTTTGTTGGGTCTGTCAAATCAACTTAAAATGAAATATAGTTTAATTTATTTATATGATTTTATTACGTGAAATACTGTTGAAATAATTATACGGATACCTTTCGCCATTTAACTAATCGAAAGCAATCTTTTGTAATCTTGTAATAAAATCTAATAGGCCTAAACACGCCCATTTCTGATTAAAATATACGATCTAAAAATACTTACAATTATAATTATTTAGCTTAAACGCACTATGGCGCTTGCGATAAGGACGCCTTCAAATGCTGATAGACTGAGTCCAAAACGGATTGAAGGTGCTTTGGTCGTCCACACGACACAACAACCCATAAACCTTGTCTATTAATACCCACATACTATGAGCCTACCTATAGCAAGGAATAGATGAGATGTGATGAGACGAGATGAAATGCAACTGTCACTCACATTGCATGTGCATTAAATTATCTCGCGTGGGTTCGGAGGTTCAGCGCACAAGCCTTTGGCTCTGGGATCACGCTCAAAACAAATGTTAACTAATCGCGCTTGGGCCATGCCACAAATCTGAATTTCAAAAAAATCATTAAACTAAAACAACTGATAATCGAAAAAAAAATAAAACTACAAATAAATGAGTTGCAACGTATGTATACGTTTTTCTTTACCCTTTTCTATTTGAATTTTTGCTGATTTAATTAGACTGCGCAAATGTCAAGATGCGAGATGAGAGATGCCAGCCCTAGGTAGCTGTTGTGAAAGCTTGGGGATTTTCTTTGACATTAAGTGCTGATTACAGGTGAATTATTATGATTAAGTGGCCGGCTACTCAATAACAAGTCCCTATCTACAATATACATAGTACCACACGTATTGAACTATATTCCTGATTAATTCAATTATTGCTGATCAGCAATAATATTTGATACTATAACTATCACCTGAGGTTTTCCTTCGCTCCAAGATTATTAGAATGGAGCATGAAAAAATTATTACTATATGAAAATTTCAATTGTGTGCAATATTGCTTTACCCAAAGTCTACCCCTCTCGAAACTGATCTGTTTACAAAACTATTAGCAGCTGAAACTTATACTAGAGTTTCGAAATATATTACAGTTTTGTAAAGAGTTGATTTATAAAAATAGCTCTTGAACCCATGAACTCGGCTTATTCAAGCTTTTTAAATGTGGCAATCTAATTGCGGAACTAAATCGCAGTCTAATCAAATTTAATCAGGCCGTTTGTATACCCGTAACAGCAGCTTTCCAGCCTTCCTGCATAACGTATTCCCATGTTCCCCCCATAGGCCCGTAATCCCATAAATGTGTCAAGACCCGGGCATGGGCTATCTGATACTCATTAAACAAATGTATGTATGCAGGCAAGACCTGAGCGGATTTTTTTCCTTACTTTTCAATGCGCCATTAAATCACCAAAAAAAAAAAAAAAAAAAAAAAAATTGCTTATCAATTTTTACAAAATAAACTGAAATGAAATTTAAAATGAAATTTTAAGTGGGGTCCATTTGACCGAAGGTTTCTTTATATACTAAATCGATTCAAAAAATATATAAATTGTTTTTAAACATTTCTGCATTTTATATAGGATACTTTTTCTGGCCTAAATAAAAGTCAGTTATAACAATAAATTTTTTAAAATGTCTTTTCCAAAATATCTTGAAGCTAATTTAATTTTGAATTTATAAATAAATTAATATTTCCCAGCATCGATTCGGGTTTATTGTCATTTTATGATATGTAACTAAAAGCGCATTATGATGCATCTACTAAGGCATATATTCAGAAAAGCGTTAAGATCGAGTGACAAAGGAAATAAAAAACAATGAAAAAATGCCGACAAAAATTTCGAATGAGAAAAGAAAACCGAAAATGAATCATAAATAAGAATTAACACTTCAGGGATCGACTTAGATTTAGGTAGGGGAAGTGTGATACAGCTCATTAAGTAACACGTAGGATTGAATAACTCGATGATGATTAACTAGCAGATACCCTATGGAAGTCGCTGATATAGTTTCTTTCAATTGAATATTTATATAAAAAGCTACTTTACATATATACTTTTTTAATCTTGCATCCTTATATGCTTATCGCGCGTCTTTGCATCTTTGAAACCCGCGAGTTTGGCCATCACATCAAATTAAAAAAAAAAAAAAACTAGGGCAACATGCACATAAAGCTGATAACGAAATTTCAGAGCAGCTGATTAAACATAGTTGAACAAAAAAATATATATTTACTTGTCGGATACTCTATAAAACATGAGATGATGTAACCAGATATTAACAAGTATATAATATGTTGTTGAGCGAATATATATATAACTCAAATGTCAAATTTTTATTATGAGGAAACAAAGTATTTTATGATAAATATCTAGCTCGTAATACTATATGCAAATGTAGTATGAATACTACATATATTTTAAAAATACTTTATATATTTTAATGTGTTTTCTAATCAATTATTTTTCATCTTATATTTTTACTAAATATCTGTTGTTTACTTTTTGCTGTTGCTGCTGACAGCGTATTATATATTTATATATATATTTTTTTTATTTATATATAATTATATAAAACATCGCCCGGGATCAACAACAACAAGAAATCACGTTTAAATTTAGTCATTGAACTTAACATTGGAAGAGGAAGCAGGTGAATGGCCAATCATAAAAAATATATAGTATATATGCTGCCTCTAGTCGCGCGACTGGCGAGCAACAACAATAATTTGTACATAAAACCAAAATAAAAGAAATATATAAATAACCCAAAAGACCCCACATAACATTGCTCTGATAAGACATATTCATTCAAAGTACTTGATAAGCCTACGATTAGATATTATATTTAAGCAACGGAAAACTTTTCACAAATTATCTTTGATTCTAGTAACATCTATACATATATCCATCTGTCTTTCATAAATAATAATAAATATAATAATAATAATAAATATAATAATAATGAAATATATATTGCTTACATGATTTACTTACAATCATGCTTACCGAGAATGCTATACACTACACCTACTACACCTACAACGATTATTTTTATTCCTAGTACACGTTGCTGTCAATCACAGACTGTGAGTCTGTGCGATTGACGTCACAAATGCAAATATTACAATATTTCACTATAATTTCTAACATTTGGCAGATAAGAGTGATAACCCCTAGCTAATTTCAGTCAAATTGACTATATACCAAAGTACTCTTCTGTTTACTATTTAAAAGTTTAGAGATTACAAGAAAGAATTTAAATTGAATATATCTCTATTTTCTATATAAATTTATGTGTATATGCAATTGTAAAATTAGTAATAATTATATTCTACAAATTTACAAAATTATGAGTTAAAACTAAAATGAAGTAAATGAAATATAAAAACTATATCTTTGATTTAGATCTATTAGAGCATTGAAAATAAAATAAAATATAGATGTCGTTATGAATTTTACCTTTTTTGGACCGAAAATAATTTATTTATAGTCGCATGACTTGACGTTTGATTGCCATATTTAATGCATTGGTAATCAACCAACTAATCACCTGATAAAAAGTTTCTGATACAAAAATAAACAGTTATCGTTTAAGAATCTATAATTGAACTAACAATAAAATGATTTATAAGCAATTTAGAAAAGAAAAAAAATTAAAACTAACTAAAAATCGAACTCAATCCATTTGACAGCTACTTTCGAGGAGCTTACACTATAGATGCTACTATTCAAGATCATAATTTATTTCATTTTACTCTTAATTGGTTTTTAATGATAATGGAAATGAAGGAAATTGCACTCCTATCGGTAGTTATTTATAAACGCTTTTATACAGACGCCAATATAATGTTAATCAGCTTCATTGCCCCTGATAAGCCAAAAGGGGACCCAGTTGAAGGGAATGGGTGCTAAAAAAAAATGCAGCTATTTGAGTGCATGTCAAATGGAGTGGAATCACAAGGTACAGACTGTGAATACTCTATGTGTGCAATGATATTGTATAGGATATCAAAGATTTATGTTTACATTATGTAGATATAACTATATATTTTACAGAACACACAGTAACATTTTAGTTACGTTAATAAAAAACTCCATTCCTATATATACCATTAATTATTTCAAGATCTATGCAAATGGATCCACAAGAATCAAACTGCAAATTCTTATTTGTCTCATATACTGAAGTAGAAATGTTCGGATCCTTCAAATCAAAACTAAATCTAATTAAATCTAAATTAACTAGGCAATTCCTAGTTAATTTAGATTTAATTAGATTTAGTTTTAATTTACATTAATATATTGGAATATTTTGAAAAACTAAAATCCTTTGCACTCACAAGTATAGAAAGACTGACATAGCTGAATACAAATATACTCTCTTCATTCATGAACGGACATAATGAACCCTCGCCACACATTGACGCTGCCAGCATTCGAATAAACAATTAAGTTTGCCAATCATGCAAATACGTGAAATAAACAAACTAAACGCAAGCTCCTCTACGGCGGAGACCATCTACTAATAGAGTTCAATGAACTACGCAAATTGCCACGATATGATATTTAATGATTCGATGTAGCGCATATACAACTTAAGGTTAATGCTTAATTCAGTTCATATGAATAATTGCGAGTTGAGTAAATCAAATGCAAAATATATGTTCGATGTCTGTCTCTCTGTGTGAGTGTGTAAACTTATTTACCTGCTCGACACGCTTTGTAAATTGTTTACACGAGTGACGCATTGAGAGTCTAGTCTACGCGCTTCTAGCATTCACCAGCTGTCAGATACATTTGTATCTTTGTATCTGTGCGGTGCATTGCACGAATTTAGCATTGCATGCAATGCTCAAACATGTTTTGTTTTTCTCTCAATTTTTGCCTCGTTCGCTTTATGTTAATGTCCCATTAAACCGGAACCGGAATGAAACTCGAACCGTAAACGTATGCTGAGCATAAGTTTTTAATTTATAAATAGTCACAACTATCTTTGCTCGAATGTAGTTTTGGTTGTTTTTTAGGAAAGTCGGAAGTGATTGAGCAAATTCAACTTATTTATTAAAAGTTGTTAAGTTAAATATAAAATAAATACATTCATATTTAGTATTTATGGTATTCCTTTGATACCTTCCATTGTACCTTCAAAAAAGTAAACTAAATTTGCAGGTTTGGGTGAGAAGAAAGGCATAGGTAGAAAAAAAAGAAACAATAATAATATATGCAAATATTCATATATCGGTAAAGTTGTTTGCCACTTGAGCTTAGTATGTATTTAATCTGAGCAAACAAAAGTTAAAAACTCAATTTGCGGCCAGCCACTGTCAATAGCTAAGCAAACAGATTTCAGACATATAGGCAAATATTGTGGCTAGTCGCGTCTGGTTTGTTGCAGACTATAATTAGACCCTCACACCGAAAAAACACACATAACACTTTATATATACTATACATATGTGTATATAGTATACATGATTTCTATAGTTTGTCTATTGATAAGGCGGCGAACTGTTCGCTCACTGGTGAACATGACGCGCAGAAGAGTTTGTTTTTTAGGTCTCGGCTGTTACATAGTTTGGTGAGGAGAGTTTGCTCGCTTATCAGCAGACACAATGGGCCGCTATGAGCGATATCGTAATTACGGGCAGACGTCGCGTCTGTGCGATGTCAATGAAACACACAGATTTTTCCGATTTTTCAAACTACTTACTCTGCGCTCTGGGTGTTTACTTAGACGTTACTCGGCTTCACTCGACCGAGAGGGCCGATCGAGCACAAGTGAAAAACGTGATCAGCTCGTGTTCGTGGCTTCGACCAAACCACAAACAAGGCCCGCGTCTTTAAATAGATGTAGACTTGCGACGCTTAATTGTATATACATACATATATATGTATGTATTGAGACTTATGGACGTATATATTTGCATAATAAATCGCATAATTAAGTTTCGAGCGAGAGCTACAATGGAAAATTACGCGGCAATATTACGCGATGCAAAACAGAAAAAAACTGCAAAAAATAACACACATTTTAATCGATCGACGATTATATTTTCTAAGCGCCTATTCCATTGACCCTCACGCCAACGATAACCGTTTTTTGAAATGATTAAAAACGTTACATATGCGACTCTAATGAAATGTAGTCGTAACTAATTCCTTTTGCTTTTTAGTTTCAGTTCAGCTCAGTTCAGTTCAGTTCAGTTCAGTTCAATTCGATTTCCCTCTTTACCAAAGAGAAGGAGATCTGCTGCCAAATAATTGATCACGCCGCGATCAGGTGCTCTAGGTCAGTTACGGCATGATTTTCGTTCGCCAAAAATAAATGCAGCTATATTTATGAATTCTGTGTTTAGTTTATGCTGCGCAGTTCATCTAGTATCAGCTACCCACAGCGCCCGCCCCTCAGCGTCGCAACCTCAGATCGATCGCGCTGCCTGAATTGATAAGAGCTGATAAGCGCCAAGTCACACGCCTCGCTTCTAAATTTAAACTTTCGGGTCGATGTAGAGTATACGTTGCAGTTTTACACATTTCCAACTAAACGAACCCTAGGTACGCCCATTTTTTTATAGACCACATAATCACTGATAATCTCTCACTAATGGCGCCGCTGATGTTGCTGATATTGACAGCTCTGCTGATTTCATCAGCAGGTTGTTGGGCGTTCGGGTCTAGACCCTTTGCCAGACAACGTGGACATTATTATTATTATTTTCCGTATAGTGCAATCGAATTGGCTCTGTCCGGGGCAAAACGTGGGCTTTGTTTTGATTCCTGAAAAGAAATGTGTGTTAACATCGGTTATTAGCTGCCATACACGCAGTGAGAGAGTGATACGTGGCTTGAAATATTATCATATATCAATATCAAAGTGCATTTCAGTTCTCCGAATATCCCTATATATGATACATATAAATGTACTGCAATGTTCAATTGTTTAAAGTTTCATTACAAATCTTCTCTGGATCTATGCAAATTGGGGTTTGAAATAACTTTCTTCCTTCTTGTCGCCTGCGAGAAAGCTTTTTATAATAACAGTATTTAAACTAGTTTTAAACTAATATCGTGTATACCATGGCATATCAAGTGGATCTCTGTTCCACACGCAGGCCAAAAATGGAAAGTCGTCGATTAAATAATGCATCTCATCCGCTATGCGCCAAAGAGTCTTTCTACATACATGCATATAACAGAAATAGACAGCCAGCTGGCTATATTACATAGTAAATCTGATATTTGCAGAGCCTCAAGTGTACTCCATAATCGAGACAGCCGTAGACTCCTCATGGCCAACGCTTCAAAGGGCACTGCACCAGAAGAGAGTGAGAGCGAGCGAGAGAGAGAGAGAGAGAGAAAGAGAGCTGAAGCTCAGCCTGCATGCAGGAATGGTACATATATAGGCAAATGCTGATGAAGTGGCCGGCAAAAAAAGCGACATGCGACGACGACTCCAGAAGCACTGCAACGTTAAACCGGCTCTCAGCCAAGGCGATCGGGTGGTGGTCAGGAAGGAGAGGAGACTAGGTGAACAAGTGCCAGCTAGCGGGCTAGATATGTATATAGCTTGCTATCCAGTCAGAGAGCCAGCCAGCCGGCCGGCTTGTGCACTCTGAAACCTGACTGCTGATGCTGTGTGTCTCGAGAGCAAATAAGTTACTTGGACTTGGAGCGTCGTGTGCGACACCTCACGAAAGTGGCACAGTGGTTACAGATCAATCCAAACACTTGGACAAATAACTTGTTAGAGCCCTCATAAAACTCATAAAAACTGCATTATCATTTCAAACTTGAAAGATCACGCATCGTGAGAGCATTTTCGTCGACTACCTAGGCACGACTAAGACCTAGGCCGCCATTTCTGAATGTCAACGAGTCACGCACGCCATCCACCAAAAACACATACACAATGACGCACACACACACAGTCACTTTCTATGCACTGCAACAAGAAATAGATGCGTGGCAGAGAACGTCGAAAATTTCACAGAGTTGTCGTCGTCATCTGTGCAACGAATGATGTGGGTACTTTAAATGACAAAATGAAACGTTCCCAAGTCACTTCAAATGGGATTTTAATGGAACCACTGGACAATTGTGATTCAACAGTTGGCTCTAGTGGATAACAAGAAAAAAGAGTAAATTAAGTGCATATACATATATTTTATTTAAAGATTTAATATATAATAATTCAAAATTTATGTTTAGATGACACTATGTTTATTTTTCTTTAGCTATAGCTATATTTTTTTGTACTGCTAAAAACTTCATTATTTCATTAGTTGTTTAACCATTCCACAATTGTGTCATGCACGTAGCATAATCAATATGCCAGCTGCATTCAAACGTAGCGCATGAGAAAGTCGATGAAAAAGCGAGATTACAAAGCGACAACTTTTACACAATTCCCCCAAAAAAGCATAATTGATTTAGAGCTGTCGAGTCAAACAGACAGAGACAACGTAAAACAAACATAAATTGCATAAAGAAAAGCGTAGGCCGTAAAGGTGTTCGGGTTACACGTTTGCAGCCAACTAAGTATAATCCCCCAGACCTTACAAAGGAAAACCACTCGAACCATTGGAACGCCAGCAAGTAGTCGTGGGCACTCAAACGATTGAGTGAGTGGGTACTCGTTTGGTGAGTTTTTGTATTTTGTTTTATTTATCGACCTGGGAAAGGATGACAATAAAGAGTAAAGAGAATGAAATGGATTCAAGAAAAAATCAAAACAGCTGGCCAAAAATTGCAGACGTAGGCACTGTTGATCATATGGAAAGTTGTTTGACATAACGACTAAATGTGTTGAAATGTGTGTGAATAGTTGTGCGAGTGTTCACATTTATTAATAAAACAAAAATTTCGAAAACGAGCGCACGAGCTAATGATCGATGCTGCTCGCTGATCATGTCCATTCAGCCTGACTGATTGATTGAGTGACTTTGGATCTGTGGCGGCGCCTAAACTTAACGAAAATCGCCGTCAAACCAAACGAACGAAACTAAACTAAAACTAAATTGAACTGAACTGAACAGAGCAACAACAGTAATAGCAACAACAACAACAGCAACTATTGCTGCTGCACTATCACTAAAATGCAGCCACATGCTCGCACAGTAAGAATAACGGACACGTAGAGATTGTATGGGAGAGAGAGAGCGGTCGGCTGAGGCAGAGGTAGAGGCCGGCGCTAAAGCAGAAACAGAGAGTTAATGAGAGTGAGAGAGAGAGAGCGAGCGCTTTCCAGAGCATACGATGACAACGCTCTCTGGGATCGTAGTGGTTGCCGCTTGGGTAGGCCCAACCGCCAGTCTTGGCGGCGGGTTGCTCTAACAACATCAGTTATTCGTCTCTGAGTCGTCGAGGCGAACGGTACTCACAGTCGGAGTGTAACTGGCAACAACAAAACGCGATGCGGTCCTAATTGTTCGTGTCGTTGAAACCACAAATAAATTACTAAAAATAACATAACATCATATATAACTTAAGAAGAAAAACGCGCGAATTCTTACTTTCTCAAGAACAGGGAAATTTATTCAATAATTTTAAATTATTGCTAATCCGTTTTGTCGTTTTGTTTTGTGCGGTGCTGCCAAAATTGTGTGTGCCAGTGTGTTTAAAATTTGAAAATTTTTAATAAAAATACAAAATTTTAATCTTTACACAACCCAAAATTCATTGTCTGACGCGCGTTGCCAAAACCCATGCACAGCGCGCGTGATGCACATATGAAAAGAAATCTCTAAGAAGAAGTTGGGCTAAAAAAGAAAAGTGATACCAGAAAAAGTTCCTTAATACACGGAGATTGATATATACATATATAAAAGGAGAGCAAGAGAAGACACAGGGAGCGCGAATAAAAGAGAGGGAAGGAACGAGCGCAACACACAACAAAGTCATAAAAAAAAGCAACGGTAAGTTTTCGCAGCCATTCCAATGTTGAACAGCAGCTCACACAAAGATAAACAAAATAAAATGTACGAAATACAAAAATATCACTATAAAATAATAATTCCATTGCAATGCTAATTAGAATCGCTTTTTTATAAACATTCGCATTCAAGCATTCCGTTTATAGCTAATTCCAATTAACATTTTACGCTTCGTTTAGGATTCAAAACAATTTCGCTCACCTTATCAATTTCTGTTCTAATTTTACAGGCCCTGCTGCTAATTACAATCAATCAGAGTTCCTTGTTAGAGATCTATAGAGAGAAGTCGTCTATAAAATGATTTCGCACAGTCCACCCATATTCAGTCACAGTCCACCCGTTAGTTTTCTAGCGGACTACATGAGCGGACATCAGCGTCAAACCCTGAAGTAAGTTTCAAGTAAAACCAAATATATTTTCGGACTGTGAGAAGAAAGAAATTGGGTTGCCTAATTGAATTCAATTGAATGCACGAGATTTGGCAACGAATCAAAATTCAATTGCTTTTAATTCCATTTTATTTATTCTTAATTTTTATTCTATTTTTTTTTTTAATTTTTTTTTTTTATAATTTTAGTATTTTTTATCAAGTTATAAGCGAAAACTTTCTCCATCTTCGAGTTAGCTTCACGTCTTAAATATAAATTCTGGAATTTCTCTTATCATTATTTTCTGATATATTCCAAAACTTGCCTACATGTCTGAATACGTTTGTTGAATTGATTAAGTAAATCTCTGATAAAGTGTGTATTACAAAATATAAATTAAATTTCCTTGCAAGTCTAAAATAATGATTAAATTATATAACAAACGCTAATCAATGATGAATTGGAAAAAGTGCGATATTATTTATGACACCAGTAAGACCTACCATAAAGAAAAAGTAATACCCAAGTGGAAAACATTTTCTAGATAACTTAAACAAAAACGCAAGGAAATTGTTTATTTATATGTATTTGTGTATATATAAATACAGTTTTCTAGAATTTTAAATGGAAAATAGGCTAAAAGCTCCACATATCAGTTTTGACAGACTCAATAAAGCCGTTACAAAATACCTTCATTCCAAAAATACAATATAAACAATGAGCGCAATCGCATGCTATATATTTAGTGTAAATATGGATGTTTACCTTTCAGTCTCTGTCTGATTATGATTATTCATATGGATAAATATTGATATTTCACTTACACAATGCATAGAAGAAATACTAAGGTCGTATTAACGACAGACAATAAATCGCCTCTTGTCATAAGGTTTGCTCAACAGGTTGAACAGGCTAACGAAATTTCCTAAATGCAGACATATGTACGTACTGTAAAAAAATCAAAAATAATAAAAAGGAAAAAATAAAAATATGTTTAGCTCTGCTTCGGTTGACAACAGCATTTAAAAAGCTTTCAATATCAAGGCAATGGCATAATCACAACAAACTTTTATTTATTTATTTATTTATTTATTTTTTTTTTTTTTTTTTGCAAAGATTTCGAGAGCAAAAGTTGAGAGCGAGGAAAAAAATAAAAGTTTTATTAGCGAAAAATTTGATTGTTCATGAATTCTATTGGTGGGGTCTGTGGAAGCAATTGCTTCGAATCATGCACGATCTGCAGCTACTACAAGCTTCATTTGCTGCGCAGACATTTAGTGCATCAATCAGCTGACAAATATTTCAGTAGCTATAAAAATATATATATATATCGGAAAACATCTGAACTAAAAATACAAGTAATAAAAATTCTAAAATCATCCGAAAAAACATATAGTTAATTATATAAATAGAAACTGGACTAACAAAACCCACGCAGTTACTGAAAATATAAATTTGTTTATCTTAGTTGAACCAAAAGATCTGAGAATTTCCCTAATGATTTATGTACTCTGAACTTGTTACAAAATAACATTGGTATTTTCAATAGTTTCTAACTAGATTGTGATTGTTATTTAATATTTACATTCAATAGCATACTATTATTATTTATTTTTATTGAGTACTGTTAAGTGTTGAATACATCATTAAAACTTTGTATTCTTGTGTATGACAACTCACTCTAATTGGCAACCAATTTAAATGTATAGATGATGAAAAAAACTTTTTAAAAATTGGCTTATCAGGCATTGACTTTATAGTTTGCCTATGTCTAGCCGAAATACAATTTTTGATATGAATCAGCAAAAAAAAAAAAAAACCAAACGAAATTGCAAACAGTTGAATTCTATCCCATGGTGCTTCCAAAATTAGAACTCTATGATGAATCATGACAGCGAGAGGAGAGTAAAACAAATTTGAATAGACGCAAACATATGTAAATATATGTGTACACATATTTGTATATAAGTGTATACATAACATATATGTGAGTCTGTATATAGACAAAAACCTATCCACGGGGTACTATTCAAATCAAGTGCAGAGGTCGTGCGTAATAGATTCAACAACTTTTGCGCTTATCAATAATAGCAGAAGCCTGGCGCTATTTCTTTATAGATAGTGTGGTGCGTACATATGTACATATGTGTATGTATGTATGTGCATACTATGGCCACTGAACAGTTCCATGCTATTATCTCACTGAAATAAAAGACAGACCCAGAATAAAGACAACCTTATCAGGCTGATAAAAAGAAAGTAAACGTGAGCGCCGCGTGGCCCCGAGCTCGTACGATTGCCGCTAAAATGCGCAGATTATTTAAGAAACCCATACGGATATATATGTATATATATATAGATAAAGAGAGAGAGAGCACATTCATACAGATATGATTGACGTACATAACAGAAATACTCATGTAATCATTTGTGATCTTTGCTCTGCTTGCAGCTACAATGACGAGCCCAATAGCCTAAGCTCCCGCTATTGTCGCCCTCAGGCCGTAACACTGGCCTCCAAAGCCATGGTCAATAACGCATCCAATGCTGCCCAGGGCCAGCAGCTGCCCGCCAAGACAGGCGGCACGCCCCTCGGCGTGGGCAGTCGCTCTGGCCGCAGCTATCTGGAGCGCATGGTCTCTGCCCCATCGCTCAACACACAGCCCAAATCGTGCCTCAGCCGGAAATCCTGCCTGCACAAAGCCAACCAAGTCACCGGCAACCCAAGCACAGATGCTGCGCCCACGGAGAGTACGGAACCAACAGACGCAAGCAGCGACTCAGATGGATTGGCCAACTGCAAGCAAAGGTAAGCTGACTGACTGATATGTATAGAGATTGCATAATGGGCTCGGTAATCCGAGTCACGAACCCTTTGACGTCACATCGCAATGGCGCCGTCGTCTTTTGACGCCCTCGACCACAAGTTGAACTAGATTGCGGTTGAGAGCATGTGAACTGCGGAGACTGATCAAAAGTGAAATCCAATAGGTTGCATCAAAGTAGACTCTGCCAAATCATTTTGCACCAAATTTGGCCAGAACTCAAGAAAACCCGCACACAAATCGAAAACAAATCGAAAATAAATCGAAATATTACGTTGGACAGTCGCCTCATAGTAGATGCTATGGACGTAATAGCGAGCGCATGACGCCAAGATAAAGTACATAAGAAACAGTAGATATACTAGATGATATGACATGGGCCATAAATTTTTATATGTATGCAAATAATCTCAAATATATACTCGAAATATTCGGCAAGAATATATTAAATGCGATAAGAGAAGGAAGAGAGTTTGCCAACCTGGTCATTCCCATCTTTAATCTACCAAACAGAGAATGTTTGTTATGATTTTATTTTAATTATTTCTTAAATTGCAAATTTCGCTTTCCATTTGCAATGCACTTGAATTTGGCATTTTGAAAAGTGGCTAAAAATTCAAAATGGACGGCGCCACACACATACAAACATACACACACACATACACATTAGTTAGAGCTCATTTTATAGAGATTTTATTTTTGGTGAGGCCATGTCTAGACGAGGCTAAACACCAGCTGATATCACCTAAAAGCTATGGCGACACACGCACACACCTAGTGCGACACACATGGCTATTATCAATGTAAACCAGACACACACACACACACAAGCATGAGCTAGTAATATGTTGTGTGAGTGTGTGTGTGCCTGCGATTGCATATTGCACTAGTTATACACCCATTGCAAGTGCCAAGTTAGGCGAGAGTTTGTGACTAGTAAATACTCAGTCCCATAAAATAAACCATTTAGTAATCTTGATTTGCTCTGTATGTGTAATATCTTATAAATATAGGCAATCGATATTTATCGTTGCCTTTCGTATCATGGAAAATCTGTAAAATCAATCCAAGATTGATACTTCAATATGAATCTCTCTGGTATAAAACAATTAATAATTCTTCTATTTGCATATTCTTTATGCATAAGCTCTTTGGAACCATCAATAATCGATATTTATCGTTCGTTTTCATGTGAACTATTTCTTAGATTTATTCAACTTTGCATATTGCTAGATTTCAATATTGATAAATCAATATGAATCTCTAATATAAATTCATTAATTATTCTTGATTTGCATCTTCTATGTGTGAACCTTTGCAAATCGATATTTATCGTTCGTTTTCATGTAAAGTATTTCTTAGAACAATTCAACTTTCTATATATCTCTACTTCAATATAATTGCTTCAATATGAAACTCACTAGAAATATTGATTTGCATGTTCTATATGCGTAACATTGGCAAATCGATATTTATCGATCGTTTCCATGTCATGAAACATTTAAATAGCATTTCTAGGTCACTTCAGCTTGGCATATTTCTAGCCTTCAATATAAATATTTCAATATGAATCTCCCTAAAAGACCTTCTACATCAATTTGTCGAACTTACTTCAAGCATAGCGAGATGTTGTCATAAAAATGCATTAACTTAAATTTACATTTATTTGTAATGGAAAAAAATTATTATTGAAATGCGCTTTAAACATTTCGATTGCTTCACTCGTTAATTATGCTGTCATTTGCCAATCATAATTCCACTTCCTTCCACGAGTCTGTCAAGACATGCCACACTTTTAATTAGTTCACTAAGACAGACGATCCCAGGCAGCGAGCCAGGTCAAGCCAAGGCCATAAAATAGGCGACAGAATCCACAAACTAAATATTTGATAATTGCGCTGTGTCCAAATTTTCGGCTATATAAAAAGTATATTTCAACACACACATGTATGTATATAAATAAATTACATGGGTATGTAAGATGTAGATGTACGCTGTGAATATTTATAGATAGATTGTGCATGCGCCCATCACGTGTTAAGATGTGCTACACAGCATCGAAAAGATTTCGAAAATGAAATCTGTAAATGTGTGTTATGAATGTAATATACAGCCATGCGCATCTATAATATATATATGTATATATTTATGATCTCGACTAATTAGTGTGTCACCCACGTAAAATCTAATTTTGTGCGCTCTCTGCAATCTCTGAACAATATGCGTTAGTAAAAGCAAGAGCAAGAGACTTTAAAGACGGAACCACCTTGTCGCAATTATGAGTTCAAGACACAGACAAGGCTGCATGTAAAGGTCGCCATCGACTGACCATCGGAGGCAAGGTCATATTCACTTAACCTAAGGATTGTTGATAAGCCAACTATGGATAGCATGAGGTTTCATCTGAAATACCTGTCTTATCATTTTCTACCACTCAAAGTGCTTTTGTAATCCCTTTTTGTTTCGGAAAACTTGTTTCTTTTACGCCATGATGTGTAGTGCATATAAAGCAGTCAACAGTTATTTTATTGTGCCTGGGCGTAAACCGGACCCATATGCATTTATTTTGTTTTTATTTTCGGGGTAATGCGCACTTATATGTATATGGATATGTTAATGAGAGCAGTCGAGAAGAAGAAGAAGAGGAAGAAGAAGAGAAAACAAGAAAGGAGTGCAAACTCGTTTCCATTTTCGTTGCTTCCTCAAGCCCCAAGCTGGCCTATAAAGCCGTCACAGCTGGAACCAGCCCATCAACGGCAAGGAAAATGCACTGAAAAATCGGAAAAATTATAATCTATTAAATTTGATATGCAACAACGCCATAGCCACAAATTCAGCAGTTGGCAAGAGACAAGATCTCGAAGCGAGCCCACACACTACAGGCGATCGAACGATCGAATCGATCGCCCGAACATCGAGCAAAAAAAAACAAAAAATTAAAAAGAAAAAAAAAAACAAAACCTGTTGGCTAAAATGCAGCAGACAGGCAGCTCTAGCTAACCTAGCTAGTGCACACGCCTTCGACGCGTGATCAGAGCGATCAGCGCACAGTGCGCGATCGGCAAACGTTGGCAGTTCGAGCATTCGACTTGCCGGTTGTTTGATTTTGGCGTCAGACTAATAAACTCAGCTAACTAGCCAAATAGCCACAATTGTTGGCCACATTTTATTATAGAAAGCAAACACACACACAATGAGAGGGACAGAGAGAGAGAGAGAAAGAGAGAGAGGGATAAACAAACAAACATATTCCTACCATATTACTATATTTGCGCTATTTTATTCATTAAAGAAGAAATATGTTTAATTGCTTTGCAGCATATTGTGTGAAATGCACTTCTTACTCAATTCTTTAAATGCCATGGGGCTTGTCGTCTCAATTAGCTCTTGAGCCATATTTGCTCTATGACAAACGTTAATACAACAAAATAAATGTTGAACAAATAATGAACTTATCAAAGCGATAGACATGCCTTTTTTCCCTATATGTATAATATATATTTATTTGATATATAGAAGTATCTGAAGTGCTAAAGAGCTTACTTCTAGCTGTAATCGAAAAAAGGGCTTGTTTTATTTATCTCCAAATATTTATTTATTTATTTATTTTTTATTTTTTTTTTTGCCTGGATAAAAATGTGTGTACGAGGCTACCGAAATAGCACAAAATATATATTCACATATATTCACGCATATATTTTATTTGTGCCGACAAGACTTTGACGCAAAATTCCAAAATATTCATATATATTTATATATATAAAATTAACAATTCCTAAAAAATGCCTTAACAGGTTAATTTAGTATACAAGGCTGCCACAAAGATTATAAAATCAAATGATTTTCATTTTTTGCTCAAAATGGGAAACGAAACAAAATGTTTAAATGCCAATTTACTGGCAATGGGCGGTGACAGCTTCCGATTAGCTCGATTCCCTGCCAACGCAGGTCACAATGTACCCAACAAATATATCAATTGACTTTGTTTTTGTCAAATTTAAACATCGATTTGCTAAAAATACAAAAGTCAAATACAAAAAAAAATAAAAAATGCAACGGCGCAATTTCAATATGAAGTGCCAAAAGACAATAAACTTTAATGCATAAAAGTAAAAATAACAATCGTAAAAGACTGGGGGTCCGAAACATGGGAAATGATAAGGAGAGGTTCAAGATTGAAATACATGCTACCTCTCTCACTCAACTCTCTCTCCCTCTCTTCCCCTCGTATAATTAGTTCAATATTTGAGAATATTGGCAGGCAAACAGCTAAAGCAATAAACTAACCTAATCTCTCTTAGTCACTCTCTTTAATCAAATTCTCCTCTATTATTATCTTTCAGTCACTTGCGTAAGAAGCATGTGATCTTCGCGGATGATGAGGGTCTGTCCCTGACGGAGGTGCGCGTCATGTCCGAGCCCTCGAATGTGCCGCCATACTGGAGCATGAAGTTTTTGGAGCAGATCACACAGGGACTAGTCAGTCCGCATCCGCCGGATCAGTGGACCGTGGACTTTAAGCAGCCAGCATCCGACTATTTGACATTTAGGTAATATAAAAAACCCGTTGCCAATAGAAACAATTAACTAAAATATACAAATATTGCACTACAGGCAAAAGATCGAACGTGACTTTGTCTCGCTAGAGAATGTCATTGTAAAGGATGAGGAATCGATTGTGGTGGGCACCATCAAGGTGAAGAATATTGACTTTGCCAAGGAAGTCATTGTGCGCGTCACCTGGGACAACTGGAAGAGTCAGCAGGACATATTTTGCACATTTGCCAGGGCCTACGGCCCCGCCACCTGCGCCCACGTTGTCTTCGATACATTCTCATTCAAGATCACGCTGCCACCATCATCCAAGCGTCTGGAATTCTGCATTTGCTACCGAACAAATGATAAGGAATTCTGGGACAATAATGATGTGAGTTGTGGCACTCAACACACACTAGTATTACAAAGATCTATTTTATATCATCCTCTCTCCCTCTCTCTTCGCAGGGAAAGAACTATACCATCAGCAAACGGTCGCCTTTCTACTACAACGCCCTGTCGCCCTATGATAAGGGACAAACTCGTAGTTCCAGCCAGCAAATGCGATCCACTTTAACCGATGCACTTGCCAAAGCACAACAGAACAGCTGGAACCAGGAGCAAAATACGCCATATTGGTAGAATATATACATATATATATACATAGTTAAATATAGTATGGAAGGTCAAGCTAATTGTATAGCTAAGCAGGTCTGTGGCTAGATCGGACTCTGGAATCAATTACGATTCTCCCGATTGTTCAGTTGAGCGTGGAATTTGATAAGTGTCTGTGCCACTGGGCACTCCACCCAAGAATGTGTCTCTCATCATGAGGGTAATTTTTTATCGTACCTCACCACACTTTCTTAAGCCAGAATCTGGTAAGGTGCCATTGAGTTGAGGTTTTCTCTACATACAATCAAACTGAAACTACTTTTATTTTAAGCCCAATTGAGTTTTGTAAAAAAAAGGAAAGAGAGGGGAAAGAGCTTATTGAATTTCAAGATCCATATCCTTATAACCCATATACATATCACCAAAATATTTGTTGTAGTACGTTTGATTGTGTCAGGAAATCGCGATATCACGATATCAATGTCAATTTTTATTTTCTGTACTCTATGTTTATCTGTATGCATGTGTGATTGTCTACCATATAAACTGATATTAGCTTAAAAACAAAACAGCTCAAGTAAAAATAAATTAAACAAAAACAAAAGAGACGAACTATAATGAAAAGCGTGAGTTATCCTAGCAAACCATTGTTTCGAAATTCTCTTTATATGCAAATAAAGAAACGGAAAAACAAAATCTAAAAGAATATATGAAAATTTAGTAATTAAGTTTTTGCACGGAAAATTTTATAGAATTTTTATTTTTATTATTATTATTTTTTTTTGGTAATTATTATTTTGATTATTTGAAACTCTAAGACTGAAATGGCTTGTTATGGAAAACACGTCCTCATATACAAAATAAATAATGCCGTATACATAATACAAATCAAAAGATGATTCGAAACATCACACATAATAAATGATCTATGTCTCTAAATGTTTTTATGCGTGTCAACCCGACTTTGAAATTTAGAAATTAAGCGATTTGTACATAGAACATTTATATATATATATGCTTATGCATATATGAATATATATATATATAGATAAATCATGCACCAGAAAGTTGCCTGTTAAATACATTTATACATTACCTACGCGTTTAGTTTTGTAAAAATATTTAGCTATAGTGCTTAGAGGTTATTTAATTATAAGCCCCAAAACCACTTCCCGGCTTCTCAACAGCTGACGAGCAAAAACTAATTCTATTCTAGAAAACTTAATAATTATTTAGTTTTTAATAGACGCCAACTACAACCCAATATATATACATATGTACACAGTGAAATTATAATACAACGACATTATTACATTATTATTTTCTTTGATTAAAGATAAATTTAAAAACAAAAATAAAATGTATCTGATTGTTAATTTTTAAAAGGTTTTACAAAGATCTGGGGTAAGAATAGTAAGCTATTATTTTGTTATTAATTTTCAATAATGTTCTGAAATTTGAAATTCCATACCATGAACAGGTAAAGTATAATCGTTCTACAATACGAAAAGCCTTATCATGTCTATACCAAAGTTCAGATATTTTTGTAATCGCAATTTAGTATTATTTATTATATTAATCCATGAACATGTAGTCATTTCAGTTCGTCTATTGAGGAATGACCGGAAATGAACACCTTTACCTTAGACCAAAATGAAGTAAAGTGTTTAATACAGAAGCATTAATATATGGTCAAGTGTTCCGTCTCCTTTAGTGCAAGGGCCATTCTCAACATAATGAACAATGTATTTGTTTTCTATAACCACAATTACTGATTTCTTTACATTATTATTTCTTTTAAACAATCCTTTAATTTAGTAGTAGAGATTACATAACTTTCATTAACTTTCACACACTCGTAAGCAATTGTATCTTCATTGCATTTCAGCTTTAAATCGTTGCATCTAATGAATCCAGTTAATATATCAGCAACATTCTTGTCAGGTTCACAGGTTATCTGGAATGGGAATTGTCTAATATAACGCACGAGCTGTGTTTAGTTTATGCAACACGTAACTGCAAAATACCTAAAGAGGAACGGAAATAATACTCAAATATTGACTGTTGTTTGTTTAATTGTTAATTTAGTTTATTTAATGTCTGTGGAATTTTCTATGCGGCAATTAAGCGTTGAATTATATTATCTCTTACATACCATGTTCTGAGACCTGTAAATCAGTAATTATCATTGAGTTTGGAAAATCAATATACAAATTGATATTAAATACAAAATACTTTTGAGTGTCTCTATGTATGCTTGTCGGCGTAAACATACATATGACAACTAATAGTATGAATGTTGTTTTGGAATGGAATACATTAATTTTAGTTACTTTCGATAAATAATTAGTTTTCTTTAAATCATTATGAACAATCTATAAATAGTAACATCGGAATGCATATTAGCCGAAAGTCGGTTATAAGTAAAATGCGAATCAAATACACACGCATTGATAATGTAAGTAATGTATGGTATGTGTTCTTCGCCAACTCATTAATTTAGATTTGCCGTCCGTTTTATACTATTGGGTTGATCTTGAATTTGAATTAGCATTAATTCAAAAATTTAACTGTTTGCTTTCATTGATGTTGCTAATTATGAGCCACTTATTTGCTCTTGCTCTTCAGGCTAGCGGGCATCTCTGGTGGTGGTGGGCGGGGAATACCCAGAGCCACCTTAACACCATCATAAATGAACCATTGTAAGGCAGTGAGTGTACCAATCATAATGATACGTGGTGTCAATCCATTCCACATGCCCATGAAGCCCAATGACTTAAGAACGCTTCCAGCGCTGGCGCCCTTGCTCTGGTTCAGCTTGGAGACGACCACATCAGCTGGATGTGAGACAACGGCGCAGAACACGCCAGCAATATAACCAGCGGCAAAGGTAACCACCAATTGCTCGCCCTTGGAGCATTCAGTACGTGGCTTGGGTACCACATATCTGCAAAAGCAAACCGAAAAGTGTGCACATTCGGATAATAAAAACAACCTTCAGATTTTTCTACTCACTTATAGAGAAGCTCCACAGTGCGCTCGAAGCAAGCAAACTTCATCATGGTGTATGGAATTTGACGCATCCACAATGGCACCAAACCCTTGTAGAAAGCTCCGATGCCCTCTTCCGACAACATCTTTGGTACTGCTTGACGGAATGTGTTAGCATAGCCGGGAATTGTCTGAATCTTAACCTTGGCCGCCTCAAACGGAGCCAGTGCAATATCAGCGAACACCTCAGCAGACGCCGATGCCGCCAGATAGATGTAGGTGCGATACAAATACGCATTCTCCTCGCCAAGGATATCGGCGTACTTAATTTTGAACAGCTCATAGAAACCGAACTTGCACAGACCCTGAAAGATATATGAATGAGTGCACGTGAGCAATTTAGTGATTATTGATGTTATGTAAACGTCGACGAATCACTTACCTGGAACGAGTAACCAATCAAAGTTGGGAACCAGCCCTTTGCCAGACCAACAGCACCTTCCTCAGCTACTGTGACCTTGAAGCCATGAACTAAATTCTTATACTTGGCTGGGTCCACCTGCAAGCGACACTTGACCAAATCCAATGGCACCACAAATGTGTGCGTGGTACCACAGCTCAAAATGCCACCAATACCGCACAGCGCTAAATATTTGTTGCTACCAAACTCACAAGAGTCCGTTGACGATGATGCTGCAGCCGCGATTTCACGTCCAACAACGGGGCCAGACTGTCCTACAGCTGGTACAACCGACAACTGACCGACAGATTTTCCCTCATCGCACTGAGCTTGGCTGAATGGCGTCTTGAATGGCGAATTCTTAGCGGCTTGAAAAAAAGACGAGAACATGTTGTCTTTTTTTTGTGTCAACTATTGTTTCCGAGCTGCAAAGAATACAGGAAAGTGCAAAATTAGAAGAGGCTTTTATAATTAAATCTGCTTCTGCGCGATTAGCGAATTTTCACAGCGTTCGGCGTTCACTTGTGAGTTACATAATGTGTCATGCAAATCTGAGTATCACCGATTGCTTGTTGGAGACAACTGGCTTACATTTTCTCAATTCAATGAAAACTAAAAATTTCAACACAAATATTATATCTATTTGAGCATGTGATTTATTTCTCTTACGCAATAAAAATTATATTTTATTTTCTTACTTACGTAGTGGCCGTCCGTGGCGTGGCGAGGAATTAGATTCAAAGAATGAGTTACGGTGTGGCCGTAAGCTAGAACCGCAAATATACCGAAAGGTCAAGAAAAATACCAAGCTTAGACTTTTCAAGGGAAAAACTACTGAAGGGCAGCAACATGTAGGTCAGTGAAAGATTTATAGAGATTAATAAAAAGGAGGGCAGAATAAATCTTCGGAATATAAAGGTCTAGTAGCTCACTTCACAGTGAATAATGAAGATACGATTTCAAGTCTCCATGGTCTTTTTTATTTAACTCAAATTGTTATTTTAGGGAATACACATACTGTACAATACATATCGATATCGATAGCGCGGAACTGAATCTCGTTTTAAATTTATATATATACCGGGGGTTGAATAGACATATGTAACTTGACTTGGGATTCGATTCAGATAACAGTAAATATTATATTTGCTTAGAGATATTCTGTAAAAAAAACACCGTGTGCGTTCTCATTTTGAAAATACAAATTTAAAACAATATAATAGAACCTTTTCATTGTTTTAAGTATTGATAGCAATTGTCATTTTTACTGTTTAGCTGTTATCATAATTAATTAATTGTTTAACATAATTGTGATCTACGATTTTTTATTAAACTAATATTTATTATTAACATAGTAGATTTTTGAAGCGCATATAGATCTCAACAGTGAGTGTAGTGTAGTAATCGCCGACACAAATAATAGGATTATGATTGATTATTATTTGTATAAGAATTGTTGCCTTTAAAACACTCCTTATATTAATATTAAAATATATACATAATTTATATAATTTTAAAAAGTATGCAACAGAAACGGTTGAAAGCTTCGCCAGTGCGAGAAAAGCTTTCATATAGCAAAGCTTACTTCTGTTAACAGAAACGTGCTGCTCCTGTTAACAGGTGGTTCGACTTCGTGAATGTTAACATGCCGCGAGATAAAACAGTTTATTTGATTAAGCAGACATTTGCATTGAGCGTCTAACACGTTGCCAAACAAACGCTAACATCAAATATAAAAATGATGTCAGTACTTAAACAAATGATGGACATCATTTACTATTAGGGTCAGCCCGCGGACCGCTCCTGAACAATTGCTTGTTGCTTCAAATATTGCCGCCTGTGTTGTCTTTGTCGTCATCTTTGTCGTCGTTGTTTGGTTGTCGGCGTGCGAAACGCCGAACGGCCATTCAGTAGCCGTTAGAACGCGTCGCAGTGCGGCAGGAAGTTGAGTATACGACGCGTTGCCTCGTATCCAAAGTTCAACTCACATAACTTTGAAGTCTGTTTGCCAGAGCGAAGCGCGCCTTTTTGAAGTTCGCCTTCCTGTGGTGTCGCAAGGTGTTAATTAGCTACAATTTAATTTATTTCAAATAATTCATAAATAATGTGAAGTGTGCTCGTGCTATCCGCGAAAAGCAATTGAAATTCAAATTTTCTGTATTATTAAACAAATTAATTTGATGAGAGAAGTTTTCACCAATTGAATTAAAAACTCATTATCTGCTCTGTTAAGAAGCCACCCAAAAACACAATTAATTAATAATACAAAATAAAATAAGAATATGAAATTGAATTTAAGTGCAGAGTGCGAATAATAAAAAAATGTTTGAAATATAAAAATACTCATGGAGAATATTGCAAAAATTATATTGAACAATTAGTTATTTAAAAAATTGTGCTATCCTTACATAATAGTATACATGATCAAAATAAAATATAAATATTATATAAATAAATAAACTAATAATAGTTATATTCAATTCAAATTTGATCAACCACAACAGAATTAGAATAGTAACCGGATATAAAATGGATTCAAAGTATGTATTTTACTTATAAGTTAACAATTAATTGAAATTTGTATACATTTAGTGAATACTCTGCACTCTGAACACTTTCCAGTTCTCTGGTAAATCCAAAGTTTGATTAACCTAAAAACCATAAAAAGTAAACAATTTTCAACACGGACTTGCAGATAAATTTGTTTGCCAAAAATGCGGGCGATAAAATATATCAAATCAAAATCAAATAAAAAAACTTTTTTTTGGCCAACCAGAGGAAAAATCGAATCGAATCAAGCATGACCTATTACTGTCACGTCCGGTGGGAGCCAGGGAAGAGCTAACAACTTTTGGGTCACGTTTGACATTTGGCCAAACAAAATGATGGAAACCAAACTCTAGTAGGGAAGACTTGCACATCCGTAAGCACGCAGGGTAGTAGTATATGTGTAGAAGAAAGCATAGCAAGCAGCGCAACATTTCGGACTCGCAGCAATTAATTAAAAACTTTTCAACGCGCCCAAATCAAATCAACAATTTTCGCAGGTATTTTAGCGTCAATCAAACTGAAGTCCGAGTCCAAGTCCGAGTTGACGTTCGCGTTAGAGTTTTTGATAAATATTTAGTTGACTCACTTAGTAGTAAACAGTGGCCCGTCGGATCGATGGATGGGCTCGAATGAAAATCAATGCGCATTACTGCAGCCTCGCTGCGCCCCAAAACCAGCGACCAACCCGGCAAACTCGACAGTAACGAAAATATATTCAATTTTTAAATACAATGTGCTGGGGGGGCTGGCCTGCGATGCCATGTGATGGTGCCAATGCTATGCTGTTGTCTGTCTACGACTTACCACTCTTGTCCAGCTCTTGACCCCGAATCCAAGTCCAAAAATAGGCTCACAGCCATGCCAAGCGTACGTTCGTTGATTATATTTTTAAGCTGTGCTAAAAATCTGCTGCGTAAATTTTCCAAAATATTTGCGGAATGCGTCTAATTATAATCGAACTAACAAAAACAATTTTGTGCATACAGATATTCGTGGCAGAGCGAGAAGATTGATTAATTGATGAGTAATTGAAGATAAGAAATATTCATCTGCTTGTATAAAAAAAAAGCATGTGGGTAGACTTAACAAATAATAACCAAAGGAAAATCTAATAAAAAAATGCATAGATTTTTTTGAGCTTTGAATGAGAATTAAGGATTTACATATATAGTAAAAAATAAAAGAAAGAAGAAAAAGAAAATATATCTATATAATTATATTTATATTTATATATATATATATTTATATTTATATTTATATTTATATTTATATTTATATTTATATTTATATTTATATTTATATTTATATTTATATTTATATTTATATTTATATTTATATTTATATTTATATTTATATTTATATTTATATTTTTATTTTTATTTTTATTTTTATTTTTATTTTTATTTTTATTTTTATTTTTATTCCGTCTATGTCTATGTCTAAGATTAATTTGCTGCAGTTAGCTTTTCTAGGCGGTTTTTCTCTTTCACCATTTAATTTCAGCTTACTAAGAAACATTTGCCAAAAGTCGCAACTATGCGAAACTCAAAAGAAAGACCCAAAATAGAAGAAGAAAAGAAAAAAAACACACATACACACAACAAAGGCCAAGTCTGGGGACACGCCTTTGGCTAATTGTCTACGTGGATGTATGTCAGCGGATGTGTGTATGTGCGAGTGTGCGTGTGTGTGTGTCTGTGTGTGTGGTTGTATGTCATAATCAAGTGAATGCCCAGCAATAATTCAACACGCAAGTCCTGTGTTCAGAGTCCTGTTGTCGACTGACTAATGGCTATGACTAGTAATCGGGACGACAAGAATTCAAATGCGACTGCTGCAGTTCTTAATTAGCCGTTTGGCGCATTATGTCGGCCGTAGGCATGTAATCGCACAAAGTAGAACACCTGTGAGATTATTTTGGCTCAAAGTGAGCCTTGGGGTTTGCACCAGATACATAATCAACTGCCACAAAAAGTGCAGGAGAAACGAGAGGAAAAGCCAACGAAACTTTATTAAATGCTAGACTCATGATTCATTTATATTCGTATTACGATTACACTTGAGTGTAACTCACTAGAAGATACCCTGTAAAGTGTGGCGGGAAGATTACTTAAATTCCCACAAATATTCTATTATATATAATGTGATTTAATTCGAAATTGGATCTCAATTTAAAGATTCAAGAATTTTTATTTGAAATGTGAAACGAGAAAGATATTGAGAGTTATTATAAATATGTTAATATATTATATTATTTTTATTTATTTTTTTATGAAAATTCATATTATTTACTCTTAAAATGATATATATATTAATTGTATATGGTATATAGTTCGATAGATTTTTCCATTAGCCATTCACATACAAAAACTAGTGCGTAATAAAAAGTTTGAAATTCTTAAACCTGATACACAAACACTTTGAGGCTCTGGCATTAAGTAGTTTGAGGCGTTGATGCTTAATATGCCATTCAGCTGTATAAATCAATGTTTATGAATTTAGAAGTAGTTTCTGTCGGATGACAAGTACATGACAAAGTGTCAGACACTAGTCGCAGACTCGGGGCAAATTGTTCGTCACTCGTGACGCTGGGTCACAATCACATTTCCCAACAGCCTTGACATTGACGTGTCTTGTGAGATGCTAGAGATGAGTAGTCCGTGAAGGAGGAGGAGAAGCGAATGAAATATGTTACAATCGTGTGCACGTAGAGAACAAGCTGCTGCTGTTCCCATGATTGAATCAATAAGACGCATACCGAAGGCCAAAGAAATGGACTCAAATGGACTTGGCTGCAGGCCAATGCCAAAGCTTCTACGGCAACGAGTCTCTCGAAGAACTGAAAAAAAATTAATAATAATAAAAAACCTGTTGAGTAAATTCCTCAACGAGTAAAGCACTAATCAAACTGCATTGACAATATTGGCATAGCAGCGGGAATATTGATATAATAAACCACATCATTTAATGGACTCATTCACGCACCAATCACACGCAATTTAATTCAATTCAAGAGCAATTCGAACATTAAACATTGCTCAATTGAAGCACAAAGCATTGTAATTCGACATCATTAATATACACCGTGAGACAGAGAGAGAGAGAGAGAGAGAGAGAGAGAGAGAGAGAGAGAGAGAGAGAGAGAGAGAGAGAGAGAGAGAGAGAGAGAGAGAGAGAGAGAGAGAGAGAGAGAGAGAGAGAGAGAGAGAGAGAGAGTGAATCTGCTTAGATGTACACTGAAACTGGCCTGGGCATCAATGTTGAAAGCGAAGTTGGTAGAGCGTATCATATGGCCTATACTCATAAGCCACGTGTCGCTAAGCAGCTCAGCGCAACAGGCAACCGGCAACAGGCAACAGGCAACAGGCAACAGGCAACAGGCAACAGGCAACGGGTAACTGGCAATACGAGCTGTAAGAGATGCCCTGCAAACGATATGATAATAAACAATGTTGTCAGCTACTGGAGTATGCCATGTTTATTAATTTACTGTCATGTTGGGAGATCACATTTGGCTCTGCCGTTCTAAATTACATTTCCAACTGAAACAAGTTAGAGGCGTTGGCTTCGCTGCTTGGCCAACGGCCAGTTGGCTAGTTGGCCAGTTGGCCAACGACTAACAACAATTATGGCCAATGTCAAGTCGAGTGCGCTCCCCAGGCGTTCATAAACGCGATATTCTCTTATCCAGTTCTATTCCGTTGCCACTGAAAGTGTCTGACTCTGTAGTTGCTTTGCCAATAGTTCTTCTCCCTCTTTCTCTTACTGTATCTGTTTGATAGCCTAGTTTTCGACTGGCAAACTTGTGACTCCAATATCCCATTTGCCTGTTGCCATTGCCTTCACATTTCACTCACCATAACTCGGTGAGCTTAAATGCATTTGCAGCAACAAAAAAATAAAAATAAAAATATAAAAAGTGACCTAAAGTCATCTGAATTTTTTTCTATAGCAAATAGCTTTAAACTCCTTTGATTTTCGCTCGGCGGCATTAATTTAATTAAATTTCCTGCAGCAGACATCAAACTCTTTTCATTTCAATCAGCACGTAAAAGTTTTATTGAAATTGTAAAGTAAAATATTGACTGCATATTGCTGACGTTTCAATATCTGTGTAGACAAAAAAGAAAATTTAATATATGAAGAGAATACAAACACATAACATGTTTATAAAATTCAATCAAATTAGCAGAACATTGAACTTTTAAATAGCTAAATAGGAATGGGACTTTGTCTAAGATTTCTTAGACTGAAAAAAAAGAAAAACCTCTGCGATAAATAAGCTTATTCTGGCAATTGAACAATTAATCCGATATTTGTGTCTCTCTCTTATTTCTCTCTTTCTTTATTTACAACTGAATAAAATTGTATATGAATCAATTTTGAAAAACAAAATTTAATATAATTTTCAATGCAATCCACGATGCATTGCTCATCATAAATGCAATTCTCAATTGCTCCGCAACATTTTTATATGCTTCATCAGCCGTCAAAGTGCAATTTCTTTAGTTGTTCAACTTTATATTCTATGCACATAAATTGACTTTTATTGCAAGAGATATGCTCAAAGTTAAAAGTACCGAAAACTTAGTGGAGCTTCAAATTATCTCTACTGCAACAGCAGAGTATAAATGTCTGTGGCACGTGCATCGAACTAAATTATTCACCAATTTTTGTTGTTGTTTACGTATGTCTGTCAAATTGCTGTCAAGGTTGCAGTTCCGCCAAAAACAGAAGAAAAAAAAAAAAAAAAACAATAACAAAGCAAAACTAAGAGAAAACTAACTCACTGTGAAAACTATTGTGGCGCAAAAGTTTCATTGGCTTTGCGAGGTTTTTAGCAATCAAAAATTGTTGCCTTTGTGCTGTTTGGGCGCATCAAATGCAGTCGGCCGACTAAGCAAATTAGTTGGCTTTAATGAAAATGCCCAAAATCATTTAAGCCCCAAGGAATACAAAAATGTGTGCCACATGGGCAAAGTTCAAATATGCAAAATTGTGTATATATGTATGTGCTTATATGTATGTATCGATTAGTATACTGCAGTCTTTCTTATTGCTTATGGGCTGTCCATTTAGAGGCAACTAACTAATAAGTAAAGTCATAAAAATCAGCAAATGACTCAGATATATGCAACAAAGCAAGCACGATTAGAAACTAGAGGTATACTATATGTAGATAAACTTTTATAGATACAAAAAATCTGTGACTGTGTAAACACGCACAGTTCGGTGTAGCACCACATATATATATATATATATATATATATATATATATATATATATAGAGAGAGAGAGAGAGAGAGAGAGTGAAAAAGAGAGTATTAAAATATAGCAATAATATGCATATATTACAAATATTTCTAATCAGACTTCATTGATAAATCTAGAGAATAAAATTAAACTATTTTCATTTATTTTTTAGCTTTTACAATAAATACAATATTTTAGAATCAGACTAAAAACCCACTTATTTAATAATATATTTCAGTTTCCTCAATTTGTAGTCAGTACTTCAGTAGAATCAATCTCTTGAAAATAGTGTCAAAGTCTATGAGTATAAGAAAATTACTAATTGAAAACAATTTCTATTAGAGTATAGATAATTCTACATGCTGAAGGTGCTCATTTGTCTTCGTTATATCATAAGATATCTTATATTATCGCTAACTATACAAATATGTGTTTTGGCTTTTGCTTTATTTTTATTTTGTTTATCTCGGTCCACTGTTTTAATGGCCAAGCGACAGCAACAACAATTTCATTCATATGCGTGGCATTTCAAATTCAATTTTCAAAATGTATTAAACAAAACTTCACGTCCCACATGAAAATGTTTTCAGAAAAGTGGTTAAGACTTGCGAACGAACAGAGAGCGGGAAAGCGGAGGGGCGGGCGAAATGTATTCAATGGGGCATTGCCAATAATTTGTTGTCTATTTGCTCGCTGATAAAAATTCACTTTATACACTTTGTCTGTTTACTTGCCGCAGCGTAAAGCATTTTATATGAAGTGCCCCAGAGAGGAGCTGCTGGAGCTTAAATCGCTCGAGTCACAGACAATGGCATCGCATAAAACTAGCCAAGAAATATGCAATTCTAAATGCAGTCGAAAAGTGTGGGGTGGCGGGGCCTTGTCTAGCCAAGCAACTGCAAGTTGATATATAGCAGGAGAGATGCTTTTCTCCAAGGGGATTCAGAAAAAATAAAGAGAAACAGAAGAGAATTGCAACACAATTTTGTGCTATTCATATATGCGGAAATAGTTATGGTTACTTGTCTATATTATTGGCAATCAAAGTGAATACCTGATAGCATTTTACAGTTGGTTAACATTAAGGACACCAGACTAACTTGAGTAGAACTATGTGTCTTACTTATATGAATATTTAACTGCCTAAACTGATAGATCAGTAGTTCAATATTATAATAATAACAAAGAAATTGTTTTGCTTTGATTTGTTTATTTTGTCAAATACTTGGCGCTCACATAAACTATTTGTTTACTTTTGTATCTTTACTTGACTTTTGCTTGAGCAAATATGTTTATAAAACTGGGATATGTGTATGTGTATATACCGAAAACTAGATAGTCCAAATATTCTATCTAATATCTAATACGGATACTTAAACATTTAAGAATCTTTTTAATTAATTATATTCTTTAAAAAAAATAAGAAATACAATCCTTTCCTCAGTATATTTGTATTTAATTGTTTATTTTTTTAATTATTTATTCGTTAATTTAAAATTAATTAAATAATTAATTACTTAGTTAGCTAGTTAATAATTTAATAATTTTTGTAAATATTTGCTATTTATATATTTAGTATTTTATATTTATTAAACTAATTAGGTTTTTTTTACATTAATTTATTTTATTAATTAAATTTTTAATTATTACAAATTAATTTATTTATTTAATAAAAACGAAATTATTCAATATAAACTATACAAATATCATGTTAAAACGGCACAGAAATATTCTTCTTTTCTGTACATTTTAATTTGGCGCACAGCTCAATAATCCGTAGCTTAAAAGGTGTCCGCACTGGAGAGGCTTTACTGTATGTGGTCATAAAACTAATGTTCCGAAAGCTGATGAGGTCCATTAGGTATTCCCTTTATGAACTGACACTTGTTCGGTTTTATATATGCCAAAAGGACAAATCCTTTGGCATTGCTCACTTTGTGCGTTTGTTTGTGGCAATTGTTTGTTCATCTCTACTCACAGTTGGACATTTATATATATGTATATAGATGTATATATATACAAACGCAGGCAAAGTGCATGTGCAAACACTGACAGAAGTCAACTGTCAACTATCCCAAGTACTACAAGTGTCCCGCCCCCAAAGTACTCAAAGTTTTGTTTGTTATTGTTATTTTAGTCTTTGTGCTTTTGCTCCACTGTGCGCCTTCTTTGCTTGTTCGTTTGCTGCTTGTTTGTTTGACTCTTCTGCTCAACCCCTCAGTCGTTGCCGTTGTCGTTGTCGCTGTCTGTTAACAATTCTGCAACGGCTTTTGATAAAACACCGATAAAAGTCGCATTAAAGTATCTTCAATGAAAAAAGGGGCAACAACTGCTGCGTTACCGCTGGGCGGCCAAAACAAACACAAGTTAAGGCCTCATAATTGAGAAATTAATTATACAGGCAGCGCACATCTAAATTTATTAATTTCCTACGTATTTACATTTCCCAAAAAATAAGAGAACCGAGAAAAAACTGATAAGCGCACGCTCGAAATAAATTTCATTCCATAGAGCAAGCGTAAAAGCGAACATAAAGAACAACATTACGTGTTGATGATATTTTACAACCATTAAATAACAATTGAACAACAAATAATAATATAAATATTAATTCGTATAAACACACAAAAGCGTGTCAAACAAACTTAGTCAACAAGGGTTCAATGAGCATTAAATGTTTTTGTACACAAAAGAACAAATAACAGTTTCAACTAAAAGTTTGTTCAAAAGTGGTAAACTGCATTGACCGAAATGTGTATTATTAAATTAAAGTTCAAATTGTTCAACTTTGCAGTGTTCGTATAAATATTATCATAACTGTTCTAAACACTTAACAGAGAAGTCGTTAACATTAGCGAGTGTGCTTAGCATAACTAGAAATGTTTCGATTACAGTTCAATGTCATGTTACGATTAACAGCATTAACACGTTTTGAAAACAATGCGACATCATGTTAATTAAAACTAATAACAGTTTGAGGAGTCTAGCAGAATTTGTTTTCAAGCTACATTTGGAGTTCTGCTAATGTAAATAAATTCTTATTTGTGTCCTGCAATATAATACATCCACAATAAAAAAATATTATTATTACTGGAGCACACCAGTTATGAGTTTGAATTACTTCACTGTTAAATGACTCCGCATTTTTGAAGGTAACAGAGCAAAAATGAGACTTTTACGAGTCGCGCGACTGATAAAAATTTTCATATATGCGCTTATTTTCTAATCATAAATGATTCCTCCGTCGGGAGAAAATGGTACCCTAGCCGTGACTCTTCTTAATAAGTCGCTTATGACTCCTTTTTTTTTTAAATCAGTTCTGACTCTTTTCGAGACATAATTTAATCTTGTAAGAGTCTTCCTCGAGTAATTTTTTAAATGATTAATGACTCTTTTTCGAGTCATATTTTCATTATCATATGTGCATCGAAAGAATAATATTCTTTAGAAATTCATTTAATTTTAATTTTGTAATTAAATATATAATCTTAGACTTACTATTATACTACAAAATAACTAAACAAGTAAATAGTAAAAGTAAATTCATATTTTTTTAAGATAAACTTAATATATATACTTGGCCAGATAGTGTTATGCCAAGTTAAGTACGTTGATTTATATTTCTTACACGTTTGCACTTTTACGATTGAAAGAATTTGCACATTCAACATGTGCTTAATAAAAAGCATCGCTTAATTAAGATCTGTTAGGTTTTATAAGATAACAATCGCGTTTGGATCACTCCAGGGAGCAAAAGTATTGCAAAGATCATATTTGAATCACCTAAATGTTCAATTGGCGATTGCTTTGCATTTTATTTTGTATTTTCAACCAATCATATTTTGAGCATATAGAAGTAACATTTATGAGTCTTCTTTCGATCGCTCATGAGATTTATCATTTTTTCATCATCAAGTAGACTCAAAAAACACTCCTCAAGACGATTTCTGTTATACAGTCTTACAAATGCTTGTTGGGGTACGACAGGCTAGGAAAAGCTTCGATACTTTTAAAGTTAACGAAAGACTTTCGACTCTCGTCCCACATACATTTTTTAATAAAATATACCTGCTCTAAAGCTACTGTGTAAGGCACCCTATAAAAAGGATGAAACCTGCGAAGTAATAAAAAAAATTTAAGACGCTGTATGAAAATTATGATTTGGTTAAATTTTAAAGACCAACCGCGTCTAAAATTTTAGCAGAATCTAACAATGCTGCACATCATCAACAGATATAAGATTTAGAAGATTATTATGCAAATTGGTTTTGATGCGAGTTGAGCACAAGTAAATAAATAAATTAATATTTTGAAATATGATTTCATTTCGGAAATTAAAGCCTCGGAAAAAGAACTAAATATTCTAAATAATATTCTTAGTCTCTTTCATATACTATATACTTCAACATCACAATCAGATGTTGAAAAGAAAAATAAAATAAATGAAGGCCACTAACGTCAACTGGTATTTGAAATTAATTAAATTCTTGTTTAGAATATAATTAGCTTTTCGCATTAAATGCGCCAGAAGGTTTCATTAATTTTGTGACAAAAAATGGGAAAAAGTCGAATAGTGAATCAGTCGGGAAGGGGCGGGGCGGTACACTCCTCATTTTAACTTAACCCCATTTAATTCTCGCGAAAACCCCTCACGTAATCCTCCTACTTAATCATAATTTAATGCGCTTCGACGTCACTCAAAGTCAACGCAACTTAACATCACAATTATTTTCAGAGCAGATAACAAAGCAACCCCCTCGCATTTAATTTTCCAGCACTCACTCATACAATGGAAAACTCTTTGTTTTTATGCACTGAATGACGCCTGAAAAGAGGGTATATTAGTTTACCCAGTTGAAAGCGATAATAAAGATTATTGTGCGAAAGCTGATGTCCTATAAATACCAGCAGCTCTGTCCCATTTTCCAATCTTAAAACTGTAATTTTATATGAAAATTAATCGTTTTTGCAGAGATGACATGACAGGGTATTAGGCGGTCTGTCCAAGCCAACTGCAATTTAATAAATTCTGAATTGATCCGTTTTTTGCATTTGTTATTAGTTGTTTACATATTTTGCAACAATGAGAACCAAATAACTTGACTATGGAATACCTCTTATATCTCTTTAAGTTGGAATTTATTTACTATATTATTATTATAATTTTTATCGTTATCAATATTACTAAAACGATGGCATTATCCGAGATTTCATATGACCTGCATAGAAGTGCCATTCAATCTTACAAGTGAAAATTTCCTTACCCTTTCATAGCCATCCTTAATGTATGCAGGATATTAAAGGATTTATTTCGAAAAACAATACGCAATGCAACGTCATTTTATTTTGGATTATGATATTGCGTTTTATATATGTATGTATATATGTATACGAGCTGGCATTGTTATGCTTTGATATTTACTTTGTTTTTATGGGTTTGTGGAAATGAAACTTGAAATTCCCGAGGCTCTCCTCTTTAACGGCTGTCATTATTCAAATTGGTTTGCAGGTTGGGGCGCATCTTCCTTTAAATAATCCTAAATTTTATACATTCCATAAGCGACGTGGAGAGCAAATTTTATTTTGATTTTCTAATTCAACTCGTTTATGCAGTTTCCATGCTGTCGCGCTTCGGGGAAGTAAATAAAAGCACTTATTTAGCAATTTATGTTGATATAAACAAAATAATGTACACTCAGCATTCATTTTGTAGCGGAATAATTTACGGGAGAAATAATAGACTGATACAGCATAAAGAACATTAAATACTTTATGTCTATATTAAATAAGGCATTCGATTAATTAAAAAGTCTTCAATAATTAAATAATAAAAAAATCATTTAATAAATAAATAAAAGAAAATGTTTTTTGTTTAATAATAAAAGAAAACAATAAAATGTAATTTAAGGTGATAGAAATTATTTGTTTTTTTTTTTTTTATCAGGGTATAAAAAAACCAATAATTTCGATCACCCCCCATTAAAAATGGGATTTCAGGGTATAATGGTTTTGTGAAAATGTATATAAAAGGCAGAAAGAGACGTCGCATACTCCATAAAGTGTATATATTCCGTCCGTCCGTCCGTATGAACGCCGATATTTCGGAAACTACAAAAGCTAGAGAGCTCAATACTCACACAATACTCGTATGTTTGTTACGCAATAGTTTTTTTTATTATTTATTTATTTTTATTTTTTTTTTCAATAACTCATCCCATTTCCAAATTATCGATAAATAATTGAAAATCTATTTACTTTTTTTTTTTATTTTTTTGAGCATAACTTCTACACCGTTTGAGCAAGAGACTTTGAATTTATATATTTAGGCTAAGATTATGGATATGCAGAATTTGTACACTTGCAATTTGGCAATAGATTTATTTAGATACTCTTAATCTACTCTGAAAATTTCATGAAGATCGTCTCGAAACCCAGTTGGTACAGCTCGCGCTTATACGTGCGTAAAGGCGAAGAGTATCACTTTTTTCGCAGGGTTCAGGGTATCTCATAGTCGAACCGGCCCGACTAGAGCCTTCTTACTTGTTTTTATTTATTTGTTTATTTTTTTTATTATTTGATAATAATGAAACTTGGATTTGGTAAATGATTTAAATTTATGTAGACAAGAATCTATGTGAATTCATTCATGCACATATAGGATTCAAATAAAATTTTGTATTAACAATGTTCATAAAATGACTCTACCTGACTTTTTCTAAGAGCACAAAGTAGTTCATCGTTATTAAGTCTTAGATATAAAATTATAATCAACACACACTCTCTCTCTCTCTTTATCCGTTGAGAACTTTAGATAAGATCCACTCCTACATATTTTATATATTAACCAAAAATATTATAATGACAAATTGGACTGCATTCCACAAAAAGAGCTAACCAATAAGAGCTAACCGAGTATTGTTGGGTCATCTTCGCCTCTGACTCCAATTGAAATTCCGGTTCAAACTTGTTTCCTAACAGCAATTAAACACTCATAACTTAATTACATTAAAATTTCAAATTTAAATGGCAAAGACATATAAGCCTCATCTCTCTGTCATGGTTACGGTCAGAACTGCATTTTCATAGAGCAGAATATATTCTAAAATATATATACATATTTACACAAATTGAAAGCCAAATTGATGCAGTCATACGTAAAAGACCTGATTCAAAATTTGAAATAATTTTTGTTAGTTATTATGACATTTGCCCCGCTTTATTCGTTGGCATCAGAGTTAACCGCATCCATTTGGCAAATCATTTCGTTGGATAACTAATTAGTGTGTTATTTCAACGGCAACAACAACTAAAATAATCACATGATCGGGCTTGGATTAAAATTGAAAAAGGAATGCCCACACGCATCACTGGATGCGGTAAATCAATTCGTTTTCACTAAAAAGAAAAGCAAAAAACGTTTGTTTACAGGTCACAAAGCCAGACTTTTTCACTTTTGCAAGGAAAAACAAATTCGAATTCAATTAAATTTTCAATGGAACACATATTTCTGAAAAACGGAAAATGCATTTCATAATTTATGAATAATGTTTGTGTGCTACATGTTGCATAACAAATTGCCAATAATTAAAGCTAATTAAATGTGACATTTCTGGCAATAAATCAAAATAACAAGTCTGAACCACCTGGAGAGTATATGTCGAATTTAAACGTAATTTATATTTTGTTGCAAATGAAATTGTTTGTTTTTTGCTGCTGCTGCTCATCAATATTACTTTGTGATGATTTATATGTATATTAAATTATATTTATATAAATTTATTAATACCATTAAATGCAGAGGGAACCAATAAAATTTATTGCCACACACAAGGAGGACTCGCTTGACTCGCTTGACTCGCTGACTTTTGGTCTATAAATATGCAATAAATTAAATAGTTCCACTATTAAAGATTCGAGTATTATATATATCGTGAGCATTGTTCATTTATTGATTAGTAACAATTAACTAATGCAGTACGTCAAATCTTTAAGCTCAACTTATTAATTTTGTTTTATTTCTGAGCTTGCCAAGTTAATGTTAACGAGTTCGCAATTAATTGCGAGCCAGCGTTTCGGGCAATAGCCTTATCTCTCTGTTATAATGCCGTCCACTATATTAAGCACATATTAACCCCACTTGGACAATTTGCAGACCTCTTGCTGCAAAAGCAGCTGCACTATTCAAACGATGAACTAATTCTAACGAGCGTCAGCTTTGACGAACGGCACGAAACGAAACGAATGATTACAATCTCTTTATTATTTACGAACATAAATCTCTGAAGAATCTTCAACTAGCTTAAATGGAATTTACTTTACATTTATGTTATACAAATTGTGTATAACTTTTTCAAGTTTGCGGTCCTGTTATAGATCTTAGATCAACCCAAATTTTATATGCAGTCCATTAATGGTTTGCAAAATGGAAAAAGTCATACAAATGTAACTTTAACAGCATATTTTATTAGGAGAATTTTCTATTTTCAATATCTTTTATAAGACAAGTTGGCATACGAAAATGATGTTCATTTCAAAATCTTAATAAACAATTAATTGCAATAGTCTGTACATTGAAAATGAAAATTCTATGTATTGCTTAATATGTACTACGTATCAGGCAAAATGAGGCATGGCAGACTCCACAAAAATCATGGATCTTCGGCGAGACGAGGAGCTAAATCGATTACGCTTCGTTCTTCTGTCTTATCGCTGCCAAGTCGTAGACAATAATATCTAGAAACTTTTCATTTCTTATATATATTTTGCTATATATCAAACTCAGTTAATTGTAATTACTGAGATGCATTTTTGCAAACACACACACATATGTGTGAATGTTATACTCCGAAAATCAAACCTTCGATGTTAAATAAATGTTGATGTTAAAGAGCAAACGGCTTTAATTATTTATATGTTATGTTGCTAGGTTGCATTTAATATCATTAGCAGTCGTATTTGTTTGAGTCTTCACTTGGTTAAAGACTAGACTAGATATATGTAAAAAACTCTTCTGTGATAGTTTGCAACTCGTATTTCAAGACTTGCCGTCAACTGAGCAACTAGCAGAACTAATTACTGACTGATAATTTGATCATGTCCCAGCCTTCAACAGTATTTTTATTTAATAAGCACCTAATTACACAGCCACAACAACAAGAGTTGCTTCTGCTGCTGCTGCTGCTTTTACTGTTGTTGACTGCACAATTAATTGGTATGTGCTTTGTGTTGGCCATCTACAAAGAGCAGGACAAGTTTTTAATACGAGCTATTGCAAGGAGTCTCCATTCTCAGCTGTTAACTGCGACTACAGGCAACTCGAGCTGTACGGTCCCTCGTTTTAATGACCGACGCTGCCTGAGCCTTGCTGCAACTCGCTTTTTACGCTGCATGGCTACATAAATCTCGGATTTAATGTGAAAGCGCAGCAACGCCAAAACAAAGCAGCAAGGAAAAAGGAAATGCGAAACAAGTAAAACACTATCAACAAGAGAAACAGGAGCAATGCACGGCACAGGTTGCAGCCAGTCGTGGCTGTTATGGCTCCTTTGTCCTTGTTGGCCATGTCCTTGGCTGTGGCGTGGCAAGTGTAGTTAGCGCACCTTTGTCTGCGACTGGCATCGTCGACATGAATCAAAAACTTAATTATTTTCAGCCGCACGATGGCAAAATGTTTTGCACAAACAAACAATTCAACAGCACAGCCACTGCCAACCCAGCAACACCAACAAACAACAAACAACAATCAACAACAGCAGCAACAGAAACAGCAACAGCAACAGCAACAATAACAATAATAAATCGTGAACGTACATTTTGACGCAGCTCGCAAAATTTTACAACTTCTCTGCAGCGCTACAAAATAGCAACAAGCATATTTACAGTCAATTTGTTTAAGACCCTCCTTGATTCTTTCTCAAACGAATTATATGAGCATTGCTGTGCGTGTTTGCAAAATGTTTCTATGTGTGTTTATAGGTGTGCATGACTGTGTGTGCGTGTGTGTGTGTGTGTGTGTGTGTGTGTGTGTGTGTGTGTGTGTGTGTTGGCAAAACGAAAGAGTATTTCGACTATGCTAACATATTCAACCAGAGCGTCATAAATTTCAATACACTTTAATGCTCGTCTAAAAGGTAAACAGAGTATATTCATTTTTAGTGCAATGTATCACAGCTTATTTTGCTCTCAAATTAAATATATATTTAAAGTTGAGTTGAACTAATTATGAGCAAACAGTAAATAGCGTTTAGCCAATCTTATGCCTGTTAAAATCTGTTCAAATATATCTGATGATCTGCTAAATTCCATTGTGAAAGTAGATTATTAACACATGAAAGATACAAATTATCCATTGCAATTTGTTAACTTTTTAGTTTAGTTAACTTGTTTATGATTGGAAAATAAAACAAAAAAATTGTGTAATTAATTAAATTAATGCCCAACTTTCGGTGTTTTTTTTTTTATATAGTGAATTCCTTTCAAAAATCAAAGTTTTTCAATTTTTATTTTTATTTAAATTAAATTTAACTTTAATTCCATTACAATATTGAAATAGACCCTCAGTTCCTCTAAAAGCTTTGTTTATATTCACAAACAAATCGAGCTTCAACTCTTGTCACTTAATACTCTATCAAACTAGAAAATAATTTTTTTTAAATTTAAATTATATATTAAAGTTACATTTGGTAAAGAAAAATAATCATACACATATAATTTATTTAAATAGAATATATAGCATTTAAACACATGAAATATCTTGATAGCCTGATAATCGGAATCTAATGCATTTAGCATATCAAAATATATTGAAAAAGATGTAAAAATTTCAATTTAATAAGAAACATTTTCTCTACATTATCTGCCATTACTTCATATAGCTAAATCAAATATTTGTTAAGTCTACATTTTTATTGATTTATTGTATATTATTTAAATATATTCGATACTTATAAACTTAATTCTAAAAAAAATATAAACTATTTTTACCACACATATATAAATAAATATAAATTTAATCTCTCGATGCTTTACGATTTGTATAAGGAAGCATGCAAATCAAGCGTCAAGCTGCTCATTAGTTATATCGATTGCCTACGTAAAGTCGGATCGCCAATTCGTGTTCGGTTCAAGACTCTAATTTAACTTGATCACAGATTCATTCGCAAGATAACAGAAACTATTAACGATTTCAATTATAATAAACAATTGTTTAAACATATACAATTCAAATGTTAAAACAAATATGAATCATTGTTTGTGCTTAAGCTTTTACGCCGGCAACTGATAAGAATTTATTTATAAACTTTTGCTGATTTATGCAGCAAATTATATAATTTTTGTATCGTTTTATATATATTTAATTATGTTTAATGGATTCCAATATCATTTTGTGTAAATACAAAAATAATATTTTTAAAATACAATAAAAAATACTTCACTTGTACTATTCAGTAAATATTGTATATATATATGTACATACATATGTATAATATGATACATAAATATTGTTGAGTTGGTCACCTGGGATATATATATAACAAATATTGTAAACCATATATTGTGAATAATTTATAATTTCCGCTAAGCTTCCTCTCAAAGCGTAGGTCGTATATTTTCTAAATTATTCTTAACAGATCTCGAAAGTTCTATAATTTAATTTTGTAATATAATAATTTAATACATACTTATCTAGAATTCTCGTAGATATCTCTTTGTATATTACGAAATATTTATATAAAAAAAGAAAGTAGATTTATTTTGAAGTTAATTTTATAAATGTTGTATTATATTTTTGAAGATGCTTGTTAATCTTTCAATGAACTTATTTATAAAAATTTCTAACAAAATCGAGTCAAGTTTTTGGATTATTTAAGTAGAGGTAGAGTATCTGCCGATCGGCCCTTGCTATTGATCTCTAGTGTAACATGTAAAGTCTTGCCTATGGTTGCCTGAATTTCTCGGCTCACAAATCAATAAAACCCTGTCATAGAATACATAGTTCCGGTTTTTATGGAACATATTCTGGCCATAGCTCTGGGCACATTCAGTGCCAGTATCCTGTAAGCGCAGGATAAATGCCGCAGCAAGGATCTAGCACAGCCTTGTCCTGGCACTTAGGTATGTTGCGGCACTCATAAACCTGTTACATTGTCAACCAGCTCGACGGAAAATGCGTGAAAGAAATTGCTTTCCATGCCTTCGCGCTGTCCGCTTGGACACTTTCCGCTTGACACCGTTTTTTTCACGCAACAGGATGCAGATAAATCATGCTCGTGGTGCTTTAAAGATTCTTTTATGGCTGCAAAGCGACGGCCTTAAACGGTGCTTTATGGTGAGTGAGTGAGTTACTGCCATGAAAAATTGCTTTAAAACGCCAACGAGCTAATAGACAGCCCCGTCAGAAATGCGATTACGCGTAAGTGCATCCTGCTGAAGCGCCTCAAATTGAGTTTTATGACTTAATAATGCGACAAGGCGCAGTACACGGCCCTGCAATTAAGCGTAAATGTCGCTACTGGATGGCTGCTGGCTGCTGCCAGCTAGCTGCCTCAACCGAGCTCTGGCAGCCACAAACAGCATCGCCAAGTGGCCACCAAGCTGCACGTACTGATTGAATTGCAGTCGATGTGGATGTGGATGTGTCGCTTGGCTGGCAATGTGCCTCAGGGAATACTATGGCGGCTGCTGGTTGCTCTGTCCATGAGAACAGATGGAAAGCTTTTTTTTCCCATTCGCAGTGTTTGCTATGCAAAAAAACAAACACATACATACATGTATATACATACATATATACATATGCTACCTTTAAAGTTTCATATGCAAAACGAATGCTTTAAATTGCAAACGAATCATGGCTTTAAGTTTTGTTTGTTTGCACATTGTTCAACTTAATTAGATTTCTTTACATATTAATTTTCTCTATTAAATTGAGTACGCTCTTGCACAATTGCTTTCAAATCGTAGAGCTGTGCATATATAGTTTTATTTTTCAGTTTAAACTAAGAATATTTTTATTTGTTTTAATTTATTTGTTTCAAAATTTATTTGAAGCCTTAAATAATTCAATTAACAACATGAATACTGCGCAAAATGCTGAAAGACTTATTATATTCCTTCATAAAGTCACACAATAAGTATATTTGTTGTGTGTACTGTCTGACTGTTTCTCAGTGTGAATATTAGCCATTTCATCACTAATGATACTTTAACTATATTTCTAGTACTCTGTTTAATGAAATTTTTAAATTTCATATGTATCCCTGATGAGGGTATGAAAAATCATGAATTATAACTTAAGGTCTGTTATTCAGTAATCGTATATCGTTTCTTATTTATTTGTTTAAGCGTTTTACCCACACCTTGCAACTGTAGTACACAGGAGGACATATAACTATTTAAATTACTTTTAATTTAATTATACTTTTAATTTAGTTCATATTTTTGGCAAATCGCCTTAGTGGTCTCACAAGGAGCAGTTGTCTCGCCAGTCTGCTACGGTGTCTGATCAGATCTGTTGCACTACAGTATGCAGATTTAGATCTCGATGCAGGGTAGAGCCGCGCACATACCAGGAGCAGTTCGTTAAGTACAGATACATTAAAAAATATGAGCAATACAATCGTCACTCAGTGCCACATACTCAAGTCACAGATCAAGTCTCAATCGACTAAACCACATATTCTTTTGTAACGTATTATAATTTGAAGGTCAATGTTTTAGTCCTGCAGGGGCTTTAAAGTTCTAAAAAGAAATATTTACACAAAAATATTTAAAATGAATTATATAAATAATATTCTATTTATATTTACTGACATCTAAAAAACCATCTTTAACTTTAACCTTACATGTCATCCAATAAAATTATACTTGCCATTATCAATATACTACTTATAATTGTATGTAATTTCTATGCTTAGTGGTATTGAGCATTTATCTGGCCTTGACTTGACAAAGTTCCTGTTAACTTCTGTTTAAAGTCGCCATAGATCTTAATCGATATATAATTGTATGTTACACTGGAATTTTAATAATTCGAACTGGTTCATTTCTTATGAATTAGACTGGTTAGCGATTTGCGAAGATTCTCATTTAACAAAATATTACGAATTTAAAGGATTTTTTCTGTAAAAATTAAACCTATATATTTCTTGTTTCACTAATAATTGTTTTTGTTATGATTGGCTTTACACTTGGAAACAAATGAATAAATATTTAAAATAAATATATATGTAAATAAATATATAAAATATATAAATGTGTAAAATATACATATATAAATATTTCATATTTATTTAATATTTAAAATATTTATTCCGTCTTAAATAAATTAACAAAGGCATAAAAATTGCATTAAAAATCCAGCAGGATTTTACGTAATAATAAACTTAAACTTGAGACAATTTTAATAAGAATTTCATACATTTTGGTAGGTCGACTTTATATTTACATAATTAAATATATTAATTTAATATTTAAGATAGTATTTTGTATACAAGGGTATTGCATGTGCGATGCCTAGCCTAGCAAGTCTGACACTTCTTTGGCACACGCTTTTGCACTTGTCGTCGTTGATATACGAGTATTGCTTTGTAGAAACATTGTTTTTGTTGTTTTCTCTTTTTTCAGCAAAATGTGTTGCTGAGGCTGTTGTTGTTGTTGTTGTTGTTGTTGTCGTAGTTGTTGTTGATGTGGCTGTTAGTAGTGTTGCAGGGCCTGCTGTCGTGCTGGCTCTTGTTGTTGCCGACATGTAGTGGTAGCAACACTCGCCCCGTTTCCACTTGAAATCTGTCAACTGCAACTATTTATTAAATTATATACTAGCATTGTTAAATGCGAATGGCTTGTCTAAGTGGAAGAGGGAATGGAAGCAGACGGAGAGCAAGTGTCTTGGCCAACTCGGTGTTGCCGTTTCATAGTCCTGTTGACAGCTTTTTGTAGAATTTTAAACATTTATAGACTCGATGTGACAGCCATTTTTTCAAGTATTCAAGTATTATAAAATATATGCGATTTCCTCTTTATTTACTTACAGCTCGGCAAATCTCTGCAGGCCGCGCCCAAATCATGTAATAGACAACCTCATCGGCCGCGGCTCGACGTCGCTGTGCGGTATTAGGCAAATTGACAACAGCTTAAAACGACTTTCAGCACCTTAAAGCCCGGCAAATATTGTCAAACTCGAGGATTCTCAACTGCTGCCAGCTGTCAGTTACTGACATCCGAAAAAAAAACCCACACCCACTTGAGGAGTGGATATCCACAAAAAACAGACACCATGGCCCAGGCCGGAGGCAGGGCACCAGCCAAACAGTACAAAACAATGAGCGCCGAGCAGGAGGAGGAACGTGTTTGCCTTAGGTGAGTTCGACTCTGTCTCTGAGATATTGCGTGTGTGTGTATTAAATGTGTGGCTGGCATTGTTGTTATTTAGCTGTTAGCTGGCAATAATATGACAATTTCACTAGATTTCACCTTGGCTTTGATTAAATTTGTCCATTCAATAAACATACAAATTGCAAGAAAAATAAGTCGATCTTAAAGTTAGGCCTCTGGCAGCAGAACTTTGGCCATTTCATTTCATTGGCAGTCTCGCAGCGCAGTCAACTAAATTTAATCATTTAATAGCCAACTGCCAACATAAAATGTAAGCACGTGCTTATAACATAAATCTGTTAATGCGCTTAGCATAGCTGTTGCCCATAACAGAGCGCAATTTATGTTAAGCGTGAGGTTTAACAGTGTGGGTTGAGGCAAGATTCTTGTGTAAACTAAAGGCAATTTGTTTGCATCTTAAAGCGTTAAGTATTAAAGAACATGATTCACATTTTTAAATTGTTTGGGTTTAAAATATAAAAATGTATTTGATGAAGTTCAATATTTAGGTTCTCTATTAATTAATATAAATAATATATATTTCCAAGTACTCAACTTATATTACGGGCAGTTTTTTCTTTTTTTTTTTTTTTTTTTTTTTAATCAATAATTGAAGTGCTGTGTTTCTAATACTATTATATAAATGCCACGTTCAATCGCAAAATGTACAAAAAAGAAATGAAAGATAAATTAGCTATGAAGTGGAATTGGGCTATTTCAAAATGTATATGTATGTATATATAGATATCATGCATACATATATACAAGGCCTTACCTGTACTGGAGTAGAACTTAACAAGCTCATAGTGAACTTGCCTAATTTAATTTACTTTAAGCCCACACAATGAACTTAATACTAAACTTGACTAGATAATTGAGAATACGTCTTAGCTGAATGGTTTAATAAGCAAATATGGGCAGGGTTTTCTCTTAGCAATGGAATTACCTGTAAATAGGCATAGCCATAAATCAGTAGACTTATTCTTTTCTTCTTCTTATTCTGTTCAGGCATGAACATATATTAGACATAAACATGTCTTCTATGAATGGACTCCTAACTCACACCTTACAATCAAACCAAAAGGATAAGAAATATTAAATAGAAAAGCAACGAAGAATGCAATAGACCAATACTGAGTTTTACAAACTATGCATTAAATTAAAACTGATGCAAGAAATAAAACTAATATCGAACTCAGCACAACCAGAGTCAAGTTTATTCATTCAAATTCCGTCCTAAGCTAAATATGATTTAATATGATTAAAATTAATATATTGCAGTACGACTATATATATCTATATATATTTATTTATTTATTTCATGCGTTGACAATCCTAGAGTCAAACTTAAGATAACTATAATTGTATTATAATAATAATTGTATTATAATATTTAAATTCTGTTAAATACTATGTATAATGAAAAATACAGACGAAGACGTTTCTATTCCTACTGATAAAGATAATAAATACTAGCCACATGATTGGGTCAGCCACGTCTATTTCCAGGCGTTACACATTAAGTACCAAACATTATAATGTGCTCGGCAAGCGTATAATAAACGCTTTAAGGTAATGTATTTAGGCGTTATTTGTGACATATGGCCAGAGCTGCAGGGGGGGGGGGGGGGGGGGGGGGGGGGGCACAGTGGGTACAATAAATAAGTGTCCATTACACGCTCACATAATGCGAGATCAACAAACTGCACTTGCTGTCATTTTCTAGTCGTTATGCTGAGAAATTAAATATGAACGAGAGTCGCAATGCTGTTTGTTCATCTATTAACATTAATCAATTAGATGCTGGCGACAACAGCAACAAGCGTCGAGACATAACAAAAATATTATCGCAATGCCACTGTTAAAGGCTCACAAGAACACGCAACAAGAGTGCCAACAACAACAACAACAATAGCAACAATAGCAACAATAGCAACAATATTAAATGGAGCGACAGCAACAAAGCGCTGCTATTCAATGTCAATCTCATATTTCAATTATGTTTTATAAATGGCAGCAGACAGACTGGCGGTTCTCTTTCTATATTTCTATATTTGTTGGTGTTTGTTCTTCAACTGGCCATTCGCTAGCCGTATTTTTCAATAGAAATAGGCACATAGTTTAAAGCGAAAATAGCTTAAACAAACAATTCTATTCCGGTCTATAGCTTCCATACTTCAGCCAGCTTCACTGGCAGCCAAAAGTATGCAGCAGAAATGTCACACTCAGTGAATTGCGCATACGCTCTGTTGTCTCTATTAACTAACTGCTATTGAATAACAATCAAATTGAAATTGACGAGTAAACTAAGCGCACTTTCACCCAGCCCAATCAGTGAGGCTTTAAATCGTGGCTGAGCAATTCAATTGAATAAATTAAAAAGATCAACAAGCTTCACAAGCTGAGGTGTCACTCATCTACTAATCGACAACTCTATCGGCTGTAGTTGGCCAGAGAGAAATGAACTTTTCAGATTTCATCTAACGACATCTCGATTTCACAATTTTCCACAGAGCACAGCTGTGCGCACCAGCCGATGACAACAGCCAACAGCCTCACATTGTCGATTTGATTTTATGCTAATTTCTTTTTGCTATGCTAATTCCGTGGAGTAAACAACAAACTGCAAAGCCAAGAACAGCAGCAGCAAATAGGAGCTTATTGTATTTACCAATGATTGACTTGGCAATATCCTAGAATGACTTGCGTTATTCTATATTGGAATATACTATATACAATGTAGAATACGTTTTAAAATACAAAGACTTTAAGGCAACCAGGCAAAATAGTTTTTGTATGCAGCACGCTTCAATTGAATTTAGAATTTAGATACTAATGTAAATAAAAATACTTAAATTAGATTAAAGAGCAAAATCATTCATTTTTCTTTCAAACTGAGAAAAAGCTCGCATTAAATTATTGCTGAATGAGAACATCTCTCTATGCTGTGCGACGATGAGTCAACTTCAATATATAGCAGTCCGATATGCAATTAGCAGTGTAGAGCTTTCGATAGTGGCGATAGTTATTTATGAAAAACGATAGTCACGATAACTCTTTAAGAGCTATTAATTTTGACAATTCCGGAAGTATTATTAGGAACAATAAATAATGATAGTTATTTTAGATCTATTATTTAAGAGCACTAAAAAGACTGAAGAGAAAAAGAGATAAAAGAGAATAGACGCTTTAAGAATTATTGTATTTTTTTTATTTCACCAATTAGCAAGAAGAGCCACTCACAATTACTTTTTTCTAAGCTACTTTCTTTTTCTTAATATCGTAACACTTTAAATTTTTATAGAAAGTAGCTGCATAATAAATAAAAAATAATAATTATTAATTATAAATATTTTATAATTAAAACTATAAATAGATAAATGTAAATGTAAAAACCGTTTACATTTTGTTGTTGCATCGCAAAAATTGTATTAGGATGTCAGAGTAAGAAAAAATTTGTGCTTTGAGTATATGATTTTAACAAAGGCGTGGTTACATTAACAAAAGCCAAATCAAAACTACACTCTTTATTTAGAAATTATAAAAAATATATACATTTCATCAATAAGTTCATTAAGTGTTGAGAAATGCTTAGAACAGCTCACATGACCAGATTAATGAGATGAGTGAGCACCTGGTTTACTGTGCTTATTGAGTGAGCTACAATTATCTCTGCTAAACTATTTGTTCCTCTAAAGACGGGTACTTTTTATTAAAATTTCTTATCTAATAACTTTTGCTTATTCTCATGAGTTCCCAGAGCATGTAATTTGAGCATAAGGCACTAGGCTTTCCTTATGTTTCCATAATGTCATAAATTCCATGTTCATGCTTGAACAACAACAAAACATATAAATGTATAATTCTAAACATGATGAGTGAGTAGGGATATAAATGTAATTTAGACTTTTTATATCAAATAATAAAAGAGAAAGAGAAAAGTAAAACGCTCGTTAAAAAAAAATCCGTCACATCAACTGACGTGAACTGTATGCACAGGGTATGTTGGCGTCGTTACTCTAACTGCTTAGCTATGCTCTGTGCTCTCTGAAGTCTGCCGTCTGCTGTCTACTGCTGGCATTGTTTACACCGCCCGCAACACGTTTGGCTTTATGAAAGTGAATTTTGACTTAAAGAAAACTTTGCACTGGGTCTGGCGGCTCAACGGCTAGGCCGATTAAATGTCAGTTTGAATTAACGTGAGCTAAATAAGATCGCTTATGGCGTAGAACTTTGCATAAAGTTTTTATGCAAAAGTACAAACAAATTGCATTTCATTTGCGTGAGTCAGTCAGAGAGAGAGAGCGAGAGAGAGAAAGGGAGAGAGAGTGGGGGAGCAGGAGAGCTGACCTCTCTTATGGTAAATGTCAAAAATAAATTGAGGTTTTCCAGTTTTATTGCTCGAATGTCATATCAAGATTTAAGAGACTTGAGAGCAATGGCAATTTATCAATTTTAATGCCTTTTGAATGGCTGACCAAATGCATATTGCAAAAGGCTGTTTTCTATTCTTTTTGTTATTCTGTTGGAGATGGCTGTGGTGCTGGTGGTGCGCCTTATAAAGTGTCCACTTATACGGCTTATTGCCTTTTTCTTTGCGGCTTGCGGCTTTCGGCTTTCGAGAATTTGCGACCCAACAACGCAGCACTTCAGCATTCAGCCAAATCAACAGACGATGGCCAATGTAAATGCTTTGATTTAAGCGAAATAGTCCTCGGCAAAGGACATCAAAGCGCTTGATGACTTGGCTTGTGGGCAGGCAACTCGGGCACATTTTATGCATAATAATGCGTAACACAAACAAAAAGGTTCCAGCATGAGTTTCTTACTCAAGTCGTACTAGCTCCTGGCCCAAACATCAAGTGTTCCCAAAAACTCAAAAGACAAACTGAAACTGAAATTAATCTAATCTAGCAATTGTAAAAGTTAAATATTAACCAGCTATATTTACCTGTTATCATTACTAATTGGAGTTGAAGCAATTACTTCTTATTCGAATTGTGAGCGAAAGGGTAAACCGGAACGTCCCGGCTAGTCCCTTTTTTTCTGTGTGTGTGTGCCGCTGAGTAATTTTTCTATTTTCTGCTTTATTGCGCCCTTTCAAATGCACACCCATGTTGACCAACGTTACAACATTAACCCAAATCCACAAGATATACACACACTCCACTCACACACACACACACACACACGCACACACACAACTACAATGAGATTGGCCACTTTACCAGGTACTTCCAGTTCGCACTCTCACTCTCTCTCTCTCTCGCTCTCTTTATCTCTCTGTTGCTCTCCCTTCTCTGCCTGTGGGTCAATGGCACTGTGTAAGACGCCGGTTCACTCGCTTGTCTCTTTCAGCGTTTTATTGTTTCGTCCTCAGACTTTTAGCTAAATGAATCAACAGCGCTCACAGCGCACAGAAGCCTAGCAAAAATAGAGAAAAAAAAAAAAAGAAAATTGTTTTCCTTTTTTTGGCGAATTTTCCACCTGCTGCGTTTCCTGAGGCCATCATTTGGCAACCATTCAAGGCTCTGCCGGAAATTAATTATGGCGACTCATCAACGATATTTACATAAAATACATTAATTGATTATATGCCCAGGTATGCTTCAGGAATGAATTCAGACAACATTACTCATAATGATAATGCGACTTTCCTTTCGGTGCGTAGTTTTTGGCAAATGTATATAAATTTCCTGTTAAATTAAAGCCATTTAAAATTGTTTGTAACTCTTTATATTTTTATCAATTCATTGAGCATTATTGAAATAGTAAAAAGATACTTTGTGCTCATATATAACTGTAGAGCCACAATTTATAGGTCTATCTGCTACATTCGCAGCTTAAGTGGATATTATTTATCAATCTTGAGAATCTGCAGTAATTCAATTTTCCATTTTTTGAGTTTTAGCTTCAAAGCTCAGAAATATATCGATTTTTTCAATTTGTGTACACGCATATATATTCTAAATTGCATGGCACTAGCACCTCGAATAATAATATACCAGATATTGCATGTCCTGATTCGGCGACATATCTGGAAAATAATCTCTACAGGTATCTGTTTAAAATTTCAAGCCTTGAGCTTCAATAGTTCGAAATGGTTTTGCGTTCATACGGATAGACGGATAACCGGAGAGACGAACGGACGCACAAGAATGAGAGCACTGCACCGAAACAAATATACTCTTATTCTTGGCATTAGAGTATATGTAATAAGCAGTCAGATTTAATATCTAATAAACACAAAACTTCCATGGGAAATAGATCTATGTTAACGTAAATTGCGAGTAAATTGCCTAATAAAAATAAATTGTTTTCAAATTCTTATTTAACAAAAAACTTTTATATATCTAGATATTACTCAATTATCATGTTCATGAAACAATAGCCAAAGCGGTTTAGCTGTTTCTGTCTGTTTGGTCTATAATAAATATATTTTACCTGGGTATATATAAAAGAGCTTTAGGCTTGAATGTGTTTCTTCCGATTCGATGAGTCGATTAAGTCGATGTGAACTCTCGCATTTCTTTAAAACGTTTGCTTGAAAATTTAATACAATAAATAAATATATGTTTAACTATCTTAAGAAACTATTCTCTATGTTTCAACTCTCTCAGAAGTAAGGGTATTAGCTAGTCAAACACTAGAGAACTCTAACTCTAGGCAGGTATCCACGTTTCAAATACTTTAACTATTACAAAAGCTACTTTGTTTAGAAAATCAAATTAATTAAAATTTTTTTGAAAAATTTTTTATTTTAATTATTTAAAAATGGGATTTAAAAATACTTATTAGCTCGTCCTTTTGCCTTTTTTTGCTTCATATCACATTCTATGGTCAAATGTTTTAGGCCCATTTAAGTGGTCAAATGGTTGCCCTGCGTAGGGCCAAATTCCTGGTAGGAATGTTAAACAACAAATACTTTGCAAAGTATTTAAATAGGCTTTCGCTGGGTGGCTCGACTCCATAAATGTGCCACAATTAACAAATAAATGAAGAACTAGAAAATTCATTGAAATCAATCTACATTATCTGTCGCAGAAGCACTTTATTAATGGTCAGCTCATTGCTTGGCACTTGCACATCTTCTTCTTTCTCCTCTTGATCTTGACCAGTCACTTCCGATTCACTCGTTGGCATTTGCAGCTAATTATCTTTAAATATTTGTTTGACACGTTTAACCTAATGTAAGCTCACCGACCTCCCTCTGTTCTATTGCTGCGCTTGTGGTCGCTCCACATGGCTCAGAGTGTGGCCACGCCCACCACAAGGCTAAAACGCTTAATAAATAAAATAAGCAGCTTGCAGAACATTGTTGTCATATCGATTGGGATTGGCCTTGCCTTAATTGTAGCTGTTGTTGTTGTTGTTGTTGTTGTTGTTGTTGTTGTTGTAAGTGTGGTTGTTTTATTGCTGCTGCTCCCGTTAACTGATGCTGTTGTTGTTGTTGCCTAGCAGGGCATTATGCACAATTGAGAAGACAACGTTTCGCCTCGGGACCAAGCATAAATATGTCAAGTGTTAATTGCTGACACTTAACGCAGAGCACAAACTTAAACACACACACATACACATAGACATATATATATATATATATATATATGTATATATTTAGGTATGTATGAAAGCGGCATATAAAGTTGACTTTAATCTACTTACGTGTAGCCAAGACAGCCTGCTGCTGTCTCTGCCTCTAGTCCAAGAGTTTGCAAGCCGCAGCACAAAATACGAAAAAAAAAAACAAACACAACTCATAGAAATCACACACACACACACACACTTGTTACACACCCAATAATACGCTTTAACAAGTTCCTTATGGCCATAAATTCAACAAGCCAACAGAAGCTCATAAAAAGAGCCAATACCCTTCCGGCCCATAAGCTAACTGGCTGCCTGGCTGGTTGGCTGGCTGCTTGGCTGGCTGTTGGTATAGTGGGAGGATGAATGCTTACTGGCTGGCTGCTTGGCGGCTTTGCAGCTGCCCACATAAATAAAAGCAAGCGTTGCAGACATGCCTTGACATTTCATATCATATCATTCACACACACAAGTACACTCATACACGCCTAGCAGCTGACAGTACTTTTCAAAGAAAGAAGAATATCCTGCACACACACACACACACACAAAACATTAAACTGCACCCAGGCACGGGAGGAGCCTCAACTAATAACATAACTAACACGCATTACCAGGGGGGCGACAATATCTGATGTGGAAGCAACAATGAGCTCTGAATAATGAGCTTATCAAACATATTTATCGACCAGTCTGTCAGCCAGCCCATTTCCTACTTTAAATGTCTTATTATCTACACATACTATATATACATATATTGGGTCGTGGCTGATTGTTCTCAGTTCACTTCCTTTGGCTTCCTTTTGCTTTCTGACAGGTGAATTGTCGCACATAGCGTTGGCACTGATATGAACAAATTAGAAACGTCAAGTATTTATATTTAATAGAAAAAATTAGTAGAGAAGAGCTTTAAGTAAATAACATTTAGCATAGACGTGATAATTAATTAAACATTTATTGTTTAGCATGGGCATAAAATATCCCTAAAGCTGCTTCTAAATATGCTCATATAACGAACATTAAATAAATAAATAAATATAATAAAATAAAAATTGTAAAAAATAACAATAATTAAAATAAAGTAGTATAGGCAAAAATCTGAAAAAAAGTAATAAATAAAATAAATAACAGATAAATTGCTGAATTTCGTAATAAAAAATTAAATTTGATGTTTTCAAGTGTTAAGTCAGTCTTAAAAAATGTCAAATAAATGCGCGAATAAATCATCAATCATACGAAAACAAAGCACATGAATAAATAGTGTTCATCAACTGATGCACAAAACAATGTTTACAGTCATTTTATTATTATTATTTATTATTAATAAAAGAAGAAAATATCGAACAACCTTAAATACTTAAAAAGATTGATTTTATGTTGATTAAATTTTATGTATATTGAATTTATAATTTTGATATTTTAAATAAATAGTGGTAGTACCATTTAAATAATAAAGACACAGGAACACTTCTATTAATTCTTCACAATTTAATCTGTAAATTCGACTTTGTCAAGTCACGTTTAATCCAAGTCTAAGTCAAAGTCTAACCTATGTAATTCTTAAACAAAAAAAGTTATTTCTTTACCATTTCTAATTTATCAGTACTTATATAAGAGAGTCCTTTAATAATTTCTTCTGTAAAACAATTTTAACTCATATCATATACGAGAGACACGATAACAAGTGTAAAACTACTTTAAGGATAGTTATCCTCCATTTCAGATAGTTATCCATTTGTTATATTAAATAAGAAAAAACAATCAAGTTGACAAATCAATTTATTATTAATGAAGCTTACATAACGTTTCTTCATGCACTCTTCATCAATTCCTCACTCTGCTAAGAGACACTACAGGTTGATGAAAGTCGTTAACAGCCAACGACTATTCATATAATTAGAGAGCACGCGAAGAGCTACTCGAAAAACAAACAAAAAATGCAAAGCTGAGCAAAATATTGGCTAAGCGAGCGGCCAACAGATTTGACGCTCTCTATGAGAACTGTAACTGCTGTTTCATATGCGAGTGTCATATTTCATATTTGATACTAAATATATACGTATATATACACAAATCTATATATTTCTACATTTATATTATGTATATTTGATGCTCATGTTATAGGCAGTCGATGGCGCTTTTGGCGCTCAGTTGCCAAACGCCAGTTCGATGTGAAAGACGCGAAATAAATGGAGAGGAAAGCGCTCCATACATGAATTCATACAAGAATGAATAGATTTATAAATATTCATATTGTGATAAATACATATATTTGCTGGTCAAATAAAGTAGTGCAAGTCCAAAATTAATGGCAAAAGCCAAACCTGAGTCAGAAACTAGATTCGGTTAACGAACAGCTGCTGCAAATCGTGGCCAATACCAGGGCAGTGAATCGATTTTATGTTTTGAATAGTGTTGCGCCATTATCAACGCATTTATATAAGTGATAATTATATTAGACGTTTATCTCGCCCGCACCGCTGCCTGCCTGCAGTGTGAGCCAAACGCGGCTCGCTTGATAAACAGCGCGTTTCTGTTCTGTGCTCAGTGTGCTCGGTGTTTATCTCTCGGATTACTCATCCGAAGTCAGTCATAAAAAAAAAGAAACAAACAAAATAGAGGTAACCAACTGGTTTAGTACGCAAATACAGCAAATGCAGCTTTCGTATTTAGTCGTGTCTCGTACGCATGAAAATCAATTCAGAAAATGTGCTAATCGCATATGAAAAGATAACCAACTCAGCTGCTGCTGTGTGTGTGTGCCATGTGATGTGAGATCGCGTCTCTCGAATTGAGCTAACAGGTGTGTAAAGTACGAATTATGCATTTGCCAGCAACAATGCCAAATACTCGCCAAAAGCCAATATGCTTCATAAAGGCCAATTGTGCTCATTAGAGAAGTGTTAAAATCGTCAACGTATTAACTGGAAATTCAAACGTCAGAAAATCATTTTAAATGTGGCTAAAATACTCGGATTTCATTTGTCACAAATTGTTTAGATATTATTCCATTTTATTTATTTATTTATTTATTATTTATCTGATGCAATCAGCTCGCATGCTATCTACATTAATCAGACCTGAATTGCGAGTCGTTTGTTTGGCCCATTTGCCAAATGCTAACTGATAACGCAGATAGGCACCAATACAAATACGAAAGCCGAGCTGAAGCATTGGGAAAATAATGCGACATTCGTATAACGCCTAGAAAAGTGCTATATAATAGCCAACTGCACAAAGAAGACTAAAATAAACCATATTTCGCTCAGATATAATTATTTTTATATTTTGCTAAGTTTATGGTAAAACTTCTTGGCAACTTTTTCAACTTATTTTGCCAGTTGCGGCTTAAAAACTCAAAAGAACACGCATGCACACGCATAGAAGCCAAATTGTATTTTAAAGTGCCAAAAGTAAATATGATTATATTTATTTAATTTTCTTTTTTTTTTTTACAAGCAAGCTTCCCCATGCCAGTATGTGGCAAATTTAATTTAGTGTAGAATATTTATACACATACACATACATTGTCCTGGCTGCTGCGATTTATTGGAATTTTTCTGTTGCGTCTACAATATTTGAGACAGCATTTGCTATGCCCAAAAGTATGCTACGATTTCTATACATGACGCATATGAATGAGCCAGCGTCGATGTGTTAGTGAGTGTGTGTGTGCCCGTGTGTGTGAGTGTGGGTGCAACCGTGTGGGTCTAAATGCTAATTTGAATAATGACAACGACATCAACGCGGCATTTTCTAGTTGTTGACTGTCATCACAGTCCCTACCAGACGCTGCCTCTGCGCCATTGTGATTTTAACTTGAATATATCGCATAGAATATTAGATCGAATATGCCCCCAGACAAACGAATAATTGATGCAGGTGCGCACTGACACACTGAATCACAAGAAATCTTCAACTTTAAGCACATTATCTTTCAATATTATTTCAGTTTTCGTTTAGAGCTTTAAACAGGCTTTGGCAGAAATGGAAATGGAATGGAATGAATTAGATATAGGCAATACTTATATAAACAGTTATTAGTCTATATATGTAGGTGCATTTACGTGCATTTACACCTAATACAAGTTCTTGATAACTCGATCATGATACAATTCTTAAGGTACCATCGATGATAAACTCTTAAAATCTCTTAAAACACCTACAAATGTTGCATAAAATAATATTAGATAGAAATATATACATATAAATTCATATATATATACATATTTATATAATATATATATTAAATCTAAATATATATAGATATAAATATAAATGCTTCATTAACTTTTTAAGTCCTTGAAAATCTTGTACTTTCCTGGAATTCTGATCACAAATAGTGTGAATTAAATGATTTGCTCTCTATATCTGTCCTACCTCTTACTGCAACTGACGCCGATAAATTTGTAATTTCCAAGAAAAATAATACTCTTCCTATCTGTGTAGATGTTTCTGGCAATTTTTATTGCAGTTAATATCGCATCAAAGAAATCTAAAATCTTTGATTTTTCCTTCACTTACGAAACTACTAATGTAGATTTCTTTCTACTTAAACTTTGAGGGCTTTATAAACATTTTTGATAACTTGAGCAAAATATTTGGATACGCTAATGCTGATTTCCAATTTCAGCATACTTTTTAGTAAGCTTTTTACAATGCTTGATATATACTCTGTGTGCTCTGCATCATGAGTCACATTCATTCTTATTTTAAGAAGAATAAAATAGAGTCTTATATAAACATGTAAATAATTACAATGAGATGTACAGTGAACCCTTGCAACGGTTAACCAAGGACTTGGTTAACGAACACAATTCGTGCCAGCATCTTGTTCGTCAAGCGAAACATTCGTTAACCGAAACCAACAGATCTTAAAAAATGTTCGATATAAATAAGTATTTTAATTTTCAACTAAACTATTTTGGTAATTTGAGTTTCATTCAATAACTCATAATTAGTCAAGAACTCGAGTAGTTCATGTTCTACTGAATAAGTGAGTTTGTAACTAGTTCATTTTGTTGGCACGCTCAATTGAACTTATTCTCATAGATATGCAAATTTCGTCCTATGCTATAGCTGTGAGCGTGTATTACACAGTCGGCTACAGACACCTATTCTGACACTCTTAAATTAGTATTTCAATGAGCTGGAGCTGGTTGGTTGCCTTTAGCAACGTTTGCTTAGCTAAATATAAATGTCTGTCAAATTGCACTTGAATTTTCTTTCGTTTTCGGCTTAATGTTGACATGATATTGTCAAGTCATAGCTTTTGAATGGAAAACTAACAGATGCCAATTTCAGCAAAACTTTTCACTTGTATTAATCATTTTCCATGGACAGTCTATTCAGTCAATCTATGGCGTCCTCCTCTATCTGTACGGGGCCGACGGTTGGCAGACATGGCAAATGGCTTCACGCCTCGCCGAAAATGTTGGCGCTTGGAGACCATTTATATTTTGTGCCTGGCTCGAGTCTGGTTGTGAGTTGCAGCCCCGCTGTGGCGGGGAAATGTTTGTATTCATTAGATGTGGCGCCGCCTTGAAAGGCCTAGAAATGGCGAACGTGTTTGGGTCTCAGCAATCAGACTCGACTCACGCAAGCAGAATAAAATCGTTGACAACTTCAAAGCGCAAATTGAAAGTTAAAGCTTTTTGATAATGATGATGATGATGATGATGATGACGATGATAATGATGATGATGATTAGAATATGCGAATCACTTCTTTGCTTGTTTATCAATAACCAAGTAAATGATTACTTCCGACAGAACCGCTGAGGAACAGGAACTGGAACAGGAACAAGAAAAGAACAAAGAGCAGGAACAGCAAAGCAACATGGATGACGACGATGACAAGCTGGTCTCGGATGAAGTGCATCTACGCCAACTCAGCTCAACGCCAGCCTCGGCGCTACAGCAGCGCCGCCAGAGCAACAGTGTGAACCGCTCCGCCCCACCCGAACTGACACAACGTGGCCAGACCACGCAGGAGCCGGAGACCGAGGTGGAGCAGGGCGTTGTGATGCGACGAGCTATGGACAAGGGGGCCATTACCTTGGCACAAATAGACGATCTAAGACTGGCAAGCGACGACGACGAGGATGACGATGACGATGACGAGGGGGATGACGTGAACGACTACGATGATGTTGACTGTGGCCAGGGCTTGAGCAATCCCGCAGCGCAGACCACAAATGATGAGCAGATTACAGCCACAACCACCGCACCAACAACAGCAACAACAACAGCAACGGCAACAGAGGTAAGCGTATTGTGCGGTGGCACTTAGGGCTAATTAAAAGCTAAACTGAAACAAAACAAAACAAAACAAAAATAACAGCAGGAAGCAGCCGGCAGTGGAACGTGTACGCCAACCACTGTGGACATGTCCAAAATACCACGCCTGCCCGGCGATGGGGCACAGATGGACGACAGCGGCGATCTGCCCCACTCGCTGCAGGCCTCCGCAGCCTCGATTTTATCCAATTTGCGCAAGAAACAGCAGGCAATGCTCGCCGTCGGCGGCACCGTCGGCATCGGCGTCGGCAGCGGCGCCGGCATTAACATTGACCGACCTGTGGCCGGGGCAATGGCCAAGCAAACGCCACGGCGAGTGCAATCCGTGCGCATCGTCGAGGACAAATCCGGCTATGGACCCAAGCGACGCACCGAGAGCTGCAGCATATTCGGCAATAGCAATTTTGGTAAGCCCAACGACAATCAAATCTATATCAAGTCTCTTTATACGGCCACAATTGGCCGTGTGTAGCAATTCAATTGCCTGTTAGATAGCTGCAGGCAAGTAAAGAACATTCCTAGGTTGACAAGTTTCTCAATATAATTATATTAAAAAATTTATATAAAATAAGATCTCGAAAACTAAAAGAAATTATAGAAATTTTATTTTATATATTTATGAAAACTACGCTTGTCATCCAATTTATTTATTTATTTATTGTAGTGATTATTAATTTAAAATTAGTGAATATTAAATTAAATTACATAATTACGTATTTATTTAGATTTAAATTCATATTTCTATCCCTCAAAGAGTCTTAGAGCTTAAACGATTTGCTAAGATTTTCTAAATGTTAATTTACTGTTATGATAACATTAGTTTGACGAGCTGTTAAGTAACAGAATGTTATGAGAAAAAAATTAATTCAGCTACAGCAGCGGCTCACTGTTAAAAGCCTCAGTCGTAGCAGCGACATAACAGGATGAACCAATGAGCAATTCTCATATGCTCAATCTGAGTCAAGCTTATATAAGGAGAGAAAAATGTAGTGGAGATGCAACAGAAACAGTCCTATACTCGACATTTACTTAAATTTGTCGACATATCACCCGTGACCCATTTTTAAAGTCAATTGATACGACTTCATTATGAAAAGAAAACATAATTGCTCAGAGTATTTAGCAATCTACAAAATATGTACATATATAGATGGAAATCAAATCAGTGTTCTAAGTTGGGACATAATTAAAGTTAAGCAATACAAGAATAGTTAAACTTAATAGTTAAATTAATGAAATTTAGCTTAACTTAGAATCTGTAGAAAGTATTTTTTAAAAACATACACCCTTTCAATCAACATCAGTAATGACAATCAGTTGAAAATATAGACTGAAGGAAAATGTGGTCTCCCACAGTGCTGACGATTCTTGTACTGTGGCCATTAGCTCCTGCCGCCGCCGCATCGATTCAGCCAAAAGAGCTAGAACGAGTCAAACGTCTTTCCTCGCCAAACTATGATGCCGAAATCAACTCGAAACTGGCCAAGTATGTGGTGTCTTTCAGGTCGCGCAGGCCGATGAAATATTTTGGCGACAATCACTACTGCGGCGGCTCGATAATATCGCCCTTGTTTGTGCTGACTGCTGCCAGCTGTGTTATGGAGTATGTAAATATGTTGACTATATTGCCTGACTCCTGAGCCTACAGCCAATTTGTCTTGCAACAGCGAACGCAAGATACTCCATAGTAATCGAGTGCTGCAGATCGTGGCAGGAGCCCCGGACCGTCTGAGAGTTATTAAGGGCAAGACTTTGAATATTCCGGTAAAAAGAATCTTTGTCCCGGTTAACTACACACTCCACAATACGTTCAACATTGCGCTTGTGAAACTCGGCTATTCCCTGCCCCTAACAAATTCTTACATCGGAATACTCGACTTGCCCAGCACCCCCCCGTCCCCTGGAGCGCTGTACAGGGTCTTGGGCTGGGGTCGTATGTATGCAGTTAGTCTGCCTAGCTCTCTTGTTCTGTTCGTTGTTGGTCCAGCTCACGTCCACTGTTTCACACTGTTTGCAGGGCGGCGTTTTGTCAGCTAATATATTGTACATAGATGTTATGGTGCAAACGCAAGAGACATGCGGCTCGATGATAGAGAACTACATGCCCGAAATGCTCTGTGCCATCAATATGAATGTCTCCTACGATCAGCATCCCTGCCCAGGCGACACTGGCAGTCCCCTTATGGGCAATACAACGATTTATGGCGTCGTTATCTATGGGCTCGGCTGTGGGCATAAACATATTCCATCGGTCTATACGGACGTGTGGTATCACTTGAACTGGATCATTGCAGTTACCAAACGGAATGGATGCTGTGCATTGATACATCTTTGGCAGGAGAATCAACTCCTCATCTTACTGCTTAATGTAATCACAGTTCTGTTTTAAGGGATGCTCTTTGTCTTCATTTCATGTAATTCAATTCATATTTATACTTAGTTTAAATTGCTGTTTATTTCCGAAATACAATCTCATATTTAATAATACATAGTACATAGGAGCTGATTGATTTACATTAGATTGGGTTTGTTTGCTTGTGTGATATCTAAATTTGGAAGAAAATACATTAGAATAATAAAAATTGCTTTAACGATCCTTCGTTAATCAATCATCATCATCAATGGGCCCATCGATGCTTCCAAAATTAGAAAAAAACCTTTATTTTTTAAAAATATGCAAGTTTTTGTTTTAATTCTAATATTTTTCTAAACAAAAAAAGTTTTTGGGTTTTCAGTTTATCTCTATTAAATACTAAAAAAAAAAAGTTATAAGTTTCATTTTATAAAAATATGCTATTATTTCTGTTTTCTAAGTTTATTTTATCAAAGACAATTTTTTTGTTATAATAATGGAAGTTTAAGTTTAGTTTATTAAATTAAACTCAAATTTCATTCCCTACCAAAATTAAGAGAAAGATATTAACTTTTAATTAAAACAAAACTTTTTATAATTTTGTTCTTTAATGCATTTCGGAAATTTCCGAAACATTTCAATTAAACATTAAACACTTTTTCCTCACAAATATCTGTTTGCACAATAAGCGAAATGTTAACATATAAGAAGAAAAATACATACATACCCACATACAACACACAGTGTAACCGCTAGATGAAACGATATATTCATATCGAACAAAACGTATCGATCTATCGAAACAATGATTGTCCATTGCAACTATCGATTGCGCATTCGCTGGTTTGAACAGCTCTAACTTAAAAGGAATTAAGTATTGTGAAATATTCAAAAGAGTGGATCGGCAAGCGGTTCTGACAAGCTTTAATAATTATTTAAGATGATAAATATATATTATACCAATCATATAGAAACTATATAATACTTACTACACTCCAAATGATAATACTGAAAGTAAGTTACTCATATTAAGTTCACACAGAGATTTTTTTCGAAACCAATTGCTATCAAAATGCCCTGGGGGGAAATGAAGTTAATATTATTATTACTATATTCAATTAATCTTTAATGGATATTATCATATCAACACAAATTGTTGCACTCAGACTCAAAATATTTCAGGTTTATGACTTACCAGAATGATGTTTAGATAATCATACATTGCACACAATACGGTTGTCTATATATTGCTCAATTCTCGTTGATCATAACTTTTTATAGACTATGAACTGGAATCGGGCCAGTCCATTGCCAGCATGGCGGGCCCCCAACGCCCGCTGACAAATGAAACATATTCGGCCTTTAAGAGCGGCAATGTGGTCAAGGGCATACTCTGTCCCTCGCTAACCAACTCCTTCAAGCAGAGCTCGCTGGAGAGAAGCTACCTGACCTACACGCACAGGCAAAGGCAGAAGTCGCTCATCATTGTGAACGTGGTGGACTTTGTGCTGAAGATTGTGATGGCGCTCATCTGGATGCTGCAGCCGAGGGAGGACCGCATGGACACCGTAAGTAAAGCACTGTTCAGTGCTAACAGAAGTCGAATAGTATCTAATCCCAAGCTTGATTCACGTTTAGAGCTCGAGTTATGCGAACACCGCCACGTCGATTACTTGGTCTGTTTGCTGTGGTATTGCCAATCTGGCCATTTGCTTCCTAGGGTATTGGCGCTGCTTTGCCAACAATTATTTGCACTGGGCGGCGGTCTGCACGTGGGTGCTCTTCAATATACAAGGTGAGTGCTTGGCAAAGAGCAGAGAGAGAGAGAGAGAGAGGGAGGGTGGGAAAGAGTGGTTCGTATAAAGCATAAATCATGCGTCACATGCACAGGCCATTAAATTTGCTAATCCTTTGGCCGTCATAAATGTTTTACTGCCTCTGCGACAGGATTCATCAGCGAAGGCGTCGGATTCGAGAATCGGGAGTACCTGGTCTGGTACATTCTGTTCGTCATATTTGTGCCCTATGCCATGCTGCCGTTGCCCCTCAAATGGTGCGTCGTGGGCGGCACAATCACAGCCAGCTGCCACCTGGCCGTAATTACCATCAACAAATTGCAGGACAAGACGGTACGAATCACATACTAGACCTTATTTTTTATTGTGTTACACGCAATATAAATACGTGCACTTCTGTATAAATATATATAAATAATATATTCACAGACGCCATTGGACACGAACTGCGTGCTATTCCAAATCATTGCCAACTTCATTCTATACACGGCCATCAATGTGGCTGGCATGTATACCAAATACCTGACAGATCGCGGACAGCGCTTGGCCTTCATCGAGACCCACAAGGCCATGGAGCACAAGAAGGAGTCCGAAAAGGAATTGCAGCGCACTCAAAAATTACTCGATTCCAGTAAGTAAAAATTATTTATAATATTAAATGTTCAAAGAATTTCTTTTTCGTTAGTTGGCTTCTATTCATACTCGCTTTATTTTTAATTAATAAAAATAAACGTCCTTGCTCATTATACAATTCATTTGAAATCGATTCAAATATCTTATCATAAAAAAAAAAAAAAAAAAAAAAAAAAAAACAATAATGCCTTAACAATATGAAAAAACTTTATTATTCAAAAAATGGGATATATTAAAAAGAATATAATAAATTGATAAAAGAAAGTATAAATACTTTATATTGTCTATATATCTTTATCAGTCCACAGAAAAAATAGTACATTTAAACTCTTGCAATTTGACTAACATTGAAATATTCAAGCTATCTGCACCTTCCTACACCTCCGTAGGCAATTTCAATTCCTGAAACTCAGGCACAGGTAGCTACATAGCTGCAGGTATTCATAGGCAAAGTTAAACAGAATTCACAGATTTGTTCTCTGCTCAGTTACTTTGTATTGCTGAAGGACTGCAGGCCAACAATTCACTTAAATACCGATTCCCGTATACACTTCAATACTTGAGCGGAATTTGTAATTTGTGTTGCCATTCTGTTTGCAGTTTTGCCCAACATTGTGAATAATCAGATACGGAGCGAAATGTACAAGGGCACGGATCCCACTGTGGAGACGCAGTTCAATAAGTTGTACGTTTACCCTATGGACAATGTGAGCATTTTGTTTGCAGATATAAAGGTAAGTGAAGTATATTTGAAATGAGCTACTGAAATTAAAGTTGAAATCCTTCCAAAAGGGCTTTACTGAATTGGCGAGCAAGACATCCGCTCAGCAACTGGTGAAAATTCTAAACGATCTTTTCGCTCGTTTCGATCGCATTGCGGAGGTAAGTAACGTTCTCCTTGCATGATGTCTTTCTCATTGTTTTTTGCCACACAGGATAATCATTGCTTGCGCGTGAAGCTGCTGGGTGATTGCTATTACTGTGTTTCGCAATTCGAAAGCGACAATTGGAAGACACGACCAGATCATGCGGTGTGCAGCGTCGAAACTGGGCTGCACATGATAAAAGCCATCAAGGATGTGCGCCTGCATACGCACGTAAGTGACAGGAAATCGAATGTTTTTATCGGTTGTCATTCAATGAATGATTTTGCATGCATGAAAACAAACACTCAACTTTTATTTTATTGTCCACATGTAAGCCTTTTATAAGAGTTTATGCATATGATGCAATGCAAATGCAAATTTACTAATGTTGCACAGTTTTAGGCGCTTCTTGAAAAAGAGCCAGATAACAGAATGCTGTTAGTGCATTACAGTTAACAGTTTGCTGGATTTGACAGAGCGGCTGGATAGCAAAGTGTGGCCACTAACACTGTTAGTGCTGCAGCTGTTAAACGTTGTAATACTTTAATAACAGCTTTAACATAACTACTCTTATATCAACATTTAACATGGCGCTATTAGTAAAAATTAAAAGTCAAACAGTTGAATAACGTTTAATGTTGGCAACCCACTATATAGCGCCCATGCAGTCTGCATTCCAAAATTAATAAAGTTAACAGGACGCTGTTAGTGACAGTCAACAGTTAAACTGCCGAAAGCTTTTAAATGTTTGCGGAGCAGCATAATTTTTTGGAATTTAATGCCACCGATTTTTCAGCCGTCAGCCATTTTTTGTGTGTGTTTTTTTAAACGAACTTTGCACATTGTTTTTGCAATGGCCGCTGTGTCGTTTTATGTGGCCCCGTGTACTGTCTGGTCACTGGACGTTGCTGGACGTGTTGACAATTCATTTGTATGCAAATCTCAGCAGAGCAAAAGGCAGTCGAAAACGGGCAACGACAGCGACAGCGACCGAGGCAGTAACAATAACATATGCACCAGTCTGATCTGTTGGAAATGTAGATACTCTGTAAAATGCATGACAGCAAACAGATTTAGTATTTGAATTTGCGAATCGATTTTAGTTAATATTGCTGATGTAGGAGTTTATGTAAAGCAGTAATCCTCTTATAAAACATATGCCATGAGTACAGGGTAAACAGCTGCAGCAGCTAGAAAAAAAACTGCTATATTTTCATAGCTCAGCTGCAAAAAAATACTAAAAGATGTTTTTTTGTTTGTGATTCGAGGGAGAGCTCATCTTCTCTTTCACCTGTGTGACCTTTTTAGCGCATTTAATGAATGCGAAACTTACCGTGGAGCAATGACAATTGGCCGATGCAATGTCCGAATGATAGTCAGTCCAACAGGCATTCCGACAACTGCAGCGACCCTAAAAAGAATGCGGCAGTTGCAGTTGCAGTTGCTGCTGCAGTTGCCGTTGCCATTGCCATTGCAGTTGCAGTTGCAGTTAAATTCGTGCTTTGCATAATTTGCGTATTTTGCGTTTCGTTAATTTTGCAGGTCGACCTCAACATGCGCATCGGCATCCACAGCGGCTCCGTGATGTGCGGCGTGCTGGGCAACAAGAAATGGCATTTTGATGTTTGGTCAAATGATGTTATCATTGCCAATCACATGGAATCTGGCGGCATTCCCGGGTAAGTCCAGTCACGAATTAGTTTCACCGACCAACATGGCAAATTCTATGGCTCACTAATTAGCCCGGTTGTCAGCAGCATTATGTGCGCCAAACAAGGTGCAATAATAAAAACAAGGCACAGCACATGCATACACAGGCATTGGCTCATATAATTAGATTACAATTCTTATGGTGCACGTAGCATTAGATTCGAATTGGGAAAACATATGTCAACAATTCAAAAAGTGCAGAAAAGAATTTTTAATAAATTAAATTAAAAAAAAAAAAACTAAATAAATATATATTTATATACTAAAAAGCAATTAAATTGAAATAAAAATATAAATTTTATATATATCTACTATACTTAATCCACGCGCAAGCATATACATTTATTAAAGTTATAACTACATGATCAACTTTCTAATCAATCAATTTTCTAATAAATATTTAGCTTTTAAATTCAATTTTATATTATGATTTTAAAGTTGGATATAAAAATTGAGAGTCCGCTTCGAGCACTTTCACATTTACATTTCTACTAAAGGTAGCTGAAAATATATTTGAATTTAATTAAACAAAAGTAAATGCAAGTAATTTTTCCCATATGCCCTAAAAAATATGCTATGTTTTTAGCGCAAGAGTAACTTTGAAGAATTGCACATTTAATTTGCCAAAGAAAAGTTCAACTATGCAAGAGATGTTGCTTGTAATTATATTTCGATCGGATTGCAGCAACAATTCAGGAATGCAAAAATCTCGAATTGCTGTTAGGCGAAACGAGCTGCCAAATAACTTTGGCTGTGCTTGCTGTGCCTTGGCTTTAACTCGCAGTTAGCCACATTTTTAATTGGCCAATTAGGGCATGTCCAAAGCTGGCAGCAACAACCAACAATTGCTACCGTAATTTCTGCTAGCTCAGCGTGCACAAGAAACCAGCAGCAGAGACAGAAAGGCAACAGCAACAGAAGAAGAAGAAAAAGAAGAAGACAAAGCAAATCAGAGAACAGCCACAAACCGAACAAGATGAAAAGCAAAAGGTTCCATTTACTGCAAAATGTTTTGATTTAATTGTGGTCTAGGCAGAAACCAAGTTCAGAGCCAGGCCAGAGCCGCAGCCAGAGAACTAGAGAAACAGAAATATAAACATAAAACAAGGCAACAGCCAGGACAACAAGGGCATCCCAATTATGAAAGACACACAGTCGGGCATAGCGCGGGGCGTGGGCATGGGCGGGGCAAACTTTACGCACAATCGCTGAAAACGTGGGCAAATATTTGAATTTAATTTTCGCCAACTAACCGAGCCGCACCACCTTTTCAGGCGTGTTCACATCTCGGAGGCGACTCTCAACTGCCTCAACGATGCCTACGAGGTGGAGCCGGGCAATGGCGGCAGCCGAGATAATCATCTCAATAAGATGAACGTGACTACCTATTTAATCAAGCGAACGGAGCCATTGAGGTAAGTGCTCCACGGTCCTGTATCATCCCTCATCTAGCATTGAACATTCTGCATTCGGCACAGGCCCAAGCGACGCTTTGGCACCCGCAGCAGTGTGCATCAGAGCACCAGCATCGCCACTCCCGCTGTTCCCAGCCCGGGAGCTGCACCGCTGCCCAAGTCCATCTCGGCCAGTGGCAGCGGCAACGACTGCAGCATGAGCAGCGCCACAGCTGTGGCCATTGGCGATGGCAGCAGCATCGATGGACGCAGTCTGGACTGTGCCGTTGCCCTGGCCGTGCAGCCATCACAGCTACTGCAGCAGCAGCAGAAAAAGAACATCTCGCTCAGTTCGTTGCCCAACGTAGTCGAGGGCGTGGCACTGGACAATCGCCGGCTGCGCAATGGCATGGCGGTTGGCACTGCCAGCAATGCGAATGCAGGTGGCGCCGGAGCACCTGCCGGGCTGTCCACAGTTTCCTCGCCAACGGCAGTGATGTCCAACACGCTGGAGCAGCAGCTAAGGCCGCGCAATGGCGCCAGCATACAAAATTTAGCGGACTCCATCAGTGTCAAGGGACTGGTCATGGAAGACGAGAGCACAACCGAATGGATACCAGAAATTCCTTTTCGAAATGTAAGTCTGAAGCTATAAAGCAGAAGAACTGAAATCTTATGGGATCTATTATTCGAAAGCAGATATAAAGATTTTAGTTATGATAATTAATGCTTCAGAGTTATTATTGCTATAATATTGTTAATGAAAGATAGGAACGTAAAATATAAATCTTATTCTATTAATAATAATCAATTCAGATAGTTCTATGAATAATATATATACTATTGAATAAACAATTTAGTAGTTCGCTTTAATAAAGTCATCGAATATATTGAACAATATTCTTATAGATAAATAGTGTAATATTAGTATAAACATTTCTTTTCAATTTCAATTTATAGTTAAACAGTCCCGAGGAGACTTTAAATCGCGCTGATTCCATACTGGTAGATCCCAAACTTGATCATCGCGTCTCGGTAACCCCCATGGATGAGGAGGTATGTATGAAATCATATTGTATATATATGCTGAAAGCTCTACTAATAATCGATCACCTTCCAGATTGATGAGTTCATCGAGCAGAATATACAAATCAATTCGAATAAGGAAATACGACGCGAATATCTGAATGCCTGGACTCTAAAGTTTATCGACAAAAGCCAGGAACAGAAATTCTGTCAGCTGCGCGAGGATATGTTTCGGTGCGTATGGAAGTTGTGAATGTGGAAGGTCAACCTCAGTTACCGATACTTTTCTTCCACTCTCTGTCTCTGTCTGTTTGGGCGTTAATTAATGAACTGTTGCTAATTGATTTCTACCGTCTGTATTACGCACACATATACTCATGCATCAGCTCCAACATGCTGTGTGTGTTTGTCATTTGGATATTTATGGTGCTGTGCCAGGTCATCATTATACCGCGCTGCACCACCGTCATCATTTGCTTGGCCGTTGGAACTGTGGTGCTCACCTTCTGCTGTGTCCTGGTCATGGCTGAGGAGTTTCCAGGTAAGCCGACTGCTTGCTCAAGCAACTCCCATTGCTTATCAATTCGATCGGCTTGCAGGCCTGCCCAGTTGCCTGAAAATCAATTCGGCCAAATTGGTTCATCAGCGTCGACGTCGCACACTCTTCATTTGCGGCGTCATCGTGTCCATGTGCATGCTGAGCGCGATTGGGCTAGTGCTCTGCCCATCGTCCAGTTACAACGGCACCACGAGCGACATGAAGCTCTCTAACGAGTCCTGGGACGGGGAGGCGACGCTCTCCATCACGCAGACGATTCAGCAGAATATCACGATACGCACGCCGGCTATCGGTGGCCTATCCATAGAATCCATTGCCAATCTGACCACTCCACTGGAGTCCTTTGAATTGTCGCATCGGCCGTACACGTTAATTAGAAATAGTCGCAATCCGATTAGCATTTCCCCGGACGACACTTTCCGCTGTGTGCATCGCGAATATATTGTCTTCACCTGGGTGCTCTGCCTCGTCTCGCTGGCCACCGCCCTCAAGCTCTACTACCTGATCAAGGCAATCATGGCCCTGGGCATGGTCGCCTTCTACACCACTCTGATCTTCATCAGGTTCAGCACCGAAGAGAGTTTCAGCCTGGCCAAGTTGAGGCAGCACGGCATGCCCCTGGGCGTGCAAATGCTAATACTGCTCATCACCTTTCTCATCATGGTGTGCTATCATGCCAGACTCGTCGAGGTAAGTCTTGCAATATACATATACTGTTACATGCATTTCAATAAAACTATTATGCCCTGATTTACCACATTCAATGGTTTCAGGGTATAATAAAAAGAAACAGAGTCGAATAAGAGCATTATGGTCGTTACGGATAAATCGATTCTTTGCTTACATTTCCATTCCATATTCCTCTCACTCTACGAATTCTTTGTTCATTTGCAGGTTACGTCCCGGCTGGACTTCATTTGGAAGGAGCAAGCGGAACGAGAGCTGACCAACATGAAATCGAATCGTGCTCTTAATGACACATTAATTAAGGTAGGTAGCTCTGCCCCAGTCCCAGCCATCCCAGCCACACTCCCCCACGATTACTCATTAATTAAATGCTTGATTTAAATGCTGTCGCAGAACATTTTACCAGACCATGTGGCCGAGTACTACCTGTCCGACGAGCACACGGATGAGCTCTATTCCAAGATGCACAATCTGTGCGGCGTTATGTTTGCCTCCATACCTAACTTCCAGGACTTCTACTCGGAGGACATCGACAATGGCAAGGCGTGTATACGCATCCTAAATGAGATTATCTGTAAGTTGATTGATTAAATCCGAATGTCCAAATGCCTAATGATGCCCTGCTCTGTCCGCCCAGGTGACTTTGATGAATTGCTGGAGGAGCCACGCTTTGCATCCGTTGAGAAAATCAAGACAGTGGGCGCCACCTACATGGCCGCAGCTGGACTCAATCACGAGCATTTGCGTGTTCGTGGCGAAACTCCCGAGGACAGCGTCTGCGACCTGGTGGAGTTTGCCTTTGCCATGAAGAAGAAGCTCGAGGAGATTAACGGCGATGCATTCAACAATTTCCAGCTGCGTGTCGGCATCTGCAGTGGACCTCTGGTCAGTGGTGTGATTGGGGCACGAAAGCCCGTCTACGACATCTGGGGTAACACTGTGAACGTGGCCTCACGCATGGACTCCACGGGCGAGAACTGGCGCGTCCAAGTGCCGGCCAACACGGCAGAGTTCCTCTGCTCACGCGGCTATACGTGTGTGGTAAGTACTGAAGAAATTAGGGTAGAGACGAGGAAATTAATGCATAATTGTTGTTGCTCTACAGAAACGTGGTGAAATTAATGTCAAGGGCAAGGGCATGATGACTACCTACTATGTGCATCCGAAGGGCATCTCAGACAGTCAATTGATCTCACCGGTGCGTATGCCGGCGGGTATACCACTCGCCCAGACGCCCAATCTACAACGGCAGACCTCCCATCATGGCTCCTTTAGTGCGGTTGTGTTTGGCATGATGCAGGCCACCAAACGCAGCACCGCGATACCAGGCACACGTAAGTAGCATTATTCAAGGGGGATATCTTCCCCACTAAGGGATGTATTTTGTAATGGGCATAACTTACTCTTCCCCTAGCTACCGGCACGCCCTCACCGCAAATACGTCGAGGTCATCGTGGCAGCACCTTTAGTTCGGTGCGTCTGTCCCAGAAGTCGACGACTGTTAATCCAGTGCGTCGTAATACAACCCGAGTGCGGGGACGTTCCTATCGTCAGAAAAAGGTAATAACTAATCTTATCAACCCCAACTGCATCTAAACAATATCTCCCTCTCTATGTGCAGAGCTCCTCCAACAATTCCATAGTCACGCAGGCCAGCTCCACGTATATGCCATCGTTCCGGCGGATCGATCAAATCGAAACAACTATCTCGAAGAGTCACAACGATGCTTTATAGCCTAGCATGCGCACCAACTGGGTTTAAGGAACATCAATTGCCAAAACCTACTGTAGACATTATTTTAAGACGTGTTTTCCAATAGTCAAGATTAGTTATTAATAATTATTCAATTATAATACAGTAGAAATCAGAGTCGTTAGCCAATCTATAATTGTAATATATGTATGTACGTTCGGGTGTATTAGCTAATTGTATAACATTATCTCAACACAAGTCTAGTCGTATACATAAATTTATAAATAAACTATATATGAGATACCATCTTCGTTTGTTCTATTATATAAATTTCATCTAAAAAGAATCAACGATCTTAAAAATTCAGAAATCCAAAAATTTGATCTATAACTAATTCATTGTATTAGGTTTAATACAAATATATATTTAGCTATAGTAAGTTAGAATAGTTAATAGCAGTCATAAGTAAAACAGTGAACAAAATTTTCAATTACTGTACAAATAATATACCCGCAGTTTCACTAGGGCAATCTATATTTAAATCAAGCACTTTAATATACAAAACTATAATATAAAAAATCCATAATTTCGTGATTTTATATGTAAAATGCCAATAAATTTGTAGATAAGCGATCCGAAACACCACACACAAACCTTATAATAACAAATGTAAAAATATTATAAGCCCACATATGAATATATATGTACCTAAATTTGAAAATTGATGTATGCACCGCAGTGTAATTAAATAAAGGTTACAGAAATAAATGTGATAAATAAAACAAATCAAATGTCGGGGAAATTGAGTTTTGAACAAAACAACGGAAGTCAATGAAAATGACCGAACGAACAGTGCCAACCATAAATCGAAAGCATCAAAAATATACCTAATAAATGAGAGTAAGATGACGAATAAATAGTGAATGCCAGGTCAAGAGATACCTCGTACTCAATTACAAATATTCCCAGCTTCGTATTTACATAGGTCAATTTATTTAATTAATGATGTGACTACTTTGATTTTTGTCGTTATTAAAAAATTATCGATATTCAACAAGAAAGTGCTATCGATAATTGACACTAGATATGCATGAGAAGATAACTATTAAATCAACATGCTCTCCTTTCATCATTTGCAATGGGTATAAAAAGAAAACTGAAAATGATGCCAGCAGTCAACGAAATAAACGCGGCTACAATAACAACAACAAACCAACAGAAAACTCTATTTTTATCACAGATGCAGACGAATGCACCTTGAACGAACGGCGGGCAAAGGGAAGGCGAAAGCAACTGGACGGACAGCTGGAGCCGAAGCACTTGACGAGCAGACGGTCAGGTCCAACTTCCCACGTTGGTTACGTTTCGTTAAGCGAAATGATGAAAATGCAAATGACATTCGTACGCACGAACTGTGAGTAGAAACTGGTAGGATAGGCCACGAAATACCCTAGTTATGAGTTAAGCTGACTTGCTATCGAGAGTAACTGCAAAATGAATAACTTTATATGTATGTACACTATTAATTTAAATATATAAACATAATGATTTTTTAAAAGTATTTTTAATTCCGTTTACTTATGTATAATATGCCCATATACATATTTCTGCTGATCGTGTATGCCACACAAGTGCAGTGTAAAGTGTAGAGCATCTACACATACGGAAACAAGAACAACAACAACGAAAGCAAGCAGGCAGGCAGGCAAATGCAGCAGCAACCACTTGTGCACTTCCACTTATTGGCGGCGCCGGCAACGCCTAATGTGAATGTGTGCGGTGCCTGATAAGACATCGTTGTTGTTGTTGTTGTTGTTTTTGCTGTTGTTCTTGTTTTAGTTGTTGTTGCTGTGATGCGTGTGCGGTTCAGAGAGCAAGCAGCAAATGCATCGAACAAAACAAACAATGAATGAATGCGAGTAAATTTTAAATTTCACTCCGTTTGTTTGTGTATTTCAACGTAGATTACCGGTTTCTTGGCCCCTGAACCGAAACGCCCACCTAAAATATAAATACACTACATGTAAAAGCGTATGGCACATGAGATGGCAAGATTAGAAATTATATTAAAATATGTATTCAATATATTAATAATAAATTTAATCTCTCTATTACTAATATCAATATTAAAAATCTATTCAATCCAATATTTTATAATTTTATAATTATTAATATTATTTGGTTTATTTACTCATTTAAATCCATTGATAAGCTCCTAAACACCAATAAGCAGATCAGAATTTGGTTAAAGAGAATTCTAAGTAATACAGGAATTTCTTTCATCATTGTGCTCAAATAAGTATAGGAATTTATATATAAAAGCGGTATTAAAATAACACTATGTAGGTGATGTTCACACGTAATTCATACAATATGAATTCTCAGCATTCAATAGGATTAGATTTGTACAGCCACACAATGTTGACCGCCTGTAGCGCACTCAACGCAACAAAATGCCCAAACTTTCCCGGAACTCACTTTGCTTCCGCTTGGCGCTAAAGCAACATGTGTGCACCAGTCCGGCATTGTTTGAGTGTGTGTGTGTGTGTCATTGTTTGTATACGCATATATGTATGTATGTATATGTTTGCCGGCGCAACCACTGTTGCTAGGCATTCCAATTTCATTCATAAAATGTAGAGCTGGCAACAAGCAACTTACATTTTGTTAAAGTTTGCTGATTGCACAATCCATTTTACATAAATATGCTAGAAAGAAAACACTTTGGAGGAACTACAGTGGTACCAATTATAAATGTATAGTTTGCAACAATTTATACCGTTTTGCTAGAAAATATTGTATTCAAACATTTTGCGCCATTGCTCAGCTGTTCGATAACTAACATAAAATCCAGTGCTGATAAATAGTATTTTAATGCTGATATGACTCAGTATTTTTTGTAAAACCACAAAATGCAGATTATATGTAAATAAATATATATAAATGAATAATAAAACTATGACCAATCATTGTCATAGTTAATTCCTTATTTTCAGTTTTATCTATAAATCTTTAATGTTTGCATTTGTATATTTCGAAACATGGCTTAAACACTTAACAGAGTTTGTTAGTTAACAGCATACTATTCTGAGAGCATGCTATCTCTGTCTTCTTTCTAGCTTCTTCTTCGTCTGCTAATTTGCTGTTAGCTCTTCATTATCGTTTCATTTCTCGTTGCGAGCGGTTGTGGTATATTGTGCGCGTGTAATTTTATTACATTTAACTAATTCGCTCTTTCACAAATCGAAATCGGAATGTAATTTAGCGCTTTGCATTTTGTACACCTATTCATCGTCGTCGGCTTTATACAATATTGAATTGAAACCCAGAAATAATGTGTATATATGGAAGTATTAATACACACAAAGTGCGTGAAGCAACAATAAAGTGATGTTAAAAGCATTTAAATACAAAAATCAACAAAAAAAAATCTCGAACAAAACGCATACGTCGTCGTCTGTTTCGGTTGCGGTAGAACGAAATCGAGTTATTTCATTTACAATTCTGATCTAAATGCAACACTGTGAACCAGCACTAACATTATGCTGTTGAAAAAGAAGCGATATATGTGCGAAGAGCAGGACGACGCTATTGACGTCGTTGCTGTTGTCGAGGCAAGCAACAGAAACACCAACGCGAACAACAACAGCAGCAGTAGTTATGGATCCAACATGGCTGAAACACGCGAAGTCCGAATTGAAGAGCAATTAAAAGTGAAAATTGGTATGTAAAACTGTGCAAATCAATGAAAACTTCAAAACAACTACTAAACGAAGGCAATATGTGCACAAACTAACTACAATTTACGCGCGTACGCTAGTTTATCGATGTGAAAAGTGTATTGGAATGCGAGCGCGTCTCTATGAGGCGCCCAAGTAAACGTGAAACAGCGTATTTAATAGCAGCTTTTCAAAGGAAAGACGTGAAGCAAACATAATAATAGATTAGAGATTTAAAATATCAATGAAAGGCAATTAGTTCTTAACATTAACAAAATACAGTAACGAATGCTACTTTTTTTTGTTGGCTGAAAATGCATTATTGTGTGTGAGTGTGAGGCAGCAGCGTGCGGTGCTGTTTACGCGCATGGCACAGCCGTATCTTGCCATCTCGCTCTGACAACACTCGCGTGTGTGTTTTCGATGCAGCAAGCAACAAACGAACACTTACATTGTTGTTGTTACTGTTGCTGGCAAAGCCAACACGAAGCTAGTTCCGCTGGCTGTTTTGTCGACCAGCCGACACAGTTGCCGTTGCCGTTGCCGTTGCCGTTGCCATTGCGTTGACTGGCTGAATGTTACGGCATCGCCCCCGCTGCCGCGTGCAGTTGCCCCTTTTTGTGAATGAATTTCGCTTGTGTGTTTATGTATGTGTGTGAGTGACGACGCTTCAGCTACAGCGCATGTGCCAACACACTCAAAAACTCACACGCATACACACACATACATGTGCGCATTGAGCGATGTGTGGGTTTTTTCATGAATGGAATTCGAATTCGGTGTACTTTTCTCTGGTGCTGCCGCCTACCAAACAAACATATGCACGCACATACACAAACATACATGTCATATTACCAACACAAACGCAAGTGATGTTTTATGAATGATTATCAAGAGCAGCTGGATTGCGATGTACTCTGCTGATAACCTCGATTGTGCCATTTGATTGCACATCCAAGTCCCGATAACAAAACAAAGTTTATGCTTCATATCGATTAATGTGTGTGCGCCAATATCAGAAAAGGTCATCATCACTTGCTCATGAATGGCCAAGAGTCGCATCATTATACCTGACTGTCTGCCTCTCTCTCTCTCTCTCTCTCTTTCTCTCTTTCTCTCTCCTTGCTCTTCTTACACATATTTATCTTCCTGTCTGGTCATAACTGTAACCGCTTCAGCATTTGCGACTAGAGGCGACAGATTCTTGTGCTATTGTTGCGGTTATTCTGTGTACTTGACTGGTTTTACATTTCCTGTATCACCTTTTTTGTCGCTCTCTTGGTGCCTTCGTCGTGTGAATAGAGAATTATGAAAGCAAAAAAAAATTCAAAAATAAAACCACAGCCAAAACGTGGGACACAAACAACAACAACAGCTACATAAAAAGGGTTACTTCTATTTATGTGAGTGAGTGTGTGTGTGTTTGTGTGCTGGCCTCATTTGCCTGCCGCCTGCCTGTGTTCGTCGCAGTCCGATCGCATTTCACACCTGCACGGGTCCCCAACGCTCTGCAAATAAACATATCTTGATATACATTTATTTATTTTCTTTTTATTTTTACCTCTTTTTCATATTACTTGTGGCGCGCTCAACCCAGTGCCTTGCTCGCTGTTTTACATTTTCATTTTCCGCCCAAACAAATTCAATCTTTGCGCTCCGTCCATAAGAGGCTTTAGCTACGGCTGCTCGGCTGCCCCTTCTGCATCCCAACCGCTCTGGCCCATGCCCTTGGGCTCATAAATTATATGCAAAGCTGCTGCAGCAACAAAAACAAAAACAACAACAACAACAGCAGCAAACATTGTAGCAGCTTTTGATTTCCGTTTCCCATCACATGAATTTCCTTTCTTGCATGTGTGTGCACGGTTTCGGCTCGAGTTCTTTTGCCATAAAACTTTTGCTTTTGCGTTTGCTTTGCTCCCCTTTCCAAGAGTTTTTGTTGCTGTTCTTGTTTTTTTTTTTTTTTTTTTTTTTTTTTTTTTTTTTTTTTTTTTTTTTTTTTTTTTTTTTTTTTTTTTTGCACGCTTCAATTGTTTTCGCATGTGCTTGTGCTTGTGTCATTGTCGCCCTGAACTTTTTGCTGTCTCTCTTTGTCCGTTTTGCCAGCCGTTTCCTTTCTGCTGCTGCTGCTGCTTGCACCACAAGCTCAGCATTACATTATGCTACCTCAGCAGCTTTGGCGCTGTTTACTTTATTATATTATACTTTTAGTAAAGTTGGTTGACGTTGTTGATGAGGCACTGAAAGAAATATAGCGACAAATATAAAATAAATAAGGGATTTATCTTAGAAAATATTTTAAATTAAATATTGACATTTCCTATACTAACTAACGAAATATATGACATGTTTGTGTCATTAAACCAACATTATATTAATTGTCAGCTAAAAAGTATTTAAGATATTTATGTTCACTATATGTATCAGCCATAGATTTGATTATCAATTAAAATAGAATTAAAACTCCCATTTGTTATGTACTCAGGGTGCAAATCTGATCATATCATCTCATATAGACAGTTCAACAGCATTGAGTAAATTAAGGTCACATTGTGACACAATATTTCTTCTTAAAATATAAGCAACATTATATACATACCTATTGCAAGTTGAATATTCCCTTCGTTCCATTCCATTCCAACCACCTTCCATCCGTTCTTCGTGTGCCCGCTTGTCTGGCTCTGTCTTTGCATATTTTTCTTCTCTCAAGTTTCATATTTCCACTTCATTATGCTTTGCATGCTTAATAATACTTCCACTTCGTGCTCAGTTTCAATTACACAAAGTTTCGCTTTTGTTTGTTGTTGGAGCTTTCCATTTTGTTGGCTGTTGCGATTTCTACACCAGCCAGCGCCAGCACTGACCGAAATTGGCGTAATACTTTTTCCACTTAATTAAAATGTTTAGCGCATAACCTAAATTTCGTTTTTCATGCGATCGCAGATGCAACGTTTTCCTCGTCTCCCCCCATCTATCGAGCATTAAGCTCAGTGTTGCCAACTTTTTTTTTTTTTTCATAAAAAAAGAAGCTATTTTGTGTCATTAAACTATATAGATATATATATACGACACTATTACTTTATACGCGCACTTTTAATATGTGATATTTTTCCTCAATTTTTATATCAATGTTGGAATAATTAAAGGCGAACAAAAGTCTGATTTTCCCTCTCCGCAATTGGTCATCGAAAAAGCCAGATTTTGGCAACACTAATTGAGACGCCCCAATTGCAATGTTGCAACTTTTTGTCTATAGAGGGCGCACGCCAGTCAGCTGCCAGTGCCAGTGACTCATAACTGACTCATTTAACGGGGATGCTAGAGACAAGACATAAGACAAGCTTAGCTATGCAATTTATGCTGAAATACTGATGACAATTTACATGACGCGACGCCCAGCTGACAACTCAGTTGGTGTTGGTGACTAGTGGAACGCGTGGAAGTGGTGGAAGGTGGTGGTGGTGTTGGTGTTGGTGTAGACGGGGGCGGAGGCGGTGGGCAGGGCTGTGTTATGTGCTGGGTTAACATGGGCCACACACGCACTGTGGATTCTGTTGAACTTGAAAACTTTAACAAGTAGCTGACAGTTTGTTGTATTTTTGTTGTAACAGGCTAAAATGAGCACGTATGCATATGTGCGTGTGTGCGTATCTGTGTGAGTGTACAACAAGAAATAGTTTTGCCTAAAAAGGCAATTAATTAAAAGCCGGTTGGTTGTTATAGTTGGGGTCCGCGCAGCAAATCCCAAACTGGTTGCCAACACAACCACCACTTCTGCCTGGGACTACATATTCTATAGTCTCTGTTTTTTTTTTCTGATCTCTGTTGATCTTCGCTGCTTTGTTGACAATTAGTCTGCCTTGTCGTTTGTCTTGTTCCTTTTGTCTTTGTCGGTTGCTTTATTTATTTTTTTCTTTCTTAAATCATTTTTCTAATACATATTTTTGTCTTTATAAGCTGTGTACGCTTGTTACTTGGCCAAAGCACAATTAAAATGGCATTTTTTCATTTGAAAAACTCTTAAATGCTTAAGTCATGTGCTATGCTCATATTTAAGCACAATTCGAGGCAGTTATCTTTTGCTTTTGATCTGAATAAAATGAATTACACTTAAAATACTCCAGATAGCAAAGCTTCAAGGATTTAGAAAATGTTTTTTTGGGATTGAGAGAACTTGTTAGATTCACTAACACGAGGAACTTTAGTTTCTGTTCATTTTTTACTATCGATAACTATTGAATATGTGTATTGCCTCATGCAATTGAACTTGTTCTGAACTATATCAAATGTAATACAAATTATTTAATCAGCAATCGATCCTCATATCCAATTAGATAATTTATCGAAATTGGGGTGACCTTATGGGGTTAAAATTTATTTCTATTTAAAATATTTAGCAGTAAATCAGATTTTCCATATCCAACAAGTGTTAACGTTCTTTAAATATCTAGCTAACAATCTTAACCCGAATCAGCATTAATTAATTGCAATTCTCTTTGTTAGGGAAGTGTCAAGTGTGACCAGCTGCATTGCTTTAGAATTCTTTTTAGGAAAACTATCAAAATTGCTGCTGTTGCGGTTGCTGCTGTTGTCCTTGTTGCCATTGCTGTTGCAGTTGATGTTGTACTTGTACTTCCAAAGAACAACAATTGCATGTAATTAGCGCGTTACTAAAATACTTTTTATTCAGGTCGCCAAGCAATGCACTTTTGTGGCAATGTTGTTTAACTTGTTGCTGAGTCGATTAGCTGCTGCAACAGCTGAGAACGTCATCGACTTGAGTGCGCAGCAGCAACAGCTCATCATGAGATGAGGTTGCAACTGTCGACAGCTCGAGTGATTATGTGTCTCTTACTTTCTTGTCCAACAATAGTAATAATAATTATAATAATAATAATAATGCATTCACCGCGAGTGTAACCCGCTCTCTCTCTTCTCTTTATCTGAGTCATTCCCACTCCTTCCGCCTGTCGTCTTTTATGACTTAACGCTTGACCTCGCCTCGCGTCACTTTGATGTGCTTTGACTTTGCTTGGGGTCAGCCCTGGGTTGATTGTCTTTGGGCTCCGCTCTGCACCCTAAGCACCAAGGCTTTGAACTTCACGCTGGGCTGGCACTTTTTATTTTTTTATATTACCGACCGACATTAATATATAAAAATTAACTCGTGTAATTTGTAATTAAAACTTCAAGTTTGCCTTTATTACGTTCGCTAACCATAACATACATAAATATAATTTTAATGCTATTATTTATGCGCGCTTCGCTTGTTTCAAGTGTCGTTTCAAGATAGTGTGTGTCTGGCGTGAAGAACGTGAAGAACCATAAAGGTAGCCCGGGTCGGAAGTGTCATGGATTTATTACATCTTCAGTTAGACGGATTTTTATAGCTTTACGATTAACTCTAGTTCTTTTTAGGAGGGGAAACCCCGTAAAGAAAATGCCCCGTTTTTAATATCCAGTATTCTCTGACTTGGAATGAAATAATAGCCCATTAATGATCTAATTTTCGTATATTTTTTAAGACACGTTGAAGAAGTCAGTTGAATGAAGATAGAATGAATGGGAATCTAATATATAAAATTTCTAATCAAGAATATCTTGAGCTTCGGGCATGTTTTACTTGCAATTTAGATGGTTGTTAATAGTGAATAGTTCTTAAAGACAGTATAGACTTTGATATAGATAATATAGTCAGTCGAATTGAAATGAGGCTAGGCTAAACTTAGGCTTTTACTTATTCTAGACTAAGTAGATATATATAGATATTTTCCATGTGCTACTAGTTATCCCTGGTCAAGCAAAGTAACTCTCATATAGTCTAGTATAGTATATTATTTATTTATTTACGGTAAACCCACACAGCATGGGAACAATTGTTGGCTTGAGCTCGTGTCGCGCTGTGTTGTGGGCGTTTTAGCAGAAGTTTATTTGTTATTGTTTCTATTAGATAAACTTGGCGACACAGCAAAGTTTGTCATTGTTTTTGCCGTTGCTGTTGTTTATTCAGAGGTTTGGCAAAGTTAATAGGCGTCTATTTTTGGTCACATCCAGAGGCCTCGACGTGCATTATGTTGTCGAGGCGCTGTTTTAGATGCGAGTCGTGTGTCGTTGCCGTTGTCGTTATGGTTGTTGTCGTCGACAGTTGGTGACAAAGTCAGTGACTTGACTGATTGCCTGGCATGGTTAATTGAAGGTTAATGGCGCCAAAAATGAGCATCGCGGGCTGCTTGGCATGCCACATGAGACCTGTCATAATAATACATTTATAATTAGTTGAAGTTGCACTGATGAAAACTCAAAGGAAAAACAGAAAGACGTACACCTAGCCATAGCCATAGATGTAGCTGTAGCTGTTGCTGTTGCTGTTGCTGTTGCTGCTGTATAATAAATAAAACACAAGCGAAATACTCGCATCTGAACCAACCGCAAAGCCACAAGATTCAACTGGCAATGACAAGGCAGAAATGTGGTTACTCATTGCCATATTGATTATATTAAGATGCTGTCAATAGTCCAGACATGAAATTGATAACCAAAACATGAAACAAGCAACAGAAATCAACGGAACTCTGTCAGAAATGAGAGAGAATATGGAGGAAATGATTTGTATAAATAGAGAATATTGAATTTGCTGTGATTTAATTTGTGCAATTGAATAACCACGAAAATGTAATATCCACACAGATTCAAGGTGAAGGAGAGCAATATCAATATTATTATTATAAAGTTCAGCGTTGCCTGCTAAATGAAATATTTCGAATTCAAAATGTGAAAATGCTAAATTAATAATGTCAGTACTTCAGCTACACTCAAATCAAATCAAATCAAACGACGATGGGTAATGGCTTCTTCTCTACAGCCAGTTAACCCATTAAAAGAGTAATAGAGATAGGCTAGATAGGGCTCGTTTACCGCATATATCGAGCCTAGCGACATCAAGTGCTTCATAAAAGAAATATCAAAGCGGCGATCAACGATTGATCGATCTGATGAACGATGACGCTAATGAAAAGCTGTAAACACGCGAGCAGAAGCCAAACAACAGACAAGAAGCAGGAGGCAAAGGCGAAAGAAGAAGATGATCGTGTGGATGAGAAACGTAATCAGACCGGAAATCGATCGGCACGTACAGCAGCACAACAGACAAAGATAGACGCAACAGTTGAGCGACAGACAGACGGAGAGAGTGAGAGAGGAGAAAGAGAAGGAGACGACACAGACACAGACACAGACATGCCGGACAAAAGTAGAGAGGGGGAACTCTTCTGTAAATGATTAAAATGTGCTCATTTCTTCAAGAACTGGAAAATGAAAATGGAATTGCATATTTGGCTCGTTGTCGAAGTAAACTGGATTGCACGCTAACTAACCAGCTACTTCCTTTGGCTCCAATTAGATTGGAGTGTAACCCTTGTTCAGCAGTGGCCAAAAGGAAGTGGTAAACGGAAAAAGGAAGTTGTTCACAGGGCCTAGGGAAATGAATGGGGCAGTTAAAATGTGCAACGATATTATGAATGCAACAAGAGTCACTAAGTCCTACATATATCATAGACACACACTCACACATCTGTTGAAGGGAGGGCGTACACCTTTTGCTCAAATCTGCATAAAGTGCAAGTAATCTTTGCTCGACAGGAAGCTGACGTTTAGACAAACGGCCAGAGACCCAGACGTCATCATCATCATCATCATCAGCACATCATCGTCGTTTGGTCTGTCTGTAAATCTCTCATCCGCTGACTCGGCAGCGCGAACAAAATATATATCCACTCTATATACATATAAAGTGCGAGAGAATTTATCTCTATTTCCGTTTCTTTTGCATACAAATTTCGCCGCCTTTTTCTCTCCTTTTATACAGCACCCTTCAAATTGGTGAAATAATATTTATATAATAATAGTATAATATTAAATACTTTCCTAAGTTAGGATATTTAAGAAACTGAATAGGAGTTCTACAATGGGTATACCTATAGTTATCTATATAGCTTTGCTGATATCTGTATATATATAAAATACTTTACAAGTCTAGAAAGAGTATTTCATCATCAGTTTAGCAATTGTCAGTTGTTTCTCGCCGTTTTTCTTTGTTCTTAGAATATCCACAGACCGCACAACTTCTTTTTACCCCAGTCCAAAGTATCTCTCGTTCTTTTCTTTTTTTTTTTTTTACTTTTTATGCACTGCTCTTGAAGTAATCGCCTCATTAATTCGCGGGCGGTTCACGCTGCACTGAATCAATTTGCATATTGTGCAAAAGGAAAAACAGAAAATGGAAAATGGAAAACACACGCAGACACAGACAGCTCGAGGCGAGCAGGAAAAACGTAGGAGAGTTGGCATCAAAATGAAATCTACTTACAAAGCCTTTAAATTTAATTTTCCTTTTGCCATTTTGGGGACCTGGAAATTGAAAGCATTTAATGAGTTTGTCGAAACACGAGGCGCGCCTTTTTACGTTAATATACAGTAAACGTATATATATAGAGAAAGAGAGAGAGATAGAGAGATATTTCCATCTATCTTTGGACAGCCAATTCTCTTGATGCACGAATCGTGGCGTAATTTTCTGTGCGCCTGAATGACATTGACGGGGCATACTCCATGGGCAAATGTCAAAGTTGTTTTTGGCCTACGTTTTCTTCCACTTCATCACCAAGGGGGAGCGTCGTGCACTCATTTGATGTGTGTGTGTTTGGGTAATGTTTGACTGGCCTTAGATGTTGCCACATGGTACACGTGTAAAACGGGCGCTATTATTAGATGCCTCCATCCATAATAGGCCAAACCAATTTTGGGGGAAAAGCCAAAAAAATAATGCTCTAATCATATAAGCTGATTCATATTTAAAAATATCGTACATTAAGCTAAGCATTTTGTAAGCCTTGTTATCAATGCGTTATTTAATTTTTAATTATCTCAATACACTCGAGATGATGCGTCTCATTCCCTCTGAGTGGTTCAAGTTCAATTTTGTGACCTATTGCTATATCTGTTTCCATGAATTCGACAGTTTCTAGATTTATGTATAATATAATGGAAATTTCCCAATATGTAGCTTAGTTCTTGGTAACATGACAATCATAACTAATTTCACAATATTATAAATGGCATAAGATTGGTTCCATTAAACATGGTATCTCTTCGGAAATGAAAAATCAGAAAAAAGAACTCACTTCCGATGTAGCTTATAAAAAAAAGCCTGGAAAGATTACTTTGCACATGTAAAATAATATGAATTTTTACCGTTTTCAAGGACGCTCAATCGAACGGGTGATGTGCGCTGTTTTAAGAATTACGCATACATACTATGTATGTGTGTTTGTGTGGTTTCTCTAGAAATTTGTTATCTGTTTAACGCGCTACCTTGCGCCCATCGACTTTCCCTGTGATTAAATAATTTGCTATAAAACCCAATTATAGCGCTTTAATTTAGCCTAAGGGGCAGTTCATTCAATTGGAATTTCACTATACATACATATGTACATATGCGTATGCGTATATGTGTATGTATGTACATATGTCTATATTGTAACGCAATATATTGAAGCATAAGCGAAAGCAAGAGGAAGGAAGGAAGGAAAAACATGCATTAATGAATTTGGTATCAATAAAGCGTCACAGCGTGCATATATGTACGTACATATGTATACATTGTATAAAAGCGTACAAAATTCGGCAGTTTATTTGACTGGTTGCGAGGAGCGTGGAATTCCCTCAGCCAACAAAAACAGCGACGAATAAAATGTGAAAACGACACAAAACAGCAACAACAACAACAACAACAGCAGGAGTAGCAGTAGCGCGCGATGCCAATTCATGAATCATGAATGAATGAATGGAACTGACTATCTGTCGCGGTTAGAAGAGCAAGTCAAAGAGAGAGAGAAAGAGAGCGAGAGCAAAAGTGTTGGCAAGCGGCGTGAATAGCAGCCGAGCTAGAGGAGGAGCGAGAGTAAAAGTATTTTTTTGTCTTTGTCATTTGATTTTTATTTTATTTCATTTCATTTCGTTGTTGCTGCTGCTTTCGTTTGTATTTTTGCATATAAAATGTGACTGTGTGTTGTTTTTCTTGTAGCATTTGCGTTGACTCGTCCATTCATAAAACGAAACTTGGAATGCCAAGACGAAAAACAAACAACAAAATAAAAATAAAAGCAAAATAAAAGTAATAACGACAACCGTCGGCTTCATCGTCTTTTGTTATCAATCGTATTTGTTAGTGTTTTTTCTTTTTCTTACGTCTACAAAGATAGAGCGCGAGCGAGCGTAAAAAGCAACGTTACTTTGTCACTAATACACAGGCACTCAGTGTAGGCGAATTTATATGTAACCCAATTGGTCTCTCCGCCAAAAGAGACAGCTCATCCAGCTGTGTAAATAGAGGCACCTTCTCCACTCGCGTTTCATAGAAAATCAAGAAGAAGAATCGTACGATATAGTATTTTTGCGCATTTGCCTTTGCCTTGCCTTTGGCTTAGCCTTTGCATGCCTACATGCTGCCTAGCACGCACACACATGCATAAATATTCATCGTACGCATTATATTTCCGCTCGACAGCCACTGCTAATTTGAATGCCCTGCACAATGTCATGAAAGGGTATACTAATTTTTGCCATCAGACTGTTAAATGTTTACTTAAAATTTGTTTAATAAAACTGTCCAAAATTTAATTTATTATAAGAGATAAATTGAAAGTCAAAAATTTTATTTAACAAGTCCAAAAACAAATAATTTTGATTTATTTATATTATTTTGACACTATATACAGAGTATAGCGCAATCGGTTGCAAGGTTTTGAATTTTCATTGAGTATACTTTGCCAATGCCTTCCCGCTGGTCATTGCCTGATTAACTTGGCTTATCAAGGCAATAGCAGCAACAGCGAATGCTTATTATTAACTTTTAACACTCCGAAACAGGGACATGCCGTCTACTCAAGCATCTGGCATTGTTTTTGCTGTTGCTGCTGCTGCTCGTTTTTCGCCCAGGTGGGGCTGCGCATCGATAATGCAATTTATCGGCGCACAGGAAGTCACGTTGGTGTCGGCCTGCCCTTTGGCGGCATCAAAGTGCGCCGACAAAACAATGTGCTACAAAATGTTGTATTTAAACCGAAATGATTTGTTAAGCGTACGCATAATTAAGCAACCACTCGCAATGAGATTTTGCCATTATTTTTTGAAGATGTCAATCGCAATCTTATCGATGTTAGATATGGTTTGAAGCCAAAACTGATTCAGCTTACGATAAGACTGGAAGCATAATTAAGCAACAATTGATGTCGCAAACAGATTTCGCTATTGTTTTGAAGATGTCAATCGTAATCTTATCGATGTTAGATATGATTTAAGCCATAGCAAATTTATTGCAATAGCTAGACAGGAAGCTGATTCACTATTATGATGGGGGGCTGGAAGCCCAATCAGTTAGCGGAACAAGTGTTTTTAATTTAATTTTGAGATAGAGCTTTCAACATATATATACTATATATTTATTATTTTACTTGCAGGTGAAGCAAAAAACCTGAGTAGTCGGAATGCAGCAAACACCAGTTGCAGCACTCAGGGCACTCGAGATGTGTATTGCACCATTGCCTTGGACCAGGAGGAAATATGTCGAACGCCCATCAGCGAGCGTACCCTGTCGCCGTTTTTTGGCGAGGAGTATCAGTTCAAAATACCGCGTCGCTTTCGCTATTTGTCGGTCTATGTGTGGGACCGGGACATGAAGCAGGACAAGCCCATTGGCAAGATAGCCATCAAACGAGAGGAGCTGCACAAGTACAATCACAAAGATCACTGGTTCTCGCTGCGTCCAGTCGACTCTGACTCGGAGGTGCAAGGCATGGTGCACATTCAGGTGGCCTTCGAGGAGGTGCCCCAGATGCTCACAGAAAGCATCGAATTGGTCCAGCTACAGCATCATTCACATCATCAACGCGCCCATTTGAATGACTACAAAGAGAACAACGAACTGAGCAACATTCAACGAGCCGCAGCAGCGACAGCTGCGAGTGGCGCCAACTCTGCGGGCATGACACTCAAGACTCGGGCTGCCGGTCTCTTTGGACATGTGGCCCACCACCATCACCAACAGCAGCAGCAGCAACTGCATCTGGCCACATCCTCAACAGATCAGCTGGCAAACTGGAAGAACGCGCATGCCAGCAATGTGCGCGTGGCGATACGTGTGCCCGCGTGCATAGACCTGGCCAAGAAGCAAGGCACCTGTGATCCGTTTGTCATCTGCACGGCCTACTACAGCAACAAGCAGGTGATCACGAAACGTACAAAGCAACGCAAGAAGACCGTCGATCCCGAGTTCGATGAGGTCATGTACTTCGATCTCTCCATTGACTCCGAGGCGGGCAGCACGGGCACTACAAATAGCAACAAGTCTGCTGCGTCGCTGGAGTCCTCAGCGAATAAGGCATACGCGATTTATCCACTGGGCGGTGCTGATCTCTGCGAGATTGCAGTCACGCTGTGGCATGACGCCCATGGGGCCATGGCCGATAAGGTGTTTCTCGGCGAGGTGCGTCTTCCGATGCTGAATAACCAGCAGCAGCAGGCGGTGCAGCCTTCTGCCTGGTACTATCTGCAACCGCGCACCACTACCAACAGTTGCCGTTCCCTGAGCGCCACCCCCCGTTCCTGCGCCACGCCCCCTGGCACGCGGCTCAGCGTGGACTCAACCATTGGATCGTTGCGACTGAACCTAAACTACACAGCAGATCATGTGTTTCCGCTTGCCACCTACGACGACTTGCTTAACCTATTGCTTGAGTCGGTCGATCAACGGCCAATCACCCTGTCTGCGGTGTACATTCTCGGCGAGCTGGTGTCGGGCAAGACGGAGGTGGCTCAGCCCTTGGTACGCCTCTTCACGCACACGGAGCGCATCGCGCCCATTATTAAGGCCTTGGCTGATCATGAAATCTCGAATCTGACCGATCCAACGACCATCTTCCGTGGCAACACGCTCGTCTCCAAGATGATGGATGAGGCCATGCGACTATCGGGTCTCCACTATCTGCACCAGACGCTACGTCCGGTGCTGTCGCAAATTGTGGCCGAGAAGAAGCCATGCGAAATCGATCCGAGCAAGGTAAAGGATCGCTCGGCTGTTGACACCAACCTACACAATCTCAAGGATTATGTGGAGCGTGTTTTCGAGGCTATCACTAAAAGTGCGGAGCGTTGTCCCAAGGTCCTCTGCCAGATCTTTCATGATCTGCGCGAATGCGCAGGCAAACATTTTCCACGCAATCGCGAGGTACGCTACTCGGTGGTCTCTGGCTTCATATTTCTGCGGTTCTTTGCTCCCGCCATACTGGGTCCCAAGCTGTTTGACCTGACCTCGGAGCGACTGGTAAGTACAGAATTTTACAAATTAGGCATTCATGATCTCATTTCGTTATTTTTCTTTCTGCAGGATGCCCAAACAAATCGCACACTGACGCTCATCTCAAAAACGATACAATCACTTGGTAACTTGGTCAGTTCGCGATCGTCGCAGCAACCCTGCAAGGAGGAGTACACCGGAGAGCTGTACAAGAAGTTCTGCACTGAGAAGCATGTGGATGCAGTCAAGCACTTTCTCGAGGTCATCTCTACGCCAAACGCCTGTGACACGCCCAGCAAACAGTTGCAAGCAATGCCACTAGAACCAGTATTACTAAAGGAGGGGTAAGTTTTATTTGAAATTGATCAATTTAGTTATGTATGCATACTGGAAAACAATTGATAGTTTTCCAATCGACCGAAATATATTGCTATCGATAGTTTTCCATCCTTGCCATTTCTCTCAGTACAAAATTCTGTATACACACCACATTTGGTTGATTATGCTTTATTTTATTCTAATACCAAAACTTTCTTTGTCTTTCTCTTCTTTTACGCGCGTGCTGCTTTATATAAAAAAAAAAAAAATAAAATAAAAAAAAAAAAAAACAATCAACCCATATCATCACATCACGCCCAACAAATTCCCATCACTACACATCCACAACAAAAACAAACACACATACGCACATACATCTAAATCATTTGCACATACAAAAATAAAAAATACTAACGTATAGCGAGGGGTAAGAGAAAATTTGCTTTTAATTTTTGGAACTATTAAAAATACAGTTTTGTTGTTTGTTACATTTATATTGCAAACAAAACAAAAAACTAAACATTAAATGCATAACATTTGCTCATTTGTTTTCGTTCTCTCTTTCTTTCTCTCCTTGCTCTATATATATTTATATATATATGTGTGTCGTCTCGCTGTCTGTTTCTCTCTACATACATCTGGTCGCGCAGCATGATGACCAAATATCCGACGAGCCGCAAACGCTTTGGAAGCCAATTTAAGCAACGTTACTTTCGCCTGACAACGCACTCGCTGAGCTATGCCAAGTCGAAGGGCAAACGACCCATCTGTGATATACCGCTTGAGGAAATCGGAAGCGTGGAGCAATTGAAAGACAAGAGCTTTAAAATGCAAAACTGCTTCAAGGTGAGTTGCAATTGCAGATTACATTTTATCGATAGATATCGGCTAATTTGAATTTGAATTTGAATGGGACACGTCTCGTTGCAGTCGTAGGCAGAGTGAGGTGGGAAATAGACATACACATACGTACACATATAGGCATACATTATACATACATACATACATGCACTATGATTAGGCTGAGTCTTTAATACTTTTTGGGCATTTGAAGCATATTCTTGCCGTGTGGACATACATAGTTCATTCACAGCTAATATACCCAATAGCATTTAAGACAATAATACCGGAAATGCACAATTCTACAAATGAATTTTTATAAATAAATTAGGTGCAGGCAGCCCACACATGCTCAGCGCCAGTTTCATTGCAGTGTGTGTGTGTGCAGTAAAGTTGCCATATGTCTTACATATGTATGTATGTATGCATTCCAAATGGTAGAAATAAAAAAACTGTAGACACTGACCGAAAAACTGGGTGCACTTTATGTTCATAGACTACGTATAGTAAATGCGAAAAAAATTTTATTTCAAATAAATTGTACTATAATGATTTTCAAGTAGCCCAAAATATATATCTCTATTGAAAGAAAATATTGCTTTTACTTAATTTTTAAAAGTAATGAAAATTGAATATATGTGTATGTATGCAATCATAATTAAAAATTCAATTAAATTCGTTATATTTGTTTTCTATTAAACATTTTAGATATGCTTTAGGCATTTTCCGAACCTCTTTGACCATATCTGATTATAATCTGATCAACAAATATATATATGTATATACATTTATATTTTTTACAATTTGATTAATATGAAGCGCAGAAATTAATTGTAATTGCAAAGGGCAACAGTAAAAGTGAGCTACGCAGAAACTTTCACTTGTCATTTGAATTGCCATCTAGACGCGTTGCGTCTATGCAAATGGCAAGCAAGCAATTAAAAATAATTAACATTATTATGAAAATGAGTTGGCAGCATTTCCACACACTTCCCCCTTCCCGGCTACGGCAACTCTAGTTTCCAACTCCAACTGAGCCATTGTTAGTCTTCTGCTACGCCTTTTCATTTGTGTTTTGCGGCGACAAAAAGGGAAATTTCCAAACTCTTAAAGAAGTCGAATAATGGTGAGGGCGGGGCGAGGGCGCGAACGCGGACGCGGACGCGCTTGAAAGCAAAGAATTCGGTTACGTTGGAGGAGGCATGCGTGGGACTTTTGCCCGTGTGAAACGACAATTGCGACGGTTTCACTGCGGTACATTTATGTATGCTGAAAGTGAAAAGAACGCAAATAATAATTTGAAAAACTTGTTCACATTCTCTATTTCATTCCATTCCGCAGATCGTGCACAAAGACCGCCCGCTTATTGTACAAACGACGAACTGTGTGGAGGAGCGTGAATGGTTCGACCTACTCCATAAGATCTGCCTAATGAACTCCATCCGGATGCAATACTTTCATCCCTCGGCATTTATCAGCGGCTACTACAGTTGCTGTGGTCGCTCCGATGAGAATGCGCCGGGCTGCAAGAATGTCTCTGCCAAGGAGATGGACTACTTCCAAATGGATTTGGTGACCGCTCTCGATCCGCCACTAGATCTGCAGCGCATCCATACGCTCATCATGTCCAATATGAATCTGCTGGACGCCCTGCTCGACCCACTCGCCTACCACCAGCACTTGCCCCTCCCCCAGCAACAACAGCAGCAGAACAATCCTCTGGTGCCGCTTGCCAGCGCCCTACAGCAGCAGTCGCCACAGGCATTTGTCGAGTTCAAGAAGACGATCGAGAAGCTGCGCGACAAGGCCTATGCCATCGACAGGGATCACCGCGACTACAAGCAGGACATCACGCGGCAGCTGAAGTACGGCAGTCGGCAGGCTCCGATCGGTGATGACAACTATTGGCACATGATGCGAGCTGCTGGCCAATTGAATCTGCAGCATCATCACCAGCAACAGCAGCAGCAACAACAACAACAGCAACAACTGCAGCCTGTGCTGCCCCAGATGCAACATGTGCGTGCACTGCCAGCAACAACGAACAGCAGCAACAGCAACATTAATGTGAACGCCTACTTTATGCACAATCTGCAGCACCCGCATCAGCGATTGCAGCTCCAGCAGCAGCAGCATCAACATCAACAGCAGCAGCAGCAACAACAACTGCAATATCAGCAGCAACTGCGAAACCAGCGGCACAATAACAACAACAACATTAATAACAATAGCTGTGGCAATGCTTCGTCGTCCAGCCCATCGTCGACAGCATCGAGTGTTGTGGCAGCCCCGCCCAGCAGTGTGACGAACGCCCCCGTTGCCGTGGCAGCAACAGCTGCGGTGCTGCCAAAGCCAGCGCCGCCGATTTATTAGCGTTCAAGATTATGCGTATTTGCCATACCCAGAGCGATAATATTGACTCGGTGAATGCGCATGTTCTACTATTGTCCCCTGTGCCCTGCCCCTGCACAAATGCACCCACACACTCACGCCCACACACACACACACACAAAGGTACTTCGAAACACTTCCAACAGCAACAGATGCGTTAAGCGTGTGCTTATTTTAAACTATAGATATATATATATATATATATATATATATATATTATTTTTTTTTGTACGAATTACAAATTTAACGTGTGTAGATCTAAGATTTTTTAATTAACTATTTTTATACACATTTATATACTATGGAGTAACAAACAAGCGAAATCTAAATGTTTAAGCCTATTTATTATTCTTTTGTATTTATACAACAACACACACATAACATAAATTTTCTACTTTTATTTTGTGTAGCCGAAATATCCATATAAAGAAAAACTGATAACTATGTAAGCTGCTAACACAACTTGAAAGCAACAACAACTAAAAATGTAACAAACTCCAAAATTGCTAAGAATTTTTAATTGCTAATTACTCGTAAGTTGTGTAATAAGTTCAAAAACTTTATTAATATATTTATATATTTAGAGAAAATGTTGTATATAGCAAAAAGCAAAAGGAAAACGAATTATGATTAAGCCTAAACCTACTTTAAATCTGTACGAAACATACATATATATATTTATATATGCATATATAATACATATACCAGTTATGCTAGGCGTAGACAAAATGCAACTATCTAAATTAGTTAGCTAGTTTAAGATTGGTCTAGGCAACACCCACACACTCACATGCAAGAGAAATTAATTGTGGCAAATTGTGAAAGCTGTTGCTACAGACACATACATGCAAACATATGTACATTTACATATGATTACACATATATAAATTTACATATATATATAAATATTTAACTGTCATACAGCTAATTTAATACATATATATATATATATATTTAGTTATATGTATTTAAAGCTCTGGCACACAAAACAAAAACCAAGCGTTGTTAAGAACAAAATTACTTCCATTTTACATACACATACATATTTATTGAATGCATTTAATTTCTCATGTTAAATTTAAACGAAACTAAGCAAAAAAACAAAAGTGAAAATGTAAATTGTTAATGCAAAATTATGTTTGTTAGCTTATTAACTTACTTCCACCGATTTGTTTCCAAAGCTCTTCCAATATTGCATAATCGTTATATTTAATAATACATAATTATATTACGTTCATAATAATTTTTTTGTCAATTGCCATATTTAGAATTGTTTTAATTTCTCCATTGCATAAATGTCTTCCTCTTCACAAACTTTTCGTTTTGTTTATGCATTCCAATTTCTTTGTGCATTTCTTTGTTCTAATGTTGCATAATGTAAATATACACATAAAAGAAACACGACATTTACATCTAAACAAAATTTTAAACCAGAAAACATTTTTTTTTTTTTGCTAAATATTTCATTTTTGGTTCGATTCATAATTTCGTTTTAAGCGATTAATTTTAGTATAATTTTATTTACTTATACGTAGCCTAAGTTGTTGGTACAAAGAATCGAAAATCATATGTTTTAGCGAGAAAATAAAGCGTATCGCCAATGATTATATTTTGTTTTTATTATTATTTCATTGAATTGCTTTTTTTATCAACCCATTCCCCATTCTCGTGCTTTAGGCAATTATTGGCATCCTGTTGTGATATCTTATACGAAAAGAAAAACAAAATAAGAAAATATATAGGTTACACATCTATAAACTGTATGTTAGTTGGTTGATGCGCATATTTGCAAAACATTTATTGTACGTTAAAGCTGTTAGGTATTTACATATATATTCGTATTGTGACAATTAACAGAAAAGCAATTTTTTCGAGAACTACAAAGAAAACAAGTGTACTCGCAAAAATACATATATATGTAGTTATATTTTCTATTATGTTTGAAAATTAAATTCACACGATCAGCATCCGAAGGATACAAAATAAACGGAAACAAATGAGAATCCCTAACTTATAAGCCTGAAAGACAAATACTGACGAGTGTTGTGCTTGGTTTCAATACCATGGAACAGACAAAAAACGGATAACTTCCCTATTTTTTGTAAACAAACCTTTTGAAATTAACTTTTACGTATAAATAAATATTTATATAAATATATATCTGAATGAGATGTGTTTTAATACCGATAGTTTTATTTTTCATTTGAATTGCGCGCGCATGGGGACTGTTGGTATGTATTTTTTTAAAGCAGTTGCTCCAAGAAAATACCGCTGCGAGAGCTTTATTCGCCGTGTGTCCGCGCTGCGTAGTGAATGGTTGCACACCGTTATCGCTTAGAAAATGTACAAAAAATGCAGTTTTAGCATAAAATAAAAATTTAGAAAAAGTAATAAATATCGATGGTGTGTGTACAGAGTGTATACATTTGTGCAGCAACCGAATAATGCAAGCATAGCCTTCCATCGTATTGTAACACCCACACTGCTGCTGCTGGCTTAGCGAAGCAAAAATAGGAAAAGGCGGGTAGCGGAAGAAGAAGCAATCAAGTGGCAACAACGATAACAAAAACAACAGCAGCAGCAACAGCAACAGCAACAGAGATAGCAGCAGCCGTTGCGGCAGCTCCGCAGGCAAAATGCAGAAAGTTAATTAGCGTGAACAGAATCACCGCTCCGTGGGTGGTCAGTCGCAATTTGTGAGTGTGTGCGTGCGTGTCTGTGTGTGGATAGGTTAAGAAGGGTGGCCGCCTGGATGACATGGAGTTCGCTGATCTGATAAAAACACCCAAATTAGATGGGGTATTCTTGCATACCAATGCAACGAATGCAACAGTTGAGGGCACCCTGTGCATAACGGGTCACCATTTGTTGCTCAGCGCACGGCAGGAGAGCACACAGGAGCTATGGGTGAGCAGCCAGTGAAGCGAATAATTGCCTTCTGCTAGTTAACGGTTAATTGAATTATGATGTGCATTTTCCAGCTGCTGCACAAGAACATCGATTGCGTGGAGAAGAAGCCGAGCATGGGCCAGAACATTGTCATGGGCGGCATCATAACTCTAAAGTGCAAGGATTTGCGTATTATATCTCTAGAGATCAAATATGCCAAAGATTTCTTCAACGTGGCTGCCTCCTTGGAGGCGCTCAGTGCAATACAGAACGTGGAGCTGGAGTACCCATTCTTCTACAGACCCATGTACTCTATATTAGAGGATGGCTTCACTATGTTTAGGTTCGTCCCGTAATATTTATTGAATTTTAATGAACTGCATAATCAAAGATTTCATTGCAGACCTGAGCTGGAATTTGCACATCTTATCAGTGGCATGAGCATGGGCGGTGCCTCCTCCCCAAATGTGGCAAACATAACAATTTGCACGCCTTCCACATCGGGTGGTGGCATCGTCAGCGGCATTGGCACCGGTATGGGCAGTATACCCCATCCGTTGCAGAATGGATTCGCATTGGATGCGGCGACTGCATTGGTGGGAAGCTGCAGTGGCAGTGGCAACTTCGTGTCGGCCTGCGAATGGCGCATCAGCCACGTTAATAGCGACTTCTCCGTCTGTCCCACATACGGCGCCACACTGATTGTACCTAAAGCAATTAGCGATGAACAAATCGCACTCTCCGCTGCATTTCGGGACGGCGGGCGTTTCCCGTTGCTCAGCTACAGGCATGAAAACGGCGTCAGTATAATTAGATTGTTGATCTGTTTGAGTACATAATTGAGTTAACCTATTATTTCTTGTACACAGGCCATACTGATGCGAAGCTCGCAGCCTTTGTCCATCCAGGGCATCAAGCGCTGTCGCGCCGATGAGGCGATACTCAATCTGGTGCTGGGTCGTAGTAAAAAAGGCTTCATTGTGGACACGTGGGGCAAGGGCAAGTCGAACACGGAAACGGATCTGCACTACTCGCAGTGGAAGAAGGTGAATCGCGCCATCGGCAATGTCAGTTCACCTGCCTCCATTCTGGACAGTTTTGCCAAGTTGATTGAAGCATGCAATGACATTGGATGCAGCACAGACAAGTGGCTGTCGCGCCTAGAAAGCAGCGGCTGGCTAAGCCTGGTGCTCAATTCGTTGAATGCTTCGTGCGTGGTAGCCCAATGCCTGGATCAGGAGGGCAGTCCAGTGCTGGTTCATGGCGCCAAGGGTCTGGACTCCACCCTAATTGTCACATCATTGGTGCAAATCATCTTGAATCCCGACTGCCGCACTGTGCGCGGGTTAGCTATGATCTGTCATCCTTTATATATTATAATTACTATAGCTATTAACTCATTGCAGCTTGCAAGCATTGATCGAACGCGAATGGATCCAGGCGGGTCATCCTTTCGCAGTGCGACATCGCTATTCCTGCTACACGCCACATCAGTTGCGGAACAAGAACTCGGGCGCCACGTTCGTTCTCTTTCTGGATTGCATCTTTCAGCTATTCACGCAATTTCCGTGCAGCTTTGAGTTCAGCACGCAGCTTCTCATATTGCTTTTCGAGCACAGCTACTTTTCGCAATATGGCACCTTTCTGTGCAACTCGGAGCGCGAGCGACACGAGCTGCAGGTTCCCACTAGGACCACCAGCTTGTGGTCGTACTTAAATCGGCCAGATGTGCTGCAAACATTACTTAATCCATTGTACGAGCCAAATGCCAGCGTGATTTGGCCCTCTGTGGCCCCCATTAGCTTGGAACTGTGGAGCGGTAGGTGTTTAGTTAAATTACGAAATTGCATTGAATTAATCACTTGCGTTTCTTTCTGATTCAATTAAAGAACTCTATTTGCGTTGGGTGATTGATCAACGCAATTTAACAACTACCATGACACAAATACATGAGCTAATAACATGCGAAAAAGAGCTGAGAACCCAGGTAAGACTGTAACTTAGCTGAAGTAAACAACTTAATTGTATTCAAATATTTCTCATTAACTTTTAGGCATTCAAGCTACGCAAACAGGCTGTGGAACTATGTCAGGAAGTCGCGGCACAATTACATGATGCAGATAATGCATGAGGGAATGGGTTATCTACCTCATTGCGCAGTTATCTCTGTGTCTCTCTAACCATACTTTTATACACTATATATATATATGTATATATATAGATATATATATATACATATATACTTATTTTTGATACTTTCTGTAGCCATTTTGAATCAATTGTTTAAGCTACTTTTATTTTGTATGAAAGTTCAACACTAATGACTAAGTCTCAAAAAGTTCCATTTATAAACATTGCTGAAAAGGATACTAGAAAACAAAACCACGAATCAAAAAACGAAAGAAAAAAGATCTGATTTTCGATCAAAACTGAGTATCGCCAACATTTTGGCCTAAATGTCTACATAACAATGTAATTAATCTATTGGAATAACTCTTTTACACTGAAGCTCTCTCGATGTAATTACCAAGCGATCTCCTTCTCTGTGTACTTTAACAAAGCTCTCTCTATTAAACTGAAACTGAAACTAACTTGCACATAAGAATATCAAATGTCTAACAATTTGAGTCAATTTTTGACGCATTTACATGTATGGAATTTTTAGTAAAATAAGTCTTCAAATTTACAATTATTACTAAACGATAAAAAGAAACTCCGCTAAGCAGCTGATCAAATGTAAAATTGTTCAATTTAAAAAATTTGCCTTTTTCGAAAAGTTGGTATTTTGTAAATTTTGATTGAATCGCGTTCATTTATTGCTTTTAAAGCGTTCATAAATGAAAACAATATAATATGAATAACGTCAAATTCTGGCTTATTATACACGTCTTTCCCTATTTGCATGTGTTAATATAAATGTTTGTAGTTAGTATGATAAAATATTGTGTTTCTTTCGAATTGTGATCGTATTTGAAATCATAGAAATTCTTCTGTAATTTATATGCAAATTTATATTTATATCTTTTGTGCGTATTTTGAGTATACTATGATAATTAACAATTAAGTGCAATAAATGCGTATTATTTTGCCAACTCATCTACTTAATAAAAGGAAAATTTTAGAAAGCATGGCAAAACTAGCCTTGCTGCCACCTGTTGCAGCTGCAACATGAGGTGGATCGAATTTAATAGCAACAAATGAAACGCTAATTAATTTGCCGTTTTCTATAAAGTAAATTAATATATTTTGACTATACAAAATTGTTTTTCCTATTGTATTTGTATTTGTTTTTATATATAGTTTATTTTCGGTGTTTGTAAAAAACTCACTTTAAAGAACTCTTCAATATGCTCGATTGTTTGTAATTCTGCACAAAAAATAACGAAAATTATGTTTGAAGATGTGTTCATTGATAAAAAATGAAATAAAAAAGACAAGGTGACTTTTGAAGATAAAAAGCGCGGTTGGCTTGTACAGTAGAACAAATAAACTCGAGTTCTCTAACAAAGCTGACGGCAATCAATCAATTCTGTACATAATTACGCAGCTTCATCTTCCAAGAAGAAGAACTGACCAGAGCGCTTCTGTTCCGTATCCTTGACCGAGTTATTCTTATTGATGCGCGGCCTAAAGTTGTTGGGGTCTCGTCGGAAAGTGATCCCCAATAGCTCCAGGAATCGATTCATGCCATTAAGCAGAGATTGGGGCGAGTACGCAGTGGTCTTCACCGAGGGCTGACCCTCGATAACAATGACACGATCCGCGAGGTATGTGGCCATAATGAAATCGTGCTCTACCACAAAGCCAGTCTTCTTGGCGTGCAAAATGTATCTACAAAATAGAAAATCGTATTCAAAATCGAATTCAATAAATAATAGAAATCAAATACTTACCGCTTTATCACTTTGGCAGCGACCAAACGTTGCTCAGAATCCAAATATGCAGAGGGTTCATCAATAAGGTATACATCAGCTGGCTTGCCCAAGCAGAGCACTAAGGCCACACGCTGCAATTCACCACCAGAGAGGTTCTGCACCTCCTGATCCATGATCTCCTCGATCTTCATGGGCTTCATAACATCCGCAATAAACTGCGGATGCACGTAGGCATCGCGAATCTTATCGTGCAGCAAATGACGCACATGATTTTGGAACTTCGGTGAAATCTTTTGCGGCTTGTACGAAATGTTCAGCATGGGCAGCTCCACTTCACCATCCGGCTGCAGATTGCCAGCAAGCATGCGAATAAACGTTGTCTTGCCCGTTCCGTTCTCGCCAAGCAGCACCAGGATCTCAGAGTCACTGAAATGACCCTTCTCCACGGTTAACTCGAACTTGCCCAACGTTTTAACCATTGACGGGTAAACGTAGTGATTCATGCGTTTGATTTCCTCCTCCGTGGCCGACTCGGAAACCTTGAAAGTAAGCGATTCCGTACGGAAACGCATATTCTCCGTTGGCACAAAACCGTCCAGGAAGATATTGATGCCTTCACGCACCGAGAAAGGCATAGTCACAACACCATAGCAGCCGGGTACGCCATACAGGCAACAGATGAAATCTGACAGATAATCCAACACGGATAAATCGTGCTCCACAACAATTATGAACCTATGGAAAATGTAATAGGTAAGTTAGACAGCAAATAAAATGCATTTCTAAATCATTTATATACTTAGTAGGATGCAGCAAGGAGCGAACAGTCAAGGCAGCATTCAGACGCTGCTTGACATCCAGATAAGAGGACGGTTCGTCGAACATGAAAATGTCAGCGTTCTGTATGCACACCATTGCGATGGCGAATCGTTGTAGTTCTCCACCAGAAAGTTGCGAAATTTCACGATCACGAATGTGGGACAGATCCAACATGTCACAAATTTTCGATTGCAGATCTCGTTCATCCTTCTTGTCGAGCAGGTCACCAACAGTGCCACGAACTGCTTTTGGAATCTGATCCACATACTGCGGTTTGACCAGGGCTTTCAGGTTGTCTTCCAGGATCTTGGTGAAATAGTTCTGAAGCTCGGACCCACGAAAGTACGCCAGAATTTCCGTCCAGTCCGGTGGGTTAGCATATTTTCCCAAATTCGGTTTTTGCTTGCCAGCGAGAATTTTTAGAGCCGTCGACTTGCCAATACCGTTTTGGCCAACCAGGCCAAGCACCTCACCAGGTCGCGGAATGGGCAGGCGATGTAGCTTGAATGAGTTTTTACTGTATCGATGCGTTGTGTGCTTATCCAAATTGCTGGGCAAGTTGATGATTGTAATGGCCTCAAAGGGACATTTCTGTAAAGGAATTCGAATCGAAATTAACAGCTGTTTGGCAAGAAAGTTGACCAAGGAAATGCCTACCTTGACACAGATACCGCAGCCAATGCACAGCTCCTCGGAAAGAGATGCTATCTTCGATGTGGGCGTCACTTCGATGCACAGTTTGCCCATGCGCACCACCGGACAGGACTTCTTGCACTCCTGCCGACAACGCTTCGGCTTGCACTTGTCATCGCTGACGATGGCAATACGCGTCTGCTTGTCCGTCTCCTCGTTTTCTTTCCTGCGCGACATGCTAGTGGAGGCAAAATGTGTGTTTGTTGAATTATAAATATTACAATTATCATACGGATCCGCGCACTAGCCACTGTCAACGTTGCAAATGTCAAAAGCAGCCGTCAAAACAAAACTAGTGCAATGCGGGAAGGGGCGACGGACGGGGCACACTCAAGTTGCGTGCAGTGAAAGTATAACCTCAAAACAAGTCCTTTATAGCACAATTTCGAATGCAATGTGACACTTGCTGCGTTGTGCAAGATGCCGTGATTACGTTAATACACAAATTTAATTGGAATTTACCTGCGAACTTGTCTGAAATTTATTTTAAACAGGCAGAACGTCAACGCACGCTCTTGCGTTGTCAGCCAACAAGTTTCAAAGGGAGTGCACGATAGTAATTGCTAATGGTGGGTAAGGTCCAAGCCAATCGATAACATCGATAGATGCAGGTGTAAATAATTTTTGCAATTGAAAACAAGCATTTATTAAATGAACTTTTACTTAAAAATGTAATCCGTATTTTGTTTAACAAATAAATAATACTAACAAATTTAACAATTTGATGATTACTGCTGAAATAAATGAAATAAATTGTGCTGTAAGATATCGATATTTTTATTTCGTTAGGTTCCACCACCGGAATGGAAAACAATGATGACGTTTACGTTTGACGACCCGACCGTCGTGCATTCGTACATTTCTTAAACATCCGTGAATATTTACACGTTGTAGGTGTATTGTTGGCATTAAAATAATAACAATGGTTGTCGAGGAGCCAAGTCCAAATAATGCAGAGACTGTGGAGAAAAGTGACAGCAGCACGCTGGTGCCTGAACCAGTGAAAATATTCACAGTTGAAAGTGAGTCTCAAACACCCCACAGCAAAAGCACGGGAGATGCGAAGACAATTAACCTAAAAATGTGTGTACAATGAAAACAATAATTTTCTTATAATTATTGCAGTCTTACATATGATCAAAGATGCCCAGCAACAACATGGTCTCCGACATGGAGATTATCAACGATATCGTGGCTACTGTACGCGCCGCATTCGTCGCCTGCGCAAGGCCTTAAAGTATCCTCAGGGCGACAAGCGGCACTTTAAGCGTCGCGATGTTACGTTATCCCAGTTGACAGGGAAGAAAGCGGATGAGCGTTTTATACACATACCGCTGATCAGTGCGGAGCGCGCCTGGGCATATGCTATGCAGCTGAAGCAAGAGGCCAACACGGAGCCGCGAAAGCGCTTTCATTTAATAAACAAGCTGCGTCGCGCCTGTTTCTATGCTCTTCAATTGCAGGAGCTGTGCAATGTAAGTCAATTGACACTTGTTGATTATAGTATAATTCCTATTTAAACCACAGACGGAAGCATTTGATGCACGCACGAAACTTGAGTGCGAGGCATATGTGGCCTGGATGCATGGCACGCTGCACTTTGATCTGCAGCTGTGGAAGTCTGCTGGTGAGTATTTAAAGCGAGCCCAGGTGGTGTACGAGAACCTGGCGAAAGCGCTGCCCGACGATGATCAGGAGCTGTATCGCGCCAAGGTGAATGAGTTTACGCCCAACTTGCGCTATTGTGCATATAACATTAGCGGAGGTGCCAGCGGCGGCAAGATCGATGAAATCCTCGAGCTGCGAGCTCAGGGCGTTTTGGAGAATTTGGATGTGCTTGTTAGCCAAACGAAATCGGAGAGCAGCGAAGGACTCCAGACGATCGATTGGCGTGGCCGCAAGGTTACCGTGCGGCCCGAGAAGGTGCGACTGTTCTTGCTCAGCGCCCAGGAGCTTGACAAATCACTGGCCAAGGCAACGAAACTGGACGCCAAGATTGAACTGATCGAGCGCATATTGATGGATTGCAAAGATGCCATACAGGCAGTGCGGGATGAGATTAAACAGGATCCCAAGCTACGCTCTCTGACCACAGGTCAAACCGTTTCAGGCGTGCAATATTTACTGGCGTACTTGAGCTACATTCGCCATAGCCGCACCCTGCAGCGCAATTTGTGTTTGGTTGATCAGGTAATTATTTACAGCCAGACTTGGTATTAGTTACAACTAAATTGTGAATTTATTCGCCCAGGCCAAGTTGAACTTCGATGATCCCAATCAGCAGCAAAACCAGGCTCAAAGTGAAGGCAAACGTGTACGTCCGCAAGACTTGGCACGTCTGTACGAGATCATCTTGCAGAATGTCACCGAAATGCAGCAAATAAGCGGCATGGAGGAGGATGCGCAATACCAGAGCGAGGTGGCTAATCTAGCGCTCACGTTCAAGGCCTTCCGCTGCTACTACATTGCGCTCACTCTGATCGATATGAAGAAGTGGAAGGAGGCAGTGGCGCTGTATGAGCGCGCGTCCAACTATGCCAACGATGCGCTCAAGGGTAAATCCTGCGGAGAATTCGAGCTGCAATCGGAGCTTAAAAAAATTGTTGCCTCAATCGATGGCAGCAAGTTCTCGGCTCATGCGTATAGCGTGTTGGAAGATGACAATAGCGAGGATGCCAGTGGTGTCTCCACCAAATCGCAGAAGACAACGAAGCCACTGTACGAACGCCTCTCACAATATAAGGAGGACCAATCGCTGCACACCCGAGCGCCCAACGTGTTCAAGCTGACGCCGGATATGGAGCCTATACCCTGCAAGCCCCTGTTCTTCGATCTGGCTATGAACTATTTGGAACTGCCATCCCTGGAGGATAAGCTGGAGTCGCCCGGCAAGAAGGGTGCCTCCATCACGGGCTTTGTCAAGGGCTTCCTTGGCTGGGGCGGAGGTGGCAATAAGTGAGACATAGACATTCGTTTGCATAATCAAAAGTCTAGGCCCCTTCCCCCTGCTGGAATTCCATATTTGCTTTTATAGGAGCGTCCAACAAGCTTGAGCGTTTATCTGTTTTTTCTTTTAGATCGTGGTTTTGTTTTATTATCATTACCAACAACCAGCCAACACAGAACATTTATAAACAAAATTTGGTTAAGCTACAATAGTGAGGAATCATTGGTAATAAAGAAAGCAACAAATGCTGCAATTCTTATTGTTTCAACTGCCTAAGATCTGGACCAGCTGCATCGAACAACAACGAAGGGGCATCAGGGGAAATACTTGTGTTTATTGATATGAAAACAACTTGGCTTAAGTGGTTTAATGACTACTACTAATAACTACACTTAATCACACGCCCAGATAACCATGCTCGTAGAACTCCAGCGCCAGATCCCGGATGCGCAGATGATACTCGGGCGTCAGCTTCTGCGTACAGTTAATCTCTTTTCCGTTCAGGTTCAGCTCACTTATCACGTCCAGGTCGGGTATATTGTTGGGATCAAAGGTCACAGCGGGCAATATCCACATGGATATGGCCAAACCGTAGTGCACATGCCGTACATAGTCCTCGCTGAGGCGTTGCAAGGAGAATATCTCACATAGTCCAGCCAGCTGGTTGGCCGCTGGCGTATGACGCAGCTGTTGGCCCAGCTCCTTGCGCAGCGCCTCAGCGTAGGCGGCCAGCAAGGTGTCCGTGTGAACGTCGCGCAGCTGGCGGTGCGTGCTGGTGTATATGAAGTGCAGTATATCGAACACTGGCGAGGTGCGGCGCATGGCCTGCAGATCGAAGAAGATGACCTCCTCGGGCTGAGAGCGAAACATGAGATTGTTCAGCCAGAGGTCGCCGTGGCAGATCACGCTGAACGGCGTTGCGGCGGCCGCATTGATGCTCTGATGAAGCTGACCGAACAACTTCGGCTGTAGCTGTTCGATGAGGCGAATGGGCGCTGATAGATAGCCATCTGCATTCGATGCATTTAGGCTATCAAGCGCCTGCTGCACCGAGGTGTCCAGTATGCGCGAATAGAAGTCCGCGGCTTCTGGGCAATAGACGATTTCGCTCATGTGCGCGCATTGTTCAGCAAAGTGAGCCGATTCCAGATGCTGCGCTGCCAGCGAAGCTGCATGCAATTGCGCCAGTTTCTGCAAAGGTATTGAAGTACATTGGATTGGTTGTGCTTTATGCTGTCGTAGCTTACTTACCTTCATCACGAGCAGGCAGTGTCGCAGCTCGAGACCCGCCAGGCGATTCATCATGCGAAAGCCCAGCGCCTTAAGGTCCTGCAGCACAATAATGGGCTCGCCACTCGGACTCCCATCAGTATGTGATGCGATGTGACACTGAGGAAACAGCGGCTGCTGGCTGTAGCGGCAGAGCAGCGGCACCACATGCTGATAGACGTTAATCTCGTTGGTGAACGCCTCGCCACAACGGTAAAGCTGCCGACGCGAGATGCTCGCAATCTGACGCTTAATGATGACTGAGCAGCTGGCAGGTGCACTCGCACTCTCGGCAGCGGCTGAAAGAAACAAAACAAAATAAATCAAAGCTAGAACAAAACAAAGCAAACAGACAGAGAGAGAGAGCAACGCTTGCGCCTCTCTCATATTCGCCCTCCCAATGTGCCCCTCCCTCTTCTACTTGTACACTCTTTCGCAAGCAGAACAGCTGACTTTTGTTTACGCGACATAGTAAATTTTATGAATGAAACGGTATGCTCTTTGTCACTGTGTGTGTGTGTGCTGAGAGAGCATTGAGCGCAGTTGCCTGCTGTGTGCGTGTGGGTATGCGTGTGTATATTTGTGTGTGGGCGAGTATGCGTGTTGACCTTTAGAAAATGTATACTACATATACATGTATATCTATATTGCATTTAGAATTCGTATAACAAGGTCAGTTGACGTCGCCGCTAAAACTGTAGCAGCAACAACAACTACAGCAACAATGCGAGCAGCAAAATTAATCAATAGGCTGAACGCAGCTTGATTTCAATTTGCTGGATTATGGATGAATACTCTGGTCACTGGTCCCAGCTTCATTACCCGCATCATGGATTGTCACCCGCTTCACCAAGGACATGTAGTTGTCGCCGCTGCTGCTGCCCGCGCTGCACGCGATTTGCCCGATGCTGAACTTCGTCAGGTTCTTCGATCGAAACAGTTGGCGCAAGCACTCAATGTCCTCGACATATTGATTAGCTGCTGTGGTGCCGGCCAGATCACTGACGCCATTCGATGCACCTGTCGCCATGGCAGTCGTTGTCATTTCGCCCGTCGCCCAAGCACAACTGATTGGAAGTCTGATTCGGAGCTGAAGCTGAATTGTGCGCCCAATTTATTGGTTTGTGCAACTGCAGCATTTTAGAGACATTGCACCACTGGCATGAATTTCCGAATAGGGTCAGGTCGCTTTTGTTTATTGTTTAGTATTATAATTCTTGATATTTATTTTTGCCTATGCCATTGATTTTTGCTTATTTCTGTGCACTAATTGAAATTTCTGTTTCTGTTTCAGTTGACTTTCGCACAGACGTGCAAATGCGCTGAAATAAACCGACTGTCGAACCGCACAACGACAACTGAACCACAACGTCAGAACAATTTTCCACTGCATTAAGAATGCACTCACCATTACACAGGCACACACATACTCACTCACACACGCACACGCGTATAGAGACGTAGAACTCACAATTGCATTTGTAATATTGAAAGCGAGCGAGCGGCTGCAAAGTGTACTGAGTGCTGTCTCTTTAATCCTCTCTCTCGCTCGCTCTTTATATTTGCTCTAGTTCATTTAAAAGCCGGCTGACATGGGAGAAAAACGTCTTGCTAACTCTCTTCAATTACAGTTCACCGTCGTTGTCGTCGTCGTTGTTGTTGTTGTTGCCGTTCAAGGTGGGGTCAGTGCGAACTTTCGCTCATTTAACGAGAGTACACGGTGCGTATGCTTAACCTTAGCAAAAGCAAAGCGGATATGATGTTGCTCATACGCCGCATTGTGCAAAGTCGTTTGCATTGTACCAGAATTGCGTGCACTTGAAACTGCATTCATCGGCCTTGACGCCACAGTGCCCAGCTGAGTTTATTTAAACTTTATGTTTGTGTGTGTGTTTGTGTAGGCTGAGGTGTTGTTTGAGTAAATCAGTCTAAATAATACTTGAAGGTTTTTTAGAAGCCACTCAATTCATAACTGTTTAGTGAAAGTGAGCTATTTGTAATTATTACAAAAAATTATATTTTGTATAATTTATTGCCACCTAAGCTCATTACATATTAAATAATTCGGTAACGAAAAATATGTTTAATTTATATTCCTAAAATATCATCTGTTATCTAATTCAATTTAATTTGGATTAATTTACCTTGAACTTCAATTATATCTGAGACTATTTTAAATCGTTGCACATGAATGATAGATTAATATTAATTTTCTAATGTAAATACTTAAAATAAAATTATAATAGTTATCTCTGGGATACGATTTTACGATTGATAGACATATAAAATAAGTTTATAATATAGATGAATAATTCGAGAGATTTTAACTCATGGTATGCAGCCCTTTGTTGTCTGAAAATGTAGAAGCATTTCTATTATTATTTTCTATTATAATTATAATCTATTTGAATATTATATCAAAATTCTTTTATTTCTATTCCCATATTAAAGCTATAAAATCACGTATACTTCATATTGAATGTGTACCCCCGAGAGGAAAGATCTTAAGCTCTTCATTTCAAAATTGTATTTCAGATATTTCAATTTGTGTAAATTTTAATTAGTTTCAGATCAAATGATTAAAAATTAATAAAATTATTATAAACAATTTTAAAAATTATACAAATTAATAACTTGATTGACTAGATTATTTTCTATTAGATAAATAAATACATTAAATACCATAAAACCATTCGAGAGGTTTCGCTGACAATCAGCAGCATGAGTTAGCCTGTAAACAATGCAGCCAATAAGTCTATGAATAATATCTCTTAAATATGCATCTACAAATCACTATTCATTAAATATCAAAGTCGACACGGCCAACAAATAAACAACAATTTGTTAGACCACACCCTAGAGCTGCAGAGCGGAGCCAAGAGTCAGGCAATGTAATTACCACAAAGACAGATTGAGCCACGCACCTGCGCCGCCTACGCGCCTAAGTTCAAGGTAAACGAAACGCAAGCCCAGCTACATAGAGTCCGGCTGCTCCCTCGGCCACAGCCCCCGGGTGGAGTGCTGCTTCCGCATCAGCTGACATCAGCGGTTGAATAACCCCAGCGTTGACTACGAGCAACCACAACAAATTAGGGTCAAACATGTGCAGCTTCACGTTCCGCTCCAGTCGAGACTGAGAAGCTGAGAGATCGAGCTGGCTGAGCATTCAGTTCCAGTTTCAGTTTCAGGGTCAAGCATTACTTTCAAAACTCGAAATCGCAAACGCAATCGCAATCGCACTTGGATTTGGATTCCGATTCTAAGCAAATTACACATATACATAAGAGAAACAATAAATATACCCTGTAAGCAGAGCGCTGATTGAGTCGTTTAAATGATATAAGCTGAGTGGATTAGCAGGAAGGAAATAAAAGGAAATTGTAGAAATTGTAGATGTAGATTAGCTGAGTCTAAGATTAGTAATCTACAAACTTTCACTGATATTATGAGGAGTTGAAATATGAAATATCTCAGCAAAAACCAATTTGAGAAAAATTATCAAAATAAAAACATTAAAAAAATGGTCCATTATCTATAATTTAACATTGTATAAAAGTACCTTAGCTACTCATAAAAAAGCTTATGTTAAAATGATTAATGAACTTATCTCCCATAATTTGACAATTTTAATAATTGAATACATTTAATAATTTTAAAAAGTTATCCTATCATTTCCCAGTTTATTAATCCCTAAAGTTCCTGCAGTAATACTATAACTGCAGTTAGAATTAAGGCACATAAAGAGGGTTTTTCTCAATTGCTTTCACCATATCGAAGTCTATAAGTCAAATTCCCTGCGATAGACTAGATAAGTAGTATAGGGTTGGGTATAGTTAAAATGTAGATATAGGAGATATATGCGAATCCAACTTGCCATATTGAAATCTGTAAATCAAATACCCTGCGATAGACTAGATAAGGTATGGATAGGAATAGTTAGAATGGAGATAGAGGAGACATATGCAAATCCAACTTGTCTATTTAATGCTTGCTCACCTCCACTCTTTATGTGCTGGGTAGTACCTAGTCGTGCATTATTATTCCGCTCGAGCACTCCAGCTGTAAAATAGCGACCGGCTACTGGCGACCTTTTTTGGCGGGCATTTTGTAGAGCATGAGAAACTTTACGGCAGTCGCAACAAAAAAAGTGACGCATTTAATTGCACAAACTATGGCCTAGGCCTAGGTCGACAAGCAATTGTTGCTCTTTCATCCATAATTAATTTAATACGAAATAAATACACTCCCATGTGTACATAGACGCCTTTTGAAGCTGCTCAAACGGCCAGCACCCAGCATCCAGCACTCGAGACTCGGTTCGCCAGCTCTGAGTGTTTCTCGAATGGATTCGACTCAAAGCGCGTTGAGTGAAACTCGTTTGCTGTGGCATTCAACGCGAAACACATAAAAGTACGCCAGCTCGTTATTCGAATTTCAGTTACAGTTTCTGTTTCAGCTTCGCCAGCCAGCCAATCTAGCCAGGTGCAGTGTCTGCTCCAGTTCCCCAGTGTTGAATCAAGTGGTGGGCGTGCCCAAAGCTCGAGTTTGAGATTACAATCTATGAGCATCGTAGGAACAGCCACTGAGTGGGCAGTTAATGTGCAACCTTGACTTTGGCTCTAGTTCTGTTCAAATGCCAAGCCGTGCGCCTCTATTCAAATGCTAATTTCGAATTGTGACTAAGGCTGTGAAATATTTCAGTCTATGTGGAACAGACTCACAATTAAGGCAGCTGTCCACTGTTATCAACTAATAAAAAAAATAAGAAAAGAAAAACAAACGTCAATTGCGAAAAGTTCATGGATAAAGCGCCAGTTACTGTAGCAGCAGTCACAGCAGCAACAGTTGCAGTTGCAGCAGCAACAATTGCTGCCAGTTAAGCCAGAGTCGTGTTCATGTCGGTGTCTAGTCGCTCCACTTGTTGGCGCGATAATTGATTTTTCCGTAAATAATTTATGACGCACGTAACTGACAGTTTTTGCTGAAAGATTACAAATTGCCACTGACCAACGGCCAACGCACCCAAATTATTAGCCATGTAGCCATATCATTTATTAGCCTTCAATTAAACCAATATGGAACGGCTCACCTACAATAAGTTCTCTCTCTCTTGCAGCACCAACGATGTGGTCCAGCCGCCTGCTTTTTGTGTCCGCCTGCCTTGCACTAGCCCTGGGCACAGCTCGTGCCCAGTTCTTCTATCACCAGGCACTGGGATTGCCAGTCAAAGCTGCGTATAAGCCGGAATCGCCGTACACGGGATATGCCACAGCCGAGGCGCATCCATCGGTGGTGAAAAACGCACAGTGGGAGTCGGAGTTGCCTCACGAGCTTTCGAAGAGTGCCCGATTCTACGATGATCCCATCATTGCAGCCAACCTGGCCAAGGAGTCTCTGCTCACCCGCAAGGAAATGGCAGTTGTGCACCGCGAGGCGGAGAAGATTCCCCGCGAACAGGTCTACAAGCTCTTCAAGAACGCGGGCTATCTGAGCCGCAGATAGAAGGGAGGATATTTCCCATATCTCATGTGCCTTGTTGTATTCTAGTTTGTACTTTGTTGCCTATGTATATTACATAATATGATATTTGTGAATATAATCAACAATTCTTTTAATTGCCTGCATCGAGAGGCTTGCCAGTTCACAGATTGCCAAGGCTTTATTTGCTTACTTTCTCCGCAAGCTGAATTCCAATAGCTTGTATGTTGACTCAATAAAAAACAATGTCTTTGACATTTAATAATACAATATTTCAAATCGAATAAGATCGTCTTGAGGTTGGTAATTAAATATTTACTCTCTTAATTATAGCTGATATCTCTAATACATCTGAAAAGGCCTTTACAGAATTATATTTATCTTCCAAACCAAATATGTTTGCGATCGAGGGTATCTGTTAGTCGGAAACTAAAAAAAGGTTAGAAAGAACGAAATTTTATGAAAAACTTTTGATAAAACGGATGTTAAAAATCAATTAAAAAAACAAAAATCCTTATGTTTTTTAGAAGAGCGAATTAAGTAAATTTCTCTTAACTAGATTCTGATAGTTCGAAACTCCGTAATAAAATATTCTAGAACAGACTGGGTTTTTATAGTAATATAAATCAAAATATGGTAAATGTATATTGAAGGAGCACAAGGGTTACAAAGATATTAAAAAGGTTGGAAAACACATATTTCGAGTATGGATAATTTCTGATAGAATGTTGGAAAGACTGATATATGGATTATGGATAATTTCTGATGGAGGAAATGTTTAAAATCAATTTATAAAATATTAATTTAAGAAAAGAAAATCTTGTATACTTGGGATCACTAAATTACTTCCGAGGTTTGATTGCTTTTATTATTAATTAATTTCAGACTCTCGAATGTCTTATGTATCGTTTGCACTAGCAATGTTCTGATTCAGACTTCTCAGTGCACTATATATAATTTTGTTGTACATTGTAAAAATTAGTCTTAGTTCAAGATATGCGATATTTAGCTTTCAAATGAAAAAAAAAAAATAATAATAAAATCGTAACACATTTTGTTTACATCATAAGCAATTTTACATGCAATTATATATTATATAGCCTTCTATAATATGGCAAATGTGCAAAATTCCAATATTATATGGTGTGGAGGTGCCAAGAGCTAGACTAATATTATATACAGGTGTGCAAAAGTGTCGTTGATTAGTGTACAAATAACTCGGCGCCATTGCTTGGAAATGTGGCAAAGACAACTTCATTGAAATCGTTGGGCTGATAGCGCTCCAAGAGATGAGCAGGCAATTGAGCATAGTACTCGCTCTTGAGTACGTTGACGTAATCTGAAGCGGCTTTTACTGAGTCGCACATGGCCACAATGCAACCGCCCCAGCTATAATCAGAGTTGAATTCATATTAGATTAGGCAGATTAAAAGATATCAATAGTTGCTCACCCGGCGCCCGTCACTCGTGCGCTGACGCCTTGCTTGACAGATAAGGCCACGAGGCGCTCTAAATCCGGATGCGAGCACTCGTAGAGCTCGCGCAGGCTGTGATGCGACTGCTGCATGAGCTTACCCAGCTGTTCAATGTCCTGCTTACTGGAGCGCCGTTGTAGCTGCTCGCAAATCTGACGAAACTGGACCACTCGCCCAGACTCTGTGAGCAAAAACAAGATAATTACATACCAGGAATTTAGATAACAGATGCACATTTGCTAGCTTACCCTGAATAACATGCAAGGCGCGCTGGCGCAGCTTGAACTGCTGCATGTGCTGCGTGCTAGGTGTTAGGAAATCTGTTTCAAGCTCCTGTTCCGTGATTCCCAGGCCCTCGCAAATGTCCTCGCGTGTGTAGAGCGATTTCTTCAACTGCTGATCAATGAGCTTTACATATGCAGCATTGTCCAAATGACAAGCCTCCTCGAGATCTACGAATCTTATGAACTCCTTCCAGTTGGGTAAGTTCTGCGACTTTGCAAGCCAACGCGTGGCCAAACGACACTCGACGACGCGTTCATTGTAATCGGAGGAGGCTGCCTTACGCTTCTGCACTAGACTATTGGCCACCACAAAGCAACTTCCCTCGGGCAACGTAACCGGCGTGCCCTTCAGCTTTGGATGGAACTCAATGTGTTGGGCGCAGCCCTGCTTCGCCAGATAGGCAATGGCCTGGTCCATGCCACCGCTGTGTGTTCCAATATATTGCTCGCAGCTTGCCGAAATCGATGCCAGCTGCTTGCGGTCCAGCTGCATGCCCTGAGCATGGGCTGTAGCCAGTACAGCGGCGCTGACCAAAGCACTAGAACTGGACAGCCCAGCGGCCAGAGGCACATTGCCATTTAGAGCAATGCGCATACCCACTGGGCGCCATTTCTTCTCCAGCTCCTCTTGTATGCCTTTGATGCCGCATAAAAAGTAACTGTACCAGGCCGGACCTCCAGTCTTGGGCAGCTTAATCCTAGCAGAGGAAGAGGCTTATCTGGTAAATAAAAGTGCATTAGCCATCAATCATTCAACCTACTCAAGGTCATTCAGATCGCAATCGAAGCTCTGAAATTTGCCCTCGTCCAGATGATGCAGTTCCAGCTGCGCTTGTTGCTTATCTGTGCCTACGGCTAGAATAATGCTCTGCTCCACGGCCATGGGCAGCACTGAGTAGCCACAGTAGTCCACATGTTCACCTATTATGTTGACACTGTCACACAAAAAATACATATATAAGAATCAGGCTATATATTACATAAACATCATTGTGGTTTCATCTTACCGTCCTGGTACACGCACATAGAATTCTGGCTCAACGCCATATTGCTCCTTGTAAAAGGAGCGCAGTGTCATTAGACGCTCGTAGATCTTGGCATCAGTCTGAAGCTTTTGCACAGCGACATGCTCATCTCCCAACTTGGAGGCTGCGACTGTACTATTTCCACTCTTCGATGTCATTATTTAGCTTATAATTCGATAGAAAAATATGTTTCTGTATGTGAATGTGAACGTGTCATAATACCCCGTTAGCAGTAATAATAATACGCGCCATTAAAAATAATAGCACGTACGTAAACAAATTTAGCTACACACACATTCACTCACACATGTACACATATAGGGAAGGTGTGCAAAATGCCTGTTATCAGCGCGGCTCTCACCTTATCACAATGTCATTGAAGCGATTAAAACTGCAACGATTTGCTAACTGGCAAATATCGGTTTCGGAATTATGGTAATGTTGCATCAGTTGTTAAATTGACGCAAATTGCATTAACTAAATTGAACAAAATGACTGCAAAGTGCACGAACTATTGGCTTATATATTGCGCCGGCAAACCTAATAAGAGCTAAGAGACATTGAGAGAGAGAGGGACTAGCTAAAGATAGCAGCTGATATGAAAGCGTTGCCAGACTAAAGATAAATAAATATTGTATTGGCGGTATTTCGAATGTGCTTCAGTTAATTTATTTTCTCTTTTATTATTTATACATTTCCATTAACAGACATTACTTTTTTGTACACATACCCAACTATTATTATCAGCCTTTCAGTAGCTAAGAACACTTGGACTATGTTTTTACGTTATCAAATAAGTGGGCAACAGAATCTTCGTAATTTTGAGTGTGTGCGAACGCTACAACTGCCAATGGGCAACTGAGAACTCAAGCCTGTTCAATTTCCGTTTTGTTTAGGCAGATATCACAAATGTATGGGTTGCGTCTCATTGGTGCTACATCGTCTAGAGTTTTGTTTACATTAATTGCTCGTTATCAGCCTGAATTCCATGTAGGTCATGCTCACTGTAGCCCAGCAGCATGTCTAAACTTTTTTCAAAGACATGTTGATGAGCGTCTTGAAACAGGTTTTCAAACAATTAAAATTTATTTACATACATAATTAAGCTAAAGTAAATATTCCAAACTGAATTTCATAATTCAACCATTAGATGCCTCTATTATGGTCCCCTTAATTTTGATGTGGGTTTTTTTTTATTTCTCTAAGGTTGAGTTTGTTAGTTTAAAAAGTTTTTTTTACCCGCCGATAAATTTACCAACGCATTATTATCGGTCATTACTTGAAGTTCGATAGTAACCGAGGTATCGAAAAATTCGCCAATTTAAATATAAATAACAATACTTAAACAATTTTAGCATAAATATAACTCTAATTTGCAAATATATAAGAAAAGCTACTAATATCAAGCTAAAAATATCGATAAATATTAGACAACAGCTGCTCTGTTATATATTTTATTTGGTTAACATAAAAGAGAAGAAATCTAGAAAATCTGTGGCCAGCTACAAAGCTAATTTTCGCGCGTAGCTAATTAATTTGCTATGTATGATATTTATGCATCCAATAATTGAACAATTGTGTGATGATATCACTGAGAGAAAACTTACTATTTTATGTTAACACTCAAGGTAGATGCACTGTTAATAACATATCAGCGAATGTTAAAGTCTTGTGGCTGCCTAACAGCAGCGAAAACATAACGAAAAAATACAACAATTTTGTTAATATATAATCTTCAACTATATAACAGACAATCCGTAGGCAATGTCAAGCTTACAACGTACAATGCTCAAATCCAAATTGCCGCCCACTATTCCGGGTGGCCGGATTGGCAGAGCGTAAGTTTTTTTTCGCTAATTATAAATGTGTGGGTGGAGGATGAAGGACATTACATTTAATTGATATGTAATTGCAGAGATTCGTTTAAAAAATCACGAATCAGGGACTACAAGCCTTGCATGTGGAACGAGTTTTTCGCCGAGAAGGAAGACGTCGTCGTGGACGAGCAACGATTATTTCGAGTCTACCGCACTAAAAAACCCGAGAAACCAGGCCCCGTATTGTTGTTGTTGCATGGAGGGGGCTATTCGGCGCTTACCTGGGCGCACTTTTGTGTATGTATACATATACTGTGCTTGCGAGCAATTATCTTATTCCATGACTATCCGTTTTACCTTCAAGTCGGAAGTGACAAGCATGATACACTGTCAGTGTCTCTGCGTCGACCTTCGAGGACACGGAGACAGCAAAGTGGAAGACGAGGACGACTTGTCGGCAGACACGCTATCAAAGTAAGTATTCGCCTGTTGCTTCTCTGAGTATATGTGAATTCTATGTCAGTGGGTGCCTAAATGCTATGCTCTATCTGTGCTCATAGGGACATTGGTGATCTGGTCACAAAACTCTATCCCGAGGAAGTGCCACAAATCTATGTGGTTGGCCACTCAATGGGCGGGGCTATTGCTGTACATTTTGCTCATATGGCATTGGTGCCGAGTCTGATTGGTATCACCGTAATCGATGTCGTCGAGGGCACAGCTATGGAAGCTTTAGCTAGCATGCAAAGCTTTCTACGCTCGCGTCCTAAGTATTTTCAGAGTATACCGAATGCCATTGAGTGGTGCATACGGAGCGGACAGGTGCGGAATGTGGACAGTGCCAAAGTCTCAATGCCTGGACAGATAATTAAGTGAGTGACGTCATCGCAAAACGAAGAGCTTTTAATTTAAATTGATTTTCCGTTTTAGCTGCACAACGAATAAATTGGCAACGAATGATCTTCCCCTGCCCGAGGAGGTGCTAGAGGAAGCGCATCACACGAGCATGTTTCCCAATGCATTTAGTATTTCTGAAGATGAGGAGGTCGGCAATGTCGGGGAAGATGGAGCTGAAAGCGTTGACTTCAAGAAGCCTACAACAACTAAAGCTGCAACAGATGCGGCCAAGAAGTATGTATTTGAATTGTGAATTGACAAATTAATGCCAAGACATTTCGAATATATGTAGTTACACCTGGCGCATCGATCTGGCTAAATCGGAAAAGTATTGGGTCGGCTGGTTTTCGGGTCTCAGTGACAAGTTCCTCAATTTACGATTACCTAAACAGTTGCTCCTGGCCAGTATTGATGGCCTCGATCGCACCCTAACCGTTGGCCAGATGCAGGGACGCTTCCAGATGCAAGTGCTGGCACGCTGCGGTCACGCCGTACACGAGGACCGTCCACACGAGGTTGCTGAGGTCATCAGCGGCTATTTGATACGTAATCGCTTTGCCGAGGCTGCAGGCGAGTTCCGATGCCACATGCCATCCTGTTAATTCTCAATCTTGTACAATTGTAGCACAAAATGTCTATTTTTAAATGGAGCATTACAGATGTGTATACCTATATATATAGATATATGTATATACATATATTTACTCACGAAAGTATAAGAAATAGGAAAAAGATATATTCTAGCCGTATTATCTATATATGAACATGTACTCCAATAATTTATTCGATTACTTAAACTAATTCAAACGTATTTTCAATCGTAGTATTCGCTCATTTTGCCAAACGCCCGTTTACAAAAACTCGTCATTTCACTGTGTTGCGCTTCTTAAATTCTTAAGCTGTGTGAGTTTTTGTCTGTATGAAATATGTGCCACGATTCAATTTGAACTTATACAAAACGATTATATTATATCAAGTAAATAATTGTAATAAAATTATGAAATTATTAAAACATACTCACTGCATAATTTGTATTAATTACAGCGCTCAAAACTATGCTATTTAATGAAGTAGACGAATAATTATTTGCTCAACGATGCGTCCAATTTACTTGTATAACTAATTCTATACGTTAAACACTTAACACATTTTGCTTTTCAACTTCATTCTAGTCGACAAAGCGATAGCCTCCCTCTGCCTTCATTTTCATCTTTGTCTCCAGGCTACGGATGCGATGCAGGCGCTCGGAGATTTGATCGTGTATCTCCGGGCGGTATTTCTTGCCCTGTCCCAAGGCCTCCATTTCTGCCAGCCATTCGGCACGCTCATTGATTTGATCCAATACTGAGATGACATTATACATGTGTAGATGGATGTAAATTGACATAAAAAGCTGCACTCACATTCATTGATTAGATCATTTTCGGTAACCAAACGTTCCTCACGGTAACGTCGCAGCGGCTTAATAGCCGGATCCGGCAACTCAATGCCAGCCATGGTGAATTGCAGCCGTTTTTTGGCCTTATCGCAGACCATGCGATTGTCCACTTTGGGGCGGAAGTAGGACTTCTCATAGGCGCCGCTACTCTCAATCTGGCGCAGATTCTTACGCTTCGCATTGCGAGCACGTTCCAGTATGGCCAGGGTCTCCTTGTCGAGATCGTTGCTGGTGTTGGGACGAGGGGGTTTGGGCAAGGGCAGTGGCTCGCCAGTGCGCAAGCTATTATCGATCTGCTTGCGCATAATCATGGACATCTTCGACTCCTTCATGAGCACTGCAACGCAAACCAGAGCAAGCTAAGAGCCTAAGACCCAGGACTTTGTTATCTACTCACGCTTAAGTAAATCGGCAGTTTCCTTGCTGTACTCCACTTTGGGAGCATGGAAGGCTCCGCTGCCGCCAGGCGCAATGCGCTCACTTGGCCACATTGGCAACTGCTCATTGTCATTGTCTTTGTCGCAAGTCGAGTGTCCTCCTAGTGGCAGCGGCATATCAGACTGAGCCTGTAGCTGCTGCTGCTGTCGCTGGTGCCTGAGCAGACCCGCAGACAGTCCATCGAGTTGCACATTATTATAACGATGTCTGTGCATATTGTTAATAGTTCAAATTTTGCTCTCAATAAATTTCCGTATTTATCTACAATATGTATATATATGTTTTAGTTCCTTTTCAACAGTTGTGTGTGCCCCATATGTCAGTTGAAAGACCTCACACGTTAAACTTCAAACAACCCGAACGAGCACGCATGGCAACCTTTGTTGTCAGGCAACCAAGTAAGTCTCATATACACACACTCAGATAGAAGCAGAAGATGTATTTTGAAATAATTTATTTAAAATAAATAAATATATATATATATATATATATATATATATATATATATATAATTTGATATATATATATGCTTGTTTGTATATGTGTGTTGGTAATAGGTACACTCTGAATGTTCACATTTGATAATTCGTTCTATTCGATTCTGCGCCTTGCTCTCGCTTGATTTTTCTTGACTCGATTTATTTGCTATTTAATTAACTCGACTTTATGCACAATATTTGTAATAGTTGAACTTTTACTTATTAAACCGTTTTTTGTATTTTGAACTTTTTGCTATGGCTATCAATTTTGTTTATATATATAATTTTCTCAAGCTTCAACAGAACATTTTCTTTTAGTATTACATTTTGTGTGTGTTGTGTGTGTGTGGGTGGTGTATTTGTGTTGTTTTTATTATTTTAATTGAAATAAAAACCAATTTGATTTGTTTGTCAAGCATCAGCCATATATGTATATGTATATATGTATGTAAATACATTCCTGCAATTCTCATGCATTTCGTTCAATTGTTACACACAATTTAATTTAATTTAAGTTAACAATTTGTTTTAATATTCTTACAATTTTCTATGGCCTACAGCGGTCCATTCTCGTTTAAGATTTAGCTTAAGCTTAGTTCCGAAGCATTCTCGATTGATATATGACAAATATGCATATATACATATATCAACATATAAAGCAATTCTCAAAACAATTTAAAATAACATAACATAACATAATCGATTGCCATCATTATCATCTTATACAGCACATGTTTACAATGAACAATTAAATAAGCCTAAAAGCAAACAAAACATATTTAATATTTGTATATATATGCAATACAATGTCTAACAACATCTGTGTGTTTTTTTGGCTTATATTCTTACTACTTATACAAAATACAGTATGTGTTGCATTAGCTTAATGTTCCTAAACTGCTTCTGCACTTCATTACAACTCGAACATAAGACAATTTCTTTAAGTGTTTACAATTACAGTTTAAAGTTTACATTTTACAGTTTTGTTTTCAGCAATTATGTTCCTCTAAATTTAAAATAAATATGTGTATATATTTGTTTATATATATATTTTTTGTTTTGTATATATTTATATATATATATATATATATATATATATATATATATATATATAGTTCATTATGTGACTTTCAGCAAGCAACGTTTTTGATTCGCGTATGTTGTGTGTATCTCGTGTGTAGCTTCAAACGTATTTCATTATTCCAGCTTTTCTAGTTCTTACATAGTTGCGAATATAATAATCTTAGTCAGTCTCATGGTCACGATGCAGAGTTCATAATATAATTTACTAACATATGCATGCATTTATATATATATTTATTATATATTGTATGCAATTTCGTCGTCGACGTCTGGATTAGCGGGTGCAGCCGTCAAAATAGCGTAAAATGTTGATCAAATTTGGCCAAATTTTCCTACAGGGAGAAAGTTGTTGTTGGTTTGTTCTTGGGTTGTTGCTGTTACTGTTGTCTTGCATACAGTTTGCGATTAGTTGGAACTACATTTTGACATATTCAACTTATATATTAATAACATTGGCAGCGTTTACAACTACGCCTCTGAGTCGTTTCTGAAGCTATGCTCTAGCTGCGCCAATGGCTTTTGAGGAGGGGAGTTATCTGTCGCCAGCTAGACCCTGTCAGTTTAGAACGGCCAGCCGTTTTACTTTGGTTGCAGTAGCTCCAGACTTACACAGTAGTCGCTTCATTTAACAAACAAGTTCAAATACAAATACACATACACATACACACAGGTTAAGATACGCACACACCCTAACATAGAAGATAAACTTAATATTTAAATAAACTTTTCAATATCTTACAAAATTAAAAACGATTACAAAACACGGTCAAACCTATTGGGCTCCAATATACATATACTCTCTATCTCTCTTACACACACTAAAACAGACAGACACAACACTTTAACATTGAATTTAAAAAACATTTAAAAATATTAATTGCCAACAGCCTAATTCATTGCCTGCTCAGTCATTTGGCGACACAGCGTCTCCAGCTGTTCCAAGCTCTTAAAGTCATTCAATTTGTAATCATGCGGCGGCATATTGAAGCCTTCCTTAAGCGAGGCCATGCTTAAGTTAATAAGCTGCGGCTGAGACAGGCAGTGATCCCTACTGTTGTTGTTGTTATTAAAATTATTATTGTTATTGTTATTATTATTGTTGTTGTTGTTGCATATAGCGCTACAGGCAACGACGTCATCAGCACAACCATCACCGGGACACATACAGCTGCCATTTCCCACTGCAGCGGCCGCGGCAGCAGCAGCCAGCAATTCCAATTGCTGATGATTAATCGAATTGTTGTTCAATATATTATTGTTGTTATTATTGTTGCTGTTGCCGTTATTGTTACTATTATTGTTGCTGTTTATTAATATTTGCGGTGGCTGCTGCTGCTGCTGTTGCTGGCTGGATTCAGTTTGATTCACATTACTAACCATTACCACAGCGGCCATTGTTTTCTTTGGTTGCTGCTCCACAGTTGAAATTAAATTGGGTACATTGGTGAGGCCATTCAAGCTAGGCTTGCGCTGCTGCTGCTGCTGCAGATTGTCATTATTGTTGTTGCTGTTGGTGAGAATACCCTGGCCAGGCTTAAAGATCAGTTGCTGCGGCTGCTGTGGCCCGCCTGCGACGACAATCAGATTATTCAATGAGCGTCTGTGATGAGGCGGCGGCGTCTGCTGAGGCAATGCTGGAAAGTGTTGGGCGTGCTGCTGCAACATTTGTTGCATTTGCTGTGCATGTTGTGAATGATGCTTTGGCGGTTGCGGTTGCTGCTGCTGCTGTTGTTGAGGATTATTCATAAAGTTGGGATAAGAGGAGCTCTTGTATTGTTGCGTCTGATAACCGCTGTTGTACTCAAATTGCTGTTGTTGCTGTTGTTGCTGCTGTTGTTGTTGCTGCTGCTGCTGATGATGCTGTATGGGATGTTGCAAACAGTTCAGCGAAAAGTTCAGCATATCATTCGAGTTCTTGCGATGATTGATACGATCGTTACTGCCATTTTTGGGATCACATTTGCGTGTCTTGCCGTTCCATCTGTGTAGAGAAGAAATAATGAAAATTAGGTGGATATTATAGGATCGAATATGGGATTTACCTGGGCTTATTTAAATTGCTGGTTGTGGTACTCGTTGTCTTCACATGATGCAGTTTGGGCACCATGGTCATCTTGATTTTGGACAACTTAAACTTAAGTTCCTTCAATTGATTGGCATGATTTACAAATGCCTCGTTGTGTATGGAACGGTCCAGTATCCACATGAATACACCCAGTGTTTCCTCATCCGGCACACAGTAAGGATCTTGTTGCAAGGCATTGCTGACCAAATCGATAACCTTAAGGAATCGCAGCCCAATATTGTCTTCGCCAGAATTCGATTCTAGTGGTTTCATGGGCGTTAGCACAATGTTCGTAAGTTCCTCGATGGCGTTGCTTATCTTCATCTGACCCGTGTGCAGATCCTGCTCCACTCTGCTGAGAATGTGCGAGCGTTCCTTCAGCTTCTCAATGCACAGCGCCAACTTATGGGACGCGCCCTTTGTCACACCCACACTCTGTAGAAATTCCTCGCTTATTTGCAGCATTTCCTCGTACGTCATATTCTTGAACAGCTCAATGTACTTGTGCAGCCGAAGAGACTTCAGCCACAGGCCAATGCCAGACATACCCACATTGCGCGTCTGGAACTTAATGTAGCTGGGTTTGAAGTCATCGAGGCGGGTGTCCGAGGTGCTGTTCGGCAGTGTACTGTTAGCGCGATGGTGTTCAATAGAAAGCGAGAAGCTGCGCGGCTTATTCGCAAACTGAGCCAAATTCTCCGTCGAGTTGGAGCAGTTGTCGTTAACCGTAATCACAGATGAGTTCGATGAGTTTGACGAGCAGCTGGAGATCGTTTGAGTGGTCAGGCTGTTGGAGCGCCGCGTCTTCAGCGCTGCAATCTTGCTGTCCAGGCTCCAGCGATTGACGTCACCAAACTGATCGCTCACATATCCCATTAGTATGGAGGAGTATGGCAGCTGATGCGGGGGAGGCGGTGGTGGTGGCTGCAACAGCTGAGGAAGTATTGAAGCAGATTGTGCAGGAGTCTGCAAACATATATACAGTTAAAATATTATGCTTACACATTTTTTAATTCTATTAAAATGACAAGTCATAAGACAATGTTTTTTATTAACAGGCAGAAAAAGACCACATAAAGTGTATATATTCTTGATGAGGAAGACAAGCTAACACCCATAAGAGAACCCATAAGAGCTGAAGATTTGAAAATGGTTTTGTAGCTCAGATTTGTCAAAAAAAAATAAACATTCCCATTTCAATGTTGTCGAATAAAAACATTTTTAAGAGCTGCTTTTAACTTATATCTGTCACGTCCTTATAGCTAACAACATATTTCAGCTACTACAGACTTGTAATTTGTGATATATAACATAATTGTATATAACAAGTAAGAAAGCTGTAGTCGAGACTGCTCGACTACGAAATCCCCTGAGCCCTTCTTCGAACGAGTAATATTCCAAGAATTATTCGATTCGTTTCTGCACGCATAGACGCTGATCTACGCTTGTAGGCATGTATGTGTGTATGCATGAGTGTAAGCATTGCAAGCGTCTTGCTGTCTCGCTGCCTTTGTTGCTGCGCCACATGGGTTTTGATGAGAAAACTTTGATGATTAATAATTCTGTTTCTAGATGGACAATCGTATTGATATCTTCATATCTATATGCTAAACCAAACTGCATGTCTCTAGTATTTGAAATGCATTTTTTTCACATTTGGGGGTGGTGGGGTGAAGTGGGGACCGGAATCCAAAATCTGACAAAAACCGAAATTGTATTCAATTAGTATCTATATATATGCAGAAGACTCGGAGACTCTAACTCTAAAGATGAATTAGCTAGAATTTTATAACTGGTTCCCGATAAGTTCGTTTATCGATAACTTTGCAAATATACAAGTTATCGAATTTCTGAAACAAACTCGTACTGCGCGTGCAATATACGAACCAAACACAAAAAGAATGAACTCTCTAGCTTTTGTATCTTCGGAAATCGACGCGTTCATACATACGGACGGACGGACAGACGGACAGGGCTAGATCAACTTACTTTTTTATGCTGATCAAGAATATATATACTTTATGGGGTCTGCCACGTCTCCTTCTGCCTGTTACATACATTTAACAAAACCATTATACCCTGATTTCCCATTTTCAATGGGCTCAGAGTATAAAAACTGGTAACATAGCATGTCTTTGCAGGACAGAGAGAATCTTATAGTCGATCCACCTCGACTAGATCAGCCAGATTTGCTTCTTTTTTTTTTTTTTAATATTAAAATATTTTAATGTTCACCTACCTCTTGCTGGCTAAGGCTAGCGCTGCATATGCCGCTTGTCTCAGCAGCTCCACTGCCAGCGCCATCAGAATGCATTGGCTCAAAGTCGAGAATTTCCGTGCCATTCTTGCTGAATGAGGTGTCATGGTCTTCGTTTCCGCCAATGCCCATGATGGAGCCCGCGGCACCAGCAACGACGCCATTGACCAGCGACGAGTTGCTGCCCAGGGAGAGTCCTAAGCTATTCTGACTAGATGCTAGTTCGTTCAGTGTAATACCATTTAAATTATCACAGAGTGGATTGATCGAGCCGCAGGAGCCGCTCACACTGCCTCGCCATTCCCCCGATTGCCTGGGCAGCTGCTTGCTGTGGTGTCTACTAGGCGGCGCAATCGTCTGCCAATCAACGTTGCGAGTCAAATTGCCCAACGATGAGGAGGACGACGAGGAGCTGTCCGAAATGGCGCCCGTGGCCATTTGCAGTTGCAGCTGCAGCGGATCCGGCTGCACAAAGAAGCTGCTACGCTTGTTCGCCTGTATGTAATCTTCGAGGTGACGAAGCCACACATTCAGCGTGCGTCGATCGTCACTGCCAATGGCGGGATGTATAAGCATATAGGAGAACATCTGCTGAACCAGCTCCGTGGGCACCAACTGTTGGGCGGTGTCCTTGACAGCGAGCGGTATCAGCATCATGTAGGTCAGCTTGGCCTCCTCGTTGCCCGGCTTCAGAAGTGGCAGCATATTCAGCACCTCGTGCAGTATGTCCTCCTTGCGCGCACACAATTTGCGCTCGTCTCCGCTTAGCTGGGCGGCATTTGTGCTGCTGGTTATCTGAAAGTCGCTGCCATAGCAGTGCAGTGAGTCTTTGTCTGACGAGGAGGAGGACATGCCCTCAGCTAAATCAGTGGGCTGACACGCTTTGTAGGCACTCAATAGATTCTGCAAGTAGGCTGGATTGTTCGCATTGATGTCAATGACGACGCTGTTCAGAGTCGACTGGCATGTGCCCAGATTCTGTGTCAGATTGTTGTCTATGGAATACTGTAGAAACTTGAGGCTGGGATAGCGCAGTCGCTTCAGCAGTGCATACATGACCACTGTGCGCTCACAATCGTTCCACTTCTCGAACAGATTCGTCACTGTCGTCACCTGCTCGCAAAATAAAGCATTTGTTGCCGTTGTCGCTGTCGATGTTGCAGTTGCAGTTGCAGTTCCTGTTGCTGCTGATGCTGTGTCGCTGCTATTCGCTGCATTGGTATCAATTTGGTTGCTGTTGCTAGGATTTGGACTTGTGTTTAAATTGGGATTCAAAGCGGCGGCCGTGTTGAGACCGCAACTTGTCGTTGCTGTGAGTTGTTGCTCCTGTTGTTGTGTGGCTGTGATACCTCCTGATTGCAATTCGTTTAATGCACTTTGGGGGTCGGTGCAGCTGCTGCCAGTGGGCAGCGCGTTGTCTGTTCCTGCTGTGTACTTCATATCGTTGTCTCTGCACTTTTTTAATTACTCAATAAATATTATCGTATTGATCTATAGTTATTATTATAATCAGTTATAGTTTAAAGTGTGTTTTTATTTCGTTCAGTTTTCGGTTCAGTTGCCAGTACTGTAATGGGAAAAGTAAACGTAATGCATAAGTGGAGGAAAATTATAATAATAGTAATACAATATTTAATAATAATATAATATTTAATAATATAATATTAATAATATTATATTTAAATATGTATGTGAAAAAGGGCATTTTAATGCAATATATTTTATTAATTTTTGTAATATTCGAAAATATATACATAAAAAATGTTTCAATTAATTTATTTATATATTTATATAAATTGAAAATATATAAATATATATAAGAACATATAACTTTAACAATTTTATTTTACATTTACTTTTTGACACAAAATATATTCATGTTAATATATGTTTTTGTTTGTTTTTTAATTTCATATATTTTACTTAACATGTAAATAGAATTTCTATAAAAATCATGGAGCGTGCGTATGATTAATTCGATTTGAAGCCGCGTGATCAGCAGAAATCACGTCACAAATGGAAACACTTTTTACCCCTCTTTAGCTGCTGCTATTGCTGTATTTGCTCCCATTTTGGGCGATAATAGATGTCAAGCGACTAAGTCAACGACGACGACGACGCCGACAACATTCAAAGTTAATCAAATCAATTTTTTGCTAATTTATTAAATTTACAAATGTGGCGACAATAACAAGAAATTGCAACCTGACAAATACTCGACAGCGAAAATAAAAATTATGATTAAATGTGAAAAAGAGAAAAATTAGCATTCATTGTAGCTCGTTCCGAATGTCCCTCTGGCCGGCCGTCTGGCTGTCTGTCAATCGGACGTCGGGCGGCACCTTCGGGGTGGCTATTATCAGAAAAACAAATAAATAAATAACGAGTTTGGTACATAACACCTTTGCCTGGAGCTTTGCGGTGGCGATGGCGGCGGTCGCAGCGGCGATAAATCAATAATAATACTTTTTTTTTTTGTAAATCATTATTTACCTATTAGGTTAAAGCGTGTCTAGCTTTAATATAGGAGAGCGCGCGGGAGGGCGCTCGGCAACGGAAAGATTTAGAATAAGTGTGGTTAGGGTAGGGTTTTTGTGATTTACACTTTTCATTTAATTTTGCTGCGCTTTATTTTATTTCATTTGTATTTTCTTCTTTTATACGCTGTGCTCATTTCGAACGGGTATAATAAAGCTTGTTACAGTAGATGTTGTTGTAGTTGTTTCGCTAACGACTTTCTTCGATTTTTTTATTACTCTTGCTGTTGTTGTCTACTGTTACAATTTTAAAGCTCTCTCGGCAATGCAGCTGTGTCAATGTACATACATGTATATGAAAATGCCTCTATGTATGTGTGCACATGAGCAAGCATTAAAACATAACGGACCCAATTACAGTATTAAAGAGCGGTCAAGTGGAATTTACTGGTTTTTTTTTAATTTTTTTTAGGTGGGATTTCACATTTTTGTTTAATTGTACCACACAATTTCTTGTGAACGATATTGAAGCAAAATCAAGCCCAATAAATGTACGTACATACACATACACATATACCTCCATATACTTTCCTCCACATGCCATGCTTCCATGTAACGGTAACTAGGCATGCCTTGCTAAGGAACGGTTTCAAAGTTTGAGGTTATGTGTCAATATCACAGTGGCTGCTAATGTTACACAGGCACCCACAATTAGTAAACGTTCAATAAACGATAGATATTTACAGAAATAACACATACATATACACCAACTCACACACACACAAGGGTACATTAAACAACAATAACTGTTTCATATGCAGCTGCTAACTCAGCTAACTCACCAGCAGAGATCGCATTCGCTTAGCATTTTTCTTTTCGCGCATTCGTATTTTGCATGCACAATATAAATTTGATTATCTGCACTCGAATAAACACAAACAGAAATGAGGATTTAGCAAAACGAAGCCAGGCAGGCGGCACAGCCTATAAATGATGCAGCGGGCACGCTATGGGGAGCAGCACTGAGGATGGTGATGGCAATGGCAGCGGACAACCCCAGAGGCAAAACCAGAACATCAGCAGCAGCAGCCGAGAGAATGACGTTGATTGGCGCTAGCGTTGGCGCTGACGCTGACATCGGTGGCGTCAGCTAATGTAGCTGGCGTTTTTAAAAATGGTGGAGCCTGTAAAACTATGTAAGTCTCAGCCACAGCAGCGCATAGCGGGCCGAACGTGCGCGCCTTTTTCTGACAGAGCCGAAGGAACGTGTAATGCTGCGGCTGCTACTGCCTCAGCAACCGCTCTACGCCGACAGCGGGGGAGAGCTTCGCAATACAATATAAACATATACATATGTACATATGCATTCTCACACAGCTGGCTGTGGTGGTGTACATATGTATGTGTATGTGAATGTGGCGGAATGCAAGCGACAATATGTCGCGCGCTACAAAACGACCTACCGACCCCAAAGCAAAGCGCGCTCACACATACACACCCATCCACACGCAATACGGAAACAGCCAGAATACACAAGTAAAAATTGCGGCAAATTACATGAGATTACAAAGCAGCAAAGGCAGGCAGGCAGGCAGGCATTTGCACTCTTCTTCGTCTTCACATTGCCTCTGAATCTGTTTCTGCTTGTGTTGTTGTTGTGCTTGCTTTCGGCAGGCAGAGCGCAATACAATTGTTTTCATGTCTCTTCTTTTCAATTGCACTCATTTTCCGTTACGTTCCGTTCCGTTTTGGGCAAGTGCTTCTGTCGTCCGTCCACACACGCTCGCTGTTTTGTTTTGCTGCTGCGACGACCAGCTGCCCCCAAATCACGCCCCACCCACCCAGCCATAGACAAAACGTTAACAACAACACAATAACATAGTCATAGACTATACACTGCGCTCTGCGCTTGTGCCAAAATCGTTCTATTTTTCAATTACCTTTTGCTTTCTATTCGCTTGCTCGCAATGCAAACCTTGAAATTATTTTCACACAGTTTTAATCGTTCCGATATACGAAATACGAGCATATTTCGTTAATTTGATATGCATATGCTATCGGATCACGCATCCATTAATTTTATTTTTTTTTTATAATTTTCACCTTGACTTGGCTTTGTTATTCTCTGGTTTTCAACGTCTTGCAAAATCATACTACATCGCCTTTTTTAGCTGACTCTGGCATCACCACGACATATTTGCGCGTGCACGCAACACATTTTGGGATGAAACGAAATAAAACTGCACACAACTGTATCCGCTCGCAGTTGTAGGCATTATTTTTGTGCAAATGTATACTATATTTTTACAATTAATTAATTATTAATTCCCGCAAACGCGTCGACGTTCTCGCACGTAGAAAGTGCTGCTGGAGATGGAGATGACAAATAAAGTTGAGACTGTTCAGAGCGAATCAGTTCACATGAACTGTCTTGCAATCGGAGTAATTCGATATACCAGCAAGTACTAATCCTATGACGGTAAATTTCGAAAACTAATGTACAATTAATAGTAATATAATAATTTAAACAACGAATATTTAGTTTTATGATTATTAAGAAATAGTAAAAAAATCATATTTATGAGCAGACATAATTGAAAAATGTTCCTGATTAATGTACGAATTTTATAAGTTATCGATGTTAATTTCATCGATATTTTCACCGATTGTGCTACCACCCTGTTAGAATATTTATTCAGCCCAAGTTGTTCACATACGATATTCAGTGGCAAAGGAAAATGAAAAATATTTATTGGAAAATTGAGTGCTACTGCAAGCTGAAAATGCAATGCATATTAAAATAAAGAGCTTTCATTGCGAATTGTTCAATTGCTGCGCAATATAACCCATCGAAATCACAATACAATAAGGGAAACAACAATCTAGCTGCTCCTATCTAAAGAAAACCAACAAAAACCACATAACACAATTGTATACAAAATGTTTGCACAAACGGAATCTTATAAAAACAACTTTTTGGAACAGACGAAAGCTGCTCGGGAGGAACGTGCCCTTGAGAAGCGACGGGAAGAGGCTGCAATTTTGTTGCAAGCTACTCTCAAAGGATTCGTTGCCCGCAACAAATATCAGAAATGCATAATGTAAGATAATTTTCATATATAAATATTCTAAGTTTAAGTACATTCTTCAAATCGCAGCAACGACTTCGACACACTCTTTATGGGTGGTCACGAGAGTGAACAGCAGGAAAAGGATACTGAGCTGCAACCCGCTCTTAATGTGTATCCTGTGCTGCGTCGCTTTTTAACACAAATCAAATTTGATAAAAACGATGGGCGTATGCGGGATCGCCTGGAGCGTATTTGTCGCTATATAAACCGCGCAATGGAAGCCGATAATCCAAAGCTGTCCTATTCTGCATTGTGTCTGCACAAGGATCGCAGTCTGCCCTGGATAGGGCATATAAAACAACTGTTGACCAATTGCATGCAGTTGTTGCCAGAACTGAATCCAGAGAATCATGCTGATAGCATATCGCTGGCTCTGTTCTTACACACTCTTATTGTGTTCACTGCGCCCAAGTCGTGGGCCATATTGCGTAATGCCCAATTCGAGCGACTGCAGCCAGCCATGCAGAAGATCTGTTGCAATGTTCAAGGACATCTGGTGCATCACGGTTTCTACAAGATCATGCGCGTAAGTATGTCAGAGATGTAAGCTTTGGTGTAGATACGGTAAAGCCTTAGTTTATCGTTAGTCAACTGTAACAATTATAATTAATTATAATTCCCGTATTTACAGATTATACTGCTTAAAGGAACCGCACGTGAAGAATTGTCCGTCAAACCAGTGACTCTTGTGGCTATAATTACGCTCTGTTTGCGACCCTTGATCGATGGCGACTTTAGTCGCAATTTACTTTCACAATTTTTAAGCGAAATACTCTCAGTGCCGGCGCTGATTTATCACTTGCATCATAGCGTTCCGCAATGCATTGAGCAATTCAGTTCGATGTCGTTGCTAAAACGTGCTGTTAGCATGTCGGAGGACATGCAGTGGTTCGAGGAGTTCGCTGCGAGCATGTCAGGCACCAAGTCGCTAGCTTATTTGGGCAACATTGTAAATATGTTCAATATAGAAAACTTGGCTGAGGCAAAAAAGTTGGCCTATCCGCTGCTGACTGTGAGTAAACACGACTTAAATGTAGTATATCTTTTTTATAATATTCTTGTCATTGTTGTAGGATACGACCACTTCGTTGCTGGAATTAATACCCAATACAGTGACCACCAAAGGCGTGTTCACACAGTGGCACGAGTTGCTCGGCTGGCACACGCCTTGTGCGGAGCCAGCACAAAATCAGAATGTGGCACTCATTAAGAAACAGTTTCACATGCTATGGGATCATCGGTGCATTAAGTTGTTGCTGGGTGATTTGCTAAAGGGAATCAACGAAAATTACGAACGCATCGAGTTCCACTCCCCTCAACAGCCATCAACAAGCAATTTGTTGCGTCGCGCACTCAAAAGGAGCTCCACACGTGGTAGCGGCTTGTTGGCAACTGCCGCTGGCAAGCAGTCGAAGGTGCAATGGCGTAAGCTGGACAATAGCGATGTCGTTCAGGTCTCACGCATTTGTGGCATGTATTATGCAGCCTTAAGTACACTCTCCCAAATGAAGCTGGACATATTGACGGGCATTTGCTACAATGACAATGTGTTGTACGACATTTGGCTGCTGCTCACCTCACTGGGACCCAATTGCGGCATGAAGGAATATTTGGACTTGTTACGATGCGAGACATCTGTACAAAGGCCACAGATAGCCATGCTGATGCTCTTCTGTGACTGCATGACGCACTATGTGACGTAAGTTTTATTGGTGATGCTAAATTAAATTTGTAACTAAATCAACATACCTTAATTAACAGCATTCTGGACGAGCATGAAATGTATACCGAGCAGAATCCCTTTCGGCTTAATGACTACGTTATGCTAACCTATTTTCTGAATAATTTATTATACAAGCTGATCAATGATAATATTATGGGTATGGCTTGAGGAATTCCTTTTAAAATGTTGCTCTAATAATTCATATTTCCTTTGAAAGGCGCCAAAAACGTTGTAAGTAATCCCGTATTTGTTTCACTTCACACGCTGTTGCTTTGCCTGTATCGTCGTGACTGCCGACGTCCCTTCACTCCAACCAATCATTGGCTTATACCGGAGATCAAGCCATCGACTTTCATCAATGATCTGGAGAAGGCCAAGCGTAACGCAATGCTTTTGCTTGCCAAAATGCCGCACATCATACCACACGAAGATCGCGTCAAGCTGTTCAGAAAGTTTGTGCAGAACGAGAAAGCTGTGATGGGACTGACCGAGAGTGCGTGTGCCTCGCCGCGCTCAGCGCTGATTGTCATACATCGTGAGCGGATTGTTGAGGATGGCTATCGACAGTTGGCCGCTCAGCCGACACATGCGCTGAAAGGGGTGATTCGAGTGCGTTTTATCAATCAGCAGGGACTTCACGAGGCGGGCATTGATCAGGATGGCGTTTTCAAAGAATTCCTGGAGGAAACCATTAAGAAAGTATTCGATCCATCACTGAATCTATTCAAGACCACCTCAGACCAGCGTCTATATCCATCGCCCATTTCTTATGTGCAAGACAATCATTTGCAGCTATTCGAATTTGTGGGCCGAATGCTTGGCAAGGCTGTATACGAGGGCATCGTCGTGGATGTGCCATTCGCTTCATTCTTTCTTTCCCAGCTGCTGGGCCAGACCCAGCAAGCCCTCTACTCTTGCATGGACGAGTTGCCCTCGCTCGACAACGAACTCTATCGCAGCCTTACTTTTATCAAGCACTACAAACAGGATGTGGCCGACCTAAACTTGACTTTCTCTGTGGACCAGGATGTCATGGGGAAGATAGTTACGCACGAACTGCATCCAGGTGGCAAGGCAAGAGTTGTCAACGACCACAACAAGCTAGTGTACATCCACTACATGGCCTATTTCCATATGAACACCCAAATACGGGAGCAAACGCAAGCGTTTAATCGTGGATTTCGCAGTATTGTCAATCCCGAGTGGTTGTCGCTTTTTTCTCCGCCGGAATTGCAGCGGCTTATTTCGGGCGATACCGTGCCATTGGATTTGAAAGATTTGCGTAAGCATACGCAGTATTATGGAGGCTTTCATGACTCGCATCTCATTGTCATCTGGCTCTGGGATATATTGGCCAAAGATTTCACGGAAGAGGAGCGCAAACTATTTCTTAAGGTACGCTGAAGTATATTATTCCATGAATTATTTATAAATAGACATATTTCTAGTTCGTTACGAGTTGCTCCAAGCCTCCACTGTTGGGCTTTGCGCACCTCGAACCGCCGTTTTCCATACGCTGCGTTGAGGTGAGCGATGATGAGGATACGGGGGATACCATTGGGAGCCTTATACGCGGCTTCTTTACGATACGTAAAAAGGATCCGCTCAACAGGCTACCCACCTCGTCTACGTGCTTCAATCTGCTGAAGCTGCCCAACTATCAGAAGAAGTCAACGCTGCGCGACAAGCTGCGCTATGCCGTCAGCAGCAATACAGGCTTTGAGCTGTCCTAGAACAGAACTCTGGAGTTGCAGCTACATATCAGTTGTGTACTAGAGCCACTGGTGTTCTATCTATTATTATCTATTCTATATTTTCATTGTTCGCGGTCCGTGATTCTTGCTGAAATGTTAAATATGTATTCTAATCAAAAGCCCCTACTTTTTATATTTTTATCAACATTTTTCATGTTGAATTTTTTATACTTGTAAGTTTCTTGCAATTGTGTATATGCATGTGTGAATGTGTGTGTGAGTGTGTGTGTGCTTGGGCATATGTTGGTATTTTATAAAACATATTTTTCAAATGAGAAAAGAAAAAATGTAAGAAAAAGAAAATAATGCAATTCAATTATAAAAATATATATCTGTACATGTAAACGTATAGCTGTGATAAACAAATTATAGTAAACTAACGACAAATACACAAAACAACAGAATACGCAACTGAATAAACAACATGCAATACATACATAAAGATCATATAGCTAAATATAAATTATGATAAGATTTAAAGCGCTATACCGTATTATACGTGGCTTGAGTGTGATGAATTCGCATATTGTACTATAAGTTATACATGTATGTATGTAAAACATTCAAACCAAAATCCAAGGCAACAGCAACAATAAATCTAAATGTCTGATTCATGTGCAAAACGTAAGCTTCTCTGCGATATTTATCTTAGGGCGCTAAGCGCATTGCGAAACAAAATATGGTAAATTGAAAGCCGAAAGCCAAGGGGCAGCAATTAGTGAATGAATGCTCAGATTTCCCTGGGTTTTTCCGGGAGCAGGCCATGAAAACCGAGAACTGAAATCGTCGCGAGACAAGCGCTAATGACGCAAATCCGTCTGGCCCGTGACTACTGTACAGGCGCACTAATTGCCTGACTCAGAGCTAGCGATAGGAAGTGCACTTAGTGCGGAAATGCTGAGCCTGGCTTCTGCAAAGCTAGTCAAATGACCGGATATTCAGCTGGCTAATTACTTGGAATACGGATTCCGTTGTTGGATAACGAAAAGAGTTTCGGTTTCAATTTACAGTCATCCAGTATTTTATGCATATTATTAGACACTTTTATATCGCACAGGACATCAGGCGTTCCGGTCGATCGTTGCGGTTTTTTGTCTGCCCATCATTTTTTTTTTTTGTAGAGTCTAGACAATACAAATAAATTGTCGACCCACAAACATACAATAATCATAACAATAATATCCAAAATGCCCGATAGACTGTCGGAAACAGTCGGCGGTCGGTTGTTAGCTGTCGCTCATCGCTTGGCCATAAAGTGCGCATCTTTTGTGCCTATTGTTCGCAGCAGCAGCACCAGCGGCAACAACAACAACAACAACAATATCAGCATCCCTTGCACAAAGTGTGATCATTTTTATGACTCGCCTGTGAGATGATGCCGACAATGACGCCGTCGTCGTCATTTTTGTCATCCCACTGTTCCCAGGACAAGTGGCAATGCACACAGCAAAAGGTGACTGCGACTCAGCGACAGCGACTGCCAGTCAAGTGGACGTGGCGGCTGTGTCTTGGCCCTGGCGCCAGTTTGATGTTCCACAACAAATTGTTGCGCCCCTTTAACGTAGCTGCACAAGTACCGTTTAACATTTGATTACGGCAACTTATCGCCAGGCGCATCTCTCTTTGTTTGCACCGAACGGTAGCGGGACACGAACCGTATCTTGTATGCTGATCCACGATAAGGCCTATACACTAACATATATCCTCTTCAGCCAGCTGGGAAATGATCAGTCGATTGTGATTTAAGTATAAGTCGAAACAGACAAATGCAAGACTCAAAAGTGAAAGCCGAAATAAGTATTTTACATTTTTATTTATTTATTTTTTTTTTTTTTTTCAATATTCAAATAAAAATATGAAATCCATTAAGATACAATTTCTGAGAAGAAAGGAATATGTTAGAAGTATAGAGCATATATATATACGCTTAATGAAACGAAGTAATGTTCTGGAGATTATATTCTATATATATACATATCTGTATATAAAAATAAGATTTGAAATTTTATCAATTCCACTCTTTATAAAGTGTGAATTTGTAAATTAAAACATCATAAACGATAAGTATATGATAAATTCTGAACTTTTTCTGCAAATATATCATGTGGTCATTTAAAAAATGTAATATGTAATGCAATACGAAACGAATGAGTTTTAATTAAAAAAGCAATTATTATTGACGAAAATTATTGCCATTTAACCAATTATATTTAAGTTATAATATCAACTTAAATATAATTGGTTAAATGGCAATAATTTGTTCTATTCGGCCACATGGTCAATGTTTCTAAATCTGGAAAAACTCAGAGAGTAAGAGTGATGAAATTCTAAATGATTACATTTTCCACAAAGACTAGAAGCTAATAAAGAATCTTATAGAAAAAAAATAAAAAAATAAAAAATTCCAAAAAAGTTCTGTAAATATAACTTGATATGTATAATTTATTTAAGAATAATTCAAAAGGTGTTTTTGACTTCGTATATTCAAATTTGTTCCCGCTTTATTTTGTATTTTTATATGACTATAGTGTTCATCCACACTGACAAATTGATACAAATCTTACAGATCTGTAACTTTTTTTCATGAATTTCTTTACTTACTAAAATTTATTTAATTAGAATCTGAGTTCCGGGCTTTTTAAACTTTAACTTCTTCTTAGCGGCACTTTTTTATATATTCTCGATTCTTATTTCTCAATCTATTACAAAAATTTAATTAACATCTACAAGAGCAGGCAAAGAACGAATATGACCTAATTTTATAGATTTATAAAATCTATATTATGCTCTTTCAGGCTAATAGACCATTATTAGTGAACCAAATATAAAAGATTTCCATTTTAATTACCATTAATATCCAAATGCTTAGTTCAAAGAGATTCTCCCCAATGCAATCAATGTTATCAACAACAATATGGGCGCCCATCATTTAGCCCCGCCGCAAGAAGTTCCTCAAAATGGCGCAGTCGTGGGCAGAAGCGAGATAGCATGCTATGCGTCAGCAGCAGCGACCAATGAGCGTTCCATGGATGAGAGAGCGCAAACTGGAAGTGGAATAAGCAGAGAAACAGGTCATGCAGCTACCTGATACGACGGCGAAGACTGAAAAGTGAACTGACTGGATTCTGCTGGAACTGAGTTCGGAGCGCACGATTTTAAGAGCGCAACAGTTTCAATCTGAACGGCAAGGCGAGCAGTTCGTGAGTGAGTGAAGAATAAGAATAAAAGAACTGATCGAGATTTCGAATAAAATCAGAAAAAAACACGCTTTGACAGTGTTCAATAAACTTGTAAATATTATTATTTCTAAAATATTGTGCAACAAATAAAAAAGATGTTGGCACTGCCGAACATTACTGATCTGCGTATGCAGCAGCAGATTGCGCACGAGCTTTATCGTCAGCAAATTATGCAACGTCTTCCAGGTATGTTTTCAGTGTTATGTGTGCTCTGCCGACGGCTTTAACATACGTCTTCCTTTCTCTGTCTCTATCTCTTGCAGATCCACTGTGCGGTCTTTTGCCCAATTTTGGTTCACATTTCGTAGCGCCAGCTGTGGCGCAGCCCTCGCTGCCAGGCGTGGAGGCCAAGCTCGAGAACAATGAACTGTGGCAGCAGTTCCATCACATTGGCACCGAAATGATCATCACAAAGAGTGGCAGGTATGTTGAGTTATCATTTGCTTAGCGTATCTTAGCGTATCGCCCGCTTATCTCAGACTCACAACTGTGGCATGCAGAGCAGCTAGATAAGCCCTCGAATGAGATCATTTGGCATATTAGTAACCGCCATTGTAATTGCTTCACTTTATTCACTATCCAGACGTATGTTTCCTTCGATGCGCGTCTCACTCAGCGGACTGGAGGAGGAGGCCAGCTATTGCGTGCTGCTGGAGATGGTGCCCATTGGCGATTGTCGCTACAAGTTCTCCGGCTCCCAATGGGTGCCAGCTGGCGGTGCCGAGCCCCAGAGTCCACAGCGCATGTTTCTGCATCCGGACAGCCCCGCAACGGGCAAGCATTGGCAATCCCAAGCTCTGCTGTTCAGTAAAGTCAAGCTAACCAACAATACGCTGGACAACAATGGACATGTAGGTGTAGTCTTTGCATTTACTCACACCTCAGTTACTTATCGCAGTATATTCGCTTATCTATCCACAGATTGTCTTGGCCAGCATGCACAAGTATCAGCCCCGACTGCATGTAATTCGCACAGCCGATTTGACTCAGATACCCTGGGCCCCTCAGCAGGCCTACGTTTTCCCCGAAACAGAGTTTATCGCTGTCACAGCGTATCAGGTGTGTAGTCTTAGAGGATTGATCAATTGATCAATTACTAATCTTCTGCTTCTCATTCACAGAACGATCGCATCACAAAGCTCAAAATCGACAACAATCCTTTTGCAAAGGGCTTCCGCGAGACGGGACAATCGCGCTGCAAGCGCAAGCTGAACGACTCCTCTGCGCCTTCTCATGCTGACGGACCTGTAACGGGATCTGTTACCGACATGGAGCTCCCAGTCTCGCCGTCGGCCAAACGCCTGCGTCTTCCCGAAGAACTCTCAATGTTGCCTCACCAACAGCAACAACAGCCAGCGAGCGGGCTGATGTTGCCGCGCCATTATCTGCTGGATACTCTGGAGGCCAATTTCTATCTGTCAGCGCCACCGCCGCCCCTGCCATGCATTGATTATGCCAGACACATCGCCAGCTATCCAAGTTGGGCCTATTCGCCGCCATCGCCCGATTCGTCGCGTGCTTCCTCCTCCTCGTCTGGCTGCGATTCGACCACCGAGCCAGAGGCCGATACGTTTGTGGACGTCGTAGGCACCACAACAAGCGCGCCAGAGCCCGACCTGGAATCCGAATCGATTAGCCGAATTGCCGGTATGGCAAATGCTGCCGTTGTCGCTGCTGCCGCCGCTGCTGCTGCTGCGGTGCCGAAGCCCAAACGGAGCAGCTTCAGAATCTTGGACATATTAGGAGTCAGCGTCTCGTCTTAGTTGTGAAGCTGCTGCTGCTACTCCCATTTCAGTTGTCGCTCCTAAGTGCCTTATACTACATTTAATTAGCGTTTAGTTGCTTAGTCCGTAGGTTGTATTGTGATATTTTGCAGTTAATTAAGATTTCCAGGTATTTGCCATCAGTATTTATCCTAAGTATTTATTATGCAATTTTAATTGTTTAAATGATTTCGTAATGGATATATTGTCTTCGGCATTTTAATGCGAGCAAATAAAGATTTTTTACAAGAATTTCACAAAAGACCTTTCTTATTGAAGCATTAAAAAGGGCCAAGTCAACCAAGACGTGAGGTAAATCTTGAAAAAGTTGTCTTGTTGAGGCATCGACAGAAAGGTTTTTACTCATCCGCATTTCGCTGTGAATATGCTTATATTTTAGTTACACTACTTATACACTTATTAATTATCAAATATTTAAAGCCTATCAAGTGCTTAGAACATATTGCTGTCTATATATTCCTGATGAATTTCAATACACTACCAGAAATAAAGCCATCCAATTAATACTTAACTAATTAGCCAATAACGCTTTTTGAACTTTCAAAGAAATATCTACGAGACTTTTATTAGAAATTGAAGAACAAAGTTATCAGCATTCGTTCATAATTCGATATAACAATGTCTACAGCTTTACAAAATTTGACCAAAATTTGGTATACAGCGTCCATAGTATCAATTGGTATAAATCACGATATTCTGCGAGAGTATTTAAACCTCGGTGTGACGAAATATTTCACATGAATCACTTTTATCTGGTGTCCCATTATCTCTCTTGACCTTGCATATGAATTGTTACTAATTCTTGTTCTTTTTCTTATATGTACATATTTTGAAATTATTTGATGTGCTTCCATTTTGTATGTATACTTTCTGCTTTTGTATATATACATACATATGTACATAATTGCGTCTTCTATCTTTCGCGTGCTGGCCTCAGAAACCAGTTCCAGGTCCACAAGCTCACACTGGTTCGCAGAGAGGGCTGCAGAATTTGCTCACCCGTTTCACTGCGCCAACAATAGCAGCAGCAGTTGAAGAAGAAGCACAACTACAACGCCGACGACATGAGCTTATCAGCAGATCAGAGAGAGCCGCATCTTAAATGCTGGCGCCAGCGCCAGTGCCAGTGCCAAAGCCAGTGCGCTGATTGAGCGCGACGATCAGCAGGTAATCCTGGCGAGCAGTTGGCCGCAAGGTAAGGGTAAGAGCAAATGTAATTGATGTTTTCACGTTGTAGTTGTTTGCCATTTACATGCAAAATTGTTCGAGTCGTTGCCTCACACATGCAACTTGTTGCGCTGGCCAACGGAAATGCAGCGGCGGCCCCTTTGAGCTACACACCAAATGGAGCTCAGGCCAAACCGATAACCGATAACCGGTAGTCGGTAGCCGGAGCGAGCGAGACAGGGATGTTGCCCAAATTGCAAGTCTTCGACGGTGGCATTTCGTTTCATTTCAAATCGCGTTAACAAACAATTGTTAAGCGGCTCATTCCCCAACTTTCTGCTCCAGCTCCAATCACTAACCACCACACACGTAGGCAGCAACCTGTTTTGTGTCTTTTTCTGCTGATCTCGATGGGGACATCTGTTGCTTGTCGGCGGCTGTGGGGCTGCAGCTCCATTCATGTTGCCGCTGGAAGTGTTTATGGGCTCCACATTAGCCACACTGCATATTCATGTTAAACGTCGCCAAAAAGACTAACGATGCCAAATGGCAATTGTGTTGTTGTTGCTGTTGCTGTTGCTGCAGCAGTTGGCGACTTGCTTGGGGCTATTAGCTAAAATTTATTGAATTCTCATTTAGGAGTCCCGGCATCCGAGTGCCACAAACCAGAGACACAAAGAAGAGCTAGCTAGGCGCAGGTTCAAAAACGTTCGCATGTCAAAGGCAAATGAGCGCCGCTGCAGGTCCCGATCCCAGTCCAGTTCTGCGGCTCTCCAGCGGTAGATAAGCAAACTTTTTATCCCAGGCCTTGTGTTTGCTGTATCTACTCCAGCTCTTATTGTTTGTTATTTCTCTCTCTTTCTATCCCTCTCTCTATCCGCTGTGTATGTGTAATTTCGTTGGAAATTAATGTTGTGGCGGTCAAAATCAAAGTCGTGGACATTTCGCTGGCGACAATTTTATCGGCATCGCAATGAAATCATTTGGAGTAGAGTTGGGCGCCGGTTTCAATCATCCCAAAGCGACATGTTCGTTCGTGCCTCCAATTGCCACACGATGCGTAAGCACTTAAGGAATGCAAGACAATGTGGATGCGCATGGTTCCCACTTATTTGCCTGAAAGTTTCAATTTATATTCTGAAATGCATGAAATTCAGAGGGTGATTTGTAATCCTGGAAAAAAGCTTACATATATTAATTTTCTTTAAAAAAAAGTATGTATTTACATGCTTTTTTAGTTTGATTCAAGCTGGAATATGTAAGAAAGGCATAGGTAAATAAATGTAGAGAAAAATATACAAAATAAAGTCTTTAGATGTAGTCTTGAAGATGTTATAATAAGAAGAGATCAAATGAGAAATATATGGTTAAATAATAAGAAAAATATAATTAATTCAATTAAAAAGCAATAGATTCGTTGCATAGGTGAAGATTTGAAGATGTAACTAAATAAATAGCTTAAAAAAAAAGTAAAATATAGATGAACAAGTATGTACTGAAAACATCTTAGTAAGAATGAGTTCCATTAAAAATCGAACTTTATAAAAAGCTTAATCAAACAGAAAAAACTTTATTCATTTTATGTTCAACTGTAGCTTGCTCTCTGATCTTAAGAATAGATAATAAATGAAAAGTAAGTCTAGGCACTGCAATGTGACTTATTGTTTAATATGCAATTCCCTGTTTGCACATGAAGGTTATAGCAATAATTAAGGATGATAATCGTTTCGAGTTGTGCGGCGCCGATGCCAGTGATTGGGATCCTTGTACTCCACCAGGTTAGACAAATCGAAGCCAGCTGGCACAGTAATATAGGCATTGGGGCCAGTCAACCTCTTTCCTTCACACTCAATGGGCATGTCCTCGAAAGGCGAGACGTACGGCGGACTTTCGGAAACAGTTGCAAAGGTAGCCGATGGAGCGCTACTTGTCTGTAATTTAATAATTATCATGTGTATATAGAAAGGATCTACATTTAATTACTTGAGTTTGCTTCACAAATGGTTGTGTGTTCACTTTGTCCTTTTCACGATCAACTTCCTGCGTCTCCGTCATACTTTCAGATTGATTACCACGTTTCTTATAAAAGTAATCATCCAATGCAACTGTGAATTCGCGGTGCATCGAACGTTTTTCCCCTTGATTATTTTGTTGCTCAGCAAGCCAAATTTTGGTAAAAGCGTACTTTTGCAACGTTTCCGTGTCGACATTGACATTCTTTGGATCCTTCTTGGTTGAAGGTGTTATATTCATGTTAAACAGATCCATGTCTGGCATTTCCGAATCGCTTTTTAACTGCGACATCAGGTAATGACCTTTTCCCAAGCTCTTCCTCAATGGCTGCGATTTTGGAGATTGATATTTATTTGGGGACACAAAAGACGCGTTCGCATCCAAGCTACATGTGTCAGGTGACTTAGAAGCAGAATAGTCTGACTGTACACTTGTCTTCAACTAAATACAAAGATTTTTCAAATAAATAATCATTTTTAAATTAATATCAATGTATGGTATGTCTACTTTCTTGAAAGCATTCTTCTCGAATTCCACTTTAGTTGATTTTTTTATGGAGTTTTCTACATCGGTCAGAGATTCCAAGTCGGATGCATCGCGATCGCTTTGTGCGAAGGAGTGAAACGAATCATCGTCAACGTCAATTTTTGCGCGATACGTTTGATTATTATTAAAATCCATTTTCTACTTTTTTTCCTTAAATAAATTAAAATTCAAGTTATATAGAGATGAGCGCGTGACTGAAGATGCACCAGACAAAATTACTTGAATCATTAATAAAGCTTAGGACAGGGCTGTTAGTTTTCGATAGTTACAAAAGGCAAGGGGGATTCGTATCAGTTGGAAATTAAATATGTAAAACAAATTTAAATTGAATAAATTCATCATTCAAATATTAAATATATTAAATATTATTGTTCCAATTTATTTCAATTGTATATATAGATTTTTTTCACATGTAACATGTATGCAAAATAAAGTGTCCCATATCAAATACATATATTTAATAAATTTGAAAACAAAATTATTTTAATAATTTAATTTCGGTGGTAGTTTGATTAAAATTGATACATTATAGATGAATATGTAGAATATTTGATTGATGTATAGATAAGTAAACATTAGAACATTTGCTTCCTTTTTTTTTTTAATTTAAATAATTGCAAATTTATGGTATTTATCTATTAAGAGATGCAAATGCATTATCGATAAATCAATTGATGCTGATGTTGTCTGTGGTTAGTTTAAGTAGGCCGCCCCTGCCAGGTAGCCAGTGTTTGGACAAAACAATAATATGCAAATTATGCAGAGAGCTTAAATACTTCTATAGTTTGCACTCAATAAACTTGTAGACAAAAGGCACAGACAATGTGATCAACAACGGAGAGAAGCACACGCACTTGACAGCGGTCATTGTTGGTGTTGCTACTTTGAATTGTTCTCATGGAATTGCAAAAATGAAGTATAGGCCGAATCAGACAGGCAGGTCAAGCCGTTTGCCTGCGTGTGTGTGTGTGTGGGTGGATTTTTATTATCCGGTAATTGTTTGTGCCATTGTTCACACGCTACGATCGAAAAATTACACTCTATGTTAATTGTCCCATCCCCGGGCACGGACGCGGCCCATATGTGAGCCCATTTACATAAACTGCTCTGTAGGCTTCCGAGTGGGTTTGGCTCCGCTCTAGTTTAAAACCACGGCTTAGGACTACGTTTGAGAAAGGCGAAGGAAAATATATCTGCACATACATAGATTATGAGAGATTTGGCATTTATGGCTTGGCACCGGCGACACACGACGCTGAGCCATCTTTCTGCCGACCTTTGTTGCATTCTTCTGGCCTACAAAATATGTTTATTTTCGCCGAGGGATTAATGTAGCCGACCGGCTTCACTCGTTCAGCGAATCTAATACTAAATGCTAATATGGTAACCTTTTTTTCCAACTCTCCCTTTTCCTCTTAATTTATAAAGTGCGTAAAAGTGCAATGGCTATATTTGGCAAGCAGTGCAAAAATGTACCGTTTGCACTACTTGCTGCCATAAAGCGCGCAATATGAATTTTGTTTATAAAGTGACTGATGCCACGCGTAAAACTTTTTTCTTACACATTAGCACTTGTTTTTGTTCGCCGCCACTCAAGCAATTAACTTTCGTTTAGGGATCGGTAATGGTAATGGCTGCGTTATTGTTCGGGTAGCTCCCCATTTTGTGTTTACACAACAGCAATTGGTTGCAAAGACACAGTGTATCTAATTTCATGGGGCACACACAAAAAGCAACAACAAATGTCGAGCCGTAAAATACAACAGCCAAATGCATTAATTACGCACACGCCGCACAACCTGCGACATCTGCCAGACGCCGATGTCGATGTAGACGCGAACGCAGACGCAGACGTAGACACAGTTCTAGCTATTTAATGAGGCATTCAATGCACTTACAACCTTGCGCCTGTCAACACAGCCAGAACGACATCTGTCACCCGTTCGGTGCGCTATAAAACCGCAGCTCGCTGCTGCTGCTCCCTGGTGAGTACAATTTAGAAATCGATTTGGTGGTAAATTGAAATTGTTTGTTTTTTCTATATTTTCTTCTTCTGCTTTTTTTGCTAGCCCTCCTCTGGCCGGAGACTACGTCTGCACACGCCTCCCTCGACGTCCTCTGTTCGACTTCAGACGTGGGTGGTGACGCATGTCATCGTAAACTTCATCATTGGCCATCGAAATAAACTAGGGAAATACAACAACAACACAACAACAATCAACTGCAGCTTACATAACGAAATGTGTCTGTTTTTCCTGTTGTTTCTTGGCTGCTGTTGCCACCGACGCTGAAGCCGACGCCGCCGTTGCTCTTAGTCTCAGTCTCTGCCCATTTCATAAACATCTTTAACCACTATGAGTCTCCAGAGTATTCTCATTGGGCTGCAACCGAATTTCATGCCTTGTCGAGCTATTTAATTGCAAACAAATTATGTTCTGGCCACTCGCTGCTGCGCGCCTCAGTCGCAGTCGCTGCTGCAGCAGTGTAGCTAATGGATGCTGCACCGCCGGCGTCATCTTCGTCGGCTGATGATGTTGTTGAAATTCTTGCGTTTATCTTGTAAATTGGTTGGGATTAATGTTAAGCGGAAGTTGTGATTTGAGTTGCGTCTACTAGCTGCTGCTGCTGTTGCTGTTGCTGTTAGTGCTGCACCATAGATAAAATCAACCCAACTGACTGACAACATATTCATTTACCTACAGCAAAGTGTAGGGGCGTGTTGGCTATGAAGCATCCTTTAGATCTGCCAATTAGCCAAAAGGTATTTAGGCTGTCTGCCCTAAATACTTGGGATCTGCTCGCATTGGCAAGTTAATAATCGAAGAGGCGCCTTGGAATGCAGAGACTTTTATATATTAATTTAGTCATAAATTTGGAAAAGTTATTAATACATATAGTTGTCCGGATATTTGATTTTAAAAATATTTATCTATATCTATATTTATAATTATAATTACCTATAAGTCGAATACTCAGCAGAGACTTAAATTTGAGTTTGAGTTTGAGTTTACTTTGCCTCATTCATTTTCGTAGATGCATATCAAGAGATATATAATATCAAAGATGGTATTTAACAATTAATTTCATATATTATTTCAAATTATAAAATTATGTTTAATGCATATCAAGTTTAGATAATATTGACTAAATATATGCAACGTAAAGCAGCTTTGTCGAAGTAATGATAATATTAAATTCAGCCTCTCTTAATACGGATCAAAAGAGATACAAATTTAGCTCAAATGTAAGCAACAAAAAACAGAAAGAGGCGTGGCAGACACCATAAAATACTCCATTTAGTCCTCTCAATCTGTCTTTTTCTCTGTCAATGGATGCGTCAAACTGAGAGCTATTCGACCTAAAGCTTTTTTTTTTTTTTTTGGTAGGCTCCTAGATAGCAAGAATTTCGAGTTATTTAAAAGAAACCATAAATATTCATGTTTTAAAATTATCGATTAAAACCCGTATTAAAATTCAGTTATAAAATCAGTTTTATGTTCATTATCTAATTACATCCCGATCATCTTAGGAGAAAAAGCCTCAAAATTTTCTATTTAATTCCATTTGTTAAATTAAATTATATCAAATAATTTTTATATTTATTGTAATCTTTTGAATACTGCCTCTAAAATGTTCTATTATATTGAAATCTAACCTAATTCTGTAAATCTAATTCATGAAATATCAATTCAAATCAGCTATTAAATAGCTATATAAAAACATCTTGACTAAATATTACAAAACTTAAGATATACATAGACGAGAGAGATGAAAAGAACCCATGTAGTGAATGAGCTGAGCTACTTACGCATCCCTTATAAATTTAGTTCACTCTTTTGAATGATATCAATTAAATAAAAAATAATAATAATATGTATATTTAAAGATCTAAATGTATTTATTTGTCAAACTTAACATTAGCTTATGGAATAATCAGGCAAGGTTCATAATATCAAAGGCATTAGTTCGAGACGAAGTCAGTTTTAGTTGCAATTAGCTGCCTCCGCCTAGAATGGCAGATATGCTGAAGCCTTTTCGCTTGGTGGGTGCCTCGTGGGGCTGATGACGATGATGATGATGTTGTTGATGTTGTTGTTGTGTTGCTGTTGTTGCTGTTGGCGTTGGTGTTGTCATTGTTGATTCGCTGCCAACATCTAGCTCGGCATCGTCCGTTGTCGATTCTTCGTCTGTGTGCTGAACGGAAATGCTGTGTGGCAGGGCGAGGGCCGGAAGTGCTGGCAATGCGGCTTGCAAAATGGACGTTGGCGGATACAAATGCGACGCCGGCGTCGCTCCATTGTATTCATGTGCGGGACGGCCGAAGTAGGTGCAGGCGAGATCGACCAGCGAGGGTCGCAGCAGCGTCTGCATGTTTTGCTGAAAATGCTGCATGAACGAGGCGGTGGCAGTGGCTCCGGCGCCAGCGCCGCCAGGGGGCGAACCCAAGGAGCTGGCGCCAGTTCCAGCAACTAGCTCAGCGCCATCGAGCGATGACGATAACGAACAGGCGGAACCATTTGATCTCAGGCGCTTAATTTGCGGCCCATCCTGCTCGCTGTTGTTCGATGTGAATGCTGCCTCTGCCGCTGCCGCCGCTGCTGCTGCTGCTGCTGTCGTCGTGGATTTGCCTGGCGACATGTCAAGCGAACCAGAGGACTGCGAATGCGTCTGAGGCAAATCTTGATCATCATCAGTTGGCGATGAAGACATTTTGCGTTTGCAGCGCGACTGTCCCGTTTCGCGGAAGCCCTTGGCAAATGGATTGTTGTCGATCTTCAGCTTCGTGATGCGATCATTCTGTGGAAAGAAGCAAAAGGATAAGGAGTCAATGCTGCAACAGTTGCACTATTGTTGTAAATTGCATGAAATATGACAATTGCCAAAAGGAGACGTCGACGTAGATGTAGACGGAGTCGCTATCACATCATCTTTGAGACAACGGCCACAGTAGCTGGCGTTAAGTAACAGGGCCACTTGACACCGCTGCCAAGAAGTTGTCTACTTGAGCCTTGGAGTCATGACATGACTTGACAACTCTGTGAAGATGATCTTCTGGAAGTGATCACGCTAATTAGAGCCCAGACTGACGACGGACGACTGACAGCAAGAGGACTGGCGACCTGCCGGCGCTGTCAATGGGCCCAGACATAGACAAAAACACAGCAAGAGTCAAAAGGATGTGGCTATCCAACTTCCTAAAATAACAAGCCGAAGCCAAAGGCAACGTGACTGCTGCTCGCCCGGGCACTTGTGGCATTTGTAGACAAAGGGCGTTGCATGCTAATTTGAGATGTTGACCAGGCTGCCCACGGCGTGAGCGATCGTTGCCGAAATTAACCAATTAGTGTGCCCAGTTCAATGAATTGGCAAATTCTGATCTCTTCTGATCTCTTCTGATCTCTCTCTCTCTCTCTCTCTATCTCTCTCTCTCTCTCTCTCTCTCTCCCTCTCTCTCTCTCTCTCTCTCTCTGTATGTGTTTTGCCCTGAACCCATTGAAAATTTAAAATTTATGCAACAGGCAGAAGTAGACGTTGCATACATCATAAAATATATTCTTTATGAGGGCGATGAGCTAAGTCGATATTGATATGTCAATCTATGCGTCTGACCGTCCATATAGATCAGCGATTTCATAAGGCAGAAAGTTTAAAGAGGTGAAATTTGAAATATATGAATATACAAGAATTTGTATAGGCAATACAAGTTTATTATTTTCCATGACATTATCGATACGTATAGTCGATAATTCTTATGATATATGAAAGAAATTTCATCTAACAGAAAAGTTATTCAAGAAACAAGTACACATTGTAATGTTCATATTACAGAGCGTCTTCTTAAGCGTGCATGTATGTGCATGTATGGTTTGCTATATATATATGCATAATGGAAACCTAGAAGGATTGGAATAAGATATCTTTGCTGTGTTCAGGGTATCTGTAAGTCAGACAATCTCTTATTTGGCTCTGTTTTGTTGAGCTTACCTGGTACGCTGTTACGGCCACAAACTCTGTCTCTCCAAACACAAAGGCCTGCTGTGGTGCCCAAGGAATCTGTGCTAGATCTGCGGTTCGAATCACATGTAAACGTGGCTGATACTTGTGCATGCTGGCCAGTACGATCTGCTTGAGAGAGAGGGAGACGACAAATTATAACAGTTCACATTGCACTTGATGAAAGGGAACTCACATGTCCGCTATTGTCCAGCGTATTGTTGGTTAGCTTCACCTTGTTGAAGAGGATGGGCTGTGCTTGCCAGTGAGCGCCTGTCGCCGGGCTGTCCGGGTGAAGGTACATGCGCTGAGGACTCTGTGGCTCGGCGCCGCCAGCTGGCACCCATTGGGAGCCGGAGAACTTGTAGCGGCAGTCGCCAATGGGCACCATTTCGAGCAGGATGCAGTAGTTGGTCTCGTCCTCCAGGCCTGAAACACTCAGGCGCATCGAGGGAAACATGCGTCTGAAAGAATAATATTTGGAGGAGGGATGAGTGTCAGAGAATGAGAGTTTCAAATAAAGTCAACAAGGGCCAAATGAAAATGAAAATGAAATCGAATTGAGGCATCCTTTGAGGGCGTTACAAATATTTAATTGTGAGTTGCTCGTGGCCCATGTAATTAGCCTAGGCAAACGCATCGAAAAAGGCAAACAGAGAGCAACAAATAAAGATCCAGATATCGGGTATATCGCTGGCTCTGTGTGTGTGTGTGTGCGCTGTGCTAACAAGGATCGCTTCGACCCTGCCACAGGGGCGCAGCAGGTGGCCAGTGCGCTTGGCGCCAGCCTCAAAATGTTCTCCTCGTTGTTTAGAGAGTCTCTGAATTTCAGATGTTGTTCTTGTTGTTTTTGTTGTTGCTTTTGCTTTTTGGCAATGATATTGTATTTTTAATGCCTTTTCAGCTTTGTTTTTATTTTTTTCGTATGTGCTCTGCGCGATGATTAATTAATTTAACTCTACTGCGTTGCGTTTGCCTACATTTAATTTGATTCCTTTTCTGGTTTTTTTTTCTGTCTGTTTTTCTTGAATTTCATTAGATCGCAGCGGAGGCAACTGCGACGCATGGCCAAATATTTCGACATTCGTGCGGTTTAGAATTTCATTTTCAATTTGCCCATTTTTTTCATGCTCTGCTTTTGTTGTTGTTGTTGCATTTTTGACAAACGATTTGTAAAGATATTGATCTTTGGCGCGTCCCCGCATAATTAACAAATGCAGGCATTCGTTTAGAGAACAAAAGAAAACAAAAACGAATAAAAGATAAATTTAGCATTATAGAGTATTTTTAGTGGCAGTCAAACAGGTGCAGTTGAAACTATTCGGTAGGTTAGGATCGGGTATGCTGATTGAGATCGAGCATTCAAATTCGATAATAATATCAATCCAAAGCTTTGAATGGCCTTGAAATTGGTACTCGTTATTATTTGAATCATGAATATATATGGCTTAAGCCATTCAAAAAGTGAGTTTTAAGATTTGCCCGAATTATTTATAAATTTACCAAAAATATGAGCACAGCCAAAAGTACTCAAACTCTCCGCCTTTTGCACCATATTTTAAAGAAGAAACGAATAAAGAGTCAGAGAGCAAAAAACAGAGGAAATATCTTTATATACTATATTAATAGATTACATATGGTTTTAATGTTACTGTCTTTATGTTACATATTCTATTCAGAGTCAAAGACTTTGAGTCCAGATTAAAATAAAAATAATAACAAACCTTATTATATTCTAATTAATGAAAGATAAAATTGCAATTGAATTTTTGTGCTTCATGGGAAAAGATATAGGCAATACAACTCTTCAATTTTAAAAGTAATGAACAGAATAATTTTTTAGACACAAGGAAGAAAATGTAATTTAATTTTTTTTATAAAATAATAATACTAAAAAATCAGCATAATAATAAATAGAATTTTTTTAAAGAACTAAATAATAAAGAAAAATATTATTTTGTTATTCTGTTTAATAATTTCCAGTATAATTTTTATATTTCAAAAATAATAAACAGAATAGTTTTTGAAATACTGCATTAAATTTTAGTATTATTTCTTTATAATAATGATATTAGAAAATAATAAACAGAATGTTTTTAAAAATGCCATAAAAAATGTTTACATAGCTTAATAATTAATTAATAATAATAAATAATATAAATTAATTTTTGTATAAATTATAATTTTTCATTATTTTCAGTATACACCTGTTCTCTTCTATTCACATGAAATATACTTCCCATCTGCTTCTTCTACTTTCAGGTGGGTGCCTCCTCAACCTTGCCACATCTCTCTTACTCATTTTACTCCAAAGTGTCAGCAGCGACGCTTTAACGTGATTCACCCGTATTACGCTGTGCATCCGATTGCATTTCAGTTCATTTAGTTGGGTTTGTGTTGGGCCACTCTCGGCGATTCTCATGGGTCGCACTAAAAGCTTCGTGACAGAGAGATTTTATTTTGAAAAACTCATGACATTATACGCTTTGTGATACGCTTTGTTCTATCTATCTATCTTTTATGGTCGTCTGCGCATTTGCCACCCATGCGAACCGAAAACCGATGCAATCTTTGAGCCAGGGCATGGGACAGTTGAGACAGGCAACTAATTAGTTTTTATGAGCGCCACTTGGCGTTGGGCATCCAAAAAGGCAAGCACACTCACACACACACATACACATACACAATACGGTGGCAGTGTGGCGCCTAATCATTAAAAATTCAAATCGATTGATCGCACAACAGCTATAGAGTCGCCATCATTGTCTGTCTGTCTTTGTGGCTGCATTTCACATAAAACATTTTTGATGGGCATAAAAACTATTTAATACGCAGACATTATGAATAATTCATGGCATGTGTGCATGCATGCATGTGTGTAAGAAAGCCAAAGGAGAAAGAGTTAACTGTCTGCAACTGTCCCAAAAGTTTATGCTAATGGAAAGGGAAGCGCCTCTCGGAGCGCGCTCCATGCTCCTGTATCTCGATCTTATCGCCACTTGTGCATCTCGCCGGCAAAAGTGTGAAATTGCTCGTATCTGTCGACAATGTCGACAAGCTGTGGTCATTCTCAATGCCCAACGTCCAGATACAGATACGAAATTGAATAGGAATACAAATTCGAGGGCAAGTGCAGCTGAGGCTGTCTGCAGACAGGCGCCACAATAAAAACGCCGCGAGCAACAAAGATGACGACAAAGTATCCTTGACGCAAAGATTTATGCCACATGCACCAGCAGCAGCAGCAGCAGCAGCAGCAATATCAGCGGCATCAGCAGCAGGTCAATCCATGAGGCATCGCATTCGCTCTCTCCCACCAAAGAACGCCGACCAAAAGGACGTCACACTGGGCTCTCTGTCCATACTAGGCCTACAATAAATTACGATGACGCCACTTTACGCACATTTGAGCAAGTGCCGGACACTTTTAGTTAGGTAGTTTACAACTGCAACTGCCACTCGAGAGAGATACAGCGATACAAGATACAATATCTATGGGCGATTGGGCTAGCGCTTTGATATTCCGTGCCCGACGTTGTTCCATCATGCAAAGAATGCAGCGCACGCGAAGTGGCACTGAACTTGTTCGTTTTACGCCTCACTCGAGATATATGCTGGGCATGCCAACAAGTCTTGATTGCACTCGAATCGCTCGCCTGTACCTGGCCACCAATTTCTCTCACATCCTGTATCCTTCCGCCGCTTTGTTTGCCTGTGAAAATTGTTGTCGCGACGTCCCAGTAAATAATTTCGCAGGCGCCTGCATCTAATGAGCATTTAACAGCGTCGACGTCGATCGTCGATCGTTGGTCGTCGATGTTGATGTTGACGAAGAGGAAGACGACGAGGCCGACGCCTGAAGCTGAGGCTAAGGCTGACGATGACACTGAGACTGAGGCTAAGTGCTGACTGATGAGAGCTAACAGCTCGGCGCTGGCGGCGCTTTAAGTGCCAACGCCATTGGCAATGAATGCACATTGTTTTTCTTTACCCAGCATATTTTTCTCTGGATTTTTTTTTTTTCGGGTATTGTTTTTCACATGCGTGCTAATGCATCGGCTGAGGAGCAGCCACTTTCATTACATTCCAAAAGTTGTTTTGGGCGCGACTCGAAAGGTACATGCGGCTCTTACTTTTTTTATTTACCAAAAATGCTCGAAAACATTTTATTGGAGTTGCATTTCAGGCATATTGATTGCTTAACAGTATATATTTAGTTCGGGCACCTTACCTGCCGCTCTTTGTAATGATCATTTCCGTGCCAATCTGATGAAACTGCTTCCAGAGCTCGTCGTTCTGCAGCGTCATCTCCACGCCGGGCAGCGAGACGCGTGGTGGCATTATCACGTGTCGCGGCATCGGAATGGGCAGCATCGGTGGAAATGGATCTGCATTGAGGGGGGAAACAAATGTGATAAGGTTTGCTTAAGGTATTGAAGTCAAAATAAGAAAATTTATATGCAAAGTTATGCGGAAATTTGAAATTCAAAATCGAACTAAATTCATCGAAAGACAATAAACAGCTTTATCTTTTAAATATAAATCGAGTCCACTTTAACTTGTATATAAATGATGATTTGAATGATTAACTGATAAGTTAAGTAGGCGACGATATCTAATTATGATGACTGGCTCGAATTGGCTCAGATGAGAATTGAATTGGCAAAGTATTTATTTATGCTTAGCTATTAAATAAGTTTTATATTTGGTATTTGAATATTAACAAATTTCTAAACTGCTCAAAATAATGTAGTATTGAGTACTTGTTTTATAAATTTTAAGCTTTGAATTTCTAATTCGTTTAGATCACTTTAAGTTAAAGTTTAACTCAAGATTTACATTATATATTAGATATCACTTTAAGACAAGATTAAGATTATATATTAGATATCAATGATATCTCAAGGTAGGGACATTTATGTTTATTTAAAATACAATGATAGATATGTTCTCTCACTTTTCTATTTAATATTTTAGATATTTTGTGATAAGGATTGAAGCAAGCTTCCATTGAAGTAAGATAAGATAGTTAAGATTTCAAGACAAGAGTAATCCTTTTCTTCAGAAATGTATACAACTCTTAAAATACTGTACCAAGCGTGAGATAAAGCATATAATAGACCATAAACATTTCAATTCAAGTTTATAAAATGAAAAATGCATTTGATAAACAAAATATAGGTAGGTTGAGTTAATATCATATTTGAGATCCCTAGGAAATTCCAACCTTCTCTAAGCCAACAATTTGAAAACTGCGAAACATACTTAATAAACAAATCATATTGAAATTCATAAACTCATAAGCTTTTCTATTTCATAATAGGATGTAGATAGAAATTGTATACACGTCTGATAGCGTATATTTGGAATATATAAAGCAGACTTTCGTTGCACTTGTTTAAATGCAAATTTCATTTAGTTGTTGCTATCATATGAGGGCACACTTTAAGAGTGCAGATTGTTTTTGAAGTGACTTTCCTGCTGCGTTATGGCAGCTCTAGCAGCCGTTATCAGTTACTATTTCAGACGCCCCACTGTGATCTCTCGCATTTGCTTATGCAAAATCGACAAATGCTATTGCCATATTAGCCGGCTTTATGGGCCAGTGGTCATAAAAGCGCTAATAGCGCCAATACCCGCTGATATTGGATTGCAACAAAAACAACAACAACAGTTCCCCAAATGCGACAAAGCCAAAAGTGGCGGCTATTAATGCTAATGATCCTTAATAGTTTTTGTAATGATTACTCGTGCCGCCGGCAATGACAAAATGGCGTTTAGCTAATGCACAAGTAGAGTGCGTGGGCAGGGGGATAAAGCTTGACTTACCCGGAATACGTTGCATTATCTGGTGGCGGTAGATCTCGTGCGCGATGTGCTGCTGCATGCGCAGATCGACCAGTTCGTTCATGGTGATCATGATTTATATAGTATATATATGGGTTTGTATAATATGTTGGTAAACAGATTTCACACTTTAACAATTTGTGTAAGTTTTGGCACAATTCAATCACAGATAACAAGAAAACAACACACGAAAGCTGTCAGCATGAGTTCTCGGTTCTATTGTGCGGGCCACGAGGCGAATTAAATTAGCGTCAATTATGCAAATCACAGCTGGCAAAGTGGCGTAGTTATGGCAAATGTCTCATAGGCGTGTGGGTGTTAATTTGATTATGACAACTGGTTGGGAATTGGAAACGTGTCTCGTTCTTATTTTGTCAAAGATTTACCGACACTCGCGTCTTGCGCTCGCCAAGTTCGCATTTCAACTGAGCAAGTTCGACAAAATGTCGCTGCCACCGCTACCGCCACCGCCGCCGTCGCCGCCGCCGCCGCTGACCGAAAACGAGCTTGACGAGTTCGAGCCATTGATCGACATTACCTGCAAGATCCGTTCCGTTGTGAATGCTGCTCAGCAGCTCAGATCTCGGGCCTCTTGCAGGTTGACCTCAGCAGCGCTGTGATTGGCTGCCAAGAGTAGCTAGCATGCCATCTCTGTCTCACTCACTAAACGCTTGCCCGCTTTGTTAGCGCCTCCATTTTGAAATTGACACCAGGTGCAGACGTTTTTTGTTCGCTTATTGTTAGCTCCGCCCTCAACCGATCGATCGCTTGAGAGAGGCAGCTCTCCCGCTCTCTGTCTCTCTCACGCTCTTTCTAATTGTTTTTAATTTTGAAGTGCGAAGTTGCACAGTCAGCAGCCGCTCCAGCTGAAGCAGACGACCACATGCTCCTCAACCACTGAGGAGTGAGTCTTTGTTGGCATCTCTCTGTGTGTTGGTGTGTGTGTGTATGTGGTGTTGCCTTTTAATTATACACCATGATCGAAATTGTTTTTTAGAGTTTTCCTTTTTTTCCATTTGGCATCTTTTTTTTTATACTTATTTATGCTTTGCCCATTTGTAGCCTCTGCCATCATGGTGGTCCTCTTGTCTTTGCCAGAGTTGCCGCTGCTGCTGCTGCTGCTGATGTTGCTGCCGTTTTGCTGTTCATTTATTTGATTTTGGTTTTGACGCTGCGTCATTCGGCGGCATTGATATGGCGGCATACGCATGTACCCCGAGCACCGATATGGTCTGAATCTCCTACTCGAACACGATATCGAGCTCCGCACTGCAGATGCAGCTGGCTGATTATAGTAGTTTCTTCTTCTTTTTTAATTGTATCTTCTCGTTCAGACCTTTTTGAGATTGACAAAACATTTGTTAAGCTGCGGAAACGCATGTCGTCTACAAATTTGCCGGCCATTCGACTGCATTGGTGCGAAGGCGGCAAACGGGAAGCAGATGAACATTTTTGTATGTCCCATGGCCGTCTTTACGTGGGAGACTTTACAGCTATAGATGTTTAAATATCCAGTAATTGTTATTATTCATCATATATATCATCAATATTAATTAAATAAAAAAGCAATCAAATTAATTTTAATTTAAATAATAAATCAAATTCAAATAATTATTAAATAGCTTCCATATCACATATGTATATATTAAATATATTTTATTAAATTTTAGTTTGCCTATTTTTCATTAAAATTAAATAATAATAAGGTTAACAAACTAATGGTAAGTAGCCTCCTGGCTATATTATCTGATTATTTCGCCATCAACTATAATAATTGTCTTTATTAATTTAGTAATTTTGTTTGCTTAATTCTTTTGAATAATAATACTCTATAATTTAATGCCTATAAAACATTTAAATTACACTAGATTGTTAAATTTTAAAAATTCCAGCATCATATAACACTGTTATAATAACAGTGATCCGCGTCAATGCTCACGTTCTACTCCTGAGAGAAACAGAAAAAAAACATACACTATCGCTCTTACTCTGAGCAAGAGAATTTTGTTTTGTTCCATTTCCGTCTTCGTCTGAGTGTTTGCGTCACAGTCAGTCTAACTGTGTTACTCTTAGAGCTTGTTTTCAGAGTCAAAGAAATACTCAATGGATACTTGCGAGCTCTCACATTAGCAAATGTGAGATCTGTTGGAAACTAATTAATTTAGAAAACTAATTATTGTCAAATTGAACTTTAGCTTTTGTGTTAAGTATACGCCACCTGCGATCGGTACTAACATTGAATTACTTTCGCTTTCAGTGCTAGCTTCTCGCATATCTCAGCCATAATACACGGCAAATATTGCAGCTCCAATCTCTGAGCAAACAGAACCACTTCCGTTAGGCTGGCTCAAGTAATTAAACATTGCCATAGCTTTGGGCTCTTATCTGTGACTGTCCTGCACTACTGCGAAATACTTGAGTTTGCATGATAAATAGTTCTGCGAGCTAATTTACACAGCACTTTACTGGCTGACACATCCACTTGGGCTTATGTTGTGGCAGCCAGCGGCGATAAGCGATAGAAATTAATTTACTATTAGCTGTTCGCTGCTGACTGTTGGCATTGGCGTTTCGCCCAAATTACGTCTGCATAGTATAGATACCCTCTGCTGCCGAGCCGTAGTCAGGCCAAGGCACCACACCGCACCCATATGCGTGTCTGCGTTAATTTATGCCTCGTGTTTTCACATTTGGTCGCGCACGCTTCCGGTTCCTCTTTCCATATGCAGTGGGCAAACAATTAGCCAAAGGTTCGTCTCTTTCTACTGTCTTTATGTCTGTCTGTCTGTCTGTCTCTCTGTTTGAATGCCTGCCTGCCGACCAGCCCGGATCTGGGTCTGCAAGACGAGCTCGCCAATAGCTGTGCAATTTGTCAGCACTAAGCTAATTGGTTTTGCCCAAAATTATCTGCCTGCTGTTTGACTAATGCTCTAGGGCCTACTTCCGTTTCGTACAAGGGGCGGCATCGCCTGCCCAACAGGTAGCTCGTGTTTGTTTGTTCCTTGCTGCATTCCTTACGGCTGACTCAGGCAGGAATGTATTTCATTTAAATACCAAGTTTATCAGCGTGACACGATAATTGACATGATATTTGACTTGATATTGTTGTGGGTAAATGTACAAATGGAAATGGGAAGAAGAAAGCAAAATATCTTCTAAAATTGGTAAATAGCAACATTAAAGCAAATAAATACTACTTATATTTTTTTGCAAGTTTTAATAGTTGAATAAATAATATAATGAATAAAATTGTGTAAATCATATTGTAATTAATAGTTTTAATGAGTATAATAGATATTCTAATCAACATTTATCAATCAACATGGTCTTATATAACAATATTCCATTCGGTTTGTGGTTAGCAAACATTTCTGACCTTCCTAACTTTATTTATTTATTCTGAATTTTTGCAGTAGTATTCAAACTCTAAAATCGAAACTTAATAAAGACCGAAGAATGGATACAGAAATATAATAGAGAATATATTAGAGAATATATGAACAATGTATTCCGATTTTCCGTTTTGATCGGAATAAATACTTCATATATTCTATTTATTTTTCTGTATCTATTATGATGCTAATATAATGAAATATATAAAATATTTAAAAATATTATTATGGGTAATTCAACACAAACAGATTTATTGACTGTTAATAATATTATATAATAGCAAAAGAACATATATTATTGTAGTATTTTTAAATTTGTACATATTTTGAATGTTTATAAGAATAAACTTTTAAGAATAACTAAGTGATTTTTATTTTCTAATTTTCAGCGAAAAATATTCTTTGGCAGTAAATTAAAACCCAACTATAATTCTGAAGAACAATTTAATTTCAACATGATAAATACTTAGCATAAAATTTAAATTATATTATACTTCACTTTGGAATTCGGTTTAAAAGTACTACAAAGAAATATTTATTCAAATATTCATTTTGATAAATAGTCGTTCTACGTTAGTTTTGCTATTGGTAAAATAAGATAAGATAAAATAGATAGAAAAATTGTGAATATTTCCCTTTTAAGCTTGTTGTAAGATACACTTAGTTGCAATAAACAATCAAATTAGTTTCATAATTATTTGTTTTGTTTAAAACACATATTAGCAATGTGGCTTTGAACAATGAGCAATTGTGTTGTGCTATTATATGGAATTTACATATGTATTTGAATTAATTTCCCGCAGCTCCTAGCTTCTCTAGCCATGACTTGGCACTTTGGAGCCTTCGATATTCTAAAATGAAGCGTAAAACTGCGATCAGCACACGCCTTGTTCTCACACGACTATTCAAATTAAAATTAGCATACAACAATTAGACGAAGCTCATGTAATTTTCCATGGAAAATATAACGAATGCTCAGGAGGCAGTACTTTTCCCATTTTATTGCTTTTCATTGAGAGCCGATGCCAAAAGTTATTGATTTAAACTTTTAGCTGCTACTCGATTGTTGATTGAACAAGAGCTCAGCTCCTAACTGACTATTAACGGCAGCCACTTGTTGAATCTACATTGTTACAGCACCAGACATGAGGAGGATAGAGGACTAGCTTCGACTAGCTCAAAGCTTATTTGTTGACGCTCAACTGTCTGTCTGTCTGTCTGACTACGGCATGTAAATCTACTTTTGTATGCAAATTAAGTCACTCAATCAACAAGGCGACAGCAACAACAATAATTATGAATGCATTCGCAATTGAACGATCCAGTTGTACCCTATTCACTTGAGTAGATCCCTTTTTGAGAAATCTTCAGATTTCCCTATTATATACTATGCAATGTAAATATACTTAGATTCATTGCACACTTCCACAGGGTACAATCAGTATTTCATATATCACAATAATCTATCTCCGATATAAATACAGACTTATTATGTAGCAGACACATTTTGCAGGGTATCTTCATTGTAGATCATCGTAAATGACAACTCTGATCGGGGACAGTTAAAAATACAATTTAGCAAGCAAAAGGCATCATAATCATCATGTGGGTCTCGGCATAGCTAGACGACTCCAATGGGGCACAGCAGCCAGCCCACTTAGCTGCGGATGGTACAGGTAGACCTGAGACCTCTGTGCGAGACCCCACAACATACTCAGATATGTATGTCTACATATGTATGTGTATATAATTGAGAGGTGTTTAATCGTGTGTTTCGCTTTTTGTTTTTCTGCACATTCACGACCTATGGCGAGACAAGATTTACCTTTCCTTAACATCCATTGCCTCTGCTCCACTGTCGATTGCTGTTTGCTCTCAAATTATCATAAGCAAATACGGCCCAAAACCGAGCCAGAGACGTACGAATGGACGGAGAGATGGACGGGCGGGCGGTCGGACTGGCTGACTGTTTCGACTTTACGCGCTTCAGACTTCAACTTAAGTGCTAAAGTTGCCGGCGACGCGACGCGCTGAGAGGCGCTTCTGTTGTGTAGACACTTGAGTTATTACAATATTATACATATATTCAGAATTCAAGTGCTACTGGAGAGTAGGTTTTTTTTTCTGGTTTCTTGGCTGGCATTCTTCACAGTCTCTCTGGGGGCAAAAGAATCTGCATATATTTATATATATATGTACATTTATATTTTTCGACAATAATATTTGTTTATTTACCTTCGCTGCTCAATGAGCTGGCACTTGTTCGAACTGGGCCTAGTGCTGTGCTGTGTGTAATCATCACAAAGATACACAGCTCGATTTAAATGTGATCGACCGGCAGCTGGCCTAATCAGCTCGCTAAGTATGGTTTTTGGCATTCACTTTTTCGCTTTACTGCTTAAATCAATTCATTAATATGCGATTTTCGATTCGGTTGAAAGTTCAATGGCCACGCGCCGTCTGTGAGTGTTGACATCAAAGTCGAGTCAGCAGATCGCCGACAAAACAACGTAACAATGGCCCAGATCAAGCAACAAAAGCAGACCCAAAACTCTAAATCGAAATCCATATCTGAGCCACATCCACATCCAAATCCAAATCCAAGTCTGAGTCCAAGTCCAGTAGTCAAGAAATCATTTCGCCTGATAAAAACATCCATTATGCGTAACAATTTGACGGCTTCTTTGGCTACCTTATTTTCTCCACTCGGCTATTGTGTCGGTGTTTTGGCTTTGATTGAGTAGCTAGCTGACCGGCTAGCCGCGGGGTAATTGTTGTCGCACAATCCCTCTCTATATGACTCTACTTCTCCCTCCCTCTCTCTCTCTCTCTCTTTCGTTTTGTTATATGCAATACTCTGTTGCCTTCTTTGTCTTTCATGTTTTGGTCCAGGGCAGCGGGCATGAGTGCGCAATTACAATGCTCTAGGCGGCTTGATAAAAAACTGAAAACGAACAAATCTTCTAAAAACATGTTTGACGTCAAATAGGAAATGCCTTAATCTCTTGCAGCACAGCCATTTCATACTCCAACTCCAACTCCAAGTGCTGCTCCCTTACCCTCCACTATCTTGACTTGTGTTGGACATTTGTTTATGCTGGCCAATGCCTCTTGTATCATCTCTGCCCAGCCCATGGTTATTTGACTAGCTGTAGCATGGCTGCTGCTTCTAGTGACTGTATCTCGACTTTTTTTATTACTTCTTCTTTTTTATTATTTTATGTGTACTTATGGCACTAGTCACTCGTTGACACTTGTTGCCTTAGTACCTCAGTTGTTGTTGATTGCTTTAATGGCGTCAAGACTTTCGCTTTTATGGAGCACTCAGTTCCACGAAGCGTATCTGTCCGCATTAGCTGGAACCTGATTCTCTGCTAGAAATCTGATTGTTGTAAAATGTTTGTATGAATATCTGATAGGAAAATTAAATTGATTAATTTCTTGGATTTTACTTTTAATTTTCTTGACCGAATTTTTAGTTCATGGTTTAATATATAAACAGTTTTTCAAAAACATGCTAAGCCATATGCTAAACAGCTTTGAACCAAATCTTTATTGTTGGTATTACAAAGCTAACGCACGTAATCTACCCTAAAACAAGTAAGAAGGCTCTAGTCGAGACGGCTCGACTACGAGATACCCTGAACCCTGTAAAGAAAATGATACTCTTCTTCTTTACGCACTTATAAGCGCGCGCTCTGCTAACTGCGCAGTTGCTGCCGCGGCTTGGGGGTGGGTTGGGCTGAACTTTGGACGCTTATAACTTCATTTCTAGATGGACGATCTTCATGAAATTTTTAAAGTAGATTAAGGATATATAAATCTATCTATGTGCCAAATTGCAAGTCTCTAGTATTTGAAATGCGTTTTTTCCAAATTGTGGGCGAAGGGGGCGTGGCATCCAAAATCTGAAAATCACGAAATCTGCGTATCCATAATATCTATCTAAATATATAAAGTTAATGTCTCTAGGTGAAACGGTGTAGTAGTTATACACAAAAAACCTAAAAAATGGAAACGAATTTTCGATTTTTTATCGATAATTTGGAAATGGGATGAGTTATCGAAAAAACAAAATAAACTCGTATTGCGTAGGTAACATACGAGTGTTCATGTGAAATTTCAGCTCTCTAGCTTTTGTAGTTTCCGAAATCTCGACGTTCATACGGACGGACGGACGGACGGACGGACGGACGGACGGACGGACGGACGGACGGACAGACGGACAGGGCTCAATCAACTTATTTTTTTATGCTGATCAAGAATATATATACTTTATGGGGTCTGCGACGTCTCCTTCTGCCTGTTACATACATTTCACAAAACCATTATACCCTGAATTCCCATTTTCAATGGGTTCAGGGTATAACTAGACAAGAATCTGACGACACATGTGAGAAGTAGCTACCGGCACCAAGCACCCTAAACCTTAAAATATGGTATACTTAAACAACGATCTTTGTAAAAATGATGGCACAGAAGATACCCAGTACTTAGTGTGGTAAAATGGGAATCTGTTAAGCTAAAACTTTGTTTTCATAAATGCTATGATATGAATCTATGATATTTAATATATGTTATTTTAGAATAACCTTGTAATTCTCAATCAGTTTAGACTATCGGGATGCTACGTTGATAGAACAGAAGACACCCAAGACTAAGCGGGGATACTAAAGGCCTTCAGTTACCTTAGATATAGAATTGAGGTTACAATTATACATGGATATACATATATCTTGAGTCTTCAAATTTCAGTTTTTAAAAAAGATTATAAAATCTATAAGATTATATATGATTCTAATAATTCTCAAGCAATTCAGAATCAATTCTACAGAGTTCTTTTACAAGTCAACATTTGATTCAGAATAAAAATGGTTTCTTCTGGTACATCTTATACTTCCGCTCTTCATGTTATCTAAGGGGTATAACAAATATGGCGTTAAGTCAACAGGGACACGGCCATTACTCAAAGCGAGAACAATTTATGCCACCACTGCAATGGACCTTCTCTTTTTTTTTTGTCAGCCATAGCGTCTCATCTAAGGCGTCAAAAGCTTAAATATTTACAATTAGTCCAAAACACACACACACACCCCCACGCATACATACGTGAATATACATTGTCAGTAAAGAATTTAAACGAGATAAAGCGAAAGCGAAAAGCATGAAAATATTTGTTAAAAAAGCAAATAAATTGCAGCAGATAAAGATCTAATTTTGATTAAAATTTAAGCTTTTTCACAACCTTAGCTGCTACCGTGCAAGAGCCTCCATAGATGAGAGAGCGAGAGCAAGAGCGAGGGAGAGGGAGAGGGAGATAGAGCGAGCGACAGCTGGAAGCTAAGCAAAGTCAAAGAAGAAATTTGAAGATGTCGCATCTGAAATTTATGTTTGGCTTTTTCGCTGACAACTCACAGAGTGAGCGAGAGAGAGTGAGAGAGAGAGAGAGAGAGAGAGAGAGAGAGAGAGAGAGAGAGAGAGAGAGAGAGAGAGAGAGGGATGTAAAAGAACGGTTAAAGCATTTAATAAATTAAAGTCTGGGACGCACGCCTAGCTGCTTATCGCTATCTAGAGTGAAGACGCACAGCATGTTGCTTCTCGTTTTTTATAATTTTCGTGGACTTTTAGTTGGTATACATGGCAAACAATACGGTACTTTTAACACCAAAAACACGGCCACTTTAACAAAGGCCAAGACAGCACAGAAGCGACAGACGCGTAGCTGCCGTTCGAGCAGCAGCTGGCCCTAAGTTACAGATACATTTCTGTTACACGCACACACACACACACACACACACAGATACAGATACTGATACCGATTCAGATATAGATACAGATGCTGCTGCAGAGCTAGACACATGGAGGAAATCCATTTGCATATGAATGTGGCAATGATTACAAATTTCGCTCGTAAAAATGTTTAGTTTTTTTTTTCAGATTTAATTTTTTGGTTTTTGGGTTTTTGTTTTTGGTTTTTTTTTTTACCTTTTTCGGAGGCATAATTAACTATGGATCGATCGAGCGTATGCGTTGCGGTTGCGGCAATTTATAGGCATGTTGTTGTAACTGATTGCGAGATACGATCTTGTATCGGTTTATATATATATATGTATACCTACCTATCTATGTCTATATATATATATAGTCTGCCGGAGTCTGCCATATACGCATGCGCTGTGCCCGTTGCCGATAAATGAGCAGTCGAATAATGTCAATGGACTTTGGTGGGAAAGTGTTGAGCCGTTTGCGTTATGCAGATGAAGCTATTTTATTGAATGAACTGAAACTGAAGCCAGAGCTGAAGCCAAAGCTGAAGCTGAAGCTGAAAGCCGAACCTTTCACAGCCAATTAAAAGCGACTAACAAGATCGATGCTGCTGCCAGATAAGCCAGCACCTAATAGCCTAACTGCATACTTAATAGATTAGCCATGCCTGATTCCCACCAGCACCAGCACCATCACCATCGCCATCGCCAGCACCTTCACCTTCCGCTTACGCCCACTGAAAGACCAGATCAGAGCAGATCCCAGGATCACACACTCGCATCGGTTATATTGCTCTGCCTCTGCCTCTGCCTCTGCCTCTGCCTCTGCCTCTGCGATCTACAGCAACGATCGATCCTACAGTCTCCACTCGGTGATCGGTGCTCGGCGCTCAACGCTCAGCGTCGTTCCTCATCTTGTGTTTATTATGGCGCGTTTCGTTAATTTCTTGGCGCCATCATCATCGGCTGCGACTTCGTTGCCTCCTTCTCCGTCGTCTACTTTGTCCCAGGCTTCTCTCTCCTTTGCTGCGTCATAAAATTAAAACTCTTCACTCCATCATTTTTCGTGTGCGAGTGCAACATTTGACAGGTAAACGTCTGGGAAAAAAAAAATAACTTACCGACTGACCGCCCGGTTAGCGCAGCCGCGCCCAACAGCCTGAATCTTTGCATACGAGGGCTACAGAATTCGAAATACTCTCTGATCTGCAAATACTCTTATCAATATACACTTTAAATATATTCTCACACTACATATACAAAATAATATAATATGTATAGTTAAAACTTTTTGTTTGTCTTCAAAATATTCTAAGTGAGTTGAATATATTATAAATATAGTACAAATAGTTGTCAATATAGAAATATTTCTTATATTCCTCCACATTTCATTGCCTTAGAGTATAAGCGCATCAATGTTCCTCGAAATTCGGGTTTTTTTAAATAAATTAACCAAAACGAAGAAGATTTTTCTCAGCCTTTTGTGTGTTGCTGTTGATGTGCAGTTAGCCATACTTTTGACAGATATATTAGGTAATATTAATTTTTTATATGTGCAGCGGAATGTGGCATGGGAGCTCCCATTATCACCTGCACGCCCAGGAAACTGGGTGTCTGCTGTAGGTCAGAGACAAACGCCTCAAGGAATTAAGTCAATATTTATATGTTAAGCAGAACTTAACTCCAGCCTCCAAAGATATCAGAGAGCAGCACATAGTGGCACTATATATATCAATCTGTAGAAGAAGAACCATTCTTTCCGTTTACACACAAGTCTATTTACCTGTGTTGAACGTGTGAAATTGCATTTGCATATTCAATCAGCGACACAATAAATACGAAATACGAATGCTACATACGAATTCATATAGAGTCGTTAAACAACATTTACATACGAGAATCACAAAATTGTTAACAGCGACTCAACTGCGAGACTTAGAGGGAACATTCGGATCGTTTCACTCTAGACTTTTGCATTCGAATTGAAAGTGTCAACAGTTGGAATTGCTTCCGGAGACGCAGCGACCCATAAGCTTGATTCCCAAATTCAAAATGCAAACTTGAAAACGAATGACAAGAGACTAAATAATAAAAGCAAGAGTCTGTGTGGCTCACGACTCAGATATACCCTGTAATTTATAGTTGAAATTCAGCTAATGCTTTAAGTATATGTAACAAAGAAGTCGAACAATCTCAGCTGCTGCTATTCTGATATTGCTATAAAGTCAGAATTATATTAATAGCAAATCTAGTTAGAGCATCTTCATATTTTGTAATGAGATCCTCTTCGGATATATCAGGAATAGGTTTTGTATGTCTGTCTGACCTTACCAATCTTGTTATGCTAAGAATATTTAAGGATATTGAAATTTGTTTGGGTCTTTAAATTATTTTATATTTTGCCGATCTCAAAGTCCGCAAATTATATCAAAACGGAGGATTATTTGTTGAGTCTCACTTGATATAGACCTCAAGTTAGATATAGACAGAGGAAGAAGTTAAAGATGAATACATCGAAACATGAACTTTAACTATAAGATACAAATATAAACATATCTTAATTTAATGTATTTTATTTTGTATAAATATATATATTTTATATTTATATTTATATTTAATGTCCTTTTTTTCTTAGGCCTATATTAGATATAGATACATAGATTATATCTATATAGATTTATATATTTAGGTCAATACTATCTCTTTTCAAATAAATACAGGGTATTGAAAGCAAATAAACATTAGTGCGCACATTTGCGAACTGTTATAGCCACGATGACTCGGCGAAGGCGTTGAAAATTATTTGCGTGGGCAGATGGAATATTTTGATTTGGAGCTTCTCAGCTATTTTCTACCCCTAGAATTTGTACTAGAATTAACAGTTTGCCCAATTTGGCAAAATAAACTAAAAATATTATTGCGGCAGCTCTTAAAATATCCATAATGCGGCCAACAGAACAGAATGAACGCAGCTCGCACTCTCAGCTCTCTGGCTGCTATCTAGGCTGTAGATTGTAAAGTAGTTGAGACGTGGCGCCACGCGTTGTGGCACAGTTGACATCTCTGGCTACTGCTCCCGCTCTCACTCCTCCTGCTTCTCGTCCAGCGCCTCCTGCTACTCATTGCTGTTCACTTTCGGTTTCCGCTGCTATTGCTGATAAGCGATTGTTGCAGCTGCTGGGCTATGGCTGACTGTGTACTTATCATGTTGTATGCCGCAAGCCGCAAGCCACATGCCTCTGCCCCTGTCCCTGCCCCTGTCCATAGCCATGTCCCGTGCCGCACTCTAATGCAAAACTATAAAAACAAATTATGAGCGATACGCTAAATCAACGAAGTGCATTTAAGCGCTGCTCGCCGCGGGGCCAACGACAATTGAAAAGCAAATCTTTTTGTTGGGAGGTACGTGGCACATTTGACTTAATGAAAATGTTGGCACTACAAGTCAAGTGCTTCGAGGCGCAGTCAAGCGCATACACACACACACACAGACTCACGCACACATACTCGAGCTGCCGCGCTTGCAGCACGCAAGAGAAAAATGTTGGCGCCAGGCGCCACTAAAAAATCTTATGAATGAAGTAGACACATTTTTTGTTGCTTCTCTATATATGTGTGTGTGTGTGTGTGTGCATTGTGTGTGCTTGTCCCAAGCCCCAAGCCATGCCTCTATTGTGCCCCTCCCTCTGGTTTGTTGGTTTGGGGTTGAACGGAATCGCGTTTGAAGTGCATAGACACAGAGCTCGACTCGTGTTGTCTCAGTCTGTCTTCTGTCATTATAATAATTTTCTTAGAAAGTTCTGGCATTTATTAAGTTATTAAAATGAAATTAGAGCCTACTTAACAGAATTCCACAAATTCTTTGCTAATTATTATATTTATTTCGTTGGAAGAACGCACACAAAATATTATAGAGTATATTGACATGACATGTTACTGCCGGCAAGACAAATTTTTGATAATTGATATGAGTAAAGTCTATATTGAATTGGAATATAGAAAATATCCTAGTAGAGTAGTTAATGTAACAAGAAATATCAGTAAGCTCACATGGTTTTCTTTTATCGATTGTTCCGGTTAGCAAGTAAGTAATCAGCTATTCATAAAGGAGAGTTTTCTTTGCTGCTTTATACATTTGAGCATTGAAAGCACTCAAGTTCTGAGTAGTTAGATATATGATTTAATAGCAAAGCCTTATAGTTAGACTTTAGCTTTTGACTTTTTAAACCTATTATATAAATGAATCATAGGATAAGTGATTCCTGTTCATCAATGCAACGTAATGTTTCTGTTTTATTTGGAACAACCAGATTCTTTCGTCCGCATAGGATATGCTTCGCATATCGTGTTTCAAGTTTAATATGTAAATTATTATAAATTTAGATACGTGATCTAATCACAGGTTTCTCTTCCATTAATAATATCCTTGCTCACATTTCCCACATTGTGTTGGGTTATTCGAAATTGTTTTTATATCTTGTATTCATATTTTCGTTTCTATTTCAAATTGTTATTTCGATTGTGGAAACTATAATATTTTTATAGCTTAATGTCACTTTAAATTTTTAATAATTTTGTAATAATTATTTTTACGTTTCCATTAATTCTATCTATCTTATCAGGGTTCAATAATTATCACTGACCAGACATGGCTGTGAATTGGGGCATAGTGGGTCAGGCTATGAAAATAAAATAGCTCCATAGTATTATAAGTCGATTTTTATGTCTTATTTATTCTGTAAAATATCTCTATTTAACTTTATCTTTGTATTAATACTCGTTTTATTAATAATTCTTTAAATAATAAAACAATAATATTTTCTAAATCAATGTACACAGATAAAGAATGGCTCTCTTTCCATTTATCCATCTGGTCTATCTACTTATGCATATCTTGTATAAAATGAGAAACGTCATGACGAAAGTATTTTTTTGTATATTCCCTCTTAACACATCCTTCATACAATACATTTATAATAGTTAATAACTAATTATGGTCCTGTGTGAATATAAATATTCAAGATGTGATCCATAAAAAAGAAAATTAATTTATTGGAATGCTTCTATGTATATGGGGTCAACCAGAATTCATAGTAAGTATTTATTGGTACGCCTTTAGCGCCCTTTATCAATCGCATTTATTAGGGACTTTCCAAGACCAATTCCATTCCGTTTTGGGCTACCTGTTGATCGGCTGGCTGGCGAGTGAGCGTGCGATCCTTATTAAATCCACGCACTAAGAGCATTAATCACCATTTTCACGCGACGCGCCTGTCGCGCGGCTAGGGGAAGGGGAAAGAGCAGGAGGCAGACGTGGCAGAGGAGGGAGGTGAACGTGGTGCCTGCGGCGAGTGCTTCCTGGAAAAGTGCAGCGCCTGCGCCGCCGCGTGTTGACTAATGACGCGCATTTAGCAGCGATTAATGAATTTTATGGGCCACCATAATTTTATGGCACATCAACTGGGCCGTCGGCCCGGTGGAAATTCCAGCGAATTTCCCAGTGGCCGGACCATTGAAGAGGCCGGACTCGAAAAATGAAAAGCTGCAGTCTGCGGTTTTATTATCCTACCTGTTCGCCCGGCTGGCACCGGCGTTACGCGTACAATGGCCAAGGTACTTGAGATTTTATGGCCACATGCACACGGGCAGCGGGCACAAGGCGTCCTCCGTCTCGACATACTCAAGAGCGTATTCAAATGCATTCAGTTGCTAATCAAGTGCTCGGGCCGGTTGTGTGCCGTGCCCTTAGGTTTGAATAGGGCGTTTGTATGACAGCTAATGTCTCGCATAATAGAAATCACCTACTTAAGAATCAAGTGCAAATTGTCCAAGCCAACCCACTTGAGACTTCAACTATGGAATCTAGATCACTCTACACATGCATACACACATGCACACACATACACACATGTATGTATGTGTAATCCTTGTATAATTGAAACAAAATGCAATTTGTTTTTACAGTTTGTCGCAGGCTTTAAGATCGATCCCATTTTTGGGTTTGTTTTCATTTCACTACAAGATACAAGAGACGAGAGACAAGAGATAAAAGACGGGAGACAAGAGACAGAGCATGTCGTTTGTTGTTCTCAGCAAAGATTTGCTCAAAGGATTTGCCTCTGCCTTGGTACTGAACCGAAACTTCTTTCTTTCGCATGCGTATGGCTGCAGTCTCGTTTGGTTTATTTTTACTGCTGCTTAAACAATTTTCGCTTAAATTGTTTGTCGCAAATGGGATTTGGGTCTACCACAAGAGGTTTGGTTAAAGGATAACAATCATTTTGCCATTGTTGACAATTTGTGATCATTGTTCACCCAAAAGGGGGACAATTGAAGGAATGTTGTCATCTGTTTGTCTAACTGTTTACTTTCGTAATGGATCCTATCCAAACAGCTGCCAGCGATCACAATTTTGATCTTGGAGCGTTTACAGTGTAACAAACGAGAAACTATTTTGATGAATATAGAAATGAAAGATATATTTAGGCAGGACTGATTTGGTCCAATATTGCAAATGTCCACGGAATTAAAAACAAAATAATAATAACATATATAATAATATAATAATAATAATAATATATATAATAATAATATATAAAATAATATAATAATAATAATATATATAATATAATATTTAATTGGCGTTACTATGAACCTACTTCAGAGTAAAGCAAAAATATACCTAGCCCGTAGGCTTACCTTACACTAAACATATTAAATTAAATTTATAAGTCGACGAATTACGTATTTTGAGACTTTAACACTTACAAAACAAACCATCCAGCAAAATAGTCATTAGCCTTTTATAATTTAATTAATATTTCAAGTACGAGTTTTTAAAGTACTATAAATTTATGGAGTTATGGTATTAAATTCTTTCATCAACATTATTACTATACTATATGCCTAAGAAGAAAAGAATACCTGCACTTTTAGATATAAGTCCACCAGCGCTTATGAAATACCTACATTTATTATTTTATGTTTAGTTATTATTTTATATATACATTTTTTTTTTATTTTTCAAAATAAATGTGTTTTGATCTATTTTAGCTTAGAGTTATAATGGACATTAACATAGAAGTGACTGTTGTATGTGGGTTAAAGTTTTGAGTGAGAATAATGTATGATGTTTTGGGAAGGAACAAATATAATATTTACAAATATTTTTGTTCTTTAGAATTCGTGGAAGATCAAAGTTGCCTTGATAAGGTAAATCAGATCATGTTGAATTGGCTAATAGTCGCACTTCTTTCTTTCTTATACCTTTCCAAGTTTCATAATTGATGAGATCACGTGGTGTACTGATCGTCAAGGTGGATTGCCAGAGAGTCGCAGCTTGATCGATTCAGCGTCATTGACCAAGCCATTCACTAGCAGCAACACTAAATGTCGATCATATTCTGTGAGGAGAGTATCAGTAGAGTATGCTAAATGAATATATGTATATAGTGGATATAAGAGACTTAATCTCGTTATCAGTTTTCTCACACAAACTAACTTTCATAAAGTCCATTAAAATGTTCGAGCGTAATTAAAATGCTTGTTCACATGCTGTATACACAGGCTGTTTAAATTTTCCCAGTCCAGGCACTTTTTATCCATGATAATCACGCCCGTACTGCTTCTTCTTCTACTACTTCTGATTTTTTTTCGTTTTTTTGGTAATGCATATTCAGATCTTTTCGGCATACCACAAACGATTATCTGCATCGAAGCACACTCATCGAAACGCGGCAGCGTCCTCTTCTTTGGGCACTGGACAGAGACAGCGCCGAACAATGGCAGCGGTTAAAGTACAAAGCATCGCACTTTATTAACTACTTGAGATTAAGCCTGATAAAGAGATAATCCCCGACGGTCGGCAACTAAACTCAAAGTGCACCGCATACTCCTACAATGTGCAGAGTAAGAACTCTCTCTGTTCAGGCAGAGGTAGATAGAGGAGAGAGAGAGAGAGAGGGAGGCAGAGAGAGAGTTCCATTTCGGTAGCAGTGCCAGTGTAATAAGCATAACAATATCGTTGCCCGCCCAATTGACAAGCCAGACCGTGATAGCTGAGAGACAGAGTCTGAGATATCTGGAGCGCTGCCGTGTAAAATAGATCACAGGTACTGTTGCTGTTGCTGTTGCTGCTCAGGTGAGATCAATAGCAGCCAGCCAAAGACATAGATGAGGCTTATCGCTTGTATTGACGGGCTACCGCCTCACATCATCTCAACTCACCCCGCCTCGGAGCCAACCAGACGTAGCTGAACCATCCACACGTCACTGCACTTTTGCGTGGCATCGCATCTCATCATTCCGTCAGCTCGGCATTCCGACAGCCCAACATCGTTCGCTATCGGGCGCAGCTGTCTTTGATCAGTGTAGCGTAATTTTAAGCCAAATTGGGCAGCCTTTTGGTGCTGCCGCGTTGCCTTAGGCCAATGGCTCTTGGCCTCATGCTGAGCTCTATTCGTTGTCTCCTGTTTGCCGTTTGGTGCCAATGTCCTGGTTCCTTTGGCGTTGGCTGCCGCACTTTTTCAATGGTTTAGTGTGAAGTTGTAACATCTCCTATTTGGGGTGGCTTTCCTTTACTCTATTCTCTCTTATTCTCCCTTCTCTATTTTCTGCTCTTTTGAGGCGTGGAGCTACTGCTGTGTAATGGGATTTTGTTTTGATCTATTGTCTATTCGCATATTTTATTAGAACTTATTGTTCCTTAAATTTTTTGTGCAATTTGGAAATAGATCATGATTTGTATCATCTTTGTCGTGCAGGAACATATATATTGTAGTATATTGCAAAATTTCGTAATGGCAAACATTATTTTATTTATTTTAATGATCGATTGATCAATTAAAATATTATAGAAATAGTTGATCATGTTGATAAACGTTTGATTCTGCCAATATTTCAACTTAGCTTGTCGTCCTAATCAAGAATATATCAATTTAACGGGGCTTGGCTCGCATTATAATCATCATACTGAATGGGCTATAGACATCACAGTAACATATAATATATATATTTTCTATAGAATGATATGCTCATGTATCACATATGGAATAAATAAGGCAAGTAAGGACAAGTATATTCTCTTCTAAGGTCTAACTTGCTGTTGATCTTCTCTACTGAATCTATTTAGAACTAAGTTCAGGTTGAGCACTTTCTTTTTGGTTTCCAATAATATGTTTTTTAAATAAAAATAAATAGTTTTTCATACTAATTGAAATGTAAGCGTCAACTCTGCATTAGATTATTGAGCATTCGTTGAGAGAGCTGTAGCGATGCACTGGCTCTGCTGGAGGAGGCCAGAGAAGCGAGTCTTTCGTTTGCGAAAGGCCAAATGAGGCATGACAACGCTTCAAGTGTTTATGCAAATGCATTTTAACACCTTGCTGCACAAATATTATCTAACTGCTCATAATAATATTGATAACTTTTATAAATACCACAAGATGTGTATGCTGGAACGAGGACGAGAGACAATTTAGAGAGACGGGTATAGAGACTAAGACTCAGAAGAACTGAGTTCAATACATATAACTGTGGGGTAAACGTGAGGCGTAAATTAATTCTATTGAAGTCGCTTAGAGTTCCATGAAACGGCAGCCGGGCCCGGAGAGAACGACAGCCAACGGATCGCAACTGAAGCGCTGAACAAACAGTTTCATTGGCTTGAAAAAAAAAGTGTTGAATCTGTTGCTGCTGCTGTTGATCGTTGCTGCTGCTGCTGTTGCTGTTGCTGTTGCTCGTTGTGTTTACTTGGTTGCAACTTGGATGACCGTGTCGTGAATTGTGTTTGTAGACGCAGCCGGGCCAAGCTCATTATGCGATCGCGTTAAGCTGTGAAATTTATTGTTTGTCTAGCCATAATAGGGGGGCAACAACAGCAGCAGCCCGAGGAGACAGAGCAGCCAGAGCAGTCAGAGCAGTCAGAGCAGCCAGAGCAGCTACAGCAGCCAAAGTTACGAGTCTCTAATCTCCGACTATTGACAAAAACTCAATACCAGTAGTTGTTGGCAGTTCGCATTGGCATTTATGAATTATGGAAATGGTAACTACGCTTAGAAGACGCCACTTTATGCTGGTCAGATGGAGCTCGGACTGCTATTCATCGACTCTGACTCGGACTCTTCGGGCGAACAAATGTTTTATTAATGAAACGCTGATCGTCAGCTGCATTTGTTTGGTGTGGGCAGCAGCAGCGACGTTGGCGAGTCTCTAAGCGAGACAAATTACCACATTTCAACACATACTCAAAACTGGCGCTGGACCTGCCCCCTACAGCCCATGTAAACGGTTGCAGACGGAGTCTGGGTCTGCGTCTGTCTCTGTGTCTGAGTCTGTGACTCGGGGTTTGAACCAAGTGGCCCTTTTGGCGCCCATTGCAATTGTGTGGCATCGGCTATTGTTGTTGTTGTTGTTGTTGCCTTCTTGTTTCAGCTTTGCTCGTTCGGTGGTCATTAATAAAAATGTTTTTGTTGCTTTGGGTTAACTCCCATAAGCCATAAGAAAAACAAACAAATGGACAGGCGATCGTTGGATAGTTGACTGCCTGACTGGGGGGCCAGACACGTATAACCATCGAATATGTATATAAATATATGTATATATATGTGCCCAGACCCCTACTTTAGGTCAAATAAGCCAAGTCAGCGACGTGAGCATGAATCAACCTGTCAAAAGTCTCGTTAACGCCAACAGCAACGATTTTCGTTGTTTGGCCTTCTTTTGTTTTTTTTTCGGCAGGGTCACAACGAATATGCCATGAGCTACGAGAGAGGTCTACAAATTTTAGAAAAATATATTCAAGCTACAGCTAAAAAGATATAAAGTTAGCTTTTACATACACTCTGCTTTCCTACTTATTTCTATACTTTTTGCAAGTGTTGCTAACGAATCGTTAAGTTCCAATTCTGCTCTCCTACAAGACCTCCAAACCGCTTGAAACCCTAAGGGCCTGCCAAAACCTTTGTACAGCCCAAGAAGCAGGAACAACAACGCAACGCAACAGAACACAATAACCATAACAATAAAAACAAAAGCTGGGAGGGAAATTTCATTAAATGCCACATTTGAGGCAGCCAAAAACTGGCGCCAGGCACAGCATCAGCATCAGCATCAGCATCAGCAACTACAACAACAACATAGTCCATATCCCCATGTTCACATATAATCTCGACAACGGAACGCAACGAGAGCACGAACAAATAAGCAGCAATTTCTTCATGTTGCGAGCAAATTTGGCTGGAATGCGGCGCACGGCTGATGTGGGCAGGGCTGAGTCGGCAATGAAGTGCGCCGTCGCGCTGCTAAACGATCTTGCCACCGCCCGTCCACACCATGCCACACACAAGCATACACATAGAGAGTGAGTGAGTGAGTGAGAGAGAGAGAGAGAGTGAGAGAGCTGGTTAAGGACCGGGGCACACGCACGAACTACGAACTTGAAGCGGAGCCAGTTAACCAGGGTCTGGACTTTTGGGCTCTGGGCTTTGGGCCCTTCACTCGACCTGACTGCCGACAGTCGACTGGCGCTATCGTTGTCTGGGTCTTGGCCAACTTGATGTTGTAGCTGTTGTTGTTGCAGCGACTGCTGCTGTGCCCACACCGAATTCAGAGGTGCAAATACGTTCAGACCAGTCTCCAATTTGTGCTGGCAACTGATTATTCATGGGCCAAAGTTGTTCCACAGTTGTTATATGCTCATGTTATCATACCCATTACCAAAATTGGGAAGGGACTGATTGCTGATGATTTGAAAATATTTGCCTAAAATGTATTTGCAAATAGAAAGTTCCTAGAATGAATATAGTTTCTAGTATTATGGAATATTTAAAATGTAGCAATAAATAAATGATAAGTAAAATAAATAATCAATTATATGATATTGGCATGGATTAGTTCAAATGGAACCCTTGAATTTTTAAACACTTAATATTGATAAAATAAATAAATATTAAATTAATGCTATATTAAATATAATTAATACAGCAATTCATCTTCATATAATTTTAATACAAGATTTGTAGCTCTTCAACAAAATGAATATTATACTTTATATATAGATCGCTCAAATGAATACGTTTCATATTTTCGATAGTTTAAAATCTTAATGAAATAAATTTTTTTTGAAATCCTTTGTATAAATCAGGTATAATGAAGATAAGTTTGAGGTCTTAACTTTTCCTTTAAATATAAATTTTATTAATTTTCTCAAGAACATGTCATGAAATGTTTTTAGGTCAACTGAATGGGTTTGGATACAAAAATCCAATATTTTAAGATGCTGTATATATTTTGTTCTATAACAATATTTTTGTACTAGGATTTCACTCTATAGAGAACTTTAAAATTTGATTTATACAAGTTAAGCAGAGTGAATCAGTGTAACAAATGCCAAATGAATGTGTGATAAATTAGAAATCATTATAAAGAATTATAAATAATTAATAAAACTATTTTATTATAACAGTGCAGATTGGAAATTAACAAACGGAATGCATCAGTTATGGTGAAGAGTATAGTTTGTAAATCTTTTAGAGTGTTGTAACGTTCCTATAAGAACAAGGCTTAAAAGTAATTTATATATTTATACTGCTGTAATAGCATATAATTTAGTACATATTCAATACAGGGTATTAAATTTTCGTTGTTTTTTAAAGAGCATGCTATCTTGCTTTTACTTGATGATGATTTTACGTTTCTGGCTTTCTGCTCTGCTCTTGTCGCTGTCGTTGTCGCCGTCGTCGTCGCCATCGTGGTCGTGGTCGTCGTCGTCGTCGAAGAGGAAATGAAATATTTGGCTGGCATAAAAGTTATCATTTTATTAAAAAGCAGAGGCAATCAACGCATTCACATATTAAAACCGATTTCCAGTCGACTTGTGGGATCTTGAGCTGAGAAATACAGAAAGGCCAGAGGAATCACGATAAGTTTATAGGTCGCAGCACACAGACACAGAAAGGGAGAGGGAGTAAGTGAGTAAGAGAGAGAGAGAAAGAGACCGAGAGAATGAGAGAAACTGATTCATTTGTGTGTTGGGTCAGTCGACATGCGACTGCTGGAGACAGGGGCGTGCTTGAGAGAGACGTCGCGCCAGTCGTCGGTCTCGTCAACTGACCAACTGTCTACACAATTATCGATATATATAGGATAAATATGTATGTATGTTATGTGGGCATGCCGTTAAGGGCTTGTCCTAGTTAAGATGGGAATATGTAGTAGGCGGTTTGGCAGCATACATGTGTAATTTCTGGTTCTGATTGAAATAGTCTGGTTAAGAGTTGATTAATGCACAACATAAACAATGCCAGGATGAGATCCAGTTTCAGTTGGGCAACAAGGCCACATTCAGTAGGCGTTGTGTGTGCCTGTCTCTCATGTCGAAGTGCAGTTTCGTGTCAGTTTTAGCTATTTAGTAGACTTTCATGAGTCTAGACATAAGCGTTCATTGCTCTAGCGTTAGCAGAGTTTTCCAGCTATCAAGCGCTGTCATCGCATCTCAGCTTTCATAACTCAATCACGTCCCATAAAAAGTCATAAACAACTTTGATAACCCCACGGCATTTAGTCGGGCTTCATAAACTGCCAATATAAATGTTTAAATTAATTACAGTCTTTCCATCAAAGACATTATACTGTCCATGTGGGACAGGTCAGTGGCCAACAGGACCCACCGCGCGTCCACAACTAGTTGACTAGAGCTGGGGCGCTGTGGGGCTGCATGAAAGCCAAAACATTGAAATCCAATTAAATGACTATCATTAAACTGCCAGCATGATGGTGCCACAAATCCATTTTTAATTGCTTATTTCATAAAAAATAGAGAGAGAGAGAGAGAGAGAGAGAGGCGCTGGCAACAGGTACTCCGCCTAGACAGAGGTGCATATTATCATATTAACGCGTCTGAAACCCTAAAAAAAAAGCTTTGTTTCCCGCAGCCCATGGCCATCAAACGGGGCCCACACTTTATTATTGTGTCAATGCAGTTAACAAACAACAAATGGACAGCCCTGCCCCCAGCCAGTGCACGAGAAGAGAACCAACTGAATTTTTGATTGATGTCCTTGGCAGTCAAACGCTCGCCTAAACGGCTGCAATAAAAAATTTACCACGTTTGGGGCACAGCGGGCGGTACGTTGGCGCCAGTGATATATTTCACCCTTCTCTGATATGACTGCGAAGCATCGGCCACAAGCCGAGCGACCAAAAGAACTCCAAACTTGCCTGAGAATCTCCGAGGCAGAGGCAGACACAGAGAAAGAGACAGAGACAGACAAAAAGACGGAGGCGACATTCGCTGCACAGTGATCGCAGCCAGAGACAAGCAAACGGATTGGAAACGGAATATAAAAAGTTGGAAATGTTAAAATTTAATTATGGGTTCAGTTTTTGGACTCTCAGCCTGATCACATGCATACACATACATACATACATATATACAAGTATATGTATCCATACCAATATGAAGACAATAAAACACTGTGTCCAAGTGGAGAAAAGTCAACAGAAATTTGTTTTTAATTTACAATTTAATATGCGTTATAAAAAATTGGTCTCAATGACGAGCTATAAATATTTATGAAGGCAGCGCCAGAAAGGCAACGGCCAAAGGAATACCAGCTCGACTATATAGTTTCACTTAGAATTTCCGAATGCTCTACAGGATCTACATTGAACAGAATATGTGCTGAGGAGACACACATAATGGATAACATTAAAATAGAGCCGCTGTGATGTGTGATCATCAGTTGAAGTTATCATAGCAAAAGACTTTAATGAAAAAGTTGAAAATGTTAGAAATGCCTAATTGAAATATATATGAAAAATAATAAATAATCTTATAATGCATTGTAAATAGTTAATTACAAAAAAAGTGTATATGTTGATTACTGGATGTTTTCTACTTAGATGATAATATTATTTAAATTTCCCTAAATTGTTTTCTATGACAATTTAAGAATCTTTTTATATTCATATATGTTTAATATATATTTAATATAGGAAATGTAACATATTTTTTTTTAATTTATTTCCCTCTTTTTAATATAATTGTATATATCAAATTAATATATTAATATTAAATAATATGTATAAACATTGTCATATATCCTATGCTAATTATGAAGATAACATCAAATATCAGGAATGCAATATAAAGAAAGAAAAATGCGCAGTGAAATAGAATAAATTGTTCTATGAAAATTAAATTTGAATATTTCTTGTGTTAGTTATATATAATACTTGATATAGTTAAATATAATTTGTTATAATTAATAATAATAGTTTCAGTTGCAGTTCTCATTCGCATTCGTTTCAAAATTCTTGTTATAACGAGAATGCCCCACTCGAAGATTTCTCACATGCAACTGGACACACTCCAAATTATTTGTCAAACATTTCGTCTCGACTCGTTCCAAATACTAATGCCACACATACTCAGAGACACACACACACACATCGTGGGGCTATCCTAACTCGCCCAATTGCTGTCCGCTTAAATTGCCAAACTTGGTGCAATGTGGACTTCATGAGCTCCATGTGAATGTGGCTGAGGCAGTAGCTGTGGCTGTGGCTGTGGCTTGCTCGTCGACTGTTTTGACATCTTGGGGCGTTTGTTGTCACCACGTTTGGGGGGACAGGGAGTCTGCGCTACTCCGACTGCAGCTCATTATTTATTATGAATTCTATAAATATTAATGGATTTTTAAATGCAATTATAACAACTAATTAATAATGTGCATTTTAAATCGTCCCCGGCGAGCGAACACGGTCTGCGCCACCGTCTCCATTGGAGCATTTGACGTATTACCTGACGTATTTATTGCATGTTTTCTCGCTTCGACTTTGGTACTTTGTGTGGTGTGTTGACTCTACCCTAAATGGGGGTATAACGAAAATGTTATGCAATGCGTAAAATCTTTCAGAGATGAAATTTATATTTGGTTTATTTTGTTGATACTTAAGGTAGTTTTTTCTTAATTTAAAATTTAATAATCTTGAAGATCTTGATATGCCAAGATATAGTTGTCATTCATTCATACTTACAATTTCTTGTAAATATATCTTTATGAACCTAAAGCAACCTCAATTAACTATAGATCAGTAAAATGTGTGACTAACAAACATTTTATTATCTTTATAATACATGATTTGCAGAGCATTTCCAATTCGGTTGCTAGAATGTCACATTATTTTTTATGCATTTGTTGCTGTTATGAAATGGGCAGCGGGTCCAAATGGAGGTGCGCGAAAAAATTAAACGAGAATGTCTGACAGAATTTATTTTAATTAGTGCGATGAAGTTGTGAGTGGCATGCTAAATGAGGGACGGCCCAACTGGCTGGACATTTGAGATCAGCTCATGGTCGAACGGGTCCATGCAAAACGATTGTCAAATGGCTAAATGGCCAAATGGCCAGTGGCAATCGTTGATCAATGACAAACTCAAGCTGATCGCAGCCGCCCTAGCATGACACAAAGATCACAGAGTAGAAGGCCGCCAAATGCTGTAGCAGGAAGAGACAGTAAACGATCGCTTGGCAGAGATCGCGATCGCGATCGCGAACGCGTTTGCTATTGAGATTGAGATTGAGATCTCGTATCGATTACATAGATCGACTTCTGTGCTCAGGTCAATTGCCGCTAGGCCAGCGCAAAGAGAAGCCGCCGCCTGCGACGGGTCGGTCGTGTCGCGACGTTGTAATCGATATGGCGAAACGCTGGCAATCGATACCACAGGCCGGGGAATGTATCTTAAGTAGCAATGTAATGTGTCCAGATGCCGAACTGCTGATAACAGCGCCCTGGTGGCGACGTCTAGATGATCACTGCGATCGGCAGCCTCATCTCTCTCGGGCCTTGGCACTTGTGGGCGCCTGGCCATAATGCATCTAACAGATACTTATGGATTGCTTGCTGATTTTGTGACAGGCTCTACCCGGGATAGCTAGCTAAAGTGGAGCCTCACAACGTGAGAATCTCAAATATGTAAAAAAGTGGAAAGGAAATGGGAGAGGGCGAGGGCGAGAGAGATGGAGGGGGCCATTTCTTTTGGGAAAAGGTTGAAGCGATCGATCGAACGATCGAAACAAACATCTTAACAAATTATAATGCCTGGCACTGGGTCGAGCGCTCGGTGGCTCATCGTTAAGTATCTCAACTAGTAGCCGCTAGGCAGCCACGAGAAGTGATCATCTCAACGACAGTCCATCGATCATTCAAAATCGAGTCTGACCCATGCTGGTGTTGCTTTTTCAGATTCTTCTCTTTTTTTTTTTTTTTTGGCTACACTTTTTTCGTCTTTTAGCGTTAGCGTGGTAGAAAGCGTGATGGAAAATTAAATCATCGTCGATTGGCTTGGGTCTGGGCTGTTGTTGTTGTTGTAGTTGTTGGTTTTTATCTTCAGTTGCCCTAATGATGCCCAACGCACCTTGAGCTGCAGCTTAGTATTTACCCAAAGATCTCTATCAGCGAGTTAACTCGTTTAGCATTTAGTTGCAGGCGCCTAAAACACAGACTGGAACTGCGACTGGGACTGGGACTGGGACTGGGACTGACAACTTATCGCATAGTTTGCATCTTTATGCTTGTTTTTCTCAGGATTCGGGGCTGGGCAACGCCTCGCAGTGCAGCTTATTAGGCGCAGTCAGTGTCGTTTATATCATTTATATTATTTTATGATGCTCTTTTTGTTGTTTTCATAAATTATGTGTAACTTGTTGTAGTATTTATTGATGCTCGAGCGGACAGTTTGCCGGTGCAGGTGACAATCCAGAGCCACGGCCTTTCCCTGTGCATGGGTTAATTAGGGTTATCCATGATTTATTGATATGTTGTGCCTCTAGGGGCAGCATCAAATGCAACCTGCCCACTGTCTACCCATTGATTATGGCTACAATAACCACAATGCTGATGGTCTTTTAATAAACGCATTTTGTTGGCTATTTATCCATGTCTACAAATGTATTCATATACGTATATTTTAATTAGCCCTCAGATTTGACATGGTCTGTCTACAGCCCATGTGGGTAGTCGCCTGCAGCTGCTGCGCTGCAGCGCTGCTGAGCTTCTGATTGCTTTAGCTCATTGGCCGCTTCCAGTTGCCAGTTGGCAGTTGTCTAACGGTAGCTGGCTCAAATCTCTTATCACAGCCAAACACATGTCGCCCGGCAGCTACTGTCCAAGCGCAGATGCACAGTCGGCAGATAGCGACACTCAAAGGACTGCAGAGGATCTCGACGGCTGGCGGCTGGCGCCAAGCGCTCCTTGAGAGTGCCCGCAGCCAGCCACTTGTCGCGTCGCGCGACAAAGGACAATAGAATATTATTGCTTCAATTGGCAACCGCTCACGCTGCAGGTACAAGCCCGCAGAACATCTCAAGTTGAATCGCTTGGCTACAGCTCAGTTCACACCATTGCCGAGTCGCCTTTCGCCTTTCGCCTTTCGTCCTTGCCTCAGTTATTCTGTTCGCTCTGTGGGCGTTGTCACTGTCGCGTCACTGTCGACGACCTTGCCCACTTTTGCCTTGCCGATTGCACCGTTTAGTGACGCAATTACACCTGACTCAACTAGTCTATTCGACTGATAAGCCATAAAAGTGCCCAGCTGCTGCCCAGCATCCAGTAGTCCAGTCGACTGTCTCGGCCTTTTGTTGCCGATATTCTTTGTCGGTTCGCTCTGCAAGCAGGCGTGAAACGTTACGATTTCATATCTTTTGTTCGCCTGCCTTTGTATTTTTGTCAAATAAAGTTTGCACTGGCTATTTGTACAAATATTTTATGATGCACTGGCGCCTGCCGTCCCATCCAGTAGTCTGGGAGTGAATCTGAGTCTGTTGGCTGCTTGGTTGGCTGGCTGCTTCACCGGAAATATGCCGTCTACGCTGTCAAAAAGTGCTAATTTGGCCGAAATGCGCCAAGCGAACGCGCATTGCGTTTAGCTGGAATCCTTTCTAGTCCGTTTGCAGTGAAGTCAAGCTCGAAATTATTTGCTTGCTTTCGTCGTAGCGCTTGAACTGAAGTGCAAATTGTATTGGAGACATTCCCATGAAAATGTCGCCTTTGCAAAGGAGATGTCACAAAGACTGTGTGCATAGATATCATATATTATATATGTATGTATGTACATAATTATGTATGTGTGGATATTTATATATGCTTATTTTTCTTCAAGATCAATGTCAATGCCAAGATAATGTCATATTTTTTGTTTCAAACACTCTAAAAAATATTTTTAACCAAAAAATATTCTGATATGTACACTACCCCTTAAAAGGTTTATAATTTTGCATTATCTTAATTAAATATCAAATATCTAATATATGTAAATACCCTTGGGAACGCATGAATCATTTGTATACATATGTATATAGTTAAGAAAAATAAATAATATGAAAAACAATTTTTAAAAATAGTTTTAAACACTAAAATGGATTTTTGAATACTCGCTATGTTCATAATTTCAAGAGGCTTGAAACAGATGTATAAACAGCAAGGTATATTGTAGTGAACCACTATACTCAGTTCGTGAGATACATATGTAAATATATTGAGATATTGCAAAATAATTATACATTATTTCTAAAGCATTTTATAAGTTTAGATCATGTAATGATTTCGAGTATGGTGTGATATAATGTAATATAATAGGGTTATGAGTTATGAATAAATAAATTAGTAAATCAGGAGTGGAAAAAACTGTCTTTTAATGGATCGAGTCTTATTGTGCAATTGATTTAGATAGTGAAAAACTCAATTTATTTATTAGGGTAGTAATTATATAAGTTAAAGTTTTTTCACTTCAAATTGAATATACTTGATGTGTTTATTATATATAAAATTCCTGTGACAATAAATCCTAATTAAGAATCTGCTCAGATAACATTATTAATAGCAATCGCTGCTTGGAAAACTTGCTTTACATTGAAACTGAAATCCTTAATCTGTTTGCAACATTTATTTACCTATGAATCATAGGAAAACAGAATATTTTCACATTCATGCTGACTTCCTGCAGGCACCGCTGACTTGAGATAAGGTTTCGGGAAATGCACTGCTGCAACTGTGATTAGAAGCAATTTTCCGTGCTGACAGGCACTAATCAATAGTTCAGAACCTGCATAGACCCAAAATGTATAAATTTTCGGACACTATGGTGAGCAATCTGGCAAATAAACAGCAACTGGGAACTGGCAACTGGCAACTGGCAACTGGCCTGTATATGGCCAACGGAATTTTTAAATTCCGAAACGGGCAATTAACAAAACCAACAAAATTTATGTTTCACCTGTCTGCATAAAATACATAAATACAAAATGTCAGACAATGCCAGCAAGAGCCAAGATGGTGGCTAATTACACGGCACGAAAAACGGCGTATGCCCAAAAAGAAACAGATCCCAGTCCCAGTCCCAGACCCAGTGCCAGTTGCAGTTGCAGTCCCACTCGCAGACCCAAAGACCCTCATGAGCAAATCAACACAAGAGGGAGAAATGAAAATAGCAACGGGCATTTTTCCAGCCGTCAACCGACTGCCGACTGCTTTGGCTTCTGCTTTTGCTGCAGACAGGCGCGCTGTGGAAAATCTCACTTCTGAATTACAAAGCATGCCACATTGAAGTCTGACTGACAGTGCAACAGAGCGGGATGGAGGGATAGCGGGTTGGCGGAACAGATAGAGAGAGAGAGCGGCAGAGGGAGCGCAAAAGCCAGTGGCGCAGAAAAACACTGCGGCTGATGAAAATCAACAGTGCTAAGCGTTAACTTCGCCACTAGCTGCCCAGCACGGTCCACACAATTGTCAGTGCCTCTGCCTCTGCCTCTGTCTCTGCCGCTGGGAACTTCGTTTTCCTCTCACATTTTCACACAAAATGGCGTACGATCTTCGCCAGAGCGAGTGCGCCATAGTCGAACTCTCAGTCTCGTTCCCAGTCTCAGTCTCATTCTCAGTCTTTGTCTCAGCCACAGCCGCTGCCAGCGTAGGCGTCTTCCCAGCCAACCAATCAGCTTGCGCCGCCATTCAAACCGGTTGAGCAGGTAGCTGCTGCTGCAGGGCTCTGGAACTGGAATCGGCTACGACGCGCACGCACCTAAGCGACCGCTTCACTCAGCTCAAGATCAGTTGCTTGCGACACGTCGTGCGTGCCAGAACCCCGAACGTAGCGCTAAAGTAATACCTATTAGAAGTTAAAACCAAGTGAAGTCTATTTGTAGTGAAGTGAAGTGTTCCACTTAATTAATTGCAACATGTTGTCCATGCACGAACTGATGGATATGCAAATGCAACAGCAGTTGGCCCATGAAATATACCGTCAGCAGATCATGCAACGCATACCGGGTAAGTTGACATAGATGAGTAGAAGAGTTAAGCGACTGCCGACGGCAAAAAGCTTGAGATAAGGAACAGGAAAAGCAAAAGTGATTTATCAAATATAATATTTTATTCCGTGTGGATCCACGTAAACGAATGTGTCATCAACGTATTCAAATATCAAATATAATATTTTAACCAGAGTCATAAGCTCTAAATGCATATTCAAACTTACAAAATTAATGTAAAAGATTAAATAGAAATATTTATTAAAGTATATTTTATTCGGAGCTATTCTCTAAATGAAGAAAAATATATACTTGTCTGTACTAAGTTTCTGATTAACTCTACAATTCGTGGTCCGATTAAGCCGAAGCTTCTTTACCTTAATAGATCAGTCCACAACGATCGAATATATAATTGCTTCACATACATACAAGTATATACATATAGTCTGTTGCAATTCGGCTCAGACATAATTTATCTTCAGTATAAATCGATAAACCATTTTAGAGCTGGTTACCGAACAAGTCGACAGTCAGCTAACGAACTAACCAAACAACTTCAATCTAAGCAACACACGCTCATAACACACATCTACAACGAATTTTAACCTACAGATCCCTTTCCGGCGATGCTGCCCCTGCACATGGCACAGCCGCAGCAAATTATGATGCCCAGACGGCCGACGTTGCCGGGCGTGGATGCTAAGTTGGAGAACAACGAATTGTGGCAGCAGTTCCATCAGATTGGCACCGAAATGATCATCACCAAGAGTGGCAGGTAAGATTCCCAAGAACTGTGTTACATCCTATGCAAATAGGTGCGAGGTCGTCTATGTATTCTAGAACTTGAAAAGTCAAGTGCATCGTGGCCTATGTCAATATTTGCCATGACCCGGCTCGCTCGCTTTCTCTCTCTCTCTCTCTCTCTGTCGCTTTGGTCGTGGCCGTGGCCTAATGTGGCGCCTAGCGATAATTCAAAACGCAGCAGGAGCTCGCTTGCTGCGCCGGCGACGGACAACAGTGACAACAACAAGTGCGGCCGCAACCGCCGTCCTGGCGCCGGCTCGCTCATAAAATAAAAAAAAAAGAACAAAATCTGTGCACAGCTTTGACAATGCTGCGAGACGAAGATGCCGACATGCCCTGGTCTCTGGGACATTGGGTTCGGCTTGGTTTTCTACCTGCGTTTTCACACGTTTGCCCACAATGGATCGCTTTGTTGGCCCTCGAGTATCTTATGCATATTTTGTGATAGCTACCGACTACCGATCGCTGCCCGTTCGAAATTAACATAATTATGAGTTGGCCAGTTCCATACGTGTGCCTGTGTGTGTGTGTGGGGGGGAGTAGATGCAGTGTGTCCACTTTCTCGGCTCATTAGGCATGCATTGAGTGCTCGTACCGCCACATTTAGAAGCCGTTAAGCTGCATGCCCGACAGATCAGATCTCAAATAATTGTTTGGCGCCATGCGTCGCGCTCCCTGTAATTAATCATACGAAACTCAATAGAAGAACGAAAGTGTGTATTGTTTTGAGTCTGATATACCCGGTTTTGGGTATTTGTTTTCGTTACGTTACGTTTTAAATCGGTGCAGCGCTCACTAGCCTTTCTGCCTACTCCCTGCCCGCTGTTCATAATTACACACTTGTTAGGTTGGGCCACAAATCAAAGTGCCAGGCAACGCCTTCTTTGCGCTTAGAAAGAGAAGAGAACCTTGATTTATGTGCTTACCGCAAACAAATACTCACCTGAAAATACCTATTGTGCCTTGGTCCACTTAATCAACTTCTATTCTTGTGGTTCTCTTGCAGGCGAATGTTTCCCTCGATGCGCATTTCGCTGAGCGGCCTAGAGGAGGACACCAGCTACTGCGTCCTGCTCGAAATGGTGCCCATTGGCGATTGCCGCTACAAATTCTCTGGCTCTCAATGGGTGCCCGCTGGCGGTGCCGAGCCACAGAGTCCACAGCGCATGTACCTACATCCGGACAGCCCGGCAACGGGTGCCCACTGGCAGTCGCAGGCGCTGCTCTTCAACAAGGTCAAATTGACGAACAACACCCTCGACAGCAATGGACATGTAAGTGACACTTAATCCTGAAAAGCAGTTTCATGATAACTTATAGATGTCATTTCAATCAGATTGTCCTGGCCAGCATGCACAAGTATCAGCCACGTCTCCATGTCATCCGCAGCAGCGAGCTTACCCAATTGCCGTGGGCGCCGCAGCAGGCATTCGTGTTTCCGGAAACGGAGTTTGTCGCCGTAACTGCCTATCAGGTGGGTAACTCATGAGAGCTCTTCAGCTTGTTAGGGCATTTCATTGAGCATGGCCAGCAGATAAATAAGATAGAGGCAGCCGCGGGGGGTCTGCGACTAATTGTCGCCCGCATGCGCAAAATCCACTTGAGGCAGTGTGACAGACGTCGCTCATTTTCTGCTGCATTGAAACCAACACTCAAGTGCTTTGCTGCATGATGTCTATGACTACTCCGTGACGCCAGCCAGCTCGGATTGCAGTCTACATGAAGTCTAACCAAAATGTTGTCCATTTATTGTCTTGCAGAACGATCGTATTACCAAGCTGAAGATTGACAACAATCCATTTGCCAAGGGCTTCCGTGAGTCTGGCCAATCCCGCTGCAAGCGCAAGCTTAACAGCAGCGCCAACTCCAGTGCGGACTCCGAAGATGATGGTTCCAGCGTCAGTAGTTGCGATTCACCCCAAGCAAAGCGTCAGCGATCGGACTTTGAAGTGGACTCACAGCGCAGCTTGTCACCGGGCTACTATTCGAATAGTGCTAATTCCGCTGCAGGGGCACCATGCCTAACTCCACCCTTGCATCCGTATCGACATGCCCTTGGCTATACGTCGGGCGCAGCCTTTCTACAAGCGGCTTACTTTAGTGCAGCGCCGCCAATGACAACACCTGCATTTGCACCAACACCAGCGACGGCTCTTGCAGCTCCTTCAACTGCAACAGATACTTCCAGTTCATCTGCAGCATCTCCAGCAGCTAGCACTCCGACCAGTTCGCCGCGCGCAACAACTTCCACGAAACGCAATAGCTTCAGCATTTCAGCTATTTTAGCCTATTAGATGTAACCTCGTTGATGTAGCCCCTATTTAAGCTTTTGTTGTGATTACAGTGTGCAGTATATGAGCCTTAAAATGTAATATGTTAATTAGTTTTAAGATCAATTGGCAAATAAAACTAAATTTAAATACATACATATATAAAGTTCGATAAGTCCACTGCATTCTATGTATCGAAAGGCACGAGTCGATAGTTTGTTCAATCGATAGTTAGCTAACAGACCCCACAGCCTTCGTCGCTTCCGTTTTTACAGGTTTTGCAAGTCGAAACAACTTTGGCGGGCCGCACAGCAAATTAATGTGCTCCATCAGCGCCACCGCAATGCCCAAGCCAACAAGCTGGCCTAAAACGAACTCCGGTAGTAGTTAAAACAATTCTCGCAGATAAGGCATCCATTATGAGCAGCGATTTGACGGCTTTGAAGGCGTTTGGTCTTTGCCGAACCTCGTCTGTCTGCCGATGACGCAGAAGCTGCGCTGCTACTGCGCTGCAGCTGCCTCTGTCACTGCCTCTGCCGCTGCTGTAGCTGTGCATCTCTTTGCGGCTTGTGAAATTTTAGTTTTTATCGCACCTTTTATGGCCGTTAGCCATTGAGAATGGGAAATCGGGAGTCGAGAGCCGGGAGTCGGGCAACTGGAAAGTGGGGATCGCATCGAATGGTGTGGCCATGCATTATTATCGCGTCGAATGCGACAAATCTGTCTGTGGGACGCGGCGGCTGCCTTTTTGGCCTGCATAATTGCCTCGATAAGCCAGCGGGCGACAGGCACGACACATGCGTGCGGTCCATGCTCTGGGAGGCCTGGCCAAACGGTGGCGCCAACCGTTTTCGGTTTAATAACTTTAATTAAGTTTTTTAGGCTAGGAATTTGAGTCTGATTACGGCTAAGTTCAAACAGCTTCTTGCCTTTTCCTCTTCTCAAATATTCATTGAAAATTTGATTTCATTTATTCGTTCGTTCATTTTAATTTCATTCATCGAAATCTTTGCATATTTATGCATAATATTTTTAGCCAGCGCGAAATAATTCACTGACTACACGGAGTTTGGACATTGTTTTCGAGCAGGTTTAGCTAATTTTGGCCTTTTTTCATCTGTCTTGCTCTTAGTTTATGTCACATAAATTTGGTTTTTAAATTTTGGTACAATTAAATTATGTGATTTGCACGTTTTCACCCCAACAAATGCTATTGGCGGCGGCATCAGCGCTTTGGAAGTGTTTTTTAAACGCTGGGCCTTAATTTGTTGGACTTATAAATATATGTATATGTACATACATATTGTATTGTATATTGATTTCGTTGTTTTCTTGTTAAAACAGTGGCAAAAAGCGTCAAAATTCGTAGATTATGCGATAAAAATTCAAATGATTTCGCTCACGTTTCTAATTTGTGTTTGTTTTAATATACTTAATGAATTTTTATGTGTGGGCTGTGCTCTCCGTAATCCGGTTTTGCGGTCAAAGCTGTTGATAATGATAATTCCGATAATGATGCTTTATTGTGTTTGTTGTTGTTTCTGTGTGTTTTCTTCTTCTGTCTTTTGTAAAGGTGTTGCTCTGTTCGTACGTGATCGCTTGTTTTTATGTTACTAAATATAATATATGCTGATGATTCGACTATAAAACTGTTGGCGTGCTTGGCTTAACGATTCGACGAAAAACAAGAAATGAGTGAAATATTTAATTAAATATGAGATTAAAATCAAAACTGGTTATCGAAATTTGAATTTTAGCGGAAATGCGAGCGGTTATGTGTCTTTGCTAATTAGTCATTGAAGTTCTATATCGCCAGATGGCGCTAACTAACAGATGAGCTAGTATAAAATAAGAAAAGTGCTTCAATTAAGTACTGCAAACGAAATCGAAAGACATAGACTTATTTGAATATACTGTAATAAAATAAATTTAGTGAACCATAATAAACACGCATTTCTGGTATAGCCAATTCACCATGCAGCTTGCGTTGCTGTTTTCTATTCATGGTTTGGTAGTGGCTATGGAGTGCGTTACATTTCCAATTATCCAATTCACCATGCTGCTTGCAGAATCGGTTTATGGTTTGTGAATTGGCTATATAACTAGATTTACCTATTGATTCACAAGATGGCGCCAGTGTAATTTGACAGCTGAACAGATTCAAGAGAATAAAACCCTGTATATAGGGATTGCTTTTAAACAACTCCCATTTCATTTATTTAAAATGCAGGTAATCATCACGTCATTATGCTGCCAGCTTGGCCAGCTCCTCATGCAGCTCGGATGCATCAATGGGCGCCTTCGGCTGCTCTTTGGCTCCAGCCAACACAGCTGCCAGGAGACGGGGACAACTCTTCTTGTGCATGAACCAGTGCAGACGCTGGCACTCGCGGTCACAGTACTGAACTGCCTTGCACTTGGAGCACTTCTTGTCGGGCTTTTCCTGGCCACACGTACTGCAGTAGCTGCACTCGTCCTGCGAAACGCAAAGAGAAGAGACTTAGCTGACAGGATTTCTCAGGATTTCGCCTTCATACTCACCACAAAGCCGCGCATTCCGTTAATCGCCTTTCGCAGGATGACTAGCGCAGGGGGCGCATCCTTCCCGCCCAGCTGCGTGGCTATTTGGCGAAAAACGGTGCACTCGCGATATGGAAACTCACGAGCGCATTCACGCACAGTAAACTCGACGTAGTCCAGCTGGCCGAGTTTGTTTTCTTTAAGGACACGCTTTATAAACACCTCAACAAAGTCACCTTTGGTGGTCTCGGCGTCGTCGGCCTTCTCCTTGTGCTGTGCCTTAAACTGCTCCTCGCAGCGTATCAGCTCGCTGACAATCCAGGCCAAGTAGTGGAACTTGAAGGCGAGCAGCTCGTTTGTGTCGTGGGTCTTCTGCATCTCCTTCTCGCACATCAGCGACAGAGCCTTGCGGAGATTGGGCAGTATCTTCAGCAGACCCAGGGACTGGGCATTCATGGTGATTCGAACGGGATGCAGATTGATTTCGGTAACAAAGCTGTGGAAAGCGCGCAGCAGCACGGGCGGAATGTACGGCTCAGTCTGCTGGCCGTGCGGCTGTGTGTAATACTCCAAACTGGAGATGGGTACATAGTTGTTGATGGTCTCCACGCACAAATGGTTGCCCACGAAGGCAGCCATCTGTGAAGCAGTGCGATTTACGCTGTTTATACTGTTCGGATTGATGCCCGCATCGAGAAGCTGTCGGCACACGTGCGTATTTCCGGACAAAGCGGCGAAATGGAGCGGCGTATAATCGGCGCCATGCTGGTTCAGATTAATGTCAGCCCCCTGCCAAATATAGGTATCAGCAATTGTGCACTTGCACACTCATTCTGCTGTCTTACCATGTCCAGCAGCAGTTGCACTGCCTCTTTGTTGCCCTTGAAGCTGGCGTGCGCCAGAATGGACATTCCGCTGTCGTCAACGAAGTTGACGCCGCCCTTTAGCTGGCCCAGCATTTGCTTGAAGCCGCTGGTGTCATTCTTTGATATACACTCGATTAGCTGTAGCTGCACCTCGTCCAGCTGCGACTTTTTACCGTCTTCACTCATGTCTTTTGGTTTTTGTCAGGAAACTGGGAAACGAAAAAGCTGACAATGACAGTGTGTACACACTTAGTGACAGCCATCATATTTTCGATTGCTCAGTTTCCAGCACTGAACCGATAACAAAATAGTACGGTGCTTATAATTGATTCTTTCTCATTACAACTATAGTTACACAGTTTTATTATGCACTAACAGCTTGTGCAATAGAATAACATTTAATACAGATTTAAAGAATACTTAAGAAGTGGATTTACACATGGTCACATTATTAGCCACACACACATCGTGTGTATTTTGGATAAGCAGCGTACCATGCGTACGCTGTTAAGGCGAAATACGATTTTTGTGATATGGTCTGCCCGGCAGCATTGAGAATGTCAAAATTAGTACGTTTTTAGCTGCCGTCGAGAGAGGTGATTGCGCGTTTGTTGCGGCGTGTGTATTTTGTGGTGCATGTTTTTATATTTTTAAAACATCAAGCCTTGTATAAATGCTTGTGATGTGAGAAACCTAAATGCAAAAAAGCAATCTTTAAACCAATTTAATAAAGGGCAGCAAATACGATACGAAAGTTAACGAGCAATCGCTGCGAAAAGGTGATAAGCGCGCAATTGTCCCCTCCTGATGTGTGTTTGTGTTTGTTTTTTTTTATTCAACCAAATTCATGTTTTGCTGAAATTCCAATGCAGCAGGAATAATTCACAAATCCACCCTAAAAAGCCATTGAGAAATAACAAAACTCTGTGCATATAACAAAACAGATAAGCGCGCAAAATAGCAGCAGCAGCAGCAGCAGCAGAAGCAACTGCAGTTCGAAGTGCGTGACTACAAGTTACCCAGTAATTAGATTGAATATTAAATTGAATGCAAGCCTTGCGGTCTGATATGAAATAAAATATATGTTTAATAATACTAATAGTAAACAAATGAATTCCATTATTGGCATATGTTTGGTTTGAAGACTGATATATAATCAGCTACCCCTTTCTGCAATTGCTGCAGGGTATTCAAAAGAGAAGTGACAGCCAGATAAGGCGATGCAGATAAACAAAGCCTCAGTGCGATGACGGTAACAAACACATATGTACATATTCACATGCATGTGTGTGCGTGTGCAATACAATAAAATTATTAATAAAAGAAACTCGCGCAAACTTTTGGCTGCTCTTTCTCTTTCTCGCCTTATTAACTGGATTGAGTTTTCTATGGGAGAGGAGTGGTGGGCATGCGGCTATCTAAAATGTTTACATGTGGCTGTGTGGCGAGGAAAATTGCCTTTTTCCTACTTGGCGTGAACATTGGCCTTGCGGTGATTGCACATGTGTGTGTGCGTGCGTAGTTGTTTACTAATTTCGATAAGTTTTAGTTTCGCACCATTTCCTGCGCACAAGCACCAACAGCTCTCAACAGAACAATCACACACACACATGCATGCGCACCCATGCACAGTGAGACACATGGCAAACAGCCTCGCTGCAGATCACCCCCCGCAATGCAAATGTCGCTGTCGCTGCGCTAGCATTTGTTAGTGTTCCTCCTTTTTCTCTCTCACTCAATCTTTCTATCTGTTACTCTGTTAAAAAAGAACTGTTTACTTTGTCCACTATGTAATCCTAGCAGCTGTTGCTGTCACAATTTATTAACCCTTAAGAGATAGCACGCACAACAGGTGCAGTGCTTCAGCAGCTGCAGCTAATGCTTAATGAATCGCCCCATTTAGCTTTGCCTTTCAGAGTGAACAAGTGCACAATAGAGTGAAACGCAACCAAAAGTGATAAAAAAAAATCTATATAAATACAAGAAGAAAGAGAATTAGAATACAAACATAACGTTGAATATATTTAATAAGCCACATTTGTAATAAATTAATTAATAAAATGGGCAAACTGCTGAGTCTGTTGTCACGCGATGATTCGAACTGCTGCGCCGCCAAATCCTACGATGTTTTCCTCGACTTTGAGAATGCCGCGCCCACGGATACAGAGCGGGAAGTATACGATGAAGTGGAGCGTGTGCTCAAGGAATCGGAAGTTGTTCTGGACGAAATACAAATCTATAAGGTGAGTGCGTCATCAACCTGTTTTCAAAACATATAAAAAGCCCCGCTAGTACATCATCAAGCTAATAAGTAGCTAATGTTTACTGAGAACTAATCGCCGTTCTTACTATATTCACTATAGAAACTATTTAAAAATTTAGTTGCGCTCTTTTCGTTACCCTCGCAACTGATAAGTTGAAGCGAGCGCGCAAAAATCGAATGACAATGTGCGAAAATAACGGGGGGCAGACAACAAATTGAGTATTTAACCTTTGCTAACAGCGTCAACAGTTATTTGATCTCTCTCTCTACTCTCTCGTTCTCTTCTCTCTCTCTCTCTCTCTCTCTCTCTCTCTCTCTCTTTCTCTCTCTCTCTCTGTCTATCTGTCTGCAAACTAACGCTCTTTGCATTGGCGACTAAACAGTGTTGCCAGAGTTCCCGTCAATTTTTTATTGGGGATTTATACTATATATTGTGCTAGTCGACTGAGAGAGATTTAAATTGAATTTATTCAGTTGAAATCCCATTTTGTTATATTATTTTTTTTTACTCTGTTGCATTTTAAAACTATGTTTATTTTTGCTTTGTTGAAAAACGGGCAATACTGCTTCTTGCTGACTCACACCATGCCTATGCGCCTGCATGATCACAACCCAATCGGAGTCCAATCGGAACTCTTCATTTCGCTGCTTGGGCTTCGACTTGACGTCAGTCACTGCGTTATATTCGCCGCGAAGTTCTTGCGGTTCTCTTTTCACGCTTTTTCTTCAGCGGGGGGATTAGTCATGGACTGTTGTGACGCCTAATGCTTATGTAATTGTTGCTGTTGTTGTTGCTGACCTTTGCTAAGCTGAAATTCGAACTCGAATTCGAGCTAGAATTGGATTTCGGTGTCGTGGTGCGAAATATTAATTGGCTTTCGGCCAAGCCAAATGAAATTTCTACCCAGAGCGTTAATCAACGCAAATGAACTGGAAAATGTCAACCAAATGAGCTCATTTCCTTCGCATATAGGTGTGTGTATGTGTGTGTGTGTGTGTTACGGTACAAGTGACCAACATACAACAAAGACGACCTCGTAACCATTTTAAGCCTTTGAGCGCCCACTCGCCCCCCTGGGAGATACTTGAAATGCGCTCAATTCTTTTTTCGTGCGCATTTATTTTCATTGCAGTTTTTAGTGGAAGCATTCGCGGCTTTACGCTCCCGCAGACTGTGGGTGAGTGGTTTGGGTGGTGGTAGACTGGTTACAGAAAGGCAATAAACTGGTTATGTGCGCCAAGTCTGCAGTCGGCTCCCCGACAACTCCTCTTTTAAGATTCCTGACACACAAATCTTTGGCCTGGCACGCTAAATATAGCAAAATATAAAAGGAAAAGCTTCACGTTCTGCACTTTTTGCAGCTATAAATAAAGTGAAAACTGCGCCTAGTTAAAAGAGAAAAAGCGGAGAAGCAAGACATGAAAGATGAAATACGTTTATATAGCAATATAATGCCAGAAATGCCTACGAATACTATAATGCATTGGTTTTGACGTCTCATCACTTTTTTAATCAAGTCTATAATCGAATTGTTATTTTGACAACGTTTTGATAAGGTATATCGATATTGATCTAATTGATAAGAGAGTAAAGTATTTAAAATTAATGTTCTATTCATAAATAAACCTTTTAAATATGAAATATTATCTGACTTGTCTTAAATCATCGAATTGCTTTGCTATTTCTTGGTGTTACTCTGCTAAGGCAATAAGAACTTGAAGTATTGTATTGAGTACTTCTCTGAAATCCTCTCTCCAATTACTAGTTAGCGAATCTATCGCAGCGCAAAGTTTTCTATTGTCAGCTAGCTTCTATTGTGGTCGAAACAGGCAGACTAAATCAACAAATGCGTCTTTTGTGTGTAATAAATAAAAACAACAACAACAACAACAACAACAACAACAGCAACAACGGCAGCTGAGGGAAACGCAGCAGTTGTCAATGAATGGCTACAACAATAGTAACTGAGTTAACTCATTGAAAGCGCCGATGTCAACGACAATAGCAATATCAGCTACAACAACAACAACAACAGCAATATCATCATAAACAACAACAACAACGGTAACTAGAATGACAATATCCGCCAACAACGCGCATCTCTAACAATAATGATCATAAAAAAAAAGATAATATGACAGTTTGTGAAATATAGAACGAGATTGGGGCCCAGATAACAGTTACACAAAATGTGTGCCAAAAGGTGTAAAAGCCATTGAAACCTGATGAACTATTTCCAATTAATAAAAGAGTTCACTTTGTGTCTCTTAATAAAATATTTAATATTTTTTTTATCGGGAGTTATGCATATACAGCTAATATCCCGCTTGTTGCACTGAAACTTATATCGTTATCCACTTTAAGTAAATTTGGCACACATATATATATTATATATATATAATTAGAATTATAATTAATTTAAGGGTTGGCTCAACGAATTTGCATAGCTATTTTATTTTTGTATATTGCTTGTGGCTATTATAAAACGGGTTTCTCGGAGTGTAAACTAAATGAATAATGTGTGCAATTGAGTTTAGAGTTTAGTTTTATTGTAAATGATTACATGATAAGTATTAGATGCAAGCTTCGTATATTTTTTGCAGCCAGTTTGAGCTTTGAGTCACAACAAATCAATCCATTTTTAAATGTATTTATCAATATATGTCACATTGTGAATACTTTGCCCTTGACCCAGCACATGATTAGCACCTAGTGCTAACAGTTTAAATATAAAATGTGTGAATTACTTGCTGTGGTTACCACAATTCAACAACAAAGATACACCTTGCCCATTGCTGTATCTTATATATATAGATTATATACATATACATATGTATGTGAATATATATATTTACATAATCCGAGTTCAATGAGTTCAAACAGTAATTGAGTCATCAAATGTGAACGAGCATTAAGAAATTATTTACTGGGACATTCAAATGCGAAGCGTGTGTTGAAATTGAAACAAAGAGACTATTTCATATCAATGACTCCAATGGTAATTGTGAAATACTCGTTGAAATTGTAAAAATAAAACATGGTATTTAAATCAAGGCCATCGAATGATGATTATTTATTAATTAAAACCAAATCCAATCATTCGGTTATTTATTATATATTAGAGTAATTTGAAAGAGAATAAATCACAGTTAAATATATTGTATGAATATGAATATATGGATCTGAATGTACCACAAGATTCATGGATTATATATTTGATTAAAATATCATCGCATAGATCATCAAAGATTTCGTTCGAAGTAATCGAAAGCTGTATCGAAGATTAGTATATGTATAAGCATGGGATAATCATTCGCTCTTTATTCTAAAGACTATAATGAAATCTATCAGCGATTTGATCTTTCGTTAGGCAAGACTTGTGACTATGATGTCATGTCTATCAACGGTGATTGTCCGGGAAATAAAAGCTGAAACTTTGATTTGATATTATTTGACATTTCACATATTTGTGCTTACGGGGCATATTCTCGCATGCGACGTAAAGATGGCTTTATATTCAGAAATCTATAGTTAATTGAATTATTGTGACTCTGAGTTGAATTTGATCAGAGGTAAAAATGTATGTTTACATTTTTGCAATATAAATATAATTTTCCATGTTCCTGCGAATCATTAATTGATTTACATAAAAACTAATTGCTCTGAAATTGTTATTGGTTGTGGATTTTTATCGGGTATTGGTTCAGAATTTAAACAGAATTTTGATAGGATGTGATTTGCGTAGCGATGCGGGCTGGAACTTAATTATAATAGTATAATAATAGTGACGCACAAGATTATTATTTAATTACTCGTTAAACTAAGATGGTTTTTGAAAAGTTTCCATTATTACTTTGTCAGTGCATTCTATAAAGCAGCTTTTATCTTTTTCTTTATATTTATAGATTACTCATAAAAAAAGAATAATTACAAATACATTTGAGTTTGGGATCGAATTGTATTTTTGAATGTATTCATTCATATTCATTCAAGTTGTATGTCAGCAACTGCTGTCGCCCTCTTCAGCAATAGATAACAAAACGATTTCCAACTTTAAGTTTTTTTTTAAGAACTGATGTTCCCCTCGACAAAAGCGATTTAAACGATCCATATATCAAATGCTGCTCCACATTTAAATGACACTATAGCCTCATATGCATATGAATAAAAAACACTTAAATGTTTAATGTCTGCTTTACAATGGAGTGCGACAGGCGGCAGCAATAATCAGAATAATCACAAAATGAGCAGTCATTAGAGACATGAGCAGTCATGCCAGACTCGCTCTTTACCCTTTACCCATCACCCAGCTGCATCCCCACTGGCATTTCCATTCCCATTCACGTTTCCAGTTCCTGTGGGCCCCCGCTTAACCAGTTCCACGAATACTTTAAACGATGTGCGGCCAATGCGAAAAAAAAAAAATAATAATAACAAAACGAAATTAGCGTCGCGTCGTCGCACTTCCGGTGCTGGGCAGTCAGTTAGACAGTAAGCCAGTTAGACAGCTGGTCAGTCAGTTAGTCAGTCAGTCAGTCAGTCGATCGGTCAAGCTTTCAATATGATGTATAAGTAATTAGTATAATGTGCGTGCTCGACACGAGTGTTTGCGCATTATTCAAAATTATAATATTCGTTTGTGGGTGCCCTTTGAGCATGTCTCTAGGCCTGCCTCTCTGGATATGGTCAAGCCATTCAAAACTATTGTCTGCGTCCGTCAGTGCGACAATTCAATTTCCGTCGTCACATTTCACATTTCGAGTATTTCACACAGCAGTTAGCTTGATGCAGACTGGTGCAGGGGGTCACCTTCTATAGCCTAAATGATATTTGAATTTATTGCTCAATCGTCAAATGCTTTAAGGCTTTGCTAATTACTTTTTAACTGGCCATTTGGCCCACCTCTAATAACTTATCAGTGAGCAACATTAGGGACAGGTTAAGCTTCGATTTATCATTTAACTTTTATTCACTTTAAACAATTATTCACTTTCTATTTTACGGCCCGGTTGTTTATTATGTTTGGGCATCCACTGCGCAGCGCAACGTATCTCTTTAAACTATGTAGAGACTATTTATAAATATATTTAATTTCCTATTTGAATCTCCGACGTCATCGGGTGCACATTAATTGCGCAGGAGGAAAGAAACGCAAGATACAACAAAACAGTAAAGTAAACAAAAATTGAAACAATTTACAAGCGTAATGCGAAATACGGTCCATAATTTATTGTTTATATTTATTTTATACCCTGTAGTAAAAGTGTATACACAGAGGTGGTGCAACAGACAGCGAGTATACATATGTAAATAAATATATATACATATATATATGTATCTACGTATGCTTGTTATAAATATTTCTTATTTATATATGTACATGCATATATAACATTCTCATTTACATGCGGAAATTCTGTGATTCTTATTTGTGCAATTTAAATTGAAATGTCTTTTCTATATATAATAATTTATTCTTATACAACTTTTTCCTCATAACCCAAGGCATTCCTTAAATAAATAAGAGAGGTTTCTTTATATCTGCAGCTATGACGCTTTTCATGTGATTCATTAGCTGCTATAGTAAAACCTTTACAAAATAAATAGTTATATACACTTAAAGCATTTAGAAATTTAAATAAATAATATAGCCATTTACGTGGTATCTAATATTTGAGCAAGAATCAGACAAATCGTACTAGTTTATTATCATGTGGCTCTATAATTACATTTCACGCTTCAGCCGCCCACTTCCACTGGCAGAGAAAGAGCACTTGGATCAGTGATGCTGTTGCTTTTACTGCTGCCTCATTATGCTCTCCTCTCAGGTGGCAATTGATGCGCAAATTTTGCATAAAACCATTTTGGCCTCAGCGCCCACAGTTTCTGTTGAATTGAAATGGCACTGAGAAAGGCTTTTGGTTAACCGAATTCAACTCAATTCAATTGAATAAACCGACAACGTTTTGAAGACTACTTTTGATTGCAACCGAGGGCTACACTGTCTAGGTATTGGGTGTGGATACATCTGGACGCATCGCAACATTACTTCTGCAGAAATAGAGATTAGGATAGCTCCTAAAAGGCTTCTCAATTTGCGATGTCTGCGCTTGTTTGCCTTGAACTTGACGTCTGTGCTGTAATTGTTTTGCTAACGTCTTTCAAGTGGCTCTAAAAATGCCAATGACCATTTAACTTAGTTTATGTACGGCTATATGTTTAGCTGTGTGTGTGTGTGTGTGTGTGTCTTACTGCCTTTCTCGCATTCTATCTCTTTTTATTGCTATATGTGTGTATGTATGGGTGTTTCAGTGTCTGGCAAGTGTCTGGCCTCTTCTCAACGTGTCTGGTCCTCCAGAGTATAAAAAAGAAAACTGAAACTGGTGTACATTTGCAAGCTTTTTTGCAAGAGTTTTTTTTTTCTTTACACCTTTCCCATTTTATATCTGTGCATTCATACATATAAAATATATACAGTCAAATATATGCAGAAGGACTTAAATATGTTATAGATAAGAAAAGTGTAAACTTTAAATATTTTTCGGTAAGCAAAAATTTCCCTGTACCAAGGTTTGAGCCTAAGGCTTGAGCCTGTAACCAGATAAAGTTTTCGAAAAAATTAAAAACTATTTGTTTATAGCGCCTAAAGAGAACTGGTCACGCCTATTTTTCACGGTTATCTACATATAAGAAATGAATGCTTATCTCGAGATATATAATAAAATACTTTTACCGGCACCAAATATAAACAACTATGTGCTTTAAGAATTATAGAATAGTGTCTATTTTGTTACTCTTCACATATACTCTTGGAAACTATAATTGATTTGCCTGCAAGGAATTGATTTTCTTAGAAAACAAATTGAAAAACAAATAAAAAATATAGAGAGATAAATATTGCCTGACATAGTTAGTATATCTTATTCTGGCTACAACAGGCAGCAGCAGCAGCAGCAGCAGCAGCAGCAGTAGTCGGAATGCACAAGACAGCTGAATGTGAAATGGGGCAGGAATTTTTTTGATTTTTCTTTGGTTTTTTTTTTCGATATTCCCATAACGTATATATGTATCTGTTGTGCATGTATGCTTGTCGTCAAAGTCAATTAAGATGCCAACATTTTTTTTAGATTTGCCAAGTTAACCCAATTTATAAAAAGTCATGGAAAGTATGCTATGCATATATATTAATAATGCATCATGTTAACAAGAAAGCATGAATGTTTACATCAAACAATGTGGAATGTTTTTTGTCTAATTTATTTAATTTACATTTGAAACTTTCGTTTTTTCATAAAATGTAAAAGTTCTGCAAATCAAGTTTGTTTTCAACGATGTAAAGTTCATCATATCATCATATCATATTTTTCGAAAATATGTTTTAGGAGCTATTGATCACTTTGTATTTAGTATAAGCAAGCATCGAGTATCATCTACACCAGCTGGATAAGTTCAACTTCAAAGCTTTTACTGATTTGTCACACTTTAATCTTCAATCAAATTGATAACAAAATTCGTTTGTATCTGACGATTATAATGATATATGTAAATTGTAACACAATAATTTGTCCATCATATTTTATTTGCAATTTTACAAATACTTACAATCGAACGCAATGCGAGCAATTTAATAATGTTCTTATTATTATCGCTCGGTATCCATATGTCTGTCGCTCTCTCCCTCTCTGTCTCTGTGTATAGCGCTCTCTGTTGCTCACGCCATTGATAATTGACATGTTTATCTTATCTTTATGACATTGTTGTTGCTATTGTTGCACTTGGTTGGCTGCTTATTTCGATTATCTTGATAAATTACGACGCTCGTGACATCCAACTGGCGGTATTAAAGCTTTTTACCCCCGTATATATACGCTTGGTTTTTTTTGTGTGGTTATAATGGCCTAAAGCCCTTGAAAAGCGCGCTGAAAATTAGGCCATTGTGGTTATTTTAGTGTTAACTGAAATTTACGCATCATTTGCTTGCTTTACATACGAGTTGTACTTAAATTAGCATCTGTTTACTGCGCAGTTCAGTGGGTCCATCCAAAAGCCCTTTGTTCTCATGCCCCATGAGCATTATGTATTATTTATGCCGTGTACGCTCAGAGAGTGTAAGTTAGTCAGACTGACTGACTGACCCATCGTCATCATCGTCATCAGTGTGAGCAGCAGCAGCCGTTTGCTGGATGAATGATGCATGTGATTCACTGAGCAGCAGCTGTTTTAGATACTCTATCATGATGCGTATTATCGCCTGATGTGCCCATACGTATTCCGGCTTTCAAATGAATTTTTAATCACATCGTTACGAGTGTAACTATTTATAGCAATCGGCATCACCTGTGGATTTTGTCAATAGTTCACGATGCATTCTTGTGAAAATCGAAACCAATTTACCTTAACAACAATTACAGCCACAACAAAGTCGCAAATGCCGCTTCGACATAAGTCGCACAGGGGAGTAAAGAGTGAAGAGTGAAGAGAAGACCATGTGCCCAACAGAGAAATACCAGACAACGATCATATGACTCACTGACGAGCTATAGTTGTTGCTGTCATTGTTGCTGTTGCTGTTTCTTTTTGTTTTGCTCCTGCTGTCAGCAGTTCTACAGCACAAAGAGAGTTTTGCAATATGTAAACATATGTATGTATGTTGTACTACTCGCAGAGCCCCTTGTCGTATTTGATATCGGGGCAGCGGTCGCTGAGGCCATTGAATAATTAAGAAGCCCATGTCAGCCAGCGGAAGGCGTATTACAAAGTGCAAAATAGAGAGAGAGCGAGCGAGCGCGAGAGAGAGGGAGAGGTACTTAGAGTGGGACAACTAAAGCTGTTATGAAATATGGATGATTATATAGGCGCACACACAATGGCGCTTGGGTTGCATTGGATTGGATTGGATTGAGTTATGCTGTGGGGTCTGCCATGGGAAAACATGTCACTAGGTTGTGGCGGCCAAATGTCTGTGGGAGCTGCCACTGGCTAATGTTAATGGGTCTTTCCCATTAACTGCGACTTTTCGCTTAATAAATATAAATTATGAGATTTTAATAGTCATCGTCGGCTGGTTTTTAAATGTACATACATATGTACATACATATGTACATACATATATATATATACATACATATATAAATCATGCTTTTTCGGCTTCTCATTCTTCTGTAGAATTTGTTGATTTGTTTTGAGTGTGATTTCTTATGAAACTCAATTATGGCTAGCAGATAAAATAATATGGCAATGGAAACAATGACAAACAAAGCCCAAGATTATGGATACATTTTTAATGAATAAAAGATTTCTATTTATTAAGCAAAGTATGATTTTGTTTTAAATTCCATAATAAATTTAACAGGCATTCCTGAAAAGGAAATAAATATATTTGCTGTTCGAAAATAAAACAAATCACTCTCTCTCTCTCCCTCTCTCTTTATCAGTAATTGAAAGTATTATAAGGGCTCTAATTGAGTTTCAATATTTAATTAAAGCCCAATCATTCATTATTTGGTTTTAAAATGGTTTGATTTAAATTGGTATACGTTTCTTAAATTCTAATTAAATGATTAGTTCATCTAGCCCAATCTACTTCTATTCTTGCTGTAGCTCTCTAGAATTTTCTATTGCTTGCACGCTTACTAAACAATATATCTATAGTACATGATAATATACTTCTATTTAATTATTTATAGAAGAAACAAGAATCTATTTAAACTTGAAAGCCACACAAAAAAGAACGTAGCACAGCTGCATATGGGGAGGGTATTATGAAATGGTTTATATTTGTGCACATGATATTTGCAGGCGAGTTGATAAAGAAACAAATGAGAGCGTTGATTACTCGACTGCCCCTCTTAGCTTTTATATGCCTTACATCGATTACAGCAATCGATATTATGCTAAGTGAAACATGCAAACAGTTTAATGGTCGCCAACACTGGCTGGGCGAGTGTCATCGTTGGTCTGCACATCAAAGTAACCGCAGCAGATGAAACACTCGTTTCCGCATTGAGTGTAATTTAATTTACAATTAAAATAAAAACAACAACAGCACGAGAAGAAGGCAGCGAGTAGGCAGCAGGCAGTAATTACAACGCTTTTACTTCTTCTTTTATGCAGAGTGGCTGCAGTTCGCAAAGTTAATTAACTATGTGACGGACGTTATCTCTCTCTCTCGTTCTCACTGCAAACAATCTCTGCAGCTATCTCGCTCACTCTCGCTGTATTAGATAAAATGCTGAACGATTGAGTGCTTGAGTATGGCACATTTGCTCTTGTTGTCGTTGTTGTTGTTGGTGTTGTTGTTGCTAGGCACATTAAGTGTTAATTAAAAAGAGAGAGAGAGAGAGAGAAAACAAACTAGAAACAGTTACATATAAAACGAAAACTGTTTCTTAAAAGTCATGCAAGTTCAAGTTTGTTGTTGTGGTTGTTGTTGTTGTGGGTGAAGTGTGAAGCATTCTCGGTAAAATGCATGAAGCAGACACAGCACGTGCTTTGTTATTGGAGCATGTAACGTTTTATGCGATGCTGCCAGAAGAAGGCGATGAATCAACAAATGTTGCAGAAGAGTGAGTGAGTGTGGATGTGTGTGTGTGAGTGTGTGTGAACTTCCTGTGACAAAGCTGAAATATGCTGCTTGAAACAGTCACTGCAGAAACTCTGCTACCTATGGCTAGGCTCTTTGTTTTCGCCTTGCACATGTCGCGATGTGAGATAAATGCCTGAAAAATAAGCAAAGGGACAGAATCAGATGCAACATTGCACACCCACACACTCACACAGGCACAGGCAACTAGAAACAATGTTAAACATCTGAGATACACACACACACACACACACCACACAAATACATACATATTTACATGAATGCACAATCTCAGCCTGCAAATCTGTCTGTCCACATAGCTGAAGCAGGAGTGCAGTTTCCGTTGCATGGCCAGCCATAAGAGTCCTTAGAGAATCGCAGGCGTAAACGAGACAATACAAAAGCAAAGTCAAAAGAGTTTGTTTGTCCCTCTCTCTCGCTCTCTCTCACTCTCTCTCGCTCTCTCTCTTTCTCTGCCTTTCCATTTTTTTTTATATCTCTCTTTGTTTCTTGACTTGTTTGTTTGCACGTGTTAAACATTTGTGCAGCTTCAAGTGCAGCAGCCAACAGCTGCCGGTCGCCAAGGACAGTTCCTGGTTGCGCGGACAGGTGTAAATGTTGCTTAGCGCACAAAGTAATGTACGAGGGCAGCTATAGCTGCAGCTGCAGCAGATCTGGCTTTATGCTCTACTTGGGTTCATGTGTTGATTTAGATGCCGACGGTTGCATTTTGATTATGCCAAAGCACTCGTCAATGCACAGAGAGTGTGAGAGAATGTCTGAGGATAGACTACAGACTGCAGACTCTTGTTTATGATATGTGCAGCAATTTAATTACAAGCACACACCGTGTGGCAACAAGAGTCCATGTAATTACAGCACAAACACAAATAAAAGGTGCCAACGAACCAAAAATAACAGCGCGCCACTCATGCAGACAATTCGAGTTGGGCTTTTGCTTGTATTGCTTTTATTTCTTTGCTAAAATTTCGTTATAAATACTTTGTGTATTTTGGGCGAGTTCGCTTGAATCAAAACGTTATCTCAAACGTTGCAATCTCTAATCTAAGCCAAACAATTTGTGGGCGTGACAGTTCAACGAAGTAGAAAAAGGCTAAAGAGCTTTGCAAGCAAAGCTAACAGCTTGCGGCTGAATTTCGATTTTATTCCGTTTTGTGGACAGAAGATGATTGCCAAAATGAAGCAGCTGTTCAAGCTTCGATTTATCATTAATAAAAATACAAATATAGTAATTACTAGATATTAATACGATAAACACTTTTCACCTAAAAGTCTAATAAACCAAACATTAGTTGAGATCTATGCGAATTGACATTTACTTTATTATATAGAAAATTTACAAAAATTAACGACTGTTTCTGAATAATCTTCATATTTTTAATAACATTAAAAAATATTTCTTTTTTTTTTAATATGAGTGTGTATGTAATTTATACCTTAATCTCAACTTCACCCTAATCATTCCCTCAACCCACGACAGTAAATTTACTTTCACAGTTTTTGCATAACATTTTTCTAATAATTTTCCATTTTTCAGTTAATGTTGCGTGACTCAGGTTTTAAATTAAAATTTTTGTAATGAAATCACTCACTCAATAAATGTAAATATTTAATTTAGAAAATATATGTACAGAAAGAAAGAATTATTAATTTAAAATAAATATCTGAAATATTTAGATTTCAAATTAAATATCAGATTAAAATATATTTCGGATGAACTTTGATAGTCCGATTAAATAAAGTTTACAGCTTTGGGTTCATTAACTTGCTGGAGCGCATAGCCTTTTGGCTGTTTGCAGTTTGCAATGGAAACTTAACTGTTATTAGTGGCACTTGCCACTTGGAACTTGGACATGTGTCGATTAGAGACTGAACTGAAACGACACAGAAAATGAATTGAAATAATCAACGCAATTTGCTTATTGCCAATGCGGCAGCAAAGTAGAAAAAGCGGACGCGAAATCAACTTTTGAAAACATGCAATGGCCAAGCGTTCATTGAGCTTTGTGTTGTATTTGTTTTTGGTTTTTTGTTTAGTTTTGTTTTCCTTTAGAATCTAGATCATAGAGCGTCGATAAAATCGCAGTGCGCTGGTCACTGCACGCGGCGGCGACGTTGTCGTCATTGTTGCATGTGGCATACAAATAAAAAAAGCCTGCAACAACAACAACAACAACAACAACAAGAGCAATAACAATGCTGTAATAATAAAAAAAAAATGCCTGAAAAGAGAAAATGAAATCTATGAAACGCGAGGAAAATCGTTTATTCGCTTATTGTTTGCATGTCAAGTGAACATTCGACTAGGCTCAGCCTACATTGAACTCAATAAAAAACTAAAATCATTTCCATGTGTGCTTTTGCAGGGCGCCAACAAAGAAATACGCGAAGCCATCGCCGATCCTTCGCCCGAGGTGCAGGCCAAAGCGTGGGCGGCGGTGCTGCCACTGGTCATCAAGCTGAAACGGTGCTACGAGCACTCCCTGGAGCTGGACAAAATAGTGCCCAAGCTGCTGGGTCAGTTGGTGGGCGGCAAGCTCAATCCGACACAGCATCTGGAGACGCAGCAGGCGCTGGTCAAGCAGCTGGCTGAGATATTGGAATTTGTGTTGAAATTCGATGAGTACAAGGTGAGTTAGACGACAATCACATATGTATGTGTATGTGTGTGTGTGTGTGTGTGTGGATGTGTGGGTGTATGTGAGTTACAACTCTTGCTTAGTTTGGGCATACGTTACGCCCATTGTATAAATATATCGCTACTTCAAGGCGCGTGGGTCAACAGTGTTATGTCTTCTTTGAGACCAGACCAGACCAGGCCAGACCAGCCAGACCAGACCAGGCCAGCAGGCAATGTTTGTTGTCGTTTGACTTACCTTATGTGGGTGCAACAGCCGGTTACAGTGTTAGCCAAGTCTTTGCCAACTCATTGCGCGCGTGGTTGCATTTTTAATTGACTGCCAGTTCGTACATCCATCCATCCGTCTCTCTGTCCTCCGTTCCTCTGTCAGCCCGTCTGTCTGTCAGTTAAGGCGAGCGCGTGCTGCTGCTCATTGATGAAATATCTTCAACGTTGCTGTATGCTCTGTACAGTGAAGCCTCATTTGGAGCGCACACACGCACCCATTTTAACGGCTTGGCCAAATGTCGGCGCTTCAGTGAACACGCAAAGCAGAACGTTGTGTTTTGGAGTTGAAAGTCGGTTGAAGCATGTTGAAAATAATTTAAAACTGTTAATAAAAGAATCTTTTTTTTATACATCTCTCTCGCTCTCTAGTTTTGTTTATTTGAGTTTCTCTATTAGACCACAATACGGTAAATTAACATCGGAAATATTTTTCCAGTTCAGCTTAGAAGGAATGAAAATCTGGTTTAATATATGCCTAATTCTTTAACCCAAGAAAAATGCATACAAAAGTGTTCAACTTATATAGAATAGCAGTTTTAAATTATTATAATTATATATTATAGTTTTACTATTCATGTATTGAACGTCTGGCACGCAATTTATATTACGGAAAGAGACACAATTATTGAAAGAATATTTTGGCTGTTTGATAATAAAAATCCTCAACAATAAAAGCTCGAATCGGTTCTTATTCGTATTTAAAATACTGAGCCCACATTCAATTTGTGAGCTCTGTTATCTTCTGTCAATATTTATTTATTATAAATTATTAAACAATTTTATACCAATTTAATATATAAATATTTTAAATATTTATTTATGAAAATATAAATCAAATACTTCTCTAGAATATTTGCAATATTCATTTATGAAAATTAGAATGCCATTGTAGATTCTACTTATCTTATTGATTTGTCAATATTATATATAATGATAAAAATGTCTTGTTCTCATCATCGTATATAATATGTAGAGGCCCATGACATACTGGATGGGTATAACCACATAAAATTGTCTAATGCAAAATTTCACAATTAAATTATAGGGTAAAATGTAGGTTAAACTTTGAACTTTTGTGATCAGATTTGTTTCTCTATAGTTCGCTGCTCGCTTTGACAAGTGTTTAAATGCGACTTCTGTCGTATCTGAATGAAATACAAATCGCGCGTTATCCCATCGCTCGTTTCCGTTTTGTAAAACTTTTATGAAACTGCAACTCAAACTAAAGGAGTGAAGCAAAGGGCAGGGTGTGCAGCGTAGCAGCTCGATAAAGTTCAACGTCATCGGTTGATGCCGCTCATGTCTGTAAATTTGTATGCTGACGTTAATAAGAAAGGTCTTGAAATAGATGACGATGCTGTTGTGTGTTTTAGTATCAGTTCACACAGAGAGAGAGAGAGAGAGAGAGAGAGAGACATGCACTTGCCTTATGGATTGCCACTTTATATACTTATTTGTAGGGGCCAAACGTGCCTAACTGCAATAGTAACAGGCATTTCCGTTTCTTGGCAATTGCTGTCATTCAACACTTATGTTGCGTTGGGTGTTGCCGCTTTGATTTTTTTAGGAAGTGCCTCAAAGTATGCTACAAATTTTATTGAACTGCACACTAAAAGCAGTTACGCCAAATGCTCAACTACAGTGAATGCTCTGAATAGCAGCCATCTTTGACCTAAACAGAAAAAGCGTGAAACCGTTTAATTCTTTGCTACTCAACTGCGTTGGTCTATTTTATTAAATATTAATCTTATTAAAATTTTAATTTAAAATTAAATTAATTAAAGCAAACAAATAAAATAAAACAAAATTAACATAAAACTAAATTTAAAAAAAAAATTAAATAGATTTAATAAATTAAAAAAAAAAAAATAAATAAATAAAATATAAATAATTGTGATGTAAAAATATATTTTGTTTTGCGATGTTTACAATTATTCTAAATTATTTTTCTGATTTTTACAACTAAAACAATTATTGAAAGTTGAATTAAACTAGATTTGTTCACTTTTATTTTCTATTATATAAATCAACAATAATTTTCTTACACGAATGTTTTTCGACTTGTTCGTTTTCGTTGTCCGTCCGTAGATCGTTCACTGTATTGTTTAACTTGGCATAGATTTGTCAACAATCAAGATACTTGGCACACGCTGTGGCAAATGGTATTTTTGGCACTCTGGATATTCTTCAGCGGATACAGTTTAAATAAGGTTAGGAGTTCTTCTACAATTCAACCGATTTGCAATCATTTTTCATTGAATGTGTTGAAATACTGTGGCTGTAATCTAAAGGGGTATTTGCGCAAATAGTCGGAATAGTGTTTGGCATATTTGGCCTGAAATTCGCGTTGGCCTAGCAATGGAGCAGGTTCATCATAGTTTTCATTGTTTCTATAGTCGTTGTTGTTGTAAGCCAGAGAGCGACTGCCGCCAATGCGAACAATTTGGTCTTCGGGTCGTAGGGAATCGGCTACAGTGAGTAGCTCACGTTGATCCAGTTCTTGTTGGCCTGGAGGCTGTGTGTAGTAGTAGGCGCCATTGTTGTAGTTGTTGTTGTTGTTGTAATTGTGATTGGCAGCACGTGTGGGCGGATTGTTGTTGAACCAATTTGGGTTGCTGCTCTCCGGCTTTACCGTGGCATAGTCCTCTCTATTGTTGTAGTCATTAATGGGCAAATATTGACGCCCCTGCTGCTGGAGTATATTCGCCTCATCATTGACAACAATAGGCGCCCCAGACCACCTGGATTGTACAGGTGGCGAATAGGTCTGAGTGTAGGTCAGTGGAGTGTCGGGGTGGCCAAGCCGTTGTAGCTGGTGCAATTGTTGTTGTTGTTGTTGTTGATTATAGCCGCCAAAATATCCATTATATGTGGGTGATGCATACTGAGCCGATGCCAAGCGAAGCGCCATTAACGAGAAAACGAACTGTCAATAAAATATTACACGAGTCTACATTAATCATCTTTGTGTTTAATAATAGATTTAATTCCACACGAAACTCACACACTGATAGGCTTTCAAGCTGCCGCTGCCGCCGCTGCTGATCCGTTCTGTTTGCCGCATTGTTACTTACTGTTAGAACGATTTATGCTAATAACGTATTTATATAAGGTTTAGTGAGCATATATAGTATAAAATGTTGTCATGTCTCAAGCGCTCCCTCAAGGTAAATGATGAGACAGCCGCAAGCTCTCGGGGCGGCTGGGCCGGCGGCAGCTCTCAGAAGTTTTTCTCACGCACGACTCCAGTGCAGCCCTGACAGCTAAATAGACGTTGACGTATTCGAAAACTGAGTTTTGGGCCTGGCTGCAAATTACAACAAAAAAATTAAGTGCGATTGCGATGTCACGTACTGCAATTAGATCTAAATTAGTCTGGCGTCAATTAAAGTGGGAGGCCAAGCAGTGCAAGGCATCACTCATAAGCAGTAAACTGCTCCACATGTAAATAATAAGTAATAATTAGAATAGCAAGCAGTGCAGTGTAGGCGAAATAGGTATAAATTGAATTGGTATAATATATGATCATTACTATTAATGAGGTTCTAATTAGCATTAAAATAAAGGCTAACGAAATTTTGAATATCTTTGCAGATGAAAACACCCGCCATACAGAACGACTTTAGCTACTACAGGCGCATCGTTAGTCGGCAACGCATCGATTCTACGGAAAACATGCTGGTCAGCACAGAGCTGGCGAATCGCATGTCGTTGTTCTATGCACATGCCACGCCCATGCTAAAAGTGCTCAGCGAGGCGACATCCAAATTTGTTAATGACAATGCCGACGATGTGCAAAATACGACAGAAACGCTTGGCACAATGGCCAAGGTGTGCCTACGAATGCTGGAGAATCCGTGAGTGGCCATCGAATAAGAGAATCGAATAAGTCTTATTGAAATTCTACAACTTTGTTGCCTTTCAGAAAACTTCTGCAACAAATCGAACGGGAGGAGACACAAATGCTGGTGCTGCGCGTGATGGTCGGCCTTGTCATACTCTACGATCACGTCCATCCGGTGGGGGCGTTTGCACGCGGTGCCCATGTGGACGTGAAGGGATGTGTGCGGCTATTGCAGGCACAGCCAGCGATAAAGGCGGAGCCACTGCTGAATGCCCTGCGCTACACGACGAAGCATCTGAACGAGGAGAATACGCCGAAGAACATACGTAATATGCTAGCCGCATAATGCCGGATGGGGGCGCGGATCAAGCCAAATCGTTTTGTTTATGTGTAAAATTTGTAACGTTAACTTTGTTTAAAGATTTAAACGGTTTTTATTTATGTAATTAATAGGCTTCTACTACGAGTATATATAAATAGAGATGTAATGTTTGAATTGTGTGAGTGTTGTGCAGGAAGGTGGAGGCAGCATTTAGTTTAATTTATGCATTTCCAGCATTTGTCGTATTCATTTGTAATAAATATATGTATATTTTCGTATGGATAGGCGCCTCCATAACAGCAACAAACACAGCAAAAAAAAAAAACAAAGCAACAACAACAACAACAAACCACAACAATATTTAGTTAATAATCTAGCACTAATATTAAGTAATAAACAAACCTATTGCAAATTGAATAATAAACAAGAAATTAGCGCAAAGTCAAATATGTTAGAAATGAATATCCTAAATTTCAATTTCAACTACTAACCAGAGATTATAAATTTTAAATTTAAATACATTTTTAAATAAATACAATTTAGCATATTTTTTGTACATGACTATAAAATTACAACTAATTATAAACAAAAGGATACCAACTAAATGGCCTGAACAACACACAAACTTTATCGCAGATGCATTTATATTTTCACTTTGATAAACATATAACGAACCTTTGTATGTCTGACTATGGAAGAACGCTGCGCAATAATACTTTAAGACTTACACATAGAAATTTATAAAACTTGTATTGCAAAAAAAAAAAAGATCAAGAAAAAAAAAATCCAATCAAAAATGCAAAACAAAAATAAACTAAAAACACACTTGCATGTATTTGCGGTTAGTAAAAAGATAATAAAAATTATTATATTGTTTATAACAGGGTATGAGAAGGTCATAACTAAAGGTATATAGATGGATGGTTATTATTTCTATTATTCCTAATAAGTTTACAATATTGATGTGAGTTCCTCGAATATCATTATGTAATAATTGTATTAGAATTCATTGCTCAAATTAAAATTGAATGAGTGAATTAATTTTTAGATAGATGGAATTAGGTCCTTATCCTACTTAATGAATGCCCCCGCTAATCCTTTGGATAGACTGCTGATTTAATTTGGCTCAAATTGAAAAGACATTGAATTTTTGTGGTTTTTTTTTCGAAATATTCTCTCTTTATTTTAAAAAAGTTGTGCTGCATTTGCCAATCATCAGGATCTGGAATGCAATGCTAAGCTGCTAAGCTGTTTAGCCGCAACAGGCTTTTGGTGCATCCTTTCCTGGCGTCTTATCGTCCGGCACGGCGCCTACGGCACGGACGATCCGGAGATGATCGGCGTGTGCAGGCTCATGATGGTCATGAGGCTCTTGAAGTGGCTGACCTGCAATTGGAAAATTTAAATGAATATCGCTCAAAACTAAGTTGAATCCATGATTGTGACTTGCCTGCCGACATGCTGAAAACGACACCCACCAGGAGTGCGAGCAGGAAGAAAATCTTCATCATTGGGCTTGGAACAACGTAACGAACAACGTGTTTCTATGAACTGAGAGTGGACAGCAGTCTATATTTATACTTGTGGCCCAGGGCTATGCAATTACTTCTTAATAAGATTTTTACGACCAACATTTGGTATTATGCGGTAAATCCCACTTCGTTACAAACAACTAATCGAGTGCATTCATTAACAAAACAGGTGAAAAATTTGTAATCCATAAGGTTTGCTCGCACTCAAGTTGCAGGGAACCAGCAAATGAAGCATGTAATGAGTTCACTTAGGTATTTTCATTAATATAAATTATACATATGCACATAGTATATACAGTATATAGATTAATTAAATTATATATAATAAATTATATATAATATAATTATATATAATATAATTTAATTAATATATATATTATATGCAAAAGTGAACTCAGAACATGTGGAAATGTTTTATTCATTTATGTAAGTCTCTTTCTAAAATTTATAATTAATATTTTATTTCAAAATAAATTTGCCTTGGTTGAAATATCATCAACTTTAAAAAATATATAGTGATTTTTCTTATCTTATGGCATCTTATCAACGCTGACGTCTTCATCTACTTTAAAACCCTTTTTATTAAATTATATTTTTAATGAAAAAATAATGAAATACATTTTGGGAATAGATCTAAAGCATTTTTACCTCAGACTAAACTTGTTTATATATTTTTAGGTAAACAGTAAAAAGTTACGTCTACTATTCGTACTTGAGTAAAAAATGATTCAAATAAATTTGTTTTTTATTTATTTATTTATTCACATTAAATTTAATATTATAAATGATGAACAAAATTCCAATATTACAATAGGTATCAAGGATAAGTTTATAATATATTTCTCTACGTATTTTCATAATAATTTACTATTTAAATATTTAGTAAAGTAGATTTATTTTTAACTGTATCCAAATGCATTATTGCAGTGTCTTCGGTATGTTAGAATATTACAATAATAATTATTATTAATGATTTTAGTCTAAGAAATTAAAATGAAGAGAACAGATTCGCTTCGACAATTATGTAGGTAGCAGAGTTCAAGATTCATGTGACATGCATAACTAAACAATTTTGAAAAGTAATAAGTATTGTTAATAATATCAAGTTCTGTACAAATCTATTATTCAACAATAATACTATCTTTTAGTGTCGTATATCAGGAATGCACAGATCTGTTAAGAGCCACAGATCTGTGAAGGACAGCCAAAGTACCCAAAAATCAATGGAAAAGTATATTCATATGGATTTTCAAAACATTGCTTCTTTATTTATATATTTATTTATAATACGTGGCGGTAATTTGGCACAGCATCGCACTGCCGTAGCCATTGATGCATTGCATCAGCCGCAACAAGCTTCAGGCTTCTTGTTGTCGCGCACGGCGCTCATGCTGCGTACGAACCTCTGATGCTGTCCATGTTCGGCTGCGTCCTCTGCATGCTCATGGGTGTGGGCTATAAATTAGTTACTTAAATGAATAAAAAAATAAAAAATATCAAAATTATTTTTGTTGTCTTGCCTGCAGACAAGCTGAACACGATGCCCAGGACGAGTAAAGCCAGAAAGAAAATCTTCATATTAATGCTAGTATGCTGGTCAAGTAACGAATGATGTTCGATCGCATTGGTGGTCTCCAATTTATAGTCGAGTTTTAGCTTACACCTGGCACGATTTTCGTTTCTTTTTTGAACAGTTGAAATTGTAATTAGTAAATAGAAATACCCAGCTTATAATAAATGAACTGTAGCTTTTGAGTTATCAACAAACTTGAGTACATATGTACGTGTAGATTATTTATTATTTATATTGTTTTTGCTTAATTTAGAAATAAAAGACGCATTTCTGGCGCATATTAAATAAATTTTAGAATTTATTAATTGCATAAAAACTATACAATCCTTTACAGATATGAGAGCATATGGTTGAGCAAAGGATCTCAATTACATTCTATTATTTGAGTTTTTTAGGCAAAAATCGTGTCAACAAAAATTTCTTTTCCTATATAAAGTTCAACCTCTCCTCTTAAGACCACAGGAGATTTACATAAATCAAATTGGCCTGTAAGATGAGCTACAATTTATCATACATATCATTAATTTGGTTGCATAATCCATAACTTAATTAATTATATATTTCACTCTGCCAAGCATTGTCAGCAGCTACGGTATACAACTGGAGTGTTTTCTTGTATAATTTAAGCAAACGAAAAATGTTAAATAGTGAGCAGATAAGATTAGATTTGCATTTTACTAAAGGCTTCGAATGCGAATAAACGATCAGTACGGAAGTGTGCATCATCAGGGTCTTAATGGATATGGGCAAGGCAAACTAAATGATTGTGTCCAGAAATCTTCATGTATTGCATCCATTGTTATTACTTTGCCGAGGCTTTAATATTAACTTTCCAGTATGCGGTTCTAGGTCCAGGGCAAAATCTGTTAGCACTGTCCGCGTACGAGACGTGATTATCTGTGGTGCCACAACCAACTTCTGTATGCCGAAAATGAAGAGGACTATTAATGTGACTGTTGCCACTGTGAAGATGGGGTGTATCCAGAGGGATTCGGTGAGCGGCACGACGGTTGTGCGCGGGTCTTTTAGCCAATACCAGGCACTGATTGCCGTGCATACGGATAGTGCCGATAGTATAACTGCGGTGATAAGTAATTATATGCGATTAAATATGTATTTACGTCGGACTTGATCAGGAATCATTGGTTACTTACTGCGCCAGCGGAACGTGGGTGGCCTGTATGATGAAACCACTTCGGTTAGCCGCCGTTCAAATGCCTTTAAGTCCTCGCAAGCTGATGGTTCCATCGCGCCAATTTCCTCGATGCTCGTGGCTGTCTTGATGTGTTTGAAATTGTCCAGCTTATTTTTGTAATTTTTACTTTATTTTGATAAGATTTCACATTTAATTTGTTTTTGTGTTAAATTTAATCCTAAATAATGCCAAATACAAATACCGAAAATTAAATACCAATAACAACTCCAAAATGTCTTAAAGTCCGTGCGGGGTAAACAATGAACAGCTGATTAATGATTGTTGCTTCCTAGCACTGCTTTACTGTCATATTCCAACACTCTTTTCAATGAATGGCGTTAATGAGCACTGTAAGAGTCCGCCATAAATAGTTTGCTGCAAAAATTTTGATCAAATATGAGCAGCAAAGAATGGAAACGCGTGGTCAAATTGGAGTATATGAAAATTCGCCAGCAAAAGCGATACAAACGCGCTGACGAAATCAAAGAAGCATGGATAAAAAATTGGTAAATGAATTGTACAGACGTACACGTAACATTTAGCGTCCATTTGTTCCGTTTGTCTACTTAGGGATGAGCACAATCATAATGTGCAGGATTTATATTGCGACTCAAAGGTCTGGCAGGCAAAGCCATACGATCCGCCGCATGTTGACTGCGTAAAGCGTGCTGAGGTGACTAGCTACAATAGTCCCAACAGTGGGCCGCAACGCGTGCCGATTTGCGTGATCAACGCCGTCACGCCCATACCCACAATGTACACATGGGCGCCTACACAGCAGAATTTCATGGTCGAGGACGAGACTGTGCTGCACAACATTCCGTATATGGGTGACGAAGTGCTCGACAAGGATGGCAAATTTATAGAGGAACTGATTAAGAACTACGATGGCAAAGTGCATGGAGACAAAGATCCATCTTTCATGGACGATGCCATATTTGTAGAATTGGTGCATGCGCTGATGCGCTCGCACAGTAAGGACTTGGAGGAACCTTCATCAAGTGCGTCTCTTAAAACAGAGACTGCATCGACATCAACAGTAAAGGAAGAAGACGAGAAAAATGTGACACCGGCCATAGAAGAGCCAACAACAGAAGCTTCTACAGCTGTAGAGGATGACAAAGAAGAATCGTCTAATACAAATGTAGCAGATACAAAAGGCAAAGTAGAGAAAGTCAAAGAAAAACTTCCGTTCCCGGCACCAATCATATTTCAAGCAATCAGTGCCAACTTTCCAGATAAGGGCACCGCTCAGGAACTTAAGGAGAAGTGTGTTGGCCTTTTATATTCTCTAAATTAAATGCTAATTGTGTCGTCTCCATTAGGTACATTGAGCTCACCGAGCATCAGGATCCCGAGCGTCCTCAGGAGTGCACTCCCAACATCGATGGCACCAAGGCAGAGAGCGTTTCCCGTGAACGCACTATGCACTCGTTCCATACACTGTTCTGTCGACGCTGCTTCAAATATGACTGCTTCCTTCATCGTAAGTCAAATCTCTGTGTACGGCCTCCAATTGGGTTACCCTTAATAATGTTTTGTTTTTGCTTTTTCTCTTTATTTGGAAAACAAACAAAAATTGTTGCAAAATATTTCTTTTGTCTAAAAAAAAACTTAAATTTTGTTTAAATAAATAACTGCAATTTAGGTCACCATGTACAGGGTGAGTCGTTGTTGTAGTTGTTGTTCTCGATAACCACACGCACACACACTCATGCCGCCTAGGCCCAAAAGTCGCCTTGCTCCACATCATCATCAATCTTTCCTATATATATTAAAACATTTTATGTCTGTGGAAATCGGCAAATATTGTCTTGTGTCAAAATTTTCTTGGTGTTTCTCGCCTCATATCGTGCGGCTTTTGCATCTCTCGTTGAATAACGTATCTGACTCATGCTCTAACCCGAATGTCTCATAGTCATGTCTTCTCCGTGATTCCAATTGAGTTGTGTTAAATATGTTTTCATTTCGATTCACAGGTTTGCAAGGACATGCTGGTCCCAATCTCCAAAAGCGTCGCTATCCGGAACTGAAGACTTTTGCTGAGCCATGCAGCAATTCTTGCTATATGCTAATCGTAAGTTGAAGATGTCAATAATGCGAAAGATTTGGGTGTTTATCATTATCTTGCATTTCTTAATAGGATGGGATGAAGGAGAAACTGGCAGCAGATAGTAAGACACCGCCCATAGATTCTTGTAACGAGGCCAGCTCTGAGGACAGCAATGACAGCAACAGTCAGTTCAGCAACAAGGACTTCAATCCCGAGAATGGAAAAGATAATAGCATAGCTGTCAACAGTGCAGAGATCAACTCCATAATGGGTAAATTAACGAATAAATTAGTAAGAAGGCAATTGGGGTCGAAATTATATACCTCAAGCCAAAGAACCTAAGTTGATCTAAACCTTTTTTCGTTTTAGCTGGCATGATGAACATAACCAGCACACAGTGCGTTTGGACTGGCGCCGACCAAGCGCTTTTTAGAGTACTGCACAAGGTGTATCTAAAGAATTATTGTGCCGTTGCGCACAACATGCTTACGAAGACCTGTCGACAGGTTTATGAATTTGCGCAGAAAGAGGCAGCCGAGTTTAGCTTTGAAGATCTGCGTCAGGACTTTACTCCGCCGCGAAAGAAGAAGAAGAAGCAGCGACTGTGGTCATTGCATTGCCGGAAGATACAGCTGAAGAAGGACTCGTCATCCAATCATGTGTACAACTACACACCCTGCGATCACGTCGGTCCTTGCGACATGAACTGTTCGTGCATTCAGACGCAGAACTTTTGTGAGAAGTTTTGCAATTGCAGCAGCGATTGCCAGAATCGTTTTCCTGGCTGTCGTTGCAAGGCGCAGTGCAATACCAAGCAATGTCCTTGCTATTTGGCGGTGCGAGAATGCGATCCAGATTTGTGTCAGGCTTGCGGAGCTGATCAATTCAAGCTGACCAAAATCACGTGCAAAAATGTTTGCGTGCAGCGCGGATTGCGTAAGTAACGAGTTCTTAGCGAATACATGTGAATTTCGCCTAATCCTAATCCTAATTTGCAGACAAACATTTGCTGATGGCGCCATCGGATATTGCTGGATGGGGCATTTTCCTCAAAGAGGGCGCGCAGAAAAACGAGTTTATTTCAGAATATTGTGGAGAGATAATCTCGCAGGATGAAGCCGATCGTCGTGGCAAAGTGTATGACAAATACATGTGCTCATTTTTGTTCAATTTGAACAATGATTTCGTTGTGGATGCCACACGAAAAGGCAACAAAATTCGTTTTGCCAACCATTCGATCAATCCTAATTGCTACGCCAAGGTCATGATGGTCACTGGCGATCATCGCATTGGAATCTTTGCCAAGCGCGCCATACAGCCAGGCGAGGAGCTATTCTTTGACTACAGATACGGGCCTACCGAGCAGCTCAAGTTTGTGGGCATCGAGCGTGAAATGGAAATCGTTTAATGCGCTTATAAACAATTATATACTATAAAACTTATCTACTCAGCTTAATACATATTGACACAAAAACGATCAACATTCAAACACTTTTGGCCACATTGGCTATAATTGGCTTCGGCCGAGACTTAAAAATAAGCTTCTTCGTGCAAATGGCACGCACGGTATATTCGGTACGCTGGCGACTCTTGTGCTCTAGTGCTACTGTTTCATCCAGCAGTGTTCGTTCCTGTCCTTCGGTGGTATTCATGATGCTTGCGTCCAGCGTAGCATCAGTCGTGTTGAGGAGTTGGTGCCCTTCATTAGTTTTAGACTTCTCCAGCACTGCGAATGGCTTATCCAGTTTTTGCTCGCGTCCTTGCAATATGTGATGGCCAATGATGAGTATCTGTAAACCCCAATGAAGCATGTCTATAAGAGGGATTTTGAATAGCTAGCTCAACTTACGGGCTGTCCATATTTGTTGTAGTACAGATCTCCTATAAACTGATCGTGCATACTTTGGTTGCTGCGCACCTCCAGATCACCTTGCAGCTCTATGATGGCCCACTCACCACTTCCGGCGCTGTGACTAAAATAAAAAGCAGCCTACATTATAATTTACACCTATATAAACGTGAGTCTCCTATAAAAGTAAAAAAGTAATCTAAGAGTTTTAAAAAAAACAACGATTCATGACAGATATATTTATTCTGCTGTGAACAGTCTCTTATCCTCTAAATTTCTTAAACAATGGATGTACGCTGCCAACATTCTTTCGCCGATGTTCGTAGTAGATGGCATCATCTCCGCCTGACATTGAACTGAGGCCGCCCGTGCGTTTTGCAGTTCCAGAGCCACCTGGACGATAGCCTGGCTCGCCTGGCACTTTCTCATCCTCGCAATCTAAGTCTGAAGCTGACAACACCAGCTGCAAAAGCTGACCCTGCTCCTCCTGTGTTCCATACATGAGGTCAGTTTCAGTGTCCATGCCCTTGAGATGTGTGATGACCTTATAGCTATAGCCCTGATTCACCAGGAACCGCTGACGCTTACGCGAATAGCTCATCTCCATTGTGTCCTGCGAGACGAGCGTGTAAAAGAATGCATTATACTCCTCGGCAATGGCTCCCTTTTTGGCGCGCAGAATACGACCCAAGCGCTGTGCTTCTTGGCGTCGAGAACCGCCATGCGATGAAATCTGGATGAGCACATTCGCCTCGGGCAGATCAAAACTAGTATCGGCCACCTTCGATACAAAAATCGTGTTGACCTTCGGGACAAACAGTGTTAAATGATTTGCATCTCGAAAGGGAAGCAATATTCACTTACCTTGGCGTTAAACTTGAAATTCTGTAGAATTTGAATACGTTCGTTCTGAGATGTGGGTCCATAGATAAATGGTTTGTTCATCTTGATGGCGTAATGTTTCAAGGCGAATACGTTGTCCGAAAAGACAATCGTCTTGTCGCCACGCTTCTCGTGGTATTTAATCAGGAATTGGCAGCTGCGGAACTTGGAGGGATTCATCACATAGAGCAGCATTTTCTTGGATGTTTTGGTAGTCAGATATTCGCGATAGAACTCCGGCGACATGGGACACCATACCTCGGCGCACTGCACACGTGCTATGTAGCCCTTCTTTTGCAGCTCCAGCCAGTTAGCTTCGTAGAGCTTGGGACCAATCAGGAAATTCAGATCAGCAATTTTGTCGTCCTCACGCAACAGCGTGGCCGTCAAGCCAAGCTTGCAGTGGGACTGCACAATGGTCAGGACACGTCGGAACATCTTGGCGGGTATGGTGTGCACCTCATCCAGTACCATGATACCCCATTCCTGTTCCTGCAGCCAGCGCATCGTTTGCTCGGCCTCCCATGAACGCTTTTGGGTGTGCGTAATCATGGAATATGTGGTAACCAGAATACCACACCCCATGGGCTTATCTTTTGCTTCCGAGGTGAAGCGACAAATCATACTATCGTCTGCTGTGGACCACATTTTAAATTGCTGCTTCCACTGCTCTACTGATACGCCGCTGTTGCACAGCACTAAGGCGCGCTTTCGTACAGTGCAACAGGCGGTGACTCCCACTAATGATTTACCAGCACCGCATGGCAGCACAATTACGCCGGAACGTGCTCGACCGTTGCCAAACATTTTGCGCAAACTCTTTTCTTGGTAGGGCCGCAGCACTGCTGCTGGCTTAAGGTCAATGTTAATATCCGGATTATTGGTATCATTGCGAAAATCATACTCTGCTAGTAGCGGGTGCTCGATCTCAATGCACCGCTTTTGTATAAGCTCAATCTTCTCCTGAGCTACCTCAAAAGACACGGTTTTAAGATTCGTTTCGTCTTCATCCTCCTCTTCCTTGTCGATTTTCTCGTAGAAGTCCGTAATATCTTCGGGTACCGCTACAGCTGTAGATGATCCTTCGGCGGATATACCCGCAGCAGCTGTTGTACTAGCAGAGGTGCTAGCCGCATCTTCTGCTGAATTGTCACCCGCGGTTGGCGGCTTGGTACCGAACTGTGTGATGGCTTTGCTATCCATTGTGCCCTGAATGAAGCCTTCACCCTCGTTACGTATCAGTCGGCACTTCTGTATGACTGGATCTTTGAGTAACTTTTGCAGCACCTCTGGATGGGGAGACTCAATAAAGTATTTGTTATGCTTCAACACAAGCTTCACTTTTCCATATGACAGCGTACAGAGACGTATAAACTCCAATATGCCCTCGGGAATCGTTGTTTTGCTCAACCGTTTCAGATACTCCACAATGTCGTGGGTCTGCAGTCCCACAGATACAGCCGCGTACAAGCTGTAGGCTGTCAATTTGTATTCATGTATGTGCTCGGGCCGGCACACGGGCTCCGAAATAGCAATAAGAAAGTCATGGGCATGCTTGTAGACTGGCGAAAAAGATTCAAGGAACACGTGCCCATTCGGTGCCACCCACAATGGGCGATTGGCGTGATCTGGACGCAATTGCATCTGAGCACGGTAATCTTTGGCACCATATTCGTCTGTGTTGATGTTCTCGTCATTGGTTTCTGCGTTCTTGGACGCGGCGCCTGGCACCCCGTCCGACTCGCTGGCACAGTCTTGGCTGTCATTGTCATCCACTAGTTGGGTGTAAGCCTCGTCTTCAGCGCGACGCTTCTTAGCTGTGAACTCGTATCAGTATTACTAGATAATGGTCTAACTCGAGCGTTATTGACTCTTACCAAATTTATCGCTTGAACCTCGATCTTTTTTAGACTTTTTTGGTGGACCCATTGTGAAATTGCTTTTCGGCGAACTTTTGTTTCACAAATCAAACAGCTGTGTCTAGTGTTGCAAAGTTACAAATGTAAGCGAAAAAGGCGCGAGAATATACAAGAACTGGCCACTTTGCTATATGACCGATGTTGATAATTTCGAATCACTTTTACAACTATACTTATTGAACAAATGATATATCGAGGTTACTTACGTTTTTACGATGATTGGCATATCAGTATATTTATAAATTGACTTTAAAAACTCAACTTTCTACTAGCTTATCACAAAATAATTGAACAGCGTGAAACAGCCGCACAGTGGCTTATAACATTGTCGCTAACAGTCGGCGGCGTTGCCACATCGGTGAATAAACAGCTAATAATGTTATGTTGACAGATTCTGTACAGTAAACATATGCGTAAACATTGCATATTGGCTCAATATCTGCTGAATTTAAATTTGAGTTTCCTTTGCAATATTATGTTCGCACAAAAATTCAAACGAAGCATTCTTACCATTGGGTGGGACTTTTTGTCTTACATCATTATTTGTATTAATGATATTAATGAAAGCTCTGTTCATGTGCTTTGTCATATCACTCACATATATGAAAAATATCTAAAATTGCACTACATAACCCTGAAGTATGGCCGTAGATAAGAATAAAAAGAAAAGCACCAAAGCAAAAAAAAATCCAAGACTTACGTATTTCCTTCAATCCAGTTTATGGCAAATATGTCTTGTCATTGGCTTGTGCGATTTGGGTCATGCGCTTTTCTTTGTTGTCAATGCGACCGTTTCTTTGGTCACAAGCGTAAGTAAGTCAGATATTTGAATGATTCAATTAGGCCGCTAAAAACTATTATATAACAGTTCAACTTATACTCCTCATTGGCGGTTCTGGGAACAGTATTTTGGGTGCTAGTCGTGGTGCTATTAATAGTTGGTCTGACGATGGTAAGTAAAATTTGTTTGATATTTCCATTAAATTTCGATGCGTCTATATAATTTATCACTATAAAGCGGCGCCCTTTATTTGTTAAAATCTGGCTTATCTTCTCAATAATTGGTTTTATTGTGGATATAGGATTTTCCATATGGGGCATCGTGTCTTCAGTAACAGTGGATGTGGATCACTTAAAAGAGTTTTCCATTATATTTGTGGGAGTTTGTGCGTGAAATGATAATAATTTTTGGGTTTCAAACTTATTTTATTTTTCTTCAGTTATCGAGAGTTTCTGCATATATCTGGTATATAGATACTATTTAGGTATGGATCCCTGTCGGCTTGTCGATGAGCCCGAAAAGGGAGGAAGGAAGAGAAAGAAATATCGGGATGAAAAAGCTTGTAAAGGTACAATAAAATAGTATATTCTTTAATATTCAAACAAATAATTAAACAAAACGGGTTATAGAGAGCCAGAAGAAATCCAATAAGAACGAGAAGAAATCGGATAAAAAGTCGAAGAAAACAGACAGGAAAAAACATACCAAAAAATGAAGAGCTCCTATCTGGGTTCTGTTACAAAATCCTTTTACAAATATTATGTATACAAAAATGTCATAGTAGGCCGTATGCTCTTCTCTCCATAAATATATTTTGTATAAATTTTGTAATTGATATTTTTCTTGTAAATAAATATCATATCTGATCATAAAATGAAAGATCAGCCTATATATATTGAAAATGATTCATGCAATAGTCCGCTTGGAATAGCTCTATTGAAAATGAGTTATTTTATTGCTGTAATCGATTTGGTTCAGGCACTATTCTTTTTGGTTCAGTCAATCAGTGCTTTGATTTTTGAAGTCTGTATACCATCGGAATCGGTCTGCTCTATATTAACTAAATCCTATATCTACCTATTCCCCAGGTTGATTTTTACTCCATAGCTGCATTCCTAGGCTCTATCTTTTGGATTATTATGGTTATACTGCTTTTAGTGGGCCTAACAAAGGTAAATTGAAAGATCTAATTTTAAAATTCAATAACTCTGATTGAAATTGCTTTAGCATTATCTTTGGCTAATAACCTGTTGGCTAACATTTGCGGTAGTTGGGATTATTGTGGATATCATCATTTTCCTTTGGGCAATTTCTGTTTCCGAGTATGTGGAGTGGCCTCAAGTTGTACAATTCACTATTTTATATTTGGGCATAGGTGAGCTTAAAACAAATTCATTTTATTTTCCCGTCGCTTTTAACAAATTGTATCCTAACTTTCTTCAGTTTTTGAATGGTTTTGTATTTATATTGTCTACAAATATTGTTTGATTATGGTGAAGGTTCGATTTGACTTTGATAATGGACGAAAAACGTAATGTTAATTATACTATTAATTAAAGTTAACATATTGTTAACTTACACTAATTTAATAATAAATAACATGGTTCTGCACAGGCACAATCACAAAGATCAACATCATCATCGGAAAGAATCTTCAAGCAATCCCACATTTGAAAGTGAACATGAGAACAAAGAAACAACGGTTATATACCTCGGCGCACCGAAATAATCTGATATATTGTGAAATAATATTTATAATTCAAAATGTGCTTAAGCACAAAGATTTTCCTTGAATAAATGTTATATATGCGTGGTAGTAACATACTACATACATATGTATATGTATATATGTATATAAAATTCTTCCACTGCATTGGCTTTTATAGATCATTTCAATTTACTGCCTAGCTCGTGTGCCAAAATCAATTCGAATCTGCCAGCACAAACAATAATAATAATTGAGTTTGATAGTTGTCTTTTTATATCTTTCTGTTTCTTATTCTTTTTTGTCTCTTTTGGCAATGTCTATTGCGGAGCTCTGTCCCGAAGGAGTCACGTTGTCGATGGGGCAAAATCAAATCTCAAAACGGCCAAGAGGCGGCAGCTGACAAAACAAATGCCGTAAATGAAAGATGGCCAGAAGACTTGTCGCAAATCAGCACAATGAACGCACAGTGGTTGAAATTTAGAGAAATTTGTTAAAATTTAAAAACATTTATTAGATGTGCTTTGTTGGGTCAGATATTGCCTTGTGTAGGATTCATATACATAGGCATATCTCTATAAATTTGTTAATCGTATATATAAAATTGTTATTTAATATTTATTAATTTCATTCCTAATAAATTTATCTTATTTATTATTTATATTCATTAGATGTATAAAAAAATGTGTACAGTTAGAAAATAACATAAATACCATATAAACTAAATCCGAAAGAATTATTATTTTAGATTTTATTATAAATTTCTTTTGCTTTCCATAGCGCAGCAACACTGTCGACTCTCACAAACAAATGTCATTGATTAAGAAGTTGAGTTGCCAACAGCATCCTCTTCTCACACTCTGCTCTATTGGGAATACGTGCTCATAATCATTATAGCTTTGATTTACTGCACAGCCTTGCCCCATGTTTCAGCCTCAGCTCTGGATGAAATGGAGCAATATTTGATAGTTTGCAGCTATGCGATTGCAATTCTGGATCTATTATCCGCTGTGCTTTTCGCTGGTGTCTCGTGTATGCTATATGCCCAGCACGTAAGTTGCGTAGCTTAAGATTGGGCCTCAGTCGCAGGGAATGAAGTGTATTTCGCCTATAGCATCATTGGACGTCACTGGCTGCGCTTCTGTTTTCCATCATCTGGATTTGCATCATTATTGTGCTGTTGTTGGGTATTTATCGGCGCCAGTTGAACTTGGTGCGTTATTGGTTGGTTTTCACCTGCTTGGGCATTATGCTGGATGCCATTCTCCTACTCTACGGCTTGACACTGGCAGTATCCATAAATTGGGAGGGCGTTAAGATAACCGTTATGCCATTCGTTGGCTTGGGTAAGGCTGTTTTCGGAACGTCTTGGCAGCCAAACTTTACCTTAGTGCATTACAGCTGTAGAAATGACTTTCGTGTTCATTATATATATCTTGTACCTGGAAATGATTGAGCGTGAGCAGTGGATACCATTGGATGGCAGTAGGCTAGGAGGCGGTTGTAGCTCAAAGCATACCAAATACACCTCCAGCAGTGAGGGAACACAACGTAGAGAGCGCAAGCGTCTGAAGAAGATGTACAAGAGAGAGGAGCCACAGCGTCAGATGCGTAGAGGCCAACACTAATACCCCTGGCACACCTGCGCACACCCACCTCGCCGACTATAATTTATGCCCTTCTGTCAAGTCGGGGAAAAATGAAATGGGAAAGTAGGCCAAGCGTTTATGATGCTCAACGTTCTCAGATATCCTATCAAGTGTCGTCATGCAGCAGGAGACGAACTCACTCCTTTTCTGCGCCTATGCCATAGCCGTTTTCGATCTACTCTGCGGCGTGCTCTTCGCTGCATTCAGTCTGACCAAATGCTTTACACACGTAAGATCCAATATATGAATCAGAATATAATGTATATATAGTTTTCTTATTGCAGTTGAGCTGGCTAGCCATATTTTCGGTATGTTTTGGCCTGTTCTGGGTTACACTGATTGCTCTGCTTATCTCTGGCATTTATTGGGTAAGCTTCATTCATATCAAAATAAATAATTTATTCAAACTTTGCATTGCAGCGTAATTCAACGTTGGTGCGTTGTTGGCTTATCTTCTCATGTGTGGGTATTATTATAGAGATCTGCCTGCTGATTTATGCCTTCTTCAGCAAGAGTTCTTTCCAAGTTGGAATGGCTGACAATAGTTTGATTCTGCTCCTTGGCTTATGTGAGCTGCAGCATTTCACATCTTTATATGTATATTTATTCAGCTTGAGGTCTTTTGCAGTTGTTGAAACAATGTTTGCCTTGATTATCTATCTTTTCTATCGAGAGCTACCGGAGTGCACTCCTATTGTCGAGGAAAGAAGCCCGCCTCGTTGTGCACAGCCACCGCTGGAGCAGGTGATGTCGCTGCCACACGAAGCGCCGCGACCAAAGCCAGGGCCAGAGCCAGACTTCTGTACTACATCACCTAATCGCAGCAATCGATCCTACAGGTGCACCATCTTGCGAACTAGAGCCGATACAAGTCCATACACCTGTATATCAAATCGCAGCTCATATTGGTCCCCTGTGAAGAGTCAGCGATGAATGGTCATTATGTTGCTCTTGAGTTGATTTATATTTTGTAATAAATTGAAAATAAGCCAGGTGTGCATGAGTTTCCCTTAAGAGGAAGTTTCTTAGCTGTTGATTAATCTTAATCGAGATTGGGAATCTGTTAAGTCTGTGTATTTTGCTTGTAGAAATGTATATATCTTACCTTTGACCAGCCAGCGAGCCCTTTAATATCATTACATTTAACATGCTCACACGCATCCACAGCCACACGCACACCTACCCATTTGGCAATGTTAAAAACAAAATCCTTTTAAAATAATTTGCACAGCAGCAGCAGAAAACAAAAAACACAAACAAAAAACGATTGCGGAAACGGAAACAGCAACTCAGAACTCGAAGCAGAACTGGCGCAGGTCTGGTGGCTGGCTTGGCTGCCAGCGAACTCTTGTCTATTTATGCAAAAAATGTGTGCATAAATACATATACATTTATACTTATAATGCCAGGCTGATGAAATACGTGCACATGCATACGTACGTACCCACACACACACATATTCATACACACATATTTACGTGCCTTCCCTGATGTCAAATATAATTTATTTTTTCGCGCTCATTTCGCACGCAGTCAGCCCGTGTAGATCCGCCGGCTGGCACAAAATCAAGCGTTTGCAGCAGTTTTAACTTAAAGTTTTGTCTGTCATGAGAAAGGAGAGAGAAACGGAAAGAGAGTGAGAGAGAAAGAGAAGAAATACAAGTTGAAGAATATAAACATTTCAATGCAAAGCGAGAATGGTGAGTGCATTGAATGGCTTTGGCCTGGCCATCGGCTGTATGGACATCATAGGAGCTTTGTTCTTTGAGCTGATGATTATTTTCATGCTGCACCAAAGAAAAGGCAACAGGACAACAGCTGAACAGGAGCAGTCGCAGCAGCAAGTGACAAGTGAGACTATGGAATGTAGGAGTAGCCAGTGATTGCATCCTAACTGTAAAAAACATTTCAGCACTCTATGGCAACCGACTAAGTCCTTGGATGCTGTGGACTTACCTGTTCCTATTGAATGTCTGGATAGTTGTGTCAATGCTGATGCTCGCTGGCATCATATTGGTGGGTAGCCGGTCAGACTCTATTCAAATGTGTTGTCCACTCACTGCGAGTGCCTTTCGCAGCACAAGCCACAACTGCTCTTGTTCTGGCTTATCTGGGGCTTTGCTGGACTGATATTCGATTTTGTGTTTGTGGTTTTATGGATTCTGGAGCTGTTGGCGGGCGATGCATTTGAGGCGCTAACCAACATCTTGATATCTTTGCTAACTATGGGCAAGTTATGCATCTATAGCTTTAATCTAATCGAATCTAATTTCCGATTTTCTTAGCTGTCGAATTCGCCTTCATATTTATTATTTATCAAATTTATTTCAACCTAACACATCCCCCAAATGGACAGCAAGTCGCCAAGAATCCCTTCTTGCGTTTCTCACACTTTTTATTTTAATTTAACAACAGATTTTCGAACAAAATAGATATTTGACTTGGATTTGTGTAATTTACTTCGTTTTCATCTCAGCTGCCTTCTGGACAGGCTTTATGCCATAAGCGCTGCGCTTTGGTGGCTTTAGAGACTTGAAGAATCTATATGCGATCAATATAATACCAATACGAGTCAGCACTTGACCGATGAGTGGCCCATGCACATCTGATAGCTCTTGCAAAAACTGTTGCTTGCTCTTGTCATGCTCACTGAAGTAATAATTGTAGATGGCGGCGATAACGTTTGCAACAGCTCGCCATTTGATCTGCAAATAAGCCATAAGCAACCACATCCGAATCAGCAATCTGTAACGCTGCTTATGCAATTATATTTCAGAACATAATTAATCAACATCGAATACTCGTACTTACGCCAACGATCCCAACGGCCAGAACACCAAAGAAAATCAGTTTATACATAGACTCTATTATAATCATCACATCCAAGATATCAAACTGTTGAGCATGAAAGCCAATATATGTATATGCTTAGACGATTGCCTGAATTGGCATGGTCTTACCTTCATGATTTTGGAAAATGTGGCCATCTGAACCATAACAAGGATCGCAGCGCAGCCCTCATAGACGAGCGCCATGTAGGCACAACTGGTAATAATAACCGACATTTTGGTTTGCTTGATATATATATATATAAATATATATATATATATTGCTTTATATATATATTTATATATAAGTTACTTGGTTTACTCAAACATTGACTTGAATTGTGAATATGTTGCTATAATATTCAGTTCCAATTGCTGATTTCGTATCACCAGCCTGCTGATTTTCGAAATTTCGGAGAGGCTCTTAAACAGCAATTTTAACATTCATATATTTTGCTAGACAGTTCCAATTATACTCTCTTACTTTATATAAATTTTGTTGTATACATAAATATGGTTTTTGTTCTTTGTATTGGCTTTCACAGAGTATATAGAGTAGATTTAGCGCCTCTCCCGAGATAGACCTCTTCTGGCTCCATTTTTAATTGCAAAGTTTATGTTGCTTTGTGCTTTAGTGCTTCCAAGTGCCATGCTTGTAGTTTTTAAATGTCTGGCCCACGGAAATTGATTCATTTCCGCCTTGTTGTTCAGCACTTCCGGCCGGAGTCTGGGGCCGCATTATGGAGCAGACATGCAATCAGCTTAAAGCCAACACAGTGGGTAATCCAATATTCAAATGTCGGCTTAGCTCCAATCAAATTCTTATGCCAAAGCACATTGAAATCAACGGCATTGTCAACTGCCAAACTGTCATTTGCATGCCGCAGCTAAGCAAAAATACGAAATACATTTTTATTCTTTAATAAAGAGGGCTTAGACCACTTATTGGGAGCCTTTAACTCCACTCCGCTCCACTCCACTGCGTGCCACGCCATTCTTTGAGGAGCCACTGGCTGGCTCGCTGGCTCGCTGGCTGGCTGGCTGGCTGGCTGTTCAAATTTATTGTTTACAAATTGAAATTCTTGCCGACACGCACGAGCAACTGCAAAATCCATTGGGAATGCCGAGCACAAGACAGCGCCTGCTATCCTCTTAGCTGATCCCAGCTTGACAACTCGGGTGTCGTCTTTGCTGGCCTCCTCTGCTGGATGGGCAGACGCTCATCATGACTTTTTAGTATTTATTAAGATTCTGATATGCCATGCAACATATTTCCAAAAAATAAACAAATATTTTATGGCAGCGTTAACACAGTCTTAAGGGAAATTGTCAGGATCCCAAGACGTTCATAGCCAAATAACTGCAGCGTTTACCTTCCTCAACATTTAATCCAATGAAATTGCTGTCAGATTTTTCTATGGCAGTCTTAAGTTATGGTAATATGGATGCGTACGAAACCTTTACAAAGACCAGTTACAATTTAAAAAATATATATTAAAATTATTTTTAATAAACAGTCAAATTATTTTGAATAAACAGTCTGTAATAATTAGCAAATTACTTAAATATTTTTTTATAATTTTATAAACATTAATATTGAACATTTCCAACTATGTGAAATGTAGTTTTTTTTTATAGCAAACATGCATGGCAGGCTAATGAGTTAAAGTATATTCGAGACTTGTAATGCCCACAATCATAGAGTATAAATAAAAGAGAATTTTATATGTCTGGTTTTTAAATTACTAAACCAAATCTTGGATGTTCTCTGGGGTTTTCACAAATCTAAATTCTCTGTTACGTTACGTACTGAGTGAGTGAGGTTTACTCTCTTACCTGTAAATAGTAAGAGAGAGAGAGAGAGAGAGAGAGAGAAAGACAGAGAGTCTACAAACAACGATATTCGTTTGCTATAAATCTCTTTACGATAAAGCTAATCTATAAATAGCGCTAAATTGTATTCATTTTCGTTACTATTGTTTAAGATGAGGTTTCCGTCGCTTGTGTTGATTCTGTTCGCTATCGGCACTGTTTCGGCTACTTACGGCAAGTGAAGTGTTTTAATTTAATTTTATAACTAATATGAAAAATATGTACTTATTTAGGGCGAGATGATAAAACATCTGGCAAAGATATAGTTCCAAGTAACAGGCCATTACGCAAGGCAAATCAAATTGCTGATATCGATAAAAAAGGTATGCAAATTGCAATCAATAAATGTCGAGTTCAATAATGTGACTAATAATAAAATAAATTTCCTAGGCGCCAGCAATTCACAGTTTAGAAACCAAAATGAATTCGTAACCGTCGCATTGAAGGTATTTCCTAATGGTAAAGGGCCACATCGAATAATTAAACAACGTCCTGATGTCTCTTCAGAAATTTTTCAAATACGTCTATTAAATAAACATTGAAATTTATATGAATATATGACCTACTAAAACGCGAATCTAATTCATGCGTGAGATCTCAAATGATATGCTGATTGAAAATATACATAATATACATGAAAACAAACATTGTAATAGATTCACGCTAATATAGCAGCAACATTTTAATTGTTTCCCGTTCTCTAAGACGTAAGTTGCAAGTTAGATGAGTTGAGTCACCTCAAGTAAGTTTCAGTGAATTGAGCTGAAATATAATTGTTTTCGTTTTACAATGACTGGTTATCGCTCGGCCAATTGTTATAGTTGACATTACTTTTAACAGATCGGTTCGTTCCGATTGCGTGGTTTTTCATTTGGTTTGCCGTGCACTGCGCCAGGTGCGCTGAGAAAGCAACCAAATTGGAATGTCTATGCAGGAAATTGATTGATTTCCGTTTGGTTGAGTGAAAAGTGGAAAAGAAGAGCAACTGAAGCGATGGCCCCGAGACAGCCGAGATTCTGGTGAGTAATCGTAACAACAACTTAGTGAACAACTAATATAAGTTAAAGTAACAAAGTAACACCCTCCAGCCATAATGTCGGTTTGCAATTAGCCGTTTATGTGAGCGGGCACTTTGTAACCCAATATTATCTATGGTAGCTGGGGTTGCGTGGATTGCGCCCTGCAGCTATGTTGGCAGCAAACATAAACTCTGACAAAACATATAACAGGGCGCATATGGTGTTCGACAAAAACAAGCAGAGTTTGGCTGGCTGGCGATGCGTGTTCGCCGAGGCAAGGGCAGTCAGTTGCCAGATGCTCGAACTGCTATCTGGGTTTGCATACATACATACGTACATATGTATATACAAATATACTTCTCACAGTCATTGGCAGTGGCTTACGGTGCGTATGTGTGTTGCTAAAAGCATACGATTCACTTGTTACATGCTCAATTAAGCCAGAAATGACAGCAGTGCCAACTAAAGTCACGCTTTGTATAGCTTTAAATTTGGCGCATAACTTAACGCCCATACAGACACGCATACATATACCGCTTTTCCCACTATATGTATGTGTGTGTGTGTGTGTGTGTGTGTGTGTGTGTGTGTGTATATATAAGTGAGCTGCATGGCTCAGAGCCAGCCAAAGCGAATACTTTTTGAGTGCGCAAAGTGTAAACGAGTTTGTTTTTGTAAAATAGTAAGTTAACAATGTATGTATATAGGTGAAATACGTGTTAAAGAGTAAAGCTTTTGTATATTGAAAAGAAATTTGATATATGTATATGATAAGAAGCTAAACTTTGATTAGTTCTTAAGTTGAGACTTGCTGAATACAGTTAGTCAGACATAAATATTGTGCTTTGCAATACTTACAAACTGGATTAAGAACGTATCATATTTTTATACAAATTTTTTTATTTACGTTTTTTGCCAAGCATAAAAAGCTTTGTTTATTAATTCGCTTGGCCATCCGCATGAGCATAGCTATCCCTTAAACTACATGGCCTAAAACATGTTGTTTTCTGTTCTTTGTTCTTTGTTAGTTTTTTCTTTGTAGTAAGTATGCTTTATTAACTTTGTTTCTTTGCACATTTGTTGCAGCTCACCGTCTAAGACTCTATAGTGCATTTAGCTGTAAACCTTATCTTTATAACACTTAAGCCAGAGTATTTTATGGTTGCTATAAAGCTGGACATGTTGTTATATCGAGTGGGTGTGGCACTTCATTGAGGAGAGAGACAATGAAAAAAATATATGTATATAAAATCTGGTTAACTCATTCCATATTTTTTTTACTATTTACAAAATTAAAATTTAGTAAATAGGCAATGAAATAAATAACTTTTAGGCATATGTTTATTTGTAATTTAATAGTCATACTTCACAATATTTCTACACGAGCTTGATATAGTTCTAATTTATTGTAGAGGGCTGTAGCAGAAGGCTTTTAAAGTCACTTACGCAAGTATGTGCATTTTTAAAGCGTGCTACTGTGTTATACTTCAAAATTGGGTTTCATGCCAATTAAACAATTTTAAAATATGTCACCATAATTACAGCCGCATGCCTTTGTACTAAGTTAATTATCGAGTACGCAAAATTGCTTTGCCAAGTCGAGCAGGACAAAGCGGCTGGCAATTAGCGCCGCTCGGCATGTTGCAGACTGGGTAATATGCTTAGTCAGGCCTCGTCCTTTGGCAGAGTGACACAGGACACGTGCAAAATACACTCGCACACACATACACCAACACGTGGCCATGCAGATGTTTAGCTTTAGGTGCAAAAAGGCTGACATTGTTTTCTAGGACGTACTCGTAGTGAAAAGTTGTGTCTTGGCTTCAAGTTTGAGGTGACGTCCTGAAGGACATGACATACACACACAAACACACATTCACACACATTGGCACACACTAGGAATTGCAAATCAGTCGCCTAATGTGTACATAATCAGTCATGTCGCAACATGTGAATTCCATTAGTGGATACAAGGCTCAAGCAAACAAACGAGCATTAATCAACGCAGGACGAGGACGAAAATGAGAGCGAGAAAGTGAGGCCATACAGCGGGCAAGCATATCAGCCTAAGGTCCTGACCAGTGTATCCAGCACTATAAGCTTTCTCCGTTATTTATGTTTCTTTTTTGTCTAGCCATTTAATTATGCACATACACATGTGGAATAGCAAGAAGAAGAGGTCTATAGCCTACTTAAGAACACAAATACACACACACACACACGCACACAGTCAGAGAGTTGCACCCACATACATTAACATGCGACTTACAAATTGCCCCGACTACCTTGATTTATCCCCTGATATCAATGCAATGCTGCAGTGCCACTGAAAGCCGACATCTTATTAATATGCCATTCATTTGGCCGCTTCATAGTTCATTAAAGCAGGACCTGAGCGTCCGAGCAGTGCATCCTGGCGCCAGTCTTGGCCGCAAAGTGCAGCCAGCAAAAATTATGCGGCTCGTTTGCCACTGCCTTGTTTGTTGCTTCAATCCATGGACAGCACGAAAGGCTGACTGCTGACTCTGGCCCTGCTACTGGCTCTGGCTCTGGCTCTGGCTCTGACTCTGGATCCGGGCTATTCGTTTATTCCTTTGTTCTCATTTATTTGCATGTCATTTGCTTTACTCTCTTCTTTTTTTCATCGTGTATTCATTCGTGTGTGTGTGTGTATGTTTACGTGAATGTCGGTTGTTTCTTTGGTCACGTTTGTCCGGACGAAAGTTACTTATGACTGCTGTGTGAATTATCAATATGCATTGTCCGACTACGCTCTACGTTATATATATATTTTTTGTCAATATTTTAGTTCGTCAATTAATTGGATACTTCAGAAAAATCTTTAAGTAAACAAACTACATTGTTTATTTATCTTTTTAAGTTAACAAATGTATTTAAACTTATACATTTATTTATTGAATATTTGACGTAGTATAAACGTATCATTTATCATCTATAAGTCATAATATTCTTTTATTATTGATAAAAATCGATTGGTCGGTGTGATAAATAAAAGAAACTAGTGATCAAGATCTAGATAGTCCATCTTCAAGAAAATTGATTCAACAAATAAGTTCCTACAATATAGTGCAGAATCTGCACTGCAGATATTGGTGTTTATTATGGAGGCTTAAAATTAGCGCCGAATGATTGTTATATTAACTACTCTTTTGTTCTGAGTGTCGATTATTCAAGCCGGCTAACGAAATCTTTCTTATTTTATGTTTTCACTTTGATATCTAAAATCAGATATATAGGTTAGAAATCAGAAGTACATTCTACCATAATATGAATATTCATAATGTATAAATACCAATGAGTAATAGTCAAGTTCGTAGATTTCTTCAGCTACTAATGAAAAGTCTTCATCAATTTAAACATATTTTTCATATATTCCATATATTTATTTTATTTCGTAAATATGCAAGATTGCCCTGAAGCACATTCAACTGTGTATAAGAGTAAAATAAAGCATTTTCTTATTTACACTTCCCATGTGTTGGCTTCTTTGAATTGTACTCTTAATAACGAATTCGTTTTTTATGGTTTCCGGCTTATGGAACAGCAAAGAAATTGGCAAGGAAAGCAAAATCTCAACAAGCAATTCTAAAATCATGTTGTATGTGTGTATTTTTCTATTAAAGTTGTATTTGATTTTTGCGAAAAGCTGCTGCTGTTGCTGTTGTTGTTGTTGTTGCTGCTGATGCAGCATTGTTGCTTTGTTAGCCAAGTCAAGCCAAGTCTGAGCCAGCTTCCGTTGCTGGAGCCGCTGTTAATGTCGCAACATTTGCCATTCCAGCTCTACTACAGTCACTACCTCAACCACTGCCACAGCCACTGCCACTGGCATTATACCGTCGCTATTTCTATCCCTGTTGCTGTTGCTGTTGCAGTTGCAGTTGATATTTGTGCGCCAGGCGTAATTAGTGCTCATGGCATAAGGCGCACTTCCTCTATGCGCAGCTCCTGTTGTTCTATCTCAGTTCAGAGTTGGCATCGTTCGCATTGTGTCACTGCGTTGCTTTCCATTCGTAATCAGTTTTTGCAGGCTCCAGCGCTTAGTTCCGAGGATTTACGAACTGGACAACGGCAATGAGCAGCCACATACAATCACGTAACACGGACGCTCTTTTTGTCATCATGTTGTGGTCCTTGTTGCTCTTGGTATTTAAATTGAGTGCATTGAAGTTTTGTTTGATGAGCCAATTAGACCAATATATGTTTGAGCTCTTCAAAAGGGAAATATTGTTAGCATACACAATATTTAATATTCGGAATATGTATATAAAATAAAAAATAAATAATAATAATAATAATAATAATATATTTTATAGTAAAATTTTGTATTATGAGCTTACGTTTTATGTCTAATTGGGTGTAAATTAAGTCAGCCATCCTGATGACTAACCTGAACATCAACCGTATTTAACTTGCAATTTATAATTCTTAAAAAATTAAAAGAAAAGGATACAGAGTCCTGTTGTACTTTGATTGACGAAGTATATAACATCATCTAATACAAAATGTAGGAGTTTAGCTTTCATATTAATTATTATTATTAAATATTATTTTTAACCAATAAATAATTCTTTTATATAACTGCTATAGATATGATACAAATTTAACTATTCATATAAAAAAATATTTATACATAATTTAATGTGAATAAAAAGGTAAAAAAAATAAATAAATGAAGTGTTGCGCAGTGCATTCATAAAAACTTATTGGTCTAAGTAATTTCTAAATACTTTTAATTTATTTCTGTAAATCCTTAAGGCTATGGCAATTGAAGCATTTCCAGATAATACTGTTTATTATACAACATTTAATTTTAGCTTAGGTGATATATTACATATAGCTCCGATGGGTGAGCATTTTCTCCATAAATGCCTTTTCATACATTGAAATCCGATTTGCAGAGATATTCACAAAACTTATTGGTTTCACGTCATTTTATCTAATAAACATCATTAAACTGCAAAATATTTTATTTAATTGTGCAATAAACTAAGTTCAAAATGAGCTGGTATACAGCAAGTTCTTTACTCGGAATCAGTAATTTAAAAATAGGATTTTCCACAGCTTTAAATTTGTCTCTCAATTTTCAAATTAGTTTTAATGAAATGTGTGCTTTATGCCTATTTGAGCAAAATTGTTTCACAATTCCTGCCATAGTTAGCTGACTAAATATGACACACATTTTCAGTTGTACACACAATTGTCTTGTGCTCCCTAGCTGATTCAACTTTCAATGCTAATTGCCTTTTGGCAACTTTCGCGACTTGATTCAAACTTCGCCTCCCACTGGACAGTGAAAGGATTCCATGTTGCTATATCTTCTTCTGTCTCTTTCTGTATGTATGTATGTATGTATGTGTGAGCTTGAGTACAACTCGATTGCCGTTTGCTTTGGCCATTGTTTGAGTTCACGCAGCCTTGCCATTAATTTCACAATTAGTTAGCAGCGGCTGCTAAAGCAGCTCAGAGCCAACAGGGAGCCACCTGACAACAGGGAGCAACTCAAGACAAAAGTCCAACAATCTTTAATTAATTTTTACAGCAGCTGGGTGTGTGTGTGTGTGTGTGTGTGTGTGTGTGATAGGTATGTACACTGCACTATATGTATGTATTTCTATTTTCAACTATTCTTCTTCTTTGAGTTGTAGCTGAATACTCGCCAACTGCTCTAGCTTGGCGCTAACATTGCCCGACGATTTTCGCTGACTAACTTTTGACAACCACGACAACTACAACAATAACAAGAACAACAACAACACCGACGACAACAACAACAATCGGACACGCATAAATTTAAATTTATGTGTTCGCGGGCTGGCTGCATGTGTCGCTCTCAATATATTATTTATGTATGCTGCCTGCCACCTTCTGCGTTTTGCCTGACATTTGCTTTTAGCAGCAGCAACAACAAAATATGCGGCGACTGCTACGTGAGCTTAAAGCGAACATTTCTGCTGATGCCGCATTGTCAACTTTCACTTCAGATGCAGCTGGTGACACCAACCCACACAGAGAGAGAGATAAAGAGAGAGAGAGAGAGAGAGAGAGATCCTTGACACGCAATTTCCCTCATCGCAGTCATATTTAAGCATTAGCCACGAACAGTCAAATATGTTTGATCACTCATACGCAATGTGGTACATCGAGTTCGCTTTGCGTTTCCATTTGATTTCCACTTTAACTTGAATTGTGCGCCACGAAAACTTTTGCTCAAGTTGGCTTTATTTCTTTCTCGTTGCTGTTGCTGTTGCTGTTGCTGCTTGGGCGTTGATGTAATGAAATTCTGTGCAATTGTATGGCAACAAGAAATCCATTAAAGCTTATTTTGCGAGTAAAACTTTTCGGGTCCGACCATTTCACTGATTGATTGGCATCAACAATGTGTTGCCGGGGTGGCAATAGTCTGTAGAAAAAAAAAAAAAAAAAAACAGCAAAAAGGGGCGGCTGGGCAAATGTTCAGATGGGCTGGATGGGCGACTGGGCGTGTCGGGCGTGTTGGAGGACAGCCAACACACTGTTAACGTTGCCAAATTTGCTGAGCGTGTGTAAGACAATAAAAATAATTGAGTGCGTTGTTGCTTGTTACACTTGGCCCTTGTATTTGGATTGTCAACGTGGTGTAAATTGTGCCCCACTCAGCAAGCGACACAATTGGAAGCGTCGAGCTGTGCAGATTGGGGCCAGGCGATAAGCCCACGTCATTACCGTGCAGCGGAGGATAGTATGCTAGTCGTTATCCAGCCATGATACCCATACCCGATGCTACATGCTAGCTGTCTAGCTAGCTGACTGGACTTGAGCCTTGGATTTGCGGCTGGCTATTTGTTGTAGTAAAGGCCGAGTGCCGCCAACCAAGAAACTCATTAGATAAATGTGTGTGTGTGCGTGCTTGCAGAGGGCATATTATTTTGAACGGAATTGTTGGTAAATTAAAGCAGATATCTCGAAAACAATTCATTTCAAGCATTGGATCTTTAAATTGTATAATAAAATCAGAATCTAGAATCTTTATTTTTGCTTTTTTATAGTCTGCTACTTTCATTTTTTTTTTTTTTTTTTCATTACAACAATTCTTTCTTTACTCTTAAAGTTCAACAAAGATATTTGTTTACTCTGCCATTTTCCTTTTTTGATTAATAATCATGTATATTCTCATTAATAATTAAATTGGTTTAAATTCTTAGCACCCTTAACGCATCTTGTAATTATCAGTCACTTGCAGCTCTTACTGTAGCTCATCTTTTAACCCATTCGTCAGACACACTCACACACACACACACACACACACACACAAAGCACTTCAAATGAATTGCGCGGCGCATCATTAAACTGCTTAAAACTGCGTGCTAAAATGTCAACTCTCTTTATACAAACTGAGCAAACTCTGTCTTACTCTATCCCTATCTCACTCTATTTCCATCTCTCCCTCTCTCTCTCTCTTTCTCTTTATGAAAACTGTTGTCATTTGCTCATTCTGTGCCATTATACTCTAAATGAAATGCGGTACATTGGCTTGTCTAAGTGCAAGTTTGTATCTAACTCCTTAAACTACTACTCGAACGATATGCTCTTCAGGCTTATTTTGATTTTTATTTGAACTTGAACAGATTGAAAATATTTTACTATTTAAGCGAAGCTTTGATTGAATCTAGCTAGTATTGAGTACAGGGTATCTGATTGCTGCATGATCTCGCAGCACTCGCGCTTGTTTATTTTTGCAGCTTCAACAAACAAAGCCAACTGCCACAATCGGCCACACCTCCAGCAGCTTACCGCGCCCATCTTCCACCTCCCGCCTCCCATCTGTCAGCTTCCTTCATCCACCAGCGGGCAGTGCGGCGCGTCCTGCTCTGCACAGCACTTGCATAATTTGCATGGCTAAGCGAGTAGAGAGTCGTCAAAATGAAGCTCAGTGAGTCCTTTTCAGTATGCTGGCGAGGCGTCGCTTTGATAATGTAGCCCAAATGTGCGTTCATTTTATAACTCAATTTTAATTGAATTATGCAAATCGCCAGCTAAAAATTAGCAGGCGCAAACTATTTTTTAATGATGCATTGTGCGCTTTTAATTAAAAGCAAGCGCAAATGAAATTAAATGGCAACGTTTTTTCAAGCACTCTCCGGTTTTGTGTCTAGCCGAGCAACTTTTACAGCCATCTGGCTGCAGACTTTAACGGTTTATCATCGTCGCAAGGATTAGCCATTCCAACCAGCTCCCCGTTCTCCGCCAACCAGCATCCAGATGGGGACCAAGCGCTCCCGGCTGTGGTTCCCTTGCAAATGATGTCCATTTTGTGTTGCCCGTCAAGCAGAGAGTGAGAGAGAGAGAGAGAGAGAGGTCAGTCTGAACGGACGGGTTACGCTCAATATTTGTATACGTGCGTTTGTTTGTAAATTATGCAATAATCCATGACTATGCGATGCATCGAACCTGTTGTCATTGGCAGCGTTAACCGAGGCGACTTCCTCAAAGGAGCCACACACGCATTAGCACAGCCTCTGCTAATCTGCTGTATACGTTACGGAGCTCATTTATTCTGCAGTCCACCGTGTGCTCTATCTGTGTGCACTCTTGTCCACGTCACTGCGTGTGTGTGTGTGCACTTGCATGGAGCTTATCCGGTGACACTAGGTTTATTGCGCTTGTGAAGTGCCACTCGGTCTTGTCCAGAATTAAAGCGCACTTCCACATTGGACATTGGACATTACTCTTGTCTCACAGTTTCCAAGCAACTAAAGCAACTACTCAAAAAAAGTCGATTGAGAGAGAGATCGGTTGAAATCGGAAGACTCGAAACCCCGAAGCTTCTCCCTCCGATTGCAAGAAGCTATAAGACAGTAGAGCTCTCGCTCTACATCATTTAGTATGACATGGAAATGAAATTATATGCTGATGAGAGTCGCAGCTCTCGCTCTACATCATTTAGTATGACATGGAAATGAAATTATATGCTGATGAGAGTCGCAGCATAATCTAAGGGTTAATATATTTATATGTTTTTAATTATGAAATATAGATATATGATGTGTCTGTATAATAATAGATGGTATAATAATACATGTGTGTATAGATATTAGTTATTCATTTTAATATACAGATCTTACTCAGATTGTAGCAAACCAGATAATTCTTTATTCTGTCAAATAGTTTTCGCTATCGACAGATGATAAAAGGGAAATATTTACATTAACTTAGTTTTTATACGAAAAACATAAAAATTCATAATTTGCATTTCATAGTTGTATTTATGTAAAATTTGTAAATTTATCATCAATTAATAAATACTTAATATAAATTTATCATTTAATTTAGATATTTATGTCTTTTGTATGAACTGAATAGATTGTTCAATTCAATGTGTGATTTAATTAAAACAAATTGATTTTAATATTTATCCACATCATAGATTACAACATTAACAAATGTTCATTGCTCAAGCGCCATCGACAAGCAAATACCTTTTATCTAACTTTTCGAGTGTTTGTGTGTGAGTTTGTGTTATAGTATCAAGATCACAGATGTGAAAAATTATTATTTTTATTATCAATAGCCTATATAAGGATACTCGTTAAATCATGTAAATTTAAAGGTTAACAATTTAGTTTCACTTTTTTATTAAATTATGTAAATTTAAATGTTAACCAATTTGTTTCAATTTCTGATCATAACTAGTTATATTTGCAGTTCCGACATTATCCTACTCCATTTGTCATATATAGGGTATGCAGCTGGCCACGCTAATCATCTTAATGTGTAAATTACATTCAGTCATAAAAAAAATAAGAGTCGTGAAAAAAAAGGTGGAGAAAGGAAAGATTTATGCGCATTATTAATACAATTGAATTTGCATATCATATTGGATCGGTGCGTGTGCTATCTCACATAATCAATGCAGCAAAACAATTACGTTTTTGGCATTGAATTATGGCCACAATTATATTTCCCTTTCAATGAGTCCTGAAATAGGGCGTTCATGAAAATTCATGAAGCCATTGGCAAATATGCTCAAGCTCAAGAGCAACATAAATAAATGTACGCAAAGCAAATATTATTTCAGCTTTTATCATATGTAATTTTTTTTAAAGAAACATTTTAAACTGAATTGTTGGGAAATAATGAAAAAACAAAACCTTTAATTGTTGGGCTTTGATTTTTTTTATAAAATATTATTTTTATTAAATTATCATAGCATTTTTTTTATTTTCAAAAACATTAATTTATTTAAATGCTTTTAGTGACATTTTTGGTTGATAATCGAGTGGAAAATTCCCTATTTGTTGCTAACAATTTGTAATATATTGATGTCGTCTAGAAGCAACACCCTCTCATTTCAGCCAACCTCCACACAGGTTTCTACCTACCGAAAAACGAAGGGATTGCAGTTACAGCTGCAACTGAGTTGCTTCGACACTCACACACTTAACGGTAATTGCAAGCACTCAAGTGGCGCCATTGTGTGAAGAGTGTTCAGTGTTGAGGAGAGAGGGGGAAATGAGGCGGCAGAAGGATAAAGTCAAGTTGCATCGTTTTAAAATAATTTAACAGCATTTTGAAACGCATTGAAGTCAACTTCCGTTGCTGCTGCTTCTGCTGCTGCTGCTGAGGCAAGTGCAGATGCAGTTGCTCTAATAGCAGTTGCAGTTGCCATTTGCTGACTCGTCTTGGTCCACGTTGTTGCTGTCTGGCGTTGGTCGAGCCAGACGACGCTGCAATTTGTCATATGGCCAAATACAAATGGAAGATGAACGGTGTGTCGTTTATAAGTTGGGTCCTTGGCAACGCTGGATTGTGAACAGGGCCAACTGTTGTCGGATAATTGAATGAGTGATTGTTGCCAAGCTTAGAGCAAATAGCAGCTGCCAATGCAATCAGCCGTTAAAGACTTTCGATCCATAATGCTCCTGCCACGAGAATCTGAGCTGACTCTCACTAATCCAATTAAATCTATGAATTATCTACAGCTTATTTTCATGTATATAAGTTATGCTAATGCAAGATCACACAGCCCCCTGAAGCACTCAATAAGTAATTAAGTAAAAAGTTGCAGTTATTTTTAGATTTTCGCATAAATAGTCGTTCAAGTTAAAGTCCTTTCCTTTCCGCTAAGACATGCAATTCAAGTGGCCAGAGAAAGTGCACTTCGAGTATAAATTTGAAAAAAATTAATTGCTTTTAGTACCTTGGGGGGAGGGACAGCGTCATCAGCAAGTGGATCAGCGGTGGCTTCAGCTGCAGGTTTAGTTTCCGTTTTAGCCCATGCTTAAATATTCATTGAGAACACAGAAAAGCAGCCGCCCCCTAGCTCCCTGCAATCGCCCACCCAGCCCTTTGACCCTACATCCTGTAGTCTCCGTTGTCAAGTGTACTATGCAAATAAGTTTGGGCATACAAATTGGCTATTGGTTAAATGGCCTGAGCTGGGGGGTTTTTGCCAAGGATACTCTGTGCGCTGCTTCTGTCCTTGCGAGCTGCTCGCTCTGTGGAATGAGTTCTCTATTGATCTGTGCTTTGTTTTGCTTTTCATTTGTCTATTTGCAACTACTATAACTCAATTTTAATTCAAGGCAGGTGAAGGGCGGCAAAGCTGGATCGTTTTGTAGCTAACTTAAGTGCTTCATAATAATTTAACAGAAGCGCTTCTCAGTGCCCGGCTACTCTCAGTGCCGCTCCTCACTCAGCTTGTCGCTCAGGTGTTTTCAAACTTTTCGCCAAGTTTTTCGCGTTATCTCGCGCTGAAATGGCGTGTAGAAGGGAAGTCGAGGATGAAGTGTGTAGTGCTTGAATTCGCCTCTTTGTTTTTGGTATTTTAATTAAAAAACTGTCGCTAGTTGCGCTCAAAGTTTAAATTATACAAGCGCAGCACAGTTGCCAAGGGTCTTTGCCTTGGCATGGCTTGCCTTGGCTGGGCCGGGCTAGCTCGTGGCCATAAGGCTGTCAGAAAAATTGGAAATTTTTATTCAGTTGCATTGAAAGATTATCAATAAAGGTGTGAGACATCTGCAAGATAAATTATATTGACCAAATACGTAATCTAAGTTACGTGGAATATCTATTAATAATTCGATAATAATTCGATAATTCGATTACGATATAGTTGAGTATTCAGGATAAGACAATGTAACTCACCTGTTATTTTAAAGCCAACATTCTCGCTTATTCAAAGTTTCAAAGTTACTATAATTAGTAATAGGTATCTATTAGCACAAATTTGTTGAACAACTTGAAGGTGAGAAGGTGGAAAAGTGGTCTGCGATCTGCCTTAATTAAAGCTAATTCTAGAAAATATTGTTAATCACAGAGTACTAATCGGTTTATTAATCGGATTACGTGCCGCACACACACACACACGCACACAGCTGTTGGCAAGCGTGTCTGGGCGTGGCAGTACGCCTCTGTAGCTGATTAGCCATCAGTAGACTAATTTGCACATTGATGGCATCTTTTATTGAAGCATTGAACAGGAAATTCTTCGGAATAGGCCAAGTTGAGCGCGAGCCAAGCATGTTGATTGCCATAATTAGTGCCGTGTGTTGCCAAGTGTGCGTGTGTATGTGTCTCTGTGTTTGTGTGTGTGCGTGTGCGGTTGCTATAATGCTATTTAATTAGTTTCAAACCAGGCTGCATTATGTCAGTGTTGTGCTGCCATCAGCAGCAGCAACAACTTGAAGTTGCAGCAGCAGCAACAACAACAATAACTTGTTTAGCTAGTGTTAGTTAAACTTGTGGTAAACACACTCACACACACACACACACACACAGACATTTGGACTAACAGCAATATACACGCGTATACGTGCTGGGAGCTCTTTAGCATTTGTAGTTACCAGGCAAAGCCCAATGAAAGCCTGGCAATAAAAGATAAGCTCTCTCAACTTTACCAATGCATGTGTATGAGTGCTACGAGGTATATTTAGGTGTACACGTGCACGTGTGTGTGTGTGTGTGTGTGTGTGGGAGTGCGTATGCGTATAAGGAACGCATCTCATTTGGTTAAACTGTGAGCAGCAATCGCCTGGGCACTTAAAGCGCATATTAACTGAATTCCAGTTGCGAAACAAAACTCATTAAAGGATGTTGCAAGCTGCGTAAGTGTTTTTGTTCCATAAGTGGAAAACAGTGATGGAGAAAAAGCTCTCATGTACATGGATGTAAGTCATCTCACACCTGATGGCCCCTGGGCGAAACTCGAGACAATTAAATGAAAATGAAAACTTCGTTGATCAGATCAAAAAAAAAAAAAAAAAAAAAAAAAACGCAATTGTAGTCAGAGTGAGCTGAGAGCAGTTTTTTCTTGACTGATTAGCCAATTTGAGATGACAGTGCTGCAAATGGCAGCACGTGATGAACATAGAACATAGACAGAGGGCGGTGGGCGTTTTGTGACTGTCTGCTAGTCAGCTAGTCTAGGTACATCTGCACCTGTACCTGCATCTGCATTATCAAGTGCACGTTCTGTAGTTAATGGCGAAAACATTGTCGTCCGCCCATCGTAGCAATGGCAAAGCTTTTGTGTATTCATGCCATCGCTCATTCAGTTGCTCATTCATTCATTCATTCATTCATTTATTCGTTCGCCCATTCATTTGCTGCAACATTGTTGCGGCCCCAGCAGCAATGGCAGCCATCTAATGAACGTTGCAACAAAATGCCCTTAATGCCGGCTACCTTTTATTTCACATGCGTGCAATGCAGTCAGCCAGTCAGCCAGTCAGTGCTGTGCATTCGGGTCCCAAGATATTTTCATCAATTAAACTGATATTACAGCTGCGATAGACAGGAGCATGTCAATACGGAAGATAAGCTCACAGAAATGCATTAAACACGTAAAAATCAGCCCAATCCTCGGGGGCGTTTCACGCAAATGAGTTCGAGAATGCAGCGGGATCTGGCATAATATGCAATCTATCTTTAGCCCAGGGCGAATCAGCGCCATCGTTGCAGCACGTAGCCGCTGCCACTGCAGCACAATGTAAATTTCTCTCTCTCTCTCTGTGTGGCTAAGTAGCGCAAAAAATGAAAGAAAAAAAAAAAACAATGAAAAACGAACTGAATGGCAAACAGCGCAAGGATCAAACAAATGTAAAATAAATATAAAAAAAAAAATAGATAGAGAATTGATACGACCATTCGCAACTTTTGTTGATTTTTTGGGTTTGCCAGTCAGAATGTGACGTATCAATTTGCATAGGGCTCTCGCTCTGTGCCTTCTTGCCATGCAGATACATATGTATGTATGAGTGTGTGTGTGTGTGTATGTATATACAACTCTTTTTGATCTCTCTAGTTTTTGTTAATTTAGCATAAGTGACGAGTGAGCGACTTTTGGCAAGCGCTTTGAGCAAAAAGTTCGATTTAGATTGATTAGAGCGTAAAAATTGTTGGCGTTTCGTTTTTTCGAATTTCTCCAGAGCTACTATTTCCCATGTTCCATGCTCTTTCACTATTGCATGTTTTTTTTTCTATGCCACTCACATATACTTTTATTGCTCGTTTTTCATCTGCCACGGACGCTGTCAATGTCATATCGATTTTTATGAATATACGCGGACAGAAATCACAGTTCATTATTAAGGAATGAATATATGCTCAACGGCAGAATACAATTTTTAATATATTATAATTATGCTAGCGACAGCTCCGACATATATTGTTTAAAACATTCATTAAAATGAAGTAAATTTAATGGAAATGTGTTAGCAGGCTGCCTGCACATGTCGCATGATTATGAATTATGCATAATAGCTGTCTCTATGCTCTATGCCATGGCAAATATCAGGTTGAGTTTTTTATAATAATAATATTGACATAATATTTATTAATGGAACCATTTCTCAAATGTTCATTTCCATATATGCATGTATGGTCTTTATTATGTATTTTTTAATGCATCCACAAATGAGTTTAAGCTTGTTAGCAAAGACCTGCAGCGGGCTATATGTTTACCTGAATCCACAGAATGTTGCGTAATGGCCAGCGTGACGGGCAAAGGCTGTTGCATGACCTGTACGGCATCAATCATACGCTACGTAAACCGAAATCCGAAACTCGCTAGTCGAAAGCCGCCATTTTAAGCTGCATATTTATTGCTAAGCAGAGGAAGCAAGTGGTATGGGAAAAGAAAAAAGGGGGTGAGGCGCTTACATGCAAAATGCTGCAGCTGCGTGTGCAGTGAACGATAAGCGAGAAACGGAGCAGTTCCCAAGGGTTGCCAACGACGAGATATGCATGTTAAGTTGCGTAAAGCAAAGTTATGACCGGACAGGAGCAACAGCAGCAACCGGCAGCAACAGCAGCAACCGGCAGCTCCAATAGCAGCAGCGCTGTAACTGTAACTGCGGTTAAGTCAACAAATTAAAACTTTTTTAATGCCACCACTATGCCCGCTCAAACATACGCCAACTCCCTGCGCTCATCTAACGCCAGGCAGAACTTATGCACGAGTTATGTGCATAAAACTCGGTAAGGCAGCTGCAGCTGCAGCTGCAGCAGCAGCAGCAGCAAAAATAAAATATTATTTAATTAAAGTTTTGCACGTGGATTGTTTGTCTGGCTGGCAGTCAGTCTCTGCCTGCCGGGCAGAATGTATAATTATTTTAATTCAATTTACACCCAACTCTCTAATGCTAATTGAGTGCTAAAATTCAAATGCAGCACAGAGAAAGACACAGAGAGAGAGAGAGAGAGAGAGAGATTGGAGAGATAGATTGGTTTTGCATTTTAAGGCTAATTCTTTTTTTTTGTCGATAGAGTGTATTCATAATTAAGGCATATAAATAAGAGCTTGTGGTCCGAGCATGTTGCTCATTTGTACAGCTGGAGCTGCTGTCTTGGCGAGACCACGCCCACATCTCTCTCTGTGGGTATATAAATTGTTTATGCGAGCTTTGTGGTCTGCTGCTAAAGGGGTGCATGCTCGGCTATATAAATTGCTTGTGAAATTGAATCTTTATGGCTCAGCTGGAATATTTTGGCAGATAGTCTATAAATTATGGCCACAAAGGGCATACACGCAAAAGTTATTCTCTGCTCGTCTGCTTTTTTGTGTGTGTGTGTGTCTGTGTGTGTACATGTGTGTGTGTATATTTTTTTCTCATTTTTTTTATTTTTTTATTTTTCGAAGGGGGAAAACGGATTTGTGTTGCTTGCCTGACAGAGCACAGTCTCTCCCATATGTTATCGCCCGAATGCTCTTCCATTGTTGTAAATGATTATCTTGGGCCCATGTCGTTGAATTGTGCGTTGAAGTGCCACAGTTTTTGGGCCTTATAGTTCTGAGGCTGCCAAATAGTTTCTAAATTAGTTTGCAAATGTTTTTGTTGCCTGCGCCCGCTACGTCTGCCGGTCTACGGTTAACATGTGGCGTATACGTAATATTTCGAACAACACATTTCTGTTTGCCGCAGGATGGGATTCTGGTGCGAGCTGAAATGTCTGCGAAATTGTTAGCAGTCCCATTTGGATTTGTGTGGCGCAACTAAGAAAAACTCGAATAGTTTGCCATGAAAAATATAACCAAATTGCAATTAAATGCCCTTTGCTGACTATCGTAACACATATCCTTAGGCTAAACATAAATTCTGATCATCGTTTCGATTGCTTCGCAATGTATTCAAGTCGTGTTTAGTATATGTAACAGATGGAGCGAAAGAACAATGCTGATGCACAATGTCATTGACAATGAAATTCTTACTCATTCAATCTGTTTCACTCACTAAAATATATATACAAATAAATTAAATACTTTAAAGAAAATATTATAGAAATACGGAATATTCCTTAAAAATTATATATTTATGCAGAATATAGATGGAAATATTCAAATACACATTTTCTGTTTTTTTACATTTATTTGATCCACATTTTGCCTGGTAAAATTATAAAACTCTTTCAAATTGTGCATTGAAAATTTTACTTACATCGCTTAGCAAAGGCCAAAGATATTCAGAAATGAATGAATGAAACAACAATGTGAAGCGATGTAAAAAAATAAAAACTAGAGCACTGCTTGCATATATAATTATAATAGGAAACTGGAGCGGTTGCTATAGCAGCTAGAAATGTGCTATATACAAAATATATCATTTCATTTATCAAAGCTTATACATATATATGTAATAACTATTCCACATGCGAAATAGCAATTAAAATTGACTTTTATTAAAAATTTAAATTTAAATTATATGCAACATGATTTACTTGCTAATAGTAATTAGTAAAGTTATTATTAATTTTTAAAAAGTATTATACATTATTATTATTCATTTAATTAACAAGCTGAGCGAGGTATATCTTAGTCGTGCATTCACACCGAGTTGAGCTGCCGCTCGTTGTGATTAAATTATACAGAACTTGTTTATAGGCTCATAATGCATGGATATGCAGCCAAGCCGTACGAACTATAAAGTTTTGCTGTTTTCCTATACAGAGAGCCCTGTTAATAAAACTCCCAAAGCATTCAGTGCATTTGCATGAGAACTCGTACTGTGTTTTTTGCCCCTTTGCATATTGTCGGCATATTTGACAAGTTTGCATATCCATCTAAGAAAAAAGCCAATAATCTAGCATAACCTATTAGACATTTAAGCAAGTATATCTTTATTGCATTTGAAGATACCTAATAAATTTAGTCGTTGTTTGCTAAGTGTTATTTGTTGCACTCACTTTTGCAGTATTCAGCGTGCTTCCAACTGCAGCTTGTGAGCCAATAACCGAGTCTGCCCAGGGAGCTTTTTGTCTTTGGGCCTTTGCTCGCTTACAGCTGAAAGTGTAATAAGTGAAATGTTTTTGCTTGGGCAAGAGCAACAACAGCAAAGCATCGGCAACATCTGGGCAGAATTGACAGAGCTCACGCCCTCAAGTTTGTGGCTATTTTCATTGAAAAGTTTACGAAACGTTGCAAAATTGTTTGCGGCCATAAAACTGTGTGAACCGCTCCTCCCAGGCCAAGGCCGAGGCAGAGGCAGAGGCCAAAGCTAAAGCAAAGGCGAAAGCAACTCCTAAAAGGCTCCCTCTACAATTGTAGACTGACTGAATGGCTTGCCAGTCCAGGCCTGGCCCGGCCAGGCAGTTTCACATCATGTCGACAGCCGACAGGACCCATGGGCATTTGGCAGCTCTTTAGCTCTTTGGCTCGGCAGACTGCCCTTCGAGTTTATCTTTGGCTATCAAGTTATTAAGTTTATGTAATTGTTGTTACATTTTGTGCCACTCTGCTCCTCAAATTGTGCGTTGTGTGTATTTGTATTCGTATTTGATTTGAAATGCTTTGTGGCAGATTACGAAGGCGTTACTCCAATGTCCGCCTGTAGCTGTAGCAGCTCCTCACGCCTGCCCTGTCTGCCCTGCCATGTTTGCTTCAAAGTGCAAAGTTTCAATACCCTGTTTATATACATTTTGAGTCGGCTGATATATATATGCGACTGCCGCACTATACTCCAGACCTAGCCGAATCGATTTGACATTGTTTATCTCGGGCTGACATTCTGCAGGGAGAAGCACTTGATGAATCACAGCTATTTAGAGGATATCTTTAGCTCCATCAGCATCGATTAGTTTGCGCATTTTGTTTGTTTGTTTTCGAATCACTTTGATTTAGACTCAGCTGTGCACAGACCTGCAAAATAATGTGTCAAAGTGTTGATTTTTTTCTATTTCTTAGGCGACAGCAGTTGGCATAGACACATCACTGGAGTTATACATCAGGTGCAGCTTCAGAAAACTTTACTCTTCTCCACTCACATTTACATGCTGCCTTGACAATTTTCCCACATTGCCTTGGCTTTGGCTTTGGCTTTGGTTCTGGCTTTGGCTTTGGCTTTGCCTCTGGCTTTGTCGATAGGCACGACGTCAGTTGATTAATGATGACAAAAGCGTGTGCTCGTAGACGTAGCCTTAATCAACAAATGTGACATTGGTTAAGCCAAACCTAAGGCCATCCTCTCTAGCCCAAGCGCCAGGCCATGGAACTCTTCATCAAGGCCTCCGCGTTGCCTCAAGCGTAAAAAGTGGGCGGGTCTCTCGGTTACTTTGATGTCCCTCACGTAATCGACCCGCCCACTCTCGCACCGTACGCAGCATAAATGCGAAATGCGAAATGCGACTTAAATTAACAGCGCACGAACTCATTCTTTTTTTTTTTAAAGAACACAATTTCTAGGTTCAAGGCATTTGTTTCATAAACAAAATATATATCTCAGAATAAAAATCTTTTAGCTCAATAAAAGCATGGAAAATACATTTATTTGCGCAATAATTTTATGGCTACATCATTTCATCAATTTCATTTTTGTTTAATTTTTAGATTTGTATGTTAAGCCATATCATTTTGGGGTCAGCCTTGCAAACCTCACTGGGGCAACCTTTTTTTTTCGTTTGATGTCCTTGCCGCGTCCGATAGGCGTGTCAAATTTGTTGATAGAAATTGCAATCAATATGTAAAAATGAGTTTTACATTTCGTTTATTTAATTTCATTTTATGGCACTTTATAGCGCATAAGTCAAAAGAGGCTATAAAAACCCGTGAGCCTGCATGTCCTGCCAACTGGCAGCCTTTTACTCGTATTACGCATTCGCCGCGTTGAGCACGCAATAAAAATACCAATTGCAGTTTGTACGCCCACGCAGTGCGATTGAGGAGGAGAAGGAGACGGAGCAGGAGGAGCAGCAGCAGGTGAAGTAGGGTAAGGGAAAGGCGGTTCGCTATTGTTTCGTAATGTTGCTGCATGCAAAATTTATTGTTGATTTTATTTTCAACGTCGTCCTTTTTACACAACACATTTTCCGCTTCCTTTTTATGCCTTTTTATGGACATAAATTTACAAGCAGCTACCATGGGGCACTGGCAACTGGAACTGGGACCCAGTGGTCAGGGCCCCAGTGATGACCAGGTAGTCGAGCCGTATTGCCAGCCTTGACCGCCGGCGAAATCAGCGACCAGCACAAATCGAGCACACGGCCAAGCTGCAAAGTTAAATAGTAGACAACAAGCACACGTCGGTCTCCTGTGTGTGTGCTGGGCTAATCCTGCCGATGGCAAGCAATGGCAAAGTAAAGACCTCAAGATGCTTGTCTCTGTCCACGTCCCAAGCCGTCCGTGCCTCTGCCTCTGTGAGCTCTGAGCTTGCGTGCTGTGGCGCCATTAGGGCTACGTCGATGACTGCCGAGCACGTGGCTGAGGCACAAGGTAAAGGCAAATATCCCAATTTTTCGCAGCCACCTTGAAACGAGCGTGAAAGTATTTGCAGCCTTTTTGGTGTAACACCATCCAATTAATAAGCTGCCCCAGCTCCACACCTCCCTCCATTCCTTCCGCCTATTGATTTTCCCCCATTGGCTGGGGTCACAGTCGCATTTCGGGCGCATGCCCCACAATTAATTCATCTCGTGTGCCATGGACTTCGCGTGTGCCTGAGTAGCTCTGTCGCTTGGTTACATTTCAAGTGCGGCTCCACAGCCCCCAACCCCAGCTGCAGCACACCCACATACATACAGGCACACAGGCACACATAATAATTTATTTCACTCCATTGCGCCGGCCGTGTAATTGCAATATGTAATTGTCTGATTGGACGGGCGCACAAATCGCGATGGCTCACACGAAGGTTCTTGGGCCTGGGTTGACTCGGTTTATGAGGCGTTATAATGCGCTTATGTCGAGGCATAGCCAGAACGGAGCCAGCTAATGCAATTAGGCAGATAGCGCGTCCACGCATGTTAAATGCACGCCGCCAACTGGACAGGATGAAAGGAGTGGGCGCTGCAATGAATCTGCTTAAATCACTGCACTCGGGCAACTTGTGCGATGCGTGCTTATCTAATTGGAAAATCCAATTCAGCATTGTGCAGTTTATAATTGAAAGTGGTATTCTTTGATGGATATCGATGTGTAAAATATTAGACAATGAAAATTGGACAATGCGAACGGCAGGTCCTTATCAGCATCAAAGTGGCTCAGGCTTATTTCATTCCATTCAGGATATCACTGGCATTTGTGGAATTCCCATTTGCTTATATCTTTCAATTGCAATTATCAAATAAACATTAAAAACTGAAATATGAGCATTCAAAGCTCATCCTAATGCAAAATGCTGCCAAGTTCACAATTGCACACTGAACCTATTGAAAGTGGAAATTTGGGGTATATTGGTTTTCCTACAATATATGTAACAGACAGAAGTAGGCGTGGCAGATCTCATAGACTATGTGAAGTGTTGATCAACACGATGAGCTGAGTCGATTTAGCTCCTTGAGTTGATCTTGAAATATATAAGAGCTCGAGGGATTTGCATATCTCGTATAAACCAATCAATTAATGAAAATTATTATTTAGTTATTAATGTAAATCTCTTAATATATCAACTATTGGCAATTGGCTAAAGCTCGTACCAGACGCCGCATCAACTTACGCATTTTTTCTATATGTGGGCACGAAAATTCAATTGCCGAAATTCTTGCCGGATAAGTTGCCTTTCCTGTAGAAGTGCTGGGTTCGAGTAATAGCTTCATTGCGGGGTTTTCTTTTATTTGTTTTTGTTTAACAAACAAGCTAATTGAATGTAGAACCCACACCGAGTTCGAGGAATGCGGAGAGCATGTTGATTTTGGTTAAATGTTTATATAAATTAAAATTTGTTCTGTTTTAATAAATTCATAGATGTGCATATTTAAACATGCGAATCAATCGGTTTGAAGGATATCTCCTAGCCGGCCACTCCCATTAGAATTTTCTTACTATTTTTCTCTCGGTAATTGTCGCCCATAGAGTTCGACAACTTGTTGGCCCCCGGGCGTTGGCAGCCGGCTCTCGATTCGCGCTAGTCAGCAAAAACTGTCACAATTATTTTAAATGACTCGAGATGCAAATTAAGAGTGCAATAATTGCATAGTGCGAGCGTCAGTGCCAGAGAGCCCGTGCCAACAGCCAATCGGCTTTGGCAATTGTCCAACTGGATCTGAGTAATTCCTATTTGAGAATTACCTCTTAACGGCCAACGCGAGCAGTATCAACTGGAAGCAGGGAATGAATGAGCTCTGAGGCGACAGTAGACAGTAGACTAAAGCCGCTTAAAGTGTGTGTTAAGTGCCGTTGAGCTTATAATGAAACAGAGCCGCAAACTAACACACAAACTCGAACTTCGCATGGAGCTCAAACACATGCACCTCTGCTCAGCTCTCACCTCTCAGCTGGCCCAACACCTCTCTCTCGCTCTTTTCTAGCTGCGGTTAGACGCATTCAGGCACACTTCCCACGCAACTGCCATGCCCACATCCGTTACTTTGTAGGCTGTGTGTGTGTGTGTGAGTGGGAGTGTGAGTGTGAGTGTATAGGTAAAGAGAGGTAAATCGCTAAAAGCCTCGACCACTGCCGGCAACCGCAGAAACCACCAACAATGACAGACACCAGCGCAAACATGACATATATATGTATATGGTGGGTATATACCCACCCATTCACCTACACACACATACTATAGTATTAGGGTGCTTGGCTAAACGCCCGGCAACCGCAGTCGGGACAACGCCTGGAGCCTTTTGTTGCTCCAGTTCAGCTGCTGTTTTTTTATGATTTATTCAGAAGCGAGAAATCGCACAATTCCAGTGATTGATGTGCCCAGAGCTGTGGTCGCATCCACTGGCCCCAGTTTCAACAGTATTTTAATAATAAGTCTGACGCTTGCAATTAGTGTAATTATTTGGCCATCTTCTGGCTATCAGTGCGTAAATCTGCTCCGGTTAGCCAGCGAGCGAAGCAGTTTTAATCAGAAGCCAAATATTCCATAGCCTTCGGTGCCCCGGCATGAGCTAATGCTACATCAAAATGCTTCGTAACGCTGTTAGAGCTTCAAAGTTTTGACGCCTGATATGCTGAGAATCATGCCCGCCCCTGGGGCTGTCAATGTCGATGTCGAAGGCGCTGATCACACAAATTGAATCGCATTTACAATTGAATTTTTGAAAAATGGTTGCTTGGCAGCATTGCACGCGAGGATGGGCATGGGCGGGCCACGCCCCAGCTCAAGTTATGGCATTCCTCTAAGGTCAGAGCCAACAGCTGTGTCTGACGCGCCTGGCAACAGGGCCGCAGAGGTTTGGGAGCAGAGTCTTATGCATTGCGATTGACAGCTCAGGATATTCAAGGATTTTCCAACGCCAGCCAACTGAATGCAATGATGCGGATGTTGCTGTAGGTCAAGGAAAATACCAACTTTTTTTTTTTTGAATATAATATATATTCATACATAGCTCAAAATTGATTCAGGATTTCATTTGCGATATCTCTATCAACCAGGAAGTCAAATTTATAAATTTTCCTTTGTCAATTATCTTCAATCAGTAATTCGTTCCTGAGCCAAATGAAATACCTACTGAATAAATACTAAACTTAAGGCCAATTAATTGTAACCATAGACTCGTCTCTAGCCTTGACTCTTAAACCAAATAAAGCAAATGTTGCACTCTTGAAATTAAATTTGAGCTCGCATAGCCTGTGTGTGTAAATAGTTATATTCATAGTTGAATAAATGCCACTGCAGGAATTTAAATGGAAACCGATTGCATGTTGAGTATTTTCTAAACCACATAAAATCACATTCTATGGGCACAGCCGAATGCGTTGCACATCGAGAATTGTTTATTAATTTCTGCCTATTAGGAAAATTGATTCATGTCTCTTTATTCAAGAGCCAAACCAAAATTGTTAAATGACAATCAGCAGCTGAGTTGCACAGACATTTTTGTGGCTCGGTTGTCAGGGCATTGAACGAAAATCAACAATTCGCCGCAGCCAATGAAAAACCGATGCAAATTTGTTGATTGTCCAGTGTTCAGACAAATATTTACACAATCAAACGAGATTTGGGTCTGTCGATGCATTTATTTCGTATTTAAAAAGCTCAAAGCAAGAAGCAACAGCAACAGCAACAGCAACAGCAGCAGCTGCAATTTCTGTGAAGGTGCCAAACGGCAAAGTAAATAGAAACGAATGCACATATATATATATATAGGCACACATACACACACATGATATACATAAATGCAAACAGCAGCAGCTCAGACTCAGATCCGTATTGATGCTACAATCGGTTTGCTCCAATGCAGCACGTTGAATACTCGCTGTGAATATAATGTCTTCTGGCGTAGTTCAAAGTGAGATGCATGTACATAAGTAAGTCGGATTATAGCTGCAAGCAGAATCATGATACATCAATGTCAACTTGTAGAAGGTAAGCAAAGAAGTTTTATTTAGGGTAACAATGACTGTAAATTCAGCACGAAGTATTTATTCCTGAGCTTTGGCAAAACAACAGAGAATATAAAAATATCTTATAATGTGTAGTATATACAAATATATATAGAAATCAAAGCACGCAAATATCAGTAATTCTACTCATGAGAGAGTCAGAAATAAAGCAAGAGTAGTTTTCGTCTTCGCCTGACTGTTTTGCAATAAGCTATTCGCGGTATACTCTTTTAAAGAGACTTATTTCGCGAGTGATACGACAGGCGCTCACACGCTGTGATTGTCCTATACACAACGTACGCTGTCGATGCGTTAGTGAAAATAACGCTCGCATACATACTAACATATACACAAAAAAAAGTTTAGATGCAATGAGCGCATCATGGAAAAAACTCAATAACAGATCGTCGCATTCTGAGTGTGAGCGCATCGTGGAAAGTTATTTATTTTCGGACTTGTAGAATCACTCAACGACTAATTGAGAACTTTAATTATAAAAGAATATACATTTTTACATTTATTTTTTCAGTATTCAAATTACCCATTCGTTTCAACTTATAGTTGAAAGAGTATAAGTCTTAACATATTACATATTAATTTATATATTAGAAATAGTTGCTCACATTTTATTTATGAACGTAATATTGGGTAATACACTCTTAAAATGTATTTTGATTTACTGCTTACGTAGTAAACAAAAATCCTAATTTCCGACAGGTAAGTGGTCACACATTGTTATATAGAAGTCTATATGATGCAATGTTTAAAGAGCAATTATTATCTTGCCATAGAATATGTTAGCCAACAAGACCAAAAAGGAGCAGCTATTCTGTATTTGAAGCAAAGGCAGAATGAGCTCAGTAAACGTCTAATTGCTGTGTGTTTTGCTTTGTTGTCTTGCTGAAATTTTATTTTAAATTTAACAAATAATTGTCAATGACATATGACAATTAAAATTGATCTGTGTTGTGTGTATAAGGAAAACATTGGTAAACTGTAAATGGCCTCGTTAGTTATAGTAAATGATTTAAAAGGACTTTAAAGGAGCATGCTTTTATATATAAACAAAATAAAGATAAATTGTAAATGGTCTTGTTAGTTATAATAAATTATATATATGATGAAGTTCAAAGAGTCTATATTTAAATTATATAAAGAATATAAAGCTAGTTAGCTAGTTACAGCTCTGATTGCAGAGTTTGTTCTCTTCTAGTCGTACTTTTGATTAGATTTCGTCTGCCAAAAGCGATTTTGTGGTATTGAGTGGAGCAATTTAGCTCCATGCAGTAATTGGAGCACAACTTACAAAGTGAAAGCGAAAATGCAAAGCCAAAAACCCTGAGTGATTTTTTCCACTTTTAATTAAAAGCGCAATTTGGGCAAAGGAGAACAACGCAAAGTGCATGCACAGCAAAGGCGCTGTGTACAGTGTACACTGCGCTACACACTCGACTGTTGAATTCGATTAATTAGACATTTTGGCCAATTGTTGTGCTCGATGCTCTCAAAGCTGAAAGGCTTTAACGACGTCAATGCGAACAACAATTACATAAGCTTTAAAATGCATTTAATTGAAATGCGCGTGACAATTACTCTCGTAATAACAGAGAGAATGTCGGAAATCTCTACCTCGCTCTGTGTGCGTGTGTGTGTGATTGCGTGTGCTTGTGTGAGCTTCGGGCTGGGGATTTTTATTGCGCTGCAACAGCAATTAACAGACAAATACGAGCAACAATAAATAGCGGCAAGCGATGCGGCGCTCGCAGCTGTTTCGATTTTTATGCTCAACGCTTGCCACTGAATTATTGGTGGTTCATCTTCCTCGTTGCATGTTGCATGTTGCATGCAGTGTTTCTTTTATGCTGGCAGCGCGTAACGCAGCTGCCGGCATTAATCCAGCGTTCACACACACTGACAGAGAGAGAGAAGGAGAGGGAGATAGGGATTGAGAAGGACAGCGGACAGGCATTGGCATGCTCTGGATGTGGCTCGTAAAGCAACCAACAATGCCGTATTGCCCGGTTTCCGGTGGCTGTTGCTGATCTCCAGTTCCAATACCGTTGCCAAACCCAGCTCCAATCACAGTACTAACTGCTGTTTCGTTTGCTCAATGCATTTCTCTTGTTGTTGTGATTTGTATGCAGCGGCCTGTCCTGCGTGGCCACAGCCTGTCCGGGTGCCCATGTCGACATACATACACAGACATATCTGTGCGCAAGGGAAGTTTTTTGACCCCATCCGCACTTTCAATTCAACCGTAGCCTGAATTGCCTTTTGGGGTCAGCCGTGGGGGCGGCGCACGCACTCTCTGATTGCATCAACTCGGAATAATGTAATTAGTTTTTGCATCGCGGTTAGCAACGCTCATGTGTAGTCATTTTTGTTTTTCAGAGAGCCTTGTGGTCAAGGGATCATCCCATACCTGTTTGAAACTCATACATATAGAGGTCAAAATTAATCACTTTATGGAATATTTCAAGTCTTTTCCAATTTATGCTGACTTATATACGGCTTTAATATTATTACATATTTATTAACTTAAAGGAATTGCAAGAAAATTAATGAACTTGATAAAAAAGTATTTCCGCTATTATGTTCAAATTTGTCAATAAACTCATTATTATATTATTATTATATTGTAAATTGTATAAAATTGTGTGTTTTTTTTTTTTAATAATATATATACAGTAATGTATTTATATAATTTTTAAAATTATTAAATTAGTTTTTCTCTAAACAAAAATGATTTTTGTTTTGGTATTATGTATTTATATAATTTTTAAAATTATTAAATTAGTTTTTCTCTAAACAAAAATGATTTTTGTTTTGGTATTAGTACGCGCCATCTACAATTAATATATGATACGTGAAGTGCTTATAGATCCATATACCAGAATAGAAATATTATTCACTTTATTTACAGCTCTTAAAAATTAAATGCAAATAACTTGAATTTGAGATAATTTTAAGTATTTATAATTTTTTTTTTATGATTCTCTTAGCATATTTATAAGCAAAAGCCTTAGAAGTATTTATATATTCAAAAGAGGAAAAGTTTTATTTGTGCCTGAAATCTGTTTTCAAAGTCAATTTACAATTTTCCGAAAAATTGCTGAAACGTCAATATTTCGTGCTGGCGTTGTCCTTGACAACTTGTTCCACTTCGTTTTGTGTTGTCGTCCCACAGACTAAGCACTAAAATTTAAGTAGCTTTATATCAACATGCTTCAATTTGGGCAGCTGTCCTCTATAGCCGGAAATCAGAAAGAAAAGGAGACCAATTAATGGTTGCCATGTGGAGGCTTCATGTGACCCAAAGCCGATGGTAAAATTATCGCAGCTTCGCGTCCATCGCAGAGCTGTCAAATAATTAATTAGAAAATAATTGCACGTAATAATTCATGGGGCCGGAGGGACATTCAAATACACACCAAGCCCATAAATAGATAGGGCGATAGAAATATCTCGACGTAGGCGACGTAGAAGCTCAACAGAACACAAACTTTGATTTTTCTTCTTTTTTATTGGCTAAATGGGAAATGGAGCAGTAGAGGGACGTGCGTGTGCGACTGTATGGATATCTGTGTGTGGGTTTGGGTGTGTGTGTGTGTATCTGTATCTGTAATGGCCAATTCAAAGCACTCATTCTGTATGCATTTGATTGGATGGCCCATACCTCGCCGACTGTCATGTTGTCATGCAGAGCTCAAATTAATCATTGCTATGCAGCATAATTTATTATGTCGCACTGTGGGCCACAGCCGCGAGGTCAGAGGGCACAAACTGAACTAACCGCTTGCAACTAGGAGCTGGGGCATAGGCGTTAACTTCCTGTGGTTTGCCAGTTTGTCATGGCCCATTTAAAACAGCGGATGTCTGGCTGTTTGATTGTGTGTGTGTGTGTGGGTGTGTACATATACTCTTGAATCAAATGTGAAGTTCTGAATAATTAGAGACCCAATGCGAACTCGCTGCGCGCCCCACTTGATCTAATCGGGTTAATAGCCTTTGCATGTCGCGCACTCTGTACTCGGGAGGTGTTAAATGTTTGTAATGACCGCACATCAACTTTAATAGGTATGAATTGAAATGGAATGATGAAGAATTGCGACAGCAAATGTTGACTGATCAGCTTTTGTTGTGCGTGCATAGGTGTGTGCGTGCGCCCACGTGTAGGTGTCAAACATGAAAAGCTTTCCGTTTTGCAAATACACAAAAATTTGCATAATTATACTTCTTCAAAATGTTGATGGAGTGTTTGCCTTTTTTGTTCTATGACAAAGTAATAAAAGTGTATTGTTCTTGTTTTCCGTCGAGCACATACTGCTGGAAGTTTTTTTGCTATTAAAGTTTGAGATTTAAGTTTGATATATGTATGAATATCTTCTAGTGTGTCTGCTTTGGGTAAAGTCTAATAAGCTCAGACTTATATTATTTAATGTAATCCAATAGACAATTTGACGAGCTACCAAAAATACGTAACGTTCATAGGAACATTTGGGAATGTGGCATGACTAACCGCATCATATTCTACATTCTCATTTAGAATGATAATCTTAGCTGATTGTACCATGTCTGGCAATTTGCCCGCATTGAGTCTGCTAACATGCAAGTTATGAAAAATATATAGATATATAAAATTTGAAACACATATTCCTGTGGACATCTTTTTATACCCTGAGACCATTGAAAATGGGAAATCAGGGTATAATGGTTTTGTTAAATGTATGTAACAGGCAGAAGGAGGCGTGGCAGACCCCATAAAGTATATATATTCTTGATCAGGGCGACGAGAAAAGTTGATCTAGCCCTGTCCGTCTGTCCGTCCGTCCGTCCGTATGTATGAACGCGTCGATTTCCGAATATACAAAAGCTAGAGAGTTCATTCTTTTTGTGTTAGGTCCGTATATTGAGCGCGCAGTACGAGTTTGTTTCAGAAATTAGATAACTTGTATATTGGCTAAGTTATCGATAATCGAAATTATCGGGAACCAGTTACAAAATTCTAGCTAATTCATCTTTAGAGTTAGAGTCTCCGAGTCTTCTGCATATATATAGATACTAATTTAATACAATTTCGGTTTTTGTCAGATTTTGGATTCCGGTCCCCACTTCGCCCCACCACCCCCAAATGTAAAAAAAAATGCATTTCAAATACTAGAGACATGCAGTTTGGTTTAGCATATAGATATGAATATCATAATCATAATCTGAAGAAATCAATACGATTGTCCATCTTGAAACAGAATTATTAATCATCAAAGTTTTCTCATCAAAACCCATGTGGCGCAGCAACAAAGGCAGCGAGACAGCAAGCCGCCTGCATTGCTCACACACATACATGCTTACAACCGTGTGTGTGTTCGTGTTTTTGCATGTATAGTTTCTTACGCGTAGAGAATCGAAACGAAGCATTCTTGGAATATGATTCGTTCGAAGAAGGGCTCAGGGGATTTCGTAGTCGAGCAGTCTCGACTACAGCTTTCTTACTTGTTTTGTTTGATTCCCTATTAATTTCATAATTAGAATATTTTATTGCCTTATTGTCAATATAAATTAATAACTTGGATTTTCTATTATATCTCAATGAGCATTTAAAGTCACCGAATTAGATATCCTTTTGAAATTAGCAGCTCTAAAGCATAACTATCTGCCATTGGACTTATTAGTTAAAATAATTGGACCAGTATTTTAAGCTGCAGAATATTTCGCTGTATCGCAAATAAAATTTCCAAATAAAGCTTTGGTCTTTATTATTGATAAGTTTAGTTTTCTTTAGGCTTTAATTGTATTATATATATTTTTTAATTGTTTATCTTAAAGTTGACTCTAGCTTTTTAAAGAAATTAAAACCTTGCATATATTGCAACGAATTTTGACTTTTTCAATTTAAATATAAATTATCATGCGTCAAATTACTGTGAAAAATTTACAAGCTATATTTATTAATACAGATTAACATGTTATCATATTGAGGATAATTACGCCATTCCCCCAGTAATAAATAATTAAATAAATTTCAATGAATCTTTATTATATAGAAATATTGAACTCATGATAGTTCAATACTTTTGTATATTCAGAATAAATTTCATAAATATAAAGTATCCAATGATGACAGAGCGACAGTAGCTACATTCAATGTGGGAGTACTTACGTGTGTCGGGTGTTTTTAGTATCAATATGTACAGGCAAAAAGGCAGCGTGTCGAGCATTCCGCCCTATGCTACGTTAAACTGTTCAACAGCTGCGTTACAAGATCCAAATCACTTCCAATCGCGCCCCATGAATTGCTTCCGAAAATAACAAATGCCAGTTAAAGTTGTATTTTATATTTTTAAAATTTATTTTTATTGCGTTTTTATTTTTTTTCGTTTGTATGAATTTTAAATATTCTGTTTTTGTTTTGTTTTGTTTGTTTTGTTTTTGTGTTACTCTGCGCTATTTTATTTGCCATTCGCATATATTATTACAATTTCTGCACGCTTTTAAAGGTTTCATATTTGTATATTAACTTTTACGCTTGTTTACAATTTGTCACAACCTTACAAATTGAAAATTGATATAAACCAATATAAAGTTTTTGCTCAATTAAATTTGTCTCATGTTTATAGCCATTTATGTATGCGTTGGATGGTATATGTGTGCGTGTGTATAAATAAAAGTTAACGGAGTTGAGAGCTCTGTGAAAGGGGGAAAGGTCCACAAGTATCGAGTATATTTCGTCTTCTGGGAGAAGGAGAGAAGCTGCTGTTCGTGTGTGTGAGTGTGATTGTTGCGGGAGTCCGCTAATATAATACTATTCGTCTGTTTTGTTCTGTTATCAATTTTGTTTGTAAGGAAGCGCCTGGGGACGCTTAACTTCTAACTCTCGTCTCTATACACAATGCTAAGTTTTAAAAATATTTTCCATCATCGTTTAAGTGTTGAAATGTCTGTCTAAACCATTAATCAATCATTCGTCTTGGGGATGGGAATTTCTGCTCACAAGTTTTCAATTCATATATATATAATTTTTTTTTTTTTTTTTTTTCAAGTTTTTCTTTTTTATTTATTTTAATTTTTTTTTTACTTTTTGCATTTGTTTGCTTTGACCATTCATAAAAACAAATGGTACAACTTACAATTTGGCACATCTTTAAAGATAAGTGTTTTTGTTTTTCATATAATATATATTCAAATATATATAGTTTATATTTATACTTTATATAACGCCTATGCGTATGCTCTATGTGAAAGTGAACAAAAGCGGCGCGGGCTTATGGTTAGACTACACAGATTAAAGATTACAGATTACAGATTTAAGATTCGTAATTCTCATTCTTGCTCTTGTACTGGGTGTTTAATAATTGGGTGTGTAAGAGGGCGGGCGCACAGAAAGTATCGAAAGTAGTAAATCAAAATTAAAATATATGTGTAGTTTAAAAGTAGGTATGTAGTACATATATATATATTTATATTATCATATATTTATAGCTGCAGTGTTTGATTGAGTTGCGTTTGCATTTTACATATTTATACTTAGGTTGATTTTAGTTCATACCTTGCTTAAGACTGTGTTTTCTTTTTCTTTTTTTGTTTTTGTTTTAAAAAATTGCGGTGGAAGTTGAGTTTATAAATTGTTATGTATTCTATTATGTTAGAGTTTTAATAACTACTTGGTTTATTTCGCCTTGTATATCAAACCCAAAAGTATTTCAGTTTCCAGTGTGTGTGCTGCCAAAAAGTGTGAGATACTTTTATTTTTTTTTTTTTAAGTTTTGTTAATATATGTATTTATTTCTGTGCTATTTTAAAAGATTTGTTTTTATTTTATTTTAAATATTCTTTTTCTTTTGTTTATTTTTTTTTTAATTTAATTAAGAGTCTATTCACTTGAAAGCTACATTTAATTTGGCAATTGTTGGGTTTGAATTGATTTGTTCCATTTATTATTTTATTTTTATTTTTATTTTATTTATTTTTCTGTGTCTGTCGTCAGCATAATAACTAAATCTAACTAAAAATCATATTTAAATATAAACTTTGGCTTGAAAAATGTCAACGTAATTATAATTTAATTGTTCATGTTTGTTTCATTTTTTTTTTCGTTTTTTGTTTGTTTTTTGTTTTTCAATTATATTTAAAGAAACACTCTGTAGACATCTAAAATCAGAGTATGACATAAATTGCTTCGAGTTGCTCTTGCATGTGTGTGTGCGTGTGTATAAGTGTGAATATGTGAGAATTCATAGTAATTATGTACAATCTCAAAAAGTAATAATAATAAAAAGTAAGTGTTTTTTTCTCTTTTTTTTTTGACTTTGACTTTGAGCGAAAAGGATAAATTCGAATGAGCAATCGCACATACACATAAAAAACGAATTGAAGATATATTTGATTAATTTTTTTATTCGTTTTTTTTTTTTTTTTGTTTTCTTTTTGTTTTTATATATAAACAACGAGTATAAGTCCTAGGACAGTAGCTGCCTAAGAATCGAAATAGAGAACGAGGTCATATTACTTCTTGAGCATTTGTTTTTGTTTTTCTTGTTGTTATTTCTATGGATTGGGTCTTCCAACAACATACATTTCAAATACACAACTGTATAAGTTAATTGTGTGCATTAGAGTTGATAGAGTGTGTGTAAAATAAATTCTTAGCTTGCTTAGGGAAGTTTTGTGGTCTAGACCAAAAAATTAACAACACTGAAACTATGTGAAGTTATGTAATATATAAATTTTAGTTTTTTTTCTCTTTTTTTTTCTTGTTTGTTTTCTTTTTGGTTTTCACACAACACACAAAGAAAGTGCTACATAGTAAGAGCTAATAATGTATTTTATTTTAATGCTTACTACGCAATTTTCACGTTTTTATCTCTGTCACTGGAAGCTTGAATTTAAAAACTATTCTGCATTAATATTTTTATTATTATTACTCATAATATATATATATATATATTTCGTTTTTTTTTTTTTTTCTTTCTTTTTCTTCTATTAAAGATTCTTTTTTTTTTTGTTGCTCCTACGGCCGCATTAAAGTAATTATTATTGTATGTTCCAAGGATATGTCTACGTGTTGATCTTTTGCATTTACTTATGCACTACGAGTTGAGCAATATCATTTTCATTTTCATTTTCATTATCATTATCATTTTCATTGAGTTGACTTTGCATTTTAGCTGCCGAAAAAAAGTTGCTAGGAACAATATGGAGCAAAGCAGATTAAAAACATTTTATAAATAAATTTGTTGACAATAATAAAATGAGTATTCTTTGGAGACTTACAAACGTATAGAGAAATTAAGGTAAACGATTATAAGTTGTATGTTCTAAGACTTTTTCCATTGTTGTTTGGCAACTTTTCTTTTGTTGTTAATTTCAAATAATTATCTGCGTCTTGTTTACTACAAACTACAATGCTATATGTAAACAAATACACGAAACAGAAATAATCAAATTTATATATATTTTAATATATATATATATAGCTAACTTAATAAACACAACTAAAGAGCAAACACTTGATCTGGGCATCTTGTCAATAATTTTGGAGTTAGCAGCTTGAAAATACATTAGAATTGCTCATTTTTGATATTCAATTACAATATCTATTGGTATCATAATAATATATCCAGTAGGTATATAATTTTTATATATAAATTCTGCCGCACAAAATTTCAGCTTTTGTTTTTAGTAAAAATCTTCGCGTGAAGCACGTTTTTCGCAAATTAATTGCCATTTAAATATTTTGTGTATACTGCAATATTTTTTTTTTTTTTTTTTTTTTTTTTTTTTTTTTTATGGACGACATTGATTTGCTTTTTTGTTGGTTTTTTTTGTTTAAAAAATTTTTGTTCTTTTTTTTTTAATTTTACGTTTGCCTAATTGGCCGCAAGCTTGCGGCTGCTTTTAGCTTTGATTTTCAACTCTCCATTTTTATTGAGTGGGTTCTGCGTTCCGTCGATCATCTTTGAGCATCTGATTTTGCGTGTCTGGATCTATGTATATAGATTAAACTGCTACATACTGCACTGTAGGAGGAGGAGTATTTACGTCTAGTTCTTGTTCATATATTGAGCATTTTCGAGAGTAGTTCAATTGCGTTATTTGGCTGACTTCTGAAGCTTTTTAATATGGCGTGAAACGATTGTAGGCACCGCGATACATGGTTGCCTGTTTGAAATTGGATATGAGAGTAACAGATGGAGAATATTGAAGATAAGTCATTGGCATTATTTACGACATGTATTAATATTACACGTTTATCAGATAAGAGTTTCTAGCTGAAAGATCACTTACCCCATAGCCGGGCATGGGTCCAATTCCATAATGTTCCGCATATTCGCGCGCATAACTAGAAATATTTCGTTTGCGGCATATTAATTAAATAGTTAACGATAATTAATTGTTAAGAAAGTGATGTGGGTGTGATGTAAGAAGTGCTTGATGGCTCCACGTGGGTTAGTTGTGTTTAGATTTTGTATGTTAGTTGTATAATTTTTGATTAGTAGCTCTTTTGATTCGTCCTCAGATTTTGATTCGTCCACAGCTTCAGTATTATTAATAAATTATGATGATGATATGCTTCTTTTTCTGCTTCTTCTCCAACTTGTTTTTAGTAAAAATTGTTTAGTTTCGATATGGTCTTGCAAAATTGTTCGATTGTTAGTTGTAAGTCTTCAGTTTTCAGTTTTAGACTTTTGCTACTCTTGATAAGTTATTTTTGATAGGTTTCATCAAATTGTACAGAAAAGAATCAAATCAAATAAATTAGTCAAGTGTGAAATAAATAAAATTAAATAGAACAACAATATCAATGAACTAATTAAAAAATATAATAGACAAAATATCAAACCAATTATTAACTAATTATTATCAAATTAAGATACAATTTCAGAGTGCCGAAATCCGGATTTAATATGATATAAGATAAAGTCATTATACATGTATATAAAAGAATATAGGAACAGATAGGACATAATGAAATATGTATATAAAACGGATTAGATGATAAAACTTAAATACATATATAAACAATAAGATAAACATATGTGTACGTTATATATCAGCATATTATAATAAATATATAGGAAAAAAGGAAATAAAACATGAGAATTTACAATAAATAATTTAATATAAATATATCAAGAAAACTCTCTTAGAATCGAAAATTTCATTTCATTACGTTTTTAGTTGGATTAGTTTACGTTAAAGTCAAGTCTTTCGTGGAGCATTTGTGCGCAATGAGTGTGAAGTGGCTCAAATGTGGCTGAGACAGCGAACATGGGGGCATGAGCACCTGGATGAGTGAGATGAAAACTTACCCCGTGGCGTAGCCAGCGAGTGCTGGCTGGGCGGCTGCAGCTGCAGCGGCCCCGTAGGCTCGGGCGGCGACCGCCGTGTAGGTGGTGGCCGCCGTGGCATACGCCTGCTGCTGGGCCTGAGACAGGGGTGTCTTTAACAGCGGAGCAGTGGCCTGGAATAATGTGAAGCAAATTGTGTGTTAAAGGGAAGGTAAATCGAACAGATACAACGGCAACGACAAAACTAGCGACAGGTGATAGAGAGAGCAAAATGGCAAAAAGAGTTAAGAACCTAAACCAACAACAAAAAAAAAAAAGTATTATTATATATAAATATACAATACATATAGTCATATGTATATTTACATATATTTATATGTATTTAGAACCAAACAAAAGAGGAGTGCAATCAATTTATTTCAGTGCGTTTTTTACTCTTTGCGTATTATAGTAGAGAGAATTATAATTTTAAGGATGTGTCCAGCGAATTCAAGCTATAAACCCAAGATGCCAAAATTCTTATGGATGTACGGAGTGAGTAAATGCTACAAACAAAGTTTCAAAAGTGCAGGGATTCATAAAGAACTTATATTTTACATGTGTATATATTAGGCTTATAGCTATTATTCAGATTATAGCTTAGATATGGGTGCAAGAGACAAAGCGAAGTCTCACGAAAAAAAAATATATATATTAAACTGACAAAGAAAAAAAAATATATTAACAACACACATACATGAAACAAACAGTTTTAATTTGGGCACAACAAACTAATTTTCTAATGGGTTTGCATATATAATTTCATTGCTTTTTGTTTTTAAATTTTCTAGCTAAAAATTATTATTTTTACCAAAACATTCTGTGGTACCGGAATGCGGTTGATCGTATGTGGGGTACTGTTTAGCGTAGTCACAGTGCGGCGCTGTAAGTTTTTCGATATATTTGGTATAATTTTTGTATTTTTTTTGTTTTTCGTTTTTTTTTTTCGTTTTAGTTTTGATAATGTTGTATAGATATATATTTGATGCAGTAGTTGTTGTGGTTGTTGTAGTTGTTGTTGCGTTTGTTGTAACAGTCGTGAAAAAGTAACCAAAAAAAAAGAGTACATACTTAGTAAAAGTACGAAAATGTTCACAGCATTGAAGAATAGTTATTTATATATGCTACTTAATTATAAATTTCATTTAATTGATATCAGTATGTATACGGTATAGATAGATAGATAGCAAAGCAAAGTTCTCAAGAAAAGGAAAACCAAACGAAAACTTGCGTGAATGAAATTTGGAAAAGAAAGAAAACATAAATTTAGAGATTCTTCCAAAGACGAACACAAAGACAGACAGAAAGAGAGAGTAAAAGAGAGCGAGTTAGAGTAAGAGTAAGAGCGGCATGCAGCCTGAAAGTATGCTATGCGTCTTTTTTTATGGCCGCTAGATAAAGCAATTGTTTTTTTTCTTTAATGTCTTTTTTTAATGGAGACTACACGTGTGATACTTAGTTGTAGAAAATGTGTTAACAAAATGAATAAGCGATGCATATAAGTAATCGCTTCAAAGATAGAAATAGACGTAATAGAACAATGATTAAATTACATGAATACGAGTATTTAGATACATAAAAGCAATTACTTATGTATGTATGTATATATATATATATAATTTGATTTATATCTTTGGGTTTTGGTATTTGGTATTTTTTTTAATGACACTCAGCCCTAATTGTGATATATATATATATGTATGCATATATTTTGTTTTTTGGTTTTGCTGTTGTACGTTTACACGCTTGCTAATGCCAACAAATTTTACAGACTTAGTTGCACGACCAGTTACCAAAGGATAAGAAACAATAGAAAAACACCATTTCTCAATGTGTGTGGGTACGTGAGTGGTATATAAAGAGTGTATCTCAGAACTCGTCGTTAGTGTTGTATGCATTAAAGAGAAAATAATAATAAAAAGTCGCAGAAATAAATAAAATCATAATCATAATAATAACAAATAGAAAGAGCGATAAATGTACAAACATATAGAAGAATAATGTTCTGTTCAAAAACCAAGTCAAACACTGGTGTCTTTCACAAGTTACAATTGAAAGTAATGTGTGGATAAATGTGTATGTACGAGAGTAAAATATATATATATTGTTGTAGTTTCAAGAACGTTCTTAATACGGTTTTGTTATGTTTTACGGTTAACGGATCAATCTGAATAGGTTTCATTACATTTAATATGGCGGCTGGCTGTGCGGCTGGAACTTCAGTGACCGGTTTGGCTGCCTGTAAAATTCATATATAATATATATATGTATATATATTTTGTTTTTGTTTTTCAAGAAGTTTAGGGTTTTTGTTTAGCTAGCCAGCTCTAAACTAAATGTGTGTGTATATATATAAATATATGTATATATATAGTAAATGTATCTTAGCATATATTACACTAATATTAAGCCTAAAGGATTGTATTAACTACTAATTATGGAGAACAATTTGTATAGACTTACCTGGAAGCGTAGATTGGGATCAGCGGCTGCTAAGAAGTGATCATAGTATACGCTGTGGGTGTTTAAGTAGAAGGATAAGACAGATTCGTGATTAATATCTAAATTGGCAACTTCATTCAATTGATTTTTATGCCAGCCGAGGCCGATCAACATTTTTCTTGAATTTCTTAATATTTCTCAGTTTTTATTTTATTGATCAGACTCAGATGCCATTCGATATATATAAATATATATTTATTAACATATATAATATATATTTATATAATATATATTTATATATAATATTTATATATAAAGCACTTAAAAGCAAAATTCAAAAATTTTTAATAAATATTATTTTCGCTTTTTTTTTTTATTATTATTTTATTTTCATTAATCTTTTTTAACGCACTTGTGTGTGGATTATGTTTTGGACGTTACCAACAGAAGGTGAAGGCAAAGTTTTAGCGTAGAAAATTTTTGCAATTTAATGCGAAAACTTTGCCTGTGCCCTCTTCTGTTGATTTCTTTTTCTTTTTGTTTTTATTAATATTTATATTTTGTACCGGGTACATTGGGTGAAACTCATTGGGTGTAACTGAAAAGGTAAGAAAGCCCTAACTGCAGGCTGCCTAACATGAGCCGAACTCAAGCCTAAGTTACATCCTAACTCCATCTAACTCTAAGCTGCCTCCTCCTATTCCTATGCCCTCGCTACCCTCCCTATCCTAACTGATGACGAGGTGATTATTGGCTAATGCATATGCACATGTAAATTAAGTAAATTAAGTAGAGCACTAGCGATGACGATAATCAACCATATGTGGTACGATTACTACTACAAAAACAAGTATGTATAGTAAACACTTCGACCTCTGCACTTTAATAGACAGAAGAGACATTCATGCACCTAGCTAATTAGTTGGGTAGAGTTTCATATAAAATGGTTGCATTATCATTGTTATCATTGTCAGTCATACGCTATTACTTAGTTATAGAACGAACAGCAGCCACAAAAGTAACACAAAATGTAAACGGGTGTACTTCGAAATAATAATATAAATAATTAATTGAGATATAGAGGAAACATGCGCGACAGCAGCAGCAGCAGACGCATCAAAAACATTTCTTTTCAATTCATAGTCATATTCAAACTCATTATACGCCTAGTGGTACACAATATACAATATATTAGGTTGGACCCTTGAACCAAAGTAATCAAAAACTCATACGATTATACGATTAAAATGCAAATGCCAAAAAAACTGCTCTCAGTCAAGAATAAATATGCTTTTGGGTATTTAATTAATTAACTACATTCAATTAGTAGTTGGCGTGCGTTAATTGGTAGCTGCTATAATAGCTGTTGTTTGTTGCTGTTGTTTTTGTTGTTGTTGTTTGTTGATTTTATACAAGAGACAAGTCTAAACTTGCGATTTAATTAGATGGTAGATTAGGCAAATGTGACGCTATGCATATATAGTTGGATATATGTACTTATAAAAACGTTACACACAAGGTAGCTAAATTATTCAAAAGATTCACCGCATAGACCAAAAATTGAGAGACAAAAACAACGTTAAAGCTATAAACAAATTTGCGCTCGAAGATGGTTGGGAATGGACTGGAGTGAAGGTTAGTTTGGGAGGAATAAGGATAAGTAAAGTGTGTAAAATAATGATAGGTGACAGACAGGTAGGTGAGCAGCAGCAGCAGCAGCAGCAAACTGGCACAACATGGCGTATGCGTAATTAATCGATGCATGCAATACAATGGGCCAAATGTTGTTGCTGTCGCTGCTGCCAATGCATTGTTTGGTAAGCGTTCGAGAGCGAGCGTAGACACCACATGAACAAAAAGTAAGTGCGCTAAAACTACATTCAATATATAGAGATTATTCAACTAAAAAAAAATAAATTAATTAACAAGATACAACTAGAGCTACATGACAGTTTTTTTTTTTAATGGCGACGCCGACGTTTGTTTGTTTGATTTTTTTTTCTTTTCTTTTCATTTATTTATTTATTTTTTTTTTGCAACGTGGAGTGGGCTCTACTTACGGCGCAAATCCTTGCAAAACAGCATTGTGGGCCGGATTAGCCGACACTGCCATGGAAGCAGCAGCCGCAGCAGCAGCGGCCGGCGTTTGTGGTGCCGTTGCAGCGGATAGCTGTGCATATGCGGCGGCAGCGGCACGACCTGAGTTCTGTGCAGCTGCGGCCGCTGCCAGGGATTGCTGCAGCGCCGAGTGCTGCTGAGCGGCAGCAGCCGCAGCACTGCCAGCGGCAGTGGGCACGGCAACGGCCTGCAGCGTTGGCTGCAGCTGGGCTAGTTGAGGCGCGATCGCATGCGCATGGGCATGCGGATGTGTGTGAGCGGCGGCGGCAGCAGCGGCGTGCTGTGAGTGCTGGGCAGCGGCGGCGGCGGCGGCGACTGCGGCATGTTGTTGCTGTTGCTGCTGCTGCTGTTGTTGTTGCTGCTGTTGTTGTTGCTGCTGCTGGTGCTGCTGTTGCTGCTGTTGCTGATGCTGCTGCTGTTGGGCAGCAAGTGCGGCCACGGCGGCCACTTGACGTTGCTGTTGCTGCTGTGCGGCGGCTGCAGCGACTGCCAGCGCCTGATGATGGTGCGGATGGGGATGGAAGGCAACTCCACGTGGTAAGGGAACTCCACGCATGGCAGCAGCGGTTACGGCTGTGAGGCGGCCAAAACGATTTTGTTTTTTGGATTTTGATTTTGATTTTGATTGAGTTTGTTTTTTTTTTTTTTTTGCAACGATTTGTACACAAAATTTTTTTTACCAGTTTGTATGCGTGTGTGTGTGTTCATTTGTGTGTGAGTGTTGTCAGTGTGTGTGTGTGTGTGTGTGTCGGTGTTTGTACACACGCATTACATTTCATATAGGTTTCGTGTGTATTTGTGTGTGTGTGTGTGTGTGTGTGTGTGTGTGTGTGTGTGTGTGTAATTGTGTACGTGTGCAAAAAGTAGAAAAAAGGAAAAGAAAAGAACATAAAATGCATGCGGTTAGTTTCTCTCTCTTTATATAAGTAAATTTATATAATATAAATATTTATATATAGTATATAGCATATAGTATATATGTTTAGCAAATACTAGGCAATATGTAGTAACTGTTTGTGTAGATATTTAAGTATCGATCGAGTTTTAAATGATGTTTTCTTTTTTTTTTTTTTTTTTTTTTTGTATATACATATAACAATACATAAGACATACGTGAGTCAGTCATATAAAGGGGAATTCAGTTTCAGAAACATACTTAATTAATATTATTTAACATTGAATTACCAAGAAATGCTACGCAGTTTTGTTTTTATGTTGTGTGTATTATTTAGATATAAAGAAATATATATATATTTTATATATATATATATATATATACTATTTATGATAATATTGTCATCCATAAACAATACGAAAAACATTAGACCGATCTGCAGTTATATATGTATGTATATAGTTTGTAGTTTACGTGTGTATGCGGCAAGACACTTTTTTTGTACAAATTATTGCATTTAATGTTTGGTCAAAATATTCAAAAGGTATTTAGAGAACAAAGCATAAGAGATTATATGTAGATTCATAACGTTTATGCGGAAAGTTGTATAATTCATATTAAAAACCTTAAAACCTTAAAATACAAATCAAAACTAGGAAAAAGAAAAACACATTTATTTACTAAAAACAATATTGATGGTGCCGAATAGATTAAAGATTACGTTTACAGATATTATACAATTAGATGATTGCCACGAGCACATTTGCGTCCAATAATAATTCAGTTGAAAGCATTCTGCACAATCTGTCAAATATCAATGGATGCCATCGAATCGTTGCGATTCGACATGTAATTAAAAATACATTTTGCGCTCTGCGTGACAAACAATTAGCAGTCAGACCGCAATAAATTGGACTGGTCATAATTGGAGATCCAGGAATTGCCGTATGCAAATGCAGTTCAATGTGAAATGCGAAATACAAAAATGAATTATTGAATATCATAATATAAGCCACAATCAAATTGCAAATTTATTTGGCTAGTATGCGAATCAAATTTGATTTTGCTATTTAAATAGCAATTAAAAACTTGGCACACATAATAATTATTGTTGTTGTAATATTTGAAGTTTCAGCAATTTCGTGGCTCATTTCCAAATGCAATTACCAAAAGTTAATTTCGATTTTGCTATTTACAAATAAAAAGCATTAAGAGCCAAGCAATCAAAGTTCAGAAATTCGAGCCGTATCATTTTGTAGCATGCAACAAATCGTCTCAATATTTTCGACAACAAAATTCGTAGTCCCAACTTCCATATAAATAACCAAATCCATTTTCACATTTTCATTTAATTCAGTTTTTCTTTCTTTCAATATTTTTGGTAATGAAAACACAAAGAAAAAAAAGTCAGACGTGCAAAACTGCAAATAAGTAAAAACATATCAAGAGTATAAACAGTTAACAAATATATGTATAGAGCTTGAGCGAGAGAGAGAGAGAGATAGAGAAAGAGAGAGAGAGAGAGATTGGCTAAGAACTAATGAACTAAATGAAATGCCTTTTGCTTCGCATAAAATTGTCTACCGTCACACGATATATGGGGCACTTTGTAAACTACGATATAATGTAATGTAAGTAAGTAGACTATGGTTATAGCTAAAAACCTTTCCATACTTAAGAGCTAATTACAGTTATCAGGTGAAATTGACACTAGTTGATTGGTTGTTTGGTAGATTGATTGATTGATTGATTCAAGGGTTTTGTGTTTACTTCGCCTAGCCGTAGAACAATGCAATCTCAAGGGCGTCCAACAGGTATGCAATATATATGTAGTACTTAGCATATAGTCAAACCCAAATGCGTAACCAAAAGAACAAGACAACAATTATATATGTAGGTAAGTAGTATATGGTACAGATCTCAAAACTAAGATTGTTGCTTGCTGTTATGCCTGTGTGGGTGTGCATATATATGTGTGTGTGTGTGTGTGTGTGTTTCTGTATCAGTAGTAACTACATATGTCTCGCTGGCAATGTGTATATATGTGTGTGTCTTGTGGAAGTCAACGAGTTTTCTCAATTTTTGAATTCTGCTTTTTTTGGCGCATACACTCAAAGAAATGCGATCGACAATTCAATTCAATGTACCTCCGCCGTGTCGTTGCTGGTGCTGCAGTTTGAGCCGTCACAGCTGCTGGGAGTGCACTGTGCGCCGGATGGCGGGGCGCCAACATAATGGGCGTGGCTGCTGGCGTAGCTGTGGGAGCGGGCGCGCTGTGCACCGCGGATGGCACCGCGGACGGCACCTGCGCCACCGACAGTGGCATCGGCAACGCCATCGGCGTCAGCGTCGGCGCTCCGGCACCAACAGGCGCACCCAAAAATGGCCAAGCGGCGGCCACGGGCAGCCGATAACCTTGAGGTTCACATATATGTTCATAAATTTGGTTAAATTGTATTTTTTTTATCATTCGATGAAACAATGGATGAATCTGGACTAAATGTGAATGTTTCTCTGTCACCCAAGCACACACACACACACAGAATATATATGTGTGTGTGTGTGTATGTGTGTGTGGGTGAAAGTATGTGTGTCGTATTTACATTTCGAATTGTAAGATGCAGTGATTGGGGCGTGTTTTTCGATTCGACTCGGTTTCGTTTTTCATTGGTATAGAGCTTAGATCTAATGCTAAATAAAGCTGATTTGTGGTTGTAGTTGTTGCGTGTACGAATGGAATGGATGTCTGTGTGTGTGTGTATGTGTGAGTGTGTGTGTATACATAAGAAATAAGTAATTACGCTAAGGAGCATTGCCGACAATGTTCAGACCAAAGAACCAGACCAAAATATGTCAAAACATAAAACGAACTAAGGACATGAAAACAAAACGCACATACAACAGAACTGATTAAGTAAATGTGTCAAACAAAATGATATTGATTGTTCAGATATGTATATAAAGTAATAGTAAATATATATATATATATATATATATATATTTATTTATTAATTGTATATATATATATAGTAGTTAAGTAGTATGCATAAGACAACACAGCCGCAATATGCTAAAATTCATAACCATTATTAGACGATCACAAGATCATCAGGATCATTAAGTCTAGAAAGAAAATGGTGACGCGCCTGATTTAAAAATGGGGTTTACGAGCGGTAAGTAACGATATATGTTTATTTCAATTTGTTTTTATAGATTTTTCATTCGTGTTTTGTTTTCTATTTTTGGTTTAATTCTTATTTTGTTGTTCAAACTTTTGGTAAATATGGAATAAAAATATACAAAAAAATAATTACATTAAAAAACAGTCATCAAATATTTAGTATTAAAAAAAAAAAATGAAAAAAGAAAAGGTTTACGAGTATATTATATGCAAAACGTTTAACTTGGAGCCTAACAATACAAGTCATAAAAATCTATTAAATTTGCATTTAGGTGGAGATTGAATGGCAAATTGAAAATGTTTTCTCGAACTGTCAAAGATCCCAGAGTTGTAATACAATACTTTTCATATGAATAGAGCTGCCTAGCATATTTTATATGTATATATATAGGTATAGTTTAAATAGTCATTGTTGTCTTTTTTATGATTTTGGTTTCGCTTACACTCTAAAAATTGAAGAAGGCTTAGACTTATATTACGAACTGAACGGGTCTCGTATACTTTAAAGATAACTTAATTTCTTTGAATATTTGTATATGTATATGTGTGTGTGTGTGGGTGTGTGTACTTGTGTTCAATTGTGTTATTTGAGAATTTATAACAAAATACACGGCAAGCAATAAATACAAAATACAAATACGGCAAAAGTATACAAATAAAACGTGACAGAACGCTTACCTTCAGGCCATTGTACGCAAACTATAGCAGGTTGATTTATAGAAATTGATGCAGTTGTTGTTGTTGTTGTAGTTGTTGTTGGCATGGAAAAATCAAGAGAAAACTTTCAATTAGTTTTACATTTTAAATTGTGATTTTATGCATATATATATATATTTAGTATATATGTACAGAGATTTTTATAGACAATAGGATCAATAACATTTACAAGTTTGGCCCGTGCTAAATGCAGTTGCGGGATTTGTATAGTTTGTGGATGAAAGCTTGCGGGGAAAAGGGATTTCATTTGTCAGCACACAACATGCATTTCGACTTGAATATACAAAATATAATTTTCTTTGCTTTTTTCTTTTTCCCTTTGTCATTGAGTTAGTCAAATTTTGAATTCACATGCTTTTTTTTGACAAAATATTCGCCAATATCTGTCTCATTGATCAAATATGAAACATGCGCGCACAAAAGTATGCAATGGAAATTTCAAATGCTGCACAATGAGGCAAATGCTATATAGTTGAAAAACAAATAAGCTGTCGCTATTTGCTAAGCAATTTTTTCTCTAAGCAAACACATGACTAGAATAGGGAGAAATCGAAAAGTACATTAAAATAAATGTCAAATAGACAACAGTGGGATGGGCGCATTAAGCTGAATATGTCAAAGGATCAACAAATATATATATATATATGTAAATATACATTTATTTATAAACAAATATATGTACATATATGTATATAGGTGTGGGTCGAAGTTCACACACAAAGTAGAGGCAAAACTTTCTGCAAAATGCTGCACAGTGCAAGAGTGAGGGACAGAGAGACAGAGTGTGTTTGTGTGTGTGAAAGAAACACATTTGCATAAGACACAGCAAGTAAGCAACAAAACTACGAGCGGAGGATATGAAGGACAAGAAGGCATCTAGAGTTGGTAAGAAGTTTTTGATTTTTTGCTGCTACAATTTATGTGTATGCCGCAACATGTTTGCAACGTTGTGTGCTTTCCATTTTCTTTGTAATTATCCTTACTGCCCGCTCCGCTTTGCCCCGCTCCTAACCGATTGCCTTTTCCAACGTAACGAGCAATAAGAACAACGTGAGCTCTGCCTTTACTCCTGGCTGGAGCTAATGCTGCCAGCCTTTTGCCAGGCAGCTGAAGCCAGTTCCAAACGTGATAAAGTGAGTGCTTCCCTGACAACTGCTCCACTCTTCCGCTTATCCAGCACAACTATTACTACCTTTCGGTTTGTCTGACTATCTGTCTGTCTGTCTGTCTATCTGTCAGTCTGTCTGACTATTTCTATAATATGCTGGCAGCCGCATAAATAGCCAGGCGTCCCGGCGGACACACTGCTTGCATTTAGTGCAACGCAAATGAAGCGCATTACGTGCACGTGGCAGAGAGCTGCAGAGAATGAGGACGAACCAGGCTGCAAAAGCCAAGCCACGGCAAAGGCACCCAAGGCAAGAGATGCTGCCTGCAGCCACAGCCATAGCCGCATCAGCATGTGCAGCATCTCATCTCCAATCTGTAGGGTTGTCTGTTGGCGATACAAAAGCATTTTGCATCTCCTGTCCACATGAAGGCAAAAACTCCGTGGGAGCAGCTGCTGGCTACATTTCAGCTGCTTCCCTTTTGCTTGCTCAGCTCGCTTCAGTTTTGTTTGGGTTGGGCTTGGGTTTGGTTCGGTTTGGTTTGGCTTGCGTTGGGTTGGTAGGTAATCCGCTTATCGTATTTGAGCGAAACTAAAGTATAGATTTTGCGCTGTGAATACTTTTTAATGGCAACTTGCATGGAAAGACGATTTAATCAGCAGTATTATTTATTATACATGGCATGAAAAACTTTCTTGCTGCTGTTTTTTATTTCTATTTTTTTTTTTATCACCCCATCTCCCTCTGACAGACTTTGCCCCTTTTTTTCCATTTTTTTTTTTTTTTGGTAAAAGCGCAAACTTTGAGGTAACCGCAAGCTTAAATAAAAACGTCCGTACTGCAAAAGTAACATTAAATAACTAAGAACTTCTAACTGACAAAACTTTGCATAAGAAACCACGCCACGAGGACAGTGTATACATATGTACATGGATATGATCCTATAAAGTTACGGAGAGAACAGGACAATCATAGAAATCATGGACAGTATTCATGCTGGGACTGTGAGTGTAAATGCATGTATGCTTAGATAATATCGTTTAGTTGTTGGTTTTACAGGTGTTTCGAGTTATTTAGCCAATATTTGGGGTTTATATCATGCCACCGTTAGCGTGCAACATGCCAGGACAATGTTGACTATAGATTTGGGTGCTATTTATATAGTATAAGGGGTTAGCCTGGAACATGATTAGGTGCCTATGGCTATGGACAACATTAAGTGGGTTAATTATGCACGAGCTATTATTGCTTATTTATTTATCTATTTATTAGCATTATTATTATTATTTTCTTTTTTTTTTGGTTTGCAAGCAAGTTACAAGACATGACATAAATGCAATTTTCCATTTAAATTTGTTTTCTGGTTCGCTCACCTAGAGCTGGAGCCGGTAGGGCACCGTCTTTGGTCAGTACAACTGTGTGTGTTGGTTGTGTGAGAGAAAACAAAATAAGAAGGGGAAAAAAATGAAAATAGGTATTTATATATCGTATTTAACAGATTGTTGTGTTCAATCAGTAATCAATAATCAGTTTATAAATACAAATTGAAGGACAAACACTTAAAATCCATAACGCTGGTTAATTGAACAAACAAGGCAAATTCTTATCAAACATTTCTGTGTGTGTGTGTGTGTGTGTGTGTGTGTGTGTGTGTGTGTCTGCAGACTGTTAGGTTAGCAACCGCAAAATCGGCTAAAGTTGTTAGTATGGCAATTCAGTTAACAAGTTTTCGATTGCCTAACGCCTTGGTATACGTCTTATCAACAAGTTCCTCAAATTAAATCAAAAGCAATAACAAATTTCCAAGACCAAACATTTTCATTAGGAAACATTCGTTCAGTTTTGTTAACATTGCATTTGCAGCCACCACAGAACTTTATGTGAAAAGTTCAACATAAACAAAGAAAAACAAAACAAACAAACAAAAAAAGAAACGTAAAACGAATTTTTGAAAAACGAATTCAACGAAAATTTATATCAACACTAAACGCAACAACGGCAACGGCCAGTCAAATATTATGGCAGTTGTGTTCAAGTTTTTATTGTTGTTGTTGTTGCTGTTGTTGTTGTTGCTGTTGTTATTTAAGTTGCCTTTTGCGTGCTTCTCATTTCTTATAGTTGTTCTAGGCCAGCCGTAATTGCATTTCTTTGTTCAACATTTCAACTTGTTTCGCTACATAGCTTAGACTCACTTCTATATAGGTGTTATACATATGTGTGTGTGTCTGTGTGTGTGTATATATAAATGTGTGTGTGTTAGAGCAACTTACCGTTGGGTACTGCTGTCACTTTTTTGGTTTGTACACGTGCAGTGGCGTTATTCACCTTCACAATGGTTATTGGTAACGAGAGAGTTCGAGTTGAGTTGCAGCGAGCGTGGTGGGTTTTTTGGTGGTGAGTTTTGTTGTTGTTGTTTTAATATAATGTACGCATTATATAGATTTATTTATTTTATTTTATATTATTTGATTTTGATTTTTATTTTAATTAAAGTTTAATCGCATGTACAGAGAATGTAGAAATAAATTGTTAGTTAACAATTACAATTGCATTTGGTGTATATATGAGTGTGTGAGTGTAAGTGTATGTGTATGTGGTTAAAGCTGTAAAGGCGAATTATTATTTATAACAGCTGTAACCCATCTCCAATATTTGTGCTTAAAAGTTCATGAACTCACTTTCTCTCTCTCTATCTTTCACAGCCTTTAATATTCATTTCACACCCGCACAATCGCATTTGCTCTCCGTAATTAGGCAGCTTTCAGGTTTCACAATACAAATAAAAATAATGATTGCCGTCTCTTGTGGGTGGGTCGCTGTTAAATTGTTTAAATATCAGTTGGCACTTTGCGCTTTTTCAGCATATTTTAAATGCCAATTATTTGCGGCCGTCCACTTAACATAAATACAGCAATGGGTGCGCACAGACAGACATTTCCACAAGGAAATGTGAAATGAGCAGAGCAAAAAAATAAAAGTAATTAATTTTTAATTAAAGGCAAATAAAGAAGGCTGCGCATAATTTAAAAAATAATGAGCATTCGATTAAAACGCAGAATCAAAGTGCGATTACCGTGTGTGAATCTGAATCCGATTTTAAATACGCTTTGCATTGCCAAAGAGCGCAATCAATGCGCAGAAAATTTAATGAAAATAAAAGTCGAATAAATTGAGTGAAGAAATAAAATAAAATTCTTCTTCTTCTGCAATGCGAAAACACGTGAAAACTATTTCACGTCACGTAGACACGCAAAGGCCGAGACTTGAAAGCCAATTTCTTCAAACCGAAATTCTTTTCTTTTCCCTATTTCGGTTGTAAATAACAAAGTTGTGATAGTTTTGCAATTAGTTCTAGATAATAGCTGCGCATATAAAGATTGTATAAGTGTGTGAGAGAGAGTGTGTGTGTGTGTGTGTGTTTGTGTGTATGTGTGTGAGTGGTTTATTATATTGCTTGCATGCACCCACCTCGATTTTGCGTCCCTCAACCACGGTGCCGTGTAGACGTTCGCGTGCTCGTTCTGCTTCGTTGCTGTTAGCGAATGTTACAAAACCGAATCCCTGCCATTCGCAATCAAACATGCAATTAAAAAACATATATAGAGTATATATAAGTATATGCGTATACAGAGCGAGATATACACAGAGATTCAGGTGGAGTATATAACTATAAAATATTTTGAAAATAGGATTTTAAAAACAAAGTTGCCACCAAGGCTCACGACTAAGCTACAATATAGTATACACGAAACGAAACAGTATGAGAGGGAGTTAGGGAGTTGGGAGGGGGCGGGGGTGGCCATTGGCATGCGGGCCTCAGCATCTTGGGGCATGCGTTGGCGCTCTAACTTAAATTATGCACATTTTTTCGTCTTGCATAGCAACAGCGACCGTTGCTATGCAATTATATTTGTGAGCGGCGTCTGCTTAACGCTACATTGAAGTTTTGGAGCATAGGAAGAGGACAGTCAAGCGATGTTTGTAGCCGGAACACAATGCTTCAAGGTTGTCCTGGCAACGGCAACGCCGGACAAAAGGACATCGCTTCACTAGACAATGGCTCAAGTGGACGTTCGTCCGCACGCTCTGTGCATAATTTAAATGAATCGTGCAACAGGATAGGGGATACATCCTGTGAACTTACCTTGCTGCCGCGCTCGTTGAAGATGATTTCCACGTCCAAAATGTTGCCGAATTGCTAAGGGCGAACAGAGTTTGAATTATTATTGTCGAATATTGTTACGGTTGCTGTTGCAGCCTCTCGCTTACCCCAAACATGGCACGCAGATCGGGATCCCTGAAGCGGAACGGTATATTGGAGACGTGCAAGCGCTTGGGCTGACTTTTGGCATCCTGCGATGCAGCAACGGCCGCAGCGGCAGCCAACAATGACGAGTTCTGCTGGGCCACCACACTGGGCGCCTGCACGGCCGCTGTCATATTGCCGCCGGCCGCGTTTATGTGAGCAATCACCTGTGAAGTGGTGGCGGACACGTTGGAATTGGCAATACTATCCAGACCGGCTGTGGGCAGTATTCCTGACGAGACGCTGCTGCTGGTTGCGGCCAAAGCGCCCGATGCTATGGAGCTGGCTGTCACCGAGGTGGCTGCTGCGGGAGTGCTGCTTATGTTGAGCTGTTGTTGTTGTTGTTGTTGTTGTTGTTGCTGCTGCTGCTGCTGCTGCTGTTGCTGCTGTTGTTGCTGTTGCTGTTGTTGCTGTTGTTGCTGTGCAGTTGGTGGTGTTTGTAGCAGCGGCTCACCGCTGGCAATAGGTGATGTGTTGCCCGAGACGTTGCCATCGTTCGAGATGCTATTGCTGTTGCTGTTGCCGTTGAGCGTGGCTGCTGCTGCCGGCGCAACTGAAACGCTGGACGGAGAGCTGCTGAGCGGAGAACTGGGTGTGCCACAGTTGCCAACACCACCACCGCCGCCACCGCCACCACCACCACCACCACCTCCAGTACCGCTGCCACCTCCACCAGAATGGGGCAGGGCTGAGTTCTGCTGTGCCTCCGCTGCCTCGTTGGCAATCAATACTGTGGACTGTGTCAGAATCGCAAAGAGAAATGAAACGAAAAATCAAATTAGTATAATGCGTTTGGCTTAAAGCTTAGTCTTAAACTAAATTTCATATTGCTCTTGCTGAGACACAAGCATTGTCCCAGCTAACAAAATTCCAAAAACTCCCCGCTTTATGCATTGTCCTCAAAATACCTATTGAATTATAGCAGGCAGCTGTCTCTCATAGATGTATCAAAGATTTTTATGATTAACAGTAAAATCAAATTATTTTAGTATGCGTTTGGCTTAAAGCTTATTCTTAAATTAAATCTTATATTGCTTTTGCTGAAACACATGTAGAAGTGCTCGTTAAATGACAATCTTCGTAAACTTTCCCCATAAAAATCAAATGCTGCACATATTAAATTATATCGAATAGAATTCGATGTTTCATTGATTTGGTATAGCTATATTTTATATCTAATATCGAGTTTTTGGCATCTCTGTCTGTTGTTTTATAATCTTAATATTCTGAATGCATTCCTCATGAAAATCAAATCTTGCAACTATTAAATTATATCAAATAGAAGTCGATATTTCATAGATTTGATATCGATATATTCTAGATCGATACATTGCAGATTTAATAACGATATATTTTAGCTCATACAACTCCATCTATTGTTTTCTAATCTTAATGTAGTTAAATCATATATTTATTTACCAATTTATACTTAAGTAGGTAAATTTAATTTCATATAATTTAAATTCCCTCGAATTGCGTGTAAATCAAAAATATTATTTACAGAGTAATTGCAATTTTTTTTATTTAATTATGCTCAAGTTCTGGGCTCTTACAGGATTGCAATGCAATGCACTGCAATGAGTGAAATACAGTATAAACAATGTGTTTGTTGGAACTGCTGAAATGCTTTAGTAATGTGCAAATGTATTATTGATAATTGGTGAAATGTAGATGCATTTGTAGTGGCTGTAGTTGACGACGTTGTTGTGGCTGCTGCAGCTGCCACATTGAAAATCGAATGCGAACAAGTGCCGCAATAAATAAACAATTGAAATGAAAATACAATTTTCAAGTGGTTTATAGACACACACATGTTATGCAACGCTACGTGTGTGTTGGGGTGACCCAATAAAAAAGAAAGGTTACACAGCATTCACACACACACTGAGAGAGCGAGAGATCGGACAGATAGTCGAACCCAATGCAAATGGCACATTTGTGGCACAGACTTTTGTTGACTTGTTCAATAAAACTGTCGCGCAAGTGCAGCGAATTCTCCCTCCTCACTCCTCTCCACTCTCTCTCTGTCTCTCTGCAACCAAATCCGAGCTATGTCCCTGCGGAAATGTTTGCATTTGTATTTTTGCATTATTAAAACTGAATATGCACAGTGGCATGTTGCCTATTGGCATTGTTGTCAGTCAACCAACCGTGCCACAGACCGACCATGTGTTGCTCTCCCTCTCTCACTGCTTCGCTCCGTCCTATCTCTATCTCTATGGCCCTCTCACTCGTTATCTGTCTGTGGGTTTGAATAATTTCACATTATTGTCAATTTACGCACACGCTGGCAAATACAATAACGTCAGCTAAGAGCATATAAATTCGATTTGTTCCCCCGCCTCCCCTTAATGTAGGCAATAGAAATGGCGCTAACTTAATTTTGGAGATACGTTGGCTGGTTTCGTATTAAATGCGCATTGTTGACACATAAATTAAAGCCAATTCCTTTTGTAAACATGTATGGATATCGTTGCAAACTATTCTCTACTACTATGCGATTTCGATTGCATGTTTAGCGCACATTTTCTACCTTTTTCTTTTTTTGCTTTTGGTGTGCCTTGGCGAGGTAAAGTGAAATAGCGTGAAAAACCTTAGCCGTATAAATGGCCAACGATAACGTAGGCAGATCCTGCAAATGAAGTGGGGCCGCTGGAATTTGAATTGGCATTGGGAATGGGGACTGGGGAATGGAATTGGGATTGGGTTACGCTAAAATGACATTTAACGCTTTTTAGTTTATAAAATGCCTTGAGTGAGGCACGCGACGCGGTGCCAGCAAAAAGGTTGCTCGCATGTTTGCATAAATTTCAAAAGAAAATGCCAAGCGAGAAGGAAATTTGTGACATATAACAACGAAGTATACATACTCTATTCAAAGTGTTGTAACTTCCAATAATTATAATACATTTTTCTAATTGTTCAGTTTTTGTTTACAATCTCAATTGATCTGTGAATTTCTTATATCAGTTATCATAAAAATGTAGATAACCAATATGCTCTTTTACATTGCTGAACAGAGTATAGGTCGATCAAAATCAAAGGGTCAACATGCAAAAGAACTTGGAATCTGAGCTAAATATTTTCAAATGAATGCGAGAGGTGTTGGCATTTTCTTATCAAAATTAAATTACCCCAAAATTGAGAATTATTTCATATTCAAAGTGGTTAAAATTAAATTAACCTTAATTTGAAAAATATTTCAAATAGCACAGGGTTAACATACTTCAATTGGTTAGTCGCATGGATGTACACTTTAACTAAGTACTAAATATTATTAAATATATAAAATCATTATAAGTATTATAACAATATTTGATATTAAATTTTATTATAACAATATTTGATATTAAATTTTATTTGTATACGCCCACTCCACATTTCTTTCCGTCAACTGAAATTTACGAATTTATAAACCTAGACAATTGTTATGCAGCTCAACATTTTTGCGAGACGCGCTGGGAATAACAATGCGTAAGCTGCAATGAATGCGTACTAACTACGTGGGTTCTCTATGACTAAGTAGCAACTTTTGCTTAATGAAGGCGCTGGTCAGCAAAAAGGCAGCCAACAGAAAACAAAAAGCAAAATAGAATATGAGAGAACAAAAAACTAAGCTGCAGAGACCCAGAGCAAGAGCAAGCATGAAACTGCAAACCAAACTCATGAAACGTATATCCCAATTGTTTGCATTGCTCTAAAGTTTTCTTTTATTATTTTGTTGTTCATTTTTTTTTACTGCTTTTTTTTTTTTTGTGTCTTTCTTGACTGTTTATTTTATTATAATTTTTTGCAGTTGCTGCGTTGGCCAAACTCACAATGCTGAGCACATTCTGTGGGGTATGTGGTATCTGCTGCTGTTGTTGTTGCTGCTGCTGCTGCAGTTGCTCCATCGCGTGTCCATTTGTCAGAGGTGCGGGTGGCTGTTGCTGCTGCTGCTGTTGTTGTTGCTGCTGTTGCGTGACCAGCGTCGGAGCAGTTGTTCCTGTGCCACTTGCTTGCACTGGCAGAGCGGCTGGAGTTGGGGCTGCGGTCCCATTGCTAATGCTGCCATTGTACTGTGTCTGTTGTGTTTGTTGTTGTTGTTGTGTTGACAGATTTGTCTGTGATAAATTTGCGGATAACAACAAGGATTTGCGTTTAGTTGGCATTACAGGCGCATTCATAGCTGTGCATGTATATATTTATACATACATGTATACATATAAATACATATGTGTGTGTGTATGCGTATGCGTATGTGTGTGTGTGTGTGAGTGTGTGAGAGAGTGTTTAAGTGACACAAGGACTACGATAGGCAGACGGTCAGGCAGTCAACCAAACGACCAACACCAAAAAAATATTGCTTAGTATATAAGTACATTGCAAATAGTATGTATACAAGTAATTAAATATTGATTTATATATATATTTGTATATAACTAATACATATTTAACTGCATTTGCCATGGTTTAGTTGCCGTTCATTGTTTTTTTATTTTTATTTTTTATTTTGAACATGCCTCGAATACAGCTAGCGTATTGTTAATTATATAAGTAGAGTATATATAAGTATATGAAAATAGTGATATAACAAAATGCGAAAAACTAGAAAATGATTTAACAGTTTTGTTTTGTGTATATTTTATACAGTCTTAAACTAAGATATATGTATAGATATATAGATATGTAGTTGTATTTATTTATGTATCAAAAAACCATACAATACATGTCAAGGATTATATTTATTCAAATTGCACACACAGATGTGACTCCATCAACCAGTCAATATCAATAACAATTCATCAATCAGTTCAGCAAACTGTCAAACTTAAAGCATGACTAACATTGTAGGTTGGAAAAGGGGGTAAATTACTAACAGCAAGTGAGAGCCAGATATGTATATATATATATATATATATATATATATATACGGTACATACATATATATATATTTTTGAGAGAAATATATTAAGTTAGATAAATGATCTGTAAATACATCATGCGACCAACACGTATTATGTTTGTTTATTATCAAAAAAAGGTTTGTTTGAAAAATAAATTTATAGCTGGATTAGTTTCAATGGCGCAACACCCGACCGGGCGTATGCTATATATATATATATATATTTTTTTTTTTTTTGATTAAACACCTCAACTACGTTGATGCAGTTGCTTCTCTTTTCCTGCTTGTCTCTGTCCCTTTTTTTTCAAGTATTTGTCGAACGGAAATAAATTGAGCCAGATTTGTCGACGGAGAAATGTTGTCTCGATATCTGTTTATTGTTTCTTGCCCATGTTGCTTGAGGCAATTCGCAATGCATTTGTTCAGCTGCTTGAGTACATGTCTATGCATGAGTTATGCTTTATTATGACAGCAGTTTGCTTTTATTACTTGCAACAGCAATTGTTCAATTCATATTTAATGCAGACAAAGGAAATACCACTAGACTAATTGAATGTATTTACATGTATGTGCTAGCTAATGGAGTGTGTAAAATCGAGTTACTAGCTCAATTATTGACAACAGTTTGCATAGAAATTAGCTACGAATAAGTAACAAATAAATACATAAATTTCAAGAGATTTGCACAGCTTAGAAACAATAGTTTTGATTCCAAATTTCTAGATTTCCCATTCTACACTATTATTGCAAAAGCAAATCCCATTTTACACATTTTACCAGGTGAGCAGATTTTGTTGATGAGCTGTCTCGATGTATGTAAATCTAAATCGTCTACGTTGCTTGTGCAACTTATAATATCTTTAAACAATCCATTGTATACAAGAAATGGCTAAATACATTTTGCAAATATATGCCTAGATTCACAAAGTTAAGTTCAACTACAAAAGGACAAAAGGAAACAGAAGTTAAAGACCGAAATGAAATAACAACAAGCAATTTTATTGCCAATAATTAAATATTTTATTATTTATTGCATATGAAAGGCCAAAGTTCGCCAACATTTAAATGCAAACAATTAAACAATTACATAAGTGTGTGTGTGTGTGTGTGATTGTGCGTGATATTATGAGGCACACAAATTAAATGTTGCACAAAAGCTTAGCTGAAAATTGTAAAGCTCAGCTGTTAAATTATTCAAATGCACGAATCAATTTTCATAAGCAAATAGGCACATGCCGCTGCTCACAAAGGCTGCGTGAAATAAAATCACAAATATAAAAAATTAAATTTGTCCAAACATTTTTGATTCAATAAAAAAGTCGGCATTGTTCGTTTAATAAATGAAGAGCATCAATTATTTAAGACTCATTTAATTTAAATGCTTGAATTGATTCCCTTAAGACAACATCCAAAAATAGCAATTGCGGATGAGAGATTTTAATTTTATATTTTTTGTGATTTTGTTGTTGTTTTTTTTTACGTTGTGCTTCCAATGAATTAGTTAGTTTTGTTGCTTCACTCTATGCATTAGCTTGTTGAATTTTTTAATAAGAAAATAAAAGCAATTGTGAGCACTGTAAGCCACTGAGCTCAGTCAAGTGTCCTTCGGCGTTGGCTGCTGCGCATAAACAATAACTCAACTCAAGCGACGTGCTGGACCAGCCCCAAAAGTATGCTACAAAAATATGAATGCTAAATTGTGTACGCAGAGCTTACTCTGTTTACTGTTGGTTTTGTGCAAAGCACGTGATCAAATATGTAAAAGAAATAACTAACATGAGTGTGTGCGTGACTATGTGTGTGTGTGTGTGTGTGTGTGCGGTTGTGTTTGTTTTGTGCATAGTTATAGGCACAATCAACGACTACATAATGACAAATCAAAGCAGAGCAAGACAAAACCGAACCCAAAAGCCAAAGCCAAATTAACGCTACAAAATACAATTCAAAAACACAAACTCATACACATACACAAACATACACGCACACACATAGAGTGAGAGAGAGAGGCACACACACTCACACTCACACATACACACACATATATATAGAGTTAGTGTTGAGAGTGAGTGCTTGAAATAGTCAGTCAGAAGACAAAACTCACCTTTTGTTGGATATACATCGGTGCATTGACTGCAATGCCATCTGCCACGCTGGTGGACACTGCCACGGGTGCTGGGGTGACACCAGCGGCTCCTGTGCTGCCATTGCCCGCTGTTGAGGATTCGGCGGCTGCCTTTAGCTGCATGCCGGGCTCAGTTTTGATGGCGGCTGCTGTCACGGCCAGCGACAGGCTCTCGGCCGCTGTGGGCGCACCAGCAGCGGCTGCTGCCGCTGGTCCTGGTGCGGCAGGATAGCCGGCTGGTGCGCCTGGAAAGGGCGCTACACCAGCCTGCACCATGTGCTGTAAATGAAGAAGAAAGCCAGATAGAGGAAGGAGCAAGATTAGTAAGGAAATCATTTGTGGATATCTTTATATATATATATATATATATGTACAATACTACTAATAATAAATATTCTACAGATCATAGGAAAATATTATCTCATCTGCCATCACGAAAGCGTATCAAAAACTCAGACATTGCAAATCTGACTGGACCCACTGCATATCTGGCTATATGTGGGTGTGGTCGAGGTCGAATGCTGCCATAAAAGTGCAAAATGAAATCCATATAGTTTATTTTGCAGCTAACCCATGACCGCTATCTATGGCAACCGCTAAGCTCCTGGGCAGACAAAGGCAACTACTAGCTGCCAAGTGAATACAGATGTGCACACACGAATACATTGAGTGTAGCGTTGCGAGTTTTAAATTGCAATTTTTATTTGAACCAATTTTAGCTATTATTTAGCTTGGGTTACCTGCCAGCTGCCACCCAGACAAGCACACACACACACAGCGTTTTAGTTGTCAACAGTTATGAAATATGCAAAATTTGCAGCTTATTCGAGCTAAATAAACCTCAGCTCCAACCCTAATAATACCTGGCACAACTCCCACAGCCCAACCATTTTGTCAGCAAACTTTTTGTAATTTAAGCAAAGCAAAGCCAGAAGCGAGAGAGAGAGAGAGAGAGAGAGAGAGAGAGAGAGAGAGAGAGAGAGAGAGAGAGAGAGAGAGAGAGAGAGAGAGAGAGAAAGGGAGAACTAGGTAAATGGGGATTATCGTGTGAGTGGCATTTTAATATGTTTCACTGTAAATTTGTTGGCGCTGTTGTGTTTCTTGATTAGAACGCTTGCCTTGTCGGCTAAGGCTGAAGCTGAAGCCGAAGCTACATGAAATGGATATTAATTTTGAGATTAAACTAAGCATAAAATACATTTGTGGAATTTAGAATCTGACATAGCCAGCAATCTCTTACACAATTTTTCAAATTTATGTAATAAGTTTAAGAAATATTTAAAAATTATAATAAACAAGATTATATTTTTCAATTTTTTTTTAAGATTTGCAGTTTGTCTTTTATCCAAATAGTTAAAAACTTTTGGGGAATAGAAAAAACTATTACAGGGACACATTCATATTAAAGAAAATTATTATTATTCAATATTCTACATATTTTCCGTCAAAAGAATTTGGAACAAAATGTTTTAGGATAACACCACATTTTTCACATCAAAGTTTTTCAAAACAGAACTCTTCGCAATCCCCTAATAAACCATGTCTTATGCATTGGCTGCGGTTCGCATCTCTCGTCTCATTAGGCAGCCCACAGAGCAACAAGCACTACGAAGGCATACAAATGTCAGTGTTCATATTTTTGGCACCGCCCCATCTCCCATCTCTTTGGGCCCCCCACACAGGCGGCGAACGGTTTCATCTGCTTGGCTGTCAGTCGTGCCCCTTGCTCTTTGTCTGCTTCTTGGGCCTTGCCAACGCCCAGCGATTTGTGCTTTAAAAAATTAGCTTGTTAATTAAATGCAAGCCATATGACATGTTGAGATCCGCTACACCCGCCCCCTCACCTGCACTGAGGGGCTGTGATGTAATCTGCCGTGCAAATTGGTGCACTCTGCGTATACGCCGTGCTCAATGCGCCAAGTTACTCGGAATACACATTCATATGCTTTTCTCTTTCTGTTTTTAAATATATCTATATATATATGCAAAAGAAAATATTCATGTTAAATTTACATAAAATTCTTCGAAAATTCATTTTGATGCCTCACGAAAAAGATAAAATAAAACGTAGCGCTCGTTGCAGTCAGATGCAGACGACTTTTAAATACTCTGATCACAGAGCTAATGACAAAATTGTAGGATCGACCAACTCAAAGATCTTGAGTTATCGATTCAAAGAAGAGACCGGAAAAAATATACTATGCACATATATATGTATAGTATTCAAAGCCATGTCAAATATGTAAATCGAGAATATTTAATAAATTTTAATTTGCATATATTTTTTCTATTATTGGCAATTCGCATGTGTATATGATAAAATATGACAGTTAATTAAGCACTTGTTTAATGGCTAGGTATTGGGTAGCCTCTATAAAATGTCATCAAATAAGAGCACTCGACGTTGAACATGTTGAAATGTGTTGCTGTTTCTGTTGTTTTTGTTGTTGTTGTTGTTGTTGTTGTCGCTGTCGCTTTTGCAACACTTAATTTATCTGTCAGAATGATCTAATTTGGGGACCTGCTGCACAAGTTCTTTGAATCGTGTTGGCCGAGTGTCACTTAAGACAATGCACACAGAATACATAAACATGTATTAAGGGCGTTAAATGTTACTCAACGAATACATATAGTATATGTTGATCGGGCCAAGCTACGAGGTATAGGGACAATTACATTAGCTCTACTTTAATTGACTACAAATATTGTTAGTCTTGGAATGTTATTAAAGTTTGAGGTTCTGAACTTATTCGTTAATTTGCTATTTCATTTATAATAAAATGTATTATAATTTAATTATATGGTTAATTTACAGATTTTTTAATTGTTCATACCAATTACATACTTTTTTGTTAGAATTATTCGCCATTTTTCTAGGCTTAGAATTGGGTTTTTTAAAAATATCAACGTCCGACCACCTTGAGTTCTGATTTAACAATGCCGTTAATCAGTAAGTAAGTGAAGTAAGCCAACGTAGAAAGATCGATAATTGAAAAAATAAACGTTGGGAGAGCGAGGGCAGAAGCGGTGAAATAGAGGGAGAAAAATATTCCCGTTCTTACAACTTCAGCCTGAATTGAAAATTAACAGCTCTTGCAAATATTTGTTGATCGTTTCGCAATGTCTGCAATCAAATGTATTTTACTCACTCTTAAAGAAAAAAAAAACTCTGAGAGCAACCAATTGCGTCGGGTCTTCAATCAGTTCGTTTTCCTCTGATTTTATGAAGCAAAAAGTAGTTTATGTATTGTATGAGAGAGAGTTCTCTTTGCCATTCATATCAGTTGCGTGCGTATGAATGTTTGCATGAATATGTAAATGTGAAGACTGCTTCACTTATTGAGCCACATTGTTCGCACATCAATCGTATCGCTCCCTAAATGATGTTCGGGAAACGAGCATCTCACGAATGGCTTAACGGAAATCACTCATGCGAAACCTGAACGAATGGCAACGAAGGCTCTTGCTCAGAGAGTGAAGAGTGAATGAGTATGATTCTTTTCGGTTGTTTTCGTGAGCTATCGAAATTAATTTGTTCTATGTAATGATTAAATCTTCTTTAGTCAATCCTAAGCAAAGAGCTGCACATTTTCTACTAAGAGTTGAGCAACTCAATTAAGTTCAAGTTGTTCATAGTCAACCGATCTCAATTGCTCATCGATCAGTAGCTCAAACAAGACTTTTACCAAATCAAGAGACACAATTCTATTCGAGAACTTCTCTAGACTCATCTCCATCTCAACTCTTTAGTCTCTTTAAACTATCTCTCTCTGTTAAATATCATTGAATGTACCGCGTTCAATCAACGTGCCATTCTGTCATTTCCTTATAATTTAACATCAATTTTGCCTGCAATTCTGTCATTTTTATGCATTGCTGCATTGTTAAATATTTTGCATTTAATTGCACTCGAATATTGTCAGAGTGGAGCATTCTTTTTTTATTTTATGGAGTCCTATTTGCATGGCAAATATTTTGTCCGCATTTATTCAGCTATTTCTTTTGCAGCATCCCGATCTCAGTGCTCGGCCCGAGCCTGCTGCCAGCTGGCGCAATTTTATTGACTGCGTTGTTTTTTGGCCCACGGTTTGTTTACATTTGCCGGCTGGCACATAGAACGTGTTGTTTTTGGAACGTTTTCAGCAAAACACTTTACGCTTTTCATTTTTGCTACAACTGCTTGCTGGCTTTCAAGTGGCTTTGAAGTATTTGTCTTCGACTGCTGGCGCACAATTTCGCAAACGCAGCGTGCAGCAGTTCTGCTGCATATTTAATGCGGCCATTCAATTAAGTGTATATAAGTTCATCAAATTTCGTTAAATATATGCACTACACTCGCTCAAATATTCACGGCGTATACTTGATTATCAAGTATGTCACATGCTGCCAGCTGATTGATGGCCCCAAAATGCTGAAAAGTGGTGCCAAAGCATGTTTTGCGGCTATGTTATAAGAGGCAAGGAAAAACAATAAATATTGTTATATTTTTTCAATGAATGACATAACTTCAATTGTCACACAAAAATAAATAAATATTAATTTGCTCAAATATAAAATATTTTTTGAAAATATTTATTCTAATATGAAACTGACGAGGCTTAAATAATTATTTATACAAGTGAAATTGGGTTTCATAATAACTCTATTTTGGGCTCATAGCCAACTATTTATTTTGTATTATTCTGCATACAATAATTACTCGATACTAGCACAAATATTTGCATGTGGTTCAGAAATTATATAGTTCCATTACATCAACGGAATATTAATAAATCATGACGTGAACAACAGCAGCAAACAGCACAAAATATATTTAGTTATGCCAAATTATTTGTGCTTTCCCGGCGTCTGTCGTCCGGCGCTTGTGCGTCAGCTGCACGGCTGACGACTCGACGGCCAGCCAACGAACGAACATGTTTCGAGTTTGAACCTGACATAGTGAAAAGCATTTGACCAATTGCTCAATAGTTGCCGCTGATTGCTGCTGACGCAATTGACGTCGGTGAAGCGCCCATTTTGGTCAATGCAATGGCAAATTTGGGGCGCTGGCGACACACGTTTAAAAGCCGGGCCAAGTGCCATTGGACAGCCCAATCCAAGTTGGTTAGCGAACGGCACGACGCGCTGAATGCCAATTAAAACGGGCAGCCAATTGAAATTGAAATTGAAATTTGTACAACGCGCGTCGATTGTTTAACTTTATCTTGCAGTTGTTGCTGTTGCTGTTGCCGTTGCTGTTGTTGCAGCTGCTGTCGTTGTTATTGTTGCTATTGTTGTTATCTTGTCAAATTTATGCCTCAATTGCCCAATGGGCATGGAGTAGAAAGCTTTCTAGGTCGATGCTAATCACGTCTGCCTTTCAATTTCCAGTTGCGAAAGCAGCGCTGCATATTTGCCTAAAGGCAGCACTAAAAACTCAATTTGCTAAACTGCAATTGGCCGGATGAAGGTCATTTAACAGCCAGCTGTCAACTCAATTAACAAGGCAATATTGCAAAAATTAACCTCCTATTAGAATATGATCACTTCAAAGTTATTTCGAATTAGTGTAGATTGACAGCCGGCCATGCAGTAAAGGCGTCCTCCTACAGATATGCATCGTGTTGAATTATACTCTCTAGCTCTCGTTACTTGATGCACAGGAAATTATAGCAAAAGCGTGTTGAAGTGTGAAAGGATGTGTATATCTAGAGCCTGCAGCTATATGCATCATTCATGTTCGCCTGACATGTAAGAGAACTACTGCAACTGCTGCTGCTGCAAATGTGGCGTATGGGTGTCAGATACCAGATGCCAGGGCGTTTCTGTTTTGCAAATCAACGACTGAGCCGGAAATTTATTTTCCAAATACAAAATGTATCGTGTTTTGCCTGAAATGCCGTTAGTCAGCATACAACATCCTTAATAATGTGAACACGAAAAACGACGACGAGTCAGTTAGGGAGCGAGCGTAATATTGTCAGCGGAAGGTGAAAGAAAAACAAGCACAAATTAGTGGGCATGGCACATACACAAGCACACAAACACACAAACACACATAGACACTCACTCCTCGGCGTATACGTAATTTTCTGATGTGCTCTGCAAAACAATATTATGTTGCGCCATGCACAGCAGAAACAATAAACGCAGCATTCAAATAAAATAATTGAAACGTTTCTGCAAAGCGAACCAATTAAAATGCTTTAATAGCATTTACAAATCTTGCAATTTAAAATGCGATGCCCAATTTAAGTGGCATGATAGCAAACTCAATTGTTTTCAGAGAGATGAGAAAAACATTCAACGAATTCCTCAAATAACACGCAAAAGTTGTATGTAAAATTAACAATGCTGTTTTGCATAGTGTTTGAGTTATTTGATAAAATATTTATGCAGATATTTAATTAAAATTATAGGATTTTGATTGATACGTCTTTATGCCGAGACTGTGCATATGGTGTGATTACTCCAGTGCATCAACGAAAACATTCAATTAAAAACAGAATAATTACATATAAAAGTATACAGACTACATAAATAAACAAGTCTAATTTTCCTCTCCTATCATTATATATTCTAGTTAAACACAACTAACAACAAATTTCAAAAGATTTTCTAAATAAAAATGAACTTATATAAAAAGACAAACTTTGTAAATAAATAAAATATGCGTAGGTATATCTACTTCAACTCAGCTCTTGTAGCCTAAACTAATATTGGAGTTAGCTCTATGCAATGTAGATTTATAATATTTGATGTCGAAATAAACAAATATGAAAAGTAAATATCATTTTAAATGGTTTTAATATTCTACTTATATTTTATTAAATTAATTGTATTTATTTAGTATATTATATTTATTTTGTATATTTTTTACTATATTACATACATTTTAAAATATATATATGTTATATTTTACTTATGTTTTTTATTATATTTATTTAGTAATTATTACTTATATTTTAATATATTTATTATATATTTTTTAGTATATTTATTTAATATATTACTTATGTTTTTTATGATATTTTTTTTAGTAGATTATGAGGACTGTTCTAAGAGCTGTTTGTTCTTTATTAGAGATGTAAAATGTACTTTCTGGTTGCAGAAATACGTTTATAGAGCTTTAAAGCTTTCTAACTGTGTTCAGCTCTGCCAACAATTGCGTGTTTTATTATTCGAGCCGATGGTGCAGCAGTTGTTGCCGTGGCTATAATACATATAAACAGCGTTAGAGCACTGAAGTTGCGGCTGCTGTAAACGGTAAGCCCGAATGTCAGTTGCAGGTGTGCTCAACAGCAGCAGCAACAACAATACCACCTGCCCAACACAACAGAACAAATAAAACAACAACAACAACAAGCCCAAAGAGTTGGCCCTAAACGGCAAACAGGCCTGCAACTTGGCTTTAGCCACAAGCCGGTCGGCTTAATGGTTGGCGGGCAGAGGTGAGAAGAGCTGAGCTGTGCATCTGCAAAAACTTTTTGCCAAACAGACCAACTGACTAACTGCATTGAACCGGGGAAACCGGCCCAGCATTCAAATGCGGTCTGCATCTGCTGCCTGCTGCCTGCCTTGGAGTCGTAGATTTCGAGATTTTCCCACTTTTTTCCCTCTGTTGCAAGTTGGCACTTTGTGTGTCACTGGGCTGCCCACATTGCGGTATTTGTTGTTATTAATGGCCCAACTCTAGCTGAAGATGTCTCGTGATGATGATGATGATGATGGTGCTAATAATGATGATGCCGGTGATGATGATACGAGTAGTTTGCCATTTCAATGGAATTTATGCAGCCAAGCCCGCCAAATGCCCCAACCCAAACTAACTCCAACTCCGACTCCGACTCCGACTCCGACTTCGACTTCAATTGTCGAGTGGCTTTAGCTAGAGCTGCTCCGACTCGTTACAGTCTGGCATCAATCGCCCTCAGTTGCCATCGTTGGCCAAATGAAGCATGCAGCATGGCAAAGCAGGGGGCGATCAACTAAACCTTAATGCCAATGAAAACGTGAGAATGTCGCCGTCTAGTGTGCGCTGAAGATGCACTTTCCGGATTTATATCGCTAAATTTTTGTCGACCTAACGAACGTGAGTGGAAAATTAAATAATTGAAAAGCGTTCACCATCCACGCCAACGCCAACTCAAGCCAAGCTAAGCTAAGGAGAGTGTGCGAAAAATTTCCAAAGGTCGTAAAATGTCAGGCCAAAATGGAAGCTGGCAAGACAGCGGGAAAAAATGCATTGTGATTATTCAATGGCTTAGCAAATGAAAATGAAATTGGCCATTGGCCACTCCCCGTCTATATATTTTACAGCCAATATATAGTAAATCAGCCAAAGCACCAGCAGCCGTAGCAGCACCAACAAAATCAATAAAAATAAATGAAGACAAATATCAAAAGTACACACTACCAAAATCTTCACGTTCTTAGCCTTGTCAATAAACGAGGCGTGCAAGGGAACAAGAAATAAGCAAAAAGCAAAAATAAAAGAAATGGCTAAAAGCATAGCGAATATTTGAATACTCTTTTCATATATCTTAGCTCAAAGAACAAGCTACGAAAATTTGTCAGAAAACAAAAACTAATTATTTTAATAAATAAAATATAATCTTATATATGAATTATCTCAAGCAGAATTTCCTGCTGCTGTTAGCCATGACAGCCACATCATACTCTGGCCCAATTCAACGGATTCTGACCCATAGATTGCCTAACAGAACTTAGCAAGTATATCTATCAGCTATGACTAATTATATCTATATATATATATAGGCATAAATTATGGTTATGCGTAATACGTTTCACGTAGCGTAACGAACTCGCTACTCTCTACTCTCTACACGAGGTTGAAAAAAAAGAAGAAAATGTACTCAAACATCAAAATGAAACGCGTGTAAATACGAGTACATAAAAAAACATCGAAATTTGTATTTAGAAGCAAATGTTTTGCTATGCAAATGGCGTGCCAGTTGTCAGCCAGGCTGACAGACTTGAATTATGGCACCCGAAAGATGCGTTGACAGAAGCTGAAGAAGAATTAAGTATGAAAGACAACAGCGAATTATGTGCACACGCTTAAAGGTGCTGTCAATGCGGACCATAATAAAATGTCAAAAATAAAGTCGGTATTTTATAGAGCCCTATATAGAATGAGGCCATATACTATAAATGCTGAATACATATTCGCATAATAAACAGTATACTGACAGCTAATATACTGCAAAGAGTGAAATGAATTTTTAAAGAGATTTCCGTTTTGTAAATATTAAAAAGCGAAAATTCTAAATTTATATAAATATCTCTTGCTCGATTATCTTTAATTCGAATAAACATTTTCCGCTTATTAATGGACCCACATAAGCGTGCTCAACATCTGCCAAAGGGATTATAAATATATTTGGGAGTTCTTATGCCGCCTCTGCTCCATTGCAAAGAGGCGGCATCTGCCGTTGATTTTCTGCCTGATTCATGGCACTTAAAAATATCAAAAAATAAATGTTGGCATATTTGCAAAAAAAAAAAAAAAAAAATACAAATTGCAAAACAAAAATTGCTGTTTTGATGTTGGAAAAATTCATAAATCTTGTCCCGCATTATTCATATGCAAAAACATAATTTGACAGCATGACAGCAGTGCTCTGTGAGCTGCCTGAAACTGAACTGTGCGCAGAGTGTATTAAATGTCTCGAAAATAATTGAAAGTTGTGCGACTGGAATAACCAGTTCATCCCCGTCTCTATGACAATTTCGCGATTCCATTTCACTCTCGACGCTTTGCAAGTGCAATGAAGCCACAAATATCGCATTACACACACAGCGGCAGCCGAGGGCAGTTGAATTACCCGTTAAGCGCCAGCAAATTAAGCAACAGCTGCAATTCACTACAAATACAATAGATGACTGTGATGAGAGAGAGAGAGAGAGAGAGAGAGAGAGAGAGAGAGAGAGAGAGAGAGAGATTTGCTGAAATTGCTCGCATTAAAATAGTGAAATGATTGTCATCAGTCGTCTGATTGATTTGGCTGAGCTGGCTGGCCACGCCCATGCGCGTCATGCCATGGCTATAAATCAAGCCGCGCAGCAATCAATAGAAACACCTGACAGCGCTTAATCTTCAAGACGATAAGTTCTGTTGCATATCGAAAATGGCTAAGCACGCAAGCCGCCGCTCAGAGCCCAACTGATTGTTATGGCTTATTAACTGCTGCCACGCCCCCATCACTTTTCGGGTGGGGAGGGGCAGAACATAAACAAAGAACGCCTGAAAGCGGAAGGAACTGACGGCTAAAAACAAAAGCTCACTTCCTGGCGCGCAAGTTATGAAAAGTAAATGAGCTAGTTTTATGTTATTGGGCCTTCAGGCGCTTTACACGCAACTTATGGATGCGTGGCCATGGCCGTGGGTGTGGATGTGTGGGCGTCGCAGTGGCATGGGGAATGGGAATGGGCGTGGCTAGTGATTCGATGTATACAAAAAGTGCCATTAAATGCGCGTTAGAAACGCTTTAAAGCACAGCACGCGACATCGAGCGACAAACTCGTATACAATACAAGGGCCATTTGCCAGACGCCAGACGACACGGCGTATGCTCGATATTTATATACACGCACACACCTGCCCGTTGCCTCGTTGCAAGCAATTACCGTTAAGCGGATTGTGTTTCAACACAAAAACATACAAAAAAGCAAATACCTAACGAAATACTAATGCGCACTCTTTGGTATTATTTCTAATGCTGTTTTCATTTCTTGTATTCCAGCATTATTGTTATGACTATCGTGGCCCTTGTCGTTTTCCACGCTTTTCCACACTTTTCACACTTGTAAATCAATTAAGTTTACAGCTTGCACTCGCCACCTACTGTTGGCCATTTGGCTTAAGCGCCAGCTTAGCTCGCAACGCTTGACTGCTGCAAGGATTGTGAAGCCCTGCGAGTGTGGGAATTATTTGGTTGGGTTTATTTTCTTGTTGTTGTTGTTGTCGATGTTGTTGTTGTTGTTGCTTGTGGTGCAATTTGTTGGTTAGTTTTGTATATAGGCTTTTCGGATTCGCTTGAGCGACTGTTGAATTGCTGGTACTGTAATTAATACTCGGCCGAGCTTCAAGCCTCATAAATGGGTCAATTGTGTGTGCGTGTGTGTGTGTAAGTGTGTCTGTATATGTAATGTATGTTAAATGGCATATGAAATGTTGTTATTGTTAGTTCAGAGAGAATTGCTTTCAAAATAAATATAGTAAGAATACTAATGGAGCATGCCAGGAGTCGGCAAATTCAGTTGAAATTTAATTTTTTTTTTGTGCTTTAAGCAAATCTTTTCAAATGCAATTTGAAAAGACTCTACGTCGTAGCATACATTATTCTTGTATACAAATTATAACATTACATAGTATTAGTGCTAAATAAGCACAACAATGCATTAGCTTTCACGAACCTGGCATTCAAAGGCCACATCCCTTAGTGGTCTGGCCTGTCTGCTTGTGGTTCTCTTAACATCCACTTAAAAGGCACAAAAACAACTGTTGCCGTTGTTGTTGTACTCATTCGCATTTGGGTTAGCTGCTAACTGCGGCACAAGGCGGGCTTGGCAATTAAGCAAGCAGCAACGAGTACAAAGTGGGCGTAATAGCTGCAATGACTAAGTAATTGGTATATGAGACCAGACTACGATGCTCTACACTCTAAGTTGCATTTACATTTACAGCTTCAGCTCTACCTGCAACGATGACACTGTAGATGAGCCTTCATTAGAAACTGAGCGTCTGACTAAGTTTCAGTGTATGTGTGCGTGTGTGTGTGTGTGGTGTTCCACTGGCTGACAGCCTCTCTCTCTCTCTGTCTCTCTCGTTGAGCTGGCTCTTAACACATGTAAAGTTTATCAAGTGCTTGTAGAATACTCACTGGGCTGACAGACTTCATAAAATGCATTTACACACACACAGCCTGAAAAAGCGAAAGCTCAACTAAAAGCAAATGACTGTATATATGCAATCATCTGTGCCTCTGACTGTGTGAGCATGTGTGTGTGAGTGTGCCAGCTGACTGGCAATTATCGACACGACTTTGCTGATTTTCCACTTCAAAGGCTGTCAGCCATTAACCGAAATGCCACTCACAGCGCAATACATGCGTAATTCGAGACGTTTCAACAATAAACATGGAAAAAATGCGAGAGCAAAGAAAAAAGTGTGAAGGAAACTTTTATTGCATACTCTGCGGTGCCATTTGATGATGCTTGAGCGGCTGCTGGGTCCTTGAGCTCCACTTGTTAACCTGCCCAAATTGGCAAACATTAACGCCAACCAGACAGACAGCAAAACGAACGAGTCCGCTTGACGGTTTATCACTCACGCATCGCTGCTCAGAACTGTTTTTTGACAGTTGACGCTAATGAACATGGTCGAGATAAGCTTCTATATATGTTTCCATTGTTCTGAATAACCGAAACTATGCAACATGATTTGCAAAACAGCATGGCTACTTAAAGCATTAATTAACTTAACCAGATAGAATTAATTTACTCTGCGCATATTTTATAAATTTATTGCTTAAATCTGTGCGACTTCTTTGTGTGGATATTCATTTGATGCGCACATTAGTTAGGTAAATATATATTTCTATTTCATCCTTAAGCTCAAATGGCTTCCCTATAAACTACTTAAAGATTGAGTTATGGCAGACTAAGTCAACTTTACTTTGCCTCTAGGCATGTTCATCAATTTTTCTTTTCCCTTTTTTTTGGTGTGCATAACTCGAAGACAAACAAAAACTAAATAAGACATTTCAAATGCGCAATAGAAGAAAACGAAATATAAGGGAAAGGGAAGGCTAGATACCATGGAAGAGAGAGAGAGAAGGAGAGAGTTGATATGAAAAGCACTCAGGCAGTAAATTAGGTTCATGTCTCAACTAGTTGACCCAATCTCAGCCCAAAATAAACATATAGTCGACCAGAGGCTGGGCGGGGCGGGATGGTCTACTCTGAACTGGGCAGTTGTTCTGCTTGAGTTGTTGTTTGTAGCTGCTACTGCTGATGTTTGTGTTGTTGTTACCCTCCGGTTGGCTGTTTGAGCCAACGGCCGTGAACAACGAGTAAATCATAGCCATGAAATATGTGCCAGGCAAAGGAAAGCCGTAACTGAGAGAAACAACAGCAGCAGCAGCAACAGCAACAACAACAACAACAACTGCAATCAGCATGGATAGTAACAATAATGAAAATACAAAATAGCCAAGCCAGGTGCTTAAACTTTATGCTACAAAACGCAAATCGTTGTTACCTTGTTGTTGCTATTGTTTACTTGCCCAAAATTTACGATACACACCCACACCCCCACACATCGTTGGGCAAGAAACGTGACCAGCCAAATATATAAAAATGTAAGAAAAACGACTCTGCCCGCATTATAAAATGCAATGCAAGACCTTGCCATGTGAGCGATAAAATTGTTGATACCCTATAACCCGCAACGCACTCTGACTTAACACCCATCCACACACACACACACCACCCCCTCCTGCCCCTACACCCTATGCCCGCAATCACAGCAATAAACTTTACAATGACTTTGCACTCTGCCCGGCACTGCCGAACCTGCTGCTGCCCTTTCGCAAAGGTGCTTTCAATGTTTTCTGCATGATTTAATGCGTAATTTTCAGAACTTTGCAAATTTTTCGGATAATTTATCATTTTTACACCAACAACGTGCAGTCTGAAATGCAAAGGGGTGAGCTCTCAGTTTTTGTCCCAACGACGACACCTGACGTTGGCACTCTCTTTTATTTTTTGCGTCTCATTCCCTCCGTTGTGCTCCGTCTCGCTCCAACTTCTGTGTTAAGTGCAGTCAAAAACTGTGACCTCAGCTCATTGACTTTGGGGACTAAATGCTCGGTTTGCCCCCTTAATTAAAATTTTCGCCTAAATGAAAGGCAACCAAGAGAAAGAGAGAGAGAGAGAGAGAGAGAGAGGCAGAGCAAAAACTATGTCAGCTTGCTGCTAAGCTGGTGAGTTGTAAAGTTCGTAGGCCTCTTATGATATATGTGTGGCCGATATGTTAGTTTTGGCTTTGTTGTAATTAATGGGTCGTAATTTAGCAGGACTTGCCGGCAGGAAGTTAGTAATTATACGAAAAGAAAGAGCATGTACTAATTACTGGAAATGGAGTATTATATTGATAAGCAAAATTAATATGACATTTCAATAGCTGAGAGTTTACGATTGAGCATAAAGTAAGAAAACAACGAAAGTGTGATGAAGAGTTAAAGTTGTTTGCCTGAATGGGGCATGCATTGCTGTTAATCAATCAATTTACTGGATTATATATATTTATAAGCATAGGTAATTGCAATTTACGACATTGTTGCATTCATTGCTCTCTATCTCTTGAAAATGTATACTCTATGGGGTTCTCCACGTCTTCGTAGTCCATGAATTTCCACAAATTATTATGTCTCTCTCTCTCTCTTTGGGTAAGCAGCTCAAAGTTATTCTTATAATAAGCTCTTTAGAATTTATATCTTTAGCTGAGGGACGCTCATTTACATGAGCACTTACTCCAACCAAAATTATATTATATACAATTATCGTATTACTTCTATTCTTTGGCGTTGTCTGTCTGTACATAAATTGCTTTGAAGCTCAAAACAGCTTTGTAATATTTCTGATGCCACATAAAATGTCTTCTACATTTATTCCTTGACCACTCACTGCATTTAAATCAATAAATAATAATTAAATAAATTAAATTAAAAAATGTAAATCATTTGATTAACTATAGTAAAGGCAGCAAGAAATTTAAAAACTATGTTTTTTTAAAGCTTTTAACAGTTTTTTGCACATTTTAAATTTAATTCAAAAAATTGTTTTTAGATTGTTTACTTATGCATTGCGTATTTTTTTGTGTAATTTTTCATGAAATCTCTAAATGTTTTCTGCTTTGACATTTCGTCATTCATTTCATTCGTTTCATTATAAACTACGTACTTTAAGGACATATACTATTCAGAACTTTCAATTACTACATTAAAAGAGAGCGAATTCCTGACTCAAGGCCGTCGTTCGTCAGAGTTCTATACAAGTTGCTCGAACAAACATATATTTGATCAGAAAGGACTTTTATAGTGTTCCGTGTTGACCTTCAGCTAGCGAACTTCTAAACAAGCTAAGCTAACTTCTAGCCAACTGATTTAGAATGCATTTTTACGCCTTTGAGAGTTGGCAAAGTGCGAAAAAAAAAATTCAACAAATTTTGCAACTTTGAACATTTTACCAACATAAAACTTTAGCCATAAGTTTTATGCAATTTGCCATGCGAGTGCAGGTCAAATGCATATTTCATGCGATGCAAAATATTGTTGGTATTTGTAATTTGTACAAATATGTTTACAACTGCAGTTTCTAGATCATGAATGTCTGACATCAATTAGACATAAATCATTTGCATATAAGCAAACCAAACCCATATCCTGTCCGTCCTGTGTGAGGGCACACAGAGAGAATGCAAAGTATGGCAAATAGTAGAGAGTTTTCTCTCTGTGGCTAGAGTGCAACAATGCAACTGAAAACTGTAAACAGTTGGCTTGCAGATCTCATTGAATTTAATAATGGCAAGTTATGCGAATCCGATTGAAAAGGTTTAAATGCCAGCTGCTTTTCAGACTAAATTGCATTCCCAATTTATTGAGCATTGTTGAGCAGACCGCATTTGAATTGATTGATTTGCATGCGGTTCGATAGATCTCCGTATGTGTTTGACTGAGTGCTGTTGCAGGACAGGTATAGGCCAGCAGTATTTCAGCTGGGGCTCAGTTGCAGCCACGTATTCAAATTTCATGCTGTACAGTGTTGTTAGTCATTTGCCCGACTCATCTGACAGTTGCTCTGCTTGCGCAATAAGTCACACACTTTGAAATGCATGGCATCATCTGCCGCGACTCGTATACACTGGTTTGCACAATGTAAAGGAGTATTTTGGTTTGCTCAACTGTCAGCACATGGCAAACTCTGCTCCATAATATATTGAGTAACTAGCAGTTAGCATCTACCAATCGATACTGTATTCAATTACTACTTTCAATGCCTTACACAACTCCCAGCAGAGCCTGTCAACAGAGTATTGTGCAGTCGGTTGCAGCCGTTTTCACTTGCTGCCTCTTGCACTTTCTCGAAGCATTGGCTTTTCTCTTTGTGCGCTTGCTGCCATTTGCTACAATATCCTTTCCCATTCGAGCTCAATTTTTTCTGCAGCAACTGCTCGGTGAGTAACTAAGTAACTCTGCCTCTCTGTATGTATGCATGCTTCTCTATTTTTATCCCTGCACCTCGTGGCTCGCTCATATTATCACCCGGCGCGCATACAACGTTCTGGATTTTTGTCGTAATTGCGTATGGAGAGCTCGTCGTCATTCACTTAGTCAGGCAGGCAGAAAGGCAGAGAGTCGGATCAGCTCTTTAATAAAGTTTTCAGTTCTTTTTGTTTTCTTTCTTTCGTCTTTAGTGCCAGAATGTGAGTGTGTGTGTGTGCGTGTATGTCTTTCTCTTTAGGGCTGTTGAGATTTGAGAGCGGTCACCCCATGCTGTGTATTCAATTCTGGCTACTGTCTGAGTGTTGAGCCCCAGCAGAGACCCGGGCAAGGGAACTGGGCAGCCAGTCGGTGATAGCTAAAATTAGACTCCAGACAAGCGAGGGACATTGCACGTTGTACGAACTCCACTCATTAAGCACCATTGGCAATGGTAACGGCAACGGCAATGGCAATGGCATACGGCACAGCATTTTAATTTGTGGCATTAGTGTGTAGTAAATAAAGTCCACATAGGCTCATATACAACCCATATACGACTGTTCTTTGTTCTTAAGGCGCTTACAGCGTCGGCAACGTATAGTAAATGTAGGGCTTAAGATGGGCATAATAGCACTTATAACTGAAAGCTAAGTACATTATCCATGTATATGTATATATTATATACGCATATAGAGAAGTTGATTGGATGGGAAATGCGTGTTGATTTTCTTGACAGGGACTACAATAAGCAGCAGAACATATGGCAGCCACAGACTTTAATTTATTTACTCATTTATATTTCCATTGTTTGTTCAGATGATACATACCTGAAAAAGAAGAAGAAGAATCATTAGCGCAAGTCTTTAGCTAAGAGAAATTACAATTTTAAAACCCAACCTTGAATTCTCATTAGTTGAACAGTTTTTAAAACTTAAAAAATTTTAAATTATCTAATAAAAAATGTTCACTAGAATATTAAAAAGTTTTCATTTCTATGATTTAAGCTTAACAAAAGAAACAAAAATGTTCCCGAGGGTTTGCAAACACAATTAAAACTCTGTGAATACCAAATATTTAACAAAATCCACTTAATTTTTTTGTTCGCAACTGTAAAATTAGTTTAACCTTTTTAGATTTTTGACTAATTATCGAAACAGTTTATGGCTTAGACATATGCATAACAAATGTATTTATAAATACAGATAATTATGCGCATATTTAGTGCTAATCCAATAATATGAAACATGTATGCAACTGTTTGGACTAGGGGAAAAACAATTACGTTACATAGGCAAGATGAACCTTAAATACCCTACAATATATGATATATTATAAAATAAATATATATAATTCTCATTAGTTGTTCTATAAATTCTGCGGTAATCAACGAATTTGTATAAACTATAACATTTCTTTAAAAATCAAATGATTTTTGAATACAAATTCAAATCCATAAAGACGGAATAGAGAACAAAGGCAGGTCATTTATATTTCTAAGCCTCATATAGGGTATATATGTGACTACAATGAATGAGAATATAATCCCACTCTCAGATGAAAATGAGCGAAAAAAAAAAGAACAGAGCTTAATTAATGCATGAACAAATTTATAATAATTGTTAGGCAAATGTTTCAATTACATAAACAAGACAGAAAAAAATGTTGACAGAGCAGCTGCTTCCGCTTAGCGCGCATCGATGCAAGAGTTGGGAAAATACAGAGCGAATCTTTGAGAGCGAGAGCGAGAGAGAGAGGGAGAGTGAGAGAGAGAGCGTAGCATTTGGCACTTGAGCAGAAAAAAAAAAACACAACAATATTTGTACTCTGTGCTCCGCTCTCTGGCCGAGTCTGGCAGTTTAATCAGTCTAAATTGACACTGGGGGTCAAATTCATTAAGATAGAAATATTTCGCTTATTTTGTTATTGTTTCTGACAGCGAAGCACTCAGTACGGCGTTGTAAGGGCGTTGGCTTTATACGACGAACGCATTTGAAAATCATAAATTTCAAATACAGATAAGCCGCAGGCGTTTTCCGCATTTCCATTTCAACTAAGCAATAGCATTAGTCCAACCATATCGAATGCGCCATGTGCTGATAGTCGTGTGAGTACCTATGCCAAGTAATTATCGTTTTTCCCGGAAAATTCAATATCAGATAGACAGAGCAACAGGAAACGCTCAAGTGTCTGTGTGCGTCTGTGTAAGTGTGTGTGTGTGTGTGTGTGTGTGTGCTCGTCGCCATGGCTACGAGGCTATGCCCAAACCAAAAGTAAATTAACAACGCAGCTGAGATTACATACATGTGTACATAGATCGCCGGAGTTGGGAGCGCGACGACGACGAACGAATGTTTCGAGGCACGCGAAAATTTATAAATAACATTTAAAGTAAAATGACAAGCGGGGGGCTCGGGTTACGCACCGTCAGGATATGCGTGACTAGCATTGAAATTAAACAAAAATATATTTGAGCGTTCAGTGTCAAACGAGGCGATTGCTGTGTTCTCCTTCTCATTGCCGTTGCCGTTGTCGTCGTTGTAAGCCTAGCAAAGTGAAGGCGCCTCCAAGTATACATATATGCGGCCAACATAAATAAATGTAATGGCTTTTCCAGCAACAACAACAACGATAACTAGTCGTAGGCTGGGAGTGCCAAAAGAAAAGAAAATCAGCAACATTTATTTTATTTATTTTGATCTTAGCTTGAGGCGTGGCAAAAGCAGTGTATTATTTTGATTTCCAAAGTGCTGACTTAACAAAGATGTATAGCATGAGATCCTAGTGTGTGTGTGTTTGTAGGCGTTGATGAAGTGCACATGCTTTTCTCTACGTAAGCAGCATGAAGTATAATGGAAACAGATGCTTCTAAGCAGATGCGGAAATGCTTTAAATGTTTTTGTTGCGCACTGTACGAAAATCGCTTACTCAAATAATTCATTATTTTTTGTTCTCTATGGTTTCACTCAAAACGGAGTTGTCCTTGATGAAGAGTCTATTCATCTCGCCCTTTCTACAAACAGCTTACAAATTCAAATTTCTCAGTAACTCATTACTACAGCCTTCACATAATTATATTTTGATATTTGTTTACTTGAACATTTTTGTAAGAGCTGAGATTACACTCTAAAAATAGCATTGCTCGTTTGTATTTATAATGAGCTGTAAACTTATTTAAAACATGTATACAGCATTAAATTGGAATTTAAATTGTCAATGTTTCACTTCAAAGATTATTGGTCAAACGAATACTGAATGTAAATGTATATACAATCGTATAATATGAATATAAATTTTGTAATGTTTCGCATGTTTTCAGGTAATGCATTTTTTATTCTTATTTTGAATTAACAAGTTTAGAATGTAAAGCAAATTTGAGCAGGTTTTGTCTGTTTACCCAACACAGGTTAAAAATCTCGCGGCTTTTTAATTAGAAGTCTTCATCTGTGCTTTTAGCATAATATTTCTAATATTGGCTTAAGCTTATATATTTTATATATTATATATCTTAGCTTTGCTATCTTTGAGAATTGTTTTGTGGATTCTATATAAACTTTTCATACTCATATTAAATACTCATCTGCACATATTTCAATACTTTCATATCACATTACATCAAATACTTTAATAGACTTGAGTAGCAATGGAATAATATATTAATGATAATTTCAAATTAATTATAGATTATTATGGTTCGGTTTTACATAATTTTTTCGATTTTAAACATTTGTTATTTCATAAATATTAACAATTTATAAATGATAACGAGTATCGCACAGCATATTAATTAAGTTATTATTCTTACAAATGTATTTCAACCGTATATAGAGTAACAATAATTAATACACTTGGTCGGCCGATTGAATAATTAATTAAAAATCAGCCAAAAGCCATATAAAAGGCGTATAAAGCCACTTCTGCTTATGGCATTAAATGCAAATGCAAATTGACAGCCAGATTGCATTCCATTTGCTCGGTAATGAAATCAAAAAAGTAAAAAAGATTGAAAAAACATATTATTAACAGCATTTTGATTTCGAACACACTTAGGCTTAGCTTGGCTTAATGTTCAATTAAATTCGTATAAATATATATGTATTTTTTTTTTTTTTTTTTTGTAATACTTATTAGAATCTGTAGATAAATTCAGCGATTACGAATGTTATTTATCTAAATTCAACGAACTCGGTGGCAATTGGAGTTAATGTGCAGTTGAATAAATTCTCATAATTGGCATTATAAATTCCATTGTCGTGGGCCAACAGGCCGAACAGATATCACGGCCCACAGCAAACGATCAACGTGAATTGCCTAAATTGCCCCTTTATTAGTTTTTTCACACACACTAAAAAAACACAAAGAGAATAAGGCAACAACAACAACAACAAAAACAGAATTTTTTCCACGCCAGCAGACAGCAGCAAATTGGCTGACTGTTGGAAATGTTTGCGTGCTAGGCGGGCATTAAATGGCTGCCAGGACACGGACAGAGCAAAAAGAAGAAGAAAAAAAAAAAACAACTAAAAACAGCGACAACAAGAAAAACTGAAATGAGGCAAAAACTTGACTACTTTTAGTTTTCGCTTTTGTTTGGAACAATTCACTAAAATAAACTCATACTTGACAGGCCCACACACACACACACACACACAGTCTCACACAGAGTTTCAGGTTTTTGTAGTTCTTGCTGACCAATTTTATTCTGCTTCTCCTCTTGGCTGCTTTAATATTACCCTCATTATTATTTCGCTTTCGTTTCGCTCACACACACACATGGAGAATTAAGTGGTTCTGGCCTAGGTGGATATGTGAGATCCTGTGCCACAGTCCTCATCAAAACGTTATTGATTGTGTGGAGCAGTAGCTCCCCAAATGAAGCTGAAATTAAGTGCCCTGTTTTAGGCTATCATTAAAGCCTGTATCCTGCGGGCGCGCCTCATAAATATCGCCAGCATATTGATGGCTATCTGGCACGCAACCGATTTGCCAGCAACATTAGCTTACATTTTTATCTTCAAAGATAATTTGAGAAGTGTTTTGAATGCCGTCAGAACGTGGCTACTGTTTGGCTCAATCACGCGCTCAAGGGTTCGTAAATTTCGTAATCTTTATAGCCATATAAACTGATTTATGTAATTGAAGTAAAGGAAACATCAGTCATAGCATATCTAGTTTAAGTCTTTATTCATTTCAATACAAATGTGTGAAGACAAATAAATCAATTTTTGTTTTACATAAGTCAAGTATAACATAGAGCGGCTTCTTGTCGTCCCTTTTATGAAATGGAATGCTAAAATATAAAGTCTTAACTTATCTAGTTTGCAGGCCCAACTCAAATGGCACACACTTCATTATATAACATGCCAAAAGCTCTGGTCAGGCACAACTGTCAGAATGAGCCTAAAACAAACGATATAAGCGAATGTGTGCGTGTGTGTGTGTGTGTCGCCGGTTGCCATACCATTTACGCCCCCTGCGATTTACATCACCGTTACCCCTATACACTTTCCCCCCCCGCCGGCAAGAATCGCATGCGTTGCTATCAACGCCAGCGTCATTTGCATGCAGGGAGGCGCCCAAAAACAAATGTCAAAATCATAGAATCGACTAGCCAAATGGCTCGTGTGTGTTTGTGCTAAAGGCGGGGCGAGAGGGTAGTGGTGCGGCATGCATGTATGTGTGTGTGTGTTGGCCGCAGTTGGTGCGTTTATTGAATACGCAAAAACATGAAAATGACAATAAAGCAATGCAAAGAGAGAGAGGAGACTACATGAGTGAGCTTAATTAACATGCAAAACGTACAACGATTATTGGAATGTTTTTTTTTGGCCAACGAGTAGAACAAAGGCAGACACATATCGAGACAGACAGAGAAAGAGTGAGAGGGAGAGAGAGAGGGCGAGAGGCAAGAGGTTAGAAGAAAGAGGTACTTTCTTGTGTGTTCTTGAAAACGTAAATCTTGACGAAATTGTTTACATGGGCCACGTGTGGCCCAACAATACCAGCCAAAGGCCAATGACAGGGAGCCCAGTTGATTTAAGATATCGAATTTAAAGAATTGCAAAAAGAGCGCGAAAAACGAACTGAAACAGCGAAATTGTGGCCAATGATCGACTAGAAGATACCCTGCATAAAAGAAAAGCAGAAATTCGCAATTTATACTGAAAACTTTGGAAAATGAAACGAGCTAATAACAAAGTGATTTACTATAGTCCACTTATTAGAGTTGTAAAAACTATCTATAGAGCTGATAAATCAGCCAATGTAACCATGGAAGATGGAAATAACTATAGAGAATCTGGATTCTTATCTTATTTCTATAGCCGCTGTAGTCTGTCCCTTCAGATAGGGCTACATTTGCTCATCTTTTGGATGCCAACACAGGGTATACAACGAAAAAAAAGAAGTGAACAAAAAATATTTGAAAACTACAACACATGCTGGCGAGTGCACAGTGCGAAAGGAGTGCACAGGGAAGCCCGGAGGTGAGTATTTATGTGTGCTGCGTGCGGTTTTTACAGAGCTCGGTGCCGAGCAAAGCCGAAAAAAAGCCAATTTAACGCTTGAATACAATTTTCAATTTAAAGTTTTGCGCTTTCTTATATCGCAGCACTCTGTCTCCCCCTGCGCCTCTCCACCCTTTCTCCATTCATGTTATCTCTCTTCCTCACCGTCTCCTTCTCCCTCACGCGTCGCGTACTCGCCCAGCAACTTGTTACGTTTTTAGTTGTGCTGCCATATGACACGCCCCCATTGAATATGCTATGGGCAGGATGAGGGCGTGATGGAATGGTAAAAGGATCTGAAGCAGGGTAAGAGCCGTCTCAAAATCCATCAAGGAAAGAAAAAAAGCACCTTAAAAAGCTCGCATAAAAGTTGACTTTGATTAAAGTTCGAACTTAAGGCACTATGTACACAAGCACACACATACACAGACACTTAATAATACATCGACAGGATACACATAAACACTTAGGTTCCCTCAGCAAGCAGCCAGCGAGCTATCTAGCCTTGAGATGGGGCCACACTTCAAGCCAAAAGCCAAAAGCCAAGTCAATATAGCTGAGGCTGTAAGTGAGCCAAAGCTGATTGAAATGATTGAGGCGAAATGACGCGATATCAGCTAAAGAGAGAGAGAGGAAGCAAAAGAGAGAGAGAGAGAGAGAGAGAGAGAGAGAGAGAGAGAGAAAGAGAGAGAAAGAGAGAGAAAGAGCAGACAGTGGGAATATAGGGAGTGCCGTTAACAGCATAAGGCAGCTAAGTGCGCGTTGCTGTTGTGCGTCAACATTGAGGCAAAGCATCAACTAGATGTCGATTGGAAATTTGTTTTCAAGAGATGAGAAGTAGCTAAAAATAGATAAAGAATATAGATCCATTATGTGAGCGCCATAGCCTGCTATGTCCACTTTGGCTTTTCAGCTTGGCAAACTTAAATTATCCACAGAGTCTGTAAAGTTTGCTAAAAAAAAAGAAAAAAACAACGCTCAAGATATAAGAGGACTTGACAAGTCTGCCTTGGTATGGCTTTTGTTTTATGATGATGATTATATGTGATTCATTTTGAATTTATGATAGGCAGACAGGCATAAAAACACCTAATTATTGCTATTAGCCTAACGAACGCTAACATTAACATTGTTGACTTAAACAGAGTAAAGTTCTCGAGTGTCTCAGGTTCGCAGCTTTAATCTACAATCCTTGTCAGTTTCTATTTTGATATTCACTCACACCCCCCAACTTGAGCTCAATTCAAGGCGCAATTGTTGAGTTTTCCGTATGGGTGGATTATTTTGATAGATTCTTTGTTAAATTATGATATAAAGAATGCATATTTCAATGAATTGTTATATATCTACCGATAAGCACAGATGAAAACTTGAAAAACAAATCTCGACAGATTTTTTAATAAAAATGATTCATTTATTTGTTACTTTTACGGTTTTATATTTACTTGTTTGTTTAATAGAACCCACAATGAAAAATATATGTATAATTCCTGCTATAAACAATTTCTACTTAGCACTGCATCAATCTTTGATGCTTCAACAGTTTGGCTGAGACCCAGGCGAAGCTGTCATTTGGTACATACCTGCAAATAGAATCAAGATAAATTGCGTTGAGTACACGGCATCGATCAAAACATTTATAATTATGTTGTTTAATCAATTGCGGCATATAACTTATATTTGTACACATGTTAGCTCAAGAATTTGTCGAACTGAAGAGTTTGGTTGGGGCAAATATTTAACATTACTGGCAGTTTCATGAGCAGATAGATCTATGGAGCTGGCGAAATAAACAAGGCAAATAAACGAAACTCTTGCTTTTGCCGTATTACAATGGCAGCAGTTGAAACTCGTTAAGCGCTGCCGCAAATGCGATGAGTTGTTAGTTTTTAATGAGCGGCGAACGTTGATCACAACACTTATTGCTCAACTCTGTTTAGGTTGAGTCGGGGCCGCATTATGATCTTTTTGGCCACGCACAAAAAACTAACGCAGCGGGCACACATAACATAATTAAAAGGCCAGTAGAAGCAGAAAAAAAAAAAAAACTTGGCAAGTAAAGAAAATACGCGTTGTATGGCTTATAATATTCTTCTTCTTCTTCTTCTCGCTTTTTTTTTTTTCATTTGTATTTCAACGCACTTCACTGGCTCACTAATGATAGGTGAGAAACAAGTCCAGGCTGAAGGTCACTCCTAATGCAGCTCATCTATCTCAGTTGAGTTGTGGCAACAAAGTTGGAAGTTTCATTACGACGAGTCAAGTGCTCGAGAGCACAGCAAAACAACAAAAAACTAGCAATCGAGTTTTTCATTTTGCAAACTGAGTTTTTTTTTTTGCTCTCTTCTCTATTTTTTTTTTGCTGCCCTGTCCAAATGAGTTTTCAATATTGTGCTGTGCGTGTGTGTGGGTGTGTGTGTGGGTGTGTGTGTGTGTGTGTGTTGCTATGTGACACGCACAAAAGCAAATAGCAAACGACAAACAAAGTTTTTACTTCTATTTTTTTGCCATTTCAATTCCAAGAGGCAATCAATGCTTGTGCTCAAAATTGATTCCCTTTCAAATGCGAACGATGACGACATTTTCAGTAAATTTCTTTGCTTCTTCGCCTATCCAGGGGACAGTTTTAATTAAACAAAACTACGTTTGTATTCGCAATGCGAGAGACAGTTGTTTACAATCAAATTAAAGTTGCTCTTGCCACTGCTGCGACTGTTGCTGTTTCTGTTGCTGTTGCTATTGCTGCCTAACGCAAGCAAATAATAATATGGCCAACGCACACGAATTTCGTATTCGTGACACGTCTCTGAAGTCGTTTCATTGTTGCAGTTGTTCATAAAAACACGCGACATTTTCATTTGAATTTTATGCCCAAGAGCGCACCGCACTCGGAGAGGGTTACAAAAGTAACGCATACGCCCCGCTGCACACACACACTTACACACGTACATGCATTCACACACACACATACACACACGCACATGCATTCACACACACACACCGACACACCCTCTTCACACACATCTTGTTTTCATTTCCGTCAGCTACAATTGACGCTGCTCAACTTAACCTCATTCGTCCTGCTGCTGCTTCTGTTTTCTTCTTCTTCTCCGTTTTTTTTTTTAACTGCTTCTCATCCTTGTACGTCGCCTTTTTCCTGCTGCTTCCTTTGCCGATGTTGTGGCATTTTCATTTGCATATTCAACGGTGTCCTCGCACAGTTCTCGTTTGGGGTTTTTAACTTTTGCCAGGCCACGGCTCCTTCACTCGCTCTTCATACCTACCTCCCCCACCCCCTTTGGGGTAGATGACACACACACACACAACTTTCGCATAAGTTTGGCAGCGCAGCGAACAGTGTACACATCGAGAACAGGTTGCACAGTGTAACACTCTTTGCACACACAGACACCCCCACTAATCTATTCCATGTTCCCTGAAGACTATGCAAAAAAGTTATATCCAACAAGTTCGAGCTAAACAAACGTTCAAATAGAGCTTAACAAAGCCCTGCTCGACTAATATTTAGTCGATAATTTTATGCTCTGCTTGTAATTAAATAAATGCAACTTATCTATTGAAGAGCATGCGAAATTCGTGGTAAATATTGAGCACTTGGTGCCTCATTGTGATGCTCATTGTAGTTATCTTCTTTGTAGCATTGAGCGAGTCACACGAAATTAAAAATAATATACGCCATTGCAGCTGCTTTTCGAGGATGGGGGGCGGGAGATGGGTGCCACTTTCCACTTTGCTAACTGACATGATAAAGTGTTGCCATTGCTCGCCTGCTGCCTGTCTCGCCTTTCACACTTTGCCTTTCAGCCTGTCTGCATAGTCACGTTTCGCAGCATGCAGCGAAAGCCATAGCCAGGACATGGCCGGGGACAGGCCACTTGCTTCTTATCAAATGAAAGTATATAAATTGATGCTGGCCTCTTTAACAGGCCCAGGCCTGTGTGTTTCACAGCTGCTGCACACAGCACACAGCACACAGCAGCTCTGCAACGCTATTTTCACAAACAATTTGCAGGCAGCGCTGCTAATTGTAAAGGGAGACTCGAAATTTGAAAGTGTTGCACAGCTTGCTAAAATACACCAGCAAAGGTGTAAATTACACACACACACACACACAGAGAGAGACAGAGACAGTGACAGAGAGAGAGAGAGAGAGACAGTCAGAGAGAACACATAATGAACATGACAGTCAAGCTGGATGCACAGCATCCATTGCTATTGTGTTTAATGGCGACTGGAAGCGGCTGCCGTTGTATTTCACCTGCAAATTTTGCTAGTATTTCGTGTGAGCATAATTATGTGGCAGATACAAAAGTGTTGCCAGCCAACAGGCTGACACACACACACACACACACACACACACAAATGCAGAGGCAGCTCATCAGAGTCACAGTTTGCTGTTGCTGTCTGTGTTTGGCACTCGCTGATGACGCATACGTCATGTTGTACGAGCATTGCTGCTGTTGCACGGTCGCGACTTCAGCTGACGCTGCAGCAGCGTCGACTGCATATATTTCTTGTAATTAAAATCACATTGAAGCAGCACAGGCAGCACAGGCAGGCAGGCAAGCCGGGGCCAGACTTTGCCTTTGAGGCAAGGCAACAAACTTGTTGACTGGAGTCTATATGCATATTTATATACATATACACATATATATATACCTATGTATGTGTGTAGGGCTGAGCACGCGCGTGTGTTTGCTGTAATTAAACTAAATTAAGAACTCTCTTGGCATTAAAATGAGATTTACGCTTCAGCGCAACGCAACACTGAGAGCAACAAACTTGGCTAACTGTCATTTCAAATGAGAATTTGTACAGCACGCTTCAACCATGCTTAATTAATTTCTAAAGCTCGGGCTAACGAAAAAGGAAAAGCCAAGCAAAAATGGAAAATGGAAAATGGAAAATACAACAAAAACCTCGGCTGCCTCTGTTGCTAACTTCAATGAAAACTTTTCCACCACTTGTTTTGCAGTGTCAATTGTTACAGGCAAATTGTATGCGAAAATTGAGTCATTTCTGCGTGCCAACAGCGATGCTGCCGAGCGATGCAAATCCTTCCCAACAACTTTATTACGCAGTGGAAACGGGTGCTGAATATTCATATCCGAAGTGAAACTTGCACACAAATTTAATTAATCTAATTAAAATGCCATATTGAATCAGAAAATGTATCATAAGAGATTCAAAATTATGAAATAACTTCAATTATAGTGCTATATTAATTAATAAGAATAATTATTAATAGTAATATATTTACTAACATTAATATGTCACAATTGGTCTTTTTCATTTCCATTTCATTTGATTTCTTTACAACTTCACACTTTGCTTCTCAAGAATGACAATTTCTAGCCCCTTCTCTTCGCTCACTCATAATCAGACTGAACATGTTCGAATGGAATAAAAAGTTATCTCGCTCTCGCTCTCAGCAACACCCGGGTCGAAGTTCAGCAACATCTAGCTCTCCCATGAAGTAATACAGATACAAACGAAGCGGAAAACATTTTTACAACTATATAGAGACTATAGTCTATATTATTAATTACGACTATATTAGTAATTACGACAAAATTGTTAAAATAGAATTTGTTAGTCATTTCATATCTGTTAATAATATTATTATATGAAAGTGTTAAGCAAATAATAAACAAGTATATAAATTAATAAAGAGTATATACAGATCTGCTAAAGATCGTTCTAAGCCAGATCGTTCAACATTATATTTGAAAATGAATTTATAATAGTAGAGAGTTTTTATTTTTTTTTTTAATTTAATGCCAATAATTAAAAAGTGTAAAAAAGGTTTGTTTTTTTTTTGTTAATAAACAAAATAAAAATATGTCAAAAGAACTCAAAATAATATTATTGAGATAGAAATTGATTTCTAATATTGAATTTGAAGCCTAAAAGTGTAATAAATTAAAATTTTCTTTATTTAAATTTTTTTCATTTATTTATTTACTTTTTTTCTGAATATTTGATAGGCAATGAGTGCTTCAATAATACGTCTTTATCATTTATTATTATTTATCTTTAAAGAAAATAGATTTAAATCAATGCTGAATCACTTTGCACTAAACAAAAATATGTTTTAAATGAACTTCTATAAACGAATTACTTTCTTAATAATAAACAATAAAGTAAATACTAATATATTGATTTCAAATGTCAAATGGCTGCTCACATAGCATACAAAGCAACTGTAACAAGCCTCAAAAAGCAGAAAGCAGAATAGCAAAGAAGAAAATATTGTTATCCACTTGGAATTCAATTAAAATCCACATAGTACATAGCCAGAGGACATTGCTTTGATTGCCTTTGGCGGCCATGTGGAAAGTTTTGCTAACCACCAAAGTCATGTGGACTTCCATTCACGTTTGCACTCATGGGCAAAGGAATTTGCATATTATTTGCATATACATGAAGCGAAGAATAAAACGTTTGCTTTCACTCGGATTTACAAAATGCTAAAGAACAATACTTTGTTGGCGCTGGCTGTAGTGAGTTTAATGAAAGGCGCAATTATGCAAAGAGCAAGTAATTAGTGAAGAAAGCCAGCCAAGGACTCAGCCCACCTCGCCCAATTGGCCCAAAATGTTTCGACAACGTACAGTCTCCCCAGTGAGAAAGTGAGAGGGAGCGAGTAGTAACTGCTGCTGCTGGTGCTACTGTTTGGATTTATATTCTTTATTGCATTTTTATGCCTTAATTTTGGAATTAAAATGAGAGAGAGGCAAGCGAAGGAAACAAAGACAGTCAAGACAACTACTGTGGCAGCAGTAGGAACTGCGCCAACCAAATGTGTATTTTATGCATTTCACAAATGGAGGCAACAACTGCCAACAAGACAGACAGAAAGAGAGAGGGAGAGAGAGAGAGAGGGAGTGAGCGACGTCGAGGAAGCGCTCTGTCGGATGCGGATGAAAACCGCAATGAGAATATAAATTTATCTTTCTTTTCTTTTTTTATCATTTTGTTTGCAAAGGCGCGAATTGTAACAAACGTTGATCAAACGATGAAGCCGCCAAGCAGCAAGCAGAAAAACTGTGCCCACTTCTGCCCAGCTCTCCAGTTTCTCTCACGGCAATTGTTTAGCCTAAAATGCGCATTTAATTCAGTTTTGTGTTGCGCAGTGCTCGCAAATCGAGCAAACGCAATAAAGTGGGCAATGCCAAAGACGGTCCGGAAGAGGGAAGTTGGCATCGGGATAAATGCAAATGCGGCAAGCAGAAAATATTATTATAATATGGTAAATATGGAATGCTGCTGGTTGCTGGATGTTGGAATCCGAATACGAATACGAATGCGAATGCGAATGCGACGTTTCAACTTTTTCGAAAGGGCGCAAACAAAAATTTATGCATTCCAATTATGAACCGTGCAAAAATGAACGTAAAATAAAATGCCAAGCGACGGAAGGAAGTTCGGGCGCCATTTTGGTGCCCGGAAATGCACTCAAAAAGTTTTGCCAGCGAACAAAAAAAAAAAATTGAAATAATAGTAATATATAATGGAAATTAATTAAATGAATGGCAAAGCCAGTTCTATATCCACTCACTTTGATTGCTTGCCCAGCACACACACATACTTGAATAAAGCAAACACATTCACACACACACACACACACACACTTGTGATTTCAGGGCTCAATCAATTGCAGCATTTGCCCTCACCTTTCACCTGCACAAAGTGCTCTGGCAAATACGCAAAGCGAAGGTGAAGCAGCAGCCACAGCCGGGATATTGCCGCTGCCAAACAAACTTTGACTAGCCTGCCAAATGCCAAACTACAAAAAAAAAGTATTGCAAGCCATTGTAACAAAAAAAAAAAAAGAAACTTTGCCAAACCAATGTTGGTTTGGGTTTGGTATTGCATTTTTTGGCGTTTGATTTTGCTAGCCTGATTGAATGGCGGCAGGCAAATACTTTTGGACTTGCAGGCAACAAAGATATATGTATATATTTATATATATATATATATATATATATATACATATATGTGTATGTATGTATACAAATTGCTCTGGCGCTAAGCTGAAGTGTCATATGGTGCAAAAAAGTATGCAATAAATTTATGGGCGCCACACACACACACACAGAGACAAAGCTGCATACATGCATAGATACCCTTACAGAGTCAGGACAACTGCGCTCCGTCGCATATGCTGCTGAGCAACATTTCCGTTTCCGTCTGCTACACCAAATAAAACATAAACTTTTGCCAGCTAACGAAACTACAGCGAAAAGAAAATTGAGTGCGAAATATAACAAAACACAAAAGAAAAACAACTCACAAAAAAAGAAGAGAAGAGAGAAAAAAGATGACAAAGTTTGCACTTTAACAAGAAAATAATCAAATAAATTATCATAAAATGTTGAGAAACCGTTTTGTTTTGGCCGGAAGTCACGTACTGTCTGCCAGAGCCCAGCCAGTCACATGTGCTTATGTGTGTGTGTGTGTGTGTGTGTGTGTGTGTGTGTGTGTGTGTGTGGGTGACACAAAGAGGAAATAAAGTGGTGCAGGAGAGACTCTGTCTCATGGGCTTTATTAACTTTGCTAAAAAGTAAGCGAGAGAAGTGGAGGACGCCGCTTTAAATTATGGCCAAGTGGCTAAATTATGAGAATGTCGCGTAAGCCAAGCGCCACGTCGACAGACCGAAGACAAATGGTTTTCATGTGTAAATTAAAATTGGAAAACATAACTTTGAAAAGGGTAAGTGGGAGCAGTTAAGGGAAAAGGCACAATAAATAGCAAAACTTTGGGTCTCATCGTGAAACAGATAAAGGAATAAGCTGTTTTATTCAAGACATCAAATCATTATCTAAGCTGAATAAAAAAGTATACAAAGTTTATGCAAGATATCGTCGGGACAAAGGCTTCAGTTAGATAAAAGTGGGACCCAATTACCGGCTAGTTGCTAACAATTTAAGCTTATTCATAACCAAGCATGTATAGAGCCAGCCACACACTCACTCACATGTGTGTGTCAACGTGCTGGAAACCTATCAAGCTGGCAATCATAACAGCTCCTGAGGCTCTGCATTTTGCCACTGGAACCATCAACTGGGCAGAGCCCAGACAATGTCAGCGTGGGGCATGCGACGTTCCTGGCCAGATAAGGGTGACAAAAATATGTATTAAGTGCATGGGCAGTCAGGCAGAGAGACAGCGAGACAGGGAGACAGATGAGCGACTATCAAAAGGTATGAAAAGCGAACAAACGACGCCGACAACAACAAGCAAGAAGCAGAACGAAAGAAATGAAATGAAATCCTTTTATACATACATACAAACAAAGAATGGGACAAATAGCTGGACCCCATATGCCATACCTATACATACATCTATATATGCATACATATATTATATATGTATCTATATGTGTATAGTCGAGGATACACACAAAGGCCGGCGAATGAATGCATAAAGTGCCAGCAGTGTTGAAGAGCGCCAAGCCATGGGCAGCGGCATTGGGCAGGGGGTGACAGGGGCATGACAGTACGAGTGCCATAGAGGCAACAACAAGTTGACACTTTTATGAGGCACTTAAATGACACAACCCAAAGCAAGCATGACCATATGAGGTCTGCGACAGGGATGCCAACCTGCGCTTCAGATTGGCATGCAAACATTTGTATAAGCAGAGAGAGAGAGAGAGAGGGAATGGGGTAGCAGGCAGGCAAAGTGAGGTGCCTTTACAGAAGCAACAATTGCAATTGTCCAGCTATCGTAGGGCAGTCAGTCGGGTGCAGAAGTGAGCAGAAAGTTAGCTAATGCAAAAAACAACAAAAGCCTCAACAATGCCATTGGCCATTGGTGGCCAGGACGGGGCGCAAGTATTTAGTTGCATAACAAAAGCCAAATAATTTTTTGTTGTTCTAGAGAGCTAGATAAATAATTGAATCGGGCATTTCCGTTTCTCTTTTTTTTTTTTTTTTGGTACTGAGCATCAGCTGCTCCCGCTCTACGTCAGCGCCATGTCAGAGCATCCATCAATTGGTACATCAGAGCCCCATTGAGTCAGCAGCCTGAGACCTGCGCCTTTGTTGTCGTAAATCAGTTGACTGGCGCACTGCCAAAGAATATTTTGAAAATTGAAAACTGTAAGCTGTACGAGACACGCCCCAGCCTCCCCGGCGAACCCCTCCAATGCTCGATATCTCGGATGGAAATTGGAATATTTTCTGACACATTTTTATCGCTGAAATTGTCAAAGAGTTTAAGCATGAGACGGCAACGTTGCCGTCTTTGGCATTTGGCTCAGCCCATACTGCATTATTGACAGTTCATATCGATATATATACGCTCACACAGTTTGGGCCCCTGTGTGTGTATACTTAAATATATTCAAAAAAATATATAATATTCTGCTGGGTTATTGCATTCAGAAGCGGCACACTCGAGTCTGGCCAGACAAATTGAAAGGAATTGTCTGTCGAAATGATAGGTGAATGTGTCGCTCACCAAATTGTGGCTGTCAGCAGGCGAACTGCTCGAATTACGTATTAAACTCGGAATCTTTTCAGAGCAAAGGTAAGAATTATTCAAAAGAAAGAAAATAAATTGAATAAATGTCTAAAAATATAAAGCCGAGACATGGCTAACAGCATATTATGTTTATTTAAAAGCCAAACAAACAAACAAACATAAAAGCTATTTAAATTGCGGAAGCACGGCGAGGACGCAAATGTCAATTCTCATTAAAATATTCAATTTCACTTAAAACTCAATTTATATAAAATGCTCTAAAATGTAAAACTTTAATTATAGCAATTAAATTATGTTTTCACAATTTTAATTACAGTTTATTAGTGCAATCGCATTAAGTTGTAAATAAACAAAAATGATTATATACAACAAAATGTTGCTGAAAACTATGTTAAAACCAATGTAATATGATCGTCTGGCAAACACTCATCAGCTTTAATTATATAATAATACCTTTTTTGATCAAGAAAGTCCTTAGAATAGTTTTTTAAATATAATAATGTTATATTAAACAATTAAATGGTATGAATATTTAATTTTGTAATTCATTTTTTTTTTTTTTAATAACTTTAAATTAATTGAATTTAATGTTTAAAACAACATTAATTTATTATAATATAGAACTGCAAAATATTGAAATTTTAAAGACTCAAGTCTATGAATATATCATTTCACCCTAACAAGACTAATTCATATAAATATTTTCTATATATAGTCACATTCCATTAATGCACATTAATCATCATATTTGCTTAGTGGCCAAAACCAAATTCAATTTGTCGCTCACAATTTTGGCTTCAATAATTAGATATTAACAAAAATGAAAAGTCAACATTTTTGTAGGCACAAAATTCGCAGTCTAGTGCCCCACGCGTCAAGTTGATTTATGTTACATTCAAGTGTATTTATCGCCTAGCCTAGTAAATATATTTCAAATTTACATATGTGAAATACTGCAACAACAACAATTGCAACAACAACAACAATTGCAACAATTGCAACAATTGTGGCAAGTGCCACAGTTTTCGTGCGTTGCTCGCCTGTTAACAATTACCCTCGACATTTTTACGAACGAGCTGCGTTGCTGGAAAAACAAGAGGAAAAATGCAATCAAGTAAAGGAATTTGATTGCTCGACTCTGAGTTACCTCGTAGATAACTATAAGCCTTAAAAATTCCGCGAATATATCTAGGAACCGTTAAAGAAATATTTGAAGGGAATTTATACTTCAAACAATATTGTTATTATACAGTTCTCAAAACCTTTTCAATTTTCCTATACATACATATATTATATCCGCGTAACTAACTTTGACCTGTTACATACTTCATCATAAATTCATCATGCCCTTTTGTATTCATTCTCTACCAGCCTTGCATATAAAAACTCGCCTATAAAAACGCCATCCATGTCCAGGGGCCTTAACATGTTGGAGGCGTGGCCGCTTTGTGGTTGGCTCTGTTCGTTTGAAGTGCAGCCATCGCTTTTTGGCCGCGCTCTCCCCATAATCATTTTAAATCAGCGTCAGACACGATGGCGACCTTAAATCTTGCGCGAGCAACAGAGAAGCATTTTTTTCCCCGCTGTGCACTGGCAAAATGATTTTTTCGGGAGCGCATTGTTCGAAAAAATTAATTAAAATATGGTGCATGAATCCATTAAAGTTGCAACAATGTGCTGCACTGGCAAAAAGGTGAGCTGTCACACACTGCGTATACGTAATCAACGTTTTTTCATGTCGGGCATTCATGCGGCTACGCAGCCAGCAACGCGGCGTATGATCAATTTCCGTTTTCATTGAGCCCAGCAATTAATCCGGTATTTTAAGCCCAAATACCGACAGAGCTTGATTATTTTTTCTTCTCGCTTTTTTTTATACTCCATTGTTCACATTAAAAGCAATTTGACTAATTTATTTAATTGCTTCATTATGGACAGCAGCGAAGACTACACAAAGAATTGTGAGTATTTTGCCATAAAAATGCAGCGTTAAATTTCTAAATTGTTTACATTTGCTATTAGGCAATCATAAACAAAAACAACAATAACGACAGCAGCAACAACAACAATAATGCGGCCCAAGCAATTTGTCGTCACAGCAATCGCAACAGCAACAACAACAACAATCAATGACTTGGCTTATTAGCAATACACGCCCCACTTCGACGCCCCTTTGGTGCACACACACACACAACTCCGCCTTGGGTGCTAAAACTAAACTACAAAATTGCTGGCTCGCGTGTCGGGTCGCATTTTAGTGCCACTCTTGCCCGCTCCGCCTCGCCTCGCCCCGCCCCGCCCCTCTAGCAGCAGGCTTATGCATGAAAACTTTGCTGCGAGTTTAATCAATAAGTTTTCCAAGGGTCTAGGACATCGCGCCGCGAGCTGACGAGCGTCTGTGTCTGCGATAAGCTTTTTAATAGCTCACTTGATTATGCGCACAATTTTTGATCCAAAATTATGCCAAAGTGGATTGTTATCCCATTGCCCAGGGGCGCCAAAGCCGTTTGCTTAACATTCACATCCTGTTCTATATTCCTCGCCGATGAAGACGCTACACTTTGGCAGCGCAATTTGAGCCAGCTGTCAATTAATGCGAGCATGAGAGAGCTCAGCGCAAAGTGGCTGCGACTTGGCCAAGAACAATTTATCTTGTAGCTGCTGACCGCAGCGTATTATCTTAGTATTTATCTAGTATTTGTCTAGCCGGTGCAAAAACTATTGGCAAGCACTGTGGCCAGTCTCGTTGCATTTGCTAGTTGACTTTCTGACGTTTTGATTTAATTACATTAAAATGCCGAGCAGCCAAAGCTAATTTCTGCAGGCAGACGACTGACGACAGCCACAGCCAAACGAGCCCGAAATAAAACACAATATTTCGCATTTATCAGTTTTGGCTCATTGAGCAGAGGACAATCAGAGGAAGGTCGTCGCATAATTGAGAAATTACATTGATCGATGGCTTTTAATTGCCATTCTCAAGGTCTTCTGGCCTAAAAATAGATAACAAATGATTAGGAAGTGATTAATGTGCGGCACACAGAAAGCATCTGGCAAACACAAGATGTGCGGTTGTCTCTCAGAAAGTGCCCGATTATAAATTGATAGACCTATATATATCTTGCGAATATTTCACTTTAAGGTAAGGGAAAGAGAGCTAAATTGAACCAATTATGTACTGAGGGCCAATTGAATCAAATGAGTTGATATAAATCAATCTCATGAATAAGCAAATTATATGTTCACTGAAATTTCACTTTTCCTGTGACCCTCAACTCTTTGCATTCTCTATGGCAGAGGCTCGAGCTGCCCTAGTTTACTTTTTGAAATAACCTTGTTGCTGGTTTCCTTGATTTCGGTAATGATAGGATCTCTATGTGCGAGACCGATTTTAAAAGTTATATACAAATTGCTTTTTAGCAGCACGATTTCTGATTACAAATTAAAATAAGTAAGAGAGTTCTCTATCTATAAGTTACCCTCAGCCCCAATCGATATGCGACTCTATACCCTAAACCCATTGAAACAGGTATATTAATATTCTGTAAATGTAACATGCAGAAGAACATGCCTTCTCAAAGTATACAGCTTCTTGACCAGCACGACGATCTGATTCGATCTAGTCATGTCCACCTGTCTATCCTTGCTAGGGCAACAATCTCATAAACCAGAAAAGCGAGGGGATTGCAATTATTATTAACATAGCTTCAAAGTTGAAGACTTCAGATTTACCATGCAGGTTTTTATATATAATATAGAGATTTTAATATTTGGCATTCTTTATATCTTCAACACTGTCCTTCAAATAATAGAATTTATTGATCAACAATTCTATTTAAGAAAGTAGATTTTGAAGTAATATTAAACAATGCAAGCGTTGAATAATTAGAATATGATTCAGGGTATCTTTCAGATTGATAGTCCGGACTTTTACTTTTTTTCTTTAAACTCCATAATCTGTACTAAAATACTCCATAGCTTTTATCTATGCATAGGATACACAGCAAGTAAAAGAGTAATACAAGTTTTTAACTCAATTCATATTCAAGTAGTTAGTCTAATTGCACATGCTACATATGATATACAAAACATTAATTTAGTCTAATGCTTTTTTCAGATTTTCCCCCGTAACTTTTCCAAACACTCACATTTGCTTTAGCCAATATTGATTATTTTTCTTTGCTAGCTATTGATATATGATAAAGTCAAAAACTTTTCCTGACTTCATTTGCAGCACACACACACGCACACACACACACACACACATATATATATGTATATATGTTGCTTTTTGTTTCAGCTTCGTTTCCTTTTACTTTAGTCTCTATCAACTCACACTTGGCTGCATTCTTATATCGGAACTTTATCTCGCAAATTGTTGTATGCACCACTTGCATTTCCATGCATAAGCGACAAACTTGAAATAAAGCGTAAAAAATAACCATCAAATAAAATGCATGCAGGCAACAACTTTTTAAGAAATAAACATGAAAGCCATTTAATCTGCAATGCATACAGCAGATCACACACACAGAAACAGATACACACACACACACACACACACACACATTCCACAATTTTACGCGGGTAAATATTTTGGTTAAACATACGCCATGTATCTCGCATGCTCTCTGGCTCCCTCTCCCACTCACTCTCTCTCTTCTCTTTCTATAGCTCCATCTCTTATTCAACCCTCGGCAGTCTCTATGTCTTGTCGATTGCGAGCTGCCACGTTTTGTTTGGCATTCAATAGTTTAAATTTCTGTGGCAGCAATGGCACGTCGCCTCCATGCTAACCTCCCCCTTCCCCCCGCGCCCTTGTTGACTGTTCATTTCAAATTATTTTTATATGCTTTCTGTTGTTTGGCTGCTTTTTGGTTTGAGTATTTTGCGGGTATTTGTAGTGCATTTCATTTTTATGCAGTTACAATGACAACTTTTGCACGCTTCGAGAGGCATAAAAAGACAGACACAGATAACGATTGAGCAGAAGGTCCACAATGGGCCAGCAACTGGGGTAGATCTGTGCGCAGAGATTTCATGCAATATGACAGACAGTCAACAGCATCATCATCACCATCAGCGTCAGCATCATCAGCATCAGCATCATCATCGTCATCAGCTCAACATGCGATATATCTTTTATGTGTACGAGCATGTCATTTGCATTATTTTCATTACATTTTATTGGACATCTTGTGGATGCAGAGCTTAGTCTGAAGAGCGCGTTATATGTATGTGAGTGCGAGTGAGTGTGTGAGTGAGTGAGTGTGTGCATGTGCTGGCATTAAAATTCAAAATTTAAACAGAATCGCTGTTGACAAGCGGCGCTTAGACGCTTCTTCTAGACAACTTGCTAGTCGAAGTGCAAAACTTTGTGGCATCGTTTGGCAATCTTCTGCCTCAGCAAAGTCACAACTTGTACGACGTTCTAATCTTTGTTAAACCAAAATAAAAATAAAAAAAAAAAAAGCGAAAACGAAAACGAAAAACTGCCAAAACATGTCACATGTAAGCGTTCCCGCCCGCTTTCGACCTGCGTTTGCGAGTTGTTTTTCCACAAAAACGCTGCGAATAATTTACACAGAACAAACTTTTGACTAAGAAAACAAAATGAAAAAGCTACAACAAAAACACATTTGACCAAAAGTGAAACAGAGGCAACCGCAGAGCGCCTTGAGAGTGCTAAGCTGGGCGTTGAACTGGGCGGGGCAGCAACAACAAAAACAATAACAGCAACAGCAATGAAAAAGCTACAAAAGCTGAGAAAAGTTATAAAAATGTTTTGCCCAGGCAAAAGTGTATGAAATAATCCGTGGAGATTTTTATCTTGTTAAGCATGGAAATGTCCGCCGCTCTGCCGCAGCCTCCCCCTGTCCCTGGCTGGCTCTGTTTGAGCCTCTTCAAATCGCCTACCGCTCGCCTTTCCACACCCTCTCTTCACTCTCCTTCTCTATATCAGCAATCACTGCCCTCTCTCTTTCTCACTTATCATTGCTGGAAATCTGCGCAGCAGCTGTTGTAGATTGTTTTTTTTTTTTTTTTTTTGGTTTTTTTGTTTTTTGCTTGGCTCTTTTCTCTTGTTTTTAATTTATTTCACAGGTAGCAAAATTTGCAGCACAAAGATTTTTGTGGAAATAAATATTGTAAATACATCGTAAAGTTTGCTGGCTGTCCATTTCTCTCTAGGCCTCTTTCATCTTTGCTGTTGTCATTAATTCAATTAACTTGCAGCTGAGACTTTGGCTTTGAGTTCACCTGTTGTTTAGCTGTTTACCTGACAGATTTATGGCTCCCAGTCAGAGTTTAGCGAGGGGCGTAAAGATTTTTGGCTAATTAAAGCGGCTTTGGGTCAGTCACTTCCATTGGACAGGGGGAATGCGAGGAAATTACTTTTGGGACCCGCTGGGTTTAATGTGCCAACTCGCTGAGAGCTGTTGAACTTACCTGTAATGAAAAAAAACGAGAGAGAGAGAGAAAAAACAAGAATTAGTAATTAGCGAAAATTAGTGAGAATCTTTTTGAGAAGTGTGGCTTATGAGAATATATACGCGTATATATACTTTTTCCACTTGGGAAAGCAACCTAAAGACGCTTAAGTCTGAGCTGTAAAAGCGACTTGCTGCCAAGTAATTAGCCTCAAATACTTAAAACTAGAAACCAGACATATAATAAATAAAAACATATAAAACCATCCACAAAGAGCCCACAATTAGCATAGAAAACAAATTATGATGAATTCAGTTTTTAAAGAGAGCGAAAACTATATGTTTAAGAAGAGATAAATGTATATAAATGAAAATGAATTTTAAATATTTATTTAATATTATATAACAACGAAATACAATATGTATCGCATTCATAAAGTAATTGTTTCTCTAGCATTTCTGCAACTGACTGACAGATGCATCTACTACCTGCCTAGAATTAGCAGCTTCTACTCACTCAATGGCATCATCAAGCAACAAATCCTTGCCCACAATGCGACAATCATTCTCCTAGAGCTTCAATTCAACACATGACGCTGCTCTAGATGGCCATCAATCTAGTCTTGTCAGCGTGCAGTCAAGTTGTTTCCATTGTCGTTTGCTATTACTTTTTTTTTTATTGGTTTGTGTTTGTTTCCCTTTTTTTTTTGTGTGTGCCACAAAAGTCGCGTTGATGACGTCGACGAGTTGCTGCGCTGCGGCGTCACTCCCACAACAGAAAACCAGTTTTCCATTCCTTCGAACAAAACAGGATTTGGCTTTTTGTATTTCTCCTTTTCGCCTTAAGGCTAAATTCATTGTCAAAGTCGCAAAAGCTGCGCCTACAAAAACTTTTGTCATCAGACAAAAGAGTTGAAAACATTGCTGCTTCTGCTGCTGCTGCTGCTGCTGTTATTGTTGCTGACTCGAGCGCCCAGCCAGACACGCCCACAGCTCAGAGGCTAGGCGACAGTGCATTTGTCTTGCGGGAGCACAGTGCGAACTCCCGAAACGACCGACTCAATGACTCAACGGCTGCTCGATGAATCTCGTTGCGTCGGCTATGCCTCGCCCGTTTGGTGCTGTGGTGCTTGGCTTTGATTGATGATTTTGAATTAGCGACAAGCCAACGAGCTGAGGAGCAGGAAAAATGTACGAAAGATCTTTCGAATGGTGATTTTCAGTGATTTTTGTTTGTTGCCTCAGAATAGTCGAACAAAAAAATGCGTGCACATAAGTTTTCTGACAACGGAGCAACGACCGTGTGCTCTGGCTCTCGTGTGGCCTGGGATATGCTCTTAATGATGTGGGCATGTCTTGATCAAGCTGCTTGTCAGCTGGACACGCTGCGACGGAGAGCTTAAGGTAACAAAGCTCTCATAAGCCATGCGTGCTATAAGCGCTAACAACTAAAGTTCCCAAAGTCTACATAATGATTAAGAACATGGCTTATGTCACTGTGAGAACAATAATATATAATGTGAAAACATAGTTTGAAGTTGTCAAGGTATTACTTGTTATACTTCATACTTATACGTATATATTATAGAAACAATAAATATGTGTGAACAAATTGTTATTATATATTGTTAACAAATTGTTATTATATATTATTTAATGTAATTTACTCAGATATTTTGTATATTTATGTTACCTTCTTCATGTTCTTTTTATTGATTTTTGTTTGTTTATTAATTCATTTATTTATTTTTTTTTTATTTATTTTTTTTTATTTATTTTTTTATTATTTATTTTTTTTTATTTTATTTTATTTTATTTTATTTATTTTTCTTTTATATTTATATATATTCATATATATACTTTTTTTTTAATTTACTGACACGAGTTTTTTGTTTTTTTTTTCTTGATTTTTTTGTAGTTTATTAATTCATTTATTTATTTATATATTTTATTTTATTTTTTATTTTTTATTTATATATTTTATATTATTTTATTTCATTTTATTTATTTTTTCTTTTTATTTAATTTATATAATTTGTATTTGTTATAGTTCACACAGATTTATATATATGTTTATTTATATTTCTCCTTCATTCTTTTTTTTTTTTTTTTTTTTTAAAGACAGAAATATTAAATTTATATAATTTGTATTTGTTATAGTTCACACAGATTTATATATATGTTTATTTATATTTCTCCTTCATTCTTTTTTTTTTTCTTTTTTTTTTTTTTTTTTTTAACTGACACGAGTTTTTAATTTGTTTTGAACATTTTTAGTTAATTGCATATTTTGTACAGCTGCCTTGCATGTAATTGAACAAAACTCATTTAGCCAAACGAAATACTATCAAATTTCCTTTTCTAAGTGCTCGCTGTTTCACCGTTCCACGCAATTACGACTTGTTCATTGTTCAGTTCTAAGAGCAGAGATTCACATAAGGAAACAGAATCTATGAATAACTCAAGTTAGATACAGAAACATATGTCATTGAAAGCTACAACATTCGGCTGGTATTGGTCGAGCATCATTATCATCATCATCAACAACACGATGATAATGATCAAACGATCGCTTTAACCGCAGTTGCCTTGTGCTCTTTTGTGTCTATCCGTCCGTCCGCCCATCTCCCAGTCTCGATGTCTGTCATTACAAATTAGTTTGAGTTTTGGCTATTTTTATAATTTTCCTTGTTGCGGTTGAAGTGTTGTATGCCCCATCAGGTGCCAAAAGGCGCAGCGCTACATTTGCAATTAGCCATGTGCACAATTTTTTGATGGCTGCTGAAATGCCGACAATTGGGCTGCAAACAAATGAGATAAGCAGCAGCTGCGCATTAAGATCCTTATATAAGCATCCCACTCTCTCTCTCCCTCTCTCTCTCTCGCTCACCTTCCCTGACTCGTCTGCAATTGTCGTATCTATAAGTGGCTTTCAATGTATCTAGTGCCACTTTCGTCTGTGTGGCAGCCACTCAACATGCAGGCTGTCTATTGTTGCACGTGCCCCACTAGACGCTGCTGCCTGCTCATATCTGACAACGTTTTATTTAATTCCATATTTCATAGCTGTCAAGTGTCGCTTCCTGCCGTGCCCGCTTCCTGTCCCTCCCCACCCACTTTTTTGTTATTGTTTTTTTCATTTATTTATTTTTTTTTTTATTAGACTCAGCGTCCACGTCCACCTCAAGTGATGGCATCATTAGACAATTTAGGTGTTGCTGCCGTTGTTGCTTATTTATTTTCGTTTCTGCTGTGGCGCTGATTGAATAAATTATGGCCACTCGCGCGTGCATATTCAAGCAAGCGACAACTTTTCTTCATTTCATATGTACATTCAGTGCTGTCGCTGCTGTCTCTGCCCACCTGCATCTTGGGCTGCCCTTTCATAAGCATATTCATATTTCTTATTTCTTTTACGGCTGTCCGCAAAGCGGAAATTGCTATTTACGCTCGCCCTGGCTGCCATATTAGCCAGCAGCCCAATATCGTCCTCCATATAGAGTGCCGCATGCCATGGATGGCGACGACATGGCAATGCATTAATCCAGAGATGTGTTCGTTGTTTGCACAGCTAATTTTGCGCTCTGCTCTGCATACAGTTGGTCAACTGGCTGGCTGGCGGCTGGGGTAAACCACTTTCACTGCCGTTAACCGGGTTTATTGCACTCGCCAATTGCAGCGTGCGCTTTTCCACTGGTTATTCCGGTTCTTCTAATGCGCGCCGGTCTGTGACGAGTGACGAGTGCCTCGTGGCATTCGGTGTCATAATCAGTTCAGACACAAACAACATAGCAACACTGCTTGCCACTCGCCTCGCGCCACGCCCCTCTACTGACAACTCACGGACTGGTTAGCTGCGAGCCAACAAGACCGCAGCCCAACAGACGCGCCGCCGCCACCGCCACCGCCAGCACCACCAACACCACCACCAGCACCACCACCACCAATGGGTTTATGTAAGCCATGACGCTGGCTTTGAGGCTCAAGTGTTTGTTGGCCGATGACTCCAATGACGATGGCAATGGCGATGACTTCAGCCTCGACTCGGCCTCGACTCAAGGACAAATCGCTTGAAGCGTGCAAAATAATTCACAGACAGCGTATAAATTCTACATTGTAGAATCTGCTTGATTCTGATTTTTCGACAGGCCTTTTAAAAACCGAAGCATGTCTGCCATTCATTCAAATGCTCTACATCTGCGAAAGGGCATATTAGTTAAGAGTACATCAAACAGAGCTTCACCTGAGCTTTGCTTGTTTCAAAGAATGTTTGAGGCAAAAGAAATTATCAAGTCAAACATGAGAATTTATAGACATTTAAAAATATGTTGAGAAAGGAATCTTAGTAAAATTTCAGTGAGTTTAGTTTTCTCTGAGTGTAGCTCGAAATCAAATACAGCGCATCTCATAGTCAACCTCTCCCCCTGGAGCCAGCAACCAATTTGGGTCTTCAAATTATTTCGCTGATTAATTATTTTGTTTGCTTTTGTGTTAGACCGAAATCGAATCTTTGATGATTGACCAAATACAAATTGAAACGAAATATGCACGAAAAGGAATAAATTGATAATTAATAATCAAAGCGTTTAGCGAGTGTAACTAAATACGTTTGTAGGCTCTAATTAGTTGTTCTTGTTGCTTTTGTTGATGTTTCCCTTGCGGTGGGTCTTCGTGAGCTTCGATCTATATCTTTTGCGTTGCGGTTAGATATTTGTTAATGATGGGTTTCTTTGACAGCAGGAAGCCCACAGTTATTATTTTAATTAACCTAATGAACTGAACTCAACTGAACTGAACTGAACAAATTTTTAATTCTTTAATAATTTGCGATTACAATAAAAACAAAATGTATAGATGGAAAAGATAAGCTGAGAGTGATTTTGCAATATTTCATTTTACTGAGATGACTATTTAGTCTTCAATTTAAGCATCTTTGCCATACAGGAGTATGAGTGCCTTTAATCCATTGATTTTAACACTTCTCTCGTCACTTGTCTAATCGCAACATGAATCTGTGGCAACATCATAGATCTACTACATATAGACAGCCTGCAAAAGTTTTTCAAGCTGTTTGCTATTCTTAAATTATATTATTATGATGACACATCAGAGACAGAGTCTCAACAGGGAAATGCCAACAGATATACCCCAATGAACAGCTGGCAAATTGCAAAATGATGTGTTGTGCACATCACATAAATTATGCCAAAATATTTTCTGTGTGTTAGCGTGTGTGTGTGATGGATATTTCTGCTTCTCTCAGTCTCTGGCAGTGCAAGTGACAGTTTGGTGCTGGGAAATGCATTTCAAGTGCAATTCCGTGCAGTGTTTATGCCTATGCGAACAGCAGCTGTTGCCCTGCAGGCAGCTTTACTCTTAGCCCAGTCCGGGCTTAGAGCAAATGTCTGTGCCTTTGATATTTAAATTATGCTGTAAAATTCTCTTCCTCCCTCTCTCTTTCTCTCTCTACTCAGTCTATCTCTCTCTTGGCCTGAATTTTGCATTTTCAATGTCTGTTACATTAGAGGGAAGGAATGCGGGTCGAGGCTTTAGCAAGTTTCGAATTAATTAATGTTCGTTGCCCATGTCGTCCCTTCAAATTGACATATAACATTTTTCGGTCTTTTATCATCGACGCCCGCTGGGGTTCTGCTGTGTGGCCTTAGATTCTGTGACGTTTAATAAATTTCCAGGCGAAAGCGTTATCGCTTATCCCCAACAGCCACGCCTGTCAAATCTGCTCGACTGTCGCTCAACACCCAGACCTTAATTAATACTTTATTCTTGGCTGCCAGGCAAAACCGAGTAAAGGCGGCCAACCAAGTTGCATAATTAACAACAGTTTTTCGGTATTTAAAAAATAAATATGAGTAGACCAGCCAGCCACCCAGGCAGGCACATGGAGCAAGTGGCACAGGGTGCGGTTATCCATATGAGTTGAGTGTGCCACAAATTGTTTGCCCACATGACGCACAACGATTGCTTGGACTTTTTCTGTTTTTGCAAACGGCAATGGCCCTGAGCCAATACACAAACAAATTTCGAGACGAGGCAGAGCGTAGTTGGAGCTGAGCTAATATAAATTTATGTGCACATTCGGACAATATCAAAAAATTCAATTCAAAGTGAATTTTTGCGGCAGAACTTTTTGGGCTCAACTGGAATTTTTGGACTTCGAGCATGAAAGTCTATTGATTACACTTGCACGGCTGCAGCTGCCCAATTAAGTTGTCTTCTGTGTTTGTATCTTTTAGATACATTATGCCCTGTCATGCATGTGCGCTGCCCACACCTTGGCTCAGTTTTTGCTTTGATTGGCAGCCAATAAAAAGGCAAAAGCCAAACAAAGCAAAACCCTCATAGACAACGACACACACACAGAGACAGCATAAGTTTGGCAGGCAAGTGACAGTAACATACATCAAGATAGGTAACAAAATGTTTGGTTCTAACACAAAAAGTTACCAAACTGCGACGATACAAAAGCCAAAACAAAATATAACTTTTCTGATTGAAGCACACACACACACATTCATACATATATACATATATATATATATATATATATATATATATATATATATATATATATGGCAGTCAAATGTGTTTGTGTGTGACAGCTGCCGCCATTTCATTTTGCCACGCGCGATAAAAAAAAGGGGTTGCTCCACCCATGCCATCCGCTCGACTCTAATTGGTTTAGGCAGCGGCTTCTGGGCGCTTATCTTATCAGAAACCTAATTGCCATTGGCCCAATAGCCCACAGCCCACAGCCCACAGCCCGCAAGAACAACATTCAAAAACAGCTGCGCGACTGACAGTTATCGCAAAAGTTGCAGCATTTTCATATGTTCATATACACAGTTATGTTTATTACACCTGACAGTGGGCGGCTGGGCCAATATGTCTCTAATGAGTTGGAGTTGAATAAAAACTGTCGCCACATTTGACGAGCTTTTAATGAACTGCACGGATACGGCAAAGCCAACCGGGATGACAGCGTCACATGTGGATTTCAACGTTGGCACATGCATTAATTAACATTTGGTTAGCCACAAGACATCAGCGAATATACGTGACCAAAAGCCCGAGAGGACAAGAGCAAATCCCAAAATGGGCGAGATATATGTATCTGATTTTCATATATTGGCAGATGTATCTAAAAATATATATATATTTTATTCAAATATTCAATAAATATATATGTCTTTATGAATATCGGAATAAGTAGAATGTGATGGATCATTAAACTTGTTCAGAAATATGAGAATCAAACTGTTTAATGTACTCGAAGATTTAGATGTGTTAGGTATGGAAGATAAGTTATTATATTCATTTATTTATATTATATATTCGTCAACAGCTGATGAGTTATTGAGGTATAAGACGATAGAAGAAGATTCATTGTAAATATGTCTGACTTGTAAATAAAAGCAATACGAAATAACTAATAATCTTAAAGCCAAATTTATTATTTTTTATTTTCATACCCTGAAAATGGGAGATCAGGTTGAAAATGTGAAATGAAATCAGTGAAAATGGGAAATCAGGGTGAAAATGTGAAATGAAATCAGTGAAAATGGGAAATCAGGGTATATTGGCTTTGTTTTCATTAAATAAACTAATAAATCATGCATGTTTGAGCAAACATCAAACTAACAATATTGTTAATCTATTTAAATATAAGATATCAAGTTTTAATATCAGCTGTAAAAATAAACTAATGAATAGAATAAACGATTGATTTTCCCACTTTTTTTTTTATTATTAGCCTTAAGTTCATTATAATTTAACTATTTTCCAAGCAAATCTTGTTTGACTACGCCGGGAACCTTTCTAAAAAATATAGATTGATCCGTGAAAAATTGGATTTATCAAATTTAGTATTGAATTTTGCACAAAAAGCATCAAACTCAATTTTCAATTTAATTTTCTCTAAATGACATTTCTATAATTGTATTAATATATTCATTTCTGATTTAGATTTTTACTTAAATCAAAATTTTAAAAATAGTTATATCAAAAAGTTTTCTCAATTTAATTTTCTCTAAACGGCATCTCTAAATTTCTATTGAAATTTCTGATTGAGAATTTATTTTTCTTTTATTTTTATACTCTGTTCCCAAAGGAAAAAGAGTATATTGGGTTTGTGCAATGTCCGTCTTGTTTTAACTTTATATTTGGTCAATGAACTCAAAAGTCGCATGAAATATTAGCATTAATGCATACTAACTCAAATATTGATCTTTATTGCTTTGCATTTACTTTATTATTATACTTATTATTGTTTTTTAATGAATGATGAATATGTAGAAATATTTATGTGAAACAAATTTCGACACTGCTTTTTAATGTTATCAAATTTATATCAGAAAAATTAATCTCGAATTCACAGCTTGACTTATAAATCAATTCACTTCGCATTAAAACACTTTTGCGCATTTTGATTTGTTCATATTCAATTTCATATACTATAATTTTCGATATCTCATTTGCTTTTGTTTTTGCTTGTGGCTTTGTGATTTATTCGCAGCTCGCATGCTTTATGGGGCCCGCTGGTGTTTACCTTTCATTGACTGCTGCCAGAGCATTGATCGGCAATATTTATAACCATATATATATAATCGACATACTATATATTTATGGCCGAGACTCTTGGCAATCATTGCACAGCATGCGTCGTATTTTCTTTTTTTGGAATTTTGTTTAATGAAATTTCTGCTCTCATGCTCTCATTTTTTCCTTAAAATGTTTTAAATCAGTTTCGATTCGAGCAACTTTAAAAGCTGAATCGAAATTGATATTCTATGGGATATCCAAATACGTGTAGGCTATTATTTAATATTTGAAACTTTTTGATTGTTTGGCAACAGCAATCGAGTTTTAAGCTGTCAATAAAATGTCATAAAAAACGCATTGAGGAGAAGCTCAAAGTGAAAACTTTTTCCATACAATCAAAATAAAATTGTGAGCCAATATTTGTGGCCCAAGGCAAATGGAGCTCGTTGCTGAACGTGGGCGCAGTAAAATTCTAATTTCAATTTGAAGCGAAATTTTATGCAAATTGTGAAATTGTAGAATGTTGTAAATAATTAATAATAGCAGAAATAATTAAATTCCTTAACAAATTATGCAGCGGGCAAAAGCAAAGATGCAGATAAAGAGAATGTTTAGGCAAACATAAATAAGACTTGGTAATAAAAGCAGATAACATTTATAATTTGTGCCCAAGCAAGAAGCATGATTAGGATTAGAATTCATTTTTCTGTATTATATTTAATATATTTACAAAAATTTTAATTAAAGAAAAACAAAAAACATATTTTTATGTACAGAATATTTCCGGCTTTTAATGAAGCCATTTTAAAGGCTTGCTCTAGCTGAGTGTAGGCGTCGTTTAAATATTGATTTTTAATTATTTTAAGCAGCCAGCAACGCCACAAAGTATGCAACACTCACGCCACACACACACACACACAGTGGAAATAGAGCTCCTGAGAGGCTGCACACTGAGCGTAGACTCCCTCCCACCTTCTCCACTCGGCTGGCTCACCGCGAGGGTTGCTGTGAAAATAGCATAAACAGGGTGGGCGTTGGCATGGGTGTGCGCTGTAGGGGTTGGGGTTGGGTTTGGTCGCTCTGTGCGTGTTTTGTTTTTAGCTCAACACTTTTGCATGCCCCCGCAGCGACTGCTGCTGGAGCTCTCGCTCTCGAGAGCCTCTTAAATGTCACAATGCTGTGATGCTCTGGGGTTGGCACTTGGGTCAACCCTCATGCGCGAGGCTCGCCCGTCGCTGCAAGCGAGTCGAGTGCGAGGCTGTAAGCTGACTGTGTATATACATGTATGTATATATATGTGTGTGTACATGTTTTCTACACATAAATACATGAAATATGTATGAGTTGTGTGCCATTATTTTGCACTTGCCACAACTGCACGACCCTGACCCCAAGCATTCGCATTTGAATCTCGTTTGCCGTTTGCGTATATTCATTTCCTGCGCCTTCCTGTACCTTTCACCACCTACACACACACACACATATGTATGCCTCGTTTTTCTCATCACAAAGGCTCGCATGTGAATGTGATTTGTTTTAAGCAGATCTCATAAATGGAATTTGTATGTATGCCGCTCGCTTCGCATGCATTTCCCGGGCACTGTGCGTCGCCGTCGTCGTTGCTAAGCGTTGCCAAACTTCACACAGAGCGCCGGCAATCGATGCCGCCGATACCAACCAAGAACTTGTAACAGATGCTAGCCACGTGTCGAGCCATGGACCGAGACCCAAAACGGACCCGTGCCCAGCTCCTGGCAACGGCTGTGTTCCAGTAATTGGATGCTGCCCGCCGCCGCAGAGCAGATCCGAGCAAAGGCTAAAAACAAATAAATAGTCAAACGGCATTCGGTCTGTGAGTGAATTACAAATAGCATTTAATACGAAAAGGAAATTGTCTATTTTAGATACTCACTCACTCACTCACTCAGTCAGTCACTCAGTCAGTCAGTCAGTCAAGCGGACACGCCTGGACTTTGTAATCAAAGGGAATTAGTTGACCAACGTATAGGGAGAGCATGGCTTATGTGTGTGCTTGGTTTTGGTATTCTCATTAGTTTTTCTCAAGTGCTGCTCGGCTGTGCTGGAAGGTGTTGCAGATATAGAAATTAACACACCTTGCAACGTGCTCAACGTGGAGTGCAGCAAGTCCGCTTAAGGCTTTAATTCAATTACACACACTTGTTAATTGAACATTGATATGAGACAGACGAAACAAAGTGAAGATGAAACAAGTTCGAATTGATGGCAAAATCGTGCTGCACGCTGAGTTGAAGGTCGTCGCCGACAAAAACAATATTAAATAAATAAAAGTAAGCACAAATACGCAAAAACAATGTAAAACTAAATAAATATGCACAAGTCTGGCGGCCATTAAAATCAGCATTAAACATTATTGGCACTGGCGTAAAAATTAAACAAAAGATTTGCATGCGCCGCCAGAGAAGATAGTTTATGCAAACACGACGCTCAAATACCCTAAAAATACAATAGAAATTCATCATCATCAAGTGCAGCGAAGCCAAACTCTGGCTTCAGAAATTTGTTTGTTTAGCAAAAATGGAAGACAAGCGAAAACATGGCCAAAGGAAACCCCTGCAAATTGAGGCCAAACTTGATGATGAAAAGAAAATGCTTTTCCTTTTAACGCAACTCAAAGTGCGTATTGTTTGCAATGTCGTCCATAAAACACGCATTTCAGGTCAGCCTTTGTTAGTTACTAGAGCGGAGTAGCAGATAATAGTTATTCCTTTATATATACGACGTTTTTCATGCCCATAATTATGAATATGATTTTGTCTAAACTTCAGTTGATGGACTGGGAAATGCTTTTCTATATAATAAATAATTATATCTAAAATAAAATGTTTTCAAAGTATTTATAAACAAAAGATAAGAGCGCTTATTGTTTTTTTTTTTTTTTTTTTTTTTTTTTTGTATTCATGATAACTGCTAGCAGGATCATAAAATATATATAAATATTTATAAATTTCTTATTTTTTATGTTTAATAACTGCTAGATCATAAACTATATATATCTATAGGCATTAGCATTAGCTAATTTATTTGCTTATAAATACTTTTCACACATTTTAGTATAGTTATATATGTTTATTGGCATAGTTATCATAAATATTGAAAGCTTTTAAGTTTCATAGGCCAAAATCACAAAATATATATCGAAATCATTTGCTTTTCATTTGGCTATAAAAGCGAATAATCAAACGAAAATTATATGGCTGTATTTATAGTAAAAGTTTGATTTATTAGAAATAATTAAATCCAATGCCTGGCAGTCAACAATTAATAATAATGCCAATTGAACTAACAATGCTAGAAATTTAATCAAAATCAATGTTAAGCTGCATCTCACAGTTATATTGATGATGGCAAAAGTTGTTCAAGCTAGCATATTATATAATGCTAGTTAGATTCTCGTTTCGCATATACATATATTTAAATATATATATAAATAATTATGCATGTCCATAAAGCATTCGTCAGGCATTGCTTAGTAGCATAGACAATTATAATTTATGTTTAACACGTGTCGTTCAGTGTGATTCGCATTTATGGCTTTAATCACCTTATAAGCAGCTGCATTTCAAATGTATATTTCATATAGAGATCTACAAATATGTATATGCATTTGATTGCAGTTTTCTATGCTGCAGCATGTAGCATTTAAATTGATTTTGTTTTTTTCGCCAGCCTTTGTAATAATTAAAAAGCCATAAAGGGAGCCGAAGGTCGACGACAAATGGCCGTTAAGGTCAAAGTGTCTGCTGGATACCGCCAGGTGATGATGTCATCTTCTTTATGGCCTGTAAGTTGCTGTGCAAACAATAGCCCGGCGCCTGTCCAGTGCGCATCTTCATTTATCTTTTAATTGCGAGTCGCCTGGTTCACCTTGCGTTTTCGCATTATTATTGCTACTACTTTTGTTGTTGTTGTTGTTGTATGCTGCCGTTTTATGCTAATTGGCAACAATGAATGCAAAGTATGCACACACAGACACCATTTTCCTTAAGCATAGCACAGCGAAGACAACAAATTTGCACATTTTAAGTAGACAATAAATTAAAAACAAAAACCGCACGCGATTTCTGTGCGCGTTTATAAACGCTAGCGCGTCTCATTGATTTTTATTTATTTTGGTGCAATTTTTACAAAATATATACATATGTATATAAAAATAACAAATATTTGGCATTTGTTAATTTATGGGAAAAAATCGTGTAAATATGCATAGGACGCTAAATGCTTGTTGTTGCATTTTACAAACCATTTGAATAGCACAAATCGTCATTGTTGTTGTTGGGCTGAGCAGGGGCAGCGCAATTAATTGTTGTTTAATTGAATTTGCATAAATTACGCATGGATTTCAATTAAAATAGAAATTCCAGTGCGCCTCGTTGAATCAATGAATCGAGTTTTGATTGCTTAACTTTGATAAATTCAATCGAACACGATTTTGCTTTACAGCGCTGAGAAATGTTTACTTCCGCTTTGCAGAGTGAGTCACACTCAATGGAGAAAGGTATGAAATGGAATGGAATGGAACGGATGAAGTAAGTAGGTATGTGGGAAGTGTTATATGATAGAATAGTCACATGAGTAGATGAGGTAAAGAAAGGTGATCGAAGAGAGAAAGCATTCGAAAGGCCATATGCAGAGAGTACTACTTTAGGGAACAGAGTGGAATGGAATGCAAAATAAGTGAAATTTAGTGAATGTGCACATAGGAAGCTCGAAAATGAAATGGAATGTAATAGACATTACTATACGAATATCTACAGAGTAAGAGAATGGAGTTTAATACCAAATACAAGAAATTTCAATAATAAAGAATAATGGATTAGAGAAATGTTTAAATGTTTATATATTATAAATTTCGTAATATAATGAATTGAATAGTCAGCAGATGAATATAAGGAGATGAGCTGCCTTCATATATCTTGCCGATATATCTTCAATAATTTAAATGCAGCAATGAAATCACAATCGAGTTGAGCAGCCAAAGGTTGTTAGATGTTTTTCCCACTTTGAACACATTTAACTGTTCGGATTAACGAGGTTATACGTAAGTCAAACACAGAATCTAACACATCGATAGTTAGCGCTACCTACTATAAAAATCTAATCATTTAATATTGTCGCCTCGCGAACTATGTCAATATATGCAGACAGAATTCATATTCCGCTGCGAGTTACTCAATACAAAAATATTTGTATAAGCGAAACACAGAAAATGACAACAGGAAAATACGAATAAATAAAACAAACAGAAAAAGAATACAACAACAAACACATGTAGAAACACACACACACATATATATATATACTTATGACAGGCCAATAAAATGTAAATTTAGTGAGCAGCAATAACAACAACAACAAAAACAACAACAATGTGTGCACCGGCAACTAAATAGAAATGAAAAAAAAAAAATTAATAAATAAAATATAAGAAACAACTCTCAGCGCTGAGAAGCCGAAGATACAATACTCTTATGCAATTCGTATATATGTATAAGAGATTATCTTTACTTTTTGTCATGAAGATTTGATAGTAGAAGGGAATCTTTTGCCAGCTAAACAATCTAAAGAATTAAAATTGCCGCGACAATTCAAATCTCTTATACAACTAGTATACTCTTATATATAAGAGCTGTCATGCATTAATAATAGAATACCTGCAATACCAGTATCTAAATATTCGAAAGCATTGGCAATATCAATATACTCTCCAAGATGTAGAGCATAAATATAAGCCGGCCGCATAAATTAAGAAAACTGTGTAAAAAATAAACAAACATAAACAAACTGAGGCGACACTAACGGACCGGCAATAAAATGTAACGTTCGTGAGGGGCGCTCGGCGTGAGAATATGCAGCGTGTGGGCGTGAAATCGAGAGCGAAACGAGCAATGAAACAAAATGGAATGGAACTAAAAGCTAATGCTGCTGCAATTACAGTTTCATGCTGCGGCCTCACAGCCATAACAACAACAACAACGTATGCGAAAAAAATAAACCTGTTACAGTTCGGTTGCGTCTGCGTCGTTGTCGCTGCCGCTGCTGCTGAGTCATTGCGCAGGCGTGCGGCGCTCTGCTAATTGCCCGCACCAACGAAGTGTGAGTGACACTAGCGATTAGCGTCGCTGCCGCCGTCGGCGTCGCAGCTACGACTTGAACCGAATAATTTGCATGACGATTGTTTTGCTTAAACGTTGCCTTAACTGTTGTTGTTGCTGCTGCTGCTGCTTCTGCTGCGGGGGGTCGTTCACATTGCCGTAGGTTGTGATTTGTTTAGCGGTCGCACTACCCTTGCAAGCCGCCTCCCCTCCCCTTTGATAACTGGAACACTTGTTAGAGATATGCGAAAAACTTGTATTATTTCTCTTTAGCGAATTCCCAAAAATTAATTTATTTGTTTACACATTTTATTTTCGATTGCTGCAATTCGAAGCATGAGCGCTAATCGATTCAATTCTTTATTACTTATGTATCAGCATTACCAGCAGCAGCAGCAGCAGCAGCAGAAGCCAATCCTCATTGCCTTTTGGCTATAAAAAAAATGCTAACGGCTTTAAATTAATGCTAATTAAATTCAATTTCAAATCATTGCGATATCAATTGCAGCCAGTGAATAAAATAAAAAGCCCAAGACCTGATTTAATTATAATACGATTCGACTGAACCTTATCAGCAGCGCTCCACGAAATGTCGCTTTGCGCCTTCGAATTCGAATGTGCTCGAATTAGCCAATATCAAATCATTATTTATTTGTATTTAGACTTTTTTATGTGCACACACACATATATACATATATGTATATGCGTATAAGAGCTTAGAGGTGTGGCCTTATAAATGCCAGCATAAGTGTAAAAGAGAGGGGATGATTCATTCCGCAATCATGGAAATTGAAACGAATGTAAGCTCTACTATAATATTTTGAAATAGCAAAATTTGGCAACTAAAAGTCGTTAAAAATATATAATATATAATGTTTATATAATGTGTATATAAATATATAATATATAGCAATATATTTTCCAGAATATACATAAAAAACATGAACAAATAAATATGATTTAGGAAATCAAATAATATTTGAATACAAATTTCATATTTGAGTAAATGTATCTATATGTGAAAAGTTTCCATATACATTTATCTATGTGTAGATAAAATTCATTAAATTTTCAGACTACTACTAATATAATATTTATAAAGATTTCTATATATTAGTTTAAAAATCATATTCAACAAAATATCCAGAGTATATAGAAAAAATTCTTGTCAATTCTTTTCTTTTATAAATCAGACTTTCATATGTGATAGTGCGAAGATAGTTCGAAATTATATATTATTTAATACACCTATCCAAATAGATTACTATCCTTTACTGAATCTACATTTCAATGCATTTACAAATACAAGACAATCTTTAAGGAAACTCAATATATTGTAATTGAAGTTTGTATCAAAATTCGTGATATCATATATTATAAATAATGTATTCCGTTCTTGGTAATGCAGATACTCAATAAAATTTGTGTGAAAAGAGTTTGTATTAATAATAAAAATTTAGCGTTCAAGCATGGGTTCACTCTAAGACATCTTTGAAATGGAACAGTTGCGCTTCAATTGAGACAAAATGAAATTTCCACTTTGTGGCAAGATCTACTGTTTAATTATATATTCATCCGGTTGATTATTAAAACGCCCCCATTTACAAAGATATATCTAGAGATACACACACAATTCGTATAGGCCACGAGGTTTCTCTTCACTTTTCGTGCCTGCCTTGTCTCGTCTTCCCTTGTGCCCCCTAAATTTTCATCAATCAGCGTGCAACACAGGAGGGAGGGCGGGGAGGGGCAAGGCAACACAATTTTAAATCAACTTTAATTGAAATAAATTGTCATATCATTTGCGCTGGCATAGAAAAACCGACGCGCTGGCAATAAACAAAAATACCCTATACATGCATACATATATACATGCATACATATACATATATATATTTATGTATAACTGTTTATGAATGTTATAATATGTGGGCTGTAAGTAATGGTCTATCTCTTATCTGCGGGCCTCACTGCTCGAGTGCTACTTAAAAATGCTTATAAATTAGAGCCATCAATCAAGCAAATTGAAAATATTGAAGCATCGCTGCATTTTGACAGAATTTTCCACATTTCCCACAACTTTTGCTCTCCCACCCTCTCTCTCTCTCTCCTACTCATTAACTAGATGAGTGTCCCGGAAAGTAAAAGCCTAAACGCAGCAGCAGCTGCTGCTGAAGCAGCTCGAAGCTGGCCAATTAAGTGAAAGTAATTTTTTTGTTTCTACTCAATGTAACACTCAATGATAACTGTTTTTTTTTTTTTACATTTTTATATTTGTTTTAATGTTAATGCCAATTGCGTAATCAGATATAAACAAATATCATAAAAGCTAGTCATAAACCTACGGCGCGTTAAGGTCGACTGGCATCAAGATCCGCTGATCATAAACAAAATAAAACAAAATTTACCAACTTTGCGGTTAACTGCGCACGCACAATGGAACCACCTAGTAGCTGATACTACAATATATATGGAATCCCCACCCAACCACCCATCCAACCCACTACTCATGCTAAACCTACGCCGTAACAACAATTTACGGCAACACAGTTTATGCAATTTATGTGCAATTTTTCAATTGTGACTCCGACAAACTGCGAACCGGAAGATTTCGTTTGCAGCCAACACAGTTGCGTGAATACCCTATAAATTAAGCACTATGAGTGTGCTATGAGGTTGTAAACTATTATAGATGACTTGGATATACTATGAAATTAATCGAAGCTATTCATGGTTGAATTTCAGTTTTTTAATATTTTAATACTCTCGTAGATAGTGTTACGAATTCTTAACAATTGCAACAAATAAGTTACGATTATAATCCTTTATTTTTTTGTATATACAAATTGATTTAAGGAACTACTATTTTATATAGTAAAAATTGATTTAACATGTTTCTGAATGGTATTTAATTTGGTTTGATTCAATAATCATCAGAAGAAATTAAAATTTTTTATAGTTTGTTAGTTTCATAAGATTTGCTTTTTATATTTTTTCAAATAATGAAATATATTTCAAGAATCTCTAGAAATTAAGCTTTTTTATCAACAATTTAATAACAATATTTTTATCTTTCTAAAGTGAATATATGAAATATCAAATCAGCTTTTAATATTAATTTATTTGAATACTTTTTATAATTCCTATTTTATATTCCTCAAACTTACTTCCAAGAGTATTTCATAGTCGGTGCGCCATAAACAGTTTTCTTGCAATTTTTTAATAATACACATTTAATTTGAGTCTCATAACTTTATGTGCTGCCACATAAAATGTTGCATGTGCGCAATGTAATAATTTAGTTGCTATACGAACGGACAGACGGCGGATAGACGGACGGATGGATGGTCGTCAGCGTAACATTTTTAATCGTAATCAATCGAAATGACATTTGCAAAAGTTTAAGGCAAAGTGATTCATATGAAATATGAATAGTAATTAGCATTTACTTAAACTAACAAGTTTATGATTAACTTTGAAATGAATTGAGTAGAAAATTTCTGAATCATCTGCAATTAATTGAATGAATGGACCAAGATTGAAGATATATTAAGTCTCAGTCTGTCTAGCACTGACTTACCATATACATATATGTCGATATATATCTAAACGACATAATCAAATATCAATCAAGAGCAGTAAATAGTTTTCTTTATTGGATGTTCGTCAAGTGTGAAAGATCATACGCCCGCGATAGATAATATTTATTACTATATAGACTGACAGCTGGATTTTAACGAGCTTGACATATAATAAAAATACTTTCAAGACACCAACTATCCAGTTTTTCGACATTTCGGACAGCATTTGATTAAGTAGGCCATGATCGACTCATAGAACTTCAATAAATTTCGCCAGAGATCAAAACAAACTTCGATGTCAATGGCTGACATCATAAGAAGCTAGACAAGCTAAACACAGATAGACGTTTGTCTCTGGGCCCCACCTCATATATTCTTACTCATTTATCAACTTCCTTATCAACCACGAAGCATTACCAAACCCCAGAATTTGCATTTGAATAAACGTACCTGCAAAGAAACAAGCAAAAAGCAAATACAAATAAATTATTAATATGAACGATTATCGTATCGTAATTTGCATAAGATAATAAATATATATTTTTAAATATGTATTTCTATATATAGTTCTTTATGTAATTTTGAATATTTATATATATATATAGCGCGCTTCAATTACGTGGGAAAATGTTGCAAACAACGCGCAACGGACGCCAAAAATTAACACATGAATGTATCAAATGATATGGGGGAATTCACAAGATAATATCAGAAAGTTGCGCATAAAATGTGCCTTGATAATATATCAACAAATCGACACAGCGGCAAGTCGAGCTGCATTACGGCCTATCAAATTACCAGATACCCTTTGAAACTGAAGACACTCATTGACGTAAAAAAAAAAAAAGAAAATTTTTGTTTAAGTTGAAGCAAAGTCAACAAAGGTGGAGGCCAAACAGAGAGAGATTTTCGGCGCACGTGTGAAGACAATGGTTAACATACATATTTGTTGTTGTTGCTGTTGCTGTTGCTGTCTGTGTAAATAGGTAAACAAATCCACAAACAGAAATCCCAGAGAGAGCGGCAGAAAGAGAGAGGGAAAGAATTAGAGAGTGAGAGTGAGCAGGCCTGACTAATAAGCGACGGAGCTAAACGCACGCCTAAGAATTCGGATTCGCCGACAATTAAGAGTGAAAACAACGGTAGTTTGCTAAACTAGTAAAAGCTACTCTTTGGGCGGCGATTAAAAAGTGGAGAGTGTGAGAAAGACAGAGACAGACAGAGTAGGCAAACAGCGCAACGGCAGCCAGAAAAAGCAAACATAAGGCGAATTGAGCTGTCGTTGCCCATTGCCTTGTCACAATATTTATAGTGTGCACTGTAATGTGTGCGTTTGTTGTTGTTGATGCTGTTTGGATCTCTGACCTGTACAGCGCCTGACAGCGCCAAATAATGTCCACTTTAATGTGCACAGGTGCCATTTTTTTCTTTCTTGTGTTTTATTTTGCTTACCGGATAATACATTCCGTGCGGAGGAAGAAAAAATGCCCCGGAGCCCCACAGTTTGACGGCTTTTTGTGTTTACAGTCGCGTCGCAAATTATATGCACAGCTGCCCCGTATAATTGACACCAACAAATCGTGTGTGCTGTTTCTTCTGGGGGTAGTCTACACTATGTAAACAGGGGTAGTCACGGATTGCTTCTTCTTGCACTTTTTTTTATTTAACAATTATTTTCAATTAACACTGTATTTGATTTGACGTCGCATTTGTTGCATTTGTTTAGAATGTTTTATATTCATTCATTTAACTTTTAAAATTTAAATTTTTGGCACAATTTACAATTGGAGTGAATTTCACTTAGGAGTCGCAGTTCACTATATTATTAAATTGAACTGAAAAACATAATTATTTTCAAAATATTTTTTATGCGAAACGAGAAAAAATCAAGAAACTTGGAGAAAAAAACAAACACATTTTTGATGCTGTCAAGCAATTTTTAAACACTGAAATATTATAATTTAAAGATTCTCGAATATCGCATCATCCAGTCCAATATAGACATGAGAAAATAATAATATTATATATGTACATATATAAAATAATAATATTTATATTTGAACATTTTTCACAACAGAATTTTACGCGGAATTTTACGAGATGCGAAATTTTGGATATTGTCTGCGCAGTTAACTTATTTATATTCATACATATAAATGTCTATATCTCTATATATGTTTTTTTTTTTTTAAATAAATATTTGGCAATATTTTTGTCATATTGAAAAACTAATTGTTATTTAGGGGTTGCTCTCTCGTCGCCCAACTGGGCAAAGGATGTTGCATGGCGGCTGTGGCTGTGGCTGTGGCTGTAGCTGTCGCTGCGGCCAAGCGAAACGAAACGAAAACAGAAAATGCGCAAAAAGACGAAATGAAAAATACAGCGCAAACGCGAGACAAAAGAGACCAGCCAAAAGGCATGAGAGACGGCCACGCGCTTTTATGAAGGGGCAGCGGCCGGAGCTGAGGAAGAGGCGAAGGCAGACGCAGTTTCCAGGTGAATGAAATGATGTTTATAAAAAAAAAAACATCTATTGCGAATTTTGTTGTCACTGTGATAGTTGTTGTTGTTATTGGTAAAGCGATAAGTCTTCACGTTATTCATATACAAATATATACATATAGACATGTGTTCTCTTTGCGGCATATTCGAACAGCAGACATTCCACAAAGGCTTTGCTTTGTCTGTGGCCAGCGGAGAACGCAATAGCATTTGAAATTCTTGTTTTTGTTGTTGAGTTGCATTGCAGCTAAATGCAATTTTTGGTTATGCGACGGCGACGGCGACGGCGGCGACACATTATTCTCTCTTACGAGGCGAATTCATCATCTGGCACACACATTTTATTTTAGTTGATTGAATGGGAAAGACAAAGCGCAGCACCGACAAGCAGCTGAGCGTGTGTTGGTGTGTGTGTGAGTGTGTTTGGATGCTGCTGCCGCCAGCAGAGAATGAGTGAGACAGAGAGAGAGAGAGAGAGAGAGAGAGAGAGAGAGAGATGTGAAAAATCGAATCAGAAAAACAGGCATGCGAATGGTGGTGCGAATGGCAATGCGAGAAGGATCAAAGGATAAACAAGGAGGCGCAGCAGCCATGAAATGTAAACGAAGCGCAAAAAGCAGCGAGCGAAAAATGTGCGCAAAATAAATTGCGAAGGGAGCACAAGGAACGACGGACAAAAACATGTGGCACATTGAATGAATTTCTATATATACATGTGTACATATATATGTACATATATATAGCTCTTTTTTTTTTTTTTTTGATGCTGCTAAGCGAACGAGCGGTCGAAGTGGGAAGGCAGAACAGACAGGCACAAGAGAAATCACGTCCCTCGCGCCTTGTCTGACTGTGCGACGCTGCTGCTGCTGCCGCTGCTGCTGCTGCCGCCGACGAGAGAGATGGCATATATATTTATTTTTAACTTTTCATTTCATTTTGTATCTGTACGTTGTACGTTGCCGTTGCTGTTGCCGATTCCGATTTATATATGTTTCGTTGAACATAGCTCGTTGTTGCACTGCACTTTTATTTCAAATTTGAAAGCACTTGATGTCGTTGTTGTTGTTTTTCATTTAGAAACGTATTTGAATTTGGTTTTGTTGTTGTTGTTGTTTGGTATTTGCACACATGGATTACATATTTTGTATTCAAACTATTGCGTCGATGAAGACATCAACTAGAAACAATCAGCGTTCAATTTATTTATTATTTTTTTTTTTTTTTGACTCCCACGACTTGTTGAGAAGAGCGAGAATATATAATAGCTACAATTGGTAGGGAAATACGCGCGCAACGCTTAAATTTACCGCAGCAATAATGAAACACGTCCGCTCGCAACGAGAAATGAAATGCGAATGAGAGATGAAAACGAAGAGCGAAACTCACAGAGGATGCGAGCATAGATGAGCGCGGCAGAATGTTGTGTGCGTTGCGCAAACTGAGAGTATTTACTTCGGCAATTTAAACAAGAGAGTGTTAGAGAAAGAGAGAGAGAGAGCAGTAGCGTAAACTCAACTTTTTTTGTGTTTTCCAACACTGCTTCTCTTGAGATTGGCGCCAGCTTTGAATTTTTGAAATTAAATTGTAAGTTGATGAATAATAAGGCGGCTTATTAAGCTTTTGTAACTATTAAAATGATGTAATTAATTGTAAGATGATTTTAGGGTTTATATTATATACATATGAGCATACATGCAGTTAAAATAAGTTTTACCTTATATTAACCTTATCTGCTGCGATGCTGTTATATTAACAGAGCTGTTTAACAGCGCTGTTATTTTATGATATTGTTATCGATAACACGTATTCCGCGGTAAATTTTTATGAGAATCGAGCTTTAAAATTAAATAAATAAATCAATCAATATTTCAATAAAATTATACCTATAAAAATGACAGATATTTTAAAAATGATTAATAACTACGGCTTAAGAAAATGTGCCATGCACACAAAAGCAATTGATTTTGTTTTTGCTTTCTATTAGCCTTCCGCTTACTGTCAAAGGACACGCTCCACAATTTTGCACACATTGTTAATAGCATACCCAAGTGAATCATTTCCCTTTACCCAGCACACATGCAGTGCACCATGTTCATGCTCTAACAACATTCTCTTCATCTTTCCTCTTCCCTCTTGCCACACTCCTCTCAACACTTGCCGCTTGCCACTTGCCATTCGCAATTTGCCACTTGCCATGGCCTGCAAATCAGAATTACGTCCTGACTGCAATAAAACCAAATCAAAAGTGACATGCCTCATTTTCGGCTGGGCAGCAACATGACGGACGCGTTGTCAAGATTGCATTAGCCTCATGTGGACAGCAGCAGGAGTCGCCGCAGCAGCAGCAGCAGCAGCAGCATGTCCTGGCTAGCAGGACAACAGCTTGCCACGGACAAGCGTGCGAGGCTTATTAAACAGGAACGTTGCAGGCGACACCCAGGAAGGGGACGCAGATTTAAAATGCAAATAGCTCCACGAGTTTACAGCGCCCCATTCGACCGTATCCTGGGCCCGGGCTCGGCTTCGGGCTCTAGCTCCGGCTGGCCCACTCGAATATCCTTCGCCCTATCAGCTCCACTAAGCAGCAGCAGCAGCAGCAGCAGCCCCTGTGCGTGTTTTGGTCCTTGCTTTTGGTGCTCTGTGCATAAATGCAAATGCCGTGAAGCTGGCAACTTTTTAATCCACGCTGGCCGGCAAATTGTCGCCTCGAGTGAAGGGAAAACAACGCATCGAAGAGCTCTGCTTGGCCAGGCTAAGCCCATGCGCTGCCAGCTGCAGATAAATGCAGAATCCAGATAAAGAAATAACCAAACGCGATTTCCAAACAATATGAAAAATGTGCTCAGCTAAGCTCTCAATAGAAAGCAAACTAAACCGACAACGTTATCTTGAAAGTTACAACAGATAATCTTAAGAGGGCAAATACAGCAACAGTTGAAAGGGAATGCATAGCATGATTTATAGCAATGTACTAGTTATCTATTATTTAACTATCTAGTAAATTTATTGATTAATACTCAACAAAAACGATTTCATTTGCTTGAGCCACGAAATTTATCTGTTTATCTATCTATAAGTAACAGCAGCAGAGAACATATCGAACAGCGCTATAACATAGACTGTTACATTATTTCCACCTGCTGTTAATACCCGCTTAACAGTAATTGTAATATAAGCTGTTAGAGATTATATTATTACATTACATTTTAGATTATAACACTAACCATACAATACATAGACCGGACATCCAGAACAAGTAAAGCATCAGCATGGCAAACCCTTTCAAAAGTTCGGTATAGTCTTACTCAGAAGGGATGAAATGGGATCGTCTCGATACACAACACATAGTAATGTTTCATATGGGAATGAGACCATTTCCCAGCCGAATAGATACGAAGATGTATAGTACCTAATGCATACATTTAGATCAAAAAAAAAAGTTTGTTCCAGATGTCCTGTCTATGTGTTGTATGGTTATTCATTAGACCCAACTACTTTCAACATTATAGCAGAAGTTTTAAGGTTATATTCAACATGGTTTTCAATGTGTCATTGACGGCCATCTCATGATGAATTCAAATGGATCATGCTCAACGTCAAATCATCCAGTATAGGGAAAACAAAAAGTTTAAGAATTGCACAAAAATTTCGCTTCTTGTATGTTACAGCTCATACATCTGCTTCTTCTCTGAGTAGATTCAAGGCGTTCTCAGATAATGAGAGAAAATATGTTGTTTCCCAATCTGCTTGAATCTGAATCTAACGATAGTGAAATATTTACTTATTACGGCAGTTAAGACTAGACTTTAATGAGAGATTATAGATAGAATTACTCATATTTGAATATTAGCATGATCTCAGATATATGCATTTCACAAATACGATTAATGCATTTCATATATTGAATTGACCTGCAATTAGTCTGAGATGTTGCTTCAAATAATCTTTTACTTAGAAAATTTCATTGCATTTTTCACAATGTGTAATATGTCATAAAAAGTTTTTTTTTTCTATATATATATTATCTGTTTATTTATAAGCCATACGGGACTACAATTATCCCTTTGTAGGCTTTGTCTTCATAAAAAGTGTCTATAATAAATTTTATATTAAGTTTCTGTGCTAAGTATCTATGCTTTGATGTCTAGCGAGGTATAAAGGAGAAATGAAATGATATCTAATAAGTAATATAAATCAACGTATAAAGATCTCAATAGCAGATCTGTTAATGTTAGACTTAACATTAATGTTAAGCTTAACATAGGCGGTTTCATTTGCCCGCATTATTGGCACAGCTAAATGTCCTTGGTCTGCCACATAATCTGCCACAAATTTGTAGTGCTCTCTAAGGTGGCCTTTTGGAAACTGAAACTATTTGCACTTTGGGCTAAATTCAATCTGGTCGTTGGCTAAGACAACGCAGTGAACCGCAGAAACCTGAAGAAAACTAACACACGCCCAACCCCCCAGGTGGCAGCAGCAGAGGAAGACAGGGAGAGAGAGTGAGTGAGTTGATATATGAATGGCCGGGTGAGTGGGTGGCTGATGCGAGGTCGACTTGAGAGTGGCCAACAAACCGCAAACAATAACAAACGATGGCCAAGGCGCAACACAAACAGAGACCGAAACAGACGCTGCCTGCTGATGACGCCTACAAAATGGCTACAAAGAACACAGCCAAATGGCGGGGGCGCGAGAGGAGAGAGGAGAGCGAGGGAGACGCGTGCGACACGGACGAACTGGCAGCTGCGCACAGGGGGCGTTGTCCTGTGCCATTTGGAGGCAAAAAGGATTTATGATGCTTGTTATCGCGCAGCCGGAACGAGGCAAACGATGACAAAAGGTGCCCAAAGGCAAGGCAAGGCATATACACACACATACACAAAAGGAAAACATATATATGTGTGCGTAATGTGTGTGTGTGTGTGTGCTTGGCAGATAAGATCTGCACGCACAACAAAAAGCATTGCATACTTTTAGGCGAGCGCTCGTAAATGCGATGGCAAAACATGTGTTCATTCAGTTGTAGCTAAATTGTTGTTGTTGTTGCTATTGTGTGTTGTTGTTGCTATTGCCATAGCCATAGGAGCCAGCTAATCGGAAATATTTATGGCTGAGCCAGAGCAGCGCTCAGGTGCGGCAGAGTTTTCCCACCTTCACGCGAACATAAAATGCGCATTAATTAAATTTCCAAATAGGCTGCCAATAGGCGGTGCCTAATTAAAAATGTAAAATAATAAAAAAAAATAACAGGAATGAATGCTATACGCATGCATAAAAGCAAAAGTCGCCCATTAAAAGCGCCTAAAAGTATCTATTAGTCCAGGGGGGCGGGGTGGGCTGGGCTAAATTAGTCAATAAATTAAAGCTCGCCAAGGAGTCGGGCTGCCAGGCAGTCATAGCAGGCACTTGGGCCAACATAACGAGCCAAACCAAAAAATAGAAGTGAATAAGAGGAAGCAGAGCATTGCATTAAAAAATCCATTCATTAAAATGGCAAAACGTGGCACAAAATTTATGGCCAACGGGCAGAAGGAGTCGGCGCAGGAGGCGGCGCAGGCAAAGGCGAACGCGGAGGCGAAGGCGGAGTCGGAGTCAAAGTCGTAGCCGTGGAGCGTTGCGTTCGCCAATGGCTCAAGTCTCAAGTGGCAGCGCGTTTGCTTCGAGCATGCCACAAAGACCAGCTTACAGTACCAACAACAACAACAACAACAACAACAACAACAACAACAAAAACAACAGTTAGACAAACAGACAGGTAAGCACTGAAGCAGCTGAAACAGAAGCAGAAGATACTCAACTGGGAAGACTCTTAAAGCATTTCAGTTCGAAAATACTTTGACAATACGCAAGAACTTAATTCCATTTAGCTATTTGACTTGATATCATATTTATTTATTTATTATACTTTTTTAACTTAAGCAACTTTTTGTCTCTCAGTTTTCATGTGATTTGAATTGTTATTGAAATACCTTGAAAATATAATTTAAAATAATTCGAAATGATATTCCCTGCATAATTAATATAAATTAACAATTAAGTATCGTTTGAGTTGATTTGTGCATATTAAAACTCTACTCGAGATTATATTTAACTTGGCTTACTTCAAAGTTAATGAGAAACTAAAACTCTTTCTATGATTCCATTATATTGGTCTTTATGCTGTCATTATATTCTTTGTTTTATTAGCTAGATTTATAAACTTTTTCATCGCCTTGAATTCATTTTATTTCTCTTTATAGCTTACTAGAACTCTGCTTAAAATTAAGTAGTATATGATTTTGTAAGTCTAATGCTTTAATGTCTATCTAAATGTTGATTCAAGTTTTAATAAGAGTTTGACTTTGTTAAGGCAGAGTCTGGAAACCAGAATTAACATTCCTCTAGATATCTAGATATAAAAGAAGCTGTTAGACAATTGAGAGAGTTTAGAAATATGAAAATATTAAATATCATCTTATTTCTCTATCATTTTATATCTTGAGTTGCAAATTTCACAGAATTAGTTTATACAAATATAGATATATTATATCTGGAATCCCATTGTAGCCTGATCTGCCAGCTAGAATATTTGCATAAGAACTCTATTAGATATTATAACATAAACATTTAATGCAAACTAAAGTCCACAGAAATAACATATTCATTTCCCTATGAAAGCCATCATAACTGCGTCGCTGATGGGCGTGGGCGTGGGCGTGGGCGTGGGCGTGGCTGATTGCAGATGGCGTCAGTTCAATGCGCTGCCGTCCCGCACACTCAATTATAATTTGCTTAGACAGACAAACAGCCCCAGAGCTCAGCACACGGGCTCCGTGCGAGGCCTTTGGGGAGCGCTGCTTGGCTGCGTTCACGTCGCCGTCGTCGCATTAGCAAAGAGCAACAGCCTCGTCACATAAACACGTAAACATATATACATTTGTATATAGCATGTGTGTGTACGTGTGTGAGCCAAAAAGTGTGCAGCATTTGTAAAAGTTAAAAGCATTTGCCGGTTTATCGAGCCCGCACATCCACCCTGTGCAACCCCTTTGGGCACCCTGTGTCCTGTAATACCCTCAGCTTCAAAAACTCTTTTGACTGAAGCCTTTTTGCACACATTTCATTTCGTTACATCTGTTGCGGGCTCACTATTTTATTATCTTCTCTCTCATTTATTGAACTTTCATTTGAAAAAAACATTTTTTTTTCTTTTTTGGGAACTAATATTCATATTTGGAAAGAGTATATTGGTTTTATGCAATATATGATGACATGTTCGTCTCTTGAGAGAGAGAGAGAGAGAGAGAGAGAGAGAGAGAGAGAGAGAGAGAGAGAGAGAGAGAGAGAGAGAGAGAGAGAGAGAGAGAGAGAGAGAGAGAGAGAGAGAGAGAGAGAGAGAGAGAGAGAGAGAGAGAGAGAGAGAGAGAGAGAGAGAGAGAGAATTTCTTAATGTAAACTCATGTGTATCCTAGTCTAATGAAATATTGTCTATAACTATACTATATTCCACGCAAATTCAAAAAGTTTCCCTAAACTCAAAAGCAGTCTTGCAGGTAGCCAAGATATTACAGATAATCTAATATGATTTTTAAGCCATCACTGTGATATGGTAGAATATTACGTTGCTCTTATTGACTTCCTTTATAGGCACACTTAAATTTTTACCAGTTCCTGAATTTGTTTTGCTTAGCCTGTTTCATCGTCTTGGATCAACTCCCTTTTCTGACTTTATCTGAATATATTCAGTTGAATATATGTGACGTCAATGAGTGAACAAATAAATTGATTAATAAATAAAAAATGAGTTGAATTCTTTATACCGAATATCTGAGGATGCCTCGGAGTTATGTATTACAATCTGAACCTCAATGAATATTCCCATATATGTATATATATACACTTAATCAGCTTGTACACATCTTAGCCAAGCTCACTTATTTCAAAGCAGTTGGTGAAAGAGTTTTTCAATAAATCTTGCTGAATGGCATAATAAACTGGTTAATCAAGAATATACTTATTTCAGAGTAATGCCCATGCCAAATTCCATCACATAATTACCGATGCCAGAGTCAATGAAAGAGAGTTCTCTGCCTCGCTCTAGCTCTTTGCCAAAAGTTGTGCTAAGAGCCCGCAAACTGTGCTTGGCACTGCCATAAGAAATGCATTCGAACTGTCTTTAAGGCACGGGCCGGAGATTGGGTGCAAAGCATTTCACTGAGATCCAAAAAGACGCAATAAAATTCAATTGCGAACTTCGGCGCAGAGCAAATGAAAACAAAATAATGAATATACTTTGCACACGCACACAGGCTTAAGCAAAGGTCGCCCAGAAACTTGCTAAGTTCTTGGCAAAGACTTTTGGCCAGAGCTGGAAAGCAGAACTAGATGGAGGAACTAAAGGGAAGGAGCAGCTCCTCTAGCTTTACGTATTTTGGGGCCTGCAGCAAACACATGTCAAATGCGCTTTTTAAAAACAAGTTTTTCCTTCTAGCGTAAAGTTGCAGCAAGGCCAAAAGCAACAGCAAAAAGAAATATAAGGAAAACTGCTTATCTCGACAAAAAGCCAAAATGTAAGACGGCGGGCGGTTGGTCGGGGGGGTTAGTTGGCTGAGAGGGGGCGTGGCAGCTGCACTAATGGTGCCAAGCAACCGGAAATGCCGCCATGCATGTCTGCCTCTAGTTGAACAAAATGGAGGCTGTGTATCGCATGTGTCTGCCTCTCTCTGTGTGTGTGAGGATCTTGATTGCCTTTTGCTACAGGCAAAATTTATAAGAGATGCTTGCTTTAGCGGCCTTCCTTTATTTGCTGCGCTGGCTTTCGTTTTTGCTATGATAATTTCCGCAGCTGTTGTATTATATAAAACAAATGCAGCCAGACGCCAGCTTGATTTGATGGCCGACTTTTCTTTCACAGCCAGCAAAATGGCAACACACATACACACAGCCGCAGCTGGGAACGTGATGTGTGCCGCGTGCGAACCTCGCATTGGAATTGGAATTGGAATTGACATTTTGGCTAAGGGCCAACAAAACATCTTCACTGAGGTGCAACGGGACTCGACTCGAATGCGACGCGAACATCCCATTGACCATTGCTTGTTACGTAAGTGGCCAATAAGCATCGCATTATTCGTCTTCGCATGCCAGGTCGAACATGATTTACCCTGACTAGAGGGAATATAAAGAAGGGGAAGATATTAATATGACTCACTAACTAGCAGTAAAAGTGAATATCAGTCTGTCTCTAATGTTCATCGATTACTTGTTGATTACTATGAAATCGATAAATATCTGTGTCAGTTATCCACTGAACTCCATCGTTCAGAAGAGTTTAGGCCACGTTAGTTGCTTGGCCTGTGTATGCAATGAAATATTCATTGAAACTTGTATTTCTTTTACTCTTTATATATAGTATGATCAGAGCAAAATCTATATAAGTTTTCAGAATAATATTCCTATAATTACATAATTATTGAAGAATGAGATTATTCTCAATTATGATTATTCTGCACTCCCTAGAATGTTAGTATTTTAATAAATAAATTGTTAATTTTTATTAACAATTTGACATCTTTAAACATTAAGTGAACAAATATAAATTTTTAAATATTTTTGCAATTTATTTAAATTATTTTTTTAACAAATTTGAATATCGTCCATATGTTTTTTGCTTTAATAATTTAATAATTTTTTGTCCAAATATTTTATATTTGTAGAAATATGCAAATATAAATTATTCAATGCATTTTATTTACTGTTTTTTTTTTTTTTTTACTATTATTTTTTAATTTTTATTGGCCATTTGGCAATTTTAATGAATGAGAATGTATTAAGCTTTTAAGGAAATAAATATTATTAATAAAAATTATTAGTTAAATTTGTTATTTATTATTTTAAAAAATTTGAATATACTAAATTGTTCACATTATTAATTTAATATTTTGTTTGCCGTATTTGCACATATAAAATTAGCAATATGCAAATATTTAATATTTTACGCATTTTATTCACTAGTATTCGAAATTTAAAAAATTTATTTTTAAGTTTTTAAGCAAATGCAAAATATTTTCCAATTTTTTATTTAATATTTTTTATTTCATATTTTAAGAAATTTAAGTATACTAATATACATTTTTCGCTTTACTAATTTAATAACTTGCTGTCTTTAAAAGTTACAAATATATTTTTTTAGTAATATGCAAATATATATTATTTTATGCATTCGTGCTCGAAGGCCCCCCAACCATATCAAATTCACAGCAAGAAAAATAATAATTTTGTCTTTCTAGTTAATATGCATATTTATCTTGATTTTTATTTACAGAGAAAATGCGACAAATGTTTTTCTTTTCAAAAATAATATTGTGTTGCAATCTTCAATTGAATATATATATATATATATATATATATATATATATATATATATATATATATATATATATATGTATTTATCAAGCGTCTGTTAATGGCAATAAATGCTGCATACTTTAAGGCGAGGCGAAGTTAGTTTCGCAACGGGAAAATTATTTCGGCGCAGGCCACGCCCACATGTGGGCAACATGTGGGCAGCGGCAGCAATCAGAAACAAAATGTGAAGCGTTGCAAGCTAATTGAATTTCAGGCGGCGTCTAAAACTAACTGCAAAACCTGCAGTCGTCGAAAGTGTTTCTAGTTAGTTGTTTATGCTGCGCACTGCTGCCGTTGCTGCCCTCATTTGATACTGTGTTTCTGAATCGAAAACAGGAATATTAGGTTGGGTTGAAATGGTGACAGTACGATACTGATTCATTGTAGGCTCAACCTTAATGTCAACCAATTGGAAGTGCACATTCTGTTCACAAAGTAAACAGAAAAGAATCATACTCACTCGCTCTGAGCTGAGGTTTTCGGTTGAGTGCTTTCAGTTGAATTATTCGTCCGATGCTCTTTCGCGAACAAACTCGTTGAAGAACGGATGCAATTGGTTGCTCTCTGAGTTTTTTCTAGCAGTTTCAGTAAAAGGCACTAACATATATGCAGACCTTGGGGTACGACTAACTGATATTTGCGAGGTAGTATGAATGAACTGAATATGTCCTAAATGTCGTATGACGTATGTCGTATGTCGTATGTCGTATGTCGTATGTCGTATGTCGTATGTCGTATGTCGTATGTCGTATGTCGTATGTCGTATGTCGTATGTCGTATGTCGTATGTCGTATGTCGTATGTCGTATGTCGTATGTCGTATGTCGTATGTCGTATGTCGTATGTCGTATGTCGTATGTCGAATGTCGTATGTCGTATGTCGAATGTCGTATGTCGTATGTCGTATGTCGTATGTCGTATGTCGTATGTCGCAGTTGATACTCCTTTTAATTTCAGATTCCCTTCCAGTGCTAGCGCATTGCATAGTTAGCTTAGAATTTGTCATCAGCTGTAAATCTGTTTCACATGAAGAAACTTGTTCAATTCGAATGCTAATAGAATAAAGCTATACTTTGATTTAATCAACCGCATATATACATTTTACATAAGATAAAAAATTGAACACAAGAATGCAATACCTTGCATAGATTGCTCTACTCGATGAGCAGAGTATTGCACAGTCGTGACAGTTTTACTAAATGGGTTAAAGTTGTTGTTGATTTTTAGGCAGCGGGCTTTGGTTAGCTGACTGCTTATACAATTTTAGTGAATTCCCTTTTTCTCCTTTTTGTTTTTTTTTTTTTTTTGTTGCTCTGCTTGGCATTAGCTCAAAAAGTTGCCCATTAATGGACGTACGAAATTTACTTTGGTTGTACAGCATTTGCTGTGTGTGTGTGCCAGTGTGTGTGTATGTGTGACATGATGTTGTTGTGTGTCGGGCGTTTTAGCCTCATAGAGAAGCTGAAGCTGTTGTTGATTTTGAAGCTACTCTGCTGCATGTTTGCATTTGGGCAACCGCTGACGCGGCTGCTGCCACTCGCAATGCCATGCGCCATACTCCCCCGCAGCACGGCTACGGCCCACCCAGCCTTTCTGGCCACGTTATCTACGGCGGCGCTCTGCTGGTTGATTGCGTAAATGGCGGCGCTGCTCTGCTCTGCTCTGGTCTGCGCTGCGCTGCGTTGCGTTGCGTTGCCTACAGCCTACAGAACTTTGCACTTTGCACGAAAGCGAATAGCTGTGTGCACTGCGAACCGGAAGTCAATAAAAGTTGGCCTACTGCGCAGCAGGAGGCAACATCAGTCAGTCGCTCTCGGTGTGAGCCAATTTCGGTTGAGTTTTCCATTTTTGCATTTCTCACTAAAGCAAAGCACCTGGGCTGGCTAACCAAATTAACTAGGCTTATCGTTCGACTTGATTGAAATTTATAATTCTATTTCAATTCGGAGAACATGAAGTGTTAATTTTTTGACTTTCACTTCCGTTAAAAAAACAAAAAATCATTAAAATGGTAAAATAATCAGAGACAATCAACTGATCATGTCCGCAATATCCAAAAGCTGTTTGAACGGCATCAATCGAAATAAATCTCAAGTAAACAAGTATGTTGCCAGCAACGTGCATCATCCACAAGTAAACATTTGTTGACAGCAACATGTATCACACGAAAGTTGCAAACATTCATTATTCAATAGGCACATAAGCAATAAAGCAAGTTGTCATAATACTACTCCGACTTCGTCTTTTAATATTAGCATTGCCAATAGCATGTGTCGCGGCATTTATTCGAGTCATAACACACATATTTTAATATATCTACTAGGTAGCGTTTGGTAACAACACATAAATTTCGCAGTGGCGCCATCTAGGTTCTATATTTGCATTACTAAAAGCTTACATCCAAGCTAACTACTTGGCTTCGAAAGTGCTGTAAAGCGCCCCCTGTTGCACAAAAGTGAGCACTAAGCTTTGAATATCCTCGTTGCGCCATCTGACGCTAAATTGATAAAATAACACAGATCCACAATAGAATGGGGAGCTTGAAAGCTCACAAGGCGCAACAGGCTAACAGGAAAATAAGAACAAAGGAGTTAAAATGAAAAGCGGAAAACTACAGTTCAGTCAAAATGCGAAGATATTGTAAATGTAAAGAAAGAAAATCAGAAATGTAAAAATTAGAATAATAAATGAAAAGACAAACCCAAATATCTGCATTTAACTGCATCCATTCCTCATTCAGTTCACCGTTCATTTCACAACAGCGATAAAAAATTTTCCAGTAGCCGGTAATGGAAGTCCATCTTGCCTTCAAATCACAATGCTCAAGAAATAAAGACCGCGCGTCCTCCATTTAATATTAACAAATAAGTTTAACGCACTCTTTAAAACACAAATCAAACTCTAATTTCATATCAAATAAAAACAACCAACACAAAAGGAAAAACCAGGAGATGCAACTTCATACACGACGCACAGCAAGAACGCGACTGACGCGTGCTCAGTTCAGTTCAGAGAGCTCATTGCGCACCCACTACAGTGGGGGCTAATATAATAGTAACAGCGCAAGAAGACGGCGCAGAAGAGACAGCAGCAACGAGCGTTACTCACGTACAGTAAAGGCCAACATAATAGTAACAGTAGAATGTTTTCGAAAGATGTAACAAACAACTTCATAAGTTTTATTATTTAATTATTTAAATAAAAGAGGAAAGAAGGCCAAAATAGAATATAATTTAATGTATAATGAAATAAACAAATGGAATGTTCGTATTATTTATTGTAAATTTGCTTTGATTCTTATTTTTTTTTAATTTAATTTAACTTTTATATTTTATTATCAATAAAAGCCCAAATCTCTTAATATATTTGTATTAATATATTATTATATTTATATCTATTCTAGCACTAATATTTAGGGCGCATAGTGCTCAGATACCGTTAGCTGAATGCTGCGTGAATAATGACTATGAGCTATTGCAATTGCGTTGCGGCAGCGTTGCCAAGTGAAGTAAAAGTAAAATAGTAAACACCAAGTGTATGTATGCATGTGTGTGAGTCAGCTACCGTTAGCATTGATGCAGCTGCTAGCCTCACTTTGAACAGCAGGGCAAATGCAAGGAAAGATAACGGGAAATAATAATGTAAAAAAAAAAACAAAATAAATGAAATAACAAACCCAAATTTCAGCCTCAATCCGCATCCATTCCTCATTCAATTCAATTTTATGTAGTACACAACGAATAATAATTGACTCTTGTGCAGGTCCAGTAGTGATTGCATTCATTAGCAAATATATAAACATAAATCAAAATCAAATTTAAAATTGAATATGAAACAACTAACACAAAAGAAGAATTAGCAGTTGCCACCTCATACACGATGCACAGCCAAAAAGTAACTGTGGCGCGATTGCAGATCGAGCTGCATGCGCTTGCCGCTGAATAGAAGTGCGCTTTAAAAAAAAAAATATGTAGGTCCCTTTGGGGGCCTGTCATACTAAAAAATACCCTGTAATTTTCGCATTTTTGAGCGTTTTGTTCTACATTTTGCACTTTTGTTACCTTATTACGTAAGCTATAAAAGCTAGATAGTTGAAATTTTTTCCGATAACTCATCCGATTTCCTTCTTATTGATAAAAAATCGAAAATTTGGCTTCCTTTTTGAAACGTAGATTCTAATCCGTTTGATCGGAGATTTTATATTTTGGATACAGTCCAAATGTGCAGAAAACGTTGTGAGGAAATAATAGGTATGCTCGCATGTAGTATGTGCACATACGTGCATGCATATGTTGCTCCACACAGCGACGCGAAAATTGTAGGAGCAACCCTCGCGACCCTCAAGTTGCAAGAGCACACACAAAGGACACCGAAGATCTGCGATATCGGCACAGGACACCGACATCAAGGACTTCAGGCGGACAGGAGATCGTGGGAGCACATAAAAATATCCTTGGAGGTTATTTTGGACGCCTATTAAGGAGCACAGGCAACACAGGAGCAGCAGCGGCCATCAACGAGGGAATTGGTGTAGCGCAGCTGCAAGTTGTGTTAGAAGTTTGGCGAATCCTGTACCAGAAGTGAGTAAGTTCACATAGCCGTGCGTAAAGGGCGTGGCATTGTGCGCGAAATAACCTAGGTGTGCCAAGAGCGAGTAGCCTGTAGTATATCCGAGCGAACCGCGGGAGCATAGAAAGCGAATTCTGGAGCGCTCGGTCGAATCTTAGTGCCACTGAGCCACAATCGCTCGCCCAGCCGGAGTGCATTGAACAAACACTCGATGATCTTGTGTACAGGTGTGTGTAAAAAGCGTGAATTATAAGAAGCGAAAATTATATTTATCAAGAGAATATATATCAAGTTGACAGCCATAAACGCCAAGAGTATTTGTTCAACAAATAAATTTGTTGGCACGAACACACAGACGGCTCAAACTGGCCCGGCTTAGACTTGGGTTAAACCGAAGGTTCGTTACCACAGCTTGAAATATGGCACATAGACACATTTGAATTCTATTATTACGTTTTATGAATATAATTCATTTAAAATTGATTTATATGAGTCCGTGGGTACAGAGGAAAAATGTTAGTTCATTCAGGGAATCTCCTAGTCGGGTAGTATCGAATAGAACACTCTTAATTGCTTATTTATGTATTTATTATACTCTGTTCCCAAAGGGTAAAAGAATATATTGGGTTTGTGCAATGTCCGTCCTGCTGTCCATCCGTCTGTCCGCATGAATGCATGTTTTTCGGCGCTATTAGAGCTAGAGAAAGAATGAAAATCTAAAAATTACAAAATTTGCGTATCCATAACATCTATCTAAATATATAAACCTTAGCTCAAATGGTGTAGAAGTTTGTATCCACAATTAGGAAATGGGATTAGTTATCGAAAAAAAAAAAAAAAAAAAACAAAATAATAAAAAATTCATTCATGTGAAATTTCAGTCTCGTCGCGACTGCTGACAAGCACACAGCTGATTGAAGCTAGTCGTGTGATTTTGTTAAATAGCGAATTAAAAATTGGACCAAGGCTGCGTTAGTGGCAAAGAACTTGTACAGTGTCTTTCTAAAGACACGGTGAAGACCGTAATACACGTGAATTTCGCAAATTAATTGTTAAAGTGCAATTTGTAAATTGGGCCCCGGCCGCTTGCCAGCGACAGCGTGCAAAACAGCTGATCACTGGCTGGTGTACACGGAGGTCACACTGGCTGGTTGTTGTCTAAGGAAGGTTAACAATCAGTGTTGCATACTCTTGGGCAGTCGCAAAATTGGCTGAACAAATTGTGAATCCTGGCCAAAATGGATGGAGGCTCACCTAATCAACCCCAGCTTAATCTCAAGCAGGACAGGTTTGAGATGATGAGGAAAATAGCTGGTGCGTCACCTACGGAACTGCGTACCCGACTGGCCGAAGAGCAGTTGAAAGCAACAATTCAAGCGGCAAGAAGTAGAGTGGGTTTGGTCGCAACAAGCACAAGCACCATTACTACGAGCACCCTAACATTTTCTAATGTTAACTGCACTGCTAGCTATTCTACTGGGAGCATATGTTCTACTGCCCTTGTTTCTAGCGCCGCATCTTCTTGTGCAAGTGTGGCTGCTAGCCCTTCACACAAAAAAGACTGCACTTTCCAATCTACTAAGCTGGCTATCTGGAAAAAGCAAAAAAAAAGCGGACAAACTGTCAAAAACAATCCGCAAAATGAAGCCATCCCAACTTAGCTCAAATGTTGGGATCCTATCCAAAAACACTACTTCATCCTCCTCGGCAGCTAATTATAGCAATCGCTTTGCAGCTCTGGCTGAAGAAGCTGAATCCCTAATGGATATGGAAGAAGAAGATAACGAAAGCAACCATCAACCTGATAGGGAGGAACAGGAAAACAAAATACCTAAGCCTCCAGCTATCTGCGTACCGCAGGTTAATAATATGACCAAATTTGAGGCAGCGTTAAGCTCTGTTATCGCGGATACCGAGTATGATATACGCACATCCAGATCTGGAATCTCACGTATTTATACAAAGAACTCAAACGCATTTAGATCTGTCGTTAGCATTTTATCCAAGCAAAACTGTCAATTTTGGCATCATCAACTAAGAGAAAATGCACCATACAGAGTGGTCATTAAAGACTTACACCCCAACGTCTCAAAACAGCGAATTGAACGTGCTTTTGCTGATCGGAACCTCACAGTACTTAACATCTACTGTCCCAGGAAACGAGACTGGCGCAATATTGAGATCAATAAAGAAGATGATGACGAATTGAATGATGCTAAAACAAGACAAAGCATGTTCTTTGTTAATTTGCAAAAGACGCCAAACGTTGCAGAAGCGCTTAAAATAACTCATATCGGAACACACAGAGTTACAATATTAAAGGCAAAACCCAACAGGGAAATAGTCCAGTGCTTCAGGTGCCAAGACTACGGACATACGAAAAATTATTGCCTCAAAAACCCAGTATGTGGTAAGTGCTCAGGTGACCATTTTACTGACTCCGAGAATTGTCAACTTAAGTCCAGTGAGACCTCCATATGTGCCAATTGCGGAGACAACCACACTTCTGGCTTTAAAGGCTGCACAGTCAGAGTCAAGCTAAGCAGAAAGCTAAAGCCTGATGCAAGATTACCCAGGCACGGACTGCCAAACAATAACAACCATGCAGACATTCAGGGTTCTAGAACGCAGTTTATTTCAAACGCCACTGTTCAGAGAGGCTTTTCCTATGCGGATAATTTCAGGCCCAAAGTAAATCCTCAAAATGGTCCCAGAACACAAGTGTCCAGGTCTTACGACAATGCCGATGACCGAGAATACGACAGCAAATTTAACCATTTAGAAAAAGCAATAGCAGAGTTAAATGCAAGAATGGATCAAATGTTCAAACTTATCCAGGAAACAATGGAAGCAAACAAAGCCTTTCGTGACCTGGCTTTGAAGTTCATTTCAAAATGATTAACTCGATTCTAAAAATCGGATTGTGGAACGCAAGAGGATTGGTTAAAAGCAGTAACGAGCTGAGACTTTTCCTTGAAGCTAATTCAATTGATGTGATGTTGGTCACAGAGACGCACATGCGCCCAGGCCTTAAAATTTTTACACCTGGCTACGATAAATATTACGCAAATCACCCCAGTGGTACCGCGAAAGGCGGAGCTGCTGTGTTGATAAAATCTAACATTGTTCATGACGCCAATGAACCCATTTCAAATAATAATATACAATCGGCTAGTTTGAGTGTGATGACAAACATTGGAAGCGTAAAAATTGCATCAATATATCTCCCTCCTAATGAACCCTGGAGTGGAAATGATTTTAAGGTACTTCTTCGGTCCCTGGGAAACCGGTTCATCGCAGGAGGAGACTTTAATGCAAAACACCAATGGTGGGGTAATTCACGGAGTTGTTACCGTGGAAAGCGGCTGCAAGAGGCTATTGCAAGTGGTACGTGGCAAATCCTAGCAACGGGAAAACCAACTTTTTATTCTTTCAACACCCTGCTTACCCCCTCTGCACTCGACTTTTTCATATATAATGGGTTTGCTGCTAACAAGCTATCTGTCCAGCTGCATCATGATCTTTCGTCGGATCATTTACCGGTCGTAGCATCTTTGCATCAATCACCACAGCTTAGACCTATGAGGCAATACATCCTTGCACCCGGAGCTCGCATTAATGAATTTAGGACAAACTTAGAGAGCAGAATTCATCTAAACACTCAAATAAATAACGCGGTTGACGTAGAAGATGCTATTGCAATGTTTATGCGTAACATATCTTTGGCTGCATCATACGCGACCCCAGAATATGTACGTCATACAAGACAGCACCCCCAGGATATGCTGCCCCAAAATGCTGCTGCATTACTGCGAATGAAGAGAAGGCTGAGGAAAGAGTATGTGAGAACGGGAGATATACGCGTCCACCGGATTTATAAAAGAATCTCCAATCGCGTACAAAAAGTCCTCGCTGAAATCAAGCAACGCAGTATTGATCAAATGCTGGAAAATGCTGGCCCGGATGCGTCTTCTAACTACTCCCTTTGGAAGCTCACAAGTCGTTTTAAAAAAATTGCAGCTCCAAAAGTACCGATCAAGGATACGGCAGGTAGATGGTGCTACTCCAGTCAGCAAAAAGCTAATACATTTGCAGACAGCCTACAACAGCGTTTCATGCCGTTCAACTACACTGACGATGATACGCGAAGAACTGTTGAACTGCAACTGGATACGCCGTTCCAGATGACTCTGCCTGTACGGCCTGTCACACTGGAAGAGGTAAAAATTATAATTAGAAATCTGAAGGTTAAAAATCTCCTGGAGAGGATAGGCTGGATAACAGAACACTCAAGCTCCTACCCAAAAAAGCTCTCCTGTTTATAGTGCTGATTCTAAACAGTATGCTCAGGCTAGGACACTTCCCAAGCATCTGGAAGACAGCGCAGATAAAAATGATTCCAAAACCTGGAAAGAGTTTTAGTGAAGTGGATGGATATAGGCCAATAAGTCTTCTTCCTGCCTTAGGAAAGATGGCCGAAAGAGTAATACTCGACCGGATTATGCAACTTGAAGCAGTCAAACAACGAATCCCAAACTGGCAATTTGGATTCAGGAGGGGTCATGGTACTCCGGAGCAGCTACACCGTGTGGTCAATTTCATCCTGGATGCTTTCGAACACAAGAAGTATGCAGTTGCTGTTTTTATGGACATAAAGCAAGCGTTTGATAGAGTCTGGCATGACGGATTATTATTCAAACTTAGAAACGTTCTCACTCCACAATTGTACCAGATTGTCAGCAGCTTTCTACGAGATAGAAGCTTTAGGGTCGACGTTGATGGTATAAAATCGTCAAAAAGACCAATATGTGCAGGCGTGCCTCAAGGTAGCGTTCTCGGCCCTACTTTGTATACTTTGTTCACAGCCGATATGCCCTCACATAACGACATCACAGGAGCAAACCGAAACAATGGACTGATAGCCACGTATGCCGACGATACAGCCGTACTGACACGTAGTACCTGCATCAATAAAGCTACAGAGTCATTGCAGCAGTTTGTGAGCAGCTTTGAAGACTGGGCCCGCAAATGGAACATAGGAATTAACGGAAGCAAATGCGCAAACGTTACGTTTACCACAAGACGTTTAAACTGTGGTCGCATCAGCATGCAGGGTTCAACACTACCGCACAAAAGAAGCCACAAATATCTGGGCGTAGTGTTAGACAGAAGGCTGACATTTAACATGCACACCACGATGGTCAAAAAGACTGTAATGACCAAAAGCGCAAAGATGTCATGGCTTCTTATGCCGGCCAATAAATTGTCACTGTACAGTAAAGTGACAATTTATAAAGCAATACTAAGCCCCATATGGAAATATGCGCTTCAAATCTATGGAATTGCGTCAAAATCTAATCTAAACAAAATAAGAGTTGTACAAGCAAAAATCCTCCGGCAAATTAGCAATGCTCCCTGGTACATGCGTACGAGGGACATTGAAAAAGATCTCAAGGTCCCCAAAGTTGGAGACGTAATGCAAGAGGTAGCTGCTAGATACCTTGCAAGACTCGAAGGCCACCCAAACCCTTTGGCGAGAAGACTTAAAAAAGAAGCCAGAAGAAGAAGATTAAAGAAGTGCCATCCACAGGACCTCCCTGCGAGGTTCCTATAAAATTAATGTTTAATGTAAAAGTGAATGTGATAATTGTGTGATAATTAACCCAATTGTGATTGTTGTTTATGTAAATTGTTATTGTAATATCTGTAGTGTCCTACTGTAAATAATTGTATCTTTATGTTCAACTTGTTAAGCTGCCAATTAGGTAGTAGAAAGCTTGTTTAAATAAAATAATATAAACCTTTTTACCAAAAAAAAAAAAAAAAAAAGTGAAATTTCAAATATATTTACTTTGGGGGTCTGCAACGTCTCCTGTTACATACATTTTCACAAATCCATTATTCCCATTCCCATTTTCAATGGGTTCAGGGTATAAAAAACAGTACAAAATTTATACTTCTTAAATATTCATATGAACTTAAATAAAAAATCGACCTCTAAAGATGTATACTGTTATTGATATATACATTTGTGTAGGAATAAGTGTTGCTCACCTGTCTCTGATGAAATTCCACAGCCGGCACATTTCCATTTAACTCGACGGCAGACATTTGTGACAACAAATATTAATAATTGTTACGAATAAAGCAGGGATCTTTTCTTAGTATTGTCTTCTTACAGTTTGGCACTGTCATACACAGCGACTTTTACACTAAACTTAGCTTGAGCTCGAAATAGTAATTAGTTCCGCGTAGATAATGTGCTGAATTAAACTCAGTTTGGTTATATTATTCGCAGATTTAGTTAGATCTGAAAAAAGCAAAGGAGAAAAGAGATCAATTGAAGCAACTCTTTAAATATTTTGAATAGTTTTATTTTTAAGCAGTCCTTCTATCTGTCCGTACATATCAACACAGAGTTCAAGTAGCGGACGGACTTAAAATAAACATATAAAACTTATTTAAAAACAAGTAAGAAAGCCGTAGTCGAGACTGCTCGACTACGAAATCCCCTGAGCCCTTCTTCGAACGATTCACATTCCAAGAATGCTTCGTTCCGATGCATGTGTGTAAGCATTGCAAGCGGCTTGCCGTCTCGCTGCTTTGCTGCTGCGTCGCATGGGTTTTGATGAGAAAATTTTGATGATTAATAATTCTGTTTCTAGATGGACAATCGTATTGATATCTTCAGATTATGATATTCATATTTATATGCTAAACCAAACTGCATGTCTCTAGTATTTGAAATGGATTTTTTTTCACATTTGGGGGTGGTGGGGCGAAGAGGGGACCGGAATCCAAAATCTGACAAAAACCGAAATTGTATTAAATTGGTGTCTATATATATGCAGAAGACTTGGAGACTCTAACTCTAAAGATGAATTAGCTAGAGTTTTATAGCTGGTCCCCGATAAATGCATTTATCGATAACTTTGCAAATATACAAGTTATCGAATTTCTGAAACAAACCCGTACTGCGCATGCAATATACGGACCTAATACAAAAAGAATTAACTCTCTAGCTTTTCTATTTGTTACATACTTTTAACAAAACCATTATACCCTGATTTCCCATTTTCAATGGGCTCAGGGTATAAAAAGATGCTTTCATGTATATTCACTAATTAATTTTCCCATATTAAAACATGTTGTTTAATATAATTTGAAACTGAAATGAATTCTGTATAGCAATAGCTAACAAAAATAATAAATATAAATTTAAGCCTTATCAACAAAATGAATGAAATATTAGAGCAGGGTTCAGAATATCTTCCAATTGAAATAGTCTATTTTGATTTAGTCATGATCTATTGTTGATCATAATCTCTTAAATATATAGATATATATAACAGTATAACAGTGTTTTCATTTTATTCATTAGGGCGTCCAGGAATATCGTACGTTACTATCTCTGAGCCTCGATTGTAGTAGCTATTTATATCTTTCATAATTTAGCTGCAGCTCACATTGCTAAATTAGTGAAAAATAACAAGTAAATAGAATTTCACATTTTGAAATTAGCCAATTGGGGTTTGCTCGAACATATGTTCGAGAGATTTTACATAATCGAATTGATATTGATTTTTTCGGATATACAGCATAGCATGTGTATCAATAGATATGTATATGTGTGTGCAATTGCAACGGATGCCACTTTGCAGGAATTGCAATCGAATCGAGTCGCGTCGAGTGTGCTCAAACGCAAAAATTGAATAAGACTATGTCGACTCCGATATATGTAGATTGTTAATAGCTTGATGGCGATTGCCATGTACTCGTATGTATGTACATATGTATATTTTCATATCTATATTCGCTTGTTTGACTGTGAAGTTTCGTGAGATGGAATATTGAAATTGTAATCAAATCAAACTCGGGCGAATGAAATAACTACGCGCTATCTCTGTTAGAATTATTGAAAATTCTTGCCTATATCTTTTATACATATATATATATATATATATATATATGGAATTGAATCTTGAAACCCCTTTTTTTTTAACTTTCTGTTTAAATCTGGTTTATTTGTAATTAATTCTAATTCTGAACTTTAAATGTGAGCTGTAAAATATTATTATAGGATACATAAGTACATATAATAGAAACAAATAACGGTTCTCTAGTCGGGCCACTTTGATAAAACCATTCCTCAATGTTATCTGTAAAACTATATCTTTGTAGTTTTAGAGTTATAAGTTTGGTCAAGTAATTAATTGGTCTTCTCAATTGCCATATCTATAAACGAACAGAATTCGTTCCAGCATTTCGTCGTTTACCTAAACGTTCGTTATACGAGGTGTTCGTTAACCGTGGGTCCATTGCATCTAAATATATAAATATATATGAGATGTCACTGTTTTGAATGTAAATAAATATTCTAGACAATTATGACTAAATACATGCATTGCTCTATGGGTAAAAAACTCGAAATTTTGGCATATATTATCTCTGAAGAGAAAGAAGCTTAAAATTTTACATACATATTAGTATGAGTTTTTAGTTCAAACTTTTCCACTATAGCAACCTACAAAGATTTATTCACGTTGAAAGTCGAGAATGATTTCCAGCGATTTTTTCGATTTACCATACTCTGAATCAGCAAACTTTGACGAAGCTCGAAGCATTGAGGGATGTCTTGAAAATGTTATAAAAATTGTTTTTATGTCTACTGGAGTGTTATAAAATAAACTAGTTGGCGGATACTAAACAAGAAAAATTCGAATTTATTCCTAAATTTCGTGATTTTTGTACCCATAGTGCATCAATAGAGTTTTCGAAATGGCAGCTGAGTTCAGACTCAGGGTATCTGCATATCAGCAACTGCTGACTAGAGCGCTCTTGTTCGGTTTCTAGCCTCTGTCTGAATATTTACGTGCGGAATATCCCAGCTGAGCACTATTTGATTTGAAATTGTTGCATTAGCTATGCAAATCACATCCACTTGCAAGAAATCCAACTGGTTTCGCGCGTACTCACAGGCTAAGTGGCATCCAGAATATATATCCCTTGAAGGTGCTTAGGGATATAAAATAGGTGCACCGCATAACTTTGTCTTAGCCAATAGCTATTAGAAGTGCATTTCCATTTGTACTTTATGCCACACACACACACATATATATTGGTAACTGCAATTGGTTTTAACGATTGCCTGTTTGCTACTTTAGTTTTCGCTTTAGCTTTAGTTTCGTTTTGGCCTTCTTCCGCCTAACAAAATGCCGTTGCAATGTGTGCTGTAACACACATCTAACTATGTTTTACACACACTGTTAACAACCTGGCCCTCCCCACCCAGCCCATCACCTTAGAGAGTTCGAGAGCCCGAAATGGCAAACGGAAATTGTGCATATTTCACTTAGCTTCAGCGCTGAAATGGCAAATGGCAAATGGCAGCCCAGTTAAGAGGTAAAAAAGAGAAAACCAGCTGGCAAATATTTGTATAATCAAACCGTCTGATTCTCGCCACCTTGCTCAACATCGAGGCCTTCAGCTGCCTCCCCTCGCCCCTCTGGGCTTGCAAAACGTTAAGTGTAAATAAATTATTAGCAGAGCGTCAACCTGTATGCTCTCTGTGTCAACCGTTGCTTGGGTCGACACTGGCGAGGGCTGCTCAGTGACTAATCCAGCCATACACAGAGCTCAGAGTTTGCAGACTTACTTTGTTTAAGTTAAATATTAATAAATTGTATATTTGAATTATTATTAATTCTGAATATAATATATACTGAATTTTTTCAATCATATCATTTCATCTGATGGTTCAGTGTTTCATAATTAACCTAAACACTACACAAGCTACACTCGTGTACAGTGAAGCCTCTGCCTGGGGCATTGAAAAAATGTGCCATGTTTGCCAACATGCAAAGAGAGTAACGAGACAATTACCGTTGGGAACGCCGTCAGAGTCAGCTGCCGTTGCCATTGCTGCTGCTGCTGCTGCTGCTGCTGCTGCTGCTGCTGCTGCTGCTGCTAGCCAAACATGCAACTTTGAACAGTTATACACACACACACACACACACACATAACTGCTCAATGCAACAGCAGCGATGAATGTGTGCCAACAGAGAAAAAAAAAAAAGAAAAAACTAAGGCAGATATTTCAGTGGAGAACTTTACACTGCCTTGTGCTTCTCTGCGTATGTATGTGTGTGTGCAACGTGACTGTTGCCTGGGGGCGTGGCTCTGTGGCCAATGCCTGCGTAGACAACGTGTTAAGCTTCAGTGGTTTGCCATTGCAAATGGGACACATTAGCAATGTTGAAAGTTGCTGCAGCGGGGAATGAAGCGGAACGGCAATGAGAACGGGAACGGGAACGGGAACGGGAATGAGAGCTGGAATGGAAATGGGAATCGAGGCGGAAGCATGACGAGTGGCCTGGGCTGACTTAAGCTGAGTCAGAGGTCGGGAAAGAAGGCAAAGGGCCTGGCGGCTGCATAGCCTGTGTGCCAAATGTGTCAGAAATTAGAAAACAACAATCCGTTAAATGATTCGCGTAATTATATTCCAAAAAGTAAATCAATGCCATAGAGAATGGTATCGAAGGAGAAAAATACTAAATATAAATATACTAAATAAAAGTTAGTTTAGCTTGATAAAATCAATATCCATTGCACATTTCTAAATATATCTTGAATCAAAATGTCAAGATGGCTTTATTGCAACTTTGAATTCTTCTTCGAATTAATTTTTAATCTAAGTTACTTTTGTGATGCAGAGAATGACAGCAAATAGGCTAGAGGTCAGCAGATATACTGATCTACACAAATTCAATATTATTCTGTTTCTACTACGAACATGTCAACCCAACTAGAACTGAACTCGATGATAGAGAGCTAGAGACCTTATAAAAAGCATTTGCATACTGTAGGCCACGGGTGCAATACCTCGGGCCTTTCAAGTACGAATAAATACAACGTGTGCATCAATACTGAGAAATGTGACCTTCAATTGTCATGGTAACTGCAATTGTGACAATTTTGATGGGAGAAAGCGAAATCAGCTATCGGTTTACAAATACTTTGGTATCGCTTTCAGTCGACATATCGCTGCAGTAAATATGACAAACATACTAGATATGAGACTATTCAAATGAATAGAATTGCAACCAAGACTGACTAGAGCAAACTGCGTGTCCTCATCATCGAATGAGACAGAATCCAGGAGACGGCCAAACATAACCTTTAGAGATATTAGATTATAGTCGAAACTGTGTGGATTTGCGTCAATGTTCTGCAGCTCAAACTCCCGCTCGCTTCCGCATCATCATTCCACCTAAAAATATATCGAATATCCACTTAGACAATAACTCAAACTCAATTACAGTTATCTCCCATATATATGCATGATTATGCACGTGATTGTTATGATTCATAACCCTAAACAGACCACAAAATTGTGAATATTTTATATGTAAATTAAAATTGCAACTGCTGTCAGATGCATTTATTTACATAAGTGTTCACTTAAATAAATAAATGCTAATTTAATTTGATTATTTATTAACTCAATTTGCAAAATTATACTTGTAAAAACTATAAATAAAATTACGGCAAAAAAAAAAAAAAATAAATAAATAAACATAAATAAAAATAAACAACATTGAGACAAATTAAAAACAAATATCAAACCTAGACGGTGCGAAGAGAATAATAATATATAATAATAATAATCGCATTATAAAATTTTAATAAGTTAAATAATTTAAAAATAATTGAATTGTCTTTTTTCATTTTTATTTATTTTATACTTCTGTTTACAGCAAAGCAGATTCCAACCGAAATAGAGATGCGAGTAAGCGGAACTCAAATAAGGACCCAGTGGACAGTGAACTATCTAGGCGTTAGACTAGATAGCAAACTCACTTTCGGGGAACAGCTGACGCACGCCACGCGAAAAGCAGCTGCAATAACGGGCTCTCTGAGTAGACTGATGGCAAACGTTGACGGTCCGACGGAAGGGTAGCGAAGTATGGGCGGATACTCTACAGGCAGCTGTAGGGCGAAAACAGATGTTGTCCGTAAGGCTGGGATAACATCGGCGTATCGCACAGTATCTGGAGCTGCAGTAGTCGTGATAGCAGCAGTAAAATATGGCAACTCCGGCAGAGCGGAGAATTCTCTGAAAAGGCAGTAAAGATCATACGGCAGCAAACTATAGCCTCCTGGCAGGCGAGATGGTCATCCGAAAGATATGGAAGATGGACTGCAAAAATAATCCCCGATCTAGAGCAGTGGATAAATAGAAAGCACGGTGAAACGTCTTTTAATCGTACACAAATGCTCTCCGGTCATGAATACTTTTGAATGTATACACTTTCTTTGACTGCGAAAGGTGGTCAGAAGAGAGAAACGCCTTGGCAGGCTCTGTCGGCGAATTCAAAGTAGAGACAATAGTACAGAAAATGTGCAGCAGCATAGATGCCTGGAAAAAAGTCTGTGACTTCGCCAAAAATGTTCTGCGGCGGAAGAAGTATGACCTGGACGCAGGCACAAAGAGGGTAACGGTCAGATAGAGCATATTCGAGGGCACCACCTTGAAGGTTAATGCGTGATAGTTCCTGATTCCAAGGTGGAATTTAGCAGTAGAAGAGTATGTTTTTTTTAATCGGTAAGCAGTCATGCATAAAGCATTTTTAATGATGTCTTTCCGAATCAATGATTATACTCCTTAATAGCACTAGCACACAACAAATATTCACTCGACTCGCTGATTGCATACAAATGCATTCAAAAAATGTAGCATACTTATCTGGGATTCACATTAATAATCGAGTCGGTGGTGTTTAATGTACTCAACTGCCTGCATAAGTGTTAATTAAATTGATCGAAAGCAGAAGTAAGTGCTTTTCTTCTTATCGTCATTGATTGAAAACGGAAGTAACTAACATTTGCGCACTTTGGCAATAAATTCTTGCTCGTCTGCCCATTCATTTCCCTAATGAAATCTCAAGAGTTGCTCCATAAGTTTCTGTTCGCCAAGGGACTTCGTTTGCGGCGTTCGCGCTTTTCCATTTGATTGCCAACATAGTTGCCTCGATTCATCAAATCCAATAATGCAAAATACTAGGAAAAGGTATCGAAAGTTCCAAGGACGAGCCATTTGCAACGGTCTTTCTCTTCTTTTTTTTTTAATCAACTTTTCTGCCTGCGGCGTCGTCTTCAGCATTGGCGTTGGCGTTGGCGTTTGCGCTGACGTCCTCTGTCTGTTTGTTTTGCACAAAAAGTTTTTTCTTGCGTTTTGTTTGTTTATTTGTTTGTTTTGCTTAAAAACTCTTCAGTAGCGCCAAAGGCAACACAACAACAACTACAATAATGGCTGCAACAAAAGGTTGCCACGCGTAAAATATTTCTTAGAATTTCTCTTATGCTTCTGCATTCCGCGTGACTTTCAGCAATATATATGTATATGTTTGTTTGTTATGTATAGTAACATAAACACACACACACACGCACACACTCAAACATAATGCCGCTGCTTTTAGCAACAAAAGCGCGCTGTGAATCGCGTCAAGTTCAGCTCTTTGGTTTGGCTTCCTTACGATTTTAGCCCTGTAGCCTCAATGCTAAAGGGTATTCAAAACTATTTAAATCGAATTTATGATTTAGCATTTGTAAATGGAGACTGAAAATAGTTGTTTTAGAATTTGAAATATGTTATTTCAACTGCTGAGTTATATTGATACCAAGCAGCTCGTAAATATCAATTAGGCTTGTCTTTTTGACTGCAATTTAAGCTTAGCTCATTTGATTTAAATTGTTAAATTTAAGGAAAACTTATATGAAATCAAGCTACTTGAAGTTAAGAGTTATGCCCAATATCGTAATACTTTAATGGGCAACTTGTAGTCGTCTATTAACTATCAACAGAGTCTAACTAATTCGCGTCCTTCTGGTGATGCTTTATGATTTTTAATATGCCAACAGCAAAGCTCGTAAATTTTCGAGGCAAAATTGTTAAAACACTTTGTTTGTTCTTCTGCTCAAAGTACACACACACACACACGCACGCAGACATTATACAATTTAATATTAGCACACACATACACATACAGACTTATGGGCACACGCTCGTGTGTGTAGCCCGCCTGCAGAGCACTTAGCCAGTGCGCAGTGCAATTGACAACTAGCCGCGACAACAACCACACTATAATAACAATAACAGTAGCAACAACAATAACTTAGTTGGTAGCATCAGCCACCACATTGTGGCTCCATCTCCCACCTCCCAGCACCCATCGAGCCACGCTCTGTTGGCAATTTTCCTGCAGCATTTTTCCACACTTTATGAGGCATTCATACATTTCTCAGTGCTGATGCTGTTTTTCTTGACTTTATCTTTGTGCTGTGATTAAGAATTCTCGACTATAAAATACCCAATTGTGTTTGTGTGTGTGTGTGTGTGTTAGAGGATGCTCGACTATAAAATACCCTGCAGTGGTGCAAAAGATTTCTAATTCCAAAGTGGAATATGAATATAAAACATATATTTAATGGATTTGCCACGTTAACTTTACATTAATTTGTAACTAATAGAAACGGATTCGGAATATCAGAAATGTAATCAGCATAGACTATGTTGCCTTTGATTCGCATCGACTCCTGCTCCATTGCAATTAAATTGTTAGACAAGCAAAATGAGATTGTGTACACAACAAAATATTAGTCGAAATGTAAAACAGCAAAAATAATATTCGAGATATTCTAGGAATTTATGTTACGACTGTTTATTTAGTTGGCTTTATGGGAGAGAGGATTCTTAGAGCAATATGCTGCCCTTCAGGCATTTTTATAAATCTCTTACCTCTCAAACCATCGCAATTACGATTACTAAATTCCTTTCACAAGCATTCAGTGGGTGGAGTGGAATATCAAAATTGCTATGCAACATTGTTGCCATTATGTGTATGTGTGTGTGTGTGTGTGTGTTGCAATTGCTGTTGCAAAATATTTTTATTGCCACTTAAAAAGTTTGCCTAAACAATTTTAGTTTTTATAATAGTTTAACGGGAAAATATGCTTTCACTATAATTAAATATTTGCTGTCAACATTCAAGAGCATTTCCAACAAAAAATTTGAATTATTTGTAAAATATTTCAACAACTTTCACAATATTTTAATATCGTATTTTCAGCACTTTTTTATTTAGTATATATATTTATTTATATTTATTCTCTTATTCAGAAAAAGTCTTCCCCAACTGCTTATGTTTGTTATAGTCAACATTAAAGAATGCAATTTTAAATGAAATTCATATTTATTATTTGAAAGAAATATAAACGATGTGCTGCTCAGAGTTGACAAACTTTGTTATTTCAAAATCTGAACAATTCTCAGCAACTTTTCGCAACTGTCAATTGTCTGTTGTGTTGTGTTGTGTCAGGTGTTGTTTTCTCTGCTGTTGAGCTTATTGTGTTGCTCCAGGTTTCTGTTTTGATTAGGTGTTGCTCTCAGTGGAATTGACTGATTGCTTTTGTGCACTTCTCCATTTGCAGTGCGAATAAGCCAAATGAAAACATGCCCGAAAAGTCAATCTAAAACTGAAGTACTCGGCACTTGGGAGCAGCTAAAAGAGCAAAGCAAATAAACATCTAACCATTTTGATGTATGTATAGCACTGGAATTTATTTATTTGTTTTTATTTTTTAATATTTTAGTTTTATTTAAAACAAAAATAGCATTCTATTTGGAATACGGAAAGAATCAAGTTTATACAATCTAACTTATTTATTTTTCTCTAGTTTTAATATTCTCAATCATCATTCATCAGCAATGCTTATAGGTTTATCGATATTACTAAACGTGAATATAATCATTTTAGAGGTATGTGGGTATTATTTAATTAACATCCTCAACATAATGATGTCGAATACACTTTGGATTTAGTTTTCGCACCTGTCAGCCATTTTCTAATTGACTGTAAACATTTGCCACCGTTAAGCACTTAAGCGGCGTATGCAAAATTCCAACTGCAACTTTGGTCATTAAACATTTGTTTTCACATCAAATTAACCGCGCGGCTACGCCGAAAGCCATTGGTATACGATTCTCTTCCCAATAGAACACTACACTCACACACTTATACACGCGCACTCACAGCTCTCCTCGATTATCTCTCGCACTGCTTTCTATCTATCTCTCTCTCGCGTTCAACCGCTGCCACTTACTCACACACCGAAGTCTGCGTGTGTACTGAGCAACAGCGGCAGCGTCAGAACAGAGAACAGCGCTTAGTTCTACACGCATCTTGTAGCAATAAGAATATGATTGTAGTATGATACACTTTATCAATAAATATGTATAGATATATATATTTCTATTTTTAAACAATACATCTTCATTGTCACATATTCAATTTAAATTTATCATACGCCTTATTCCAGCAAAGCAAGCGAGAGTGAGTTGTATTTGTTCTGGTACACTTGTAACACAGCAGCATAAAGTATAACAGTTTAATGCCGTTACTTTGGACTCTCTTTAGCTGAAGCGCTCGCTCTCTGCTGTTCGCTCTGCTTCGTTTACCGACAGCCGAGCGACTCTTAGTTGCGAGGCATCGAAACATTACATTTGCAGTGCACTTTTCAGTTATTGTTGCCGCTGCCGCAGCCACAGCTTGAGGCTGGTATTTATCGTTTTGTTGTGCATAGTTCGTGGTTATTCTTTTTCGTCGATTGCTTGACCTTCAGCTAATTTGCATGCTGTCTGACATTGAAAGAATTCTGTGGCTGAGTGCCGAGCCGCACTTTGGTTACGTTTCAGCTTGGCTCCCATTGTTGTTTATTCGAGGGTTCAATTAGTGCTTCCGCTCGCTTGTTGCTACTCTCGTCAAGTATTTGACAGACACTCTTGCTAGATTGACAGCATTTGGCGATGATTGATGCACTGGAGGAGTGTATTGCCCTTTGTTTGTGTGCAAAATATGTAGCATACTTTCTGGCTTACTCAGTCCGGGCGACTTTTATTTGGCAAGGGAACGATGTGAAGTTGATGGATAGATGTTTTGGTTTTTCAATAACTCTTGAAACCATTGTCATATACTCATACATTTGAATTTGCCTGAGTTTTTGTTCTTTTAAAGGTGTTTAGTATTGAAGCTTGGCAATCATGTCTTATCTATCAGCAAGTTAGGTTATGTTGACCTCTTTATGTCTACTGATAATACCAGTATAAGGATATAAAAACAGGGGGGATTTTAAATTGGAAAATTCTTGTGCTCAAAAAGAATATGAAAATTCATTTAATTTAATTTTTTGTTGTGTATTTTCATACCACTGCATTCTGGACAAGGTATCTGTTATTCGGGCATAACACTATTATTATTTGTTTTTTTAATGAAGCAATTTATATGCTTATTTGTGTGACGAGTTCTATCTTGACCTTTCGACTAACCACAAGGCTCGATAGGAAGGCACTTGCTCGGGACAAGGGAAGATTATTTAAATAGTTTCACAGACATACATATATTTTTTAGCACACATTGCAACGGCTGGACAGCATATCAAAAATAACAATGGCATCACGAAGCTGGGCAAAAATTGACAAGAACACATGTCACATTTTTGTATAAGGACTTTGAACATTTAGTAAGCTGCATTTGAAACAGGTTTTGGGAAGCTGTTCGCCCAGGACATGATGTACAGGAGACTTACATTGTAGATACCGATGGTATCCAAGGATTGTAGTGTCTAGCTAACAAGGACATCGTTGGCCATGGTTGTGGTTGTTCGGAAGCTGCAAAAATATGCAAATTCTACTTTTGCGTAGTAGCCCAGAGGACATAAGTGACGTCAATTTGCCAACACGAATATAAATACATACATAACTACACTGATGTATGCGTAAATACGGATTTGTATATATACATATGTACGTTGACAGCGTGTGTGTGTGTGGGAGCTTTGCTGTTACCGTTTTGTTGCCTTATTTCCATGGCCCGACCAGTTCAACTGAATTTAACATTCCCATTTGAGTGGCCGACGAGTATGTCAACTACAAATTGCACCTGAAGCAATGGCAGCCATCGATCAATGGAAAACCCACAAAACAACACAATCGAGTCCTTAAAGCTGTGTGTACACAAGGATGCAGTCCGTAGACCCTCTTCAAATGCCGTTTTAATTGAGTCGCTGCAGCTTAACTGACGGGTTAAGTAAAAAGTGCCGCAAAGCTCAAAGGCGAACAAAAAGCAGCTCGTTAAACTTTGTTCGACTTGTGCATAATGATCCATAGAAAATCCACAGCAGCCAAAAAGTAAACTGCGAACAAAAACCTGCATTAAAGCACCTCGTTCTTAAAGGGTGAGAGAAAGAGAGGGTAAGAAAGGGAGAGATTGAAAGAGAGATAGAGATGATATTATATAAGATTGTACTGTTATATATATTTTATATATAATATAATTTGAAAAATATTCGAGTATATAACATTTAAGATTTAATACAATTTGCAATCTAAAAGGTATTGTCGAGCTCAGAAGACTGCAGTACCTGCTTTTTTGGTGTTTCAACAAATAATATAATAGATATAGCTTAATTTATGTGGATCCTGAAAAACCTTGTACAGGAGGCGTCTAAACAAACAATAATATAAAGTTTGTAACTTTGATAGTGCCGAACATAAATGAATAACGCATGGTGGATAAACAGAAATACGAACATTGAACGACACTAATATGATTTTAGACAGGAAAAAATGAAATATTACAAACAAAGTATAGACTATGCAAAAAATGAGAAGAGACTTTTATCTCAGATCATAAACATTTAGCTAGCATGTCATTCAAAATGGATTCAAAGAAATATATTGCTTTTCACAAAACAATTTTTAAATGTGTATGAAAATCTTAAAGTTTTTAAAAAGTTATATAAAGAATTCAGAATATTAAGTTTTCTGAAATCGTAATATTAAAGAAAATATATAATTAAAATTCTTTTACAGGCTCTCCCCAACAATTTAAGGTTTGCTGCCAAGAAAACTTTCATTTATTCGAGCTGAATTTCGATAACTCGAAGTTAAAATCCCTGCTACAGCTCGATTATATAGACATTTCTTAAGCTTAAATTACTCGACATTTGTTTGCTATGGAAAGATTCCATCTGTGCGTATACAAGAACGCAAGTCGTTTGGGCAATATTAAAGCTAGAAAACTGAAATTTTGCACATTCGCATGCCCTGGTTTAATGTCATATATAATAGAAACGCTCTTATTATAAGCGCTAGAGACTTGGAATTGGGAGTACTACTGAGGACTAACGAGAACCTCATTAAGAGCTAAACAGGCAAGTTACTTTAACGTGTGAAGTATTCGACAGTCGTTGATGTCCGATTTCAACTTCTTCTTCCTTGTTAATATTCCATTGTTGGCAATATTGTAATGCTAATGCTAATTTCGATGCCACAACTTGCATAGGTCCAAAGCAGTTCTGATTAACTGAGCAACGCTTCGATAGGCACAACCCAATAATAATGAACTGTTTCGTCGCATAAATTAGGCTGGCAGCATAAAGTGCGTCGCATACCTTGTGAGTCAGCAAAATGCAAATTCCGTTCGCATATTTCACCCGGCGGAAGCTGCTCTGAATTTACGTACATTTTCTCTTGCTCTCCCGCTGCAGATTGCATAAATTTGCAAATCCGAGCATAAGGGCGTCCGAGCTCCTTCTGCTGAGGCAAATGCTTGCAGCAACTTTAGCTGTCGCTCATTACACTCTGGAAGTGGGAATTATAACTTGAACTTGACGCCTATATGGTATTTCTTACTAATATTCATCGACAGCCTAAAAGTTGGTGACTTGAACAGATTTATAGCTGCTGTTGAAAACTATATTATTCTATGAAAAAAACTTTTGCCTGTTTTATTATACATATATCTAGAAAAGTTAACATTTGCATATGAATAAACGAGCTATCATATCATATAAATAAACTTTTCATGGAAAACGCTTCTGGATATCTTAAGAGAACAAAGTGAAACTAAAGCTGAGTAAAATATGTGTGCTATCCTTATACTTATATGTTCTTCTCGCTTCACTTAGTTGCAGAATAAACACTTTCGATACATATGTATAAACGGATTATTATATCAGAAAGACAAACTTTTTTTCATGAAAACTTTAGCCACACAGCAAAATCTGAGCTAAGCGAACTACATATCATACAATATATTATATATTAATGTGCCTTTATCGTTTCACTTAGCTGCTGAACTTTGGGCAATGATTCCGAGCTTGAAAAGCGCAAATTTAAGTCAAACTTCAGTTTGGGGTTTGCTGGCAACATTGAATGCAGGATGGCCATTATGTGCTACCATAAAATAAGGTGCCGGCAGCCACGTGCTCACTAATGAATCTACCAACAACAACAACAACGATAGCAACGACAATCGGATAGCAAACATTAAAGTGTCAAAAACTCAACGAAAAGCGCCCCAAGAAAAAACGCGTTTCTATTTACAGCCGTGCGGCTAATTTCCACAGCAGCAACAACAGCAGCAGCAACAGCAACAACAACAATGCAAAGAAAAGAAAAATATATGTAATGGTGGAAAATGTACAAGTTGGAGAACTGGCGTCAAAGCACGTTAAAGCAGAGAATAATAAAAATGTGAAAATACACCCAAGGGGTAGCTGCACTGACTAATACCCTGCACAAAGAAGACAGCATAAATAAGATAGCTGATCTAGCAGCCAAAGTCTAAGGCGGCGTCTAGAATTTTTCATATTGCTGCAATATAAGTTTGCAACTTTAATGGACTTTAGTTTAATTAAAAAAAAAAAAAAAAAAAAAAAAAAAAAAAAAAAAACACAAAGAAACTTCCAAGAAGAAGGCCGACCAGAAATTAGTAGTTGAATAAAAAGGAAAGATGAAAAAGAAATTGTTTTCTGCGTCGTTCGAAATACATATATTTAAAGTCTTTAATAAACATAAGTTTGATTGAATTGTTGCCTGTTACCAGTCAGATAACTTTCTGGCTAACTCAAGGTTCATAATTTATTTATTCATGGATTGACTATGATGAGGAAAAATATGAGTTCGAGCTTATAATTTAATAGAAATGTTTGAAAGTGAAGCTGATGTTATTCTGCAAATGTTTGAGAGCTGAAATTGAATTTCATTCTTACTTATACTTCAATTTTTGGAGATCATTTATCAAAATTGTTAAGATTGTTTAATCTATTTGCATTTTCTGCCATGAATATGAAAAATAATATGAAAGATCTGATTTTTAATGGATGAAACATTTCTCTTGTTATATAATAATTATTATTATATATTACAAATATAATCAAGTAAATAATATTCAATTTATATTTATTTAAATTAATGATATTTATCTGCTGCAAATATAATTAAGTTTTCAATAAGCTCGCAGGGTGCAGGGTAATATTATTTTGAAATTCTAACAGCTTCTCGTCCTACTTTGCTGTGCTGAAGAACGGACTCGTTCTCATCCTGAGTTTCATCCGTCGGAACTCAATGCGACGTTGGTGGTTTTTCTTTTCTTTTTTTTTTTTTTGTTTTTTTTTTTTTTTTTTTTTTTTTTTTTTTCCGCTGTCTTAAAATGCGACTTCCTTGCACCAGATTTCAATTATGCAAAGGGATTTGCCAACTGAGCTGCTGGACGTTTTTCAGAAATATTTTGATTACACGAGGCGAGTTGGGGGCGAGGGAGTTTGGATAATCAGGCTGGCATATTTACTTTTAATTTGCACCATTAATTATGCAATTCTTTGGCGTAAGTCTGCGCCAATGTTGACACCACAGACAAATTATGTTTGCCCGTTATGGAGCACATAAATCAAGCGGCGGCTGCCAAGGATTAGCTCCTGATAGTGTATATTAAAAACTCTGCGTAATTATGTCAATAAGCTAAATTGTTTATTGCCGTCAGCCGACGCCAGGCAATGCCAAAAAAAAAAGAAAGAAAGAAAAAGACGAACAACATTTTGGATATCGTTAATCATTTGCATGTTTCTTGACTAGAGTCAAGACCAACAATTCGGGTGCAGTCGAGCTTGGCTGACCAAACAATGGTCCGAGGCTAAACAATGAAGAGATTGGCCAGTAGCACAGAGCGACTCGTTAGGAGTTTGGAAGGCCAATTTATTTCTGGTTCAACGATAGCGCCACAATTAATAATCTAGCCAATGCCCAGTGGCCAGGCATATTGCTAGTAAGCCAGAAATCAGTTAAAGGCGAGCTCAGTTACAAATACAAAGAACTTCTGCTTTGATAGCAGCCAGATGAAACAACAACAATTTGTGAATTTAATCCGCAGACGCCTCCTGCTAAAGTAGCTGCTGGCGAGCAAGCCACAAATGGAGAACAATGGCCAGAACTATCCGGACTTTTGGCTTATCGCTGATAGCAAATCAGCCAGTTGCAGTGAAGCGAAAGACAAAACACGAAAAAAAAAAGGGAAACATGCCACAAAACGAAAGTCAAGCTTGTCAGAGTAAAGTGGTGTGAGATGCTCTTCTCTATTCGACTATCAGCAGTCAAATGTGCCCAGACTTCTGACCCAATTTATTCGTAGTTTTTGAAAGGGAAACACTGCTCTTGAATAACTTATCTGTTTATAGAGCCATACCTTGGCATCACCATTGTCTGTGCTTATAACGCATACATAAGAAAAAGGGCTGCAGAAATGTGCAAGAGGAGTAGGAATAGGAACACATATGTGGTATCAGCGCAGAAGGACAGCCCTCAGTATGATAAATAACAGATGAGCAATTTGTGTCAGCATTGTGTAACACCAAAGGGGGGAAAGAAATTGGGTTCATTTCTTATTGAACGTACGATGGGGCACAGACTCAATGAGAGCCAGGCGACAAAATAGTCAAAGCTGTAAACTTAAAGTAGATAATGCGAAGTTAATGCTCTTCGCATATACTGAATTTAGCAATTTGGTGAATGAATTAACATGTAGTTTAAAGTGACTCAAATAATTGTTTATAATCATATGCATAAAAACTTTGCATCTAGATCTCTGTGTACATAAATCATTATTTTTTGTCTGAATGCCGCCACATTATATACCCTATGTACTAGGTCTATGTGATGCTCTCCCTGTTCGCGAGTAATAAAAAACTCATCAATCACTTGGCGCTCTCCAAGTACTTGTCGCCTGCACAGCAGCACTCATTCCTTAGCTGGTCCCCAGTTGCAGCTCCTGGCAACACTTTGAAAATACATTGACTATGAGAATGTCATGAATATTAAATTGCGATGATTGCCTTTGGCAGTGTATCCTGGTTCCGCTCCTCGTTGTCGCCGTCGTCACCCTTATTGACCACGTACTCGTTGCCCTTGCTCCTGCCGTTGCTTTTCCCTTTGCTTTTCCTTTTGCTCTTGCAAATCCTTTGCTTTTCTATACTGCACATTCACAGAGCAAGTTTATCACAAATTTATCTTAATAAAATGCACTTTAATTAAGTTAAAAATACAAAAATTTCTCTGGACAGTGAAAGCTTTTACATATATTTTGATAAACGACCGAAAACGAATCAAAAAAAGTTTTGTTAAAGAAAACGATTTATATATAAACATATATACAAATATTGCAATTTCAATCAGTACAGTATAGCATAACTAATTACACTTACTAATATGTTTATTGCTTAATTTATTATATTTAATTATTTTTCTTCAACTATTTACATTTTAACTATTTAATACTACTGTTATGAACATTCTCACTGCTTTCCTCTAAAATTATCAAAAACAACAAAAATTCTGAATAATTCTGAGAGTAAGGGAATTTATCCTCACTCTTCTTCTTGTATTATATTCGAAATAAAAAGTATAAGAATGAGTATCAGAGTCAAGTATATTTGTCGTTTCAGAGATCATATGGAAAAGGTCTTCTGCATGGTCAGACTAGTTGTCTACCTCTGTCTACAAACATATTCATTCATATAAAACACTAAAATAAATAAAACATGATTCGAATTTTCAGCTGCTTGCCTGTAGTAATAAAAATGATGTACAATGCGAAATTACGAGAGAAGCGTTCCAATTTTCACCCGTCAAATTCAGTTGATTATTTACGCGAGAATATTAAATTTCTGAAGAATAATGAGCAATTACTTAAAGATCAGGTAAGGTACTTTAATGTAATTTTCAAATAATTAATTAGTTTTTTTATTTGCCTTTTTCGCAATAGAGCGTTATGCATTTTATTTGATTATTTTGACAGAAATTCTTTTTGTATGAATCTATATTTCGTAATAATCTCGAACAGCTATCGCCATATTGAGGTGTATTTTTGGATTTTTGATTACTTTTACATATTAATCTGCTGTTTCAGTATGTCGTAAGTGTAAAAGGAATGGAAAGTGGTGAAATACAGTAGTAAAGACAACTTTTAATGACAGAGCACAGTTTTATATATGCAGCCAAAGCTTTAATCAGTTCATTATAATATTTGATAACGTATATCTGTAATCTGTATACAAGTTTTTTCTTCAAACAAGGCGATACTAGTAAAGCATACGATATAACATCGTCAATCCCCATCAACCCTCGACAATCACAGGAGAGAAACAAAGCGCAAGTCAATGGCAGCTTTGTGGCTAAGGGGATGTCGTTTATTCAGTTCTAGGCAAAAGCCTAGTCCTTTGCAGCATGAGCTTTGCATACAATACACTCACACACACACACACACACACACACACACACACACACACACACACAGACACATATATATACATAAACATTTTGAAAACAAACTTTTCTTGTGGCTTGTTTGGCTCATAAGGCTTTTGAAAGGCAGGCTGAAAGGCAACTGTAATTGAATTTTTCATTGTTTACAAACAAATTATTGTTGGCTGATAAAGCAGTTGAGCTAACAATATGTTGATCCCATGGCCTATTCTATTCACGTATAAATTGCTGCTCTACATCTTACCAAAAAGGGAGAGATAGAGAGATATATGGGAAAAGGCTGTGAGAATTAAATATTCTTTCATTTTTCTCTATTTTAGCAGCAGTCTCATAATTAATTGAATAATCAGAGCTTCGATTGCCGGCGCAATATTTTATTGAATTGAAATTTCATCCAGCCCTGAGTAACTTTTATGTACAATACGAAAGAGTTTAATTTACTTATGCTTATTGCATTAAAAGTTCGTAAATGGATTTTTAAAGGGTCTTGAATTTACGGCACACGCAGGCCGCAAAATTTTAAAATGAAATTGCGGCCAGCAGGCAACACAGCCCGAGCTCTACCCAGAGGCCAGATCGAGTTGAATTTTTCATAAATGTCACGGCAGATGTAATGTGGCCCGAAGTAGGCGCAGAAGCAACTGCCAGTCGAAAAGCAATTTAAATACCAAGCAGGGCATTGTTATCTGGCCGACAGTTAAACATTTTCGTTCTGCGAGTCCCAGCAAAACAATGGAATTTAAGTCCATTACAATCACTGTGCAAGCGTAAATATTGTGAAGATGCTTTAAAGGATGCTTTATTCTTATTGTATTTTTAATTTGCGATCTAAATATGTCAAGTCCTATCGTCTGCCATAAATAAAGCGTTCGAGAACGTTTGCCAATCGCTTTCGCCCAAATACCATATGAACATTTCAACAAGTCTGCAAGACTGGGGCTCATTGTGGCTAATATATGTATACTGACTGAGCCAAATTCGTTCACCCTTTCATCTCCAGCTGCCCTCGTCGAGCAGTGAAGCGCTTCCAGACAACATTATTGAATTCTCCATACCAAGGCATAGCACGCACGTACCCACGTAAACACATTCATGCGAACAAACAGGAACATCATAACCTGGGTAAAGCCTAAGACAACCCCCAAAATGACGCCCCAGCAGCGGGCGAGCACCTGATCCACCTTGCCGCACACGCACTCACAACAACCCACTCCTACACATGGTTACATTGTTACATAAATGTCATTGCTGTTATTTATGATAATTCAAAGTAATATCCTGCAGCAATTTCATCAACAAAGGCTAAGTCGGCTGCAAGTATGTGTGTAAAAGCAAATATCCTTTCTGGGTAACAGGCTCACGCTTCGTGGTGCTCGGCAAAATGGCCTAAACGTGTCAAACGTGCAAATGCCTGTGTGAAAATTGCAAATTTGTTTCAATTGGTTGTGGCAGGTACAAATGCTTGAGCCCTAGTTCCTAGTCGGCCATAAAGCGCACAAACGTTTGGCCAAGTGCGCGACTTAAGTGATTGGATATCATAAGCAGCATTGCCTTTGTACCAGTTCAATTTGCCTTCAGTGAACGCTGTAAAATTCAAAGTACTTTTTTAATAAATGAAAAACGGTCGCTTGACCCGTTAGTATTGGCTATGAAAAGCATTTATTATCATATCTTTATTAGTTTCACGTATTGAAATTTCTCTTAGATCTGATAAAACTATTGATGGCACAATTGATAGCAATGATGTCACTTAATTTTTGCGATAGATACGCGTACTCATTTTATATCGATATCGTGTCAGAGATCCAGGGCTGCAATCCTTATGCAACTAGCAGGGCTACAAGCTAGATTCAAATTTAAAATTATTTCTATTCATATTTTATGAATCCTAACACATGGTATTCTTTTTGTTAAAATTTCTTAAGACTAATAAGAATGAGTATTTCTTCTTTTTCATTGTGCAAACGCCTCTTCTCCTTCGTGGAACAAAAAATTTGCGAGCACAGGCGCAACTATGGAGGAGCGCAGAAATGTATGCTGTTCAATAAATTAAATGTGTTAAATTCCTCTAAAAAGAAATACATAAATTACTGAGAGCTTAATTAAAAAATTTAGTTTCTGTCACATTTTTAGGAATAATTTTTTTACATATTTTTAAGGGCGTTCAACAAATTTTGCATAGCAATTATCGATAGTATCAATGATGAGGACCATCTATAGAAGAAACCAACAGAGTGGCAACACCACCAACTAAATCTGCTAAATTTAAATATCTAAGTGTTCAGTGGCCAATTAAAATTTGATTCTGACAGCAAAGTTAATTAGCTAAGATAAGACATTTTAGTTCTTGGTAAAGATATGTTGGATACATTATCGTCCACTTGCCAAACTATGTTATATACATATTTCTAGTATATTGTATGTGTATATAGATAAAATAAAGTAAATATTGATTGTTTTTCTTTAATAATTTTATCTTTACACACATCTATACCTGTATACCCATACATATCTTGGAGATCTGTTCATCTGTGAAACTCCTTACAAACAGTTCACGCAAAACCAAAACATTTTTTTTTTCATATCTATATTCATCTGTTTTACGTACAATGTCGGGATTATCTTCTTGACCTGTTAAGTACATGTTAGTATGATATAGAACAATCTTAATTGTCAGTACTAAATGAAAATAGTTGTTGAATTCAGCGGATTTTCGAAGATTCCCTTTGGAATATTAAAAGCTCTACATTCACAGGTTGATACACGATTACCAACAGCTATACGGATGGATATTACTTGATTTCTGGACAAGCTAGCTGGTACAGGAACTGCACCAACGTTCGGGTTGGCCGTCCGGTCATTTTTCTTTTATTCAAATATGGAATGATTCCATATTTGCTAAGCATGCCGGATCCGCGAGTATCGATATGAGCCCAGTCGGCGCATGGCACCATTTCATGGAGGATAGCCGCCGCTAAGCAAGAGGTCGCATGACCACGTCCATCGTTGCTCAGATCATAGCCGAGCTCGTCCGTAACCTGTTTTCTGTAGTAATTCCATAGTGGAAGGCGCCACATGCGATCACCGGTGAGCGAGCCAGCCTTTTGGAACTGCTTCCAGATGTAGTGAGAATTGGAAAAGATGGCGCTAGCCCCGCCACCGAGTGCTTGCTGAGCACCCCTGGCAATCGTTCCCACGTCCACCACCAGACGCGGCTTGTAGCTCGTTTGGCCGTAAATCAATGGATCAGCCATTACGACGACGGCTGCCTTGCTTAGATCCCGTATGGCCATTGCCTTTGCATTCAGCAAGGTGCAGACGTCGCCCGGCTTTGTAGACATGCCCGAAGGCATGTTCTCGCACAGCGGCACAATTACCACCACATTGATGGGCAGCGACAATGCCGCAACGCAGCGCATCATAGCCACGCAGGCTGCGGCGCCGGACATTTCCGCCCTATACTCGTCCATATTCTTGCACTTCCGCAAATTGATGCCACCCGAGTTAAATGTGATGCCCTTGGCGATAAAGAGCACGGGCTTGTCGTCCGGCGAAGTGCCGCAGTAGCTAATCTCCATAAGTACTGGTGGCTCGCAAGAGCCTTTGGCGATCATTAAAAAGGAATGCATGCGCTGTTGCTCGATCCAGTCCATGGTGCGTATCTCAACAGTGATGCCGCATGGGCACAGTGCATCCACTGTGGCCTGAGCGAACAGCGTAGGCGTCATGCAGTTGGCAGCTGCATCGCTTAGGCGACGCGCCAGATTCTGCGATTCCGCCTTAAAAATGCCACGCATCCAACCATCCTGATCGTGTGAGTCGTACAATTCCAGTTTTGGTTTGACCGGCCGATTCTTCTTATTCAACATATCCGTAAACTGCCAGATTGCTAACATTGCACCTTCGGCTGCCTGCTCCGCATACTCCATGCTTTCGACGGCAATGTCGGTGAGGCGAAGCCTTTGCAACGACTGAGCACCGATGCCAGCTGCAATGCGAACATTTTCCATACCCTCATCCAACATTTCCAGCTCGTTAAAGCCGATGCCTTGCAGGCCCAATCCAACGACAGCAATACTGTTAAAGTCGGGATCAATGTTATTGAACACCTTTCCACGGCCTAATCGTCCATCAATCTTGGTTTCGGCAATTAAATGCGCAAGCTTCCCTCCAGTGCGATCGTTCACGATCTCTGCACTCTGCGTCAGTTTTGCATCCTTGTCGCCCTCCTCTTGGAATATGCCAAGAATGAGACCCTTTCCTCGCGTCTCCTTTGCACATGAGTTGCGAATGTTCTCAAATAAGGGGAAGCTGCGCAACAAATTGGTCTTAACCAAGATTCGACGCATACTCTGCATATTGAAAAATGAAATTGAACAAAAAATTTGCGACTATTGGTCAAAAAAAAAAATAAATATGTGCCTATAGGAACACTAAAATCGTGAAAAATAATCAAGAAAAACTTAAGAACACTTAATAATTTAGTATAAATGTATATTTTTTTTTAATTTTTTTTTTTTTTTCAAAATTCCACTGAACAAAACATTAAGAAGCTAGCACTGATTAGGTTCAAATAACAAAAAAGACTCAACCAGAAGTCGAGCTGTGACAGCTTAACTATTTGACATCCATCCCAACGCCTGCTAAGGCTTGACATTTCGATTGATGATATACACTGAATACTTTGTTCTATAAAAGTAACAGGCAAATGTTCAACGCATATTCACATGTGTTCAAATATAAGTATTTCCATCAATATTTATTGAAAATAATTGCATATTCATGTATTAAAAAAAAAAAAAAAAAACAAATAATAATAATAATAATTATACAAGAATCTGTTGCCTTTTGAGAATATCCACCTGTAATGCAATTCAAAGAAAAATACAAATAAGAGAAAACAATGATATGTCAATTATCTACTTTCAACATATATTATTTATATATATGAGGCAGTAACAATTGTTTTTGCCCATTACATACTTTTTCGAAATGTCATAAAGAAAAATTGTATTATCAAATTTAATGCGAATAAAAGCAAAAATGAGGGAGTTTAATATATACAATATTTTTGTGGTCTCTGTTATTGTTACAAAAAACCTTAAAATTTTATAATTATTATTATTAAAATTAGTTTAATACAACGAAGTTGACTATATTGAATATATCCAGCAGGAATAACCTATCTCAAAAAAAAAAAAAAAAAAAAAAAAAAAATTATTAGAAAAAAGTGCTATTTCTTTTTATTATGTAGATATTGCTTGCAGTAAATGCCTCTATTCTAAACTATCGGCTAGTAAACACAATTTTCGAAATTACGGTTACTATCATAAAATTACTTAAATAAAATGTACGTCAAAGCCAGGTTTTTGAGATCTTTATTGGGCCAATGTCAATTATTGTTTTTAGTCTCAACATAATTTGTGAAATGTGTAGTAAACACATAAAAAGGAAATTTAATAGTTCATGAAGAACTATTTTTATATTCAATATGAAAATATATCAAGATAAATTCATTTTGATATTATATCACGGATTTTCAAGCTAGATATTTAATGATGATTACAGTTATGAGTAGAAAATGGATTCAGTTGAATAAAGCCAACAAGGATTGTGGTTAAATTTAATATCTATTTACATTGTTAAAGCTTAACTAACCGTAGCTGTAACGACTGTACTGCACGTTAATCAAACACAGTTAGGTAGTTTAATTAATGCAACTGCCTCAATAAATAACACTGCAATTAAGTGGACCACATTGATGTGAATGCTAATTGGAACTATCACAGGCTGCATATAAGCACATTTATTTAAAGCAAACAAACAATTAAGTGATTTATAACTTTATAGCTCAATCTAGATAATATTGAATTTGTAGTTAATTTATATTATTCAAGATGTTGATTATTTGACTGCAGTTATCAGATATATGAAGTTCAGAATTGCCTCAAGCAAACAAAAGTTATCTAGTCGAGAATAGTATAGTTATCTAATAGAATAGTATAGTGCGATATATATGTACATACATACATACATCTACAACATTTCGCCTAACAAAGCTGTGCAGAATTTAATGTCCAACTTGTTGTAGAAGAGTCAGAAAGAGAGTCCTTAATTTCAAAGAAAGTAATGCCAATATACAATCTAACTAGAAGCAAGTGAACGTCGCACAGTAGGGCCTCTGCCGGCGTCGCGTGGCAAAAATCAGAAAAGTGATGAAAAGCGATTTTTAAAAAGTTGATCTCATATGATTGGAAATTGTCCAAAGGGACAGTATCCAAAAGATTTTTGAAATTCGACCAATTTTAAGGGTAGTTATGCCCCTTCAAAGTTGGGTAAACTTCCAAAGTTTTGCACAACAGCGCATTTTTGTAAAAAATGCTCAACTTGTGAATCGAGTTGCAAGACAAATACAGCACCAATTGCTTACATGTTGGTTGCGATTTAAAGATTAATTTATTTCTAATAATATACAAAAAAGATTTTGTTGTTACGATTTGTCATTAAAAAGCTAAGTTAAATTTAGTGAACCTCTCAATTTTGCACTATTTTTCATCTTTGATGGACTGCATCTTCTGAGTCCCGCCGAGTCCCAGGCAGCGATTTATACACACGTGTTAAGGAAGATGTCCTCTTTCATATTAATAAAACTTTGCCTGCCCCTACCCGCCCCTCCGAGTTTCTATGGCAAAAAACTACCAAAAAACAGGCAAAAAAACGCACGAAATGCGCAAAAAAGGGTGTTGTTGCGTGTCGCTGCATGCTGTAGGTAGAATTGCCGACGGCAAAACGGTTGGGAAAGGGTTTGGGTTTTTTTGTAAATTGGTCGTTACAATGTGCACTATTTATTTGTTTTGTCTACCAAATGCTGCATTTTGTAAGCAAATATTTTTTGGAATTTAAGAAAACAGGTACCTGATTAATCAATAATTATTCTGCAGAAACTTTAAGCTTATTAGATATTGCCCCGCCTTCTACGAATGACTAATTTAAGGAAAACTAAATAAAAAAAATAAAAAAATTAATAAAAAAAAATTTTTTTTTTTTAGTTTTTATTTATTTATTGAAACATACTCTCTGAAAATAATACAAATAATTTATTGAAACAAAAAAATTTGTTTTTTCATAGAAAAACCAGTCATTTTTGTCGAAGCTAACATTTGTCATGTTTGACCTATAACTGTGAAGCACCCAGTTATCGCACCACCCTGTATGTAGATTCATTTTAAAGCTTGAAGAATTCCCTGTCGAATGCCTTTTAAATTTTTCAAATATTTTACTTGGTTCAAAAGCTATGATTTTTGCAACGCAAAATGAGCAAAGGCCCCACTGTGCGTCGCACAAAACAAAGACAAAGTTCAAGTCGCACAAAACAAAGACAAAGTTCATATGGTATACATTTGATTTGGGCGCCTCTAATAACAACAAAATGTATACAAAAAACTTTAAATTTTAAATTAAATAAATCCTGTAAGCGGGTTTTAAATATCTAAAATCATAGCATCGCATACTCATAAAAGAAATGCCAAGAAAGCATACACGCACTCTCTTTTTCTGTCTTGGTCAGATAGCTTTGCGTTAAGCAATTCTTGCTATACTCTCTTAAGGAGACTTATTTCGCAAGTAGTACGATTGACGCTCGCACATTGTAACTTATTCGCAGATGGAAGTCTCAAAAGGGCAATGCGCAGCGACTTCAAATTCACTAATACATACTACAGGTCTGCAAGAATACATTCATTTCTTACAGCATATTACTGTACAGTACTGCACCCATTTAATTACTGTACAGTATTGTCTAGCGTGCAGAAAATTCGAGTACAACATTTCTACTGTTCTCAACTGGAGTGAGATCAGTAAAATGAAGTACACTTCGTGAGTGAGTACAATATTTGTCGCGTTTCTACACGTTGTACACCATATACAATTATGATAACAGCATTTCTGTCATGTCTAACAGCTGTGCAGGTGACTTTATTATTTTGCAAGGCGTAGACATGGCTGGTAATTCATACACACATTCACGCATCGCACGCTGTCGATGTTCTTAGCGAAAACAAATCTTGCAAAAGTGTTTATCTGCATTGAGCCCAACAAAAACGTCCCCGAACGAAAATCGTAGAAAATCCCAAAAAAAAAAAAAAACAGATCGTTGCTATCTGAGTACGAGCGAGTTGGTTGAGAACAGTTGTAATATCTTACTCGATGAGTTGAGTGAGTGTGTGTTATTTATGGACTTTGAGAAATGCTAAATGGTTTCTTGTGAGCTCTGGTTAAATTAAATTCATTTATTTCATTTTGAGCGTCTGTAACTTAATTTACTTAAATAATCTTTCTTTATTTTAGCATAACGCAGCTAAACATAAAAATCAATATTCACATTACATTTTGAGAGTAACCCATTGTATATGTAGTCATCTTCAGTGGATTATCTTGAATATTGGCTAAAGAAAAGTATTTCTCTTTGGAAACTATTTGGCAAGTAATTACGTGCAACAAAACTAAACTATGTAGCCAAAAGCTAATACAATTACAATCAACCGCATAGCTTACTTAAGATTATAGCACTTTGCAAAACGAATGGGGGGTTTAAGAGTGCATTTCAAAATCACAGAAGAATTGGCAAAGCTTTAGCTCGGTCTGCAACCCAGTCTAGATTTTGCACAGCGTGCAGTGCATCGTTGAATGTTATTTGTTCAAGCGGACATTCAATTTCCATTGGGTTGCTACAAATGAATTTTTTATTTAAATATATACACTATGTTGGTGGTTTAACCGCAGCTTAATGCTCCAAATGCCAAGCCATTCATAAGATTATGGCCAGACGTGTAGCAAAGTGGAAGTTTCGTTCCCTTCACTGAGGAAGGTCTGACTGGCCCCAGCATGTTGCGTATCCTAGTTGTAGCAACTTAACACATTTTTTTTTTTTATGTTGTTGTTTGGGGCGTAACACTTGAGTCAGACAACTTTCCGGCTTTGGCGAGGTGCTGGAAATCTGCAGAATGCCTGCATGCTCGACATTTGCCGGAACCCTGCCATAAAATGCTCATATGTGTGCGTGTGTGTGTTGACAGCATTTGTTGGCAACAATTTCATTACCGCGCATTTAAAGTTTTACCAACACTCATGCACTTCTAACAAATGAGACAGCAGGATATACACACATTCGTTTCGACATTTTCGCTACACCCACCGCCCCCCTGACCACCCCCATAGCAAAACATGCCCCTGTGCATATAGCCAGCCATGGATGGCACTGTGCTCGTTATAAATGGAAAACTTTTGCTACTTGCTCAAGTGGTTTTTGTCTTTTTTATTTGCTTTTCTCTATTTCCTTTTGTTTTGAGTTCAACTGCTGCTACTGCTGCTGCTTTTTATTCGCTTTTGATTTTGAAACTTTTGCTTGTTTATTTTACTTTTTAATGAGAGCAGACTAAGAGATCGCATGTCCATGAACACCGACAATCCAACTGTGGAAGAGCTCTGCGGCGTTCCACGTTCCAGTTGTATGCTTGTCGATTAGCCATATTTGAAATGGAACATCAAGTTCGAAAACTTTTGCAATGTATACGTCGAATCCAGTTATCCGCTTGACGCAACTTTTTGGGACATCAACTTTTACTGCACAATTTGTCAAGCCGTGTTTTAAAGTGTGTGTGCAACAGTTGCGCAGAGACTTCTCTGCTGTCAGTTTGCATCTAAACATGTCCGGCTCGATGAGCTCGATGGATATCAAATCTCTGCAAAAAATTGATTTGCGCAACGTTTTTGTGTCCTCTGTCCGACACAATTGCCTTTTCAAGTGGCCGGAATGACACAGAGTCGAGTGTTTTTAATTTGAACTTTTTGTGGCGCATTCGCATATCAATGACTGGACGAGGCATTCGAGCGTAAGTGGCAAACAGCCGCTGCCACAGACTGCCAGCACCGCAACCACAGACCGAACACCACATAGAAATTCGGCTATGGAGCGTATTTCTGGCAGCTAAACAACTTCTATTGGAAACTTGGCAAACAGTTCCACAATTTATTTTCCTGCATTGCAGTGATTTATAAATTTTGATTAAATTCTTTGGCCATCGTTTTGGCAAATGAAATGAACCCTTTAATGGCTTTATCATTGTTCAACTGGCATATCACATTATTATTACTATTTGGTTTACTTTCAATATTTGCAGCCCATTCGATGCAGTTAAAATATTTAATTGGGTTCTTTTGTGAATTAAATATGAAAAGCCAACGATATTTATTTTATTATATGTTAAAATAATAAATAAGAGTAACACAGAAAATAGAATATATTTCACAGAAATTTATTTATTATTATTTTTCTTTGTTTCATTGTTATTTCAATTATTTTTAGCAAGCTCGCACAGCGAAAGTACAAACATACATACATTCGTATATACTATATACATACATATGTATATCAGAGTTCAGATAGTCAAGGATTTAAAGAACATGTCGTATTTCTGCTGCTCTATAAAAGTTCTTTTGTGCTCTTGCTCATAGACAAATAGTTCGAGACTTATCGTGACATCTCTTAGAGCTGCAAAAATATTTTCAAGGCAAAGGCAATACGAATGCTATGACCCGCACGCTCCAAGCATATCATAAATTCTTTTGCTCTTATTGAACTTAAGACATACGTTTAATTGCCACACACAAGCAAGTGCTCAACAGGGAATCAAAAATATTTAGCTTAGATATCTGTGCTGCCAAGTGAAGTCAGAAGTATAAAATAATTCTTAGAGATGAGAGTTCTTTATAATATGTACATATAAGAAGATTAATGCTATTCCGATATGATGCTTAAAGTAGATTGCAGTAGAGCTTGGCTCATACAAACGTCAGTGGGAAACCAAGGCAATCTATTGCCTTGGTAAGTAAATAAGTATTTTAAAGAAAAGTCTCTTTAGCTCACTCATCGGAGTGCAGCATAGATTGATAATAATTAATGAGAAAGTGCCAGTCCATCAAGTGGCAAGGCTTTTCGAAATATTTTAATTAAATTTGTATACTTCCATGACATTCGGTTTCAGCCCAACGTTTAACAATTTGGCTGAGATAGTCATTATTTAAAATAACATAAATTGCAAGTTTCAGAAAAAAATTAATAAAGCTATATATATTAAAATATAATAAAACTATATGTAATAATATATATATCAACTTACTCACATATATAGTATATGCCTAAACTTTAAACTTATGATTGCAATGTTTCAAATATTTTAATTAAATATTTTTCCCATACTTCAACTATCTGTTTCCCAACCTCTCCTGCAGCCCCTTAAGAGATCAAAGCCGTCGCTATGCAATAATTAATTTCTTAAAGCTAAATAAACAAGTTGAAGCAGCTATTTCTCATTGGAGGGGAAAAACAACTGCCATAATCTTGCAGCCGAAGGATATGCACACACACACACACACACACACACACACACAAGCAAATATATATTCGGATGTGTGTGCAAGGCAAATATGCAGTTCGCGCGTATTCTCATCCTTTGGCCGTTGGCATGGCATTTGCTGCTGCTGCTGCTGCTGTTGCAAATGGAAACGTTAGACTTTCAGGCAAATTTGCACGAGCATTAAAGGGGCAGCCGACCCGCACCGACAATCAATATACACAATATATATACGTATATATATATGTGTCTGTATGTATATATGAACGAGCCGTGGCTTAAATGCTGCGAATGTGAAAAGGTGAATAAACTGTTGGCATTTGAGCAAATAATCGAACTCTTTGACATTTCTGGAGCTGTGGACTAGGCGAAATGCCATTAGTTTTCAGTTCGCACTCGGAGCTCAGTTATGTCATTAGGCTAATTGATGGTAAGCAAAAACGTGCCGCCTTTACTTAGCATCCCCCAAAAGTATGCTATGGCTGGCGTGGCTGCCACTCTGAGCCGATTATCAGCGCTGAGACAGGCGCACTCACTTTAACTTGCCACAAAACTCGATGGGTGCTTCAATCTTTTATATATTATAGTCTTGCAGAAAGAGTATTTGAACATGGCATGCAAAAATAGTGATATGCTTCGTTACATAGAGATTTTTGTTTACAAAAATTTATATTATTTGCTTTTGTAGTTTCCGAAATCTCAGGGTACAAAAAGTAGTTCGAAGTACTGTACTATATGCATAGATATTGTGGTATGAACGTTGAAAAAAGAGTTTGTGAAAAGAATGTTTTTCTTTTTCATGATAAAGTGATGGAAATATAAAAATTTGGTTTGGTCATTTAGTTTTGTTCACGTTTTATCTAAAAGTATAATCTTGCTTTAACTGTAACAAGGAATCAGTTTAAAAATCAGTTTTATTTTTTAATAGGAAGTTTATCTGTATGAGCTATCACTAAATTCAGTAAAAGCCTCTTACGACCCATGTCTAAATATATTACTATAAATATTATTATTATTATTGTTATTAAATTATCAAAATATATTATTACAAAAGTAAAGAACTTAAAAAACTATAAATATAAATGAATAATTAGCCAGTAGAGGCTTTTCCATAACAACACATTTAAGCTCTGCACCTATTAGGGTATTCAGTGTTCGGTGACAAGTAATCCGCTTACTGTTTTTTTGCTGCACAAATTGCCAATGTCGCAAATCTGCTTGTCGGCAACTTATCAGCGTAGAATTTAAGAAGGGATCGAAAGTGAAAGAGGGAGATGAATAGTGAGTGGCGAATGGCGAATGGCGAATGGTGAATGAAAAAACAGGACTAATTAATTTAAAGCGCTCGCGCAATCAGCTTTTTGCGCTAGTCATTCTGTCACGTTGCCAGCCAGCAGCGCGGCAGTCACTCATTCAGCCTGACAGTAAGCAGAAGAGGCACTCGCGTTAAAGTATGTTATATTTTGTTAGGTATCTTATGGGATGCTGTTCAGGCATTGCCCTTGTCAGTGCAGCTGAAATGCGACATTTATTAATGTGAACGCACTAGCAGCAGCAGCAACACTGACGACAACAACTATAACAACACCAATTGTCAGCATTATGGGTTGTGGGCGTGGCGCTGGCAACGCAAGCGGAATTAAATACGCATTTGCGCTGTCAGTTTCACTTGGCACTCGGCAATCAGCACAGGAGCAGAGTCGAAGCGCTACAAAGAGACTTAACGTATATAGCCCCAGCCCAAGGTTTAGCGTTAAGCGTGCCATAAAACTTTGCTGGGAGGAGTTACGACTGCAGCCAAAGGACCAAAAAGATGTTAAAAGTGCGAAGGTGCTCGAGGCATATTATGAAAATGACATTAAAGTGACGACAGCAGCAGAGCGACTCAAGCCAGTTATTAAAGCTTATGGCGGCAGTTTATGGGCTTTGACGCTGGCATGTGGCAGGGTTAAATATGGATTTATTTCGCACTGAAGAACGCCCATCGCACATTTCAAGCAGTCGGACAGACAGACGGACGGACGAACGGACGAACGGGCAGATAGTGGATACTCGAGCTGCTCTGGGCACTGAGATGAATCCAATTTCAGTCAAAGGTAGCCAAATGCACTTTCAGTAGCTATTTGATGCGATTGACTTCAGCATTGAAGCCCGTCGAGTGTGGCAAATATATTTGCTTGGTTCACGCTGTGAATACAATGGCAAGGTTAAAGGATATGAAAGCTATTTATAGCATGTATTTTCATACTTTAAGTTTGAATTTAAATACTATAAAGAACTTTGAGAAGAGGGGAGTAAACAAGTCATAAAAGCTAACTTTAAAAATATATGCATATATCATATCATATCTCAATTTGAAATTGATTAAAGTTTGCTTTATCTGTCTATTTCACATATCCACACTCAAAGTTTTCTCGATTAGAAAAGCAAACTCGTGAATCGCATCACCATTGCCTGCATGTGGCAGCTTTTTCTCGCGCAATCATAACCACATCTGAGCATAAATAATAAAACAAAGAATTATTTATATTGTGTTGCTGTAACCACAAGAGCAACACAAAAGAATACGCACACTGTTAAAGCCGACCAGCAGCAGAAGTGGCCACAGCAGCATCGCCCAAAAGTCTGCAATTCTTAAACTGTTATACGGGCAGCATTAACCAACACACGGCGCATGACCAAAGAGGCATGTAAAAAGAGAGAGCGAGAGCGAGAGGGTGAGAGCATGCTGTTCTACTATGCCGCTTGCAGGAACACACAATGTTTAAAAAAATAAGAAGAAGCAGAAAAGCGAAAATAGAAAAGTGAAGGAAAACAACAGCAACAGCAACAGCAACAACAACAACAACAACAACAACAACAACAATGACAACAACGACAGCAACAGCGGCGTACTTAAGGCCAAAACGTAACAACGGTCTGACCTTCACCATTAGCGCACTTTTTTATACCCTACACACAGTGAAAATAAGAAAAAGGGAATCATGATAATGCTTATGCTTAAATATATATACTATATGTTAGAGATACATAAACATAATCACCAGCAATACAAGGGTCTTGAAAGCCATAATGAAATTGGGAATTAATCTGTCTGCCTGTCAGGGAGTATACGAGCTTTTACATCCTTGTCATGCTAATATTTTCATATACAGGATATTATATAGTCGTGTCTCGCTACTTTGCTCATCTTGTTCTATATGACTTTTGCTAACAGCATAACAGCAATGTACTAAAAAAAAAAGTAGTATCAGGCACTTTGTATGCGTATCTTTGCGGGTGTGGGCACATCATCTTACAAGACCGTCTTAAATGCTTTCCGCTTAAAGGAGCAACGGTAGAAGTTGATGGGAAGTGTGCCTACCAGTACATAGTATATGTATATATGTGTGTGTGTGCGTGTGTGTGGGTGTGTACATGTTGCTAATAGCCTCACATTCACAAGGCTGAGCTCAAATTGTGTGTTTGTACATTCAGTTCATGTCGCTGAAGATCAACTTCTTATATTATATTCACACTTTTTCCAATTTCATATATGAGCCTGTGAATAGAAACGACTACAAATTACAAAATAAATAACAATGCGATGAAAAAATTACTACAAGCTAGTTGAATATTTAATGCTTACATTCTAAAGTCTAAAATATGAACCACTTGAAATAAAGCCAACTTCACAATGCAGCCGTAGATATCTTCATTATTTCATTAATTTGCTGGATAAAAAATGATCATTTCGAGTAAAAATATATTTATTCCAAGTTTTTGAGTAATTTCATATACACTTAAAAATAAATAAAAGAAGTTTTGAATGGAAGTGTGTGAAGGCTTTTAAGTCCAATTTATTTTACTTTGTATACCAAAAGAAAAATATTTGATAAGTATAAAATTCAAGTGGATGGTTTAGAGAAAATTCTGCTATTTTCTGTTTTTTGTTTTAGAAGTTTTATAAAGTATCAAAAAGAACCTTGGCTATAACTTCAATAAATAAATGTAGAATTAAAACTCCAATACGTCTTAGCCTTGTGACCATGAAAATAAGCAGATATAATCTATCTATGTTAGGAAACTAAGCAAATATTCGTTGTTAATTACGATAGCTAAGTTCTGATGAAATATGACCATAAAACAATACGTATATACATATGTATGCATGCATAGTCAGGTATTAACAGTCAACCTGTTTTCCATTTGCTCGATAAGCATTAACAAAATGTTGACTGGTTTGGCTCATTGGTTCGTTTTGGCATTGGTGAAATATGTTTGACATGATTGATGATACAATTGATTGAAATGTGATAAATTGTTGTCTGCTGCGGGAGACAGCCACAGCAGCAGCACCACCAACCAACCAACCAACCACCCAACACCCCCACCACCACAACCATCCACAACAATAACAATAGCAGTAAATTCCAAAAAATATGGGGCGAAAACTGCATGGCAAGCGCTGAAGCAGAATCTCTTTCCATTCTCGCATATGAATAACTACTAAAAGGAAAACTCTTTACAGCTGTCGCATGGTTTTATATACTGATTGTGCGAGCATATTGATTTAAAATGTTGTCTGAAAATAATCTGCATTTTGATGCAACTGACATGCAAAGAAGAAGATTTGAGTTTCAAACATAGTTGCAAACTGATTGCGCGATGTTGAATGCATTCTTTATTCCATTTATGCAATATGCATAAAAAATTATGAAATGAGTATTGGGCAGTCGGTCATGCTCGATTGCACAGTTCTGACTTGCTTTAGTAGGTGATTGACGCAACTGCCCGAAAGAAAATGTTATTTTTTTTTTCCGCTCGCTAAGCTGATTTTCCCCAGGAGCCACATTCAGTCGCTGGCAAAGGAACTCTGCTTGTTTTTACATGTGGTCGAGAGCTGAAAGTTTTCCTAAATGTGGCAGCAGCGCATGGAAATCTCGTAAGTAGCAGTATATTTGGCTTACATTCGCTTTTCTTTCAGCCAGCCAGCTTCCTTTGTATGCTAATGCACAAAGTGGGTTGCGAAGCATTTAATCAACTTTATGTGGAATGAATAAATCTTGACGCAAAATAAAAAAGAAAATAAGCAAAAAATTGCCACCAGCACGGCACCCAAATGCCATTAGATTTATTAAAAATCCATCTGAGGGATTAGACTTAATGTTGACAATAGCCTCCGATGGGGGGCCAAAAGGTGATGCACTAAACGAAATTATATACAAAGTGGCTTTCACATGTTGAGCTTGATGTGCCTTCAGCAATATAGAAAAGCGACTCACGTCACAGGTAAAGAAAGCCATAAAACGAAATAATATTTCAGCAAGTTCATGTTCTGCCATTCATATTGATTATATGCCAATTTCGACGTTATTTATACATTTATTCACATATATGTACATACATATATCACCTGTCATTTGCCAAATAAATAACTATTAACAAAGCAACTCAACAGTTTATAATAAACTTTTTGCTCCGCCAAACAACTTAAGGTTCGAATCCAGAATCAATTGCTGTTTATGCCACAATATTGTGATAGTTATTTACTTTACATACATCGAGTGTGCGTATGTGTGTGTGTGTGTGTGACTGTAGCTGTGTGTACTTCTTTAGTTCGCACACGCCCCTCTGATTTATGGAGCACCGTTTTTTATAGCTTGTCAAAATAAAAACTTTTTCGGCGCTGCTCACAAAGACCAAAAACTTTTATTTAGTTTGCCACAATGTATTTTTTTTTGTTTTTTTTTTTTTTTTTTGTGATATTTATTCGATGCTCTTACACGAGCAGCGTGATACAATCTTAAATGAAATGCTAAGCCATTAAAATCCACATCGTGAATACTTGCTATATACTTAAGATTTAGTTGAAATGTGTGAAATATGCGGAACATATATTTATGTAAATAAATACATACATAAATATAAAAATATATAAATAATCAAATATTTAATATATATATATATAAAGTTTCATAAACAGGAGCAGCACCGAAGTTGATTTAGCTATAATCTACTCTCTGTATGCCGATATGTAAGATGGATCGTAGGTCTTGAGAACTGTAAGAGACTTCAACATATCCATGTAAAAGTATCTATAACGAACTGCAATTATAATATTAAAGAAATACATATTCAAGAAATTTCATAAATAATCTTAGTTTCTTTAGCATATCTCATAAACTTTTGAGTATTCAGTTGCTCATAGAACATTAACAAATTACTTATCCCATGGAATGCCATAGCATCAACTTATTGTTAATCCTTTTAGTGAATTGTATTCATTGAATAGAATAATAGCAACAGTTGCAGTTGTTGTCAGGGTATTTGTTAGTCGTTCACTTTTGCCTAGATCTCTCCTACTTGATTCGCATTGCTGCTGACAGTTTAATTTATTTTAAATACGCTCAAATTAATAAAGCTTTTGTTCCGCTTATTCTTAGATTTAAAGTTTTTAAATACAATTATTGTTACCGTTAGTCAACTAAGCGAACAATGTTGTTTATTCTCCAAGTTTGTAAAAGGTTTTGGTTTTTTTTATTTATTTTTTTTTTTTTTTTTGCTCTTAGTGTGTCTAACTTTAGTATTCCGTTCGCTTGCCTTAATTAAAAGCCATCAACTGGCACTTGAAGAACTTACAGACGACATAAATAATAAAAGAAATGGTTAGCTCTACACATACAACACGGGCGGAGCACACTCGCACCTACTATAATACTCACACACACACACACACTCACACATCCGCACACACACAGCTCGAGTGGCACAGCTTCAGTTGACTGGGCTGCTGACGGAAGTCTATCCATGACTGACAATTTTTACGTTTGCAACAGAAGAATTGTAGCTTTGGCTACATTATTTTCCCTCTTTTTTTGTAGTCATCGTCACATGTGCACAAATGTTTATGTGCATGAAAAGTATTTGTAGCAAGCTCTGTTCCATCTGCTTTGCTGGCATTGACAGTGCTCGCCGTCGTCAGGTTTGCCTCCCGCGCAGCTGCGTCCAACTTCTCGTTTAGTTAGTCAGCATAATGAATTACACCGGCAGACGCGTGCCTGGGCTCTTCCTGACAATCCTTTTTGCCTTCATCAAGCTGCAGTCGACAGTCAACGAAAATAACGCTTGCCACGAGCTAAAACTCCTGGCTCGATTTGTTGCCAGCCACAGTTTTACAATTGACGGTTTCCCTATGCGAGCCCAGCGGGGGAGGAGACATTTAGAGGTCTAAGGATGCCACCGTAAAACGCTCGACTTGTTTTACGCATTATTTACTTAGTTGGGATGCTGCCACGCATTACGAGGCTGACACTGTGTGTGTGTGTGTCCGTGGCAGGGGCGTGGCAAATGAACTAGTATTACAGCAAGTTGTGGCAAGTAGCAAAATGTTAGGCTACAATTAATTTGAAAGTCTCTGCACGGCAGATGAAATTGGGTCTTTGTTTATGTGAATGGTTGTGTGTCTGCGTGTGTGTGTGTGTGTGTGTGTGTGCGTTTGAATGCTTTTGTTTATACCACATTCTGTGGTTGCCCCATTCCTATTGTGAATAAATTCACAGAAAATTGAACATTTATGCTGGTAATTTGTAAGCAGAACTGAGGAAAATTCTTCCTAATTGAAAAATGTATAAATTTTTCATGAATTTGCGAGAAAATAATTGAATTTGCAAAAATTGTAAAATTTCCAATTCCAGAAATTCTCAATTCCGAAATATTCCCCGAGAGCCAAAATATTATATCAAAGCAATTTCAACTATTAAAATGTTACCAAATGAAGAGCTTCTCATCTATTAAATAAAGCAACCATTATTTAATTAAACATGACGCATGGCTAATAAAATATTAGTCTTTGAAATGAAATGCTTTACGCATTTCAAGCAAATGTAGCTAACTTAATTTATGTTTAAGCCTAAAGTAAACGCACGCTACTTACTTGCTTCTTATGGCTTAGAGTCAATTGGTGGCTCTTAGGTTGTGGTCACAGCTAATATGAGATAAGTAGAAGAAGATGCTATCTAATGCCAAACGACACACATATTATGCAACATTTATCCAAGATTGTATTAAATATTTAACACACAACACGATAAAACACTTTTGGCTCATTAAGCTAACACACACACACGTTCACGCACACGCACACGCATACGCATTCGCACACGAGCGAAACGAACCACAGAGGTTGCTCAGTGAGTGGGAACGAGACGGGGCTAGGCAGCCGCTAATGAAACCAAACGTAAATGTTGTTCAGGCCCAAAAATATGTGTGCCTGATTAATGCGAATGCTGAGCTTTCTTGCACACTGTTTACGCGCTTCTTGAGGGACATTCACGTCGGCACTTGTATCGGGCAGCACTGGCAGGAGCTGTCAGTGTGTGAACGAGAGCACTGGCAAAGGGAGACTGAAGCCGAAGTAAGTATGCAGCAGCAGCAGCAGCAGCAGTGCCAAGGCGGGCGTATAACAGTATAACACTTATATGCTGCTTGTGGAGAGCGTATTGCATGCTCTTTGGAGGCTGTAACACTAAAGGGACGCGACTACACCTGCCTTTGTGGAAGAGTGAGGAGAGAGAGAGAGAGAGAGAGAGAAAGTGAGAGAGTGAGAGAGTGTGAGAGAAATTAGGATTTTGGTCATAACACGCACAATGACCTTAACATGAATTCGCTTTGACGGCAGCTATTTAACACTTTTGGCATATGTGGCCAAAACCAAATCACTTCAAGCAAATTACAAATGCTCACAATCTATTTTTATTGAAGGCATTTCGACGGTATGTAATAGTAAATTGGGTGGGCCGAGCTGGATCTCCATTTGGCACAAATTATGATTACGATTATGAATATCTACTGTTTACTATGGGCGTTGGGTTACATAAACACGCCATTAAATTTAAGTGCCCTGCTTCAGATTACAAATTCCAGATTTCTAGATTCAGATACTAAATGCAGGACTCTTGATTCTCTAGAGCATGGAATTTCGTGGCGCTTTTGTTGTCCGAATTCAATTGAAGCTGCTATTCAAATGTCAAACAAATTTCGCAATGCCACTCAGCGAAGACAACAAAGTTGATGCCTCGAATCGTTGTGCGTCTGCACGGCCGATAGCCAATATCTAAATGGCATAAGAAAGGAATACCAGACAAGTTTTGTGCGAAACGTAATTGAATTTTTATTGACATTGCAGCCGACTTGCCGAGTTGGGAGCGGCCCAAATGGGGCGTGTGCAAAAGAAACGCCAGCAAAATGACGCATGCGACAGCTGAGCACAAAAACAAGAAGGTTCAAGATGAAATTGGACCATGGCTCACTAAACATTTGAAAGGCAGTATAAAATTCTATTATAAATGACTTGCTAATAAATTCAAGAGTTAATTTTGTTTTTCACTTGCGGCTTTGTGGCATTGATTAACTCGATAGATTATGTTACTATAGGAAGACATATTCCTGAAAATATATACTGAGACTTATCATACAGCTGTTTTTACTATTCAAGCATACCAGTTTTTGTTCATTTTTCTCATTATAAATTGTCTATAATTTATGCAAATTATTCAAATTATTTATATGCTAGGCACATTGCAAAAGGGAGTAAGTCATTGAGGGCAATAAGAACAGAGAACTGTGCAACTCGACAACTTTAACTTTAAGAAATTGTATAATGAAAATCCTCTGGTTATATTACAATAGAATACTTTTTGTTTATACCCTGAACCGTTGAAAATAGGAAATGAATTTATATTGGGTAATGGAAAATATGTGTTTAGGCACAAAAGTGTATTCTCTTCATCAAGAGCAAGAGCTGTCTAGGCTTAGCTCTTTCAGATTTCGCATAGTTCGGATATGGGACATATCTGCTACATTATCAAAAATCTCATATTATCTCATATTCAAGTTGAATATGTTTCTGATTTGTATTCTGTGTATAAAATACATCAGCGCTTTGCAGAGTTCAGGATATCTTCTACTCGGACTATATCGACTGGAGCAGTAGTATTCATTGATATGTAGTATGGGAGAGTGTTATTTTGTATGCTTTCTGTATACTTACTGGAAAGCCAGCTTATCAGTTTTATATAGTTCCTTTCAGTCATCGACGATTGCAGCTCAGTTCGTTTGCCATATCTATTTGGATTACCTAAAAAAAAAAATGCACTTTGTATGTGATATCAATGAATGCATTTTGACTTCATTTATTCTGCGTGGCTTTTCATGGTCCTGACGTCAATTAGCCGGACTGGACTGCTCAGTGCGCCAGACAATGTGCCACTAACTGCATTTAATGTGGCTCGCTATGCTAATTGTATGAAAGTTTCCCCGATAGCCGCACGCTCGGCTGGCAACTGTTTATCTCGCTGTGCGCTTGTTGCATGCGCGTCCATTTAATTATTTTATATGGCACATTAAAATAAACAAGGCAAGTGCATAAAGAAAACAAAGCTTGAGCGCAGTCTCTGCCAAGTGCCCGGAGCTGAATAGATACGTGCCGGCCAGGGCCACACATGGCTGCGACTAGCTGCGTGCAGCATTACTGTTATTATTATAGTGATATTTATAGTGATATTATTTTTATTGCTGTGCCGCATGTTGCGCAACTCCTAAGCAATTACTTAAAGCAGCTACTCGCCGTCCCAGCTCGCCTAGGCTCCACATTTGCATGCAGCTGGACTTGGCCTTTCTGCCAGCTGATGCCTGCTGTGGCCGTGCGTAAATCAGAGCCACGGACAGAGGCAGCACTCATACGCCGCGTGTGACCAAACCTTGTTTACGCACCTGACTCGCAGCCAGTCATTAATTACTTGTAATGAACAATTTCAGTTAATTAACAATTTATTCAATCACAATACTATTTGATTTTCTTCGAATGTTTCTCGATGGCCAGAAGTATGAGGCAGATCAACTCCGAATAATTACCAGCTCTAGCTTGGAACGCATTGCTCAAGGGAGGTACCGGTCGAAGGTCTAAATCTGGTCTCTTTCGCAAAAAAGGCCACTTGAACAATGTGCTCTTAACGCCGTTCATTATATACACTTGCTCCAGTTTTCTGCGTATGGCCTGCACTACAAACAACTTCTCTTGGCAACTATAGCCAGCAACGCTGCCTTCGATTTTCAGCACATCGTCGACGTTCTTATAGGGTGACGGTTCATAGATTTTGTGATTCGCCGATAGAATTCTCTCCAGACCCTGCAGACGTCGCACCATCAAGTCCAACTTCCACAGAGTGTACTGAAAGAAAGCCATCTGATTGCCAGCCTGCGCTAAGCACTCCACAACCAAGGTGAGATTCGCGTCCTCCTTATTCATACTATCAATACACTCTTTAATTATTGTAGCTCTTAGCAGTGCTGACATATCAGCAAATAACTCTCCAGTGCACGAATTCACTGTCAGGAATAGAAAAACTAACACCAGAAACTGCATCTTCAACTCTGAAAAGTGCAACGCGAACTGATTCAATATTTTATTTTCTACGCAAACGTCGAGTGTGTTATGTGTGCCTAATTGAAATAGTTCTGCTCAAATTTTATAGACTTTCTAATTTACCTTTTATTTACTAAATGAATTAACAAATAATGACTAACCGTATATAGTTTAAATTCCGTGTAAGCTTTAAGTTTTATGAAATGAATTAGTATATTTTAGGTTAAATGAAGTAATACAATTTTTTAATTAATATTATATTTAGTTAATCGTAGCCATAATACGTTTAAATATTTTAAAGCTATTGCTTTTTTGGAGATGAAAATTTATTGAGAGCTTTACTTCTTGCCTAACAAAATATTGGTGAAGGCTAAGTTTGGCTTGTTAAATATTATTCGGACTTTTCACAAGAAACATTAAATATTCAGCAATTGTTTGTAAAATTAAAACAAGACAATGTGAGCAGCGAGAATTATGCAAAATCTATTGCAAACAAGTAAGAAGGCTCTAGTCGAGACGGCTCGACTACGAGATACCCTGAACCCTGCAAAAAAACTGATACTCTTCTTCTTTACGCACTTAGAGGTAGGTTAAGAGTATCTAAATCTATCTATGTGCCAAATTGCAAGTCTCTAATATTTGAAATGCGTTTTTTTCAAATTGGAGGCGGACGGGGCGTGGCATCCAAAATCTGAAAACTACAAAATCTGTGTATCCATAATATCTATCTAAATATATAAAGTTAAAGTCTCTAGGTGAAACGGTGTAGTAGTTATACACAAAAAACCTAAAAAATGGAAACGAATTTTCGATTTTTTATCGATAATTTGGAAATGGGACGAGTTATCGAAAAAAACAAAATAAACTCGTATTGCGTAGGTAACATACGAGTGTTCATGTGAAATTTCACCTCTCTAGCTTTTGTAGTTTCCGAAATCTCGACGTTCATACAGACGGACAGACGGACAGACGGACGGACGGACGGACGGACAGACGGACAGACGGACAGGGCTAGATCAACTTATTTTTCGATGCTGATCAAGAATATATATACTTTATGGGGTCTGCGACGTCTCCTTCTGCCTGTTACATACATTTACACAAAACCATTATACCCTGAATTCCCATTTTCAATGGGTTCAGGGTATAAAAAAGCCATAAGCAAATATACAACATAAAGTAAAGTTAATCTAAACAGCTGAAGCTTTAAAGATATGAAAGGAATATGAAAGTGAATTTAGGTATGCGAAAGCTCTGTAAGCAATCACAAACCAATAAAAAGTATATCAAAAGCTTTTGTTCTATATATGTATATATTATATGATACAATACATGTTTAATTATCAATAAATATAGCAATAAAATGTATTTTAAGGATGCGCCCTTTGAGTTCATTAGCATCAAGGACCGGATCACTTTAAATTCATCTATCGTCAATTTCAAGTCAAATTCAAAATATATATCAAGATTATTTTACATTGCCTGATGTAATTTTTATACAATTTAGAGTAAATGTACATTCCACGAAATGTTCTCAAGGATAAAGAGCAAACTTGGCCCCATTTCTCGCTGGCTGGAGCTTATTGAAACGATTCAGCTAACATGTTTATCTTCTTAAATGAATATTTTGTATTTGTTATTTTACAAACAAGCAGGTGTGTGAGTTCATTAGTTGATTTTCCAATTAGAGTCGCATCGAGACCAAAATTCTCGCCTAAAGCTTTTCCTCGAAATTCCTTCAATTTGCGTTGTTATGCCAACTTGAATGCTTGAAGCTGTTTTGCGTCTTTTCCCTATTTTTTCTGCTGCTGTCCTGTTAAATCTAAGTGCTTATCTAGCACTTAGGCTTCTGTGGCGGAAGTTGATGCCCTTATAAATTATGACAGGCTACAAAAAAACCGAGCATACGCTTAGCAGCAAATGGAGTGGAGTGAAGTCTCGCACTGACTGACTGTATAACAGTTTAATAAGCCTGCCCCGAGCAAGGCTGCCAACTACAACAAAATTTATATATGTATATAAAAGTATTTGTGTATTATAATAGATATAAGGAAAATGTCCAGCTTACGTTTTAAAAGTATGTCCAGTCGAGCCGTTGCTTGCCAGAATCTCTGCATGCTTTCGACTTGGCTGCCTACGAGTTGCCCTGGGACCCACTTTTTCTCATTTGGCGGGCTAAATTTATTGTTTGCGGAAGCTGTCTTTTATAGCAACGCCCAATGCCATGCCTGGCAGGCTACAGCAACCACCAACCGCCCACCCAGTGCTCACTCACCTACCGCATTAGCCAGGATTTCGTTGACCTTTGCCTGCAAATAATTTCAACTCATTGAGTTTAATGTGCCGCCAGCTGTTTCTTATTGCTCCAAAGTGGGCGTGGCTGCCGTTTCCCTAGCTATTTTTCGCACATTTGTATATATCGCATTATGCTTAGTTATCTAAGCACGTGCTGCGACCAATAGTCATTTGATTTATAGCACACTCTACTATATAGTAAATAGTCCCCTTCTGAGCTTATGCATGTTATGTTGTTGTGCTGAAGCAATGCGTATAAGTAGATATTTATATAAATGTTTCATGTACTTTTGCATATCATATTGACTGTAACATTTGCAATATAATCAATAGAATAGAAATCATTAAGTTCAATTTATAAATAACTAAATATATTAATATTTTATAATTAATACATTTGATAGTACTAGTATGTATTTCTGTAAGGATATTTCATTGTCGGCGTAGCAATAATAGATATTTTTGGTTTGTTTCATTTTTTTGGGATCGTGTTACCATTTTTGTCGTTCCACTTGCAAATTGCGTGTTTGATGTGGGTTGTAGTTTGTTAGTCAACAACATTCCTTCAGTCCCTACTCAGTTTGTTTGCCCATGGAAATAATGCGCTTAAAAATGTGATATTCGTACATTAAACGTGTAATAAATTTTATGAAAGTTAAGCTTGTGCTCTAGATATAAATATTATATATTTTATTTATTTTAATGGAGGAGAGAATACTCTAGAGTTTCTCCAACAAGATTATCAAATATTAATAGTAGGAATAGAAAATTGTATAAGTTTTTAACATAATAAATTTAAAAGATAAGTTAATACTTAAAAAAATAAAACAAAAATTAATTATTATTGAAATAAGTAAATAAAGAAACAAGTAAAGAGCTTACTAATTGGCATGCTGTTTATTTTAATGCTCTTAGCTTAACAGTAGTTGATTGAGTGAAGATAAAGATAAATAAGTTGTAAAATCTAAATGAAAAAGATTAATTTAATTGTGGCCATTATCAAAGCCAACTGCAACAGTTCCATGCAAAGACTAACACACATGCACGTCTAAATAGTACAAGGTTTTTGCTTTCATTCGAATTTGATAATTGACACGGATAATTGAAGGTAAGTAGCAAACTAATTGCTTGTGGGGAATATCAAATGGAAATTGTCGCTTGCCTGAGCATTTTCATTTGCATTTGCATTTGTATTTGCATTTAAAGTTCGCTTTGAATTGCAACAAAAAGCTGAGATACAGCAATTCAAGCAATAAAAGAAACAAGAGCAATGCAAGTTGAAAAACAGGAAGAGATTATCAAATGAATGTCATTTAGTTAGCAAGAAATGAGCCAGCAATAAATCGTTTAAATTTAAAACAACACTGAACACTGAATGCAAATGGAAACACACCAAGAGACAAGCAGCGAGAGAGAGAGAGAGAGAGAGAGTTTTGGAAACAAGCCAAGCGTTTCGGGTTCAATCTCCATTTTGTGTGTGCTGCTCATTATTATGCTCAACACATTCCTGGTAAGATCTCTGCCATACGATGACGTAGTCAACGCCCGCGACCTTCACTCACGTCGCGTCGTTCCCATTTCGCCAACAGCCGGAGGGCCCAAAAAAGTATACTAAGCGTTTTGTCTGCCTCTTATTCATGCTGCTGCAGTCCTGGGCTAGTCACTTAACCAGTCGTGCATCAGGTAGCTTCCTATTCATGCAGACACTCACTCATCCAGTCAGTCAGTCAGTCAGTCAGTTAGTTTGTCAGTTTGTCAGCCGAACAACAACGCAAGCATGCTCTGAATAACTAAGTAGCTCTCTAGGCACTTCCCGTGGGTTGCCAATCATACAGAACACAAACTCCTTTGGCTTGCCTCCTTTTCAAGTCTGCGTCAAGCCACGTTTGCCATTATATATGTATTTGTATTTGCGTTTTCATTTAACACTGATTTTATTTTAATGAGAATTGCATAGCGCAGCCTTATTGGCTTTTATGCTTAGGCAGCATAAGTTTGTTCAGCCAACAAAATTTTATTCATTTTCTTACTTTATATTAAAGTTAACTTAAAAGAAAGAACGTAATGTAAGCAAATTAATTTAAAAAATTCTATTTTGCAGCATTATGCGCTTTATCCACTAAATCTCTATTGTCGTCCATAACAGCTATTGGTTTTGTTGCAATTGAGCAATTTAGTATTAAGCTAAATATCAAATTAATAACAAAATATTATTTTCGTATGCTATTTTTGCAAATACTTCAATCAGGTTTCACCTGTGGCTGCATTTTTTCACTTTTCTCTTTCTTGACCGTACTTTTTACGTGCATAGAATAAGAAATTCATTCGCTGTTGAAAATTCAAATTGGTCGATGAAAAGCGCTCAAAATGAATTAAAAATCGAAATATAGTTCTCTCGTTCCCCGGCTCAAAAGCAGAAGGGATGTTTGACAATCTTTGCTGTGGCCTTGATTTATAATTGATTTTGCAAAATTTCACTCATCCATTTTCGAGCTTCCATAAATAGACTATGACGAGACGAAGAACTAATTTGGCAGTTTAATAAAGACGTATAAGAGTGTACTTTGAAAAGTTGTCTATTTTTTATTGGGAAATCTGATTTCTACATAAGTTAAAAAATATATAAACCCATTCATTAATCTTAATTTGTTTGTTACCAATAAATCTGCTTTCAAAATAAGTATGTGAATTCCTTTTATTAGAATTTACCTATTGAAAATTAGACTTATTTTGTTACCAATTTTAATTATCAATAAACGAGTTGTACAATATGTGAATTCATTCTATAGAAAATCTTTAAAATAGCTTCTCACGTGTACTAATTAATGTAAATTAAATGAACCTGCTCACGGTTGATAAGTAGTTGCCGCTTTCCATAAGCTGAGCTTAGTTCAGGAAACCTCAGTGTGCTCATTTTGCAGATGTTAACTAATAATTACTGCTGGTTGCGAATCCGCATCTGGAACGGGAAAGCGACAACTGGCAATTCAGTCAAGGCCTTTGCACATACAAATTGAGTTGCATAATTTGTGTCGAGGCACGTTAGACGGGGCTTATTCAAATGCGAATTGAATGCACACTGCACAATGCTAGCTAACAGACGTCAGGCACAGACATGTGATCCCATTGTCCGGCAGTCGACTAGGAAAACGGGTGCAACGGAGGCCCAAGGACGTACAGCATGGTAGATTGAAGTAGGATTCTTGGACAATAATATCTCTATAAACACTTTATTCTAATTTAATTTAAGCTGCGATACTGAATTTGACTTGGCTTTAAAACTCGCATCCTGTTTGCTTTAGTTCATCTGGGCTGGTTCTTTATTTGTTTAGGAGGGATGAAACTCCTTGTATAAGAGCTTGACATAGGAGTTTCTAAAAGTTATTAAAGAGCCAAGTAATTGTGACGCACGTGTTTAGCTATCGAATCACAGCTGCCATTGTAGTTGGAGTTGATGTTGCAGTTGCAGTTGCAGTTGCAATTGTCGATTCAAGCCATGCATATTTGGCAAGCAATGAGACAAAGGTTTTGACAGTTGATGAGGGCCATGGGGCAGGGGCAGGGGCAGGGGCATGAGCAGGGGAAAGAAAGTACCGGCCATGTCTGGTAATAAGCCTCTGCCAGTGACTTCCTGGCTGTGGCACTGCCAATGGCCCTGCACATGCGCTTCCACTTCCTGCCACAGGCTTTGCATCCTCTATCTATGCCGGTCTGACTTTTGGCCGCTTCTCCTAAAGAAATATCCCCATTACAGTACGTGCCACAGAACTTCATGCATAAATTAATGCTGTTGAAAGTATTGTACTACACACTGAGAAATAGAGAGAGAGAGGGGGAATATAGAGTGAAAAGGCGAGAGAAGCAGACAGTAATGCTGCAGTGTAATTTCTCTTGCTGTTATTAAATTGAAAATTTCTCTCTATGAGTTGTGTCTGCAGCCGAGCAACTCACAAAACTGAAGAAGACGTAATATGTAAATATGTGCTTAGCAGACTTTTGGTTATTCTCAGTAACTGTCTGGGCTGTAATAGTAATTTTTTAATAAAAATGATAGATGACTTATTCACTGCTTGATATAGCCATTAATCAAATATTAGTTTTTAAGTATATCTCTTAATTGAACGACATCGTATATATAGGTGGAGCCATCCTCTCAGCTTTAAGCTCATTGTGGATGAGAACATTATCTCTTATCGTATACATAAATTCTAGGAAAACAACAACTAGTATGCAGTGCACATGTGTGGACTTTATAAAGAGGCAGTCCCTCACAACCTCAGTGATGGTATAAGAATGCAATCAACCAATGCTAAGCCATACAAACTCAGTACTATGTAAACTAGATTTAAGAGATGAATTAACACAAGGGTCTGGGTATAAATGCTCAGACTCAGAAGAATAAAATTTAATACTGAGCTGAACACCAGCGCAGTCGAGTGTATTCTTCCAGTCTCAGTTTACCATCTCATCGTCAGCTAAAACTAATTTATCGTCATCTAATAGTAATTTGTGATCTGCTCAAGAATATAATAGTATAATATTTGGAGGTTCTAGCTTATGCTCCAATTACATTAATATATAGGAAATGAATACATTAAATATAAGCAGCAAAATCAGATGTCAATCGATATTATAAATTTTCATTACATTTAAAGCCGGTTATATATATGAAATGAATATATTAATTGAAGACGGAAAATTATATGTCATCCGAGACAAGCATATAAGCTTCACCACATCTATATGCTTTCTTCTGCGCTTTATACATAATCCAATAAGCCGATTTTCCTATTTCGAGTTATCAAAACTTTAGTTTAGTTTAGTTTAGTCACGGTTAGAAGCGTTGAACTGTTTCATTTACTTTTAAACAGTTAATGGTTCATTAGACACAACAACACACAAATTCACAGGGCACATTTTGCCATTGACGGAATAAAAATCAATTTACATTTTTCATTTTTCCCCATGTGGCACCCCAAAAACTTTGACATCAACAATTTCTGGGCTGCCACTTGAGCAGATGATGCCAGTGACTTGAGCAGAGTAGAAAGTTTACCAATTTGTTTTTAAAAATCGATATGAAACTAATATATATATATATGACAATGATATAAAAATATATATCTCGATTATAAAATGTTATAATTTTTGTAAATGGCGCTAAATGAAAGACAAAGCAAGAGAGAGGAAGAAATACTTTTGCTCACTCTGTATATTCAAAGGCTAAAGGAAAAATGCTCGAAATAAAGAGATATATAAATTATTTTTCGTTTTTCTTTTATCTCAGGGTTACAACATTGTTTAACCAACTTTGTACGGGTTCAGTCTCGTTCTCTCATTTTCTTTCACTGTCCTTTTTCCTCTGTTTGCCATAACTTTCCCCCAGCGGACAAAACTCTTCATTTGACAGCTTGTAATGTGAGAGTCGCATCTTCTAATATTTTCATGGACAATATTGATTTTTTACTTATTACTTGAAGTTATTAAAGAGTTGCACAAATTAAAACATAGCTTTTGTCTTCAAATAGATTTTATTAATGTCCATTTCGCACTAAACTTGTCAGTTCGAGTAAGCCATGTAGCTAAACTTGCAGATGTCCGTGAGGCTCACGATTCTGGCAGCATAATTCGATTGGATTTGCAAAGACTTTTGGCGCTCAAGGTCTTCACATGAAACCGTGTGGTTGAGCTGGCCAATTCGAAGTGGTAAGGCCTCATGCTTTTCCCTTATGTATTTAACTTAAAGATTTGTTTGGGCTCAAGCTGTCATTGTTCGCCTGTGAAAGGTGATATTGGCTAACAACTGAAAGTCGATTTCAAATAAATTTCATCAGAGAAAATACTAAACCCGAGTTCCAGCTCACATGTGAGCCAATTATTTTATTTAATTGTTGGGAACCTGCGGTCGGATTTGACTAACTTTGAAGCAATTAAAAAGCGTGATTAATGACTGTCATAAGCGTATTTGTGTTTCATAATGCGTGCACATTATCATGTTTGCGGCACTATTGTAATATGTCCAATGAGCGCCAAAAACAACAAAATTCAATTAGGCAGATGCGCGCATAATTTGGCGTAATATTTACCGAATATAATTTGGCATTGCCAAAAAGAGGAGAGTTTTACAAATGAGTCAGCCACAACTAGGCAGCGTTATCGTTGGAGATTTTTCAATTAAAATTCCTGTTGTCGGTTGTAATAGTAATAACAAAAACAATAACAATAACAGCTGCAATACAGTTGCACTATGAGTGACACTTCCATGCGGCAGAAAATGAACTAAAATAAAGGAAGAAAAATGTTAAATCTAAATGCTGCCTAAATGAAATGCTGTACAAAACAAATTCGACATTATCTGTGCTGCATAATTTCACATTCGATATTACAAATTTGCAGTATCAACAGAACGCAGAGAGAGCGAAAGAGCAGGAGGCACATGCGGCGTATGCGTTACGCAGCAAACAAAATCAGAGAAAAATGGCGTCTAAAATATTATACAAGAGTTTATGCGTGTGTGTGTGTGAGGGTGTGAGAATGTAGATGTGTGTATAAAAAATCACGTATAATTCCAATTTTTCTTTCCGTCTATGTACAAACGATTTACGGAACTAGAGTTTAAGTAAACCAAACTGTATATATATGTATGCATGTATGTATGTATGTATGCATGTGTGTACCTATATAAATATATAAGTATATATTAGTTGTGTTTGTGTTTGTATAGAGAGCTGGCTGGCTGGCTGGCTGGCTGACTGTGAGCATCTCAGTTGCCACAACTGCCACATCAGCTTGCTTTAAGCTTCAATTTGCTGCATAAAAAATATTTTATTGTTGCCATGGCGACTTTCTTTTGGCTATACGCTAGCTCCGGCTGCTTTTGGCCATCTGGTATTCGCGTATCCGGGTATTCGTGTATTCGGCCCTGGCCCTGCTGCATTTAACAAGCTTTGCATTGTGCTTTGATTACACTCGCATTGTTGTTGGCGCTGTTGTTGCATTGGCTTTTGGCCGCCGCATTTCTGTTTTCCATTGCCGTCTTCGAGCTGAATCAAGTTGCCGCGTTTCCGACACCCTTTGTGCCTCTCTCATGCGAACAGCCAGCAGTCAGCAGCCAAGTTTTTTCCGCCGGAAAACGCAGATTCCGTACTTTTTTTCTTTAATAAATTCCCAATTGTGCGCGGCAAAAAAGTGCCAGTCAACAAAATGGGCGGTTATTTTGACAGCATCCAGCAGCAGCAGCAGCAGGAAGCAGGTGTGGCAAGGCGACACGTGGACGCTTGGCTGCCATTCGTAGTGGCCTTGATGCGACGGCTATGTGTCAAGCGTTGGCACTCAGTCGCTACACTCGGTATCCGAGTAGTGTTATCCTTGTAATTGTTACCTGCAGACAACGCTAGCTGAAGGATGTGCTAAGGCTGTTCACATTTGGGTAATGCCCCAGGCTCCTGCAATCACATATATAGGATTATATAGTTTACCTAAAGACATATCGAGATACGTAGCTGCACTATTCAACACATGTTCAACACAATTTAATATTTAATCAAGGGTATCTGCTTTGCCATTTCGTGTTGCTTTCGACGCACTTTTGGCTGCCCGTTATACAAGTATGTAAAACAAGCCGCACATGTGAAGCTACAACAGCAACAACATAGCAACAGCAACATCAACAGCCACAACAACAAACGAGCGCGACATGTGTACTCCATTTATTTTTATCTGCCATTCGCTTCTCATCTCAGCTTTAAATTTTAATGAAATTGTTAGCTGAATCTTCACTTAGCTCATGTTAGCAATTTTTGGTATGGGTGGGCGTGCGGGTATTATTGGTATTATTATATTTTTTATGCATGTTGGGATGTTGGCCTGGCAATCTGAAACAAAAGATTGGGAAGCAACAGAGATTGTTAATTTCCGCTCGCCTTCTTCACTGCTGACTAATCAGCAACTTTGATACCCTGGAGATAAAGAGATGTGTAAATCATCCGCATTTGCTCAGATGTGAATATACTGTGTGAATTATGAGCGATGTCTTAATGCTTGAAGAGCTTCACTTCTAAATACTGTAAGCAACATGTTATCCATTATGCATATAATATGATGCTCTTGGAGCAACAATACAATTTGATTTGTCTAAAATAAGAGTTTTTTTTATTACAATGAAGATAAATTAACACGTTGTTATAAATCTAAAATGAAAGAATCAACAATTAAATGTTCATGCTCGATTAGGATACTTCACACAGTTGATATTTCAATTATTACTCAACTTGTTGTGTTCGCAAATTATTAGGCTTAGGATTAAAATTAGACTTAACAAAGCTTACATGCATATATAGTATACATATGTATTGTATATGCCATGTTCATTCTTTAAATTATTGGGAGATATTTTTGGAAGTTTAGATGCTTCATATATACAGTGGAAAATCATATAGATAGCTGGCCCTCAACACTGCCGGATATACTCTAGAACTTTTTCAAGGAAATATTAAACTAAATTATTCACACAGAATATTACCAGAGTGAGCCCTTTAACCACCTTTAGTCTGAATTAGTATAGCATGAAATTAGCTTAATGTCATAAATTTTATTTTATTGAAACTTGCATGAAGTTAATTAATTATTAGGAATGTCAATTTAAAGCCTAAACAAAAAGTTGCTATTTTTATGCAAATTTATAAATTTATAATTGATTCTTGTTATTCTTGAAATGTTATGCTCCCTTAACGACTGACATTTATCAACAGCCAGATACAAATGGCTAAACACTCATAGAGCTTGCAGTAAGCCTCTGCTTTCCTTTTCACATAAATTTCTAAATTAATTTATTTGCTCTGCCGAAAAAAAAATAAAATAAGTGCTTTCTCTATAATTCCATTTCATTTTTAGATTTGAGCTTTCATTTCTGAATTCGCTCGCAAAGCAAAGCGTTATTATTTAGCGGCCTTTGCATCCTTTTACTGTGAAGTTGATTGGGGTTGCGCTCTGCTTGAATTTTGGAGCGTAAATTTATGCGCCATGAATATGCCGGGCCATTAATTAAAAGCGACTCTAGTCGCTTGCCCATGTTGTGGTCGTGTTTAGTGGACATAGATGGCTGCCCGGAAAATCTGGCTACATGCGTCGTCGCTCACAGCGTACGACGAAACTAGCCATAACATTTATGGGCAGCTGCAGGCTGCAGCACTCGTGAGAGCATGTCCAACATGTGCTCTTAGCATGTGCCGTTTAAATTATTTTACGCAGCAAATTGCGTTGTAATGTGCCATCTAATGCAATGCTTAATGTCTGCATAATCAGTGCTACAAACGAGCAGATATATAGATCATTTTGTTTTGTGTGTCAGCCAATTGAATCTTCGATAATGTCATATAACTGAAAGAGTTGTAATGTGAAGCAATCAAGGCATGAAATCACTGGCAGAAGCGCCTAAAGTAGAAGTTTAAATAAATAGTTGTTAGTCTGTATATTTAAAATGTATAATATTATACTGTATTGTGTTGTTTATATAATAAATTACCAAATTTTATACTCACCTTCTTCACCAATTTTTAACCATTCCTCAGCTAAAGCTTAATTTGGTTTCACCAGTAATTACGCATCAAATCAAAATATGAGAATGAAATACTAGAGTTTAATAACATTTTATATTATTTCATTAGCCAAAGACCACATATCAACCTTTGGAATTTTATTGTTCCCATATTTCTGCAAGGGTATTTAATCTTCCTCAAACGACGACAAATAAATTATTAGACATGCACAAATTAAATTCTTTTATCAATGATATATTTACTATCCGCAAGGTCGAAACAATTTGTCAGTGCCATTCAAGTAAAGCAGGAATCTCCTGCAGTCGCAGTTGCAACCGAACCTTGGCCAGAGTCACGTGAGCAACAAAATTGCATTTCAGTGCCACAGCACAGTTCACTCTGGGACACTTTGGCCCACGTGGGCGAATGCTGTGTTATTTATTGAGAGTCCAACTGGCCTGACGAACGTGCGACATAACGCAACGCATGCATTACCAATTGCTGCACATGGCCATCATAAATAACAACTGAGCCTGAGTGAAAGGAAATGCAGCTCATATCGAACCACCGAACCACGACTCGATGCCACCAGAGAAAAGTGATACAGGAATACGGAATTTGGGGCAGCGTTGAGGCAGTCTTAAATGCTTGTGTTGGCATTGCCAAAGAGCTGATGGCAGCAACCACTTGCCACACGCTTTTAATAGTTTTAAGCCGGCAACTGGTGTGTCGCGCGTGCTGCCAGCTAAAAAATGCTGTCAGAAATGGTGAGACTCAGCTTTGACCTAAAACACCTTTTACGACCTGTTAGACCCGCTTGCTGCCCATTTGCCAGCTTGCCATTGCAGGCAGGCAGGATTAAAAGGGAACACTTTATCATTAAAAGCTTGACAGGCAACGAAATAAGTTTCACTGCCAGCATCGCATCGCTTGCCACTTGCACAAGGACGAGCACGAGGTCTTGGACAGGCGACAGACGACAAGCGACAGACTAGACCAAAATTTAAATTGGGTTGGCTTGAGTGTGGCATGAGTAAGCTCTTAAAAATAAGCTGAATGGATTATAAAAAAAAAATAATAATTATGAATAAATGCCAAATGTAAGTGAACAGAGAAAGAGAGTGAGAGAGTGTGTGAGAGAGAGAGAGAGAGAGATAAGGAGAGCTGAGTGCACACTCAAGTTAAAGACACTTCTTCAATATCAATTACATGTGTTAAAATAAAGAAGACTATTCATTAAATTCAAAAAATAAATTAATATATATAGATGAGATGCCTCTAAAAATATCATAGACATTATAAGACATCAACAATAAGAGTACTACCCGCAAACATGTATCCAAAAAGTAATCAGCCTCATAAGCTGCTGCTCTTATTTATTAGGAAAAGCTGTGGAATGCGATGATTCAACTCCCTGTGGGCTCATCTTGTGGCCTGGCCATGAGCCAGTACAAAGCCTTGGTAAGTCTATGGAGACAATTTATGAAGAGAGTATAAGTTATTCATTAAGAGTTACAAATAAATAAATAAATTGCATCGAAATATGTATGTAGTTTTAGCTTAGATGCATTATTTTTATAAACTAAACAAAAAAAATTATTATTTATAAAGCTTGCTTTGGATAGGCTAGGCTATTTTTTTTTTTTTTTTATCAACGTTCGAGTCTTGTTTGAAAACATAATGAATGAATTGATCTCTTCTCGTATTTTGGCTAATTTTCTTATTTTGCTCTCTCACTCTAACTCTAACTCTAACTCTAACTCTAACTCTAACTCTAACTCTAACTCTAACTCTAAGTCTAACTCTGACTCTAACTCTAACTCTAACTCTAACTCTAACTCTAACTCTAACTCTAATTCGTACTCGTACTCTAGCTCTAACACTCAATCTCACTCTCTCTCTCTCTGTCTCACTATCTCTCCCTCTATCTCTCTCTCTCTCTTTATAAACTTCTGTCAATTTTCAATGAAGAGCTAATTTCCTTCGACCCATACCTAAAATGACAATTTTTTTTCTTCCTAATAATAAATGATCTATTTAGTAACCAACAAGATTTGTTTGTTATAGATTAGCTATGATTTTAAATGTATCTGTCAACTATTGACCGTTTGGCCCCCGCCGCAACACAATCTGCATAATCTTTCAATTTACTGCTGGCTGTCAACTTCACAGGACTACGTGACCGGATTTCGTTTCAAACAACGTTTCGATGACGTGCGAGAAACTTTGCCAAGTACTTACGAGGCTTGGCCTTATTGATATACAAGAATTTGCAGACGACATCAAAATCTGCTCCATCCAGGCATCAAGTACAGGAGCAGTCGTCATTTATGGCAGCTGTTCATTCGATTGCAATTTACCTATTTTTTTTTTAGTATTCATATTCGTTTTTGGTATGCTGCCACGATTTGAGAGTGAAAGGACTTTTTGGTTAGCGAAACGTATTTTAAACATTTAATTTTATTTTACTTTTCAATTAATATAATTTTTGGTGACAAATCAATTTTGCTCACACACAATTTGTAAGCTCTGGTGGTCGTATTCCAAAATTAGTACGCTTTGTACAAGAGTATCTGATAGGGTAAAATCGTGGAGCGTTTAACATTAAAACTGTCTGGAATCCTAAAAACAAACTTTGTTCTGGAGTGTCGCTACTACGCAGGCAGCAAGTTCCTGTACAAGTATTTCAAATTTTTCAATTGCTTAGTCACATAATCGAAAAAATAGTTTTCTGTGTTTACAGCCCAATGTTTTGTCGGGAATATCTGTTCCCAATAGATCTGTGCTAGGCTGCAATCCAAGTCGTAAATAATATATGCAAATAAACCAAACTATTTGGATTGCTCCGGGCAAGCCATTTGGTAAAGAAACTGGACTAATGTGCGAGTCGGTCGCCCAGTCATGCGTCCGGCAGCCAAGTAAGGAATTAGACCATACTTGCTCAGTAGTCCGGTACCAAATGTGTCCAAGTGCGCCCAGTCGCTGCAAGGTACCAGTTCATGCAGAACGGCAGCCGCCAAACAGGAGGAGGCCTCGCCACAGCCGTCATTCATCAGGTCGTAGCTCAGGCAGTCAGCCACGCGATTTTTGTAGAATCTCCACAGTGGAAATCGCCACAGCCGATCGCCAGTTAGTGAGCCGGCTCTTTGGAATTGCTTCCAAATATAGTGGGAGTTCGACCAAATACCAGTGGCCCCGCCACCAACAGCTTTCTTAATTCCTGAACACATGGAGCCGACATCGACCACAAGTCGTGGCTTGTATGTGAGCTGGCCATACAACATGGGATCGGCTATGACAACGACACCAGTTCGGCTCACATTCCGCACGGCCATCGACTTGGCGTTGAGCAGAGTGACGACATCGCCTGGCTTGCAGGACATGCCGGACGGAAGGTTCTCGCACAGGGGCAGGATGGCCGTTATGTTGATTGGAAGGGATAGAGCAGCGGCCGCTCGCATGGAGGCCAGGATAACGGCAGCGCCTTGCAAATCACCGCGGAATTCGTCCATACCGTCGCAATCCCGTAGATTGATGCCGCCTGAATTAAATGTGATGCCTTGGCCCACGAGAAGGATAGGCTTGTCCTCTGGTGCTGTACCACAATAGGCAATCTCGAGCAGAACAGGCGGCTCACATGATCCCTTGGCAATCATGAGGAAAGAGTTGAGACGCTGCTGCTCTATCCACTCCATGGTGCGAACCTCGACAGTGATGCCGCATGGACAAAGTGCATCTACAGCAGCCTGGGCAAAGATGGTCGGCGTCATGCAGTTGGCCGGCGCATCGGACAGGCGCCTCGCCAGATTCTGTGCCTCTGCTTTGAACAGGCCACGAGTCCACGCGTCCATATCGGGCGAGCCGTGCAGCTCCAGCTTGGGCACAACTTGCCGATACTTTTTCGATAGATTCTCATCATACCGCCAAATCGCGAGGGCGGCTCCTTCGGCTGCCTGCTCGGGATAGTCCATATTGTCCACGTGCACCTCAATGCACTTCATTGTTTGCAATGAGTGGGCACCGATGCCAGCGGCTATGCGAACATTTTCCATTCCCTCGTCCAGCATTTCCAACTCATTGAAGGCTATGCCCTCGAGGCCCAGTCCCACAATGCAAATGGATCGGTAATCTGCATCCACATTGTTGAACACTTTACCACGTCCCAACCGCCCGGTAATCTTTGTTTCGCATATCAACTCGGACAACTTGCCCTGAACTCGATCATCGAACTTCTCACCGGAAGGAGTAAGTCTCGGTCCTTTTCCGCTCTCCTTCTCATACAGTCCCAATACAATGCCCTTGCCGCCTTGCTTATTAGCCTCGCAGGACGCGTAACGAAAAAACCCAGTACGGTTCAGGCGTTTGGGTAGGATGTGCCTTAGAAGTCTAGCCATTGATGGAGCACACAGCATTCTCAGTTGTCCACGGAATGGAAGCATCGGTTTATTCTATCTAATATATATTATTTCTTTTCGAAAAGTATGTTTTTTCTGTTTTCTTTTCGCATTCACAAAAAAATATTTTATCTGAGACTTCCAATATTCAAAGAAGAAAAATTTTTTTGTGAAAAAAAAAAAAAATCGAAACTGTAAAATTACAAATTTACTGGAGCACTGATTTACACGTAAAAAACAAACGAATGACTACTCGAACATACAGAACAAAAGATCTAACTGTGTGTGTGCTACTGAAAAGTAAATGAAAAGCAGATTTAATAATTTATTAGATGATGTTTTACGTAAAGCGGAGTATGCAAAGGTTGCTAAGACAATATCAATATCAAAAAGTCTGATTAAATACTGCAGCTTATCTAGAGAGATCGACGCAATCACAACGATATCATCAATATTCAAACAAAGGAAGTTCAAGCAAATGTTGCTTTTCCCTCACCCCACCCCAATACAGCTTAGTTGCTTTTGCTTAGCTCGACAATACTAACCTACTATTCTATTAATTTCAACATTCTACTTTCTATATAGATCATGTACTCTTTCAAATCTATACTAGCATCAGTTCAGATAAAGTAAGTCGAACAGACTCGAAAAGACTCGCAAATATTTGTTCACTGTCAAAATTATTTTTTTTTAGATCAACGATTTCATATGCGTAAGTTTAAGTATGTTTTCATCTGCAGAATTTCAAATTTTCCAATTGAAACTAGGCATTTATGAAGATGAGGCTTAAAGCATTGTTATTAATACTTCTCCGTTATACAAATTTTAGCTAGTTTTCTTCGCCTACCCATGCCAAAAAAAATCTTAGTTAGCTTTAGAAATGTAAAAGGATGCGCTACTATCTGTTAATCCTGAAACAATTAAATGTTGAAACTGCGTTAACTTCGCGTTCAAAACTATGCTTATATATAGATATAAAACGATGCAAAATAAAAGCATTTACAGATATTACATCTTTTATACAGATACTGGTTTGACCTTTACTTTTTCATGTCCAAGCATTAGTCTCTGAAGCCTGATTATGCCTAACGTATATCTATCTGTAGATAGTATCTATGTACATGTCTATCTGTATCTATGTTGATCTATCTATAAAGCGAAAATAATTGTGATATATCAGACTCACCAGGTCAAAACGTCAACAATAAAGTGGAAAACTCCTTCCAGTGTGCGCTTTGAATGTGAGGCAACGGTACTTATGTTCGTATTCCTTTGTAACTAGCTGCGTGATTCTTCAACGTGTCCGTAACAGAAATAATTACGGAAAGCCGGAAGAGTGTTATCACAGCAACAGCCTAGAGTTTGAAATTGTTTAAGTTTTTATGAATTTTTTGTGCGAAATGTTTTCAAACATTTCATCTGAATACTGAATTGACATTGGGCTGACTTATTTAACAAGGTTGCTATGTCTTGAAAATAAGGAGGAATACGAAGCTGCAGACATTTTAAATTTGAATTTATTAATATTTTCAAAGAATAGAACATGTCATTAACAAATCATCATCATTGTTCTCCATAAATACGACGAGGTCTGTGCTGCTGATGAAGATGAATTGTAAAAGTTGAGACAGCTGCCTTCGGCTTATGTTCAAATAATTGTCAAAATGTTGGAAAGTTCTTTGCGGCTGGAAAGAAAAAGTAAACATTTCCCTGGTGACCGAAAACTTTTGTCAGCATTAACTGTCCGCCAGCATAGAGAGGAGGGAACAAAGTTCATAAAAAACGGAAGAATACTTTAAAATTGTTTCGTTTAATTTTCAAGATGCGTATTTATTACGTAAACTTATGTGAATAGGTGCCAAAGAGTACATACAAATTTGATATGCAATAATTTCGAATTTTGGGCTCCTATTTATTCGTCTTTGACAAACAGATCGGTCTCGTAGTTGATGTAGTTCGCGTGGGACGCAGTGAGAGACACAAAGGCTCCAGTGAAGTTCAGCAAGTAGGGTCCAATAATGCTAGAGAGCAGTCGGTGCAGGTAGAGCATCTGGACACGCATATGGAGCACGAACACCTCCGACGCCGAGGTGCAAAAGTGTTTCATGATTAGGTTGAGTTGGGTATAATTGCAAATCTCATTCAACAGGAAGGTCGACAGCCACGGCATACTGCACCAGGCGAAGACGCGTTTTGGAAACAGCTGCCACCTGGAATTGAGCTTCTCTCTGCTGCGCAACCAATTCAATTTCACCTCGGTTGCTGCAGAGATCCTAAGGGGACCATCGAGCTTAAGCTCCTGCTCAATAGTGCGTCCCCTCTTCCTATCGACCTCCCGTTGACAGAGCCAGACCCCAAACACAAACAGCAAGGAGTTCATGACTGCTTGCCATAGCATTGTATGATGGTATTCATAGCCCACATAGAGATTCAGTTTGCGTGTGAGCTGTAAATTGATTGTCTTGATAACTGCATGGGCTTCGATGGAGGGTTTCAAATGGGCGCAGATGTGCAATAGAGTTAAAGCCAAAAGTAAACAAGCATAGGCAAATTTTGACAACATTTTTTCTTAATGTTTCCGAAGAGATTTAAAAAGATTTCAGTTCTGACAGAAAGTTTTTAGTTCCGACAGTTAAAGATACGTTAACTTTGTTTACTTTTCCTTGAATAGCGTTTTTACCATACATCCTGTAATTTCATCGACCATGCTATCGCGATTGCTTTTGGTCACATGAAAAACGATCGAATCGGACGCATTTCTAAGATCTTCGACAATCGGAATAGGTTGACGTGTTTGTGCAGGTATTGTTGCTAGTATGGGATGACTCTGATTGCGTAGTTTAGCAACGGCAGCTTCAAAGCGGCGGCTGAACAACTCCATCTTTCCAATTTCATCAATTACGATCAGCTGCTGTGAGTCGGTCGGCTTTGGTGATGGGAATGCAGTCTCTAAAAGTGGCAATGCTATATTTTCCAAATCGGTGACGTAAACAGCATATTTGCCCACCTTGGGCCGTCGAATGTTAACCGCCGGGATTTCACGCGCTAAAATTCCACGTGCTCCGTTCAAGGAGACCACATCGAAACCAATTCGCTGGCCACTTGTTCGCACCTCTTCTGTGTAGAAGCCTGACAATTTGCAATATTCGCTCAATTTGTCGCATAATTTGCGGACTAATGTTGTCTTGCCGACTCCTATGGTCGAATTTACGGATTTATAGTCATATGTATGTATATTTATAAATCATTGTTTACCTGGCGGTCCAGTTATAATGAAAGCCGTTATTTTGTGGCTTTCCATGTTTACATTTGATTTAACAATTATCGCTCTTATCGATGATTTGAAGGTTTTCGGCTCTCTTCTAAATTCATTGACACAATTCTTTTGCATACATATGTATGTATATTAAATCTGTTTGCATATCATTTTATCCGGACAAAATTCACGAATAAATTATAATAAATCACAGTCATTGCACACATAAAACTTATTAAAACACTCAATCGTGATGACGGCCAATTGCAGGGTCTTCGTCATTCGACTAATAAATAAATGAACAATTCGATATGACTTGGTGAATTATATCGATGTATGTCATGAAATCCCTTGTCAAAATAGTTTCTATAAAATTATTTATACGAAGTGCTGAAATATTGTATTGTGTGTTATAATTGTACTTTGCATAAAATATATTTTGCAAGCAATTATAGCAATACTGAATAAATTACACAGCACTGGCGTTCTTATCGTTATCGTCTTCAAACTGTCACTGTGTAGTGGTGGCTCGTCGATAGACATCATATGTTAAGAGTGTGTGTTGCTTGGCGGCTTTTTGGCAGCGTGAATTTCGTTTTTGCATTACTATTTTGATTTATGTTGCAAGGCATCGGCAACGAGCACAAAAATGGAAGGCGCAATAGCTCATGATCTGGAAAATAGTGAGCAACGCACAAGCGATGTGGCTGCCGGCTCACTTTCTTTCGAGCAGCTCAATTTGGATCGCAGCCTTTCAAAATGCCTGCAGGCCCACAAATTTTTGACGCCAACTAAGATTCAAGCCGCTGCGATTCCGATGGCAGTTGCTGGAATGGGTAATACTTCAATTGAAAAATTTACATATGAATATAAGACGTAATTCCTTTTTAGATCTGTTGGTGCAGTCAAAAAGTGGAACTGGAAAAACTTTGATTTATGTGCTGGCCGCACTGCAAAAAATGAACAGGTCGGTGCCCAGTCCTCAGGCTTTGATAATTGTGCCAACTCGCGAGCTGGCTATACAGGTGGAGGACACTGTTAACGGCTTAGCGGACAAAATGCGCTACAGAAACGCTTATCTGGGTGTTAGTTTTATTGGCGGCACAGATGTGAAGCGAGATCGCATGCGCATGGCACGCGGACGAATTGTAGTGGGTACACCGGGTCGTCTGCTGCATCTCATACAGAACAACGTATTCAATACGTCGGCAATCCGTCTGCTTGTACTAGATGAGGCTGATCAATTGTATTGCACTGATTCTTTGCAAAAGGATGTCCAAGCGCTCGTTGCATCCCTCCAGCCGGGCAGTCAAATAATTGCCTGTAGTGCGACCTATCCAAATGCTCTAGACGAGCGTCTGGCTAAGTTGATGAACAAACCTGTGCTGGTCTCTAACAGCGAACGAGCCACTGTTCTGCTGGGTATTCGCCAATTCGTCTATGAGTTACCAGAACAGGTGAACAGCCTACAAGACATGATGGCAAAGCTAAAAGCTGTGCAGAAGATATTTACCCAAGTGTCCTATGACCAGGCTGTTCTTTTTGCTAACTCGCAGAGTCGCGCCGATTCCTTTCGCAACTATTTGCGACGGGATGGCATTGAATGCGAACTTATGTCTGGAGCTATGAAGCAGAGTGATCGCCTGCAGACATTCCAGGTAAGGCAGCTATAAGAAAATTTAAATATGCAATTGAAGATTGTTTAATATTTACATTATGTTTCTCAGGCCTATCGCAACTTCAAAATGCGTGTAATAGTTGCTACAGATTTGATGGCGCGAGGCGTTGATTCATCGCATGCGAATTTGATCATTAATTTGGATCCACCGAACGACCTAGTAACTTACTTGCATCGCATTGGACGCGCTGGACGGTTTGGCTCCAAAGGCATTGCCATTACATTTATTTCCTCGCCACAGCAGAGTCAATCTTTTAAACGTATTATTGCTGAAGCCGGCACTGGAATGTCGGTGTTGCAATTTCCAACAGAAAGCCGCGAAGGCTTTAATTTTTGGGATTACGCTTCATATGATTTTCCGTATTATGTTAAAACAGAGGCATACGAGCAAGAGGAAAATGAGCTAAAACGAATCAAACAGCGCTGGAAGGGACCCGGTGATGAGGAGAACGTTCTTAATACGATTGGAATTTTTGAAAGTCATTTTGAAAGTAATGAACCGCTGGAAGACTCAATATTAACGGATGATAAGGAACCACTTGAGGAAAATCAAAATCGAACGACAGTTGATTTGCAAGGTGCCAAATCTCAGATTAAACCCGTCTGCAAGGAACCCGTAGCAGTTCAATCAAATCAAGAAAGGGAGCTCAATATACAAATCATTGAGGAAATACATGGCCAATTCACAGCAATTGGCGACAATAAAGAAAATGTCACAGATAACATAGTACAAAGGCGCACATTAGACGAGGCCAACATTACACTCAAAGCAACTGGAGAAGCTCGTATGAAAGTTGCAAGACCTCAAGAATTGGCCACAGAGCTCGTAGAGCTGACGCCTTCAACAGAAATGCCTGCAGCAGCACCCAACTCAATTAATACCAAAACCTATTGCCTTGTAGCACCTACTGAGAGTAGTTCGACTACACTCCACCCACAGGGTGTATCGAATACTGTCGATGATGCCAGCAGTATTATTTCCGATAGTATAGAAAATGATTACGATAGCGATGCTTCCTACACTAGTTGCTATTCCATTGGCGACGTGCAAATCGTCTGGCAACGTGCATTGTCACAGCGAAAATTGCAAAAGCGACGAAAGCGCAATGCCCGGCGTCGCATATACCTATGTAAAAAACGGCGCAATGTGCGAAAGTTAACAGTTTGGAGCCGTGAACGTAAAAGGGAGGATGAAGAACAAACAGAGGTAATTGTACTCAGTGTTAGCTATCAATTCCATATTGTCAAATACATAACAACAAACTTTCTTATTCAGGAATTGATAAGTGACTCGGATGGCAAGAAAACGATACACCAGTTGCACGAACTTGCTAATCAGCGACCTCGGAAATTTCAAGCAGTTGTGAGAAAATAACTAAAATACCTTGGTGAATTATTTGAACACTTCTAATAACTCTTGTTTTTCATTTCATTAGAACGTGCTGAATGCGATGTCAAAGAAACGAAAGGTTTTTCTTTTCCTGCAAAAAGTTCACAATTGTAAAGAAATTAGAAAACGCCTAATATCTCTTCTTAATAGAAGGGATTGGGATGAATCGTCTTCTGACAAATGGATAGAACTTTTATATGACTCAATATGTCATTTTTTCTATGTGGATCATAGCAAGGCAAAGCAATCAAAGAAACTCAGTTTGCCGAATTATACCAATTTGATCTACTACAATAGACTAATGAATATCATAAGTGGAAATTCTGGCCCACAGCCGCCATTAAACAAGCTAAGCGTGCATGTCAATGAACAAATAAATATACCACCTGATAATGGCGCAGATGAAGTTAATAATGATGCGGATGCCTACTCTGTGAATTCAAATTCACATTCAGACTCATCTAATGTCCGATTAGCTGAAATGGTGCACCATATTAATGGTAACAGCGAGAGTGATAGTATGGACGCTGCCAGTTGGGAGCCATATTCATCGAGTGGATTTGTGGAATCAACCGAGAGCGCATCCTCTGGAATCGACACGTCCCAGTATGACACTAGTTCTTTGCTTACCTTGGGATCGACCGAGTATGGGGGAGAGTCAGATGATGAAGAAGAGGAATATGACGATGAAGAGGAAGTGGATGAAGATGAGGAATATGACGTTGAAGGGGAATTGGATGAAGAAGAGGAATATGTTGATGAAGAGGAAGAGTGCGGGAAGTCACACAGCAACGGCAGTCGGACGGACAGTGTTTCCCTGAGTACCCTTACTGCAGACTGCGATGATAATACTGATGAATCAGATAGTGAAATTGAAAGTGAGCAACAGAATATGCCGAGTGCTTTAAGACTTGAAGTAGCTCAAGCTCGCTGGGAGTGTTTATTCCAGATGCAGTATCAATTCATTGCTAACTACGTTAGCAACTATATAGCGATATATCGCAGCCAAAACTAAGTACATTTATTACTCTTATTTAAGCGCTATGAAAGCGCGATTCCTAGTCTCGAAAGTCTGATACTACAGAACTCAGGCATTATACTTTCCTTTTGAAATGAAAATGGAATAGTTTCCTTAAAAAGCTGAATCAGCTGTTTGTGACTTAGTTATATAAGTGAACATTTCTTATTATAATGTGAAATGTATGGTACAAACAGAGTAACAATATTCTCAAGAATCGCATGAATATATCTCTCGTTGCATAAAACTTTGTTGTAAAACTAACTATAGTTTAATTGCAAATGAATTGCAAAATCGTTTTATACTTATTTTTTTTTTCTAAAAATATTACATGAAAAAGTAATGAAAACTGAAATCAATTAATTTTATAACTAAAATGCCAGACGTGCATGTACTTTGGACAGTTAATCTGTTACTCTTTAAATAAAAATTTAAAATTTTTGAATCGATAGGAGATTCCTCATTCAACCTTTTTATTTACTTTAATATCAATATTCAATATTTGAAAAATTAATGAATTTATAAAGCTTTATGCGTAGTCGAGTTGTCTTTCCATTCTGCACAAATGTGTTTTAGACGAAGGTTATTAGAATTAAATATGTAGTTTCAATACATATAATGTTCAAATAAGTATGTCCTTTGCATTATATACTTTTGATGGATGTAAAACTCGAATACTTTAACTACTTCCAATGAAGAAATATATAAAATTTTAAATAAAAAAATACTAAAAGCATTTGTTTAGTATATGCCAACTGTGTTAGTGTAGCTATGTGTGTGCATCAACTTTATATTTACAAATATTATATAATGGGAATCATTCACTTATTTAAAAACTGTGTAAGTTTGATATGCTGTTGTTTTGCTTTAGTTTTCGACACGAGTTATATATCACAAAAGCTTAACTAGTTTCTTCAGAGATCGATTGAAGGAAGTGCGGCGCCAGCTCGAGAGCATATTATAAATCAAAATGGAAATAGTTGCGGCAGCAGCGCCATCTTTTTGATTGTCCTCTTAGCCGCTCAATTGCCATATGTCACATGCCACAACAGTTGCGTTGGTGGCACAGTCGAAATACTCGCCCTCCGGCTATTGGGCACGCAAAGCGCCTATACCGATCCCGATGCTGAGATGCCGCAGTCTCTGCTCGCGTGCAGTTGCGTTCCAAATCCAATAAGGAGCGTGAGAAACTGACGGCATGAATGCAAAGTGAGCTGAAACAGCTGGCCACGACAAAATTTTATAGATGTTGCAGTTATTGTTGTTGTTGTTGTTGTTGTTGCTGTTGCTGTTGCCTTGTGCCTAGCCGAGCTCGGTTCGATTAGCGATAAAGCCAAGATGCGAAAATATGTGTTGTGCGTTGTGGTATTTGTTGTTGGTCAGCTGGCTTCGCCGCTGCGAACAGTTGCAGGTGTTAAGCTTTATAATGATGTTAACATTTTTATGGCCCACTATAACAACAAATGCTACAAAATTTGTTCAACCCAATCGCTTTTTGCGGTCGACCGTCTATGGGCACAGACCATTTAACGCTCATAAGTGGAATGCTCTGTCGCCGTTATGGCTAAACCTATACTCATATTTGTAAAACTAATTAAAATTTCAGAGGATCGGCGTTTAATTATGAGCGAATAACTTGATAATTAAATAAATATAATGAATGGCGTTAGAAGTTTGAAACCTATTTGTGGAATACACTTCAACGGTGTAATCTTTAATCTTTATTCTTGTTTTATTGGTGTTCATTTATATTTTCTATTTCTACATTATAATTATTTGTATTTATTTAGTATTCATACGAGTCAAGCAAGTGTGAAGGTAAGTAATCAGGCTCTATTACCTATTTATCTAACTATCTACAATATTTATCTAACTATCTATCAAACCATCACTTCAACTATTTATCTATCTATTATTATCCAAAAGCTAATTTCATATTTCTTGATATTGCCTTTCAATTATAATTGTTAAATATTCTTGATACCACACCACTCAAGCTATAGTAATACCAATTTTAAGCAATTGTACTCTATTTCATTCATCGTAATATAAATTGAAGAAGGTATAACTTTTGTTATTACATCTTAATTTTGAAAAAAGAGTTTAAAAAGTTTGTTAAAGATTGGTGACCAATACATATCCAATAGGATATCCAATATGTATAGAAGACTCAAATTTTCAAATATAATTTCAATATTTATTTACATACATATGTATGCTAGCAACTAAATTGGCTTTAAGAAGAAATTTACTGTTGGATCATATATGTTTTTATACAATGCATTGTTCATTGCAATGAACCCATTGAAAATGGGAATTCAGGGTATTATGGTTTTGTGAAAATGTATGTAACAGGCAGATGGACGCAGACCGCACATATTATTGATCAGCACAAAAAATAAGTTAATATTGCCCCCTTCGCCTGCAATTTAAATTCTAGAGTCTTCTTACTTATTTTGTTTGCAGAAGAAATCGACCAAAAATCTTTATAATGGTTAACAGATGCATGATTATTGATTGAAGGATTTTAAGTTTACAGATAACGTGAAGGTATCATGATGAAGCGAACCGTATATATACCAAAAATAATTTTGTCCCTTATATTATCGTAATATAAACTATTTAATAAACCTTAAATACAGTCAAAGCTGCCTTAGCTTATTTTACTATTAATTTCCCCAAGTTAACAGTTAGTATCAACTGCTCATCATTAGAGTTTTCTAAGCATTTATATATAATACCATCGTATTGCTTACAATTATTATTAGGGACATTAGCTAATGTGTTTGTTGATTTATATGTTTAGTGTTGCCTTAGCATAATGAGAGTATTATTAACAAAAAAAAAAAAAAAAAAAAACATTATTATTATAATGCCTGTGAAACGAGCCACCGTGATTAATTATTTAATTTAATGATTAATTGCAAGATAACAAAATAGATACGTACATTTGTTTAATTACTTTTCTAATGTTAAACCTTTTTAAGACGGTCAAAAAGATTTAAGATCTTATCCGAAACTTAACATTTCTTAGCACTATAAAGTTTTGTGACCCACTCAATTTGCTTCATGGATTTGGGACTGTAATGTCTTTGTTTTGTTGTTTTTCGAGGAGTGACCCGCCCATATTTATGTGACCAGCTGTGTGACGGCTGGGCTTGCAAACATAAATAAAAGTCATCATTAATTAAATTTAGTACAAACAGCATGGCATGCCTGCAATTATTCACTCAACTCAAGTGACGAAAAAATTTACGAATATGAAAAAAAAACTATATATGTATGTATGTATAAAATAAAATAAAATAAAACGCCAGTGAAACGCACGCCACGACGAACGAACGACAAAAAATGAGAACCAGAAAAAAAAGAAGAAAAAATGTAAAAAAAGCGTTGACTAAAATGATCTGTGGGCAATTATAATGAATTATTTTGACACTTAGGGCCTGCAATGTACAACTAAAAATGCATAAGCCTAATTTATGCTCTGCTGTCGACATGAAACGCATTTTATTGCTTTTTAAATATGATAAATAAACATGCCGTTTGGCCCAACAACATTTTGGGCTTTATTTATGCAATTGGCAAATAGTAGAAGAAACAGCCATCGCAGCGTACATAAATTGAAACCTACGCAACTATTTGCCGCCAGTGCAGCATGCAATGTGCAACGAGGCAAATTGCATATTTCACCTAAGTGCCGCCGCCAACAACAAGACCAATAACAACAATAACAAGAACAACAACTATAATGCATGCAGCTGGGAGCACGCCCAGGTCTCTGTGGTGGCATAGCCGTAAAACCTTGTCGGGAGAATCCGCTTTTTTAATTGGTAAAAAATAGCTAAAATTGTCTACGCTGATTTCATTTTGCCGACGCTTTGATGCAGGTCTTGCCCCAAAGGGTATTGCAAGTAGCCATGCTCTGACCATGCATGATCGCAACAGCTCGAATAACAGATACAACAACAACGACGACGGCAAAAGCAACAACAACAACGATAAAACAAACAATAAAAAAAGCTAGCGGCTTAAAAGCGATTAACATCGCCCCCCAGATTTGTAATGCTAATAAAATGTACACATTTAGAGCAAAGCGATAAAGCATCTGTGTGCGCGAAAGAGACAGACGAAGAGGGTGTGTGAGAGAGAGAGAGAGAGAGAGAGAGAGAGAGAGAGAGAGAGAGAGAGGGAGAGAGACTGTAAAAGAGCAGCAAGAAGTTATTGGCTCTAGATCAATGCGCGAATTAAGCTACAAATATTTGTTCAAAGTTTATGAAGCTGTATTTTACGTTATACTCTTCGATAAACCGTGCACATTGCTAATGGATGAAGTTGCAAGTCTCTGTTGCTATAATCGGAATATATATAGTCAGTTCTTATCAATAGCCAGTTATAGCTATAAATTTAAAATCTGATATCATACTATGATTTCCAAAGTTGTTGACAATTTACTTGGGGTTTCAGAAACGAATATATATCGTTTTGAAATCTGATTGAGATCTCCTACAGATGTCCATTTATGGATACAAGTCCGTTTTGAAACAGGTTTATTTGATTTATTTAATAATTCACGTAAAATATTATAATAAAAAGAATGTAATTATAGAATTTCTTTTTTTAAATTTGTGTATGTTCGCTTATAATAATTATTAATTAATAATAAGGGTCTTCTGATGCGATAATAAATATATAAATTCTGCTTTAATAATTCGTTGTCTATAGAATTTCTCGGTTATTAATATGCTTCTGTGAAATATCAACCAACAGTCGAGTTTTAGAGTTTAAAAGATTAATGAATAATAATAATGAATAAGTGTCGAGTGAAATGTTATACCCGATTGGTTGGTATTGTTTGTGTTAACGCTTGACGATTTTCAGTAATAAAATTTAGAAAAATATTTAGGTTATTAAGTATATAAAAAATTGAATTAGGTAACAATTACTTTTATCAATATTAGTTTCATATAAGAATAAAATAACTAACTGACAAATTCAGAGCTACATGAATTTTCCAATATAACTATAGCCGCTAATGCTTCACTTGAATCTTATAAATTATTTTCTTTAAAAATATCAAATGGAAGAAAGTTAGTAAAAAATCTACACGAATAATATTGCTTTTATTTGGTATATAAATTACTTCACAATACATTTCAGCTACAATTATATACAAATTAAATGATGAGGAATGGAAAATTTAAGATACACAAATATAATAATATTACTAATACGGCCAATATTTATGAAATCCATTCATATTGTAAGTATGCCTGCGAATAATAAATAATAAATGAAATAAAATTATTAACATTTCTAAGCGACTTAGATTGTTTTGATGTAGTATATATGTATGTAGTATATACGCTTTTATCTGTTGCCCTTTGGCATCAATTGACGCATGACATCGCACAGTGCTGTGCCGGCTACAATTGAAAAGCCGCGTGACTTTTAGAACGTCAAAGCCGGCGAATGTGCGGCTTTAAATGGAGGCAACCCCAACTCGAAATGACTTGACTTGCGAGCTATAAGTGCGGCTTTTGTGGTTCCCAGGCGGCTTAGAGCGAAAAACATGCTAGTCGCTTTAATTGTAGCCGCCGCTGCAAAGTGATTTTTCTAATGCAATTTTCAATGGCTTACGCAACAGCAACAACAGCAGCAGCAAAACAAAAGCAACAACAACAACAACAATGGCAACATGTTGCCATGGTGAAATCTACCGCTACCTTGGACGTATTGTGCGCATAATTACCCAACATTGCAGCAGCCTCAGCAGCAGCAGTAACAGCAGCAGCTTTTTAATCCCAGCCAGAAGACAGCGTCTCTCTCTCTCTCTCTGTTGTTAAGGTTCTCGGCTCTTTGACAGCGCAGTGATAATCATTCCACGCATACGCGCATATTTTGCATTTTGAAATTGTTACATTATGCGCATTTTTATGACAAGTCAAACTCGCGCACCAAATTCACACTGAGAGGCAGCAGTGCTAGTGAGTGGCATTCACCTGAAGATGAATTATTGCCCAGCTGTTTGACTGCCTGCCGGCGTTGCGATTTATTTGTTGTTTGCCGCACACATGAACAAACATAAGTATACGCACACTCACTCACACACAGCAACTGATCATAATTAAAATACTCATACCGCAAATTGCACAAACAAAAAGTATGTTGAGTAATTTTGTGGAAAATGTGAACAAGAAACAGGTGAGTATGTGAAAGGAAATTACATACATTTATATTTCATTTTCATATCCTCGTCTTTAGCGCTCAAAATGAAATTTTAAGTATACATTAAATAACTTTAAATAATTGGAAACATGTCGTATAGCTGTCATATAAAAGTTAAATTAAAAATTGAATCACTATTTTTTCTGAATCATTCAAGCATACATAAATAATAATTTATGAAAATCAAAAGACTTGGAAATATGAATTAGCATCTATTAGAAATTCGTATATGAACTGTATCGTTTCTATGATAGATTGCTCTAATTTTGTTTAGTACTTTACTTTAAGTATTTCACTCAACTATTGAAGCAAATTATATGTACGAGTATTCGCACAGGTAAAAGCAATTATATAATGTTCTTTCCTAACAACACCCACTTCTAAGTACCTCGTGAATTATAGTTAATTATAGCCTTAAGGCAATTTATTGTATTTTTTGCTGCAATAGTTAAAATGTAAATTGGAATTTAATGTATATTTTTTCGAAATCTAAGTCAATTATATAAATTAAGCCTGAATTAGCAGCAGCTCACAATAAAGCAAACAAAAATAGGAAAACAACAACCTTAAAAAGTTAGAAAAGAACGCGATTACCAATGGTCACAGCAACAGCAACAGTAATGACAACAGCAACAGCAATAGCTACACCAACAAGACGCGAAAACAAGAAACATGTTAAGTGCAGGCGCATTATGTTGCAAAATGTCACTTTTAATTGGGCAACCTTGAAACATCAATGCGAAAAACGAGCGAAAGAACCGCAACGGCAACGGCAAAGGCAAAGGCAACGGCAACAGCAACAGCAACATGTTGCTGAAGGCCACCGCAGTAATAGCAACAGCAACAGCAACGGCAACAGCAACAATGACAAACGGTTAACGAGTGGAGCGGCAGATTTAGATACGAGCACAAACAGACACATCAAAAGGCCAAGCAAGAGGCGGGAAAGGGATTGATAGGCGGACAGTCAGACAGTCGGATAGAGCGAGCGAGCGACCGACGCGACGATTGCCGTTATGTGTTACAATTAGCAAATTGCACATTTATGCTCACATAGCTTTGAGCCACGCCTCTCTCTCGTGGCCGCCCCCTAGCCAACTGACAATATAAATCAATCATAGGCTTACACATTTGTTTGCTTGCACGCCTCTGTATGTGTGTGTGTGTGTGAGTGTGTGCGAGTTCTTATTGGAAAGTCACAGCAACAACCTTGAGAACAGCCGCAAAATGCTTTTGATTGGCACAGCTCTCGTGCTTGGGGGCAGGCAGCTCGTACCTACATACATATGCATATGAATATGACTATATAAAATATGCAGCGAGGCATAAATGTGTATGCATAAAATATGGCACATCATTTATAATTTCCGGCGCTGCTTACATAATTTAATTAATGTGTGTTTCCCGTGTCTTGGCCAGCGTTTGCAATTTCCTAAGACTCGCTAGCTGCAACAGGAAATCTCCATAAAAGCGTTAAGCTTCGCAAATCGCCACTGGCTGTTGCAAAATGCAAGTGTTTCGCACACACACATACACACACACACACACACACACACGCATACATACGCATACACATACTATGAATATAAATAAGTACATTTACATTATGATTAACTAGCTCTTTACAGCAACTTCATGCACAATAGACCAAATACCTTTATGGGAATACAAAATTAAAAACTTAATGCGTTCATTGAAATGAATAGGAAAATATAATAAATACGTGTAAATTTTAAAGCTGCAAATGAAAGAAAAAGAAAAATGCATAAAGAGGAACAATTAGTATATGGTATGTATGTATCGTAATCGAACAAAATTCGAAAACAAACATTCATAAATATATTAAAAATATACCAATTCGTTAATGTGCTGAAACATGCAAAATTGACTTTATACGGATATTTTGTTCTTTTCTTTCTAACTCATTCCTTTTAGCTTTATTTTATTTATTAGGAATAATACATTAATAACAAATTAATAAGATTTCTTGATTTGCTTGTATAGTTTTATTCATGTGCCGAGAAAGTCAACGTTTGCAAACATTCACTTACTTTTGTTCGGCACTGTTTATATAGAGTTTACTCTGTTCTACTTTTGAATATGTATCACAGATACTCTCTCCTTTACCAAAGATACAAATACATATATACATATTATATATTTTCTTCTTTCTCTACATGCATCGCTACATTATATTTACAGTATTATATTATAAAATATCAACGTTCTACTACATATATATACATTAAATTATGTATATAGTCCTACTGATCTATAAATCATTTTCTAGCACTGACTGCATTGAAATTCTTTTATTTTCATGAATTTTCAATTGTAATAATTTGTTAATTTTTCACTTTTTCACTTCATATTTAATGCTTCCCTCGCATTAACTGTTTCTCTTTTTTACTGGACTTTTCGCATAATTAGTTGAGGCTCATGGGTTATGCATTCACACATAAACATGATAAGATTTCATGCATATTCCTGAGGCTGCTTCCGAGTTCCACGAATTTTAGCGTTAAACCTTTGATATAATTAAGTGCAATTTTATGGCTACACTTCTGCGAGCTGCTTTTCGCAGCAAGTAGCTACCAAGTACCTATCCGGTATGTAATTGCAATTAGTACGGCAGCGACTGGCATTTGGTTAGGCCAATGCGAATACATCGTGTTCGCAGTCAATCTACGGGTAGCTCTAGTTGCTACAGTTGCTACAGTTGCTTCACGCTGAGTCTGTTTCTCGCGTCTAATTGATCTTTAGCGTGTTATTTGTTTTGTACAACACCTTCCACGTCTCCGATGTCTCGACTGTGGCCTGTGGGTGGTAATCGGGCAAAGCGAATAAAACAGCAACAGAAATTAAATGCCTCCAGCGAAAATTGCTGGCTAATTAATGCCAAATGCCCAACTGGAGGCAGCAATACTTGCAAGATGTGGGCGTAACGGCAACTTCTAACTATACTATTATTATTATTATTGGCTTTGGCGGCCAGTGGCATTTGCATGTGACATAAAAGTGATTGGAGTAATTGATAATTGTGCAGAGACACGAAACAAAACGACCAATTACAGACGTCGCGACGGACACTGTTTGTCCATGGTTCGAGCCGAGAGGTGGCGACGGCAAGTTCGTTGCCTAAGTCTTTTGATTCGGCGTTCGAAAACGTGTTGGAAAAATGTTTAAAAATATATCAATTACAAATGCATGAAATTTCAACGAAAATTAATAGTCAAAAATAGTTATATATTCGAGCAAATAAAAAATGAAAATGAAAAAAAAAAAAAAAAACTTATGTATATTTGCGAATAGATTGAACTAAATGTGCAGCATTTGAATTGAAAAATGCTTATACAATTGCGAATGCGAGTTGTTGGTGGTTTTGGCCAATCTCTTGCCATAAATCAAGCCGCACAATATAACCGCAGGCGCCTTGTAAGCGAGTCCCAGTCACCGACTCGGCTCTGAGTTACCAGTGACTGTGACTGACAGCCGTACGGGCCAAGATCTTGACCAACAGACCAACAAACCAAGAGGCCCATAGACCCAGAGACCGATAGACCGAGAGACCGACAGACAGATAGACCCACGCTAACTTCAGCATTAGCAAATCAAATACAAATTCAAATTTAAATCTAGCTAATTTCAAAGCCGAAACTCATTTAACTGGACGATTGCTGTTGTCCGGCTGGCCGCCTGGCCGGCTCAAATGGAGCAACAAATCCAAACGCAAGCCCCCAAAGTTAATTTTATTTTCCACCTACTGGCAAAATCAATTTGCTTCGTGTGGCACGTGCGCCGCATAGAATGAAAATTGGCCAGAACCGAGGGAGGCAGCAGCAGCTGCAGACTACCTGACGGAGGGGGTGCAACCAAAAGGGGAGTTTTTAAACGTGCGCCCCCACAATGCACTCGGTCACTCAGTCACTCAGTCACTCAGTCACTCGGTCAGTCAGTCAGTCAGTTAGACAGACAGCTGTTTTATTCGTGTGCCTCACTTCAGACATGGGGATCGGGCGAGGCAACAGTTGTCATTCATTGCGGCTCGATTGGAACATAACGGTAGCCCAAGCCCGATACAGAAAACATTGAGCTTGTTTCTGGGCGCCTTTTAAAAGTACATTTCGATGTTGGATCACAAACTGCAATTACGATTGCTACAAAGAAACAAAAGCAGAAAAAAGATTGCCTCGAGCTTTAATGCCGAATAATCAGAGGAGAAGTGCGGGTTGCATTTGATTACTCAACTAAGCATTACTAATAATGCACGACTGTGAGATACCTTGTAAATGTATGCGTGTAAATCGTGAGCTTAATACTCAAAAAGTTATTATTGGCAGTTGTAAATAAGTTATAGTAATGGTAATTTAATTACTATATGCTTGTTAAGCAATTTATAAATTACATTAATAGTTCTTAGCTTAAGAGAGGATTCATCATAAATAAATATTTCTTTTATTTTATATTTTGTATTTTCTGTAAAATGATAATATGATATGTGATCCAACCTGCAGCAATAAAAATAAATGAAAATGTTTCCACTCCGACTTGCAACACATAACAAATGCGTATTTAATGTGTCGAGGGAAACGTAGGGGCCTGGCACGGCTCGGCCAACACGTTTACCCGATTTTCATTTAACGCCTCAACTTTTATTTTTTTTGCGCTCGATTTGCTTAGTTTATGGGTGGTCAGCGTTGAGGCCATAAGCCCTCGGGGCTCACTGCATTTTAATTTGTTTTTAATAAACGGCAGTCACAGCACCAGCAACAGCAACAGCAACAGCAGCAGCAGCAACACAAGCAACAGCAGAGACAACTATTTTTGATATATGCAGCAAGATTATATAGTTGGACGCTGGCTAAGGCGGCAGCTCGACGATTCCATTCCAGTAATTTGGAATTCAACACCCCAAAAGAGTTGGTTATTAACTGTGAACCGTAATCGCACGTTGCCAAAGCTTCAGCTGCGAGATAACAAACAGCTGCGATTTGTTGGAAATGTTAATTTAATCGAGGAGTAGCTTATGCACAAATCAAACTGCACTCAAAAGTATAATCTCTATGTAGCCTATCCAAGTTTCATAACCGCAGTTCGGCATTGTATAGGGCATATCAAATCTCTTATTCTCTTGATCTTGATCAATAAAAAAGCATTCTCATAAATATCAATCTCTATAAGTCGATTCTTCTGATTTAGATCTATCAATCTATCTATCTCCTTCCCCATTTCATATACCAGTTTGTAAAGAAACTTTTAATATATCTAATATCTATCTCCTATAGGTAAGTAATATTAAGTGGATATTTTTTGTTTTTCATTCAAATATTTGGATTTGCATTCTTCAAAATATGTTTTCCCAGTCAGTATTGCAAGCTTTTGTATTGCTAGTGATGCTATTGCTTGTCTGTTTTATTTTGTGTTAGCTAATCAGAGCAATAATATTGCATCTTGTATCTGTTGAAATCATGTTCTCTCATATGCACTATTTATTTATTATTATTTTTATCGCACACATGTTGCGGTTGGATACTGAAGTATGCAGCGACCGCATGTCCTCGGCGAGCAACAATTTATAAATAGCCCAGAAACTGACAACGGCAATTAACAAGCCTGAGAATTTAGTGCACGCCGACTGCATTGGCATTTGAGTTTGGTTCGGATCGGTTCAGTTGAGTTCAGTTGGTGCCGCCCTGGTGGGCAGCCAGCAGCAGCCGCAGCAGCAGCTGCCTATGCGAAATGGAACTGCTCCAATTCGACAAAAATCTCTGTGCAGCCCCCTAGGAAATTCTTTCGGTTGCCATAATTGAACCGGATTTGTGAGCAGCTTGGCTTTGCTGGCGTATTTTGTTCAGAATTAATTATCGCTGCGACTGACTCTTTTAAGTGGCTGTCGAAAAGTCAAGCGACTGGCAACAAAGACGCAAAAAAAAAAAAAAACTCAAAAAAAAAAAAAAATATACAAAAAAAAAAAAAAAAAACAAAAATTAAGAAAAAGTCAACGTCTTAAAATCTTTGAATTTTTACAGCTTTGTGTGTTGTCTTGCACCTGGCGACAGGTCAGACCCCCAAAAAATATTCAAGCACAGCGAGCATATTGCACAAAACTTGCCGTCAGTTGTGAAAAATTAACTACAAGTGGTCGTTGTTGTTGTTGTTGTTGTTGATTGTTGTTGTTGTGGCTGCTTTGTGTCTGCAACAGCTGCAAGTGTCTGGCAGCCGCCAAAGCACTTGTATGCCTGGCCGTGCAGTTGTTCCCAAACAAGACTTAAAAATTATATGAAAATTTATGATACATTTGCCTGCACTTGGTTGTCAACCGAGCGCTGGATGGGATTGCAACTTGGTCTGGCCTGGTCTACACTGGTCTATGCACAGCCAGCCACACAGCTGTCCGGTGAGACCGAACAGGGCTGCCTTCTGTCCAAACTCACTTCCAATTGCAATTGCAATTGCAGTCGCAGTCGCGGTCGCAGTCGCAGTGGCTTGCTGGGGTTAGCCTTGTAATGGGTCCAACAATTTTGGGTTAATTGGCTTTGGCCCACTTGCAGTTTGAACTAAGCTCAGCTAATGGTCTACTAAAAACAGATGTTCCTGGCAATTTACGTTCAGTTGAATGACAATCTGGCCATTGCAGTCGAGCGCAGCTCATAAGGAGCTACCATTAGCAAATATTTGACTATTAACGAAGTCATTTTGTAAAAAGTTATTTGTGAAAGGTTGGAGATTTTCATTTTTGTCACAATGTTCACCTTTTACAGATTAATTATAAATAAATAGATAATATGAGCTGTTAATGATGTAATAATGTATGAATATTTATATATATATATATTTTTTTTTTTTGTAGAACGATTTAATAAAACTAGTATATTATAAGAGTGAAAACGCTTTGACTGATCAATAGATGCCTGCGGCGGTATTTTGGGGATTATGTTCTTGCGTAAAGTTGATGTGCTAGAAAGAGAGGGACGGAAAATGAAAGTAAAAGATAAATAAGTAAGAGCAATAAATAAAGAATGAGAATGACATGTATATAGAATATATTAAGATATAGATCAGAGGTAGTTACAGTCAAATAAATAGGCAGAGAGAAATCGATAGCTAGAATGTGAGACAGACAGAGAGAGAAAGAGAGAGAGAGAGAGAGAGACAGACAAAAAGAGAGAAAGACAGCGAGTAAACAATTGAGAAATTAGTTAAAGAAATAAAGAGAGATTATGAGATAGGAACAGAGTAAGGAGCCCAGGTAGCCTAATGACACTACCAATAATTACTATTAAATTATTTGATTACTATAAAAAAAAATACTAATAATAATATAAATACTATAACACGTATTTTTTGTTAAATATAACTATAATTTCAAAGTATTATCTTATTTTGTGTTAAATATAAAACTTCCTATTTACTAATTGCAATGCTTTTATAAAGGAAATGTAAAATTAGTAATTTTATTGATAAGATTTGATCTGGAATGAAATATATGCTGCAACAATCGTAGCGTATATTCAATGCATATGTTATTATTATTATTTTTTTTTTTTTAATTTTATTTTATTTTCAACTTCTGCCAATTTGACCCTAGACTGCAAAAAAAATTGATACAAACTTATCTAAGTTTTTATTCCATGTGTGTAATAAAGTTGCCATAGTTTTTGGTAAACAATTTGCTTCACACTGCGACACGATTCAGAACAGCTGCCAAGCCTCACCTCCAGTTGCTCTCCACACACCTAAAAACCTACATGGGCAACAGCAACAGCAACAGAGGCAGCAACAGCAACGGCAATAGAGGCAGCGGCAGCAACAGATTTGCCTCCCGTTGCCACTTTGCATAACAAACGACTTTATTAATTTTCAAATTACGGAAAGTCAGAGGCCGGCTGGGCATTATTTGGCTGCATTTTGTTGGCCTTTATGTAGCACTTGGAAATGGTTTTAAAACTGAGCTTTGGGCTTGTTGGTGGGCGTTGTGAGAAAATCTTGGCAAATGCCAAAATTTTTGTGATCACAGCCAGATTCAGGAGCGTGTGGGCAGCAGCTGCAACAGCCGCGGGCACTGCGCAAATATCTTATGCTAATATTTGTTAAAAGCAAAATGTCGCTTCGTGCCCGCTTGCTTAATAAATCAGCAAATTATAAATGGCCCAAAGATTGATGTGCAGTGACTGGGCCAGAGCCGCGTGACGGGTCAACCAACTGCTTAGCCGGTTAGATGAGCGGCCGATAGGAAGAAATGTTTAATGCTAATTTCTCAATTAACTGGCGAGGCATTTACATTAGCATTAGCATTAGTTAACCTGGCTGGCAAGCGTTTTGTGCAATGCGAATTAAATGGCATTGCCCATAAATCATATAATTAAAAACTAATCAAGCAATGACACAAGACACATCAAAAAGCTGCAACAACAATCGCCAACTTGCAATCGCCACAACACCAACAACAACACCAACAACACCAACAACAGCAGCAACAGCAAGAGCAACAACAATGGTTTTCTCGCCAATCTGCCGTCAATGTTGTCGTCGGCCTTTTGGGCCCACTTCAAAGACAAATTTATGTATTGTCAGACCAAAGAAATAAGTAAAGCTGCAAAGAGAGAAAAAAGCCTTACAACAACTGCATAATTCAAAAATTATGAGACCCATTAGAGTAACAGAGAACTGACAAAACCGTCGAGTTTTCAGGCTCGGCCTCGGGCCGATATCCAAAGATCCAACCAGGCAGCTGCGCTTAGGAGCTGGCGGGCGGCGAGGAGGCAGGAGCACAAAAAGCCACACGCCGCAATCGTAAAAACTTCAACTTGCACACAAATGGCTAGAAAATTATTTTAAGTTATTTGTTGATTGTTTTCAAAATTGTTGCCATGTAATGCGATGCCAACGCTGCTGCAACGCCGCAGAGACTAAAGCTGCCAACTGACACAGAGAGCGACAGAGAGAGAGAGAGAGAGAGAGAGATGGAGATGGAGACTGTAACTGGGACTGCGTTTGAGGCAGTGCGTCAGACAATGCAAGTGCGCGGCTCCAGCTTTTGAACAGACGAGACAGTTTGGCTTTGACTCTTGCACATAGCTCTGCGTGTCTGTGTGTCTTCATGTCTGTTTGTGTGCGTGTGGCATTTGCAGAGCTCGCATTGTACTTGTTGCGCTGTGAAGTGTCTATTGCAGGTGGCAGGCTGACTAACTGCCAAGTCAGAAAGCATCTGCTTAGATATGCGGCGAATGAACAGAGTGCAACAAGACTTTCAACAATTTTAGTTTGTTTAAATTTTAGCCTGAGCTTTGTATAATGTTTGCGCAATAAACTGGCTAATTAGAATAGTTGAATAATCTGTATAATTTTCTACATTTTAATCATATACTCAATATTATATATTTTATATTAAAAATAGTTAATAATTATTTTAAAAAATGGTAATTAGCAGCAGTATATTGTTCGTATTCTACATTTTAGGCTGTCGTACTAACATTAAATATAATATTCAATTTAAATATATATTAATAATATAGAATGTTAAATGAAATATTAGAACTAACCCTCGAAAGTCTCAAAATGCTATTGATATGAGTAGTCTACTGACTTTTGAGCATATAGCTATAATCGGAAATCTTTGATGATCTAATATACATTTAGATAATCTTTGTTAGCAGCACATTTGCACAATAAACATAATTTTACGTGCATGTTTATTTATTTATTTATTTATTATTTTTCCGGTTTGCATCTGATAAACAGCATTGGCAAATGTCGATGCAAGTTCTCAAACTGTATTTTCTATTGAAATAAAATGCGGAGAGTATAATAAATAACAAGTGCCTGACTAAATAATAATTTACAGATAATGCTGTTCAACTTTGCCAAATACCACATCAATTGTGTGTGCCAAACATCAATTTGCTTATCGCCTGAAACTGGCTTATGCATCAAATTACTTATGGAAGCCTAACAACTTGTTGTCCTGGGTGCAGCTGGCAACCCGATATCTGTCCGATGGCCCACAAGTAAATGCCATGTGGCTGGCTGGTACGGCGAGCTGCCTTCATGGCTAAACACTTTGCAATCAAAAATGTCACCATTTAATTACGCACACAAAACAGTTTAAGAAACTTGCAGCCACCAGCTGACAGCAACAACAGCAGCAGCAGCAGAGGCAGAGGCAGAGGCAGAGGCAGAGGCAGCGGCAGCAACTGCAATTGCGGCAACAAACGGCAGCCAAAAGCGTTGCACAAATCTCGTCAGAAATTAACATAAATCCAATCACAAAGCCCGCGCGTAACCGTGGCCAAGTTGGCCAACTTGGAAGCCGTAGGACGGCAGCCGTTTAAGCGCTATCCACTCCTCCCCTCTCTGTGTCGCCTTTTATACCAATCCAAATATCTGTTGGCCGTCATGTTGCGCTTTCGCCCACGCGACTAATCGCGCAACTGTGCAACGCCAACTGCAGTTACGTTGTCAGAGATTTTTGCGTTTCTGATTGGTTTTTAATACTCTACACGATGGGTATAACGCTACACAAAAGTAATATGTAACGCAAAGCACATCAAGATAAAGCTGTTCAAATGGCAATATCCATTCTTAGTTCCAAGTGGATAAATTGTCTCCCTTGGTAGATAACTGAAAGAAAATATTTAGTATACATAATTACTTTTGACAAATGAAGTCACTCTTTGATAATTAAATATATTAGTAGTAATAGCAAATATATTGCACAAAACCATCGAGGGGAACCACCACCGTTTGTAGCTATTGAAAAACTATATTTTCCTTATAACTAAAGAATATATTTATATCAGTATGAAAATAGATTCGTTAGCTTGGAAAACATTTTAATTTATAATATTTAATCTTAATAATAATGTACTTTCTTTCTTTATTTCCTTATTTCTTTTATTTATTTTGTAAATTTTCTTTTGTTATTTTAAACTCAGTTTAAACTCTTTGTGCAAGTCGTCATTGACAAATAATTTTAAAATTATTTTTTAGAAATATTTTTTAACTTCTTATCTTCATAATCCATGCCAACACAGCATATATAAAGAAAGGGTATTTTATCTTCGATCTAGTCGTTTCGCAGTTAATTGTTGCTCTTGGCTTGTCTTATGCCCGGCTGCTGCTGCTGCTGTTGCTGCTGTAGCTGCTGCCTACGGCGCCCTCACATGACAGTTGGTCTGACGTGGACGTTGAATAACTGCCGCAGCAGCCACGAATTCCGCGGCGGAGAAACACTTGCATTTTTATTACGCTTGCGAATTGTCATTTGGACAGCGACTGTTGGTCTCATGAGTGTCCGCATAAATGTTGTTTGCTCTTTGCTGGGCAACAATTCAATTATCCGAAAAATATGCAAATGTCAATGCGGGTCTTAAGTGTTGGCCCAAGGAAGGAGTCACAGTCGGACGGCGCTCGGTGAGAATTGCACTCGTGACATAGTTCATGGTATCTTGATTTAATTTTTCAATTTTCACAACGAGTTCGCTGCCAAATGAGAGAGGAGCATACGAGCTAAAGACGAAAATTATGCAGCCAGGTTGAAGTTGCAGCATGTTGCCAAGGCGTGCCAGGCGCAGCAACAGCAACAGCACCAGCAACAGCAACAACTACAACTGCAACGACAACAGAAACAACATCAACACGTTGCACGTAGCAGCATTTCCGTTTCACAATTAACGTTCTACGTGACAAGTGACACCAATTTTACCACCTTTGCTATGTGTTTTATGCCTCAGTGGTTGTTGCTGTTGTTTGTGGCGGCTGGTTGCTGTTGCAAATGCTTTTTGTGGACCACCATCAGGGCAGAGCTGTGGCTAGAGTCGAAGCTCAGGGTTTCTCTGCCATTGGCGTGCAGCAGATGCACGTTCCGCGATTGTCTGCGCAGTTTTGTTTAGGTTAATGGAGATGATTTGTTGCCCTATTCTAATGCAACGTAACAACGCCAAAGACAACGACAACGACAACGACAACAACGGCGATAGCAACAACGACAACTGCAAGTGCCAAGCAACATGTTGCACCAGCTCCACCAATAAAAGTGGCCCGCATTCGTAATGAAACATCAACTGGCGTAGCAGGGGCAACTGCTAAATGCATATGGGAGCAGTCTGGCTTTTGACTCTCACATGTGACTCTTGTGCGCTGGCCTTCGACTTGGACTCCATTGAGCCGAAGCTTCATTCCTTCCAAGTATTTATCTCTCTTCGTTTTTTATGGCCAGTCAGCCAAGCAGCCAAGTGTGGGGCCGCCCGGAGTTAGAGCTGGAGTTGGATATTTTTTGGGCCGCGTGCCGTTGAAATTATGAAATTGACAAATTGCCACAACGGCCGCGTGACCTTTAAATGCTCTAAGCTGACCCCCAACAACGCCTGCCCAACTACCGAGACCAACTACCAACACATGTGGAGTCGTCCGTCCACCCGGATGTGTCGGGGTTAGCGTGTGGGTCGCCGCCGCTGACAATGAGCTGAGTTATTGCTGCGCAGATGAAAATTGTTTTCCAGTTGCATACTGCAGATGTTGCAGAGTCAAGTGGTTGTTATTAATGTTGTTGCAGCATTGCCACCATTCCCACCATTCACAAGCTTTCCAAATGCGCAAATGTCAAGTTCTAACTACAGTGCAACATGATTCGACTGTCTTGCTGATGCTCTGCTGTCTCATTAGATTGTAATTGATGTTTTTCTTAGAAATCAAGTCATTGAACTGATTTAGAGTAATGTCCAATAGTCTGTCGACCTATCATTACTGGCTGCCCTTAACCTCTAGACTCTGTCGTCTCATCGTCTTTATTTATATGCGCTCATAATTGCCGATAAACTGATATTTAATGCGCTGTAATAAGCACTCATGTCGACATTATCATCGTGGGCATAAATAAACTCCTCGCTAAATGAATGATGTTTATCTGCATAGCTTGGCAGTAGCCAGAAGCTTGTAAAGGTTTTTGCTGCAGCTACTATTGTTGTCGCTCTGCCGGATGGCAGGCAGCATAATGTGGGCAATAACTTAGAATACAACAGAAAAACGCATTTCACTGCTATTTACGTCCAATAAATCTAAGCAGCTGCTCTTTTCAACTCATCGCCGTTCGCCAAGAGCCCAAGAGCCCATGTCCTTCAGATCTATGCGATTGTCATCAGCAATGGCTATATTATTATTATTGTTGCTGTTGCTGCTGCTGCAGTTGCTGTTGTTGTTGTTGTTGTTGCATGGCTAGCTTGATTGGGCTTTCTGGGTAAGAAAATGATGCTGCAATTACCACATAGAGACTGGCAACAACTTGGCTATCACATTGATAATATAGCCTTGAGTGCCATTCATGTTGTTGCTGCTGCTGTCTGATGTTGGTGTTGATGCTGCAGACGAGCTGCGTGTGGGGCAACTCATTAGTGGCATTTGACCCAGCATGCTCTTTCGCATGATTGAATTGGCAACAAGCAACAGGCAACAAGCAACAGCCAAGCGGCAACTGCGACCCGCAAGCAGCAACAAATATCTGCTTGTCAAAATGTTTTCAACAGATTTTTGTATTTTTTCTTTTCTCTAGATGCAACACAGCAACAGCAACAGCAACGGCGTTAAGTGTTACCAGCAGGCAAAATGCAATCTGTTTGCTTGCTGCTACACATGATCGGTACCCCAGAGAAAGGGGGCGGATCGTTTGGCATTTTTGTAATCAACGCTATGCAAATGTCGTAGCATAAATTAACTAGCAATATATGCACTATGTATGCATGTTGCCAGCTGTTGGCCATGTTGCCGCGTTGCCGCGTTGCCGCCTCGCCTCGTTGCAGCTGCGGGGCAATGGCGGGCAAAAAGCTTGACAACCTTTGCAGAGTATGTTGATTTGACACCTATCCGATCAGCACCATTAGCCGGCTGCATAGCAGCACAACCAGCCGCTCCTCCTTGCAGACGTGTGAATTTGAATTGATTATCTGTCGCCTGCGATTGCATTTGCTCACTTTTCGCACCACATTTTGTGATTAGCGTTAACTGATTTTTCCTGGCAAATGTTTGCAGCGGCTATTTCGCGCCGATTTGTTGATTTTTTTGAACCGCATTAGTGAATTTGTCGCTGATAAATTAAGACGATAAGCGAATCGGAAATGGAGCTTGGCAGCATACTCAGATAGACAAACACTCGACTGAATGGAATTCATACAAAAATAACTCAAATATATTAAATAAATTAAATTGATAAGTAAAGTATATTAAGCTAGCTGAACAGCAGGCAATTTTTTGTTTGCTGTATAATCCAGTGAATTTTATTGTAAGCCAAGTGAAGTGAATAATCGAAGTTAATATCGCCCCAAAAATAAGGTCTAGAGGGTGAATTATGAGAATTCTTCAAGAACTCTTCTTAATAGGTTACAGTGTATAAAATTGAATGAATTACATGTTTACCGAACATTATGTACCAAGTGTTCTTGGCATAATATTATATTATTATATCAATTATATATAATTATATTTTCGTATTGATTAAACTCGCTCGCTTTTATTGCCCTTACCTACATATAGTATAAATCATATAGATATTGATTAAAGCAGCATTGTGAATATAAATAAAGACAGAATGTGAGAGAGAGATTAAATTAAATCGTGACGAGAATTTACTATCCATTTGACCTAGCTCTATTCTTTGAGTTTTAGCAATATTAAGTCGAATATAAAGAGTTAATGTCTTAATTGTAAAAAAGCAACTTTATTGCCAGCTACTCAATACTCTGTATAAAATAGAGTAGTATTAAAAATGAAGTTATTATAAAGAATTAAACTTGAAAGGAATGGCTATGACATAGTTTGCCACTTTATGTAGTCTATATATACACATAAAAAAGACGTAAATCGTAAATACCGATGATCAGTTAGAGATATGCATATTAATGATCAACGCCTATCAAACTCAGGCTTCAGTATTCGATCTGCACTCTCTGGAGCCAATGAACTTTATATCATAAAATGAATAGAGTATTTCTTTCAATTTAGGTCGTTTACATCGTGACACAGCTCAGCTTATAGAAAAAAAAATTAAAATATATTTTTAAAATATTATATATCAGCAACAGAAGCTGAAAAATCACACAAAATTTACAAAATGCTGAAGAAAAATAAAATAACATAAAAAACAAAGCAAAAATCGAAATAAAAATTAATTTCGTTTGCTGCTGTTGACCTTTTATGGAAAATGCATTAAACTAAACACTCATAATTTATGCATGCCATAAAAAAACTTATTTAATAAATTTTTATATCGAATAAGCGAAAAGTTGTTGCTATTGTTGTCATAAGCAATAAACATAAACCAAGGTAATGGACCCAGTTCTGACCACCTCTCCCGTCGCTCGATCCACAGTGCAGACAGCACAGCACAGAAGCCAATCGAATGACAAGGCAGCTCATAGCCCCCAGATATGGAGTCGGTTTTTCGGCAGCTCCGGCTCAATCGTCAACTCATTGAGATATTGATCTCGCTCTCTAAGGTTGCCATCAAGCCCAGATATTGGCTCTGTCCGGGCCTGAGCTTTGGCACTGGGTCTCGCTCTGATCTTCCAGCCGCTGGGGCCGATTGTGAACTATTGTTATTTCACGAACTGTGACACGTTGCCTTCTTGCCTTTTTTTTTATTTTATTCATTTATTTAGTTATTTTTTATTTATTTTTATTTTTTGCTAGTTTAGCTACTCCATTTTTTTGTTGTTGACGTTCTGTTGTTATTTATTTCTTTATTGTACAATGAGTAAATAAAAATTTCCTGCTACTGCAACTACATTTTGTTGTCGTTGCTGTTGCTGTTGTTGTTGTTGTTCGATTTAGTATTGTTGTTGCTGCTGTTGTTGTAGCTGGTATCCACCCTCGACCTTTTGTGGCAGTGGTAACCCGGCTAAATGTTTAGCTGCGATTTATCATTATCGTGACTTGTGATCTCGTCGCCGTTTGATTTTTTCGCTCTCCATTTGGCTGCAGTTTTAGCCTTTTTTGGCCAACTTTGTTTCTCATTGTTGCTGCTGTTTTTTTTTTTTTTTTCTTTTTAAAGTATTTTAAGTTTTGCTATTTCGTAAATTAACATGTTTTTTGCTTTGAGTGACATTTGTAGGTGTATAAAGTGGCACAAATGAAGTGAAGTGTTCAACAAATATGGCCTGGAGATCGGATAGCAGTTGCTTTAAATGTTCCCAAAACCAGCTTTGGGCTGTGGTTGCTACCAAAAAACTAATGGGGGAGCGCCAGTTGCAACTTGTTGCTAATTTGGGCTTGGATCTTAAAGGGGAAGGTTGCGGCTTGTCAGAGTTCGCTAGAGACTAAATCTATAAGCAAATGAATAACCACATTTTTTTTTTCTTTTCCTAAAGTATGCCAGCTAAATTCAGTAGCTCGTCAAGCTGAAAGGTTAGACTCGACGTCGAATGAAGCGTTTGCCCTCGAGCAACAGTTGCTGCTGCTGTGGCGATGCTTTGCTACTGTAAAATCACTTCTGGCAATGGCAATTTCCGCAAATTAAAGAGCAATCTCAATCATTCTCCATATCTGTGCTTAGCTCACGTTGACTTCTTTTCAATCATTAAGCACTGCAATTACCTCAAGGATACTCTCGCTGGCGCACAGATCTTTCGGCCTGCATATCACACCAATGGAATGCACCAAGAGCTTAGCCCCCAGATGCCCATTCAAGATGCCAAAGGAGCGCAGCCATACAATTAAGTAACTATGGCGAGGTAATGCGCGTCTAACTAGAAATAAATAAACAAGGCGCCCAGATTGCCAGCACACCAGCTCACCAGCTTGCTACCTAGGTAGCACGGTGGCAGGCACAATTCCTGAGGCTTTCTCAATCAGGGCGACTACCGGAATGCGTGCGCTGCTCTATGCCAAGGGTTGGGGCTTCTTGGCTTGAAATTGTGCTACATAATGATAGGCCAGTCGGAACGGCGTTGGCCCGCGCTGCGCCGCGCTTACTCAATTACCTTTGACTAAATTATGGCCAATTGTTGAACTGAACATGTGTTGCATAATTACGGGCTGTGCGGCGGACAGGCTGCCGCTTCTTGGCTGCAAGCACAATTTGATTACTACTTATAGATTAGATTTTGATTTTGATTTTCTTTCACGGCCCCGGTCTCGGTCCCGGGCCTGGCGGACTTCACTAAATGTGTTGCAAACCTGGCCACGTTGACAGGTTAATGTGTGCCCGAGGCCGGGCTGCACTTGATTAGCTAAGTTGTGGCTCAAGGCGTTAACACTAGTCAAACTCAAATCAATTTTCGGCTGCCATTTCATTGACTAGCAAACGATTCGCTGCCCTCACAGTCCCCCTCGCGTTTGCTGGCTATTGTTGTTACAATGTATTGCTGTGCTCTTTGCTGGGCAATTAGCGTCGCAACATTTACGAGTGCAGACAAATTACCAGGCAACATGTTGCAATTAAAATAACGGCACGCCAACTTTCGCCGCATTTCCAGCCATACAAAAATGTTGCGCGCGTGCGCAGCAGCAGCAGCAGCAGCAGCAGCAAAGGCCATGTTGCCGATGTAGCTGTTGCTCTGATTGTTGCTATTGCTTTTGTGGTTGCTGTTGCTGTAGCTGTTTGCTGGCCAAGTTAAGTGCGCTACTTTATGGCGTAAAACACTTAGACAAACCTTCTGCACACACTCACACACATACAATTTGTTTGCATTTTAATTGTCGTTTGTCGTAAGTGCCAAAAAGAAAAATTGCTAACAACTCGTCGTCGATTGTCGCTGCAGCAAAAACAACAGCAACAGTTAACGGATTTATCCTACGCATTTGGCGCTGTTCACAGCTCTGTCAGAGGGTGTGTTAAACATAATTTTATGGTTTAGTTTACGCGCCTCGGCACCTTTTCTCTTCAGCTTTTATTTATTTACTTTATATTTGGAGTTGCTGCGAGAGCTGGATTGACTCTTTAACAATTTGCTGTTGTATCTTTTTCTTTTTTGGTCGCCTTAGCAATAGTTGTTATTGCAGTCATTGTTGCCGCCTTTGTGTAGGCGAGCTTAACTAAATGCTTTTGTGATAACTATGAGTTAAAAGTCAGATGACAAAGCGCTTAAGATATCACGCAAGACAGCAGCAAAGTATTACTATAATAACAACAACAATTTAAATTTGAAGACCGCAAAAGGTTTTCATTGATGTTAAATTACTTACCAAATTTTCATTAGGTAATTTCGAATTTGGCTTTTTGAGGAATGTCATATGTTTAGAGAGAAGTAAACCAATTAAGTTATTGCATAGGCAATAAATGTTTACTTTGACGTGTCGACGACTATATACACTTAAGCTATTACTAATTCATGAACGTCTTGTCGTATGAAAACAGAATAGGTCATAAGCCGATTGTAGTTGTGTAAGCAACTTGCAACTTGCAACTTGCGACTTTTTTGCTCGCAATTTAACAAAGATTTCATTCTTTGCTTGCTGAGATAGAACGAGTACAGGGAGATCAATATTCCCACTTTTACAAATAAAACTACAAATGCTACCTTTAATATGGTCATATTATTTAACAAAGACTTTCAGATGAGAATTCACTAGGCCGCAGCAACGAGTATTGATCAGATCCATTGATCTGGCAGAGAAACTCCAAATATATATATTTGATCAAAAGACTCAAATCGCTTTTATACTAACCAACATCGATACCAACAGCTGATTAACACTGTTAATGAAATAATAAGTGACCTGCCCTTATGTCTATGCAATTGTCTTTTATTATTTGTCATTAGATTTCTGCAAACTAAACATTAATTTCAACAACTTTCATGAACCAATTCGTAATCGGACTGAAAAGTAAAAAATAATTGCAAAACTTAAATATTTTATTTGGTCGTTTCATGTTCTCTGTAAAGCTATTGCAATGGCATTTAAACCCGTCCATTATTCTAAATGATAAGAGACTTATATGCATTATACTTTCGCATAAGACAGATGGACAAAGAGATATGGCTGTATATATTTATATACAGCTTTTCAATCAATTGTTCATGCCGAAGACGTCTCATGTCATGCGTTTCACATTGTGTGACAAAATTATAACATCCTCTTTTAGGATATATCAAGGTCACGTCAAAGTGGCAGCAAACTGTCGGCAATCAATCAGCAAAAGCTGACCGCGTTAAGATCGTTTGCATTTATGGCCAAGTGCAACAGGCCATAAATATGAACATAAACATAAACATAAACATAAACAATCAACAGCAAGCATTTCAAAAGGCAGACAGTTGATATTTGGATGCACTTGCTGTTGAGATATTTGTATTTGAATATCGATAGCAACAAGTGCAATCAGTCGATTGACTGTATTCGATTTGGCAGCTTGTTAGATGTTGATGTTGCTGTTGCCGCTGATGATGTTGCTGATGTTGCTGTTGAATGCTGTTGCTGGCTGTTATGCAAGCTGCAAAATGTCAGTCACTTGGCAACATGCGACTCGCCAAACGCCGAATGTCAAACATATTGGACCACTGCAAATGTCAGCAATTGACAGCCAAAGTACACACACACACACACACACACACACACGCACACAGACATAGTATTGGTGTTGCACTTGTTAATGCCATGTTGCCGACAACATGTTGCTGCTGGTACCCTGATTGGCCTGGCAAGCGACAAATTAGGCGCACAATCGCTTGACTTTTACCGTAGCAATGTTTATGGCCCATTAACTTGGCTTGCGCAAAGTTCACGCTGTTCGGCCTGCCAGTCAGCTAGCCCAAGTCAGCCAACGCCTTTAAGCATACGAGCGCGCATTCACCTACTCATTGATTAAGCAATCTTTTCGTCTCTTTGGTCGGCAGCCACAATTTTATGATATCCAATTAATTTTAAATGCACATGCTTGTCCATGCCTGTCTATCGCGCCGATGCGATACGCCCAGCACCAGCCAATGCTTAAGGGTCAGCAATTTTTTTATTAACCCCGGTCACGCCAATATTTTGTCCATCGGCTGGCCGATAAACCCATTATCACTGACCACTGACCAAGCCAGTGACCACTGGCATCGATAACTTTCTCAATTACAATTGCAATGCTTAAGCTCGATGCTGTGACCCATTTGACCAAATCTCTGGCATTAGTTGAGCCGCAAAAATTGCTGAGCCTAACTGCCTTTTCCACTCCCTCGGTTTGATCGATTGCGAATTATTGTCTTTGGCACCGTCTGCGGGCTGCGACCATATAATTTCTGTTGCCCCAAAAAGTCAATTGATATAGACAAGAAATGCTCCCAGCTATGAGTTGCCAGCTAAAGTTGGGCCAGCCTGCTGATTGACCGATGGCAGATGGTTCGGTCGAGAGTTCGATCTTTGCTTATATTCAGGCATTCAAGTTGGATAGCTGAACTGCCCAGAGACAAGCCACAGCTCGACGTATATCCATAACTGTGGCTATGACTAAGTGAACTGTGTGATAAAGTTGTAGACGTTTTGGCAAATTGATTTTACGGCCACAATTTCAATTCTGACTGCGAAATAACTCAACTGCTGCTTTAGGGCATACTTAGACTTTAAACAGATCGTTGGCCAAAGATTGGCCGTCGAGTACTGGGAGCGGCGGAGGGTGGTCTCTATGATGTGGCGATAAGTAACTGGTAGATGACTGTTATTTTAATATTATGGTCAGGTTTTGTGTTTCGCTGCACACAAAGAGGGTGTCGAATTGTGTGGGCGTTACTAACGGATTGACAAGAACGAAGAAGGAACGATGGAGAAAATAGATTTAAAATTTAAACCCATTAAAAGTGGAATACTGAAATAAAACGAGAATACAAATCGTATATATCTTGATCGGATATTCAATCATAAGTTATATCATTGCCATATCGTGATGGCTAATAAAAAGCCCCTTTCACACCGATACAAATTGACTCCACCCAGCACCAGCCACAACAAATATTGAATCTTAAATCTTCTAACCTTGCGCTGATTTCATAGCAGCAACAGCAACAGCACAAGCAAGAACAATAATAATTGAAACAATTGAGTGCATTATTCGCGGTACAGCAAATTATAAATTAAGTACTAATTATATAAAATGCAACAACAATAAAATCAACTCGACAGCTGAGGTAAAGCAAATCAAACAAAGCCGCCTCCAAAAAAAAAAAAAAAAAAAAAAAAAAAAAAAAAAAAACAGAAAAAAAACTGTATAGGATTTTCCTATACATCGAACAAAAATACTGAGAGAACGTGTGCGGATTGTGGCCACGCCCACTGAATGTTAACTGCGTGGGCGTTGCGCTAATGATCAAAACTTTTGCATATTGCAATGCTTGGATGGAAGGTTTGATAGTTGCTGTTGTTGTTGTTGTAGTTGCTGTTGCTGTTATTGTTGTTGTTGTTGTTGTTGTTGTTGTTGTTGTTGCTGTTGCTACTGCTGCTATTGCAATTGTTGCGGTCGTAGTTGTTGCGTCTTGAATGGGTGATAAATTATTTCCCGCCATTTGCATAAATGCTTTGAATGCATTAATTGAAGTCCATAGGCACACAAGCTTGCAACGCCCTCGACACGCCTCCCCCACACCCCGTTTGGCCTTTTGGCATTCGCCGTTGCGTGCTGCAGTTGTCGATCTAATCAATTGCAGTTTATTGTTGGCCAGGCCCATAGAGAACCCATAGAGCGGCCCATTAACCATGTGAGCGCAGCACTTGTATGCCATATATGCACACTGTATCTAGCTAGATACATAAATGTATCTATGTATTTCTATCTCTATCTGCGTATCTGTATTTCAATATATTCGCCTCTTTAAGTGGCTGCCGCCTAATTGTTCATAAAAGTCAACAGTCAATAGCTCTTTATGTTTGCCTTTGAAATTTATATTTATTTATAGTTATTTTCAAACACAATGGGTATCATATATTTGTTGTTGCTCTTGCGTTTTTTTTTTTTTTTTTTATACCCTGAGCCCATTGAAAATGGGAAATCAGGGTATAATGGTTTTGTTAAATGTATGTAACAGGCAGAAGGAGGCGTGGCAGACCTCATAAAGTATATATATTCTTCATCAGGGTGACGAGAAAAGTTGATCTAGCCCTGTCCGTCTGTCCGTCCGTCCGTCCGTCCGTCCGTCCGTCCGTCCGTATGTATGAACGCGTCGATTTCCGAAGATACAAAAGCTAGAGAGTTCATTCTTTTTGTGTTAGATTCGTATATTGCACGCGCAGTACGAGTTTGTTTCAGAAATTCGATAACTTGTATATTTTCTAAGTTATCGATAAACGAAATTATCGGGAACCAGTTATAAAATTCTAGCTAATTCATCTTTAGAGTTAGAGTCTCTGAGTCTTCTGCATATATATAGATACTAATTTAATACAATTTCGGTTTTTGTCAGATTTTGGATTCCGGTCCCCACTTCACCCCACCACCCCCAAATGTGAAAAAAAAAATGCATTTCAAATACTAGAGACATGCAGTTTGGTTTAGCATATAGATATGAATATCATAATCATAATCTGAAGAAATCAATACGATTGTCCATCTTGAAACAGAATTATTAATCATCAAAGTTTTCTCATCAAAACCCATGTGGCGCAGCAACAAAGGCAGCGAGACAGCAAGCCGCCTGCATTGCTCACACACATACATGTACATGCTTACAACCGTGTGTGTGTTCGTGTTTTTGCATGTATAGTTTCTTACGCGTAGAGAATCGAAACGAAGCATTCTTGGAATATGATTCGTTCGAAGAAGGGCTCAGGGGATTTCGTAGTCGAGCAGTCTCGACTACAGCTTTCTTACTTGTTTTTTTTAGATTTGTGAAGCTTCATAATTTTGCAAGACATTTGCTTAGCAGTAGCCGTTGGCTGACTGAGCTGCTGATTTGAATTCAAGGTCTGCCATTCTTTACAATTAGTCCCAGAATTTATGAGCGATTTCAATTTTAAATTGTTCACAATCGGAGCAGTTGTTGTTGTTGCCGTTGTTATTGACTAACTAGTTTCAAAGACTGTTGCAGTAGCCAAATAGCAAATAGCCAAAATTAGGCATGCAGATCTTCAAGCAAATTATTATTAAATACCTAAATAAAGATATTTAAATCATATATAAATCAATATCCAATAATAACTACTTATGTCCTGAACTTAATGAAATATTCGTAAATCTGAGTGCACTTGTTTTGTTAAAGATCCGAAGATAGTATTGATATTCCAGTTTTAAATATCCTTATATCTAATCGAATTATGGAGTAAATTCATTCTTTTAATATTCTTTTAATATTTTCATATTTGAGTCTATATATATGTATATAGCAAATCAGTTTATTTAAGTTAATATGGTTGCCGCTAATTTATTGGAATACCAAGTCCAAAACACTTTAACAAAATCAATTATTTAGTAATACGTCAACTAGTTAATTATTTGAGCAGACAAGAGCATCGGTTGTATATAATTAAAAACCTATATCATTGAATAAAAAAACTATACCATTTACTAATCGTCCACTTAGATTAGAACAAGCAGCCCCTGAACCAGCAAATAATTACGAAGTCAAGCTGCCAATTGCCCGATGGCGATAAGACCAATGGACCCCACCTCAATTTGGACATAATTGAAAGCCTGGCGACTCAACCAGCCTATCCTAATTGCCACTAAGGTAGATAAAGATCTGTCATAGCCATTAAAACCTAACGTGATTCTTAGAAATGGGACTAGTGTTCCTTGGACTACCAGAGAGTTTTGACTGTTGGAAAATATTAAAAATGTTACTTGGAATCCATTCAGTTTTGATATCAAGAAGTCTGCTTCAAGTGATAATCCTTTTTCAATTCAATGAACAATATGCAGCACATTCTGAGACCAGACCATCTGAAGTCGGTCAGGTTCTGCAACAACTCAACTCTGCATACGGATTAGGGCTTAACATCTTTATTAACATTCCGAATAGCGATGAGAATACATTGGAGTTACACCTGGATACACCCAATATACAAATTCAGATATCGAATAGCAGCATACCTGATTTTCAACTTCTTGGAAGATTTACCGAGAAAACTTTATCCATCGTTTACATACAGAGCTATCCCCTTGACGCTCAAGTGGCGGTCTTCTTGCCACGCCTTTTGTGGAAGCTTCATGATCTTCACATTGTTTTTATAACGAAGAAAGACCCCAGCATCTGGCAGAATGACCTCTATACCTACTGTTTTCGAAACGGTTTCATCAATGTGTTACTTATTCAGAAACTTCAACAGGAAATGCTGTTATATAGCTACAATCCATATCCAACAATTCGAACATTGAGATTGCCTCAGCTTGAGGATTACCTCAATAGATGGCGTCAACTATTAAATCTTCAACATTATCCTATTCGGACTATTTTATTCTCGCATCAACCACGCGTTTTTGAATACGTAAATCGGAAAGGTCAGCGGATGTATAGTGGCTATATATACAATGCGCTTAAGGAGTTTGCACACCGACACAATACTACGATACATGTAGTAAAGGAAGTTGCTATGGAGCATATATATGATACCGTTATTACTCTATCGTCAAACCACAGTATTGACGTTCTTTTTTATGTAACAGACCCACAATTTAATCACACTACATCTTCGCCTCTCTATCTCCTTCCATTACGTATAGTAGTGCCACATGCTCAGCCGATTGCGAGATATTTGTACTTTGTAAGGCCTTTCACTTGGACTGTGTGGCTCGCAGTGCTTGGAACCATTGGTTATGGAATGTTGATGCTTTATGGTAGTAACCGAAATAGAGGTTCCGAAATTGGCCAATATTTTATGAGCAGCTGGTGCAATTTGCTATTTATCGCGCAGCCAAGGATCATCTTTGCTAACTGGCAACAAGTTGTTATCCATTTTATAATGTTGCTGAGTGGATTTATACTGACAAATTTTTATCTGGCATTACTTTCAAGTATGCTTACGTCAGGTCTGTTTGAGCGACAATACAATACTTTCCAGGATTTGGAACATGCTCCCTTTGCATTGCTAATTGATAGCTACTATGCTCATTATATAAAACAGTCTACTTTTTTGCCAGAAGTCGTTAGACAACGCATTACCGTAGTTGAAGTGCATGTGTTGGAGGACACGCGGATCGCTCTCAACACGAGTTACATGTATACTCATTATGAAGATCGCTTAGAAGGTTTTCTATTTCAACAGCACCTTCTCAAAATACCCTTATTCAAGGCGATACCACAGAGTCTTATGGATGGTTTTATGGCTCTTCCAGTAGCCGACGGATTGCCCTACTTAAATATAATGAATGCCTATCTAAGACGGATATTTGAGTTTGGAATATTAAAAAAGATAAGGAGCGATGCTTGGCTGGACACAATCGAGGGCGGCATAACAAAATTTATTACAAGTGACGGAAGTGAGCGGAAGCCATTCGATTTGGAATTTTATTACTATGCGTTTGCATTCTGGAGCGCGGGCTTGATATCGGCCTCACTCTGTTTCCTCCTGGAATTCCTTAGGCGTGGTATGACTAATCAATTTCTTATGTAATGCTAATTATCCATTTGATATGAATCTTCATCTACAAGATAAGTACCCAAAACATACCGAAAATCGCAATATAAGGGCGCGCCCGGGCGTTGGCTGCGTCAACTACACAGTTATCAGAGCGAATGGTCGAGCAACTAGCTGCAATTCACTGCAAAGGGCGCCACTTAACAAATCTAAAGTAGCGGCAGAAAATTCAAGCAATTCAATCGCAATTGTGATCTTCAAATTACTGATTAGATGTGTGCATATGATTTAAATATTCTATGAAATATTTGTCAGCTTAGAAAAAATTAAAACTTTCACATATTGCTTATATTGCTAGCAGCTTAGAAATTGATGGAAACCTATTTATAAACATGCGCATATGAATTCTGCATTTGAGTACTGGAATCGTCGTTTGGGAGTAGACAAATACATAACTTCTTCATCGAATCCAAATTTCAGCGTTCTGTAGAATTTCGGAAAATATATTTTCCGATTTGCCACACCCCTAGTGTGCGGATCCAGAACATTTTTATACTTTATGATTCGGGAGCATATATGGGTATATGTTCAAAATTTCAAGTCTCTAGCTCTAATAGCTCCGAAAAATATTGCATTAATACGGGCGGACAGCAAGGCGGACATTGCACAAAACCAATATACTCTTTTTATACCCTGAACCCATTGAAAATGGGAATTCAGGGTATAATGGTTTTGTGAAAATGTATGTAACAGGTAGAAGGAGACGTCGCAGACCCCATAAAGTATATATATTCTTGATCAGCACAAAAAAATAAGTTGATCTAGCCCTGTCCGTCCGTCCGTCCGTCCGTCCGTCTGTCCGTCTGTCCGTCTGTCCGTCCGTCCGTATGAACGTCGAGATTTCGGAAACTATAAAAGCTAGAGAGCTGAAATTTTACATGAACACTCGTATGTTAGCTACGCAGAGAGTTCATTCTTTTTGTGTTAGGTCCGTATATTGAACGAGCAGTACGAGTTTGTTTCAGAAATTCGATAACTTGTATATTTGCAAAGTTATCGATAAACGAAATTATCGGGCACCAGTTATCAAATTCTAGCTAATTCATCTTAAGAGTCAGGGTCTCCGAGTCTTCTGAAAATTGTTTTCGGTTTTCGGTCAGATTTTGGATACCGGTCCCCACTTCGCCCCACCACCCCCAAATGTGTAAAAATGCATTTCAAATACTAGAGACATGCAATTTGATTTAGCATATAGATATAAATATCATAATCATAATCTGAAAAGATCAAAACGATTGTACATCTGGAAACAGAATTATAAATCATCAAAGTTTTCTCATCAAAACCCAAGTGCCGCAGCAACAAAGGCAGCGAGACACCAACACGCCTGCATTGCTCACACACATACATGCTTACAAGCGTGTGTGTGCTCGTGTTTTTGCATGTATAGTTTGTTACGCGTAGAGTATCGAAACGAAGCATTCTTGGAATATGATTCGTTCGAAGAACGGCTCAGGGTATTTCGTAGTCGAGCAGTCTCGACTACAGCTTTCTTACTTGTTATAACTTGGAAATGGGATGAGTTATACGAGTGTTCATGTGAAATTTCAACTCTCTAGCTTTTGTAGTTTCCGAAATCTCGACGTTCATTCAGACGGACAGACGGACGGACGGACAGACGGACAGAGCTAGATCAACTTAGTTTTTTGAGCTGATCAAGATTATATATACTTTATGGGGTCTGCGATGTCTCCTTCTGCCTGTTACATACATTTTCACAAAACCATTATACCGTGAATTCCCATTTTCAATGGGTTCAGGGTATAAAAAGGCTCTAGTGAGACGGCTCGACTACGAGATACCCTGCATATGAACTAATATTCTTCTTTACGAACGTATGAGTGCGCGCTCTACTGTACTGAACCTTGGACGCTTATAGCTCCGTTTCTAGGTGGACGATCCTTATGACATACGGACCGACGGACGGACAGACGAACATGGCTATATCAACTTTTCTAGTCACCCTGATCAAAAATAAATATACTTTATGGTATCTGCCACGCCTCCTTTTGCCTGTTACATACTTTTAACAAAACCATTATACCCTGATTTCCCATTTTCAATGGGCTCAGGGTATAAACAGTGACGTAAATAATTATTAGTACAGCGTGCTTTTTAAGCTTTATAGCAATTTTTCGAGTCTTTTGAAAAGATTTTTTGATAAAAATTTTAAGGAAATAGACTTAAATATTTATTAAATGTAAATAAATAAATAAATAAATAAATAAAAACAAGTCAATTTCACTGAACAAAATATGTACATGTAAGTGATTAGTCAAAAGCATTAGTTTTATATAATGAAATAACCATGCCATTGAGTAATCGTCCACTTAGATAAGAACGAACAGCCCCTGACCCAGCAAATAATTACGAAGTCAAGCTGCCAATTGCCCGATGGCGATAAGACCAATGGACCCCACCTCAACTTGGACATAATTGAAAGCCTGGCGACTCTACCAGCCTATCCTAATTGTCACTAAGGTAGATAAAGATCTGTCGAAGCCATTAAAACCTAACGTGATTCTTAGAAATGGGACTAGTGTTCCTTGGACTACCAGAGAGTTTTGACTGTTGGAAAATATTAAAAATGTTACTTGGAATCCATTCAGTTTTGATATCAAGAAGTCTGCTTCAAGTGATAATCCTTTTTCAATTCAATGAACAATATGCAGCACATTCTGAGACCAGACCATCTGAAGTCGGTCAGGTTCTGCAACAACTCAACTCTGCATACGGATTAGAGCTTAACATCTATATTAACATTCCGAATAGCGATGAGAATACATTGGAGTTACACCTGGATACACCCAATATACAAATTCAGATATCGAATAGCAGCATACCTGATTTTCAACTTCTTGGAAGATTTACCGAGAAAACTTTATCCATCGTTTACATACAGAGCTATCCCCTTGACGCTCAAGTGGCGGTCTTCTTGCCACGCCTTTTGTGGAAGCTTCATGATCTTCACATTGTTTTTATAACGAAGAAAGACCCCAGCATCTGGCAGAATGACCTCTATACCTACTGTTTTCGAAACGGTTTCATCAATGTGTTACTTATTCAGAAACTTCAACAGGAAATGCTGTTATATAGCTACAATCCATATCCAACAATTCGAACATTGAGATTGCCTCAGCTTGAGGATTACCTCAATAGATGGCGCCAACTATCGAATCTTCAACAATATCCTATTCGGACTATTTTATTCTCAGTTGAGCCACGCGTTTTTCAATACGTGAATCGGAAAGGTCAGCGGATGTATAGTGGCTACTTGTACAATGCGCTTAAGGATTTTACGCATCGACACAATGCTACGATACGTGTAGTAAAGGAAGTTGCAAGTGATCATTTATACGATACCGCTATTACTCTATTGTCAAACCATAGTATTGACGTTATTTGTTATATGAAAGACCCACAATTTAATCACACTACATCTTCGCCTCTCTATCTAATTCCAATACGTATAGTAGCGCCACATGCTCAGCCGATTGCGAGATATTTGTACTTTATGAGGCCTTTCAGTTGGACTGTGTGGCTCGCAGTACTTGGAACCATTGGGTATGGAATGCTGATGCTTTATGGTAGTAACCGAAATAGAGGTTCCGAAATTGGCCAACATTTTCTGAGCAGCTGGTGCAATTTGCTATTTATCGCGCAGCCAAGGATCATCTTTGCTAACTGGCAACAAGTTGTTATCCATTTTATAATGTTGCTGAGTGGATTTATACTGACAAATTTTTATCTGGCATTACTTTCAAGTATGCTTACGTCAGGTCTGTTTGAGCGGCAATACAATACTTTCCAGGATTTGGAACATGCTCCCTTTACATTGCTACTTGATAGCTACTATGCTCATTATATCAAACAGTCGACTTTTTTGCCAGAAGTCGTTAGACAACGCATTACCGTAGTTGAAGTGCATGTATTGGAAGCCGCGCGGATCGCTCTCAATACGAGTCACATGTATACTCATTATGAAGATCGCTTAGAAGGTTTTCTATTTCAACAGCACCTTCTGAAAATACCCCTATTCAAGGCAATACCGCAGAGTCTTATAGATGGCCTTATGTCCTTTCCAGTAGTCAATGGATTGCCCTACTTAAATATAATGAATGCATATCTAAGACGGATATTTGAGTGCGGCATATTAACAAAGATGAGAAGTGACACACGGCTCGAGTCAATTGAGGGGGGCATAATTAAATTTTTTACTGGTGACGGAAGTGAGCGGAAGCCATTCGATTTGGAATTTTATTACTATGCGTTTGCATTCTGGAGCGCGGGCTTGATATTGGCCTCACTCTGCTTCCTCCTGGAATTCCTTAGGCGTCGTATGACTAATTAATTTCTTATATAATGCTAATTATCCATATGATACATATGAATAAATTGCGGTCCTCTAATAACACGGCCTACGTTCACCTTTAGCTATAAGAACAGTTCATGGTGTCTGTGGCCTACAGGACTCCAATGGGCTTGGTATACTTGAACGCGTTGCAGAATTGCCTGCTAGATCACAGATTCTACCATTATGTAAGCAATGCGACGCTACATCTCATACTAAGATAGGTTCATATCAGTGTAAATGAGATAAACCATGAGTATCTAATGTTTGAAAGAGTGTTTTTATAAATTTTGGCAATAAGGGTTGTAACTATTCCTATGTCAGTGTTATGGGTTAAAAGTGTTGTCTAAAATCAGTTTTATATAAGGGCGCGCCCGAGCGAATGGTCGAGCAACTAACTGCTATTCATAAGCTACTGCAAGGGAAGCCACTTAGCAAATCAAGCACTGACTTTCTATATTAAAAATTTGTTTAAACTGGATCTGGTATCTAAATTGCAAAAAACTAAACATTTAATAAACGAAATATTTCGGCAATTAGCAAACACATGAGCAACAAACATTTTTCCTATACACACATACAGATTTACTTATGTAAACACTATACGTGTGTACACACTGTCGGGCGAGCACAATAAGCGATTTTCAATGCTTCATACAAAAGTCTGCAGTCTAGCATATTCTAAAAATTGCGATTGGATTGTTTTTTTCATCGTTACTTTAGGTTTGTCAGAAGGCGCTCTAGCAGTGACTTATGTGGTTATAGCTATCAAAACCCATGCCAGGGCAGTGGCACTGGTGGTAATTGCTGCAGTTAGGTGCGTGGGTTTGATTCTCGCTGGAAATTCGTTTTATCGAAAATTTAGAACTTTTTAATTTGATTTATAATTGTATATACTACAAAATGCTTGCTACCAGCTTAGCAATTGATAGAAACCTATTTATAAACATGCGCATATGAATTTTGCATTTCAGTACTGGAATCGTCGTTTGCGAGTAGACAAATACATAACTTCTTCATCGAATCCAAATTTCAGCGTTCTGTAGAATTTCGGAAAATATATTTTCCGATTTGCCACGCTCTTAGTGTGCGGATCGGGAACATTTTTATACTTTATGATTCGGGAGCATATATGGGTATATGTTCAAAATTTCAAGTTTCTAGCTACAATAGCGCCGAAAAATATTGCATTAATACGCCCATAGTCAAGTTATCATACTAGATGATGAGCTAGAGAGTTGCAATTTGAAATGTATACTCGGGGTGACAACCCAAGCTCAAAAAGCTATAGCGGATATATCTACGCCCATTGGGGGCGTGGCAAATCGGCAAAGAAGTTTGTTGTGGCCAACTGCATAATTCATGCATATAATAGCTTAGTAGCAATTGCTAAGATGGCAGAAAGCATTTTAACATAAATACAATAATATTAATGAATTTAAAAAAAAAAATTTATAAGTTTTCGATTAATAAATAAAAAGTTTCCAGCGGTATGCGAACCCAGGTCTTTTGAAAACAACATGTAATCGTTAGCTAAACCTAAATAAATTCACAGCTGATCAGCTGGTCAGCTGATCTGCAGCTTGTGACAAAACAAAACAATACAATCGCACTTCTTGCAATATGTATACACACTTGGATGTGTATACACAAATACAAACATCTGTGTACATACATACATACATATATGCATGCATAGAAAAACTGCTTGCCAAGCAAGCAGCGTGGCAAATCGGAAAAGTTCTTTTAGTTTTTGCTTAAATGCACAATTCACATGCGTATGTTTAAAAATTATTATTAATTGGCAGCAAGCATTTTATAATAAATATACAAATGTAAAAAAAATTAAAAAATAATAATTTTTGAAAAAAAAAAAGTTTATTGCGGGATTCAAGCCCCCGCACCCAAGCATAGCTTACATAGCGCTTACCATCAGCGCCACTGACCTAATATGAACAGTGTTAACGAAAACCAAATAAGGCATTGCTAAAGCGTCTCTGACAAAACTAAAGTAACGATCGAAAAATTCCCAATTCAGTCACAATTCCAAGAATATTCTGGCATGCAAACTTTTGTATGCATACATAGAAATTTGTGTGTATACTCGTATAGTAGGAAAAACGTTTGTTGCTTGCCATGTACGTTTTTTCATTGCCGAAATATTTCGTTAATTAAATGTTTATTAAATAAATAGGATGTACCTATGGGAACAAAGTATATCGCAGTTAGTTGCGCCTAACTGCAACGTTCTTACTTGTTATACCCTGAAACCATTGAAAATGGGAATTCAGGGTATAATGGTTTCATACATACAAAAATATTCGTCCAAGTTTTTAAATGCATATATTCTTGAACTACATACATCTGCATAAGTACGTGCACATGCACCGTTTATTAGTTCTACAGTTATATCTATGATATTGTACAGTCGCAGCACATGAGAGAATAGTAAAGACATTTGACCACCTTTTCATCATTATCATCGTAAGGTGCCACTGATTTAGAATTTTTTTCCTCCTTAACTGCGCTACTATCATATTGATCCATTTCCTGGCTAATCACTGATCTTTTTGAATTTTTGCGTTTGTTTTTGTGCAACAGTTCGGAGCTGTTGCGCTGTTGCATCATTTCATCAATCCATTCAAAATTTGTAGATATCTGATTTCTATTAAAACTAGAAATACTTTCGATGGAATTTATGTCATCCTGGTTATTGTTATGGTTTCTATATCTGCTTTTGTGAGGTGAAATGTTACTGGTAGCTGTGTGGTAGTGAGCTTTGCGATTGGCTGAAGGAGATGAATTGGTCGTTATCGATGCTGTCGTCCCAGCCGAGCTATTTAATACAACGGTAGATACATCAGTTCCGCCAAGCGATGGTACCTTCGGCAATTCATCGGGATGGAAATCGAGAATCTCAAGTGTTGTGACAACAATAGGATCTGACATAGCTACACTTGAGGGTGTCGAGGGAGCGAGCTCCGACAGTGGACTATTTAAATTTGGAGTTATTGCCGCGATTGGAGTTGTTGGCGATGTGGCGCATTCTGATACAGCTATTGCATCATCTGTTGTTATTTTACTGCGATTCAGCGAATCGCCTTTTACACTCTTCAGAAGCGTCGAGGACATAACGCCTAGCAGAGCCAATGATGAAGTCGAAGCACCGCTTATTTCGGGCGAGGGCCTTATGTAGTAATATGAACCACTTTTTCTACAAAGAATAGGTATGCATATATTTATATATATGTCGTATCGGTGTGATATTATGACGTTGTGTTAGTTTTTATGTTGTGATTGACAGTTGCAGTAGTATTAAAAAGAAACTGACAAATAGCGCTAATCGAATGAGTTAGCATTTTAGTGACAATTAAAGAAAAGAGACAACCATAGGTTTTGCTGAACGTGGTCTCGGATGTCGCAGAGTGAGAGTGAAAGGGATGTGCCCTTTACACAGAGTTGCTATGATATTGATGAAAGAGAATATGCAACCAAGAGGCAGTTTGACAGGAGAGTCGAATTAGCACACTTAATCAGAGACGATTGAGTAAGGAACACGTTGTGGAAATAGAAGTCGGCGACACCGAGAAATTCTTGTCAGGCAAAGATACCATGAAAGGCGAGAGTAATAATTATAACGCTACGTCATATAAAATGTCTGTATGAACTGTCTGAATTGAGCGTATATGAATTTGTTTATAAATTATTGCGAGATATGGATCTCTTTTGGGCGGATCTAACGGAATTCGTTAACACAAAAAATTAAAAAATAAATAAACAAATAAGAAGGCTCTAGTCGAGACGACTCGACTATGAGATACCCTGCATATGAACTAATATTCTTCTTTACGAACGTATGAGTGCGCGCTCTACTGTACTGAACCTTGGACGCTTATAGCTCCGTTTCTAGGTGGACGATCCTTATGACATACGGACGGACGGACGGACAGACGGACATGGCTATATCAACTTTTCTCGTCACCCTGATCAAAATTAAATATACTTTATGGTATCTGCCACGCCTCCTTTTGCCTGTTACATACTTTTAACAAAACCATTATACCCTGATTTCCCATTTTCAATGGGCTCAGGGTATAAACAGTGACGTAAATAATTATTAGTACAGCGTGCTTTTTAAGCTTTATAGCAATTTTTCGAGTCTTTTGAAAAGATTTTTTGATAAAAATTTTAAGGAAATAGACTTAAATATTTATTAAATGTAAATAAATAAATAAATAAATAAATAAAAACAAGTCAATTTCACTGAACAAAATATGTACATGTAAGTGATTAGTCAAAAGCATTAGTTTTATATAATGAAATAACCATGCCATTGAGTAATCGTCCACTTAGATAAGAACGAACAGCCCCTGACCCAGCAAATAATTACGAAGTCAAGCTGCCAATTGCCCGATGGCGATAAGACCAATGGACCCCACCTCAACTTGGACATAATTGAAAGCCTGGCGACTCTACCAGCCTATCCTAATTGTCACTAAGGTAGATAAAGATCTGTCGAAGCCATTAAAACCTAACGTGATTCTTAGAAATGGGACTAGTGTTCCTTGGACTACCAGAGAGTTTTGACTGTTGGAAAATATTAAAAATGTTACTTGGAATCCATTCAGTTTTGATATCAAGAAGTCTGCTTCAAGTGATAATCCTTTTTCAATTCAATGAACAATATGCAGCACATTCTGAGACCAGGCCATCTGAAGTCGGTCAGGTTCTGCAACAACTCAACTCTGCATACGGATTAGAGCTTAACATCTATATTAACATTCCGAATAGCGATGAGAATACATTGGAGTTACACCTGGATACACCCAATATACAAATTCAGATATCGAATAGCAGCATACCTGATTTTCAACTTCTTGGAAGATTTACCGAGAAAACTTTATCCATTGTTTACATACAGAGCTATCCCCTTGACGCTCAAGTGGCGGTCTTCTTGCCACGCCTTTTGTGGAAGCTTCATGATCTTCACATTGTTTTTATAACGAAGGAAGACCCCAGCATCTGGCAGAATGACCTCTATACCTACTGTTTTCGAAACGGTTTCATCAATGTGTTACTTATTCAGAAACTTCAACAGGAAATGCTGTTATATAGCTACAATCCATATCCAACAATTCGAACATTGAGATTGCCTCAGCTTGAGGATTACCTCAATAGATGGCGTCAACTATTAAATCTTCAACATTATCCTATTCGGACTATTTTATTCTCGCATCAACCACGCGTTTTTGAATACGTAAATCGGAAAGGTCAGCGGATGTATAGTGGCTATATATACAATGCGCTTAAGGAGTTTGCACACCGACACAATACTACGATACATGTAGTAAAGGAAGTTGCTATGGAGCATATATATGATACCGTTATTACTCTATCGTCAAACCATAGTATTGACGTTCTTTTTTATGTAACAGACCCACAATTTAATCACACTACATCTTCGCCTCTCTATCTCCTTCCATTACGTATAGTAGTGCCACATGCTCAGCCGATTGCGAAATATTTGTACTTTGTAAGGCCTTTCACTTGGACTGTGTGGCTCGCAGTGCTTGGAACCATTGGGTATGGAATGTTGATGCTTTATGGTAGTAACCGAAATAGAGGTTCCGAAATTGGCCAACATTTTCTGAGCAGCTGGTGCAATTTGCTATTTATCGCGCAGCCAAGGATCATCTTTGCTAACTGGCAACAAGTTGTTATCCATTTTATAATGTTGCTGAGTGGATTTATACTGACAAATTTTTATCTGGCATTACTTTCAAGTATGCTTACGTCAGGTCTGTTTGAGCTTGCCGCTCAATACAATACTTTCCAGGAATTGGAACATGCTCCCTTTACATTGCTACTTGATAGCTACTATGCTCATTATATCAAACAGTCGACTTTTTTGCCAGAAGTCGTTAGACAACGCATTACCGTAGTTGAAGTGCGTGTCTTGGAAGCCGCGCGGATCTCTCTCAATACAAGTCACATGTATACTCATTTCGAAGATCGCTTAGAAGGTTTTCTATTTCAATAGCACCTTCGTGACGGAAGTGAGCGGAAGCCATTCGATTTGGAATTTTATTACTATGCGTTTGCATTGTGGAGCGCGGGCTTGATATTGGCCTCACTCTGCTTCCTCCTGGAATTCCTTAGGCGTCGTATGACTAATCAATTTCTATTGTAATGCTAATTATCCATTTAATTCATGTGAATAAATCGGTCCTCTAATAACTGGGCGTATGTTCAGCTTTAGCTATAAAAGGAGTTCCTGGTGCCTGTGGGCAATAGAATGCAAATGGACTTGCTATACTTGAGCGCGCTCCAGAATTTGACGTTGGTGCCGGGCAGCTTTGTTAGCCAGTGCATTGACCAGCTCAATACTTTATATAATACGGAGCTAAATGTATACCTTGAGTTCGGTAATAAATCGGTTTTTGGTGACCTATTAGCAGCCAGAGAACATGTTTTGCCAACACTGTGGGTAAACAATGCATCGCTGCAGCTTGTACTTAGTGGCAACTATAGTGAACGTGCCTTGACCATCATATTTCTGGAGGATGCCCATGCAGGCAGCATGTTTAGCTACCTTACATCCTGGCTATGGCGTGCCCAACAGCTGCAAGTCTTCATCGTTTATCCAGGGGCAACATCTGAAAAATTATTTCAGCTTTTTTCGCATTGCTGGCGCCAGGGCATGGTGCACATTTTGGTGGCGCTGCCGCACACTCAGGAGCTTCACAGCTACATGCCGTATCCAGAACTTCGATTGCTAGTCATGCGCGATACGCTGCAGTATTTTCATCGCACTCGTGGGTTGCTCTGGGACTTTCATGGCTTTCCAATAACTTGTGGCATTCTGCCCAGCAGCGCACCGAGGGCCTTTCTCTTTAAGGATCAGCAAAATCGAACTGTTTATGCTGGCTATATGCTTCGTATGGTCCTTGACTTTATACAACACTATAAGGGTAGCATACGAACTCACATGCTCGACACCTTGAAAGAAGCTAATGAAGCGCTTAGCACACGGCTCGTTGACTTTTTGCCATATTTGCTAGCAGAGACTCCGAACTTCACGAGCAGCGTTGTACTCTGGCATGAGAACAGCTATCTTATAGCACCATCAGCCAGACTTCTGCCCAGGTATATGTATCTTCTAAAACCCTTCAGCTGGCACACTTGGATGGCCTGCCTGGCCACCTTAGGTTACTGCAGCGGGGCACTGTTTCTGCTCTCTCAAGGTCGATTAACTTTGAGTGATGCATTTATGCAAATTCTACGACTATTGCTCTTCCTGTCGCCTGGTAGAGATCTAGTTGCTCCTCCAAGACCTCGTCGCCTTTTGGTCTACATTATGATGATAATAGCTGGCCTCATGCTGACTAATCTTTACCTGGCACAGTTGTCCAGCTATTTGGCGGCAGGACTTTATGAAAAGCAGCTGAACAGTTTCGACGATTTGGAGGGAACGGATTACACACTACCCCAAGAGGAAGTCGAATATAAGTTTTTATATAGCCTGCCCGACTTGCATCCGCAACTCGCCAAACGCCTCGTGGTCACACCGGAGCATCTGGTGGACAGATATCGACTTGATCTGAACGTCAGCATGGTTTACAACGGATTTGCGGATAGCATTGAGTTTGCTTTTTACCAGCAAAAGTTCTTACGCGTTCCACTATTCCACAAGCTTCCGCAGATCATCTACCAGCAGCCCTTCTTCATGCCCGCTGCCTATGGGCGACCTTACCTCAAGATCTTTAATTGGTATGTGCGGCGAATGTTCGAAGGTGGAATCTTGCTGAAGATGAAGAGCGATGGCTTCATCAATGGGATCCAAAGCGGACGTCTACGATTTGTGTACCGAGCCAGATACCAGGAGGTTAATTCCAATGATCTAGAGTACTACTATGCGGCAGCTGCTGTTTGGTTGACCGGTATGTTGCTGGCCTCTTTATGTTTTATCTTTGAGCGCATGAGAATTTAAGTTCAGGGTAAAGCGTAAGAACACAAATTTTAAAGACATTGGAACTCTCATTTTAGTATTAAATTTTTATTCGCTAATTATATCTTTATTAATCAAATGTATATAAACCAAATTATAGAAAAATAATTTGCTATCTCTGAAAAAAATAGTTATTAACTATTAAATAGCTAACTATTAATTCAAAAAACTTTTTTAAAAAGTAAATGAATTTTCCATTTTTATCGATAACTCGTACTGCGTAACTAAGATACGAGTATTCATGAGAAATTTCAGCTCTTTAGATTTTGCAGTTTCCGCAATCTCGCAGTTCATACGGACGGACGGAAAGACGGACAGGACTATATCTCTGGTGATCAAGAATATATATACTTTCTGAGACTTATACTGCTGCCTGTTACATACATTTTCAGAAAATCATTATACCATGAATTCCCACTTTCAATGGGTACAGGATATATACATATATAACGACTCTACAGCTCCAATGAATTGAAGCAAATAATTTTATTATAACTAGATATCGTTGTTTCCAATATATATGAATACACAGTATCTTTTATAGAATACAATACTTATATAATATACACTGGCGAACATAATTATTAGCACAGTATGGTTTTTAAGGTTTATAGCAACTTTTCAAGTCTTTTGAAAAGATTTTTTTGATAAAAACAAACTTGAACGAAATATTAAATGTAACCACAATTTTTTCTTAAACGTAGAATTAGGTAAAGTTAACTGAAAAAAACACGTCAATTTCACTGAATAAAATATGTACATGTAAGTGATTAGTCAAAAGCATTAGTTTGATATAATAAAATAACCATGCCATTGAGTAATCGTCCGCTTAGTTAAGAACAAACAGCACCTGACCCAGCAAATAATTACGAAGTCAAGCTGCCAATTGCCCGATGGCGATAAGACCAATGGACCCCACCTCAACTTGGACATAATTGAAAGCCTGGCGACTCTACCAGCCTATCCTAATTGTCACTAAGGTAGATAAAGATCTGTCGAAGCCATTAAAACCTAACGTGATTCTTAGAAATGGGACTAGTGTTCCTTGGACTACCAGAGAGTTTTGACTGTTGGAAAATATTAAAAATGTTACTTGGAATCCATTCAGTTTTGATATCAAGAAGTCTGCTTCAAGTGATAATCCTTTTTCAATTCAATGAACAATATGCAGCACATTCTGAGACCAGGCCATCTGAAGTCGGTCAGGTTCTGCAACAACTCAACTCTGCATACGGATTAGAGCTTAACATCTATATTAACATTCCAAATAGCGATGAGAATACATTGGAGTTACACCTGGATACACCCAATATACAAATTCAGATATCGAATAGCAGCATACCTGATTTTCAACTTCTTGGAAGATTTACCGAGAAAACTTTATCCATTGTTTACATACAGAGCTATCCCCTTGACGCTCAAGTGGCGGTCTTCTTGCCACGCCTTTTGTGGAAGCTTCATGATCTTCACATTGTTTTTATAACGAAGGAAGACCCCAGCATCTGGCAGAATGACCTCTATACCTACTGTTTTCGAAACGGTTTCATCAATGTGTTACTTATTCAGAAACTTCAACAGGAAATGCTGTTATATAGCTACAATCCATATCCAACAATTCGAACATTGAGATTGCCTCAGCTTGAGGATTACCTCAATAGATGGCGTCAACTATCGAATTTTCAACATTATCCTATTCGGACAATTTTATTCTCAATTGAGCCACGCGTTTTTCAATACGTGAATCGGAAAGGTCAGCGGATGTATAGTGGCTATATATACAAGGCGCTTCAGGATTTTACGCACCGACACAATGCAACGATACGTATAGTAAAGGAAGTTGTAACTGATAATTTATACGATACCGCTATTTCTCTATTGTCAAACCATAGTATTGACGTTATTTGTTATATGACAGACCCACAATTTAATCACACTACATCTTCGCCTCTCTATCTCCTTCCAATACGTATAGTAGCGCCCCATGCTCAACCGATTGCGAGATATTTGTACTTTATGAGGCCTTTCAGTTGGACTGTGTGGCTCGCAGTGCTTGGAACCATTGGGTATGGAATGCTGATGCTTTATGGTAGTAACCGAAATAGAGGTTCCGAAATTGGCCAACATTTTCTGAGCAGCTGGTGTAATTTGCTATTTATCGCGCAGCCAAGGATCATCTTTGCTAACTGGCAACAAGTTGTTATCCATTTTATAATGTTGCTGAGTGGATTTATACTGACAAATTTTTATCTGGCATTACTTTCAAGTATGCTTACGTCAGGTCTGTTTGAGCGGCAATACAATACTTTCCAGGATTTGGAACATGCTCCCTTTACATTGCTACTTGATAGCTACTATGCTCATTATTTTAAACAGTCGACTTTTTTGCCAGAAGTCGTTAGACAACGCATTACCGTAGTTGACGTGCGTGTCTTGGAAGCCGCGCGGATCGCTCTCAATACAAGTCACATGTATACTCATTTCGAAGATCGCTTAGAAGGTTTTCTATTTCAACAGCACCTTCTGAAAATACCCCTATTCAAGGCAATACCGCAGAGTCTTATAGATGGCCTTATGTCCTTTCCAGTAGTCAATGGATTGCCCTACTTAAATATAATGAATGCCTATCTAAGACGGATATTTGAGTGCGGCATATTAACAAAGATGAGAAGTGACACACGGCTCGAGTCAATTGAGGGGGGCATAATTAAATTTTTTACTGGTGACGGAAGCCATTCGATTTGGAATTTTATTACTATGCGTTTGCATTGTGGAGCGCGGGCTTGATTTTGGCCTCACTCTGCTTCCTCCTGGAATTCCTTAGGCATCGTATGACTAATCAATTATAATGCCTATTTTAAATATTTCATTTTGATTTAATACATTTGAATAAATTGTAGTCTTACTGATACGTTGTATGTTCATCTATAACTAGGCAGAAATATATGTAAATATGGCTGCGCCCATCTAGCGAGTCAATCGAGCAAAAAAAACTATAATATATCTATCCTCTTAACACTTGAGACTCAAAGTCCAAAGTCAAAGTTAATTGCTGTTAGTTATAAAGACAATGGTGATATATTCAGATATGAAGGATTAGAAAAGAAAAAAAAAAAGAAATACGATTTTTTTATTCATTTGTTCTTCTAATATGTCATATGCCTTCAAGGGTATGTGATGTACGATAAGTCTATTTATTTGAAGACTTAAATTAATATGATATATTGATTCAAAAACTCCTCAACCAGATCCTCAACCCGACCCTCCAACCAAGGCAGAATGTAGCAAATGCCTCATTTGTATTACCACCAGGCACATTTGCTGTGCTGACTTTGGCACTGGGCGGGTTGGCAATCACAAACTTCCAACTTGCAATGTGCAACTTGCCACTGCCACGCTGAAGGTGTCTTCGGTTATTGGCGAACATTAATTATTTACTCGTGCGCAGCTCTCGACTGGGCTAACTTCTGTGTGCTGTGTTTGTTTTTGTTGCATTTGCTGGGGCTTTGTTTATGTTGCTCGTTGTTTTTGTGAAAGGCTCGGGGAAGTGATTCAAATGTATATTTGGTGGTGTATCTTTGATTGCAGACTGGCTGAACACTCACACACACACACACACACAGGGAGAGAGAAAGAGACAGAGACAGGCCACAAACTTTGCGCAATGAATGTGCCCAGGCTCGGTCAGGCAATTCAGGTATCTCATGCGCTTAGTTTCTGTCTCTTCAAGACTTTGCTATTTATTTTTGCCCGAAATTGCACATTTTCCCATGCTGCTGTCGTTGCTGCAGCGTTTGCTGCTGTTAGCTATTGATGTTAGCTGTTAACTGTTTGTTGGTGTTGTTGCTGCTGTTGTTGTTGTTGTCATTGTTGTTGTTGTTGTTGTTGTCATTGTTGTTGTAGCGTCTAATCAAGGAGCGCAGTCACTACAGCGACTGCCTTAGCCTCTATTCTCCAGTCTATGTCGCAGCCAGCCAGCCCGGCCAGGCTTTGCCGTGGTGGCCCGCTGCCATTTAGACCCCGAGGCAGCCAAAACGATGAATATTGATTTAATTGAAAGTCATTGAGGCACACGTACTCAGAGACACACGCGGCGTGCCGTTTTCCATTTGGCGTGGCTCCAACTCTAACTCCAAAGGCGACGCTTCAACTCCAACGCCGATATCTCGCTGCGGGCCCTCCCACATGCCGCCAACATCATCCACATCCACATCCACATCCACATTCACAGCTAGAGCCACAGCCACGTCCACATTCAAGCACAACGCCCAAACATTTGTTGCTGGCACATTGACACAGTTTCGGTGTAGCGGGCAGATGTGCTGCTCATTGGTTCCTCCCGCACCGCTTCGGCTCCGGCTCCGGCTCCGGTGCCATCATGTTGCAAGTTTGTCGACATGTTTTTCTTTTGCTTGGCGACGCTGCTGCCAAATGTCAAGAGGTTAATACGTGAATTAACAGCAAATTTCTTTGACTTGTGTGTGCCTGCATGTTTGTTGTTGTTGTTGTTGCTGTTGCTGTTGCTGTTGCTGTTGTTTTTGCTGCTCGTGCAGCTGCTGGCGCTTTCATTGGAATGCGGGCGTTGCTCACTTTGTTTTTTTTTTTTTTTCGTTCAGCTTTACAGCCAAAGCAGTCGAAAATGCATTAGGCTGGCCCAACCGCAACAACATGTGGCCGATTATGTTATGCGATAGATCAGACTATGTTTTTCAAGATATTACATTAACATTTCTAAAGCTTTTAGTATGCCCAAGCATTCGTTTATAAATCAAACGGAATTTCTCTAAGTTGAATACTTAGCATTTCAAATTAGCACAAGAAAACAACATATCCGAAATTTTGTATTTCAGAAAATAGGTTCTGGTGTTACTTAAAATTCTACAATACATATATAATGAACTTATAACGCAAGCTAATTTACCGCAACCTCTATGTGTTGCTGTAAAATTTCATATTATATATTTTATATATCTATACAGCTTAATAAAAGAAATAAGAAATCATTTCTCTGAATTGAAACTAATTTTCTTTAGTTTGACATTTATTCCAATTTACAAATACTGAATTATTTTTATGTATGTTTGTAAGTATGCTGTCATAATCCTTGTTGATTCGAATTTCGAACATCTTTAACATTTATTCTAATGTTAAATTACATTCGTATCAATTGGATTGGATTCACTTAACAGTTTTAGTTCTATTCATTTGTATAACAGAATAAGCTTTGGTCAGTCTGGTCCTTGCTGCGTAGTCAAGTCTGGAACCATGCATCCTTGCAAGCTGCACGTTTCAGCCGGTAGATGGCGTGATCTTTAATATTATGGGAAAGCATCTGCTTTGAATTAAATCTATTGTCAAACTTGAACGAATATAAAACTAAGTAAACTTATTCTTAAAGATATATGTATGTGTCATATGTATTCCATTAAGTGTTTACTTTCAAATTGTATATGTATGTATATTGAAGTGTATATAGCTCTTACTTTGAAGATTACGCTCTCTAAAGGAATACGCTTAAGAGCAACGTGACTATGAACACACTTTTATAATCTTAATCAAGAATTTATTCCCTACTTTGATATATCTCTTTCATATTCAATTTCAACAAAAATCTCATTGCCCATTTTAACACGTAAGACTTAATTTTCAATTACACATTCCATGCGGCACGCTCGTTCGTTCGCTTGGGTCGCTAACCCACATAGATTACTAGAGTGCGATTAAACAATTACAAATAGAAAAATACATACAAAATAGAGTCGTACGTCTATGCAAATTTCTGTGCGCAGTTGGCAGTAAGTTCATAAAATTTATTAAATATTTTTTTGCGACTATCAATGTAGAGGGTATAATCGATTGCACATTCAGTGTCACGTATTAAATTCAATTAACTGCATTTGAGCAATATTATTGTATTCTATAAGAAACATATCAGTAAACATTTAGCCGTTATATATAATTGAATTTATATTTGATCTTTGGTACTTCAAAGCAGAGCTTCTATAAGCATCTAGAAATATACTATAAAATATGTTCGTTAGGCTAGTTAGAGGGTAACTGCTAGTCAGGCAGCAGGAAGAGCTATCATCTAACTTGTTTAGCTCAGTTTTGTTGTGGCGCTAGATCCAAGCGCGCTGGACCGACCACGCCAATGGAGACAATCGCAAATAGATCAAAGAGAGCAAAGCCTACAGAGCCGCAGAGGCTGCCCACTGGGAAGTGAGCAAGTGGACAACTGGAACTGGCACTAGATATGGCACTGGGTTTTGCACTCGGTCTGGCACTCTGGGCCTGGGTCTGCGTGGGTCTCTGATTGTGTTTGTTCGGGTCGGTTTGTCTGGCGATAGTGCAAGAATTCAATTGAATTCATTAACATTGCAAACATGATAATATCGCTGCACTTCTAGTTGCATGATATTTCTATATATACATATTAATTATTGCTTTGCCAAAAAGCATAACAGTTTAATCAAAAGTAAATTGAAGTTTTACTACAAAATTAAATCTGCGAAAAATGTCAATTAATTTTCAACTCGATTTGATATATTTTTAATATGCGTTACAATCAGACGCCCATATATGATGTAAACTCTGCCGTTGCTTCAATAATATGCATTTTCATTGCCGTTCTTTAGACTTAATCTTGTGTGAAAAGTGGTTCAATCGCGATAACTGCATGGCACTCGGCCAGGCAATAATATCCATAGCAATACAAACAACATCGACATCGACATCGCCATCGACATCAACATCAGCTGCAGCAACAAAGCAAACATATTTGATCGAGTTTTGCATTTTAATTGATTCTTAATGGAAAACTTCTCTTATCATGATTGCGAATTTATGAAATGTTAATTATAAACGGCAAAGCTAGATCGGTGCAAGTGCAGCCCCGCAATATGAGCTCATATTTTTTTGAAAGTTGTCAAATTGTGAGTTATCGCCCCTCGAAATTGGCCGCTAATTGAACAGTTTCGGATATCGCAGTCAGCCGGCAGGTGGTCATAGCTCATTCCAAGGCATTGCCAAATCCCCTCACGTATTGCAATTGCGATCTGAGCGGATAGTTCGGCCACATCAGCCTCCTACTTCTACAAACTTTTCGTTGCTATTAAACGAATCTCATATGCATATGATCCAGTGACATTGTAATAAATACTATAATCGTTTACTAAGAAAAATAGCTAAATAAATAAGTTCCAATTGCAAATATATATATACATTCATATGATATGGCTAACTGATTAGGACGAAACTCGAAGAAATCACACTGTTCTGTACTCTTCGAGGGAAAACCCTCAAAATTTCTCACAAATAAATCTAGTCAAAATTTTAATTACATCAACATCATTTGTAGATACATTGATCCATAATATAACACGAGACCTGAATAAAATTATTACCTCTTCACTACGGTCTCCTATTCTCCATATTGCTCTGCTGAACAGCTGAAAATCTTTTGGGCAAGTTTTCCCATTACGAGTTTTTATGTTTGTCAAGAATTTTTCATTAGCATGATCGCAATAAATTTAATTATATGGCTCGTATAAATGCCAGCTGTTGTTAGATTGCTGCGGAAAGCACTCCACTTGACTAAATTAAATATCATAATTTTGTTTTATAACATTTTAATGCACTTGGCTGAAATATATATTTTAACTTGTCTATTTTATTAATGTGTCGTGCTTTGGCGCCTCCTCTCGAGGCAACTGTTCCACATGCAGCAGTTGTTTCGCTGCATGTTTGTCCATGCGTTGCAGCAGCTGTTGCTGCTGTTGTTGGTGTTGCTGCTGTTGTTGTTCTGTATCTGCTTTGACGCCATTGTTGCTGTGCGACAGCCGCAAAGTCGGCGACAGCAACAAACAAAATGAATTTTCATATTTTCTTATTGCACAAAAAATGTTTTTATACCCTTTACCCATTCAAAATGAGTAAATCAGGGTATTACGATTCTTACAATATAGCGACAAAATATATACAAATGTATTTTTAAGCACTTGGTGATCAAGCCTACATTCATTATAAATTTTCAGTAAACTTTTGAAGAGACTTTCCCTTTTTTTTCCCTTGTAGATAATCAGAATAAATATTTTGAAGCTCTTTCATTATCTCTCTCACGTTTTCTCTCTCTCACTCTCTCTATCTCTTCCTTTTTCTGACATAAAGTTTTTCATTAATCTTTTATTTTCAAGAGTATTATTTGTTCGGCGTGCCAGGATTCATGTGGATTTTTTTGTGCTATGCCGCCTGCCTAAGAGACCGAGACTTCATTTAATATACCCCATCTCTCAGGACTCTGAACAGGCTTGGCCAAGAGACGGAGACGGAGACGGAGCTCGACTGTCGCTGTGGCTGTGTCTACGACGAGAGCTGCAATCGCAGACCATGCCCAGAAGCAACGGCGCATCCTTTTGGTCTGTAAAATCCGTTTTTGTCTCCAGCGCACTGAATCTTGTTTTGGCCGTTAATATTAAAATGCATGTAAAAATGCAAACGTGGTAGGTGAGAATGGGAATGGCAATGGGAACGGAAATGGGGTAGAGGGAGGTGCAGACTGGGGGGCTGTGTCACTAGATGGTCGGGTATATAGCCGCTATAAGGAATTATGATACGTTTAATTACCAAGCATCCGAATGACGTGCAGCACGTGACTTGCAGACAGCGATTGTCCCCGCCCCGGGCACAGCCCCTACAGGCCGTGCCACATTTTAGCTCGTTCATTAACAGCTGTCAGCTTTTGGCAGCACTTAGCTCCGCGTCGTGGTTCATGGCATTCCCGACGCTGCTGACGCGTTTTACAATTTGCACCTTTTTAATTAACGTGATTGCAGCGCTACTATCACACACACACACACACACATACGCTGCAGCACACACACACACGTTGATCTATGTATTACGTGCTGAATGCATCTCTCAACGCGGTCCATGTGGCGGGAGTGGGCTAGAGATTGCTTTGGTTGGGTTTTGGGGGCACAGCTACCTGCGCGCTTGGAGTCGTCTCTGTGTCTCAAGTGTGCACTTGCATCAGCCTCGACAGCAGCGCCCAAAAATCTACCTGACATCAGACAGCAGCAGTCCCAGCTCCAGGCGAATCAGAAGCCACAGCTGAACTGGGATTTGGCAGTTGGAGTTGGAGTTGGAGTTGGAGCTGTAGCTAAAGTTGGAGCTCTAGGCGTTGCTTTGTCTTTTGTATAGAGCGAAAGTCGTCGCGGCTTTTTGGCGCTTTGCTGCCTCATATTCCATTCCAGTTCAATGATGTCACACAATGTCACGTGCTGATTTGACAGCTGCTGCAGAGGCAGCTTTGGGTGGGCAAACTCTCGATGGGGCAGGTGCCCCTGCTCGCTTCTGTGTACTCAACATTTACGCACTTCAGCGCGTTCCATGCACAAAGACCTGCAGCTGAGTGGTGCGGGAAACATCTTGAAATGTCAACAGTGCTAACAGCTCAGCTTTAAAGATATGGGCAAAAGTTTTCAGCCATTCTAATCAAAATGATAAACTTTGTTATGCGCGACACGAATTCACGATGTCTTGTTAATCGTGATATGTGAATTATGCATAAGACCAGAAAATTATGAAAACCGCTTTAGATGATCTAAGCTCAATACAAAAAGCACGCTTCTAGAAAATGACTCATAATTGATCTGTTGAATAACAAAACGTTTAGTCATGTGTCCTTTAGCATTGTTTGTCACTAAAATATGTAATTCACTTGAGAGGTTTGTTACTCATTCCTTATGCTCTTGCGTATGGATTGAGGATTAGTCCATATTGAAGTGGGATAGATACTAAATTTAAACAGTGTGAATTAAACATATAATATAAATAATAATAATAAAAAAATATAATATTAATAATAATAATAACAATACATATTACATATAATTCAGTTTCTCTTTCTATATCTATATATTTACATTTTCCAGAATTCGTAGCCCAGTCTGAAAATCTCTTTACCGTTAGTCAGAAAATAAAATATCATACAGCTGGCATAAAAATCATGGATTAAGTTGGAATATACAAGCAGATTTTCAGCACTCTAAAATATCTTAGCCAAACATGAGAGCGACAGCAATTTTTTTTTATAATTTGTAATTAATATTTTTATATATCTTAAACAAATTGTAGTCATTGAATATTATATACAATTTTTTTATATTTACCAGAAGCTGTAGTTATCGAGCTGCACTATTCTAAGAATATATCATGAGATTATTTTCCACTAGCAACAAACTATATATTTTTGGCAGTATCATAATTTCTGACTTAGTTCAGTTGCTGTGGTGTATCAGTGTTAAGTTGTAAAAGCTTAATAGACTGTCACAGAGACAACACGATCAGCTAACGAGGTCTTTATGACTTCAGAGCAAAATGTTTCACATTATGAATAATGAAATTCGTGTTTGGACCCTTTGCGAACTCTTTCACACCTGAACAAATGCCAAAAAAAAAAAAAAAAACGATCGGCAAGACACTGTTGCTTTCTATCTCTCCATCTCACTCTTTCCCTCTCTCTCTCTCTCCCTGTCATTTTTATGGGGTTGCAGTCAAAACAATTTATAATTTCAACGCCTTGAGATAACAAATAGCCCCGACGGAGTGCACGATTCGACAATTAATCACCACGTCGCGTTTTGCTGTTTGGGCTGCCTCGTGTTACCTTTTCGGGCATAATTACGGCAAATGTAGTACGGCGCAAATATTCGTAGTTCGAGCCGCCTCCAAGTGCCAAGACAGTTAAAAATGACGTCCAAGCCGGGCCAAACCAAACCGAACCGAGTCGAACCGAAATGACAAAAACCCAAAGCAAGTCATGACAAGTCGAGGCAGGCAACAAATGCAGCCAAAACATGGCCCAGATGATCGATTAGCAAATCCAAATGCAACCAGCCCAAGTCCAGCCCGAGCGAGTCATGCAAAACAATTGCGGCCACAAATATTGGGACAGCGAAATATTGGCCATGCTTTTGCTTGGCATAATTTGGCAATTGAATTGATTTTGTTTCGGCTTTTTACTGACTGCCTGCCTGCCCGCCCGCTTGCCCGCCTGCTGACTCTTCCCGTCTGGCTCTCTGGCCAAGCCCTAGAGCGAATTTGGTTACGCTCACGTTTGTGCAGGAAATCGAAATCGTTAGCCTAAACTTTATGTTCATAAAAAAGGGTTTGGCTGTGTGATATTTCATGTTTGCCGCCAACGCCATCGACATTGCTGCCGCCTCTACGGCTGTGACTATTGCTGCCGTGCATTGATTGATTGAGCGTCAGCGTCGACGTCAACTGCGGCGCCTGCAGCGGCCCCTTGGACGACACGTACTGCCTGCCTCTAATGCCTGCACCATGCACTTCCACCACCCCGTCAAGACGTTGCGGTTCAAAGGTGCCACCGTTTTCTCCCATAATGAACGATCATTTGATATGCCGCCATCACAGATAAAGATACGATTTATGACCACGTAACTATTGTTGTTGTTGTTGATGTTGATGTTGCTGTTGCTGTTGTTGTCGTTGTAGTTTAATGTCCATTCCCAAACTGTTGACGAATTCCGCCTGCTGGCAACTTAAAGCGACAAGCATTTTGTGTTCCATTCATTGTTGTAGCTGTGAGCTGCTTTTATTTTTACTTTTTGTTCGCCCAGCTGCGTCCCCACATTTGTTCCATGTGCAATTTTTGCATACTTCAGCAAACGCGTCATATTTTCGAGTGGTTTCGCTAACATGCAAAGGACACTTCAGAGCCCAAACACAAGTGGATCCTTTAAGAGCATTTTTTCTACAGTCGTGTTCTTGCTGCTGCTGCTGCTGTTGCTGCTGTTATTGCTGTTGTTGTTATTTGTGTTGCTGCCGGCCTGGGGCTTGAGTGTTGCTACATTCTAAATTGGAACAATCCCTGTGCCTCAACAGAAACTGTGATGATGATGATGACGTTCTGATGAGCCTTGTATGGCTGATTGTATTCTCTGGCAAATATACATAGATATATGTACATATAAGCAGAGGCAGGTACGCTTTGTAAATTGAGGAAAGACTGCTGAAACAGCAAATATATCAATATTATGTGTAAGCCCAAGCATAACTTGTATCAACTTTCTGTTTCGAAGAAGGCTTATGCAATAGACTGACACAATCGTTGACATTCGGGCAAGTGCATAATAAAACATTTGTACCAGTATAATTCATTAGATTGGTCATTAAGCATTCAGGTCGAATGCTTGTGGCCAATCTCAACGCTCAATGCGATCGAACTCGAACTCTTTCAATGTGCAATGTGCAACGTGCACATGCACACAATGCTTGCCATTTCCGTTTCCTGTTTGCACTGCAGCTCACGCACGCACACACACACACACACGCACACACAATGACAGCGACATATCCTGCACATAATGTGCATATCATTTACGGTGTCAATCAGGACAGCCGCAGTCGCCTGGCCGCAAAAATCAACAGCAATGCACAGGACATACTTCAAATAGCAGCCGTGCGTGTGCGTGTGTGTGTGTGTGTGTGTGACTGCAATATCCTGTGCGGAATGTCCTAGGCTTCACTCGACCATTAAATGTATTGCGGTCATTTTAATATAAAATAATTAATTCCAACACAAATATTTATATCAGCAAAAATATGCCGCATAATTGATTCGTTGGCAGCCGTCATGAGCGGGTCGAGGAACATGGAAACGATGTTTACTCAGATTCAGAGTCAGATTCCAATTCAGATTCCGATTCAGAGACAGAGGCAGAAGCAGAGACACAGAGAGATAGACCGTGTGCAGCGGACAGTGTCTATCATTGGCATTCAATTCAATCACAACAATGAAATAAACATAATGAAATACAATATAAATACATTAAATGGGCTCCCTGGCAAACAGTTGACTGCACTTTCGCATCCAATTCCATTCGAATTATCGATTCCATGCCAAATACAGAATTTGGATGTGAGGCGTTGGCTCTGACGCTGACAGCGCCATTTAGCAATTAAAAGCTTTAAAATACGTAATCGATATACAGAAAATAATTGAAATTATGTTTAATTAAATTGTCACGAACTTGTTGGCAAACAAATAAGACCAGTAAACATTTTGTAGTTGAGGACAAGTTGAGATAAATTCCTGTCAATGTCGATAACTTTATTATTAGTTAATCAACAGAATTATTAGTCTTCCAAGACAGTTGGATCTTGCAGTGAGAAATTTATTTTTATTAGATATTAAATTAAACTTTAAGATTTCACCGAATGATAAAATTTGATTAAAACTATACTATGTTAAAATTGTTATATTGCTAAGAACTTTACAGCGACATCGTAATAACCTCGTCTTGGCCTGGGGCTTGGAATTGCAATTTAGCGCGTCTCACAAATTAACCGCATTCTTCAGTTTTGCGTGTTTGTTTTCGTTATCATTTGCATCATCATCAGCGCGGAGACAATTTTTAAAATACCACAAAATTCGCAAAATGCGTGGAGCATATTGTTTCTGCTGGATTTCATCTAATGTTAAACATATTATTATTATTATTATTATATTAATACATATATCAGATTTTAGTATATATTTTATCATATATCCAATTAAATAATATATTATTGAGTAATAATACTAACTAAAAATACTAATTAGAATAAAATTAATTTATTTATATTTTCTCTAATTTGAAAGTTTACAGCATTTATAAGGATAACACAACTAGAATAATATATTAAAGTATTTAAATTTGTAATAAAGTAAATAAATATCTACTTTTAAGAAAGGACACACATATCCTTGGAGCTTTCCCCATTTATATAGTTCAAGTTATATTATCTTGTTGTTATATTATTATATTATATTATATTATATTATATTATATATTCCTTTTTTTTTAAGAACTTCACATCTCGAGTCAGTTCTAATGTGAATGTAAGAATAGCTCGTTGCTGGGCACAAGGTAACTTCAAGTCGTTCACATCGACACATTCACATTGCTCTTTTTCTTCTAAATTAAGTTTCTTGTGGCGCACATCACAGAAATGTGACAGCTAGCTAATGACCCGCATTCCGCACTACCCACCGTCCTCTCTGCGCTGACCAATACTCATACTCAGCCACATATACATACTCAGGCAAGGCCTCATGTTCGGCTGCCTTCAATTAAACTCAATTGGGTTTTATGCCGCTTAAGACGCCTGCGCGCGTGCTTCAATTTAGTTAGTGAGTTTGTGCTGTTAGCTGAGACGATCAGCAGCCAGCTCCATGGGCCAGCTAACAAATGCACTTTGCAGCTGCTGCTGCGACTGCTGCGAATACTGCTCGGGAGGCGATAGGCAAATGAGTTTGCGCATTAGAAGATGCTTCTATGCTCGGCTTGGCGGGCGGGGCCAGGCGAAGGGGTTGGCACGCTGTGCGCCGCCTGTCAGCATATCAACGCAATTTGTGCACTCGCCAATAGACGGCGGCAAATTATGGCCAGCGATGCTCGCCGACTGCGCAAAGTGCCTCATAAATTCACGTCGCTGATGAAGTGATAGTGAGACAGAGTCAAAGCCAGATCCGAGCCAGGTCGTAGCTGGCGGCTGGCAGCTTGGAGGAAGTGCAGCAGCAACCACAACTGCCGCGTCTCACGGCAGCTCTAGCTCGTGTCTGCAGATTGTTTATGGCAGCGGCAAAATTTTCTCAATGGCTCAACTAATGTGCTGCAGATACGCCGAGAAACGGTCACACCGACGCGTGAGATGTGGCCGGGCGGCAATTAGAAAGTACCTACATTTTGACAAGCCAAATTGATAACTAGAAATTAGTTTGTGCATTTAGTTAAATATTTGCTTGTCGTGCGGAACGGTAGGAAGCCGCATCCTCGAAAGCTTAAAACACTTTCGTGTCCTTGTTATCTAGCATTGACCTTCGTCTGAACTGGAGCTCGCGCCTGGTAGTAGTCAAGGACAGTGTCGTGTAATTGGAGGAATGCGACTAAGTCGTAAAGCAAATTTAAGGACATGAAGTGACCGGCAAGGATAACAAGGAATACAACCACCAGCCACCAAGAGAAAAATATGTCATATAAAAATAGCTAAAGCTCGCCGAAGATATCCAGCAAGACGCTGCCATAAGCACAAAAGCAAACACTAGATACAAAATTCAATAAGCCGCCCAGGCTGCTGAAGGAGGCAGGACTCGAACTATGACCGCTTACCAGTGGCGGTGGTAGCAATTGCGACTGCGACCGAGGCAGAGCCCAAGAAGGAGGCCAATAAATAAAATTAATAGAAACTCACTCGAACAGCTCCAGCATGCTGAAGCGCTTCTGGCTCTACAGGGACCAGGCCAGGCAGGGCTTTGCAGGAGCTTTCGTTTTATTATTATTATTTTGTTGACTTGTTGAATAGCCAGGCGTTAGCAACTGTTGAATAGTACTTAGCTCTTCGGCAGACCAACCACAGATGCTGAAGTGATTCAAGAAAGTCAAATTGAGAAACTTAAAGCAAAGCTGGCTAGCTTTAAACTGAAGTAAATGCATATGCATCTATCTGCAAGCAATGAGTGAACAGCCAGTGGGAATATATTTTGAATACATTTTATTGTTTGTCTTTCACTTTTTGCAATCATTCAAATTATATCAATTAGCCATTCTCCAGACTTTGGAGTTCCCACAGCCCAATCCAAATGTCTGAGTATTATTTGGCAATATGAAAGATTGGCTGCATCTGCCACAGTGATTTCTGTGCGCCATCCATTCGCCACGTTGCTGACCTCAAACTGAACTGCCATAAGAAATCACTCTGCCAGCCCGAAATTGCTCATGCGGCGGGCTATGAGACAAGATGTCTGCCATCTGGCGCACCGCCCACTTTTAACACTTGCCACAACAATGCAGCGCAAATATTTGCGGAACCCAGCAGAGGCCTACAGCCAAAGCCATTGTCAGAGCCAAAGCCAGAGCAAGACATTGCTAGTGAGGAGATCAATGAGCGACTGGCTGGCTGCTGACTAGCTGGCAGCTTCAATTTGAAATCCAATAAAATTTAATTGGAAACTTCATCACGGGTGCGAAAATTCACACTTGGCTCGGCCAGGCAAAGCCAAGCCGGCAGCCGGGCAGCCGCGTCAAGCCAGGTGGGGCTAGCATAGGCGAGGGCAGAGTAAAGTCACGGGCACGACTTGGCTGCCGTTTGCCGTAAATCTCATGCACCTGGCGGCGACTGGCAACTCCAACTGCAGTTCCAACCCAACTCCAGCTCAGGCTTCGATGTCGGCTCTCAGCGACGCATCGCGATAAGGAAATATTTTTCATATGAAAACGCTGCGCATGCGGCGTCCCATTGGCCCGTTTCGTTCCGTTATTGGCCATGGCTCAATGGCTTATTTATGTTTTTCCTTTAGCCATGCCATATCTTGTGGCATTGTCGACATTAATCGCTTTGTTGCGCCAAAAGTATAACATGAAATTGGATTGATTTATGTTATAATTACAAAAGCAGGCTAACGAACAAAATGTGCCACAAAGACCTAAACAAAACACCAGCCCAATCTCACACAACAATACCTATCATCATGACGAAGAGATAGCTCCACGCAGAGGCTGTGCCTGCCTAAGTGACGGCTAAAAGTCATTAAGAGGCCGAACCCAATGGAGAGTAGCGAAAGGCTTTGCTCGATCTTAAGTGTCTGTCGTCGACCACAATCTGTGAATGAGCTGACGATCTGTATACCCTGTTGTGAAAGTGTTTATAGGCTTGCTTGTTTTTATTTTATATTTATTTTTTTTTTTTTTTTTTTTTTTTAGAATATTGTATTGCAATTTAAATTTATGATTTATGTGATAAATGTCGAGGTAAATACAGAGAATCAACTTAACAAGGAATGCTGACCGAGAGCTTTCCTCACTATTTTGTGATTCAATTCCAATTTTAAAATCCCGGGCAAGCATAGTACGTTGTAGAGAGTTATGTATAGAGTATTGACAGAACACTCATCCACACCTTTCCAGTGAACAATCTTGTGGACTGCAATGTCCAAGAGCTATTCATATATGCAGTGCGACCAGAATTAACCATTCTCCGTGCCCACACCATGCTTGCAAATAAAACAAATCGTTATTCCTCCTATTGCATTATATAACTGTAGAATTTTGATGGCTCTGGCAGATAATTGCACTCCACCAGAGAGGAAGCCAAAAGCTTTGTGCCATTTTAATAGGTCCAACCAAAGGCAATGAAATATTAAGTCTTCAGAGAAATGCTGGATTCTTTGTGTCGTGCCAATCAAAGAGAGCGATGTATTACGACTAACCATCTTGGCGCTCAGCTAAAGCTATTACAGTTCTTCTATTCTATGAAATCCCACCAGTCCTTCTCATAGCCCTCACGCACATGAACAAGGAGAACGGTCCGCCGTTTGCGACAATAGTGCGACAGATCCAGAACCTTTTGCTTCACCTCGCACAAATTCTGAACGGTTATTTCGCGTTCCAGGCACTCGGAGATCTTCTCAGTGGCCATTTCCATGTCGCGCTGGTTGTCCTCGAAAATGATCTTCTGGTTGTTGTTGCGCAGGTAAAAGGCAAACACATAGCTATACATAAGCGTTGCCCGGCACTGGCAGAGGACATCGACGGCCTCCTTGAGGAACTGCACCTCGATCCAGCTCATGTTCTCTTGCATGTCGTTCATCTTGGCCTGGACATTCGCATACAGCTTGTGCTCCATCCGCATGCTCATCATGTGGTTCATGTAGCGATTGTAGTAGTGCAAGTAGCGCGCCATTGAGGACCGGTAGCGCTCCTGCGCCTGCCTCGCCTGCTTGCCCTCCTCCTCGTCAAAGCGATTGCAGCTGTACCAGGAGGAGCCATGTGGCTCCCAGGAGCCCAGGCATACCCAGCAAAAGTCGTAGCGACAGGCGGGATTCTTGCACACCATGTGATTGCAGCCGCCATCCTTCTCGATGGTCACGTTGCACTTGGGGCACTCCTTGGTGTGCTGCGCAATCCAGTTGGACGTCTCTGAATCCTCGTTGTTCTTCTTCAGCCATCTCTTCAGCCAGGAGCAGCTGACAGGCTCGTGCCAGTTCTCCCCGCATCCAAAACAGAATTCATGTCCACACGTGCAGCGCACGGCACGCGGCTCGCAGTAACTGGCCTTGATGGCATGTGTGCAACTGGGTGCCGGACACCAGCGCATCAGAGAATTGCACTCCACGAAGGTGTTGGTGATCAGCTGCTGGTAGCGCGCAATCACCTCCGGATTGTCGGCCAGCTTGACGAATGACACGTCATCGACCAGAATGTCGCAATCGGTTGCGGGGCAGGTAATGCTGTGGGCCAGCCCCTCGCTGCAGGTTTTGTTGCCCAAGTACTGTTTCCAGCAGGCGGCACAGAAGGCGTGGCCGCAGTCCAGGCCCTTCAGCTCGTCGCAGGGGCAGTAGCAAATACCGCAGAGCTCCTCACGCCCACTGACAGTCGGGGCCGACTTGAGGCTGAGCTTTGATGGCGTTGCAAATGGATTCACAACGTGCGCGCGCCGGAAGAACTCCTGCGGGCTGCTCTCAAAGTACTTCTCGAAAAGCGTTTCTTTGTCCCATTTATAGTGATTCAATATGATTCGTGTGACCTGCGGAGACAAGTGCAGCACATTGTTGACCTCATTAATTATGTTGCGCTGGTGCTGCACTATCTGATCCGATGTGAGGACCGTGTACACGAACTCATCGACCTCGACGCTGCGCCTGGGTCGTTCGGGTAAATCGATTTCCGTACAGGTGTCCTCATCGCTCTCCACACAAGTCATGAACGAGGATGGGCTATTTACGAAACGCTGTGAATCTCCGTGATCTTCATCCGAGTATTCGTCGTCAGAGTTCATATTCGAATTGAAATAAGAAAAGTTCAAACACTCATATAGCGGATTCTCGGACTACTTTGATACACTTGAATAAACAAACCGCTTCCGCTCTCCAGTTTGCTGTTGACTTCTGCTCAAATTGCCCCTTGGTCGCTCGATGTGTCGACTGGCCCTAGCCCTGCTCTAGTCTGTCTGGTCGGTAGCTTCTGATTGTCTACGACTCGGATAGCTGCAGCATTCGTCCGATTGTAGGCTGCCACGAACTTGATTCAGAGTTCCTTGTTATATTAAACAATTTCGATGTAATTAAATGTTGTGAGTTCTTCGTATTTCTACTGAAGACTGAATTCTAAGCTGACAATTTTATATTTTCTTTTTTTATTTTTTTTTTTTGTTTTTTGTTTTTTTTTTTTTCGTTTTTTTATTTTTTTGGAATTGATTAATTTTGCCAGCCTAAGCTGAGAGCTTGTTTCACAACGAACCGAATCCGGAACTGAATCTTAAAATGAACCAGTTCAACTGGCATATACCACTAACCATACAACACATAGACTAGACAAATATAACAAACTTTTTTCACGAACCAGATTTGAATTTCCCGTCCTAATCATTGCTGCCAATTTAGCTTTTTTTCCAGTCAAATCTGGCCTTTTCCGTAGACCAATTGCGGAAAAAAATTTGTGAATTGCGGGAAGCGGGAATGGCTATTTAAAAAATGAATTTGGCTTTTTTTCCGCTTTTTTTTTAATACTGCCACCAATTTCATGAAAACATGTAGCAGCACGGTTGCCACTTGCCACAAAAAAAGTTTGGTATCAAAATCAAAATTTTCGACCAATTTGTGAAGAAGTGTACCAGTTTTGGTAGAAAATACATATACCAAATGTAAAAGAGTGTCAGCTTTATCATACACTAATATCGATCACCACCACTACTTTAAGCAAACTGTGATCAAAGTAAGTGGGATTTTTTTTCGGCGACAACAGCTATTGTAAGACTACAATAACTGCAAAGCTGACCGATCTTCGTGCTCATGCGAGCACTAAAAAACACACAAGTGCGTTGGGTGGCTTCCAGCAAAAAAACAAAATTGATTTTGGTAGATTGCCTCCAAAAGCTTGAGAGCAGGAAGCAGCATTGTGTCTGTTTACACAGTTATGGCACAAAAAGCCCATTTTGGAATAACTAGATATCATTCTGAAAATCTTATAAATTTCAAAATAAAATAATCAAAAACAAGTAAGAAAGCTGTAGTCGATACTGCTCGACTACGAAATCCCCTGAGCCCTTCTTCGAATCATATTCCAAGAATGCATCGTTTCGATTCTCTACGATCTATGCTTGTACGCCTGTATGTTTGTATGCATTGCAAGCGTCTTGCTGTTTCGCTGCTTTGCTGCTACGTCGCATGGGTTTTGATGAGAAAACTTTGATGATTAATAATTCTGTTTCTAGATGGACAATCGTATTGACTTCTTCAGATTATTATTAAGTAAATTGGGTTTGTGCAATGTCCGTCTTGCTGTCCATCCGTCTGTCCGTCTGTCCATCTGTCCGTATGAACGCAATATTTTTCGGCGCTATTAGAGCTAGAGACTTGAAATTTTAAACATATACTCATATACAGTGGCTCACAGCTTATTTCGTGCAGCAGTATAGTAAAACTTTAAAGACGTATTCCCGCAAAACTAGTAAAGATATCCAAAAAATTTAAATGATGTCTTATTTATTAGGTATTCATTATTTATGAAGGCACTTCATTGTTTTTCTATTCTTATAAAATAACACTTAAATCTAACGAAAACTGAAAAAAGTGGCTTTTTCTATGTCACAGCTTATTTCGTGCAGTGCACTTAACACTCCAAATTATCAACAAATTCTTAAATTATTATTTTGTATGATCTTATTTACGTTTAATAACCTCTTACAAACGTGATTCCATCGGGTTTACCAATTTTTGGGTGACTTCACTGGCGATTTTTGGCCATTATTCCAAAAAGGTCATTTTCAGGTAATTTTTATTAGATATTGACCTTTTCCGGATGCCCATGTCCAATATTGCCCACAAATTTTCAATAACGTTTATGTCGAGGCCCTGGGCCTGAAGTTTGACCACATGGGGACAGTTCCAGGTCAACCAGGACTGGGCAATACCCGATTTATGCTTTGGATGACTATCCTGATACAATCGGGATCCCCCTTCTAGACCCATTTTCCGGCACCTTGGAGCAAATTGTCCTTAAAAACGGGATAGGTACATATTGTTGTCCATATTGCCTTCTATGAAAACTAAGTTTCCAACTCCCGAAGGTGCGATACAGGCCCAAAACCATGACACTTCCACCGCCATGTTTTATGTTGGTTTTAGGTGATTATTTTGGACCCCGGTATTTGGCTGACGCCAAACATATTGCACCCCATCCGGACCAAATATATAAAATTTCGACTCTACTACATATATTACATGATTCCAGAAAGAAATGGGGCGACAAACTTGCTCCGTTGCAAATTTTAGTCCACATGTTTGGTTTTTGATATTAATAAACGGCTTCTTCCGTGCTACTCGGTCATGGTTTGGGCCTGTATCGCACCTTCGGGAGTTGGAAACTTAGTTTTCATAGAAGGCAATATGGACAACAATATGTACCTATCCCGATTTTAAGGGCAATTTGCTCCAAGGTGCCGGAAAATGGGTCTAGAAATGGGATCCCGATTGTATCAGGATAGTCATCCAAAGCATAAATCGGGTATTGCCCAGTCCTGGTTGACCTGGAACTGTCCCCATGTGGTCAAACTTCAGGCCCAGGGCCTCGACATAAACGTTATTGAAAATTTGTGGGCAATATTGGACATGGGCATCCGGAAAAGGTCAATATCTAATAAAAATTACCTGAAAATGACCTTTTTGGAATAATGGCCAAAAATCGCCAGTGAAGTCACCCAAAAATTGGTAAACCCGATGGAATCACGTTTGTAAGAGGTTATTAAACGTAAATAAGATCATACAAAATAATAATTTAAGAATTTGTTGATAATTTGGAGTGTTAAGTGCACTGCACGAAATAAGCTGTGACATAGAAAAAGCCACTTTTTTCAGTTTTCGTTAGATTTAAGTGTTATTTTATAAGAATAGAAAAACAATGAAGTGCCTTCATAAATAATGAATACCTAATAAATAAGACATCATTTAAATTTTTTGGATATCTTTACTAGTTTTGCGGGAATACGTCTTTAAAGTTTTACTATACTGCTGCACGAAATAAGCTGTGAGCCACTGTATGTTCCCGAATTATAAAGGGTAAACATTTTCCCGATCCGCCCACTAGGGGCGTGGCAAATCGGAAAACTCTTCCGCCCATAGTCAAGTTATCATACTAGATGATGAGCTAGAGAGTTGCAATTTGGAATTTATACTCGGGGTGACAACCCAAGTTCAAAAAGCTATGGCGGATATATCTACGCCCATTGGGGGCGTGGCAAATCGAGAAATACGTATCTTCTACACCGTTAAAGCTAGAAAGCTGAAATTTTGCATGTGAGTTAATGTTATGATTTTGAGAAGATCGATTAAAAAGGTAATTCTCTACGCCCATCGGGGGCGTGGCAAATTGGACCTGAATATATAGTGATTTTTCAAATTGTGCTATATTTTGAACACTATTAACACTAGAGATTTGAAATTTTGCATGTATACTCGTGTTGACAACCCAAGACTAATAAGCTATGGTGGATATATCTACGCCCACAGGGGTCGTGGCAAACTGCAAAAGTTTATATCTCCTACAGTTTTAGAGCTGGAAGCTTGAAAGTTGAATGGTTGGGTTACTAATGTTCTCCTCTATCGATGCCCCAAAAATAATTTTTCAGCTTCTTTGGGGGCGTGGCATAACGAAAAATACACTGTAATTTTCGCATTTTTGAAATGTAAGCAACCACATTTTGCAGGCATGATATGCGTCTACGCCCACTGGGGGCGTGGCAAATCGGCAAAGAAGTTTGTTGTGGCCAACTGCGTAATTCATGCATATAATAGCTTAGAAGCAATTGCTATGATGGCAGAAAGCATTTTAACATAAATATAATAATATTAATGAATTTAAAAAATAAAATTTATAAGTTTTCGATAAATAAATAAAAAGTTTCCAGCGGGATTCGAACCTAGGTCTTTTGAAAACAACATGTAATCGTTAGCTAAACCTAAATAAATTCACAGCTGATCAGCTGGTCAACTGATCAGCAGCTTGTGACAAAAGAAAACAATACAATCGCACTTCTTGCAATATGTATACACACTTGGATGTGTATACACAAATACAAACATCTGTGTACATACATACATACATATATGCATGCATAGAAAAACTGCTTGCCCAGCAAGCAGCGTGGCAAATCGGAAAAGATGTTTTAGTTTTTGCTTAAATGCACAATTCATATGCGTATGTTTATAAATTATTATCAATTGGCAGCAAGCATTTTATAATAAATATACAAATATAAAAAAAAAATTAAAAAATAATAATTTTTGAAAAAAAAAAAGTTTATTGCGGGATTCAAGCCCCCGCACCCAAGCATAGCTTACATAGCGCTTACCATCAGCGCCACTGACCTAATATGAACAGTGTTAACTAAAACCAAATAAGGCATTGCTAGAGCGTCTCTGACAAAACTAAAGTAACGATCGAAAAATTCCCACTTCAGTCACAATTCCAAGAATATTCTGGCATGCAAACTTTTGTATGCATACATAGAAAATTGTGTGTATACTCGTATAGTGTGTACATGTGTAAATCTGTATGTATGTGTAGGAAAAACGTTTGTTGCTTGCCATGTACATTTGCTAATTGCCGAAATATTTCGTTAATTAAATGTTTATTAAATAAATAAAATGCGCCTATGGGAACAGAGTATATCGCAGTTAGTTTCGCCTAACTGCAACGTTCTTACTTGTTTGGCATTGGCTACCACTCAACTTCGTATTTGCTCGGGTTTTTATACGCTGTACCCAATGAAAATGGGAAATCATGGGAAATAATGGTTTTGTTAAAAGTATGTAACAGGCAGAAGGAGGCGTGGCAGACCCCATAAAGTATATATATTCTTGATCAGCATAAACAAATAAAATAATTAATCTAGCCCTGTCCGTCTGTCCATCCGTCTGTCCGTCCGTCTGTCCGTCTGTATGAACGTCGAGATTTCGGAAACTACAAATGCTAGAGATCTGAAATTTCACATGAACACTCATATGTTAGCTACGCAGTACGAGTTTATTTTGTTATTTTGTTTCGATAACTCATCCCATTTCCAAATTATCGATAAAAAATCTTTTTCTTTTTTTTAGTTTTTTTTGTATACCTTCTACACCGTTTTAGCTAGAGACTTTAAATTTATATATTTATATAGATATTATGGATACGCAGATTTTGTAGTTTTCAGATTTTGGATGCCACGCCCCTTCGCCCCCAATTAAAAAAAAAACGCATTTAAAATACTAGAGACAATTTGCAATTTTGCAAATAGATACATTTCGATACTCTTAATCTAGTCTGAAAATTGCATGAAGATCGTCCATCTAGAAATGGAGTTATAAGCGTCCAAAGTTCAGTCCAACCCACCCCCAAGCCACGGCAGCAACTGCGCGGTTAGCAGAGCTCGCGCTTATAAGTGCGTTAAGAAGAAGAGTATCATTTTATTTACGGGGTTCAGGGTATCTCGTAGTCGAGCCGTCTCGACTAGAGCCTTCTTACTTGTTTTGTGTTAGGTCCGTATATTGCACGCGCAGTACGAGTTTGTTTCAGAAATTCGATAGCTTGTATATTTGCAAAGTTATCGATAAATGAATTTATCGGGAACCAGTTATAAAATTCTAGCTCATTCATCTTTAAAGTCTCCAAGTCTTCTGCATATATATACAGTGGCGAGCACGTGTGGATACATGTTGGCCAAGCTGACGTTAAAATGCCCGTAAAAACTTAAAAAATGCTCTAATCGATCCAAATTTTTGGATTTAGATTCATTAGATATATTTTAATAAGGAACTCAACAGGTTTTTTCAAATTTGCTTACAAACTAAAGTTTTTAAGCTGGATACATAAATCGAGCTATGTATCCACTTTTGCTCGTTTTTAACTTTCTTAAAATAACTGCTTAATTTAGTATTTTGTCCAAAGATCATTAGCTTTGATCACATTGGCAATGCTGCTAGACATACTCTCCACCAATTTTTCAATATGGGGGTGGGGAATTTTGCTCCAGTCCGCCTGAACCCGACACCAAGGATCACCCATCCCTGTCGGTGTTGTGTCATATTTTGGGAGTCGTTTTTTAAGCAAAACCTATACATTTTCTATAGGGTTTAGGTCTGGACTTTGTACAGACCACTCCATTATATAAAATTTTGGACTGCCGAGCCAAGTCTTGACAATTTTCGCTTTGTGCTTGTGGTCATTGTCCTGCTGAAAAATGACTTCTTCCTCGGGATACGCACTATTATCCACAAATTCTAATAGGATGGTCTTCTGAATACTTAGATAATCTTCCTTCTTCATAATTCCATCGATCTTAACCAGTGGGCCGAAGTTCCACCATGTGAAGCAGCCCCATACCATCAGTCCGCCCCCACCATGCTTCATGGTCATTTTGACCTGATGCTTTTCTTTTTTGCAATGCCAATAATATTGCTTTCCGTCAGACTGGTAATGGTTTATTTTGCTTTCATTTGACCAAATAACCCTCTTCCAGTCGGGTCTAGACATAAATAAACCATTACCAGTCTGACGGAAAGCAATATTATTGGCATTGCAAAAAAGAAAAGCATCAGGTCAAAATGACCATGAAGCATGGTGGGGGCGGACTGATGGTATGGGGCTGCTTCACATGGTGGAACTTCGGCCCACTGGTTAAGATCGATGGAATTATGAAGAAGGAAGATTATCTAAGTATTCAGAAGACCATCCTATTAGAATTTGTGGATAATAGTGCGTATCCCGAGGAAGAAGTCATTTTTCAGCAGGACAATGACCACAAGCACAAAGCGAAAATTGTCAAGACTTGGCTCGGCAGTCCAAAATTTTATATAATGGAGTGGTCTGTACAAAGTCCAGACCTAAACCCTATAGAAAATGTATAGGTTTTGCTTAAAAAACGACTCCCAAAATATGACACAACACCGACAGGGATGGGTGATCCTTGGTGTCGGGTTCAGGCGGACTGGAGCAAAATTCCCCACCCCCATATTGAAAAATTGGTGGAGAGTATGTCTAGCAGCATTGCCAATGTGATCAAAGCTAATGATCTTTGGACAAAATACTAAATTAAGCAGTTATTTTAAGAAAGTTAAAAACGAGCAAAAGTGGATACATAGCTCGATTTATGTATCCAGCTTAAAAACTTTAGTTTGTAAGCAAATTTGAAAAAACCTGTTGAGTTCCTTATTAAAATATATCTAATGAATCTAAATCCAAAAATTTGGATCGATTAGAGCATTTTTTAAGTTTTTACGGGCATTTTAACGTCAGCTTGGCCAACATGTATCCACACGTGCTCGCCACTGTACATAGATACCATTTTAATACAATTTCGGTTTTTGTCAGATTTTGGATTAACTTCTACATCGTTTTAGCTAGAGACTTCAACTTTATATATTTAGATAGATATTGTAGTTTTCAGATTTTGGATGCCACGCCCCCTTCCCCCCAATTTGAAAAAAACGCATTTCAAATACTAGAGACTTGCAATTTTGCAAATAGATACATTTCGATACTCTTAATCTACTCTGAAAATTTCATCAAGATCAAGATCATCAAGTTATAAGCGTCCAAATTGCAGCGCAAACCACCCCCAAGCCGAGGCAGCAACTGCGCAGCTAGCAGAGCTCGCGCTTATAAGTGGGTAAAGAAGAAGAGTATCCCTTTTTTTGCAGGGTTCAGGGTATCTCGTAGTCGAGCCGTCTCGACTAGAACCTTCTTACTTGTTTTACCCTGGAACTGTTTCTACACATTCAAACTCTTAACTAGTAATCTAACAGTCTATAATTTATTATTCTAGAATTTAGTTGTCTGAAAGCCTTCATAGAATTGCTCAAGGAGTATGTTTATAATATGTTTTTTTTTATCGGTATAAATTTATATAAATAAATACTAATAAATTCATATGCCTTTGTTTTTCCGGTATTATCATTGTGTCACACAAACAATAATCAATCACATGAATATTATAAGATTTCATATTATGAATTGTCTGCCCTAACAGAGCCCACAGTAAATATGAAATATTGCAATATTCATGGGCATTTTGGCATTTTGGCATTTTGCATTTAAAGCTGTGGCTTTTTTGCCTCTTGTGGTACATCAAAATGCATGGGATTTTGACTCAGTCGTTTCGGTACTCAGGCTACTACGAAAAAAGCGCCTAAAAGCTTTTGGCGTATTCCATAGCCATAACCCCTTCATTGTAGTGCAGAGGAGAACAAAGCAGTGTCTCAAGTGGCGAGGGTAAGGTACAAAAATTGCGATAACAACAACGGCGAAATGCGATATAAAAGTACAGTAGAGCCACACACCAACACACACGTACAGTCAGAGGAACGAGTATGCGAAATGAAAGTGAACGAGCGCACAAGGATAATGGCGGATGGCGGTGCGGGTAATGAGTGTGCATAATGCATATGCAGCAGGAGCAGCAGGAGCAGCAGCCATTCCCATTGAACGTGGCGAATGCCGCGAATGGATTCAATCTGCCTCGCTTTGCATATATGCACATTCAAATACAAATATAAATACAAATACAAGTGCGCATACATATGTATTTATGTGCACTCGTACTCGTACTACGAACACATTTTTAAAACAAAAGCCGACTGACTGCTAACCCGCCAAAAGCAGCAGCCAGCAGCAGCCAGCATCAGCGAGCAGCAGTAGCAGCACCAACAACAACAAAAACCATTACAAATAAAAATAAAAATGCAAAGTCGCCAAATAGCAGCAGCAGCAGCAGCAGCAACCACAAATCCCTTTCATCAGCTCAAAGACTGAGACGAAGGGGAAAGTCGGCGGCAAACCCTTTCCAGCTGCTTTTCAAGTCTCAGCCAAATTACAAGAAATCCTTTCGTGCGCGTGAATGCTTTGCAAAAATATAAAAAAAGACGGAAAAAAAGAGAGAAATAGAAATAAAAAAAAAAATGGAACGAAAACGTAGCTAAAGCCGAGCAAAGAAATACGGAAAAGGAAATAATTTGACCATTTGCAGCAAATGCACAAAAACCAGCCGGCAAATGACAACAAAAGGCAGTCAGCCACATTGCCACAAGGGGACTCTATTCCGATGAGGGGGTCAGCAAGAGAGGAGAGGCGCAATAGGGGGCTGGAGCGTGTCATGTCATGTGTGGGCAGCTTTTGGGTCGCCTGAGCAATGCACTGCAAGAATTTCTACACTGCCAATGCAAATGAGGACGCGCCACTTGTTGGCCACGACTTTTTATCATTGACAATCGGGCAAAGCTCTCGCTCTTGCTCTTGCTCTTACTTACTTGGACTGGCTCTGGGTCTTGGTGAGGCGCAGGCTCAGGCCACGTCCGGCATTTACTGATGGTCAGCAACGATGGCCAAGTTCATGGCCCTGACGTGACCACGCCATGGCATGCCATGCCAAATGGCCAAGCCATCTTGCTAGCTCGCTAGCTGATGATGATGACGACGACGACGACGACGGCGATGATCATGATGATGATGATGCCACTTGGCAGATAGGCCAACTCAGCGAACATCGTCGCATTTTTCTGCGCCTACTTTGGCACACAACTATTTGCGGTGAATTTTCTTGAGAAATGTTCGCTGCTAATGCGGCTGGCATCAGTTGCGTCCGGTTGTGCCACAGCAGCGGCCAACTGATTATGTCCAAGTGCTCGAATTCACAGTCAATGCATAAGGATGTTCGCATGAATCTCATGTAAATTAGCGAGCTAATTACAACACTCACTCACTCGCTCGCTCATCATTCAAAATAAAATAAAGCCAAACAGAACAGAACATATGTATGTGTGCTGATTGAGGCGATAAATGCGCCACATCGCATTATAATTACTGTTCATTGTGTGTATTCCGTATTCGGAACACTCTTTTTTCTGTGGCTGGGCAAAATTAGCTGGAAATCAACCAGCATGAAGCGCCACACACACACAAACACACGCCCATGTGTTTGCCTTTGCACGGGAAGAAAATCAGCGCTTGGAACTAATTTGTTTTTGATGCGACGCTTAAAATAATATAGAAATAGAAATAAATATGACTTAGATTTGAGCTGCGAACCAAGAAGATGAATAATTGCTATAACAGTTCCAGCGTTCCAACAGCCAGCCACAGAATCAATTCCGTTGACCTTGACTTGGCTTGACTAAGCGGGCTTTGGGTTCCGGTAGCCGTAACCGTAACCGTAGCCGTAGCCGTAGCCGTAGCGGAGGCGCCGCTTCATATAATTAAAAATTTAATTTGAAACTTTAGCAGAGATTTATTATGTTAAGTTATATATATTTATCTGTAGACTTAAATTGCAATTAAACGCGATGCGATCATTTATCAAAAGTTGCGGAATCTCTTCTCTTAATGAGTTGCTTAATATATTTATTAACATCTTTTAAAGGGGTGCAGAATAATCAGATCCCAATTGCAGTAGCTTCTAACTTCAAATAGTGCAATTACTTCACTATGCCTGCATAGTATAGTATAGTATGTAGTATATATATATAACATTTACATTTATTCATAGTTTGTATATTAATTTATTTATAAAGTATACATATATCATTAAGAAATTCAAGAATAAGGAAACGCAGGCCTTTAAACTGAATCTGGAAACAAAGAATTAATTGAACAATTATATGTTTGGTATGGATGTCTGAGCACGGCAGGCAAAATCAATTCGAAATATCTTTAAAATTCCATTACAAGTTTAGCATATATAATTTTCATAACTCAAAGGATTTGTTTCCATTGAAAAATTGTTGCTTCACCTGATATTTAATTAAATGCAACAACTGGAGCTATGGGCAAACTGTTAGAGTATTCTATAGTCAACCGGATTCAACTGCAGTGTTATTAATATTTATGTTTATATATATATATATATATATATATTTTTTTTTTTTTTTTTGTATATAGTAAGTCTATCTGTGTTCGTCTAACAATTTATCAGAGCTTTTTCAATTGTCATCCCATTTGAGTCTTTATTCGGTAGCTTTTGATGTCAAAGTCAAACCATTGTCAAATTTGCTTTGATAGCACTGGTGTGCTACCCCTAAGGCAATGAGACATCGAGATCCCACCCCGACCCCTGACAACACTTCCAATCAAATGCCAACAACACAAACAAAACTCTCCCGAAAAAAGAATAAAAATCAATGTGACAAACCCATGATATGTGGGTGTGAAGAAAAGTGAAAGTGCCCCCGGATCTATACGAAAGCCACCCCCGAAAGGGAAAAAATAACACACCCCACATACATATGACATGCATGCTATGCTCATCTCACTCTCTAGCTCTCTCTCTCACTCTATATCTTAGTCTCTATCTATAATCATGTGTGTGCCTCAGTTGTGCGGCTTTCTGCCTTTGATATTTAAGCATTTCCGCCATCTTGAAGATGGCTGGGGGCCCAGGGGGTGATTTTAGCCACATGGAAGGTTTATAAGAGAGTGCGTTTAAAAGGAAAACTACGCCACTTCAAAACGAACCGTTTTTCGTATGAAAAAGCAAATCGGGTTTGGCCAGCTCAGTTAGTTTGGGCTCGACTTCAAAGCGGGTTTTACATTTCGCCAATATTCTCGCGCTTTTGCGGCTTCCCTCAGCGGCGTTCTTTTGACTTCTTTCAACTTCTCCCACTGTGGCCATTGACTTTGACTGGGCGTCAGTTGGACGCTACTAAATGGAATTATTTCACTTATTACTTTGAACAGTGAAAGTATTACCCAGGAATTTCGCGTGCCGAGTTGACATTTGCCCGGCCTGACATGTTCATACACAAACACACACATACGCATATAGGGGCGGCTACCTTTTTATGTGAGCTATTATTTTGGAAAATACCTTATTAAAGACTCTTTTCTCCTTTTTGGTAATTCCCTCGAAGGCGCGGCAACGTTCATAACGTGCTGATAAGTACAATGTGCCACAACTATAGACTCAGCTGCCATAATTTCATATATTTTATGTTATTTCAGTAAAAGATCTTTCATTTCACAGAGTATGTGAAAGTTCTAATCTTCATTCTTTACATCTATACAAAAGATCAAACTCACTTCTCTTATAGTACAAAATATATTTGTTAAAATTTCCTTACTCTTTTATATGCAAAATAAAATGTATTAATCATCTCAATCTACTATTCATAGTGAAATATCTATGTATTCATAATACCAAGTTCTCAAAATGTTGCCCAGAATTTAGAATGAATATTTCGATCACTATTGACCGACAGCTCGAAATAATCATATAGAGGAAATATTATTTGGCTTTTATTCTGAGCAAAGTCTTTATTAATTCCTTTTTGACGGCCTCTAATTGTTTGTCGCTGTGTGTTTAGGGGTCTGGGCTGAGACGGTTGTCTGGCACGTCTCAACGGTCTTGCCCACAGCGAGCTGTGTGTATGCTTCTAATGTATGTCACGTGACAAAATTGTATAATTTCCAAACAGGCAGCGGACCGCACGTCGCCCATTGTGACATTTCCGGTTAATTTGGCGCCAGCTTAGCCGGGCCTCTTGGCCGTTGACCGGGGACAGGCAAGGACTGGGAAACTGGGCAGTTGGGATCTGCGACAGCGTTTCTCTGGCTCAGTTGGTGCCACACATTTTTGACACTTGGCCAAGCAAATCACAAGCAAAGTAAAAAATAATAAAAAAAAAAAAAAAAAAAAAAACGACTCAGACCTTTCCCTTTTGCTGGCGTTGCTGCAAAATGCAATTACCTTTCCCTCTAGCTGGCCGTAAAGTAACTCGACAAAGTCGTAACTTACTTTTCCTTTCATTTTGTGCCCACAAGCGAGCACAGCAAACGCAAAGATCAATGCCAGTCGCAGTCAGTTGGTCGGATAGCCAGAAATTAGTAAGTGCAACTAAGCAACCAGGGCGCCCACTCACAAGCCACTCACCTGGCGCTGCTGCCTGTGGAAGTGATGGCTGTTGTTGTAGTTGTGTTGTTGGTATTGGTATGGGTGGTGGTGTTGCTTGTGGTATTAGTAGTGGGGCAAGCTGTTCCCTCTCTCTCTCTCTCTCTCTCTCTCTCTCTCTCTCTCTCGTTTCGTTGCGTTCCCCCACTGAGCCGCAAGAGCAGCAGCTATGCCATGAGTAACTGACATTAATTCAAATTGTTAATTCATGCCTGTCACGCTTTGGTACAGCGGTGTCCCCACAACATTTCCTATAGACTCGACTGCGGTTCGCTCTCTGTGTGTGGTGATTGTGTTGACGGCTACAGCTTGTTGTTACTGTCGCTCTTGTTGTTTGCCATTGTTTTTGTTTTTGTTTTTGTTGTTGTTGTTGTTGTTGTTGTTGCTAATCCAGATCAGTGACCAGTTCCACTTAGTAGGTACAATTCAATGGGGCAGCACCGTCGACCCTCTACGAAACTACGACGCTGGCCCCCTAAGTCAATAAGAAGTTAATTAAATTATGCGACTTCAACTTAATTACAAGCCATGGCTCGCTTCCACTTCCTCTCTGCTCGCCCCACGCATTGCGCTCTCAATTGGGAAATTAAGCGCATTCTTTTGGGGTTTCGTTTGCTCTGAGTTAATCGACCGACCAGCTATGCGCTTTGCTTATCGACGTGATATCGGTATCGATTTCGCTTCGATTCGGTTCGATTCAATACGATTCGATTCGATTCAATTCGCTTCGATTCCGAGACAAGTACGAAATGAAAGTTGTTTTTAGAAGTTGTTTCTCGTTTATTATTCTTACAAAAACAACACCAACAACAACAACAATTGAATCGCAATGTATTTTTGTTGTAACGCAGCGCTATTTTGGCAGCTGCTAGTGCGAGACGTCATGCATCTACTATGATAGCTCCACAGATTATACTCTAAAGCCCTGAAATATCTGCTAATATAGCTCGCTGTATATGCATTCATACACATTATTCGTTTATTCATTTATTCGCTTCCATTTGCTGCCAAACAATATTGTATATGTGCACGGCTTGACTTTTTTAATAACATTTTAAAGGCCACGGCATTTATTACCATATTCTGCTAGTCATGTTTTTCTTTTTATAACTTTATAAAGCGCGCGAAAAAATACATTTATTCATACATACACACATGCATAGCGTGTATGTGAATGTGTCATATGCAAGTGTGTATCTCTAAACAGACTTTATAATTGCAACGTTTAGATCCAACAACAAATGCAAGTGCCAAATGAGTCAAGACTGTGATGGCATTTATGTACATATGTGCATGTGTATAGCCAGCCAGATATATTCGATAATACTTTATTTAAAATTTAATTGAAAATCGAAATTTATTGCAGTTAAAGGTAAATAATTTCAATAGAAACGAGTTTGTATAGTTAGTCAAGCAAAGATCGACGACAGTAATTCAAATAAACCAACTTTCTAAACTAAACGTTGCTTAGCTGAGCTCTTATCTTTTGAGAGAATAAAGACAGAAAATTGATTACCTCGATCTGCAAGCCCATATTTAATGCCACAGTTGATTAGGTTATTCACCGGAAATAAGATGACCGAAGAGCTGCTACTGCTGCTGATTACCTACTGAGAATCTCGTTGGGCAGCTCATTTCCGGTGAAGAGAAGGAGAAATATTTCGGCACAATTTGTAAACCTAAAGCTAGTTGTACTTCTTCACATGTGACTTAATTTGTACGCTGCAGGAAAACTGAAAGAGTCTCAGTCAATTCACTTTGTCGTGAAATCTTCAATGTTACTTATCCTGTCCAACTTGCTGCCCTTTGACGCTGTAAGATCAATCTATGGTAATAATTCCATTCAACCCTGTTCCTCCACACAATTTTTTGCTGCTTCTTTCTATACTCGCTTACGAAGTGAAAAGAGTATATTGGTTTGATCTGACAAAGACAATAATAAATGTAGTAGATAGATCTACTCCCATTTAGGTAAATGCATAGATGAAATTGATAAGTTTTTGCTGATTGGAAATAGCAGTTTTGTGGTTGGAAGAAATACACTTGAATTCTGACGTTATATTGTTATAGACTTGTTGTATTATTAACTTTTGTATTATAATTTATGTTGTATTGTATTATTGTGGTAAAGCTTAAAACTTAGCTCAAAATTGAGATAGTATGGAGAAGGAGTTATTAATTACTGATTACATTAAATTATATATCTAGGCAAACGAAGGTCATTGCAATTACGTAGGAAAACTTATTATTCCAGAGTTTCTCAACTAAACTCTAATGATTTTTTCTGTATTATATATTATTTTTTCATCTTTAGAATGAACGAGTACTAGACAGTCAGTTGGGCTCTTCTACAATATTTGTACTGGTTTTGTTTGCCCTTTTTGCTAATTAGCAACAAAGCCCAGCCCACAAGCCAAACGGCAGCAGCACCACTAACAGCAACAGCAACAGCAGCAGCAAAAGCAGAAGCAGCATCATTGCAATCACTCAAGAACCTGCACGCTACTTGATAATGAGTATGAAGACGAGGCAGAAGGTAGAACAAAAAACAGCTGGGTAGGAAAAAAAGAGAAGGGCAAAAGAAAAACACTTCACCAATAAATGCAACGCTTTGGCCTGCAACCCAAATGAAGTGTAAGCCAAAGTAATATGAAAAGAAAAACGAAAAAGAAATTGCATATTTTTAACTCGAACCCAAAGTGCAAAAATGTGAGCACACAAAAAGGATAACCGGGCTGCAGCTTCCAATTGCTGCCTGTTGCCAGCCTCTAGATGATGACGCAGCTCGCAGTGTGCTGCTTGCAGCGCTCGGCTTCTGCCTGACTGAGGCACAAGTATAGCAGGCAGCACTTGAAAATGAATTTATGCTTCATGCATGATACATCATCATCGTCATCATAATCATCATCATCAGTAGCAGCAGCAGCGGCAGCATCCCCACTGCATTTTGGTAATGGAATTGTATGGGGCGCTTGAATGGCTGCCAGCAAGCACGCATGACGCCAACTCAGCTAAGAGTCTCCTTGCCACTGCCCCAGCCTCTGCCAAGCGGCATTGTCGTCATGAGTGTCGTGATATCCCGGGCAGAGGAGTCACAGTCACAGGCTCAGGTTGGGGCACTTGCAGCATGTAATGCCTGGCCATAAGTGTTGCTACGTGCTCAAAAGCGTTTCATATTAATACGTCAGACAGCAATTGTTGATGGCATATTCCATGACTGCCGATGTTCTATGGCGACTGTGACTGTGCAAGCAATCCAGTCATGTGATCCCTCCATTTAAGCGAGGGTAGAAAGTGACTTTAGCGTTAGTATGAAATACCAAACACTTATACACACACAGCAGCAGCACAAACCTATGCGACAACATCTTGGCAGTGCATTCATATTCATTGCATATTCATATGACAGCTTGGCTGCCCCGTTCTCCCGTCTTCCTTGGCTTCCTTGCCTCCTGCTCCTCCTCCTCCTCCTTCCCATCTGCTGCAACTAAACCCTTCTCGATGCTCAAGCAACGTTCGCCAAGTTTGTTGACTTTTCATTTTGTTGGCTGGCTGGAAAATTCATTGCGCCTTGTTTACTTTTAGCGCTTGGCATGCTCAAAACAAAACGCTTTTCACTTGCTCGGCATCCATGGCGTATGAATAATTTAGTGAGTCATTAAAACGAACGACGCAGCCCCACAGCTGTGATTGTTATGACACTTTTCATTTCGTTCACTCAATGCTCCCAAAAAACACATTGATATCATCTATTCTTTACGAGACCCGCTCAAAGGCAGCTGCCTCTTTACTTAGTCGGGCAAATATGAAAACTAGCAGAATCCTTGCATCTAAACTCATTGACTCTCTTGCTCTAAGAGCTGTTTATTACAAGTTTACTTTATGCTGAATAATACTGAAATTTTCAAATTTAAAACATTTTATGCTTGAATTTTAATAAGCAGTCAGTTTGCTTAATGGTCCAACTAGAAAACAATTTGAAAGCAGCTAAACTATAGTAAATTTATATAAATTGTAGTCACTAAACAGAGAGTAACAAAAAAACCTATTTATATTGAAATATCATATTATTTTTATTATATTCTCTTTAGATATACATAAATATTATATGTAGTTTATATATGTATATATACCAGACACTTTAAGTATTTTTCGTCAAAATCATTCTAAATCGCAACTAAGATGTTATTACCAATTGGCTTTGTCAGTATCTTAATTGTAAATTTTTTAAAGCTAGCGCTTAATCTACAATAAAAAATAAATATGTAATTAATAATGCCAAAGGCTAAGAGAACATTCTCTCTCTTTTACAAAATCTAATTAGCTTATGTTGATTGCTATGGATTATATTTAATTTTGATATGATTTCATTATCATGAATTGAATATGTGAAAAACTACATCGACGATCTCTAACATATAAAGCTGGCGTTGCAAACGCCATATCACAAAGCAAAGAGCTAAATAACACAGATCTTACTGACAAGCACTTAAAATTGCTATTATAAAACTCTAGTACTTTAGGTACTTTCCTTTGCAAATATGGGCAACAGCTCAGACATTTAGCTTGACATTTCACAATTCACTGATAATTGTTGAAGTGGTGAGGTTGGTGAAGGCGTTGAGTAAGTATTTTGAGATCGAGGAAACGCAGACTTGAGTCCAGATGATAGTAAAAGTCTCATATAATAAGATATTTTTCATTTGAGCTATCGAAGTACTTCAGATACAATGCAGTATCCTGATATCTGGGCATGCTGATATCTTCTAGCCCGACGGTCTAGAGGTTCGAATAGATACTTGCTTTAAATAAAGTAGCTGACGATTAAAGTTGTGTACCTGGCCATTATTAAATGCATTCTGGAAACACATTTTGACAACAACTTTCTTGCAGTCTTGAAAGCCGTCATGACCAAGAAGCAACTCCCAGTTTCTTGGTAATATATTCTGACAATGCTTCAACTCTTCCTCGCTTATAGCGTATCCATGTTAAGTCTGCTCAAATTGGTGCCTGTGCCAGACGGAAGCCAAGCAAAGGTGTTGCTGTGTAAGAAAATTTCATTATTTTGGCTTAAGCCGCACACGCATAGACTCTCTCTCTCTCTCTCTCTCTCGCACTCTCTCTGAAAGTGAGGAAGGCAATGCATGTGCTAGATATGTGTACACATGCCATTTATAGCCAGGGATTAAAAGTCAAATCCTTTTGTTTAAGTGCCAAAATTAATTTGCATTTGACATGCAATGGGCTAGGGCCAAAAATATGTTGCCAGACACAGGCAGCCCCTTCCAGCTGGTCTGGGCCGTATCGCCTTGGGGGCGTTTCTGGCTTGAATGCGAAAACAGCCGAGTTGCAAAAATCTTTGGCCAGCCTCATAATGCAATTGAATGCAAAAATCTTACTAATCCGTTGATTGCGCTTAATTGAGTTGGCCATAAGCGGGCAGGCGGAACGCGCAACGTTCACCAAAGAGCCAAATATAATCAAATACCAATTTAAATTAACTCAACAACAATTTAAGCCAACACATAACAGCAACATCAACAGCAACAGCAAGAGCAACAACAAGAGCATTGAGAGCTTTGGCTATTGGCAGAAAATTAAATTAGTGCAAAAATGTAAACATGTTGTATGTTGTATGTGCTGAATGCGGACAACGAGGAAGGCGATTCGGACATGTAAATGACGCCCGGCACCAGCCTCAAAACATGTTGACTGCATGTAAAGTGGACTTCAGCCTAGATCAGACCAGTTAAGCCCAAAGCCAAGACAAGCCAGGCCAGGCCAGACTTAGATCCATCGACCATCGAGAGGAGTCTCCAAGGCGGCGGCTTATTAATTTTGTTTCTCTCTTTTCTGTTTATACACAAAGCGCATGCACTCGACTGACTTTGGTTTCCCATTCCCTGGCATGTCGTGGCATTTGAAGCTCTGGGCCCGATCGACTGCTCTGGCGGTCATTCCCAAAAAAGTATCGCATTACAATCGAGTCTGGCAACATGGCTGGGCCTAAACTCATGTTAGTTCCATGGAATTATGATATTTTCTGCGTAATTTGAACCGTTTTTAATTGGCGCCTATGCCGCCCACTTCTACCTAACCAGTTGCTTTCGCACTTTCTCTCCTTCTCTCTCTCTCTCTCTCTCTTGCTCTCATTCTCTCTCTCTCTGTGTTGACTTGCTCAACATGCACGTAATTTGATGCTAAGCAAATTTGAAATTTTATACAAAAATGTGCGCCATAAGAAGCAGTTAATTTTTGGACTTACCTCTGCGATAGAAAGAACTCATGAAGAATTCGTGCCTCAATGAGAAACGAAGAGAGAGAGAGAGAGAGAGAAACAAACCAAAAAACTTGGCAGACAGGAAACTTCAGTTTTTTGTTACCTACACTAAACTTGTGATATGGCCAGGCCGGCTAACGGCATTACATATTTGTTGTTTACCCTTCGAACCGCATGGATTAGCCCCCAAGACCCCGGTAGGTGAGCGTAGGGTAGGCGTCGCACTCTTATCTCGACAAATTAATCAGCTTAATCCGTCGAAAACTAGCCAAGTTTTGCATGGGTGTAGCACATCCTCCTTCCAAGCCAGTCGTCGTCAGTCGACAGTCGGCGGCAGTCGGGAAGGCTGAAAGCTGAAAGCTGAAAGCTGAACGCTGCCTTCATAGATAAGCGAAATGTTTGCAACTTATTGTTGTTGAAACAGTCCCTCTTGTTATTGTTGTTATTGCTGTTGCTGCTAGTCTAGTGCTGTGTGCAACATGCAACGTTAAACGTTCACATGTTAGGCAGCCGGCAACAATCGTCTTGGCTCTTCACATTATTCCGCCGCCCCCGGCCCTTAGAGTTGGCGTGTTTCGCCGGATTAATGCCCACTGCTTGAGGGTGTAATGCATATAATCTAATAAGCAGGTGAAATTGGCGAAATTGCTAACTGTATGTGTACGCTGAGGGGATCCCTAATGGCCAAAGTTTAAATTTGCATTAGCAGGCTGCATAAATAACAAGCGAATCATAAGCCACATCAACTATTGAACGCAAGCAAGAAAGCAAACAAAAGATCTTTGTGATAGATAAATAAAGGCACACAATAAAAGACAATCTGGCAGACATGGATTAGGGTGCGGGCAAGCTAAACATGTCTTAAGGACAATATGTGATTTTATAATAGAACCTGTTTACGATTAGCTTTCCAGTCAAAGGCAGCAATCAGGAAAAACTAAAGCAATTATATTTAGGCAGAGAATCAATAGTAAATTATACAATTATTATGCAAATTATGCCATTTCAGAAATTACTTAAAGGTGCTTAAAAGAAAAAGCGAACTGCCCATGCTAATGTATAATTAGAGGAGTTAATTAATTAATCAACATAGCATTGCCAATTACATTACAATGCAGAGAATTTCATCAACACACACAACACAGCAATTAAATATAAGAGCAGCTATTTAAATATAAATTCAATTAAACTTTGAATTTCAAAAAATTAATTTTAATGAAGCTCATACGTATTAGCTTAATAAAAATGATATTAGAATTAAATTGTTAAATGTGCAGATGAGTTATGTGATATATATATGTTTATCGTGGAAATTATTGTTCTCGCATTCCATTATAGTTTTACGTAATAACGAGTTCTCGGAGTCACCAAAGCTCTTTCTTATTCAGCCGTCTTTGACTGATTGCCCTTTTTCAGCTTTTTTGTCCAGCTGTCAAACTAGTCGCATATTCTCGTTCATCAATATCATAGCAACTCTGTGCGAAGGACATAAGCCCTCTCGCTCTCACTCAGCGACATCGTGGGTTCAGCAAAAGCTATAGCTATCTCTCTCCTAATGACAATACATCCTTCAATTGTCATTAAAATGCTAACTTACTCGATTAGCGCTAGTTGTCAGTTTCTCTTTAATACTACTGCACATCGATACGACATATATTTAAAAATTCATGTGTTTGAAATCAGATATTCGCGTACAATTTGGGTTTGACTGAATAGCGCGCAGCATGGAATAAATCTGACATTTTACGAAGCTATTGCATTGTTTAATGAATAAAAGTAATTTGATGATTATTACAAAGAATAAAATTGACATATAATAGAAAAGAAATATTTGTTGTTTATTGTTAGTATAAAAGGAAACCCAATTATATTAATTACTCTGTAGACCAGACTAATGAGGCTTTTCTGGTTACAGAAAGGTTGTAGAGTCACACTTGCATCTACAGAATTGAAAATGTATTTGTTATCGTATTTTCATCGTTTAATATCCATTCATAGTTAAGTGTTGCATTGTGCTTTCCCTTTAAAACTCTTTACGAAATCAATTTTTAAATAAACCCCAGCGTAAATTCGCGTTCTCTTCGTGGCCTGCTTCTGGCAGTGGCATTGAAAAGCTTTTCGGTTTGACAAACGCAATTGAACGAAATAAGAGCCCATTGGCTTTTGGGTATGGGCGTAGTGTAGCGGCTGGAGGGCTATTCAATTGTTACCACAGTTCGTGTCCAGCGCTTGCCACCATGCCCTAACCAATCGAGCATACACATCAGCATCAGCATCAGCAGCGGCAGCGACATCGACATTGGACATCCAGATGATGGTCTGCCTGGTGGACCGACCGGCTGGGCAGACAAACATATTTGCAAAACTACTCAACATAATGGTCATGGAGTGCCATTCAGAGCCACCGAACATGAGCCGCGGCACTGCCCGGCTGAGGGATTGACGCAGCGGTGGCCATGGCTAACAATAAACAAAACATTAAACTAATAGCGGAACATTGGAATGGGCTGACCAGCAGGATGTGCCTGCTGCATGGAGTGTCTGGAGTGGGCAGCGCGACAGCAGATTTCATTTTGAATACTACGCAAACTTTTTATGCCCACTTGTTTGTAATATTTTAAACAACTAACGGTTGCCAATATACTCTGGCAGGCAGGGAGGCAAGCGGGCAGGCAGGCTGGCTAGCTGGCACATGGCGAACTAACCACACATCGGACCATGGACAAGTGGATGGCGTGGACACGTCAACAGGAGTAGCCATCAGCCATGCAGTGGCTCATCAATGGAGGCAAATAAATAATGCAAACGGCAATTTGAGCCACAGCGCACAGGACGATGGTGCACTCAGCGTGTGTGGGGGGCGGGGGCTTGGGGCATGGGCAGCATAGGGGCGGTCAGACAGCCCACTGCTCACACATTTGCCTGCATCTTTTGAGTCAAAGGAATGTGTTTCATGAATTTTAAATTGCATACCAAATTGCAAAAAGATTGATATCCAATCTCACGCAAGGCGGCGAGCCTGGCTGCCTGCCAGCCTACCAGCCTACCAGCCTCAGACAGGTTGACAGTGGCTAGCTGCCGTTGCTTTTACAGGTGGGAGGCTTTTCCTAGCCACAGCCACAGTTGCAGTCACAGTCAAAGTTACAGCTTCAGCCATGGCTAGAGCCACTTGGCGACAACAAACATGCGACAACGCGGTTGCGTTCGCGTCTGGCCAGCCACTTTGATCATACATACGTGGCCAGACGTGGCAGGTCCCCATTGATTGGCGTTGGCTCGATAGCCAGCCGGCTACCCGCAGGCAATGCGACGGCCGGCCCAGAGTCCAGTCTGCCTGCCGAGCAGAAGCCTGTGCACACATTTAAAATGTATGCCTTCCGTTTGCGCATTTCAAGCATCGGAAATTGTGATTTGTGACTTAATGTATTTATATAAGTCAATGCGGCGGACAGAGAACGTGAAGCCAACCACCAAATGTCTGCCTGATGCTGCTGTATGCAGTTAGTTGCTCTGTCCAGTCCCACAGCTGTCCAACTGTCCAACTGTCCAACTGTCCAGCTGCTGTTGCAGTTATACAAACTAATTTCATATGTAAGTGGTGTAAATATAATTTTCTGGACGTGTCTGTCCAAGTCGTTGGACTGGATTGTGTGTGCCTGCCGTTGGCAATAATTTGTAAAGGTTTTTTCCAAGCTTCAGCTTGTGCTTCTTCTTGTTCATGCGGGGATTTCGCAATGGGCAAATGCCAATATGTTGCCGCTGATGAGCTGTCTGTGGGAAAGCTCGGCCCGGAATGAGTTATTGTGACAGCTAAAATTAACTTGGATGACATGTGTTCCAATTAAAATGATGTAGGAATTAGGAGCGCGAGATTGGTTTTACTTAATACCAGCTGCCAATAGAGACTTTTAAATGTGATTCACTCTACAGTATATTAAATTATTCAACCCTTTAGTTTCGCCGTGAATAAATAATATCTTGTGTTTAGCAGGAGTAAGAGTTCTGACTCTTGCTTTGAAACAAACGAGTTTTCTTCAACTCCAGATGTTGGCGATTAGTTAGAAAAGTGATATCATAAATTAAGAACGAGAAATGAGTTGCAATATGGAATCATATGTTACTTATGAATTCGCAGAGCATAGAAAATTGCACGCTCTGTAAGGAAGGCTTTCCTTAAGAAGAGCTGCCATTAATGATGTGCTATCTGCCATATAAGCCAACTCTCTACACGTACTCTGGATTCGGAGGCTTGACACTTGGTTAAGTGCGAGACGAACTCAAACTCAATATGCATAATTGTGTCTGCCAGGCATTACTAATTGATGTCCCGTTCTGGTCATGTCCAAGCGGCAAACAAAGCGCAAATCAATCAGCTAACAAGCATCAATCAGCCAAAGTAGTCGACTCAGCAAACAAACAGCAAAAACAACAAGCTCGAGCTCAAGCCAAAAAGAGTAAACATTATCGCTGAAATGAATCTCAAAGTGAGACTTGGACTTGGCCCGGCTACCATGTGTGGGCCATCATATTAATTATGTTTTTCATTTGCATAACTGTTAACACGCTCTATTAATTCCGGCTGCCGGCTTGGTTAGCTCGGTTAGCTGAGCCTTGGGGCAGCCACGTTCTCGTGGCCAGGCGATAAGCACTGGCCGCAATTTACACACTTTATTAACGTATTAACGCATCAAACACAAAAGTTAACAGCATTTGTCGTTGTTGCTAGCCAAAGTTGGTAAAAGTTAAGCCAACCGACCGACCGACAAACCAATCGACCGGATGTGCAATGCCAAGGATGGTTAGGTGGGTGGCGATGGCGATGTCGATGTTGTAGTGCAGCGCACGCTTAAATGCACTTCACTTCCTATCATTGTAATTGCATTGTAATTGCAAAATAACGGTGCTGCGAGTCAAACAAGTAACACCAACCACCCACCCTCCCGCTGCCAACAGTCGTTCTCGTTCCACTCTTTCTGCAGCCATTACAGCCGCTCCTCGTTGCCGCAATATCCTCAGCAATTTGCTCAGGCGCCGTGTAATATACACATTTGCTTTATAATATATTATAATCATGATTATATATGCATTGCATGCCATCTGCCGCGCCATAAATCGCACCCGAGCAGCCAGAGCAACTCCCCCACTATCCGATTATTTCACAACGCGACTGTTCGGCTATTCGTATCTTGGCATGCATAATTCATTGCAGATCAATGGGATGCGACGGAGATGAAGACGGCGTCGGAGGCTGCTGGCTGGCCACACAAAATGCTTGGCTAATATGTTCAAGGCTGGGGGCCAAAATGCCACAACTAGCTACCAAGTTTGGTTGGTCGCCGAGCATGCCGAGCATGATCCAGCTGAAACAAAAACGTGCCAAGAACTATGCAAAAATTATGGCTCATAGCGCACTTGAGCGGAGCATGAGGATGTTCGATGCTGTCTGTCCGCCCCGCCCCGCCCCCTCACTTCGCTTACCGCTTGCCCGCTCGCTGCCATGGCATTTAGCCACACTAAAGAGGTTTCAATTACTGCCACCACAGCTACCGGCTGCCGGCTGCTGCCTGCTGCCTGATGCCAAAAGCTCACTGTAGCTATAAAGTCGGCCTAGCCAGCCATCAAAGCGTTGCTGTGCAAAAATTACTGTAATTCCCATCACTTAGAGTGCATATTAATAGCCATCGAATGGCCATCGAATGCCGAACGGCTAGCAATGGATCATTTGACTTTTCAAGTATATTTGCAACACAGCCCAGGCCAGCTACTGCCAGACTGCTCTGGCATATGCACTTGTTGGTGCACTAGACGCGCCCTGCGGTCACACAGATGGACTGCAAAGTTCAGTGTTGCGACTAGAGATGGCCACGTGATTGCAGCCAAACGTTGTTGGCCACATACGCAATCGCCTCTTACAATATAGTTCATAAGCAAGCGAAGGCTGAAGGCTGGTAGACGAGAGTATTTAGTATACACCTGTGCAAGCAATTTATACATTTATCCATTTAGCTGTTGCTTCCAGATAAAGGAACTTGCATTTATTTCCTTATTATACCCTGAACCCATTGAAAATGGGAAATCAGGGTATAATGGTTTTGTTAAAAGTATGTAACAGGCAGAAGGAGGCGTGGCAGACCCCATAAAGTATATATATTCTTGATCAGGGTGACGAGAAAAGTTGATATAGCCATGACCGTCTGTCTGTCCGTCCGTCTGTCCGTCTGTCCGTCTGTCCGTCTGTCCGTCTGTCCGTATGTTTGAACGCGTCGATTTCCGAAGATACAAAAGCTAGAGAGTTCATTCTTTTTGTGTTAGGTCCGTATATTGCACGCGCAGTACGAGTTTGTTTCAGAAATTCGATAACTTGTATATTTGCAAGGTTATCGATAACTGAAATTATCGGGAACCAGTTATAAAATTCTAGCTAATTCATCTTTAGAGTTAGAGTCTCCAAGTCTTCTGCATATATATAGATACCAATTTAATACAATTTCGGTTTTTGTCATATTTTGGATTCCGGTCCCCAATTCGCCCCCACACCCCCAAATGTGTAAAAAATGCATTTCAAATACTAGAGACATGCAGTTTGGTTTGGCATAAAGATATGAATATCATAATCTTAATCTGAACATATCAATACGATTGTCCATCTAGAAACAGAATTATTAGTCTATAAAGTTTTCTCATCAAAACCCATGTGGCGCAGCAAGCAAGGCAGCGACAAAGCAAGACGCATTGCGGGCACACATACATACATATGTATGTACATATGTATGTATGTTTGTGTGTATATGTGTACAATCGCAGATCAGCGTATGGCTGTACATATGTATGTACATATTTGGGCATGTAAAGCTAATTGTAAAAGAGTTATGATTTCTAAAAAAAAAACCTAAAATGTCAAATAGAATATGTAGATCATGCTGAAACTCTCATTACATTCCATTATATATTTTAAAAATTTTAAAACAATTAAAATAACAATGGAAATGCAAGCAACGTTGAGCAATGCAAATCAATTTTCGTATACGTGTGCACATATACACACAAAAAATCTTGGGCCGTTTTCTATGTTGCTATGCGTGCAAATTCTAAGAATCACAATTGTTTTTGAATTGCGTTAGAATTGTCTTTGAATTGTATTTGTATTTTCAGTCACTGCTTTAGTTTTTTTTTTCGTATATGGCGAATTTGATTCGTTTTCGCTACTCAGCCGTCTAAGTGATCTGTGGTGTAGATGGCTAGATAAATGCACCGAATGTTAGGCTGTCGGAGGTTCTAGCCCCGCCTAAGCCCTTCATAATTTCTTATTTTTAATTTTTTTTTTTTTTTGTATATTTCTTTCTTTTTTATTATTATTTATTCTATTTGTATTTGATACCTTTGAAAGTCAGTTGGTAGTTTAACTAATTGTGAATAAGTGGGTTTTTTTTTTTTTAATTTCAAATATTTAATATTATCATTTCTGAAAGTGTTTTTGTTTCAATTATATTTTATTCCGTTAAGTCAACAGAAAATAATAAACAGCACGTGACATCTGCGGTTTTCCTATATGTATGCCCACATGTACATTCAAAACTAGTGTAGCATGGTCTAAAAATTTTAACTTGATAGATGGCGCTTTAGCAGTGAACTTATTTACTATGGCTATTACAGCTTCGAGTGGCATTGATATATTTCTTTTACAATTATGAAGTGTCTGTGTTAATTAAGGTGATGCGTGTTAATCGAGGAACGTCTATTTTTTGAGTCTATTTTTAATGATATTTAATAATATAACATTTTTCGAATTTCAACTAATATAAGCGCCATCTATTTTTTTTTTTTTTTTTTGCAGTTCAATGTATATGTATGCAATGTATATATGTATTTGTACATTTTGAACGTTACACTCATACATTCTTATGTATACTTTCTGATTTATCCATATGGGTATCTCTCCAGAAAAGTCAACTTTTTTTCACGTTCGACACTTTGGTTTGTTGTAATTATCTTGAAAACGGATTAATTTTAGTACTAATCAAGAACAATATATTTAACTATTTGCCAAAATAAAGAAGTTTTTTTTGCCATTTTCAGCACTAAAATTGATGCATTTTCAAGATAATTACAAAAAACCAAACCACAGTACAAAATATTATTTTATTTTATTAAAATTGGGTTCAGGGTATTATCTAGTCGAGCACTCTCGACTAGAGTTTTCTTACTTGTTTTTAAATATATTTTCTCTGCTTTTAATGCATTAATTTTTATAGAAACTAAAGTTAAAGTTATTCTTAACAAATCTTGAAGTAGAAATAGAGTGTTGTGAGTATTTCTAAGATTACAATTTAAACTATTTCATTTTTAATATAGTCGACGAAAATGATAGTCGTTATATATATATTGAAGGTGAGTGTATATTAATATGTTCGATCCTGGTCTGACACCCTTTAAATATTCAAATAGAACGAGCATGTCTAAGAAGCTGCTGAATCTAATTAAAAGTCGCTCCAATTGGCATAATCCGTAAAGTAAAGTATTTGATAGGCTCTTTTATTATGTAAATGCCCAAGTTTACCATTATATGACACAATTCTTATCCACTGAATCTGCATAAATTGTAAATGCCTTATCATTATAGGCATCTACACAATATCTTCGCATGCAATAGCATCAATACACAAAAGTGTTAATATTTTAATAAATAATGTGTGCCAGGAACGAAAAGTAAATAATTTTTTTATTTGCATCCAATCAACTAATTGTAGCCAATTAACGAATAAACCGAGACTATAACGTCGGCTCCTACGACAAATAATACCGAATTGTTTTCCTTGTGACCTGACTACAACAATTCAATTCAAAATAGTAAAAGTACAGATAACTGTTAAGTGAGCAGATCTTCCAGTAGAGTGTTTAACCATCAACGAATAATGGGAATATTATTAGTAAAAATGTCTGCATATGATTAATTGAGGGATACAAATTGATTGAAGACGTTTAATGATATTTATGTCAGATCAATGCTCAACACTTTAGTCTCAAAGATAAGGTGAATAAACTAAGACATAAATGCCTGCTTGAAGCATTTAGTAAACTGTGTATACTTATGATTGCTTGTAAAATATTTAATAGTAATAAATTGCCATCATTGGATGGATTTTCTAAACGATCAAATTGCTCGTTTCAGTCCATATTTATATCGCTTACATTAGTGATATTCGCAAATGCTAACACTTTACTTATTTAATTTGTAAAGGAAAACAATTTTAATCAATGCTTCGCTGAATGTTTTACATTTTAGCATGTTGACATGCCACGGCTGTCAACAGCTGACAGACAGGCAACAGCTAGTGGCCGTGCTGCAAATGCAACTACTGCCTCCGCGGCGACTCATTATGGCCCGTTGACGATGACCAAGTTGGGCAAACGGAATGAGTTGCATAGTCAATACTGGCGATGGCCAGTCTCGGTCTCAAGACTCCAACTCCAACTCCAACTCGGAGTAAAGTCTCAGCAAGATCTGTTGCTGCTGCTGCTGCTGCTCCATTGGCAATACAAAGTGCGTTTCGATCGTTTGCTGCTTGAAAATTCCTAGAAAATGTGCACATTTCATCATCATTTCGAGACATGTGCTCCATTTCGCGTTGCCGGCCGCTGCCTTAAATGACTGACATAACTAAGTGAAGATGAATGCGCGTTGCCTGCAGCGCACAGATATCAATCATATTTGAGATACAGTAGCTCTGGTTACGGCTACAGCCTGGCTGCATGGCTGCCTGGCTGCCTTTCAGTCTGTGGACCAGTTGTGGCCATGGCCAGTGCCGTGCCATACCGTCTGCCATGGAGCTAGCTGCGCACCGGACCATAATTATATTATGTGGCATGAATTATTAGACCATATTGGAGCGGGGCTAATGCATTTCTGGGAAATGTGCTCCCGCCATACCAAGCGACCGTAGAGGCCTGGAAATGATATTGCCTTAATGATGGTAATGACTGCATTGGTGGCAGCTCCACAGCTCCACAGCTGCTCCTCCTCTCCCTCTCTCTCTCTCTCTCTCATTCTCTCTCTCTCACTCGCTCTCTGTTCCTTAAACGATTTTGTAGCACAGCTCGCGCCCAAAATTGGTCAATGTAACGTTAATTAAATCAAAGTGTTGTTTATGTTGGCTGACGAGAGATCAGGGAAGCGTTCGGACGGGCGTTTCGACTAGGAGAAGGAGGAGCAGGAGGAGGTCGGGGCTGGGGCACAGCCATGACAAATAGATACAAATGGTTATTGGCACGTACGTGTCGTTTGTCATTATCCACTCCGTCTGTTATATGCAACACTTGACCAGAATGCAAGTCGCAGCTCACAGCTCACAGCTTTGAGCTCACAGTTCAGAGTTTTCCATCAGCTGGCGGCCAAGCAAACAGCTCGGGGGCGTGTCCATTGCGTTACGCCCACAAATTACATGGAACCGTGACGACGAAGTCATTTGGGGTCGGCACACAGTAAGGCACACGCAGTGCTTTATTTGCATGCAGCGTGATAATGACAAGAAATGCAACTCCAACTCTGACTCCGGGCCCGTTATGCAAAATTAGATGCGTGCCACATGTGTGTGGTGAGTGGGCGTGGCACGCGCAGCACTGTTGCATAAATGATGAATGTGGCTAATGAGAAGGTCTCTCTATCGAAACTATAATTACGAATTGAAGTGAATGGAAAACAAACAGAAGTATATTGGAATGCTAAGAGCTTAAGGTAAGTAACTTATCTTCATATCTCTGCTGCGATTGTTAGATTCAACTTGATTTAGATCGTGCCTATTCCACTTGCCACTGAATGAGAGGGTCTGCTGTGCACTATGCACACCTGCGTCTACATCTTCACCTGTCAAGCATAGAGCTGTTCTCTTGTGAGGTCAGCTTGCAATCAACAATAGCAGCAGCAGCAGCAGCAGCAACGGCAGCAGCAGCAACGGCAGCAGCAGCAGCAGCATCTAAACTGGCATGGTAGCATGGAAAATATTTATAAAATCCAACAATGCATTATCAAGCGGAAGTGCAATTATTCAACGTGCAATATTTTGCGGCAACTGGACAAGTTTCCATTGCCACGGAGTCTCAGCTGTGTATAAAACCAGCAATTGCTAACGTCGGCAGCAACAGCAACAGCAACAGCAACAGCAACTGCAGCAGCAGCAACTGCAGGCCAAGGCTCTAATTAGTTTTGCAATTTCTACGCGTTTGCTGCGATTGCCAGGCCCCCGAGCTTGGCCCAGCCTGTTGCCTCTTGGCAGCAGCAACAGTTGAGCGGACCCTAGACAAATATGCAATTAACAGTAGCTGCATAGCCGTTGCCTGTTCTTCTCGCTGTAGTTGCATTGGGGAAATCGAGGATTGAAATGCCAACAAGCAGCAGCCAACTGGCCGAAAGTCGATAGCCAACACCAAACAATTGGCCACCTAAAGTGCCGCACAGATGTATTTAGATATTTAGCATGTAATTTGTGGGCGTTGACAACGGCAACGGCAACGGCAGTCATTGGACTGTTACCCCACGAAAAGAATTGCGACTTCAATAGCCATTTAAACTACTCGAACGCAACAACGACGTCGGCAGCGAGCAGCGAGCAGAATAAGGTGCGTTTGCATTTCTAATGAACAGGCTACGCACTTCCGCTCGCCGGCACGCCATGAGTTATAGTAGTCGTAGTCGGCCCAGCCCTGGTGCCTGGTGGCTGGCTCGAGCCCCAGTTCCGGGCGCAAGAGAGGCTCGCCTTTTGCTGTCATATTTTGCAATGTTATAATTTTGAGTCATTGTTGGTTATGCGTGGCTGCAGTTGGCGCAGGGATGAGTGGTTGGGAATGGGAATGGGAATGGGAGCAACATCGACTTTTGTGGCATAAATCTTTCAATCTTATTGCCTATTGCATGCAGCTAGGGCACACCACGCACTACGCAACACTCACAGCTGGCCGTAATCAATTATCAGCATAATTAAAGAGACAAAAGTCGCGACGTCGACTACTTCTTTGGAAGCCACCCTCATGGAAATTAATAAGCACCAAAGCATGTTGCGATTACGGCAACAATTTACAAATTAGTGCCACATGAGGCACACACAACGCAATAGAACCCGAGCCAACAATTAGGCGGCACTCAGTTGCTGGTGTCGCATTGGCCCGCCTCTGCTTTCATCGCTCCCTCCTCCACCGCCCTGCGCCTTGCCACAATCGTTATTCTCGGGCCGGGCCACTCGTTGACCCACCAAGCTCAGTCGACAGTCGACGACATAAATAAGGCGTCGCCATTAGCGCCGACAGCGACGCTCAGCTGACCCCTTTAAAAGCTCTATGCATAATGCTATATAGACTCTTCTCTCACTGTGCCAATGTGAATGAGAGAGATAAGCGCACAAGCATTCAAGTAGATCGAATTATTGCTTTACGAGCTCAACTTAATTGCCGATGCGCTGAGCAATCTCATTACAGATGAATGCTTTTTAGATGCTTTTATACTAAATTTCAATTTCGATCTCAAGCTTTAAACACATCAGATGTACTTTCGTGGTTTCTAAAAAGTATCTATTAAAGTAATCAAAATATATATATACAGTTTTTTTTTATAGGAAAGTAATTAGTTTATAAAACTTAAAAAAAAAAATAAGTAACTAAATAAATAAATTGCTGTCATTCGATGACGCTATTGGCACACTAAAGAGTCGAACTGTACAAATATTATATAGTATACCATATCAGCCATATAAAACTCTGTCTGATTCATTCTTTCTGTTACGAATCATATCATGTCGAATAAATTCATGAAAATTATATTAAACAGTCTACAAAAATGTGAATTTTGTTTTATTAACCATTTCATATATATATATTTTTTTTTAATTTTATCAATATATTCTTGATATATATTTAAGCACTACAACTAACTAACTAACCACGATAATAGCAAAAACAAAAACAAAAGGAATAATAATTTAATAGCTATGATAGGTAGGGTAGAGCAATGCAATAACCCCATTGACTTTATGTGGCATCATTACTACTAGGATTTCCATAGGTAAATTTCCCACCACTCGCCATTCAAAGCTTCATTTAGTTTAGACTGATGACTTGTAATTTTCTTTTCCAACGTATGCTAACAATGCTAAGCTGTATTGAAATCTGGTCTGTTTTTATTATACCCTGATCCCTTTAAAAATGGTTTTGGTTGTATGAAAATTAATGTAACAGGCACACCCCAGAAAGTATATATATTCTTGATCAGGGCGAAAGAGTAAATCGATATAGCACTGTCCGTCTGACCATTCGCATGAAAGTAGAGATTTCGTAAACTACAAAAGCTAGAGAGCTGAAATTTTACATAATACTCGTATGTTAGATACGCAGTACGAGTTTATTTTGTATTCGACTTTAAATTCCCATTAGTTATTGTAATTCGCACCTGTACAAAAATATGACTTTGCTTAGATTTTCAGAAACAGAATGAGAAAACTGAAATGCTAACCATTATGCATTCATTACAACAATATCAAACCATTCTTAAAACTACCAAACCATCAATAAAACTACTTTAAGTCATTCTCGATTATAAATAAAATCAAAGATCTTTGTATATAGAGCTATTCTATTTTCGGCGTGTGAAGACAGATGTTCTTCGAAAAGCATTTCCCCACCAACTTATACAATAATTTTCAATACTTATTATAAAGTTTTTTGCTTCAAATGCGAGTACATTGTTTTGTGATTCATAAAGCAGACTAAAGCATTTTAACGATGACACACCAGTCAAATTTTCAATTGCCAACTTTGGCTGATAACACAAAGACGACTCGGGGCTCATATATGGTGCTGCAGGGCGACAGTAAAGCCTTTCGAGACCCTAATAAAACACACACATATGCATAGATATTTACACATGTCATTGACATTGACTGGAAGCGATGCGCGTTTCAATAATTTTTTATTGCCCATAAAATGACACTGGCTGAAGTGGAGAATAGCAGCAGCAGCAGCAGCAGCAACAACAACAACTGTAATATTTGTCAGCAATTAGGCGCAAAATCAACAAATAAAAACAAAATATAATTTGTAAAATTCATTAGGGCGCTGGGATTGGGGCACTTTGGGATCTTTCGAGTAGGGCCCGCATTTGAACTTTGTGCGCGCTGCTGTCGTGGGCGTTCTGCGTGTTTAATTGTAGGTTCAGTAACCTTAACAGCTCACAGCGGGTGAGTGCGGCTTTGGCCCATGGACAGCGCTAGAGCCAGAGCCAAAGTCTGGGGTCGTCCGGTCAACCCTCGGCAGGTTCGCGGCGTTCTCGCAACATGCGAAATCCCAAGCGAAGCAGCAAAAGCGTTCACGTCATGCCCACAGCCGTGTGTGGGTTAGGGGCGAGCAGCGGGTGTCCAGCGCTGCTGACCAGCGGCCCGCGTCTAATGCGGAATGTCAAATGTCAAAATATATGGTGAAAATGTGTCAACTTTCTTATCTGATTCGGTCACGCTGCTACTTTATAACGCCAAATGTACGACTGTGTGTCGAGTGTTGTTGCTGCTGCTGCTGCTGCTGCTGCCAATGTTGTAGCTGTTGCTGTTCCTATTGCTGCTGCTGCTGCTGTTGCTGTTTCTGTTGCTGTTGGTGTTGGTGTGCGTGCTTCAGGGCACAATAAGCGATAGTGCAGAAGGTGTATGTGCCGAGGGGGCAGGCTAGGCGTTGGCGGGCGAGACCTGTTTAGAATTCAATTTTCATACAAAACTAACCAGCCACGGCCCGTTACACGTAACCCGCTCCACAATCCCATGCCCATTCCTATACCCCAGCCCCTTCCCCATCCCCTTTCGTTTCCCGTTCCCTTTCCCAAACGCAACCCCACTCCTATTTTCTAACCCAGTCGCACCAACTATTTTGTGAGTACTTGGCTGCAGACGTAAGCGCGCTTTGAGTTAGTAACACAAAAAGCCATACAAGAGGTATAAAATAAAATAAAATAAAATAAAGGGCTAGGCTAATGATGAAGCGAAGCTTGAATTCTCTATAATGCAACTCTTATCTGAAAGTTAAAATAAACAAAAGTTAATTTGAATGAAATTTTTTGAAATCTTATTCCACAAAACAAACTATGCAATCAAATAAAAAATCTAAATCGAATGGGATTCACTTCCTGAAAATCTCATTCAACTTCTAAAGCAACGAAAATAGCTAAACCTCTTCCTCTTCTTGTATAGTGTATATAGTACACGGAATGCATGTGTTTTCAGTGTGTGTGTGTGAGGCGCTCGGTCGACTGCAAATTAGAATTTTTCTGGGCGGCACTTGGTGGTGCGTTTAATTTATGTACACAGGTGTTTCTATTAACCGAAGACTCTAACCGGGAGTTGGCGGTCCAAGCTTTGATCTCTGCAACCGTTAGCCAAGTGTACCATAAATATACTATGATAAGAACCTGACAAATAAAGTGAAGTCAACTTGAAATGATTCCTCTTATAGTAACTAGTAGATAGTAGATCAAGCTCCGTAAATAGGGCAGAGTACTTCAGCTATGACAGCCCTTCACTTGGCTGTACTTTGCATCTAGATTTCGGCTGCCCAATTATGTATTTTTAATTAAATCAGCAGTACTTAGGTCCTAAAGCAACTCAATCTGTGTGCAAGATCATTTGATTTCTAGCCATGTTGCTAACTGCAAACAAACGATGCCATTCTTCGTTAGGTTAGCTTGCCAACGCCAATCACTCACTTCTGCCAACTGCTGCTGCTGCTGTTGCTGCTGCTGCCAAATTATGTACTAGTCCCTGAACAGAGCTACTTAGCAGCGATAGCCTACAAAGGCAGGCCACAGTTCAACTCTCAGTCGGAGTCACAGTCCCAGTTGCTGTTGCTGTTGCAGTTGCTGAGCTGCTTGAGCATGCGCAACACGCGCCGCATCGGGGTAAACGTCAGTGCAACGGCGAGATCGACCCAAACGAACTTTGCCTAACCCCAAAACGTTTGACAAACAAAAACAGAGATCTACGGCATCTTGAGCTGACAATCTGTAAGACTACGACTGATTCAGAGTCATACTCTGAGTCGGAGTCGGAGTCGCAGTCGGAGTCGCAGTCGTAGACGAAGCCTGTGTGAGCTACTTTGCAAAATGATGTGAACCAGTTAAAATGGCTTCTATCTGGCAGAGAAACCGCTAGCTGAGACAGACAACAGTCGAAACGACCATTTAAAGTATATTTTATCATTCATTCAGCTGCAACTGACTTGGACTTGGTCGAGCTGCTCATTATCATACAATGACATTTCGCTACGGCAACTGTAAAAAAAAAAAAAAGAACTGCAGACCTGCCAGTGCAATCCATATATTTGTTTGTTTGTCTCTCAGTTGCAGTTGCTGCTGCTGTTGCAACTAAATTCCTTGCTAGATGTTGCTGCCATTTCCTAGTTGGGTTGTGTTTTGACTGCTTTTAAGTATCTGTAAAAATTTCAAATGCATCTGATGGACAGCAACAGCAGCAGCAACAGCAGCAGAGAGCAAAGAGGGCCAGCTTAAAGATCAGAGCGATATCTCTACAGCTACAGCTTTTTTAGCTTTTTTCCCCCTGGTCTATCGCACATGTGTCCGCTTCTGTGCGAATGCAAGCATTTGAAGCCCTTTTGAACCTTTGCATTGGCACGTTAGTAGCTGTAACAATCGCATACAGAGCAGCACAAATCGATTGTCATGTAGCTGGCGTCGTCGCGATCGCTGCTGGCTTAAATATACTCTATACACTGGAGCTATATTAGCTATGTTGAGTTGTTGGTTAGTCTACATTGTTGTTTCAAATAGATATTTGAACTGAAATTTGTTTTCAAAGACATCATGTAGTTTAATTTAATCTATAATAGAAGTATATCTATATCTACAGAGCAGCCGAGATCTTAGTCAAAAGAATATAAAATATATCATCAAATATCATAGCATATCATATCAAATTAAAGGACTGTTGGTTTTAACACACATATTGCGCTGGCTATAACAAACCTTTAATCTATTATTTACTTTTATCTATTTATCAGTTTAAATATTATCAATTTGATCACATATTTCTATGCTCTATTTAACTAAACCTCCATATTTTGGTCATTTCAATTTAAGATATGTCAGCTATTAAAATTCAATACTAATTGCAGCATTGGGCTTTCTTCCAGCGAATTTTATTGTACATAGTAGTTTCTGCTCTAACATGTTCAGATAGCGAATTGGAGATTCGACTTTCCAAATATAGTTTGACTTTGTGCGCTTGTTGCTCCAACGACATATCTGTCGTAGAGCGCTTTACAAATGATCAACACAGATACTGGCTGACTGGCCGGCTGCTACTGCAACGGCAATGGCAACGGCAATAGTTGCTGCCGTAGGCTACAGCTGCAACCAACAGCAGCAATAGACGTTGTACGTGTGCAATATGCTCGCTGCTGCTGTTGCTGCAGTTGCAGCAGTTGCTGCAGTTGCTGCTGCTGTTGTTGTTGTTGTGTTGCATTAGCTTTTCCCAGAGTCGGGTCGCTTCTTTTTGCAACGCGCGGATCTTAAGTAGTTCGTGAGTTGAATAACTTTCAATTGAATTGTAAAGTTAACATTGTGTGTCTCGGACACACCCCAACAGCAGTAGGCAACGGGGCTGCCTTTTGTTTTGCCAATAATTCCACAAAGAAGAGCAACACACAAAGAAGGAGAGAGGGAGAGAAAGCGTTGGCTCTATTGATAGATGGATAGGGAGGAGAGGAGTTGGGAATGCTGGGCACATCGTGCTGGAGCAAACAGTTTAAGGATTGACCCAAGCTTGGCCGTCCAGCCGTCCACCCGGTCTGCCAGTCCATCCCGCCGACTCTTGGTCCGCTCAACTGTTTGTCGGCAATCGTTTAATTGTCATGCATTTTGTGCATTTCGCAGTTGCCCGCATGCAACCTGTGTGAAACTTAATATGGCCTCAGCAATTTTGATAAGTATAAAATGCAAAACCTGCTGCATAAATATCGAATTTCAGCGCTGTCGTTCCCTCGCGACGACGATTGTCAATTGAACGCAGCCAGTTGCATAAACATTGCAAAGAAATTGTCATGATCAAAATGTGATATTAAACGTGGCGATCCAAAGTAGGGGTAACCGGCGCCCGTATACCCGTAGGCCCCCTCTCTCTATCTCTCTCTCTCACTCTGTCTCTTCAATGCATTTCCCTCCCCAGTTCAAAGTCTCGTCTGCTGCACTGTGGATTCGTATTTGATTTTATTTGCCTAGAAATTATCGTTGATTGTGTCGGTTCGCTTTGGGATTTGCTGTCAGTCTGTCTGTGGCCGCGGCCTGTCGCATAAATAGCAATTTTCTGGCATTTCATTTGACATTTAATTGAGATCGTAAAACTTTGTAAAGCTCTTTGTTGGACACTAACTGTTCCTGGCTAATGTAAGATCTTTTGCTGCTTATCAATGCTCTCGCCCATTACAAATTTGCTTGTTTCACTGGCTAGACCGGTCTTCCAAGAGCAGCTCCTGGCCTCCTTGCAATGCCCTTGCACTGCAGCACTTGACCATACTAAATGACTGACAGCCAGCACTGGAGTAGGTGCCTTGTAGCAGCCACGCATCGGCCTGGACATTCACAACAACAACAACAACAACAACAACAACAACATGAAGTCCTAAAATAATGTTGATGTTGATGTTGATGTGGTGTTCAGTGGTACACAGTAACTGTGTGCTGAAGCGGCCCACACATCCGTCGAGAGCGCCACAAGGCCTAAACGTTTTGTTGTTTTTAATAGAGCCAAGCGATTACAGCCTCAACCAACAACCTCAACGGTAGCCGCAACAGCAACAACAAGAGCAGCAATTGGCTCTGCCTTCGGCTGGAACGCGACGAGCGCGCGTAATCAATAAATCTAAAAATAATTCTACCAATACATGTCAATGCCGTAATAGGGAAACCATAAATTCTTTGTTGTGTCCAGCTGAAAATGTGCAAGGCACGACGGTAGCAGCCTGTTGCATGTTGATGTTGAACGGCTGCAACTATTACCAATTGTTGTGGCTCGCAACATGCTTCGTATCGGCAATAAGTAACGCTGATTTGGCAGTTAAATGCCGTCGTTTCTGTTGCCGCTGTTACCTTTCTGTTGTCGCTGCTGTTGCTGTTGCGGCCAGCCGGATATGCAGCAGCAACATGTTGCTGGCAGCCAAAACTGTTAAATGTGACACTAATATCCGGCTATGCTGGCCATTAGAAAACAGCAGCCACTCATAATGAGCAACTGTTGCTGCAACGTTTCAGATCTATAAACTTTGCTATGCCGCCAACATCCTTTAACAAGAGCAACTAGTTCGGAAGCAACATGCTGCTGATACAATGTCGGCTCTCCAGATAGAGCAGGGCCACATGTTGCCCGCAAGTTGCAATCATTTGTCCCTTTGTTTGTCCTTAACAACTTTTCCACACAGTTTCTGTTGTTGCTGCTGTTGCTGCAGGTCGAGCATGGCAGTTGCAATTGCAACACAATGACATTATTGGCAACTCCTACTGCTCGGCTTGTCTGGTCAGTTGGCTACATGCAAAGCGCCACACGGCGCTTGTTCTTTATTCTTGTTTTGTTTTCTGCCTTTTTTCATGTCACAGAAGCAACAGAGAACGCGAGCCCAGCCGAGTCTCATGTTGCTTGGCTGCTACGTTGCTGATCTTGATACTGTGTCATGATTTATTTTTAATAGTTTGCGCTTAATATGTGCCAGCATCCGCCAGAGATGTAGTCTCTGCAACAGCCTGCCTGCCTGCCGGCCTGCCGACCTGCCTGCCCGCCTGCCTATGGAAGTCAGCGTCGACATCGTCTAGTTGTAAACAACTGGCGTTGCAGCAACAACATAGCCAACATTGCTTTTTGTCTTCATCTGTGAGGGAGCAGCCAGTCAGTCAGCCAGCCAGCCGTGCGCAAAGTAATTGTTGGTAACACCTGCTTCTTCGCGTCGGCGTTGGTGGCTAGGCCATGCAGGCTATAGCTATGGCTGTGGCTCCGACTCTGTCTCTGACTATGGCAGAGCCAGCAGCCAGCAGCAACCTTGGCACAGACAGGATGCATGCTTAATGCGCCGTCTGTGCTTTTTTTTTTTATTCTTTTTGCTAGTGCTGCTAACTGCTGCTTTGGAGCTCGATGCACCACAGCGTGGTAGTTACATTGATTCGTTGTCAGCTTGGCATTGTTTTTATGAAAGGTTGCAGTTAGTCGAGCTAAAGCTGGGGCTGGAGTTGCAGCTAAAGCTGTTGTGTGTAATTCGTTGCAATCATTTTGAAACGACAAAGCAACAGCAACAGCAGCCGCAACGTGTTGCTGCCAGTTCCCAATCAGCGTCATCAATAGTCTTAAGAGATCCGAGGCTAGCGGACGGAGTAGCTAGGCCATTATTTTGCCATTATATTGACATCAATTTCAGACATTGTGGTTGTTGTTGCTGGTGCACTTCGTTAATTGTTTCATAGACGTTAAGTTATGTTTAGTAGCTAAAGAGCTGATGCTGTTGTTTCAGATGCTGCTGCTGCTGCGGGTTGCTGCTGGTAATTTCAATAATAAAACTACAAAACTAAAAGCAGACAGCAGCAACAGCAGCAGCAGCAGCAGCAACAACAAACACAACTACTGCATAGAGTAACGACAATTGCCTTGCATGGAGTGAAAGGCTTCAATCAAAGCGAGCAACACAATCAAACAGAGACGTAGACGGAGCGATTGCTGCTGCTGAAAGCGGACGAAGCTGTGCCGCGTTTTTGTACATTTATTTTTCTGCTGCTTTTTCGGCAGACAATGGCAATCAGCAATATCAACTAGAACGACCAGAAACAGCAACAGCAAACGGGCAATTGCACATAATAATGCCCAAGCGAGCAACAACAACAACCACAACAACAAACAGCAACAACAACATCAACCGCGTCATGTCATAGTCACGTCAACTCAGTTGCTGTTAGTAGTTGGCCAAAGCCAGAGCTCAGGCCACGTTTTGAGGCTGTGCAGGAAATCACAGCATGAATCATTCGCACAGCGCGAGTCCAAAAAAAAAAATATATATATATATATATAAAAATAAAGAAAAATAAACTAAATAAAAACAAGGGTATAATATTGACGATGCATCGAATATAAAATACCCTGCAACTAACAAAAAACTTATTCAGATTGATGTATTCTATCTCTCAGATCGATAGACGATGACGATGAGCACGAATCATACTGATTAATTATTATATATATGTATATATATGAACTTGTATGATTCATTGCAGTTGCAGTTGCGTTACCTTAAGACCCATATACCCCACTATCAAAGGCTTAATAAAAGCAAAATAATCACACGATACTCGTACGGGAGAATGCTATATGCTATACAGCCGAAATCCCAAACCAAGATTTGATGACTGACTTGCTCTGTGCGAGTGTGTGTGCGTGTGTGTGTGTGTGTGTGTGTGGGTGTGTGGGTGTGCGTGTGTTACCTTGTGTTGATTGTGCGCGGTAGGGTCGAGCCATTTTTCCTTAGTTTGAACGTCACGTCGTACGGATTTTGCTTTCGATTTTTGGCGGCGCGCGCCGAATGCAGAAGTCATGCGCATGTCACGCTTATTTAAATCAATTTTTTCCCTCGGCTACGCAAAGAACAATTCCCAAATGTAAAAATAGGTGGAGTATAGTTTATTGTACGAGCTGCTATGCCAAATTAAAAGAATCAAGATTTTAAAAAAAGAAAATCATTTTAAAATATTCTCAAGTAATTGTAAAATACACAAATTTATTATATTATTGAGAGTATTTCGGAAGACTTTGCCACAATATGTTGTAAGTGAATGAATTGTAAATAAGTGCTTCAAACTTTATTTATAATTAATAAAGATAAGTGAATTTAGTTATTATTATACTATACTATATAATGAATTATTTTATAAATTGCATATGATATTTTTTGGCTATGTAATAAATGAAAACAAAAAAATCCTTGTTCATTTTGTATATGCTCAGCTGCCTGGCCATTCCAAGGGTTTTATACGTATTCCGAAAGATTTTCTGTTGAAGAATATCAATTTTAGGGTCTATAGTGAAATAGAAGCCACAAACCCATTCGAGATTAAATTTATAGAAAGTTTCAATCTAGCCATTTTGTCTGCCAGTCATTTGCTTGGCGCTGAGAATGCAACAGTTGTGAATTTTGCATTTGAACATTGTTGTTGTTATTGACGTTATATTTCTTGTTGTTTTTCCCTGTTCGCATCTGCAAGGTGTTGTATCAGGTTTTTTTTTTTTTGCAATTGCCCCTTGGGTGTTTTCTGTTATTTTGGTTTTTGGCTTTTGGTTTTGCATTAATCAACTTTATGCGATTTTAAATGTTGTTTCGTTTTCGGCGCTACCTTCACAATAAAAACAACAACAACGTCGCGAAGCTCTTGAGTGTCTGCTGTTGTTGCTGTTAAAATTAAAACAGCAATTAAATGGCCAAAAGCCAAACCCCATCGCAGCCCGCTGCCGCCTGACTGACTCTCTGCCTGCCTGCCTGCCTGCCGGACTGGCTGCCTCTGCGTGGCATTTGGCTCGGCTTGTGCATGGCAAATGAGTTGCAACTAAAATTCAATTAGCTAACAAAATTCCATTTCGAACCACAACATGGACACAGGCAAAGCCACAGCAGCCACAGCAGCACAAACAACAACAACAGCAACAACGGCAACAACAACGGCAACGGCAACAATAATAACATTGGCTAAAAACTTATAAACACTTTGGTCGAGAGAGCGAACCGCCCACTGCTGCCTGCTTGAAGCAACCCCTTCCGGCCAACGCATCATCGCAGTTTGGTCAACAGAATTTTGGGTTTTGAAAATTGAATTAGATGCAGCAGACCGTGTGGCAGACAGACAGACAGCCACACAGACAGTCAGACAGACAGTCAGGCAAAGGCAGACTGAGACAGAGGTCGAAGTATTTCATCAACCTTGTCAAACCTGCCAACTCCATGGCTGATACAGTTTAGCCAAACAACCCACCCACCCAACGCCCATCAGGCTGCCCTTAGCTGCCTCGCCTGACCGTCAATATTAACTGCATTATTGAGCATTGCGGCTTGCCACAAACATGTAATTGAATTGCACCCTTCAGTCCAGTCTTTCTCTTGTCCAATCGCCCGTCAACGCCAACGTGCCCTCAGCTCTTGTTGTTTCTGTTGGGGGTTAACTCTTTTCGCTCCGACTGAGGACGGGTAATCAGCAACAGGGCTCTGCTGAGCTCTGCTTGATTTATGCTGCTGCATTTGCATGGACTCTGCGCTCTGGCACTGCGAGCTGTGTTCTGTGGGCTGTGGGCTGTTTGGGCTGTGGGTTTTGGTCATCAAATTGATTTGGTTTTGCGTATGGTTAGCCCCAACACCACCTCTATTCGCACTCAAAACACGAACACACAATATTTAATTGCTCATCGCGAAATTGTGCGGTTTTAATGTTAAATTTAGAAATGAGAATTATACTGTTCGGCATTAATTTGTGGACAACACTTGCAGCCATTGGGAGTTTTGAAAAGAATATTTGTTTTAAACAAAATCTACTATTATTGACTATATTTGCAACTGATTGGATTTTTGTAAAATGAAGAATTCTAAGAATTCTAAGAATTTCATACGCTTTATGAAAAAAAATTGTTTTCCTTTAAATTAGGAATTTTAAAATGTTTTTGTTGGTTCTAGTTCACCTGCTCGAACTATTTTAATTAAACACATTTAATTGTTTTATTTTGAGCTGATTGATTGATTTCGAACATTTCTTAAACATTTTTACCAAGTCTACCAAAAATTTAATTTGTATTTGATTATTAGTTTTTTATTTTATTTCATTTATTTTTATTTTGTTATATGTTTATTTATTTGTTTTCTTAAAATTTATTTTTATTAATTTATTATTATATTTTATTTATATTATTTTCTTATATATTTTTTAATTTATTTATTTATTTTCTTAAAATTTATTAATTTTATTTATTTTTTTTTTATTATAATTTAAAAAAAAAATTTTTTATTAGTAATTTTTTATTTATTTATTTTTTTACAACTTTTTATTTGTAATTTAAACATGAATTTTCAATTAATTATTTATTTCGACTATTATAAAATTAGCTCAAAGTTTTTCATTTCGACTGAATCATGTAGTGCAGTGTTGGCTTTTTGGCATAAATAACCCATTCACAAATAAATTACTGTGCGTGTGTGTGTGTGTGTGCTGGTATCGGTCGCTCTTGCCACAAAATATGATATCGTATATAACGCAAAATTAAGCCAATTGCATTTGATGCATTTACCGAAAACAAATTTCATTGTTGATTTATTGTTCGCTTGTTTGTTTTGTTTTGTTTCATTGGGCATTCAGTTTTGAATTTTTATTTTTAATTTTGTTATTTTGGGTTTTATAGGCCTTGTCCGGTGCTGCTTTCCAAGGACTTTCATTTTGGCCAATGAATACGTTTGCGCCATTCTATCGTAGCTATTGTTGTTGTTGGCTCAGTCAGCGAATGCTCTTATCAGAGTGTGGGCTGCATTTTGGTCCCTGATTAGTGCGTTGTTGCTATAATTTCTCATTGTTGGCTTTGCTTAATGATTAAAATTGTGACAACAATGAATTCAATTCAGTTTGCCATTAAGTCATCAATTTAAATAAATAGAAATAAAACGAAATTAATAAAAAAAATTGTGCTAATGCACAAGTGTCGCTCGCAATTGGCAAATGTGTCACGAACAATGAGCCGCGATATTGATAAGCACGTGGTGGGGTTCATGTTCTGGGGTCAACTAGGAAGTAAAAGCAACCTCCAGGCATTTACTATTGTTTACTCGCATTCAGCTGCAACAAGTCCGAAGATCATTAGACACGTTCGATGATAATGCAAGAAAACCTCTTCACATGCCACAATCATTGAAAACATCCAATTCGAGCATATCCAACATTATATTCTCTTTAAATCAATGGGCACTTTATGATCTCTTAGTTCCAGCTATTAAATTGGAAATAGTGCAAAGTTTTATTGCTTTTTTTTTTTTTTTTTTTTAACAAACTGAATATATTTACAAAATTTAGAAACTTATAAAATCAGACTGATGTGTGACGAGTTGATGTACATCAATAAATATATTAATACATATATAAATATATATTTGTACTTTATGGATGATGATGACTTTTCAAAAGCGTAACCATTCATAATTAAGTATGCATCATGCCTGCTTACAGATTTAGTCATTTAGTGTTGCTTAGGCAACACGCTCATGTTTGTTTGCCCGAATGTTGAGGAATTGCAATCTTATCATATAATCAACATGAAAACAGAAACAATTTCATATTTGGCCATTTGTGCTTGTCAAACAGCATTCACAATTTACATAACGCGACTTTATGCCCCCGGACGTAAATGCATACACAGATCCACGTCATATGCACCAGCAGAGGGTTCTGCAATCAGAGTTATATATAGAAATAATCTTTTTCTTTTTTTTTTTTTTTTGGTATAAGATAGATTATATTCAGCGCTTACATTACGCAAAGGCAGTGGGTCCAATCGTTGCCTGTCTCAAATGCTTCCCTAGCATCCATTTGGCGGGGGGCATATCAGTCAATATATTCGTTTCGATACACTTCATAAGTCTCACAAATCAGTCGGCGCACTTGCGAAGAGCCACACAAAGTCTGGCTGAGAGTTCTGCGAATGAAGATATGAATATATATAGAAAGAGACAGTGAGAGAGAGAGAGAGAGATTAGATATTAAAGCACTTGCATCACGCATTGGCAGTTTAGCTAAAAGGCCAATTAGTCCACGTCCCAGACTCTCCAGACGCTTTGTCTCACGTGTCCAGTTCTTCAGTTCTGTTGAACAAAAGCTTGTCACCTCGTTACGCAAGCGTGATATTAACATTGTTAATCAATTTGGAATTTTGATCTATCAATGTTTGTTGGTCGGACGTTTCTTGTTTAGCTCAACTCGTACAAAATCGTATGAAAGTGTTATGGAAAAGTGTAAATGCAGTGTGCGGGTGTAACTCGAGTCTAAATGAACATTTTGGAATTTGGTAGCTAAAATGGAATTTAATTGTTAAGCATGCTCAGTTAGAGCAACAAATATGATTAGATTAATATATTGTCGCATATCATTGACTTCATTGACTCAACGATAATCAAGGGCTCATCGACTGGCCAAGTTTGCCTTCTGTGCAGCCATATTGGCTGCGTCTTAATGACTTCATTTAAATTAACACTTGCAAATAATTAATTTGAAACTGTTTGTGCACAGTCTGCTGCTTGATGACATGATGGCATTACACTGTCCACTGGCCACATGTGTCCACGTCTAACCAGACACGTCCATCAGCAGGCATTTTATCAACTGCGCAAGCGAATCGTCCGACTATTTGTGCTGTGACAAAAACAAAAAAAACAAAAAAGACAAGGGAAAAAGAAGAGTTGAACGTACAACAAATGTTACTCAAGTAAAATGTTTGTTTTTGCATTCAGTCTAAGTGCAGAGCACAGTCACAATTACGGACACGAGTCTGAGTCCGACTGCATGCACAGCCCTGGGCATTGGGCGCAACTGTACCCAGCTGATAGCGTAGGCCCATCGATAACAACAATCGCTGTGGACCACTGGGGGCATTGGACTGTGGCTGGCAATGGGATTGGACTGGGACAGGAGACTGGGCGCTCAGCATTTGGCGTTGGGCTTGTTGCTGTGGCGCAAGCCGCTGTCGTTGCACTGATAACATTTGGCAAACGCAAATGGAAACGCGTATTAAAAATGCCCAAACAGCAACGCCGATGCCATCGCCGGGTGCAATGCCCCCTGGCCGTTTACTGACCAACGGCAGCATCAACATCGACATCAACAGCAGCAGCAGCAGCAGCAGCAGCAGAAGCACCAGCAGCCGCTGTCTCTTCGTTCTCGGCCATTCATTTGGCCTGGCAAACATTTGCATTGGCCATTCTCGGTCAATATAGACAGATTTCCATGCAAATTTAATACGCAAACATTCGGGCGGCCCTAGTCAAATTGAAAATCTCATCTGTGCAAAGTGGCTGGCGGTCGGGCTTGGGGGATTGGCTCGCTCACCTGCTGCCACTTGCGCATTTTGAGCAGCTGTCTAACGTTAAGGATATCAATTATTGGTTCGCAAGCGCGTTCAATGCAACACACACTGGATCGACAATCACATCCTCAATCCCATCCACATTCACATCTACATCTACATCTCTCTATCGGTTCGTTTCGCGCTGGCGGATGTGCTAAGCGCGCTGCCAATTTGATATACAAACAATATGGTCCAGGGAGACGCGTTAATAAAACTGGGCATCGGCATCGACATCGGCATCAGCATCAGCATCAGCATCGGCATCAGCTTCGCGCCTGACAGCATCCGCTTCCGTCAAAAGGCTTCCAGCGGCAAAGCAAGCAGCAGTTGCACTGCAAAGACATGCCGAGTGTCTGCCCGAAATCAAAATTAAGCATACTTACTAATTGCAATGGCCCGAGGGCTAATGCAACATACAACAGAGCAGAAAGCAAGCGACTCGCATAGCTCTGCTTGCTAAACAAAAAGATTAATTGAGCTTGCTCTATCTATAAAATAAATATGATACAGCTGAAAATTGTATTATTAAATAAAATAACATTATAATTATATTGCTGATTTATTAAAAATGTCATTTATTTTCTTTTTCATTGTATTTATAGTATTAAATGTGATTATTTTTGTTGTTCTATGATACTTAAAGAAATGCGCGCGAAATACAATATATTTAATATATAAAAAATGTTTAAACTTAATCGAATTATGAATAATATTCAATTTAGTTAAGTTCAACAGAATTTTCTATACATTAATCAAGTAATAAACAATACAATTTTAAATAAATTGTGGTAAAATATTTATTTACTGAAAAGTACATAATTGAAAATGATTCTGAATGTGTTCTGGAGGCAGCCTTAAAGCTGTTTGCAGGCAAACATTTCAGGCGCAAACTATTTACGATTGCACCAAGAATGCCTGAAAAGCAACGATTCGAGCTTCATTCCGACCACACAATAGCTCACAAATACAGCAGACGCAAATGCGATGGATTTTATTCTCTCTGGGCTATTTTGGAGTGGAATTTTCGATGTACAAAATACAGCAGTGTATATATTTGAATATTCCTTTTGAATTGATTACATTTTGGGTGGCGAATGAATGGTAAATATTTATTAATTATTCGTGAAAATTCTTCACTAAAAGCAAATTGGAAATTTTAGAATGAAATACTATTAATTTGCTATTTTCATTATTCCCCTATAATTCCTTTACGCAATCAGCGTTTTGTTTTCACATTTATTATTTGATACGTGATACTTTCAGTATTTTAAGAGGTAATAAAGTAAATTGAAATTTCGAAATGAAAATATTTATATTTTATATTTTCATTTTGATCATTTTATGTCGGGGTTTCATTTATGCTTTCCAATTATAATATTTTTTTTTTAGTTCAGAAGAAATACTCAATTTCATTCACAGCATAAATCTGGCTAGCGTAACCCAATATTGCAAAACATTTTTTTTTAATAGATACTATAAATTTTTATTGTGCATTTAGAAAAAATTAGAATACAAGCGGCTGTAACTGATACGTACATATATATATATATATATATATCTGATAAATATATCTTTCTAAATACTAACAGACTGTGGCCAACTGTTCTTTGAATAGCCATAACTTTATTCAAGAAAAAAAAAAAATTTAAAAAACATTAAAATCAATTAACGCTATTCTTAACTCTTTTGCCTGCTGCAATATCGCCCTCGCTCCCTCTCTCTCTCTCTCACTCTTTCACTCTCTCGGTTAAATTCTTTCTTTCTCTGTCCTTGTATGGCGCGTCTGTTAATTTCATTGACTATTGAAGCGCTATGCATTTAAATATGTTTCGTGTGAACAGCAAAACGGTTACAGGACAGCCCCTACTTGACACCAGACGCTGATGCAGCCGCGACCCGGCCGGGGACCAACCGCACTCGAGGACAGCGAGAACTTCCGGACATCCTCTGCTTGTCGTCTTTGGCCGCGTACTCCGCAAATTAAATGCAATGACAAATGCACTCCGTCAAATTGAAAAGGGATTTCTCTTATTAATTATGACGCCGCCGCAGCCAGGACACCAGAAAAAGGGTTGATGACGATGACAACATGTCGTATGAGGGACGGCAACAAAAAGTATGAGAGAGAGAGAGAGAGAGAGAGAGAAAGGTTCTGCGACAGGCACTGGGAATACATCCAGCCAACTGTCGATTTTTTTAACGACAGGCATCTGTGTGTTAATTTAATGTGTCTCAATGTGTGAGTGCACACAAGTGTGTGTGTGTGTGTGTATGTGTAGTGCACATTTAAATAATAACTCTGCGGTTGGCCACAGCATGGCTGCCTTTTGTTTTTTTGCGTCCTTTTATGCATTTTTAAATTTATTTTTTCTCAACACAATAAATGACATCAGTTAAAAGCGCCTGCGCAAATTGCTTGTCCAGGCTTAATCCTTTATTGCCAGCCTCTCAATTTTCAATTATTCGACAGCGAATTTCCAGCTGAGCATTGAGTGCTCCACATTCACACACACACACACATATGTACATGTGTACATGTGTTAAATAAATGATTTCAATTCGAATTGACATTCATAGCCAATGGCCGAGCAACGCCTATAAATTATTTTTCAAATATTTTGCATTTCAGTCATTACGCGACGCTAAAGCTAACAGAGCAGGAGGCGCAAAGTGTGAGTGTGTGAAGCACCTGGGCAATGTTGCCCACAAGTTTGCTGTAGTTGTTGAAAAATGCATTTGAATGCCACTCGAAGACTGCTCCATTTAATAGATTACTCGCCCCTCCGTCAGCATGTCGTGTCAAGCGGAATTAAGCGATGAAATATATATTCGAATTTTGTACTACTTGTAAACTTCGGCCTCATATCTCGCCTCTTGGTGAAAGACGAATGTCTTGTTGTTGCTTTTCTTTATCTTGTGGCCTCTGTGACAGCATAATTAAGCCAGCTCTGGCTGTAGTTGTTGTTGTTGCTGCTGCTGCTGCTGGTGGTGTAGCTGTCGCTTGCTACATTTTCTTTTCGAAGCGTTGAAAATGCTTTTAACAAATCTCTTCAACAAATTATGCAGATAAGTAAAAGTTGTCGATGATGTTTGTGCTGCCCGAGCAGCATTTCGAAATTGAATCCAAATAAATGAATAGGAATGATTCGAAATGAAATTGTTGTTATCTATGAGGAAACATATTCTATTTTTAAATACGCGTTTGCATGTCGAAAAGCAATATATATATTCCTATATAAATATACAGTTGTTTTTTTGTTTTTTTTTTTTTTTTTTTTTGCAATTGTTTAACATCTTTGATAGCTTGTCGTTAGTTGGAATTAGTAGTATAATTAAAATTAACAAAGTGATAAGCAAATTATGGACAGAAACCAACATGAATATTTATATTATAAGACATTAATATGTGCCTAATGTATATACGTCTATATATATTAATAAATATTTATGTATATTTTGAAAAATAATCATTTGCTTGATTATTCACATAAATTTCAAATAATAATTGGAAAAATGTGCGAACATTTTATATGTACATGTATATATATATATATATATTTATATATGTATATAGACATATAACAAATTGAAATGACGAAATGAATAGCTCAAATCAAAGAATAAAATATTTTCAGCAATTTCAACACTGTGCTCTAAGAGAGTCCGAAAATTGCAATAAAATGTTATTTTTATTATAGTAGCAAATGTTTTGTCAACCCATAAGAGATCAGTTATTAAAACATATTGTGTGACTCTTTTATAATACATATTACATATAAGTATAATATAATATATCTGACAGAAATATCTTGTAGAAAAGTTAAAAAACTTATTGTGGTTATATCTACGTTCACAAGGGACAACCCGTAAAAATCGATAGCTTCTCAAGGTTTAGAGCTAGAAACTTAAAAATTCAATAATTCTTGACTTTGTCTATCAATTAACTAAAAATGATATAACAGAAAAGAGAATGTATATGTTGGAACTGGCTCTATAAAGCATTTAACTGCTTTTCCGCAGTGACTTAATATAAAGAATTCAGTTTCACATTTATATATGTTTTCTTCAGTTTCTCCTTACTTAGATTAGTATAGCCAATGTAACTGAAGATATAATTGAAATAAATCTAAACAGAATAGAAAAGTTTCTGGAATAATTAATCCAATAATCCTGTGCTTATGCCAAACTCTCGATTCGGACAAATCCTGCACTCTGCTAGTTTGTAAAGTAGATTTCTAAAATGTTTAATTAAACTTTTGTATATCTATGTAGCTATGGGCTACAAGCATTATAATTAGCTCCCATAGATTTGGTAGTTAAAGTGCTGCAACGTTTTATTGCGCTGTTAACGAGCATTACGCAGTCTGCTGCACTCGAGTGCAATATTCATTCGTTTTTTCCATACTTTGTAGCAGAATGACAGACCCTTTAAGTCTTTAAAATTGTTGGTTAGTATATAACTGCTATATTAGCTCGGGCTGTTAGCATGCCAGAAGGGTCGGCTCTACAAACTGACTGCACAAAATTTGCCTAATCCCCGCTGTCACTCCTTTTGTTGTTGCTGCTGCTGCCGCTGCTGCTGCTGCTGCTGCTGCTATTCTGCGGTAGTCAACACGCCGACAGCTTTGTTGTTGCTGCTGCTGTTGTTGTTGTTGTTGTTTTGCATGTGGTTGTTGGCCCGATGTCGTGATCAGCCAGCCAGCCAGTTGCGAATATACTCGCAGTCATTCACTCAGCCAACTCGGCGACCAGCGGCCAGCGGCCAACGAACAACACAATGTTTGGGTGTCAAATTGATAATCGCGTGAGTTGTTATCACAACAACGTCCACACACTCATATATAGAACCAACAAAAACGTACACACACTCAATGCAAAATGCATAAGCTGTCCGTCGCCACATTTTAATGCAATTTACAAAGACGAGGGAGCGCTGCGAGGGGTTGCCAAAGCTGCCAAGTTGCCAAGTTGCGTGTGTGTTTTGTTGTTGTTGTTGTTGTTGTTGTTGGCTTTTGTTGTAACCCAAATATCGTATTATTGTAAAATATTAAGAAATTGTTCGTATAGTTGGCTATCGCTGCCCGTAAATCGCTGGACATGGCCAAAGCCCATTGAAGCGCGCTTGAGCCCAAAACAACAGCAGACAAGAAACAAGAAAAAAACAACACAAACTCAACCTGCCCGTCGGCCTGGCTGGCTGGCAAATGGAACTGCTAACTGGTTACTGAGCGCTAGTTACTGTGGTCATTTTTTTTTTTTTTTTTGTATTTGGACTTTTAAAGGGGTTGCTGTTTAAGGGCGCTTTGCATTAAGCGCATTTGTTTGCTCACATGTCCGGATGAAAGGTGCAGATAAAACACAATTACATGCGATTATCACGAAATATGTAGCGAAATTTATGAAATATATAATTTACAGTTACAGAGCTGCTGCTGCTGCTGCTGCTGCTCCTACTCCTCCTCCTGCTATTGCTTGTACATGTCCGTCAGTCAGTCTGTCCGTCCGTCTGTCTCTCTGTTTGTCTGCCTGTCTTTCTCTCGCCTACCGATGCACTTTTCAAACATTGACGACTTTTTTGTTGCCATTTGGCTTAGGGTGTGTGCCAAACCATAAAAATGTTGTTAAACACACGGACAGCCAACGCGCTGATATGGCCAGAAAAGTGAGGAGAAAAGTGGCAGTGCGTGTGTCGCAGTTGCTGCTGATGTGGCTGTTGTTGCTGTTGCTGTTGTGTGTGCATAAAAAGTAAACAAAATTGATTTGAAAATTGCGCGAACTGCGAGCAGAGCTCACAGAGAGGCAGAGCCAGAGGTAGAGGTAGCAGAAGGTGGGACAACAATGGATCGGTAATGCAGGCATTATGTTGACGACAACGTCAACAGCAACAACAACAGCAACACTCAAAGGCAAACATAAACATAAACACGAACACAAACAAACAAACAAACTAACAACTAAAACAACTTGAACATGCAGGCGCACTAAAACTATGAAACATGCGCGAAAATGAATAGTTCTAAATAGTTCTTCGTATTCGCCAGCAATTGGTCAGGTCCAGCTCTAGTTCACATTCCCCTTCCGCTTCCCCTTCTTCTTTCTCTTCCCCTTCCCATTCGCATTTCTGCTCCGTCTACCACAGCCCGTTCCATTCCCGTTTCAGTGACCATTTTGCGTATCCATGTCCATGTCCATGTCGTTCTGTTTTTATGACGCTCGACATGTTTATTTGGGCCTCAATGTGTTTTGGGTGTAGCTAAAACCGTAAAGTAATGTGCAAATAACGGTGCCCGTGCCCTCAGCGCGCTATCTATCATCTATCAAACAAGCGGACTTCACTTCCAGCTAACGGTACCTGCTTGTTGGCAAACGCGAGCTGTTTGTTACCTGTAAGTGCGTCCAATTCACACAGACAATACGATACTCACCTAGATAATAACTCACTTTAATTATTAAGCATATTTATATTGATGAATATATTTAAGACTAGGATAATGATACTCTAGCTGTTGGTAAATGTCAATAAATGAAGACGTAAGTGATATGCTCTTAAAAATAATATATTAATGTTGTAATAATATGAATATGAAAAGGATATGCTCTCGGAATAATAAATTCTAATATTTCTATTTAGCAAATGTTTTCAGTGATGAGTATTTATGCAAAATGATTTATATTCAATTCAATTCAATTTATTTCACTCTTTGTTATAGTTACAGTTTTGTGAATGGTATCTTACAATAATTAAAGAGTTTAGACTAAGGACTAGGCCTTTTCTGCTCAGATATTTTTTAGGAGTGTGACATGGTATATAAGATGACATAATTATTGGGGGAAAAATCAAAGAAATAGAAAACCCCAAGGTAATTTATTACAAGCTAACTTAAACACTAATAATACTTAAAACTAAATCGCTATGCCAGGTCATTTATATGTGGATATGTTGATTCACAACATTTGGTTAAATGATTTATATTATGGAAGAATATTAAGAAAATAAAAGGAAAATTAAAAACAAAATTGATGTTGATTGAATGAATAAGTATTGAATGTTTTATAAGCAATTTCTTTAATTTTTTTAAAACTATTTTTAAAGAATAAACTCAAAAAAAAATAGCAGCTAAGCAAAGTCTTTTGTTTTAAATAAACGTTTTGCCAGCTCTTAAGAACAATACGAATTATGAATAGCAGTCAATCTGCAAATCTGTCAGTAAGTCTGCCTTATAGTATATCTTACATAAAAGTGTTATATAAACTTATATAATCACGATTTTTATATAATTCCACAGTCAATTAGACTTAAATAATATGTATTTTATAATAGTATATCTTAAATAAAATTAATATAATATAAGATATTCATAAATTGTTTAATTTCACAGTCAATAAGACTTATACATAATATATCTTGCTTATTAAACATATCTGAAAAATGGTTATAAAATATAAGATAATCATAAATTGAATGAATGAATTCACTTTACGAACATTATAAATTATATATGTCTTAAAAACGTATCTTTGATATATAATCTATAATAAAGTCTTTATAAAAGTATTGTTTAAGACAACGTTATCATAAATGACATAATTTTTGTGAGTTTAATTTTGACATAATTTAAAAAAAAACGTTTAATTTATTTATATTTTATATTTATTTATATATTTTATATATATCACTTTTTTTTCTATTAATTTATTTATATTTTATTTATTACTATTATTGTTTTAATTAATTTTCCAAAATTGTATTTAAGAGTTCCACATTTCTAAAAATAATTGTGCAGTTTACAGTTTTTGTGAGAGATCTGTGAGAGATCCAGCCATGAGGTCACTTGACATCAATTCTCTGTGGGCGACCTCTCATCAGTTGAATCGGTTCATTAATCTGTGTCGCCTGACCGCAATTAAATACAATTTGCAACTTTGTATTGTATATCTGTGCTATTTTAAGAGCCGTGCTCATGGTATTTATATGACTGGTGTGATAACATTGTCGGAGGGCAGGGCAATGCATCGATGTGCAGCCGCTAATCAGCTTAGGGCCAACTAAATGGGAGTGTGCCCAGCTGGCAAAAGAACTGCCACTAAATGGATTTAGCCATTTTAATTAGCAAGAAAATGCGAAAAATGCGACAAATGCTAAACAATGTGACCGCTCCATGCTGCTATGCAGCTAGGCAGCTATGCAGCTATGCAGTCATGCAGGCATTGCTCCTGCAGCTAAAATGCCACACTCATTAGGCAAGCTATCAATAACTCAGAGCTGGTTGGAATTCATGACTGCGTTCTATAATTTTTGGCAGCCACATTCGGCGAATGTCTTTTTTTTTATGCATTTTCCATTTTGGCAGCCTTGTCTCGAATAAATCAAGTTTTTGTCATGCAAATTCTTAAATAAAATACGGCAGAGAATTTTAAAACATTTATGAACGCCACAGCATTGACCTCCAGCACATAAATCACTTTGATTACTATTTAAGCTAAGCCAAACGAAATGAACAGTTTTTAGTTACTCTTTGCTTATCAGCAGCAGAAGCCGCCTCAGCCGCAACCGCAGCAGCTGCACATGATTTGATTTCAATATATCTACATATATATACGCAACATTTATATACATAAATACGTATAGATTGCTAGATATATTTATTTGCTGCCAGACATTATAAGTGACATAAATATATGCGAACGGAAAGTAACAGCTGCAGGCGATTTTCTTTGCCTTTTTCTATTTTCTAATAAAAATAAGCGCTTTAATTTGAGAAACGCTCGAAATCTAAAGTTCATGACCACACACATGACATGTGAAATAAAAGATATAGTTAAAAATAAGCAGCTATCGAATGAAATAAGAAATATAAAACAAATGCAGAACTATCTGAATAATAATGCAAAAAGTTTACAAATAAGAATAAAATTGCTTTCATAGAAAACAAACATTTTTGCAGCTTGAGGAATGTTGAGCGATTTGAACTTGACTTTCATGATTTCAACGTCTTATTTGTCGCTTGCTTGTAAAAGTGGCCTATTAAATATACATTATAAAGCCATAGATGTCAAGCAGCGAGTGTGTGCAAATGCGGGGGCTGCCACACAAGTTTGCCAAAGTTGAGTACACCACGAAAAGAGCAAAGATGCCAAGGAGAATGCCTTGAACACGCCACCAAAACGAAACAAGCCAAACCAAATGACTAATTTTTATATGATTGATGTCTACCAGTTTTTTTTTTTTTATTTTGTTTCTTTCTATATACATATGTATATAATTTTTTTTCTTTTTTTTTTTTTTTTTTTTTTTGATTAAGCGTGGTTGCTGTACAGTAAAATGAAAAAGATAAGATATTTTCAAACACAACGAAGATTTTATACACTTGCTTATATCATAGAGAAACATTAGAGTTAAAATACTTTAGTCAGTTATGAAACTGTTTTACAAATACTATATCAGCAATAGTGCCTTGGTCAAGATACTATAAAAAACAAAGCAAGCAATAAAGATTGATGTACATGTATGACCATACATATCAGTGTTGCCAAGTCAGCTTTTTCCTCATCAAATCTGGCTTTTTTTAAACCCCAATTGCAGGCAAATTTTCAAAACAGCGCGCAACGGGAATTCTCGAACTTTTAACAAATATATTGCTTTTTCCAAATTGTTTTTCACTGCAAAAAATAATAATAATAATAAAACTATGGGGAGAATGCGATAAAGATAATAATTATCAAGAATAGCTCGAAACACTGGACAATTCATAAAAAAAAAAATTTTAGCTGTTTTTTTTTTTTATTTCCACCAAAAGTAGCTCAACAAAAGTTGGCAGCACTGATAGATACATATGTACATACGACTGCAATATCGATGCCACGCAGAGTTAAAAATAATACTTGGAAGCTTAATCACTGCGCGCAGCACTGTTTGCATAGCAACAGATCGAAAGCAACTGTTATTTTAAGGAAATTATATGCTTGTTAAATATAGGCAACAGAATCATTATTAAATGAGCATCGACTACGATAATATTGGACTTATGCAATCACTTTACAGGTATTCAGAACTGAGCTTTGCTCTCGTCCATAGCTTTTGCACTCTGTGAACCGCTGGGCCACATGTTTCATATCAAAATGATTGTACTTCCGGCTGAGGGTATACATTCATATGATCATATCTATATGATATATATACTTGATGATTGGTCAAGTTGTCAAAGAATGTTGTCAGCAATTTGGGCTTTTCTAATGCGCCAAGTTATAGGCTATAAGCTATTATGTGAATTAGCTTATAATATACATACATAAAGTTCTTCTTTCTATGTGTGTGTGTGTGTGTGTGTGTGTGTGTCACACATACATTATCATAAATCATAATTGTATGAATCTTAACCAGTTGTCAGTCAGCTGGCAGAGCCATAACTTATAATCAGTTTGTTTTCCAAGCTGATTTTTATTTAAGCAAAAAATAGCAGCAGCAACAGCAACAACTCTCTTGTCAGCCCGCTGCATATGTGTGAATAATTTTTATTTTAATTTATCAACACACACACGCACACACATACATTTATTTCTAACATATTTTTTCCGCAGTTTTTATAGACGTTTAAATGAATAATGTTTACGTTTGTTTCGCTGTCATTTTTATAATATATATATATATATATTTTTTTTTTTTTTTTGTATTTTCAGTTTTTATTTATATAAATATTATATATATATATGCATATATATATATATTTTTCTGAATTTGCTTCATTTCTTGTTTGCTTAATTTTGTTGAAGTGTTCATTTTGTTGTCATGTTGTTTCTATGCGCCTCACTGAGGTGATTTAGTGCGCTCTGCTGCCAAATCTCTCGCCTGCTTTGCCAATTACTTTTCCCAAAGGTGGCAAACCTACAAACGACTATACAAATGCGAGAACACAGCACAACTAAGCAAACAAACAAACAAAATACAAAAAGAAGAGAAAAAGAAGAGAATTATTTATTATGATTGTGTGGATTATGAAAGCATCGCACTTCCGCGATTCGCTTATGTTTTTTTCTAGAAAATTTTAGATATAAAACTCAGGAGTGAAAAGGGATATGTTATTATATAAGATTCTCAGCATATATACAAATAATCACTGTCATGAATTTTCTTTCATGGCTCACTTTAGAATTTGAACTCTGAAACATATTGAAATTCGCCCAAAAATGTCATCACAAATTTCTCTTCTCAATACCATCATAAAATGACACTTTTATATATATTTTTTCGATTTGCTCTTCAGTCAGCCAATAACCTTTAAATGAATTGATCTTTTCAGTGCTATACTTTATCGTTTTCCTTAACTGGTAATTCTAGATCTCTTTCTATGCGGACAGTCCACATCCATACGTACATATATGTATGTATCTATAATCTCTTTAAATTTATTGCTGAGATTTTTTTCACATTTCAAATCAAGACACAATAGCCGCTTCCTTCCACATGCACTGTTCCCATGCCAGCACCAGCAGATCACCAAATTAGCCAACTCATTTTGTTTAGCACAACGCCAGCCATAAATAAAATTAATTAACAAACACATACAAGGAAAAAAACTCAACAAAAACTATTGAAAAAACAGCAACAAGAGAGACAACGACTTATGCTTGCAGTTTTTGAAATTTATATTTATATTTAAATATAAATTTTTAAAATGTCTTTATAGTAAAACGATATCTGATCGCACAATTAATTAGCTTGGCTTTGTATTGGACACATAGTATACATATATATTTATATGGATACATAAATTTCTAAATATATACGAGTGTAGCCAATGCAGCAGAGCCATTTTATTATGATCAATACGAATCTGCATAGATTGTGATCAGGAGTGAGACCGAGAAATTAATTAAACATTAAAGAAGAGACGGTGCGATGATGTGGACAGCGGGCACTCCATCATATCAAAGAAGTAGCCCAAAAGCATCCACTACAATATCATTTGGGACTACGAAACTCTATGCGGCATTCGAAGCTTTTATTTATGAACCTTCATCTTTCAATTTTGGGCGCTGCCACGTGCAGGAGTCGAGCTGGCCGGGCACTGGAACTGGAACTGGAACTATTAAGAAGTGAGCTGCTGAACGGTTTGGCTAAACAAAACAAACCCCGCTTTGGGCTCTAAGTGGTTCAGCAAGTTGATAATTTTATATGAATCTCAATAAAATCAAATTAAATACGCGACAAATATGCTAATGCCCCTGCCAAGAGGGGAGCGTCCCAGCGAGCTGGCACATAAATTTCCAAAGAGCACAACTTGTAGGTAGAGACTAGAGAAACTTACTTACACAAAAAAAAAAAAAAAAAAAAAGCGAAGAAAACGAAAAAAAAAAAAAATAATAATAAGCGACAAACTTAGTAGTAGGCGCAAAAATAAAAATAAAACTTGATGGAGGAGAGAAGAAAAAAAAAAAAAGCTAAAAAATTGTAGTTAGGTGTGGCATTTCAAATGGTTCGACGCCTCGCAAGTGACGCGGGTTGCCATTGTTGTTGTTGTTGTTGTTGTTGGGCTAGCTGTTAGCCCGCAGTAGTCCCAGTCCTCAGCCCCAGTTGATAGACTCTCAAGTGAGAGTGCGAGAGAGAGAGAGACTTCAACTTAAGGAAAGACTTGGATTATGAACGACTGAAATATGCAAATTTATCTACAAGTCTCACATATGAACTTATAAATACATACACGAAATATGTATGCATATATTTATATACATGTTCGCATATCTGTATATAAAATTTATACAGCTTTGACTTGCTGTGGCGGTTCGTTGTTGTTCTTCTGTATATTTTTCACTCGTATTTTTTCTAAATTACTTGAAAGCCGCATTTGCATAAAGAGGGTTGAGTAACTGAAGATTAACTGGCAGCAAGCAGAAGCAGCCTGTATTGGGCGGGGCCTCTTGCTCCCAGGGCCAGGGTGGGGCCTAACAACCGGGTCCCCGGGGCTAGTCGCCAACTCCCCAATGCAGCGAGGAACTAAGCACAAATTCATTTGAGCAATCAGCAGTTAATAAGAAAAGCTTTTGAAATTGACAAACTCATACATACGCACATACATACATGTTTATATATAACAATTGAAATTAAAAAAAAAAAAAAAAAAAAAAAAAAAAAAAAAAAACAAAATAATAAACAAAACGTTCAATACTCGTATTCTATAGTTGTCACATTCATCACGGCTTAATGCATTGTTTTGTGGGGGGATAACATCATAAAGCTGCTTATGTCATATTTTCATAAATATATTGTAAATATATTCTTAATATTTTGGTATATATAGCCACAGCTTGAAGCTAGCTAAATAGCTCGAGATCTCCATTTGATAGCAAAGCATATTTGCTGTTGGCAGTAAATTTTTCAAATCTTTCCAAGACCCCTGCGCCTGCCTCTTCTGTATTGCAAAATATTTATAAATATTCAATATTTACTTTATTATGCAGATAAGCAATCACAACATTTATAGTGCAATTGCACTTTTAAGGCACGCACACACACACACACACACCTACAGCGTGTGGGTTTAGAAGGTGCCCACTAAGTAGAGGTGAGCGCGTGACATGTCTTTCGCTCGTGACACGAATGTCTACATGTAACATGATATATGAATTCTACAAGAAACATTTTAGAGGAGAATTCATATATATATTAATTTGATTTAATTTTCAATTTTACTTTAATGATTTCTTTATTACTATTATTATTGAGATTAATAATGCATTGATATATTATCATATGCAATCTTTGTTTTTCATTAATATATTATTTCTTATATATTAGACTGTTCTATAATTAATATTATATAATTTTACTTCACGAGATTTTATGGTCTAATTATTTTCATATATTTTTTTATGATTATTCATTCAACAAACTGAAATATTTGAATAAATTGCCTTATTAATATTTTTGAAATGTATAAATTTAAATGTATAAATTTGGAAAAAATGTATATAAATTAATTCTATATTAATACATAAATCTTTTTTTTATATTATACGTTTTAATGCATCGTTATTTTTAGTAACATTTTTAAATATTTTAAAGTATTTGTATTAAAATTCTAATAAGAGATAATAATAATAATTTATTGGCTTTAAAAATTATTATATATTATTAATTGATTATTGTAAATTAAAATTTGTGTATACATGTAGATTTTTTATTTTATTTATTTATTTATTTATTTTTTTTGCTTTATATTTGTTAGATATTTGGGATCGACGACACGTAATCATCTCTGGCTGGAAATGCACTCAGCGTATGCGATAAATTTTCATGCTAATGAAATCATCGTTGGCGCCTGGTTAAAGTGCGTCTATGGATAAATAATGGGCTGTTCGAGATCAATATAATAGAACCAGAAACAGCGTCGCACACCTGTTAGACTTGCCACTTGGAAGTTTGCTTCCTGGTTATGGGCTGTTGTTGCCTGGCTTTCAGCCTGGCTGACGGGCTGCCTGTTGGTTGTGGTCGGGTTCATTGGCACTTGCAGCACGCGGATGAGGACGAGGATGAGGAAAAGGAAGGGGAAGGGGAAGAGCCACGAGTCACATGTGGCGCACGTCCTGTGAGTTGCTGCTGTCATCTGTTGCCAGCTAAAGACAAAGGACGCTTTTGAAAGGTTGATGACACCGAGTTAAGCGTTTGGTCAATTGCATTTACAGTTGTTTGAACTAGTTCCCTTTCGACAGAGGCAGAGGCAGACGCAGAAGCAGAAGCACGTGGCAAAAAGGGGCCCAAAAACTGTTGTTAGCTGATTGCATAAGACTGGCAGCTGGCCAGCTATCAAACTTTTTGTTGTTCCTTCTATATATATTGTTTTTGTTGTCTTGGCAAATCATAAAAATATTTATGTAAATTAATCATTTTGCCCAAATGGACCGATGACTGCTTGGAAATGCGCAACACGCGCTTTGCCCGCTGAAAACGCGTAAGTAAAAAACTTAACGAAACAAAAAAAAAATCAGACAGAAAGAAAAAACTAAAGAGAAACAAACATATTCTTTAGCCGGTGCTGGCAGACCAGCAGTACAACAACAAAACTTATGGCGCACGGATTAGCATAAATTGTGAACCGACTCGGAGTCAGACCCAGAGCCAGGCCCAGGCCCAGGCCCAGACCCATAACCAGACTCAGCCCAGTTTGTGGATATCTTATATTATTTTGTGGCCTGCCAAGCGGTCGACAGTTTGGCTGCCAATCGAGAGATCGGATCGATCGCCTATATATGGGGCTTGCCTGATAAGCTCTACGTGCGCCAAACTTGGCACTAAATTCCAACTCATATTTATGTCAAAATCCATCAAAGCTTATGTCGCCGCTAACGCAGACGTCGACAGCGACGTCGGTATATGTAAACGCAGACCGTTAGGCAATGTATGTTAAGATTGACTGGCCGCTGCTCTTGTTGTTGTTGTTGTTGTTGGGGCAGGTAATACTCCGCTTTAGTTCGCATATGTAGCTGAAAATCGGCTTAGGTCGACGATGCCAAACAATGCGCAGCGTTGGCTGGCCAAAGCCGACAGTGAAATAGCACAAGTCACAAGCGCGAGATACAGAAAGATACAAATGTATCTCGGAGCTGCTTTCAAAATAAATACACTTTAATGTATGTATTACAAATGAGCCAGACGTAGGCGACTTCGACTCTCTTTTGCTTTTGATTCAATGCAAAGTTCGGGGCTCAGAGCTCTGAGTCAACTGTCCAAGCGACATGCATCCATGAGCCCCCGGGGGCTCTCCATTTACAGCGAATCTATCAGCTTGCATCTAGTATATGATAATTGTAAACAGATATGTGTTCACTTGATTGAAAATTGATTCTTGTATATAATTGCCGTGTCTGACGTCAGCTATAATTACTTGAAATCTCGGTGGGAGCAGCACGACTGGCTCTCGGAATTAGATTCAACCTTAGACTCTTTGACTGAATCACTTGCAGTTGCACGTGGCTGATTTATTGTAAGCCACACTCTACTCGAAATATGCACGGCTCACTGTACATGAGCGAATCGCTCTGGCTTTGTAGACCTTTCCAGCACAGCTTTTGCCCAATAGCCTTGACCATCGACATCGTTTGTCATTGACTAACTGACTGACTGACTGACTGACTAACTGACTAGCTGACTAGTTGACGGGCTGAGTGTGCAGTAAACCAACCCAACTAACTGGACCCCATTGGTAATTAGCATATTTTGTGCTGATATGGGTCAGCATTTGTGCTAATACTGGGCTGGGCTCGAGAATGGGAACGGGTATTGAATTCAACTCAACTCAACTCAGATCAACTCAACTCAACTTAAATGAACTCAACTCGACTCCACTCGCCTGAACTCAACTCAGCGCAACATAACATAGCTTGGAATAGAAGAGTCGAATATCTATAGAACACATATAGTTGGGTTTCTGAAAGATAGTTGGGTTTATTTCTGAACGTATAGATGATTTATATCTTTAGAACATACTGAATATAGTTGGGTTTCTGAAAGATAGTTGGGTTTCTTTCCGGGCTTATAGAATGAAGACGCTCAACTATAAGAATCCCACCTCGTGCCTATAATTATATTTTCTTTTCAGATTTTAAGCGAAATCGGAAATGTATCAAAAAGGTGGAGAACTAAAACTTTTAATATCCCTTGGTACAGCCTATAATTTAAATTTGATAATTATTGGTCGAGATTTGTTTAAATTTAGTCTGTTATATCAATGTTAAAATAAATTTGCATTATATCTTTAATAAATTTAGAAACTTTTGTTTGAATATTGAACAAATTATTTAGGAATTATTTTCTGAGAAGCGTATATATATTTGAAATTGTAAAATATTTTAAATTCTTTAATTTTTTACAGAATAATTTTTAATGTCTACAAAATGCAGAAAAATATCTACATTTATTTTAAATATATAAAATTAATACAAGTTATTATTTTATATTTTTTAGTTGTCTGTCTTATTTTATATATAATATATTTTCTATTTACTTAATTTTTTATTTAATTAAATTTAATCTTTTATTATTTAATTTTATTTTTTATTTCTTTAATTTTTTAATTTTTTAAAATTAAAAATGTATAAATTGTATTTTAAAAAGTTCCTGCCTTTATTAAAAAAGATTTCAATTATATTCAACATTTCTTCATCCAATTGCTAATTTGGCATGCCCGCAGCAGCTTAGTGCAGCTCTACAGGGTATCAGATTTTGCAGCTGTTTAACAACTTTAGCGCATATATATAATATATATTATATATCAAGTTGAAAGTCCATTCGACTATCACTATTTATGAACATGCTGTATATATTTAGCAGAGGTTTGTCGACATCCATCGTCGTCGCCTTTGCCTTTGCCTTCGCCTTCGTCTTTGTGTTCATCAGTCACTCTCAAGTCACTGTCCACTATCCTCCAGTGAGTGGATGTGGACTTAGTCAGCATTTTGGTCGTGTCAGTGATTAACATTTAACGAGCTGTTCGAGTATCGAGTCTCAACTATCAATTGTGACGGCTGGCGCCCCAATGCGCTTGTAGGGTTAACATTTAGGCATCCGAACACACCCAGCAAACACATAAATATATCAGCCATATTCTACAGACTGTGTGTATGTGTGTGTGTGTGTGCTATCTATCTATCCAGTAGTTGTCATTTAGTTTACTATTTACTGTCACGCTCGCAAGTGAGCTTCAAGCCTTTTGCTGACGATGGGCATAAAGCGTCGAGCTGAACTGGGCTGGGCCTCGGCCTCGGCCTGAGTCTGGGCCTGGGCCATATGTGGGCTGGGCCAAGCAGTAAGATCAATTGTTGTTGCCATTCAATTACTTTTGAAAAATGCGTCTGCTACTCATTAGATACATTGCAATTGACTAAGTGAGTGGCACAAACTTAGAGTGCACAAACATATTCTAATTGCAATTACGTAACTCTATCTCTGTCTCTTCATTAGCTTCAATTCGATTAGAGACAAGCTAAAGTTTGCCTAATGAATATTTTTCAGTAGTTTAATTAATATTGAATGTTTTTCTCTATTAGATACTCAAGCATCATTGAGATACTATAGCCAGCAGATACAGTATCTTGTTATAGTATAAACTGTATATTTATCTCTTTTTACCTTATGTGCACTGGATACCATTTCTAGCTTTCGATTACTAAATGTATTTAAATGATTTAGTTAATAAACATGATTTCCCTTTTTGGTATCTGTATCAAACTTTGCTTCGAGAAAAAATAATAAAATAAAAAATTAAATTAAATAACATTTTTCTTTTGGCAACTTTCGACTGAAATCTTTGTCTTTCAAGCAATTTTTATTGAATGAATTGACGTTCAATTTTAAAAAAAGATTATAATAATATATTAAAGCATTCAGTCTTCTCATCAAATTACATTCTTCAGCAAATCTAAATCAAGGCAGCAATTACTTCAATGTTTTCTTCTCTTTGGCCCTTGTTTCTCTTGCTCTTTCTCCTTGTCATTATCTTACTCTTTCTCTCATTCTACTCTCTCTCATTTAATTCATAGTTTTCTCTTTGTTGTTGAAGGCTATATTAACATATATTATTATCAACTAACTCACTTAGATATCTCCACTTATCTTTCTCTCTCTCTCTCTCTCTCTCTCTCTCTCTCTCTCTCTCTCTCTCTCTCTCTTGTCTTCTTTTTTCACAAAAACTGCAGCTGCCTGCAATTTGTGCTTGCCAGCTGACCAAGTTAAGCTGTTGCTGCTGCTGCTGCTCTTGTTGTTGTTGTTGCTGTTGCCTTTGCCATTGTTTGTCAAACGTCAACCGGCTGTAAAGTTGACTAACTTAACAGTCGCAGCCCCAGTTCCAGTTCCAGTGTTCAGTATTCAGTATTCAGTTCCGGCTGCCTGCGCACCTCCAACTTCCTCCCTTGCCACCCAAACCTAAAATTGTTCAGACTGAAAAATTGTCTCGGCCAGGCGACAAAAACGCCGCGTCAAAAGCAAACATTTTGCGCGGCACAGTTTTGATTTATGAGCTGAAATTAAATTAACTGCTGCAGCTACAGCAACACAAACAACAGCAACAACAGCAACAGGAGGCAACACCAACCAACACCAGCAGCAGCCACAAGAATTTCAAGCGTTGAAATGGACAACAAAATACAATGCCTCAAGTCCGAGCTGGGCTGTCCAATTCCAGTTGCTCCAACTGACAGCAAAGAAAAAAACAAAAAAAAAGACAGGAAAAAATCAACTGAAATTGTTATTATTTTTGCCATTTGCTGTTGCTGTTGCTGTTGCAGTTGCTGTTGCTGACGAGGCTGCGCAAATAGCAAGCGGCAACATTTTCGGAACCAGAAGCAAACCAATTTTCAAGAGAATATTCTCATTGCCATTCCCAGCCTTGTCCCATTCCCATTTCCATTCGCATTCCCCGTTGTCGTTCCATTCCACATTTTGTACGATAAAGAAGGTATAGATAAGTATATATATATACATATATATATATATATATATATATATATATATGTATTTTGTATAGCGCTTATCGGCAAATATATAGTTGTATGCATTTTGCTTGCTCATATCAGCAACAGCAACAGCAACAGCAACAGCAGCTGCTGCTTCTGCCCAGCTCTCAAGTTAAGGCGTATCTATAAAATGCATATCTCTTGCTTTTGCTTATGTTTTTCTGCTTTTTCTTCTTCTTCTTCTTTCTTACTGAACAGCCCAAAAGCTGCAAACTGTGCGTGTGTAATTGTTGCTGGCAGTTGATGATGATGTTGCTGCTGCTGCTGCCGATGCTGCTGCTGTTGCTGCCGATGTTGCTGTTGCTGTTGCCTTCAGCTTTTGCTGTTTTATTGCTGGTCCATTAAGTCGGCATCGACTTGGTTGGGCTTTGGCGCGTTGCGCTTTTTGAAAGTCTTACCCGTACAGCGGGCAATTTTTGTAGCATTTTTCTCATATGCTACAATTTAGTTTTATTATTTTTCAGCCATTTTATTTTTTTTATATATTTTTTTGTTTTTGTTTTCGTCTTATTTTGTCAAGCTGCCTGACGCCGTTTAGCCAAAAGGTTTTTGACATTGCAACGCTCGAAGGTCTTTCGATTGCTCGACAACTACAGCAACAACAGCAACAACAACAACAAGTGCAATCGAATCACTCGCTGAGAATTGGGAATTGAATATCTAACATAAACGTTCTCGTATCGCTTTTTGGTCTTTGAGATTGAAACTTGGAACAATTAACTCAACATCACATGAAAATTTAACAAATGAAATCTAATTTTCCCTTCACTATTTCTTCTTTTATTATGTTATTAAACATATTTTTAGTTGTCTCGAAAATTTGTCGTTCATATTCAACTCAATTTATGTATTCCTATTACTATGTATGCTATTTCTTCTTTTAATACATTAAATATTAATATTTGTTTCAAAAGTATATAGTTTTAGTTCTTGATAAACTAAAAAAACTTTGACTGTGATGAAATTAGACAATATTTTGTATATTTTCAAAAAATTTGCCATTAAACTCGCTAAATATATTAGAGATCCATTCACAATTCTTATAAGAAAGCAAGTTCCATGAATTTGAAATCAGAATTTATAGTGTCTAAAATTTTCTTATAAGAAATCAAGTTCCATAGTTATAAAATCAAAGGCCAATCATAAAATCAAAAGCAATTTAAAGTATTTACATATTTATATTCGAGGAATTTCACAGTGAGTTCTGCTTGCACACATTTTTATCAAGTTTAACCATTTTTAACTGCATTTTTATATTTTTTATATTTTCATATATTCAGTCTGTGAGCAAAGGAAATGAAATCATTTGTTTTTGTCTACATTTGATTCTCACATATTTTCTTACTATTTTATTCTTCATAATTTCATCATTTTTAGCTAGAATTCGCAATCTCGCTTGACGCTCTCTCTCTTTCTCTCGCCCTCGCCCTCTCTCTTTCTATTTCTCTTTGCATCGCACCTGTTTTAGTTTTCCTTCTTATAGTTGCAGCTTTTATGCCCCGACTGCAGCTCATTTTGCTGACTTGGAGCCAGAGTTCAAAGCGTTTTCCACTGCATTTCAATCATTTTTCGTGTGTTGCACGATTTAGAGATTTTTGTATGGTCGTTTAGCACTTGTTATGTTGCCTGGCTAGGCATAGCACGAAGCACGTAATTTTCTGATTCTGATTTGCCAGCTATTTTTCTTGATATTTGGTACGGCGCACGTAGGCGAATTTCTGCATGCGAAACTCGCTAGCGATATGCATGCGTTTTAAAACGCACTCTTTCTGCGCTGCCCTCTTACATACATACATAGCTTTTAGTGTTTTTTTTTTTTTATTGTTTTCATAAAGTTTCGTTCCATAGAATTCCTTTCTAGCCAGATTTCTATTTGCAAGCGTTTTAAATCGCACTCTTTCTTGTATCTTCTTGACATTGTATTTCATTTAAATTTTCTTTTATTGTCTTGCCAAGAGCATCGAATTTTCATAGTTCAGACAGTTTCCACAAATATGGCCAATTGTGTATGCTTTTGAAATCGCATTCTTTATATAATTTCCTTTTCGTTGTTTTGAATTTGGTTTTCGTCTCTTTTTTAACGAAATTTCTTTTCAGCCAGATTGCTGCTTGCAAAAGTCGCTAGCGTTTTGCGTGCGATTTAGATCGCCATCTCTTTTTTTGTGGCTCCCTCAGCACTGCGCTTTGGGGCTCTGTTCGTTTTAGTTGTTTTTTGGTCTTCCAAGAGCACGGTATGAAGTTCCTACGAGTATTTAAATTGAACGTAGGAACTCTATACCTCGCTGATGGCAAAAACCAGGTAGCATACTTTGGATTTTGTTCTCTTGCTGCAGCATTTCCTCTTTCATATTAAAGCTTCAGAAATACACTCTTTCCTTATGTTTTATTCGTGCCTGGGCAATATTTTGTATGCTTTTGCACTGTTTTTCGTCGTTCTTTTGATTACTCTTTTTACTGTCGAATTTTTCAGTTTCTTGTCGCTGAGAAATTCATTAACAATTTCGGATTTTGGCAATATGCTAAAGACATTTCCAATTCAAATTTGCAACAATTTATTTTGTATTAGAATTCCATATTTTTTTTATGTTCGAATTAAATTTGTTATTTTTACTTTATTGAATTTTTAGCGATGAATGTATTTTTTTTTTTTTTTTATATAAATTGACTTTGTTAAATTTTTAAATTATTTTTTAATTTGAATATTTAATTGAATTGCATTGGGTTTTGCACACATGTAAAGCACTGTTGAGCGTTTTTTAATAAAAATTATATTTATTTTTTCTTCTTTTATTTCGCCACAGACGTTTGAATTTATTATTATTATTTTTTTTTTTTTCAACTTAAATTTTTATACGAAATTTGTGATAATCCCGAAAAAAACGCAACATCAGCAACACGGAGCGACTTGTGAGTGGTTACTGGCAGCTCCAAAAGCGAACTGAGAAAAACGCAACAAAGTCGCATAGAAAATAACTCGAAATCGGGTAGCAGAACGCGGCGTCGACTACGGCTGCGCGGCGGCGTCGCTGTCGCTATTCGGCCGCGGGATCGGTACGTACGCGTATGTGTTTGTGTTGCCGTTGCAGCGGCTGCTTATCTGCTGCTGCTGCTGCTGCTGCTATCATCAATCGATAATCATCAGATTAGAAAACGTCGACGTTCACTTCGGCACGTAAGCAGCAGCAGCAGCAACAACAGCAACAGCAGCCGCAGCAGCAGCAGAGGCATTAGCAGTGGCAGCAGCCACAGTTGCAGCAGCAGCAGCAGCGGGCCCACAGTCACAACGAGCAATAGCAGCCAGCACCGCTACAAGTGCAACTCACACACAAACACACCCACACGAACGAACGATCAAGAAATTCCAGTTAAGCGACAGCAACAAACAACAGCTACATACGTTTTACCGTTAACACAACTGAACACGTTCGCCGTCAATAAGCGACTGAGGCCACAAAGCTACAAAACCCGAAGCCGAGGCCGATTGTCGGTTTGTCGCTGCCGCTGGTTGGTTGGTTGGTTGCTGTTGCGACGCTGCGCTGCTACGTCGCGTCGCTGCTTGCGTCACTTCTGTGAATGTGTTGCTGCCTCTGCTGCCGTTGCTGCTGCTGCTGCTGCTGTCTCTGCCGCTGTCGCAGCCGTTCTGCTGCTCCGGGTAGTGGTGGTTTGTTGCCCTCAACGCGTGTGTTTGAGTAGTAAATGCCGATGCAGCGACTTCGTGTTTTTGTAGCTTTGTCGCGCACGCATCGTCGCAAGTATGACGCAAGCTACGCCACGGTGAAAGCTGTTTTTGATTGTCGTCGTTATGAAGTTTCTGGCCGCGCTGCAACAGCACTCGTTGCTGTACCCATGACTTCTGTTCTGCTGTTTTGCGTGGGCGCCGCACGCGTTGCCAACTCAATTAATAGCAAAATAAAGCAACTTTTAATTAATGAAAATTAAATAGTGAACAAATACACACACACACATATCTGTGTGTATGTATGTATGTATAAATAAAAGCGCACACATTTCAAGGCCAATAGCATCCAACAGTAAGAGCAACAGCAGCAGCAGCGGCAGCAGGCGCTGTGCAGCAATAAAAATAAAAAACAACAACAATTCTCTCGCTTTCGTGAAGGGAGTTCGATGATCTGTTTACGATTGTTTTACGAAATGCCGTCGTTCGCTGCTGTGGAGGCTCTTCATTGTTGTTGTTGTTATTATTGGTGGTCGTTGCCTTCGCGAGCAGCGGCAGCACTGTGCGTAAACATACATATGTATGTACGTACTACGTACAGACAGCCATAGTAGGCCTACGACGCTCGCAGCGCAGTTAACGTTCGCTGTCGACGCTGCGTATGTACAGTAGCAAGCACGCTTCAAGTGTATTTGCACACATATACACATATGTATACACTTTGGCACACGAAATGTGTGTGAGTACATACATACATACATATGTATGTATGAATATGTTGTCATAGATATTTATCTAGATACGCGCGCACGTTTGCCGGTGGCTTTTGGCGCCTTATTTTGTTTCTCAGCCAGCGCTAAACATATTTTGGCGCCTTTTTTTGTTTCGCTGCCGCCGCCTCTGATTAACACCTCATAGCCGTTGCTTTGCTGCTTGGGTCCAATTCATTAGCAAATTCGGCACGTGCGCCCGCTGCAGGTGAACCCTTTTCACCCATTTCACTTTCTCTCTCCCTGTCCCTTGCTCTCTCTACATATCTCTGACTCCATTCCGTATGCATAATATATTGCTAACAGTATCAAATTTCTAATATATTCTTTAATAATAGTTTCTATATATAGATAGATGTAGTTAAGATATTTATCTAGATATTATTTTCTACTATTTACCGCACAGTCATTTAGGTTCGCATTTAACCTACTTTCAACAAGATGATCTCGAGCAGAAGCAGAGTTTATTGCTGATAAGAATATGAAATGTGAATTTTATGAGTGCAATCAGAAAATACCTATAGATGGCAAGATAAAGTCATCTAGATTGTAGGGTATTCACCATTCGCTAATACCCTTATTGCTTTGGTCATCGACAGATGACATCACGCATTGCACTTACTGTATTTATTTTTAAGATTGTTCGGAAATAATCATTCAAATTTAATTCAAATTGGAGTGCAATCAGATTCTGAGATCTTTATGAAGAGACTCAGACTCACACAGATATGAATATATGTATGTATCTTTAAGTACATAATATATTTTACATTTTGGCGGGTTTCTCTCTTTGGCTGTCTGTCAGTCACTATGTGTGTGTGTGTGTGTGCGTGTGTTTGGCTGGCGTGCGAAAGTTTGCGTAGATTTCAACTCAACTTTTTGGCTGTGAAACGGCATAATGAAATAAATGTTAACAACAGCAAAACAAAAACTGACACAGACAACAACCTGTTTCCAAGCGAACCGCATCTACATATACAACGCTATCTACATACCCAAAGATACACACACACACACACAGGCAGCTAGATTTTTGTTGGGTTTGATTTTCGCTTGGTTGAGTTGCTTTGTTGTTGCTTTTGTTGGTTTTAGTTTTAGTTTTTGTTTTTGCAATTTTGTATTTGATTTCTGTGCGTTTTTTGAAGGTCAACTTTTATTTAATGTATTTCTTTTTTTTTTGCTTTTTTGTTGGTTACCTGTGCTATTATACCCTGCATTAAAGTAGCTCAAGCTAAATGTAGCATATACGAACTCGAATGTAAATGTAATTCTTCAATAATATTTAGTCTTTACAAATCTTTTAGATCTTTGGATTCATCTAGTCTGTACTCAAATTTTCGAATATCTCCGAGTTTCATTTACTATATTTTGAAGAAATTACATATGAACACTAAATTTAATTCAATTAAATTTTAAAAAACTCTTAAAATGGATTAGTGCAATTACAGAGCATTGTGTAGTCGGTCAGTGCATTTATAACTGTTGCTTGTGAGTTTAACGAGCCGTTTGCATGGATATGTAGGCTGATTGGGTGAGAATTGGCTCTTTGATGGGTCGAGCTTATGAAACGGTAATTCTTGCCAGCAAACGAATGCAAATAAAGTCTAAAAATAAATTTTAATATTAACTAACTCAAAACGGGTATCAGTATGCTCGTAAAATCAAATCTACCTACATATATTTATATATCGACAGCCAAAGCTTGTCTAGCCAGCTGCATTGGACGATAGATGATATGATAGATAGATGATCTGAGAGAATTGGTTGAAGAGGGAAGTAAGGCGATAGAGATTGGATTACCGCCATAGTGGGTCCAATGACGTAATTGTCGGGGCAGTTAAACATATGAATGGATCGATTGAAGACCGCGCCTCCTGCTCAGGTGCCCATGCACAGGTGCCTCCGGCTCTTCCCAAATTGGAGCTTTAAGCTTGAGCGCAATAAAAGATGAACATAAATTTGAGATTTATGGCTGACATTTCAGCGCACACCTTGAGGGCCTGGAATAGATTTATGTTTGCGCTTATAGGGCTCGTACATACACATACATCAACATACATCAACAGCTCTTTTCGTAATCCCTTGGCCAGGTGTCCATTTGCATTTATTTATTGTTATTATAACTAATATTTTTGATATTTATTTAAAATGCTGCCAAAGCCGCACGTATTTCTTTTCTCTTTGTATCTTGGTCGAAACTTGAAGAAAAAAAAAAGTAAATAAATTATAATTTGTTATGTTTATGCTGAAGTGTGGGGCGACATCTTATATACGCTCTTCGGCTCTTTCCCCACACATATAAGCCATACATACATACATACATTCGTATATAAATCTATGCGACGCGTAGGTGCAGCCAAAAACCACAACGGCCACACATTTTCATTGCTCGTAACACGCCCCGTTTGGCTGGATCCATCTATACCTAGCGAAGACCTATGCCCGGCGGGGTATATCGATTTCGATAAGCAATGCAAATAAAAATATTGATGCCTTCAGCAAATATGAAGTTTATTATAAATATTATATTATTATTTGAGCTGCAAAATTGTATTTTTGATTCGAGGAAAAAAAATATGTACATAAATGTAAATATAAAAAAAAATACTCCTGGGTTTGATGAAATATGCATAATAAATACTTTACTTTTTACTTTTAAATAAATAATTTTGATCTGAAAGTATTTTTATTGTAATTTTTTATAATTATAAATTCCCTCACTATCTTAAGCTTGGCAAATGATTCTTTTTAATTGCAATCGGAAAATATCAACAATCTTTTAAGTATCCCTGATGAAATATGCATAATAAATACTTTACTTTTTACTTTTAAATAAATAATTTTGATCTGAAAGTATTTTTATTGTAATTTTTTATAATTATAAATTCCCTCACTATCTTAAGCTTGGCAAATGATTCTTTTTAATTGCAATCGGAAAATATCAACAATCTTTGAGTTATCTAATAAAAATGTTCTGACTATTCATCATCAAGTACTTGTGAGAAACTAAGCTTAAGATCTGACTCGGTAAAGTTCTATAACCCCATAGCATTACTGTAGATAATAATATTTATAATTATTAACAAAGATATATGATTTGTTAAAGTGTGTTTACCCTTTACAGGGTATGGGCAAGTCTAGCATACAGTGCAACTCTCGGCTGACTTCGTTTGGTGTTTTTTTTTTTTATATATTTTCGAAAATTTGTTGTAGATGTTCGTGTTGGCTATTATGTTTTCACTTTGAATATAATTCTTGTTGATCACTCTTGAATTTCAATGGAACTTACGACATAAATCAGCTGCATAGAGTCCTACGCACCAGCTAATGACAGAGTTGTATATACAGATATATATGGGTATGTATGTATGTAGCTCGTTTCTCTTTGTGTTTCTTCTTTTTTGTTATTTGTTTTCATCTTCATCTATATCTGCATCAGTTCTCTGACATCATGTTAATTCATAATTATCAACATTTCCCGATTACTTTTCAATTGCTCACGAGTGCCACGGGCCACGCTGAGTGCGATTATAAGCCCTGGCCGCTGATTCTTATCAGCTCTCGCTCAGCTCAGCGCTGTTCGAGGGAAACAAATGTTTTATATATGTATATGTCAGAAATCGTGTTGACAACAAAGATAAACTCTGGCTCGGTCGTTGTCTTGGTGGCATGCGTCTTCCAAGTTCTTGGCCAAGTTTTTGGCACAGTTTTCGTTGCGCAAGCGAGACAGTCCATAAGGCGACGCCTACAAAACTGAGTGTGTGTGTGTGTGTGTGTGTGTGAGGGCCATGCACAAACATGGCAGTCAAACAACTGTGCAAGAGCTCTCGCTCCTCGCTTTGGGCCAAGACAACCACCACAAGCAGCCAGGATAAAAGTCACAAAAGTTATGAACTACCCAGCAAGGAATACACACTCACACACACACACACACACACATGATTGTGTTAGCTGTGGGGGTGTGTGGCACACATATGAACACACATGGACACGCACACAGGAAAGAGTGTGTCTCTCTCTCTCTCTCTCTCTCTGTCTGTCTCGGTTCTGTGCTCTGCGCAACTTCCTTGAAGACTTTGTATTCCTTTTTTTATTGCGGTTGTTTTGACTATGCGCCAGTTGGGTTGGGACTTCATGTGCTGTGCTCTACAGCATGGCCTATTGATTATTGGTTTCCAATGGATTGACATTCTGCACTAGCCTTGACCTTATCGCCATCCCTGTCTAGCAATGTTCTTATTTTCGGCTAACTCGCGCTCCTGCTGCGTTGCGTGACTATTAAGTATTTGACTGTTTGTGTTGCCTTTTGCAGAAATGTCTCATAAAAGTGATTAATGGCTAATTGTGTACGTTAAGTTTTTGTGGAGAGGGAGAGAGAGAGAGGGGGAGAGACAGTTCAGGAACTGTGCTTTAATGAGCCAAAAATTACTTGGAAAATGAATTAAATTAAAGAACAAAATAAGTAGTGAAGTCTTGATGTAAATATACAACTGATAATATTTAATATTAGAGAAAAATATATAAAGTATTTCGATTGTAATATAGAGCTATATATCATATTACGAAGAAGTGATTTCTAATCATAGACTTACTTGTAGTTTATGCAGTTTTCTTTGGAATTCTTTTGGGACCTTTGTAGATTCTAGTAAGAAACAACATTTCTTACCATATAATATCGATACTATCGTAGCCTAATCTGCACGAGTCAGTAAATGAAACGGAACCCCATTGAAGCACTAGAGCAAACGTGCCTTATCGCCTTACCCAGCCTATGGAGTGTGCATAAGGCAATTCTCAGGAAATGAAATATATAGACATATATCTCTATATATACATGTATGTATATATCATAATCATAAAGTAATATAATAATGAGCACCCTCAACAATGCTATAAAAATAATCATTGAAAGGCGAATTAAATCAAGTGCTATTTTCAGTCCGTCTCATTGATGTACAAATATTGTCTTAAAGCCAACTCTTGAGCCGTTAAGACAAATGCCAACACGCCTTTTCAGCCATTGGCATTGCCAGTGGCATTGCACTTCATTTTTATAATAATTCGTAAATTTGATTACTTTTGATTACTTTTGCTTTCTTTTACTTTTTTTGCGCTTTAGCTAAGTAAATACTTGGCAGCTTACTTGGCAAGGCTTCCACTTCCACTTCCACTCCCAGACGATCAATTGATCGAGCATGTCAATCATATGCACAAAACATACATACATATGTATATACATATATATATATATATATATAGCACATTGGAGAGCAACTCAGTCAAGAGCAAACATATATTTGAAATGAATTCAGCTGCTTTTGTTCTGGTTTTTGCGCTTGTTGTTACTTTCGGACTGCTTTGTATTGTTGTATGCGTTTGTTTTGCAATTGAAATTCAATTGAGCAGTGCGCGAGGCTGACAAGGGAAGGGGGCGTGGCTGCATTTAACTTCTTGCCTCGACTGTGGCTGTGGCTGTGGCTGTGGCTGTGGCTTTGGCTCTGGGTCGACTTCTGCACCATGTAAATGCAAATTCACGCAGCGCTGGCGGGCAAAATACCTTTTGAACTGTGTGTGCCGCACAGCATTCGGACCCAGAGAAAGGTGCAAGTACTAAGAGCGAGAGGGGGAGGGGAGAAGAGGGAGTAAAAGAATCAGCAGCTGCCAGCGCTCTGTTCCTGTCATGCGTTTTAGCAATTTGCAAATTTACAAGTTCTACATACGGGGCGCATGTTTAATATCAAATTATGAAAAGGCTGCCTCGCTGCTCGCCAGCTGCTGCATCGACTGCCTCTGCGCGCTTTCCTTTAGTGACAGCGATTGCATTTTCAAGTGCCACACGGCAACATTTGTATGCAAATTGCCTGGGCGACTGCACGAGAACAACATGTTGCTGCCGTACCAGTTGCTGTCGTTGCTGTTGTTGCTGTTGTTGCTGTTGTTGCTGTCGTTGCTGTTGCCTCATCTTTTGCCTTGCGGTCGCCTGCAAATAAAGAACGCATTGAGTTTTTATTAGTTTTTGATGATGCTCATAAAACGACACGACGGCCGCGCTGATAAAAATCTGTTTGCCTAAGTAAAGTGAGGCGTTGAAAGCGGACAGACAGAGAGAGAGAGAGAGAGAGAGAGAGGTAGAGAGAGAGGGAGACAGAGCCAGTTTGACTCTTTCAATTGAATGACTCAGGCGGCATTTGATTGTGAAATGTAGCTAACCGTTGCTAAATGCCATAAAACGCTGCAAGTGTTGAGTTCTCCTCGAGTGCTTGACTTTTACAGCCAGCGCCTGATTGCCCAGCCCAGACTCGTACTGAGACTCAAAGTCAAAGATTTTGTAATCCAATCAGATGAAACGCTAGACGGCCATTATCATTACGTTCCCCCAGCAAGGAATCAGTTGGCGAGCAATATGTCCAGTTGCTATATTGTTTGTAGTTCAAATGATAATTGCTGCAACGATGACCTGCCGCATGCCACACATCAACATAATTACACCATAGATGGGTAAGAGAAAGAGACGAAGTGAGTGTGCGGGAGCGGGAGGGAGAGTGCTAGCTCGCTACCTTTAAAACAATTACTTTAATCGCAGTAGCCCAGCAAATGTCATAAGAACTAAAACATTAAATGGACTCTTAGCTAAATTAACATGCAGCAAGGGGAACTAACAGAGAGATAGAGAGAGGCACAGAGAGAGAAAGAGAGAGGCAGAGATAGACACAGTGCGATAAGCGCGCAACCTTAGGTTCGGCCAGACGCGCCCCTTTCGTATTGTACAACATGTATCTGTGAGTACGCGCACTTGTAAATATATCTGTATCTGTATCTGTATCTGTGTATGTGTACGTGTATTTGTATTTGTATCTGTAGCTGTGTCTGCCTCTATGTGAGTGTGTGCCATTTGCTAGTCGTCTAATGACACAACATTTCATTAAAAATAATTTCACTAAACATTTGACGTATTACGTCCAATTGGCATTTCTAATGACAAACTCACACACACACACACACACACGCACACAGACAGCGTTTAGAAATAGAAATAAATGAACATAATGGTACTAATCGTCAAACATGTATTTAGGTTTGTTGTCGGGCCTGTTATTGTTGCTATACATATATATATATATATATATATATATATATATATATATATATATATATATATATATATATTTTGTTTTCTGATTTTGCTGTTGGCGTTTTTTGTTTGATTTGGTCTTATCAGCTTGTATCGATGATTTTTTCATTTTCAATTTCCTATTGCTGATCAAGAGAGTCATATAATTATAGTGCTTCTGAACTTCAAGTCTATCGTGGCGTAGCACCTAAAACAAGACGAATATATCTAGTGAGTGAACAGGAAACGTGACTCAGGCACGAGCTGAACTGTTAATCTATTTCTTTTTATTTGATGATTACTCCAAGCCCCCTCTTAACTCCCTCTACTTACTTAGTCTCTGTGTGAGTGGAACAAAAAAAAAAAAAAAAAAAAAACTGTTGACAGAGCTTAGAGCAATGTATGATTCAAAATTGATTTTATTGTAGATCGCTATCGCTTAGTGTGAGCTCATGTTTTCCCACTGAATAAATAGGCCTCTCACACAAACCAGTTGAAAATTGTTGCTTGTTGCTTGTTGCCACAAAATTCGTATGGCTTAAACAAATATTTGAGCGCGATTAGGCTGGACAATCACTCAGCAGCCTGCATCGAATGCCATCAGCTAGCTAGATGTGTAGATCGAACGCCAAACTTGACTGAAATTATACTATTTGCTGTCAATCAACGTCAGTGCCAAAGCCGAGCCATAAACAATATCGAATTTCTGGCCACAGAATACTAATTAAATTACGCAAAAAAGGCAACAGCAACAGCAACAGCAGCAACAGGCAGCAGCAGCAACTGCAGCCAGTTAAAAGTGAAGTGAAAAGCATATGTCAGATTTTGAATGTTCAGATAAGTACAACAACAATAGCAGCAACAACATACGCACTTGCAGCAGCAATTGTTGTTGCTGTTGCTGTAATGTTGCTAATAATAATAATAATGTTGCTGCTAATTTTAAATGGCAACAACAACTTTTGCACTGAAGTTTTCTCTGTTTTGTTGCTGCTTGTAATATATTTTAATTTATGCTTGGTTGGCAATACTTTTGGCCAGCAGCGACGTCAGTTAACGCCACATTTCAGGCGCGCTGTAAAATTGCGCGTAAAGAAATATTAATTTTAATTTAATGAATTAAACACACACACACACACGCTGCACTTGTGCATATCTGTACATATACATATTTATGTATATATATACATATTTATATATATAAAGACATCAGCAGTGGAATTTTTGAAACCGATTCCCTCTTTCGCAGCAGCATTTGTTGCTGAGTCATTTTGCTCGTCGCCTTGGCACAATCCAAATACATGCTCATACAAACGTACATATGTACATAAATAAATACTTGTATGAAACATGAGTTTTAGCTTTTGCTGTTCTCCTTCCTCTCCACCTATGCGAAAGGCCCAAATGTGTTTATCTAGTCGTGCATTTGTTTTGTGTGGGATTTGTCATTCATAAAAAATGAGTTCGAAGCGTGAAAGCAATGCACGATGCACCAATGTGAGAGTCAATGAAATGAATTTTATTATGAATATAAAAATGTATATATATATATTGTATGCCAAGAGCGAGCAGAAATTAGAGCGAGAGAGAGATAGAGAGAGGGAGATGAAGTTCTCACTGCCTCAAATGGTTCAAGCAGAAATTTGTATTTTTGATATTTGCTTGTAGTAGGCATTGCAGATTGTGAGACAATAAGCTTAATCAAAGTTAAATATTGTATACATATAATTAGATAAATAATAATAATAATAGTAGTAGAGAATTGATGTATTTCATAACTACATTCTATTTATTAAGTTAACCTTATTTTTGTCTATTTAATTATTAATTTCATCGTAAACCATTATTTCATCTCACCATTATTTCAAAGCTCACAAGTATTTAAAAGCGAATATTTATTATTAATATTTAATTTTTAGCTATAGCACATTTAGTTACCCATATTAGCTAGTAATGTCTTTATTGATTCAATTTGCATTTGACAATTTTATGCAATAATTGTTGATGCAATAGATTGTTGAGCTATTTATTATGACAACCAAAAAAGAACCCAATATACTCATTTTCCCTTTGGGAACAGAGTATAAAAATATTCCACGAACATTTGGAGTGCTCCAGATGAATCTCTTTATAAGCTGGTATGCTTCATTTTTTTATAGAAGGAAAAGCAATTGAATAATATATTGCTTTTGCATTCGAATAACATTTTGCTATTGCTACAATAAATAGTCATACGCCGAGTATAGTTAGCTAATAACTAAATATAGAAACTGATTAAGCTGTGTTTATGCCAATGCGCACACTTTAATTATAGTCTAGCAAAGCAGCAACAACAACAACAACAATTGACTACAACAACATAATTAAAAATGCAAGCAAAAGCAATGTACAATTAAATTAGCCAAAGTTGGATTTTGGTTTGTAAGTGGAGAGCGCGCGCGCTTTGCTGGTTACTTTTATTATTTGTGTTGTTGTTGTTGTTGGTCGTTGTTACGGCTTTATCTTTATCAGCCATGCATCGCCAGTTGGCAGTTGCCACATTGCCACATTGCCACATTGGCCATGTTGCCGCGTTGCCGCGTTGCCGCGTTGCCTGACGGCTGCTTGCAGCTATTTCCTGTCAGATTTTGCATAAATAATTTTTGATAATCAGAGCTGTGCTGTGACGGGCACATAAATTTAATTAGCAGCATATGCTGCATTTAATTAGCAGTAAGCTCATGACTGCCATCTAACTGTTGCAGCAGCAGCAGCAACAGCAACAGCAACAGCAGCAGCAGCAGCAACAGTTGCACGTTGCACGCTGCAATCGGCGCGTAGTTAATTGAAATTCACACGATGCGAATGCTCAGTTGCTCATTTGGTAGGCCGACTGCGTGCCCGTGCTGTTGTTGTTTCAATTTCTCATTATTTAGCTGATGCATTATTATTATCATTATAATTCCTTTCTATTTTGTATACTATTTTTCATTGAATTGCATAAGCCCATTGGCAGCCTGTTGCTGCTGCTTGGCTCGAGCTACCTCGATGCATTCGACAGCTCGCTGCTGCTGCCGCTGCTGCTGCATATGTGGCATGCATAATTAGCAGCCTCGAGCTGGGTCTCACTCGACTGCCGCGATATAAAGAATTTTCATTTTCATTTTCATTTTCATGCACAGCAACAATAAATATGTAATCAAGACACAGAGAATATCAGAATATGTGCGTGAGTGTCCCACTTGCTATCTGATTCTTTCGTTCTATCCCTCTCTTTCTCTTTTTCTTTCTACTTCTCATTCTTTTTTTAATGAGCCATTAAGCTTTAGATTTTTGTGTTTAGATACGTCCAAAGTTTGTCTATCGCGAGGAAAACGCTTGTATGATATCGAATGCGTTTCCACGAAATGAATTAAGTTATTAGATACGCTCGAGCTGGAAAACTGTGTGCCAGCCCATACAATCAATTTGTGAGATTATGTTCTCTGAAACTTGTTGAAATGTGTTGCACGGATTCATGGATTCACAAGAAAGCCAAAACAACATGTTGCATTCATATTTCAGGTGTGGTCAAACAGTCATTGCTGCTGCTGCTCCTGCTGCTGCTGCCCCCAGAGCTCATTTTCCAGCTTCTCACTCGCAGACTTTAACTTTTCCGCCAAGCTGTCTCTCCGTCTGGCTGTCTGTCACTCAAACTGTCTATGTCAACTGCAAATGACTGTCATTTCGCCACAGCTCACAGAAAGTTGAGAACTTTATTAAAATTGTGCACACAATTTAACAGCAACAACAACAACAACAATAGCAAAAATGTGGCGGTTTTTATGTGTTGATTTCCAACTGTCAAAAGTTTGTTTATTCGTATTTACTATCTCTTTTATTCTTTTTAATATTATGTTACTGCTGTTGATACAAGCTAATTTTAGATATTGAAATGTGCAAGTCTCACCTAGCAGAGCAAAGAGAAAGAGAGAGAAAGAGCGCGAAAGAGAGAGAAAGAGAGGGAGTGTGGGTGCATTGCATGTGAAAATTTGTTCAAACAATAATACAAATAATAATGATAATAATAATACAAAATAATCAACAATACAAACAACGAATCGTATTACAAAAGCAGTTAGACAAATAGGCAAACAAAACCCGATAGAAGAGTTAACTGCACAGCGAGAGAGAGAGAGAGAAAGAGAGAGGGAGAGAGTGTGAGAGAGAGAGCATATGAGGCGGGCAGACGGCCTGACGACAACTGACGCTGAAAGAAAGTCATGCCAACTGTCAGGCTAGCAGCCGTCTGCCTAGCTATGTAGATAGAGATAGATAGAGTCTAGGGCTCGTGGAGGGGGCCTAGGGCAGGGCGCAGACAGACAAACAAATAATAATAAAATAATAATTGTTTGTCAACATTCGTTTAGCATGTGCGCTGTGCACATGTAGAGCGCAACACACACACACACACTCACATGCATATGCATCTATCTAAATACACAGACATATGTATGTATCTATATAGAGACGCGTACTCAAGTACTTGCTAGTTGGCATTGCCCTAGCTGCAAAAGGGGTGTTTGATATGCATTTTTTCTTTTTTCTTTACAATTGACAATTTTTCATTTGTATTTATTTTATTTTTCTCATTTTGGCATGAAATGTCATGAGCAATTGTATATATGTGCATATATGTATGTATGTGTAGAGAGCGATTCCCATTTAAACTGCGTTCTGCGGTTTCCCGGTTGAGGTGAATGCCACACGTTCGACAAAAAAAAAAAAAAGAGCATTTATAAAAGTTGAGAACTGTTTCAACTGGCATTCAGCACGTCATTTGCTTATTCAATTTCATGACACGATGTCGCCTCACACACACACCAACACACACCAACACACACGCATAGTTAGCTAGTCTCGCGTGCGTCACTTTGCGCTCTCATAGTAGAAAACATTTCTCTGCAACAACAACGCTGCCCGATAATTGATGATAAATGTTGTATAATTTGACAAAAACACCAGCTGAAGAACAAACGAACCTGAAAGCTAAAAACGAAAAAAAAAAAAAGAATACAAAATATGGAACTCGACAAAAAAAATAGTAGTAGTCGTAGTAGAAGAAGGAAAGGTAGAAGTTGAGGAGTAGAAGGAGGAGGAGGAGGAGGAGGAATAAATATGCATATTCGTCATATGTATGTGCGGCACCCGCAATTATCGCTAGAAAGCATTTCCAAATAATTACAACACATTTCCCACAATGCACGTCGCATGATCATAGAGTATGCAGTTTATGGCATATTATTCCTTCAGATATTTAGTGGGGCGTGTCTGCGTAATTATGTAGTCAGTAATGGGCATATGAATACCCTATGAATACCAACTGAGACAGAAACTGAAACAGTTGTTGGTTCGACACCATTCAGGAGGGTCATTGGAAGTTTGGCGCCAACCTAATCTAATTAATTAGCCAATTAGATAATGCATGACAAACATTCTATAAGATGGAACAAATAATACATATAATAATATTATAGCAAATATTTAGAAAATTTTAAATAAATGTTAAAAGTATTTCTTTTGTTAGCTCTATATTTTAAATGAAAGTTTATTTAAAGGGAGAGGGAGAAGAGAGATTAAGAGAGAAAGCTAAATTGCCAATTAGATTTTTTACTAATTAGAACTCATTCTTTACGGCAAGCTTTGAATCAAGAAACTGTATTAACTGAATGGAAACTTTAAGATAAATTGAAATTAATGAATATCGTTAAAAATATGAGTACAATATGATTCAAAGAAGATTTCAAATACGATCCACAAAACTTTATATCTAATGTGAAGATAAGAAAGGTTTACTTTACGCATTTCTGTATTATAAAGATCGAGGCTGCTTCTGATCAGTCTATAATCAAAATCTGCATAGATAGTCTCTCTAACTATGGGCGAATGTATTTCGTGTGCCTGATATTATTATAGCCGTAGCTCTGGGATATACACTTTGAAGAGTGTCGATGAGTAATTGCCTCATAAAAATTATGTGGAAATTAATTTTCAGCGCGTTTTCTGTGCATGCTCTGCCCATTTTCACCGTCAGCGCGCGCTGCGTGTTTCTATTAATAAAGCACAAAAAGAAAAGAATATTAAAAAAAAAAAAAAAACAAATAAACGAAACGAGCAAGAAAATATTGAAATATGAAATGCAGTTGGGGCCGTTCCCGCTGCCGACTTGGGGCACTTGTCGTGTCGTCGTTCCACCTGCCAAAAATTCAAAAATACTCGCGCTACGTCGTCGCTTGACACTTTTGCCCCCGCCGTCCACTTTCCCCCCATCGCTATCACCCCAATCCCTCTTCACTTCGCACAATCGTTGCATTCGTGTGCTTTGCTTTCTTCTCTCTCTTCTCCCTTTCTCTCTCTCTCTCTCTCTCTCTCATTTCACTCTGCGGCTATTTTGGGATTGATGCGCGTTCAAAGCCCGCGTGTTTTGTATTAAAATTAGTATGCAATATTTTTGTAAAAAAAAAAAAAAAAAAAAAAAAAAAACTTAAAAAGAAAAAGGAATTCATGTTCTGCGCTCGTGTGTGTGTGTGTGTTTTAACTCGAATATTTATTTCTGATGCGTTGAAAATAAACCGTAAATAATCGCGTCGCTCGGGCGGGCGGGTTTACAATCGATTCACTTGCACACTCAGCGGATCACACGAGCATACCCTATAAATACAACCAAATCCATGCATGTATATACATACATACATATATTGCTTTGTATACATAGGCATTTCGATCTGTGGTTATATTTATAACGAGTTGCCTGCCTGCACTCGTCGCAACAAATTTCAAAATTATTGGTAATAAAAATCCACCTTCACTGCTGTCCCCACCGCCCACGCCGCCACGCCCCGCTCGCATTATGCATCGTAAAATCTTGATATTTAATATAGTATGTTTTGGTAGCTGTCTTTCCACCCGTCCGTCCATCCGTCCGCCATTTGTGTGCATTTAAATATGTATTTAAAAATGAATTATATAAATATGCATAAGTTTCAGTTTAAGTGGGCACAGCTGACATTTAGCTGATTCTTGGCGCTGTTATTGTTCACATTTTGTTTATATGATATCGAAATACTCTTACTGAGGGTATTCTAGAATGGTGGCCATATCTGTCATTTGAATAATTTCATTCATTACTTCGACTCATTTCACATGTCTCTTCAATTAAGTTTTTGATTGTTTGATCTTGATAATCCTATCTGAAAGCTGTCTATAGTTTTCTCTCAACCATTCATAGAGTACATAATCTTCTACTATTCATTATTAATTTCTAATTTTTGTTTCAATACGGAAATTTGTTGTCGAAAGCTCTCAGCGAGGGGTCGTCTCCATAGGGAATGATCGCACACAGTTGGCCGGCTAATGCCAAAGATGGTTTTTATATTCATGCAATTTTGCTTTCATTAGGCTACTCAATGCCTGCAGAAGGCCATAAAAAGCTAATGGCTTAAAGATTATATTTGGGTCAAAGACTCTGTTCCCCCTGCTGTTGCTGTCTCTGCCTCGTCGTTGTCTAAATGTTATGGAAATGTTTTCTAGAGCTTGTCTCTCTTTCGCGACTGCTTCGACAGTTGGTTAATTAAATGCAGCAACTACTTACTACAGTCCCTTCCCAGCATTTGCTTTCTGATTCGTGCTGCCCACACATTGTTGGAGGTCTTTTATTAATTCAACATAAACACGTATGTATGTTGCTTTGCGGGGTCCACACATTGCATTGCATTTCTTTGCTGTTTGCTTTATTTTGTTGTGCTCTTTTTTGATGACAAATTGTCCCGAGTGCATTGATGCAAAAAACTTAAATGAAGCGACATGCTGTTGAAATGTCTACAACGCCCTAATTCAGAACCGCCCTCTACAGCCACGCCCCTGCTGCTGCCCCTGCTGCCAGTGGCTTAGCCCTTGCCCAGCAGTGCACAGCCTTCGCTGTTGCTGTTGCTGTTTTACTACTGTCCACAGCTCGTTGCATGCACATAGAAGATACAAAACAAAGTACATTGCGTGCACTTGCAGATACTTGAGCGTCGACGTCCATTGTCAATTTTTGGGCTTGTCTTTTGCAGCCGTTTCGGCTTGTTGTTGTTGTTGTTGTTGCTGTTGTGGTTGTTGCTGTTGTTGCTTTCGTGTTCGGTGGCTCATCATAATGAACAATGTGAATGTAAAACTTGAAAACTAATATGCCGGGCCATGAAAGGAGCAGCAGCAGGCCAAGTAACGAGCAAAGAGTACCAAGTGACTAAGCCCGCAGTTCCAGACCCAGACCCAGACCCAGACCCAGACCCAGACTCATGCCCAGACTGAGAACTTAAACTCAAAACTCAGCCCAAAAAAAAAAAAAAAAACGACAATGGTTGGGTTATCTGGCTACCTCTTTAAATTGTAGTTGTTGTTGTTGCGGCTGCTCTCGGATTACAGGCCAAAAAAAAAACAGAAAAAACAAGAACATACGAGCGACGCTGTTGCAATTGAAAACCGAGCTTGACATTTCTTGCTGCTGTTGTTGTTGTTGTTGTTGCTATTGTTTTCGTGCTGTTTTGCTGGTTTTATGGATTGCCAAAAAAGAAGAAGAAGAAGAAGAAGCAGCAGACAAAAATAAAATTGAACTTGGACTGGGGGTCTCTGGTTTGAGCAAGCTTTAGCTGGTTACCGTTAGAAGGCGGCATATATCCTAAGTTCTGTCTCACTTTCACAGTTTCTTTTGGAGTCTCTGGCATTTTTATGTTTTCCTGGAAGCGTAAGCAATATGTCGCTGCGGGTGCGGAATTCCCATTTGGGATCGAAGGGATAGAGCGAACGATAGTCAGAGAGAGGAGCCGAGAGAGAGAGACAGTGTGAGAGCGAATGAGTTGCCAATTAAATAAGCTGTTGTTCGTAACACAAGTAAACAAAATGAAAACGAAACGAAACGAAACGAAATGAAAGCAAACGAACCGAGTGCCTGGCAGCAATAATTCAATTAGCAATGTTTCGTTTCATAAAAGTATTAGTTGATTTTTTTAATTAATGTGCAGTTATCATGCAATCCGATTAAGAGGCGACTCCACTCGCATCGAGCTGAGGCAAGGCAAGCCAAAGCGAATCGACTCCAGTCACTCGTAATTGCAAACTGTTTGTTATTTGTAGTCCAAGCGGCCAGAGTGTCGTTGTTGTTGCAGTTGCATTTGTTGTTATCTGCCAAGAATGCTAATTATAAGATTAGTGGCTAGAGACAGAGAGAGAGAGAGAGAGAGAGAGAGAGAGAGAGAGATATAGTGAGAGAGAAAGAGAGAGACCGCGCTGTGATGTTGCCTGCTATCTCGGCATCTGCAACTGGTCAGAGCTGATAGCGCGCACGCACGGGACAATAACGTTGACAACAATGTTGAGACTTTGCCTGTCAGCAGCAACAGATACAGATACAGATACGAATGCAGATATATGTAGATACATATAGAGATACAGGCACGAAAATTACCAATTCGTTTTGTCTCTTGGCTTGCAATATTTATTTCGCTTTCGTTTATGCTAGTTTGCCAAATGCAATGTTGATTCAAGCAATATTCACTTTGTGCGCAATGTGTTGGATAATATGTTTGCTAACACGCTTCATACATGCATACACATGTATGTCAGTATGTACATGCATATGTGTGTATGAAAGTGCTTGCCAACCTACAAAGCATTGATTTATAGACTTTGCACATTTCGGGGCTTAGACTGTGAATTAATGGAACACAATAAGGAATTGCATTGAGACTGACTATAGGCTGAGTGAACTCTTGTTGAACTAAATGCAATTAATATTATCTTAAGCTTAAAGGAGAATAGAGTGAGAGAGGTAGGGCAGGGAGAGAGGGAAGGAGAGAGAGAGCTAGAAATAGAGCAGTTGACACTATCATCAAATTTTGCAGCTTTTGTTCTCACTCAGGTCACAGCTAAAACGGATTCCCTAGTGTACAGTAAAGTCAATAGAGATACTCCTTTTATGGGATAAGGTTATATTAATTAAATTTCTTATAGATTGTTAAATATAGATTCGATTGTCTCTCTCATTAATATAATATAACTCAGAATTTCAGTAGTAGCAAAAAATAATTTATTTATGTGTATTGTAATTTATTTTTGGGAAATGAAATTTATGATTTTTCTTCAATATTTATAGAATAGAATATTTATATTTATTATATTTATATATGAATAGAATAAAATCATTCCATTGGAGTTTATATCGATCGATGGTTGAGACTATCAAGTGAAACCACTATCGATCCTTTTGCAGCTCTAAAGAGAGCGTTACGTTAATATAAGAAGTAATTGCTGATCGTATTTGAGTTGAAAAATGCTTTTATATCTTATTGATGCTGTCAATCATCTGCCTTTTGATCCCCATACCCTTCCCATTCTTTTAGTAAATCCTTTTTGTCTGTCGATTATTTGCCATCAACTGCAATTCTAGTTTAAATATATATTTGATGTTTTTGAATGCTGCAACAGCAATAAGTAGAAGCAGACACAGCAGCAGCAGCAGCATCATCAACCGCAGCAGCCGCAACTACAGTAAAGACAACAACAACAAGTTGTAGTACGTCACCCAATGCTGCATGCGGCGCATACATACATACATACACCCATACATACATACACACATACATACATACATACATACATACATGCATGCATGCATCTGTGGCTATTTATGTGTCTGCCCCAACTGCCACGCCTCTATAGCATCATATATGCTTTTCAGTTTTCTCCCTCTCTCTGCCCCTCTCGTTCTCTCTCTCTCTCTCTCTCTCTCTCTCTCTCTCTGGTATCTGTCGTGTGCATCTCTTGAACTATCAATTTAAATGTCAGTTTAAATTGTTGAATTTTTCATTTCGTGGACTTCGTGCATGAAAACTATAAAATGCTTTTTATTGTTTTACGTTGTTTTCTCTCCGTGTATATGTATTTGTTGTTGTTTTTGTTTTTAATCTTTAAAAACTTTGCTTAGAGAGTTGAAGAGCGAGGCAAGGCTATAAGAATGTGCCCATATGTATACTTGTATACGTATATATAAGTATGTATGTATGTATGTATGTATGCCTGGCTGTCTCTATGTATGTATAGAGATGTTCGCTGATATGCGACGGATGAGGGACTTTGGGGCACTTTAGGCCATGGCTGACTCCGGCTTGCTTTGGATTTGGATTTCTATATGGCGCATGGCGTATGGCGTATGGCGTATGGCATATGGGGCTGGCTGGTTTTCAACATTTGACAGCAGCTGTCAAAAAAACTTGAAAGAGTTTCGCCGAGACATAGACTCGACTCGTCCAAGAGGAGGCGGCCGGCCGACTTGCCCCAGAGCCCAAGTAAAAGTTGCAATGTATTTGTTCTCATTGTTATTGCCACTTGGGGCACTTGGGGCCCTTTTTTGTTTTTGGCAAGTTACCAAGTTGTAGTTGTGCTTACCTTAACGAATGCCGAATGCCAAAGAACAGAGAACAGAGAACGGAGAACAGAGAACAGAGCAGAGAGCCAGTCAGCTAGAATCAAAGCAAAACAAAAGGAGGAATTTCGTTAGAATAAAAGAATGTCGAAAAATATTATTTAATATTTTATTTAAATGGTTTTGTTTTTCTTGTATTTTTCTTGCTTGCTGCTCAACTTCTTCTGAAACATCCATGAAATGTTAGACAAATCGATTTCATTAGCGAACGAGACGTGGGCTATTAATTTGTGTGTATTATGATAAAGTTTGGGAACAGCTTTTACAGTTTCAGAGAGACAAAGGCAACGGCAACGGCAACGGCAACGGCAACGACCACAAGATTGTAAAGTCTCAATATTGTTTTGAGAAAGCTTAATTGTTTTCCAAGTAGAGTCTCAGTGCAGCTGAAAAGCTGAAAGCTTTTAATATCGCGTCCGAGTGAGTCCGCTGAGTGCTTGAAAGAGATTTATGATCTGCATGGTGTTAAGGCCAGAGTTATTTTTGGCTTAATGCTACGGTCTTTAATCTTCGCAGCTTGTCTCGGGGCGCTTCGTCTATGCATCAGTCGATAATTTGTACAGTTCTTTTGTCTGGCCATTAAATGCCAGCCAGGCAGCTAGCCAGCCAGACGATAATTGATGCCGTGATGCCACCGTGCAGATGATTCAATGTGGCATAACAAAACCACATTTTTGCCAACTGTTGGCCATCAAGTCAGGCAGTCAACAAGTTATTTGCCAAATTTGGCATTGATTGGAATCGGTTGTGACTGCCGGCACAAGCAACAAATAAACACAATCAAATTAATGAACTTGTTGTGCGCAATTAAAATGTCATTAGGCTATTATCGGCTTGGCATTATGAAAGGTTTTGTTGCCAAAATGTGCAAGCCGCCCTTCACATAAACCAATATGGTTTTCGCGCCGAGGGTAACCCGACAGAGGAGAGACGACAGAGGGCAATGTGCCAAAGTCAAAGGAGTCAAATGCAACCCCGGGCACAAGCCTCTTTGTCTACTGTTTGCCATTTGTCTCCTGTTGTTGATGTTGCCCTTTCAAATTGCCAATTATCGATGAATTTGCAAAAATACAAACAGACAGCAGTGAAGGGGCGCGGCTTAAGCGGCAACAGGACCCTCTCACTCTCAACCTTTCTCTCTCTCTCTCTCTGTGTGTGTGTGTGTGTTTGTGCAAAGGACGCTTGCCGTGTCCTGCCTGCCAATATATTGCATTTCGGTTGTTGGGCTTGGCTCAGCACGGCGCTGCATGTGAGGGTTACGTATCCTGCGCTCTGTGCTCTGTCTGCTAGAATTATGCAAATCAAATGGCACATATCGATGTCAGTTGCAATATTATTGCTGCAATTGAGTATTTTGCATTGCAAGCAATCAACGCCAGCCAGGAGGAGCAGCAGGAGCAGCAGGAGGAGGAGGAGGAGGAGCTTTGCGTGCAGCAGGACTTGGGCGTTGTCTGCATGCGGACAATCCTTCAAAGCATAAATTGATTCTTTTGACAGAACTGCACATAGCCAAACGCTTGCTTAAACGTTTTCATGACAGTTGGAAACGTCTGCTTTAGAAAATATTAACTGAAATCCGAGCTAGGCGGCAGCTGCTTTTTGCCCCGCCCTATAGCCACACCCTTCTGCTTCTTTCTACTCCTTTTTTTTTTTTTTAATAATTTTTTTACATATGACTGCGTCTGTCAAAAACTTTTAAGAGAACGCATAAAAGAAAAGATGTGAAAAAAACTTTAAGGAAAAGGAGAAAAAAAAGGTTTTGCTTTTAATAGAGAAACCTAAGCAAACAGGAACGAATGAAAGAGTTTGAAGTTCGTTTCGGTCCTGCGGCTGCGATTTCCTTTTCAAATCGATGCACAGAAAATGGAAAAGAAATGAAAATACAAGTTGAAATTAATTCAGCAGTAAATACAATTTACAGCCGTAAACGGGCAGCAACGACTTTTGCTGCCGGCTTTGCCGCGGCGGCTGCTATTTAAAATTCAAATTACAAATCCTTTGGCTGGGCCCTGGACGTTTGTAGATCTGGCTGGCAGTGCAACCCTTTCTTTGGTTGCTGGATGAGTTGTAGTTAAAATTCCGCGCACCGACACAAATCGAACCCTCGTTGCTCGTTGACTTTCTTCGCTCGAGCGCCGAACCCCTCGAGCTGATGTCATTGTGCGATTCCTCATCCCGGCCAAAGGACCAGGACCAGGACCAGGACGAGGCGCATCTCGCATCTCGCATCTCATTTGAATATGCGGCTGCGTGAGAAAATTGTCAGCATATTGATTCAATGATTATTAACAGTTATGCGCATATTTAATTGCTGTCTCTCTGGCTGGCTTAGCTCAGTTGCATTCCCGGATTGCATTAAGTTGAAGTGCAAATATGCAAACGGCCGCAGAAATTGACAAATATTTGCACAGCACCCAAAACTGATTGACAGTCGAACTGGGAATTGGAAAAGCATTTATAAACTGAGAGACAGCTGCTGCTGCTCGTACTCTCCCTCCCGCTCTGACACTCTGTCACTCTCCCTCTCCATGGTCCAAGAGCAACTTCATTTACATGACGCACAGCTGACCCTTGTCTGTTAGCCGGTTTAACTGGAGTCGGGGTCAACACGGCTGCTGATTAGCCCAAAATAGAGGCGTAATTAGGCGACGTTTGCCGCACGGAAAAAAGGTCGACAGACGCACAGTGCAAGAGAGAGATAGGAGGATAATGGGAGAGTGAGAGAGAGTGAGGCGTTGCCGGTGCGCACAAAGGATCAAATGGTTTTTATAGGTACTATGCCCTCTACTATCTAATTTAGCCTTACCGCCTTTTATATGCTCTTCAGCCCTATGCCCCTCACAATTCCCATTCCCATTCCCATTTCCCATTTCCATTCCAGTCAATGGCTGACTGGCTGGGCTTAGGCTATGCATTTGGCAGCGTGTAGCTGGGAGCGCGTCTTGTTTTGCATGTGGCAGGCTTTTGTGGATGCAGACGTTGATGAATGCGCGCAACTACAACGCACTTGCATGAGCCACAGCCAAAGCCAAACCAAAGGTAGAGCCAAAACTAGAAACCTAACCAAAAACCAAACCAAAAACCCTTTGCGTTGCTTAAATTCCTAACCATCAAAGTTGATGCTGCTGCTGCTGCTGCTGCTGCTGTTGGTGTTGCATGTGGCATATTTGCTTGTTGGCTCTTCGGCTGGTGCATTAATCAGTTGCCGGGCATGGGTTGGGGATGCGCCCTGCCTGTCTGGCTGCCAAACTATGCGCCATGCTCACGAGCAGCTAGCTAGCTCCCATCTATCTCTCTGCGGCTGCTGCTGTTCCTGCGGCTGCTGCTGCTGCTGTTGCCTTATTATTCCACTGTAATTAATAAAGATTAAGCGTTGTGACACAGACAGCAGCAGACGACGACCAGACGACCAAGCGGACTGACAAGTCAACAAAGTTTCAGCAGACAAGAGAGAAAGAAAGAGAAAAGGAGAGAGAGAGAGAGGGAAACTTGCTTGCATTTGGGGTTAAGCGCTTAAAACATTTTTAGTTGCCCTGTAATTTTGGCTGGTTTCTGTTTTTGGGCAGATGATTATGCACTTGACAGTTTCAATATTTTTAGCATAACAAGCAACAAGAGAGAACTCTCAAGATTAATGAAGCAAAGTTTTTAGAAGAAGCAGCAGCAGCAGACAGTAAAGAGAAAGGCAGAGCATCTTGTGAGAAACATATTCATATATGTAATTAGAAAGATCAAGTGGGGAAAACTTAAATTTGATATTTATCGAATGATGATTGTCTCGTTTTATGAGTGAACTCCTAATGCTAATACTCAGCTCAATTTTATGATGCCCATATAGATATAGAGCCGAACACTTAATTTTTATGCCGTGTGCATTAGGATCATATCACGCATAAATGGTCCTATAGATACAGGCGTCGCATGTGAACCTGCCAATGCAAGAGCATTTTATAAAATAGTCGTAAAATCGTATATAGCTCACATAAATTGTGCTCCGCGGATCTTAATGCCTTATTTGTTGTGTCTTAATAACGTCTCATGTTGCACGTTTTGCATACAACTCGATGCACACATACATATACACATGGGCATAGGCGGCCATAACATGTGGCAATAAACATAAACTAAGATTAATGCATTCATATATCACTCAATATAAGACGAAATGAACCATTAAAAGCGAAAAGCTCTGAATGCCTAGCAAGTGATGGAAAAACAAAATTTGCCTTAATAACTGCGAGAAACTGATGAAAAATTCAAATTGGGTCACAAAGTGCAGCGTGTGGCGTCTATATGTATCTATGTATCTATAAGATGTATCTATGTAGCTGTAGAAATTGAAACCCAAATCGAAATCGAGGCGTCGTCTTTGCCAGTGTCGTGAGGGTGTGTGTGTGTGTGTGTGTGTGTGTGTGCGTTGGTGTACTTATAGTTAATTGCAGTGGTAATTAATAATGTTATTTATTAGACACACACACAGATACACACAGATAGATACAGACTTTATAGAACAACGATGACCTCACCCAAATGTGCGCCGACTCGTGCCCATCTTTTTGCTCAGCTCAGCTCTGCTCTGCTCAGCTCGACTCTGCTCTGTATGTGTGTCATTAAGTAAATTAAGTAAATAAACATATGCCAGCCACTGGCCCAACACACTGAGCCATAATTAATTGCCAGTCAGCCGGTGCTCGTTTTAGGTGCTGCCACAGCCACTGCGATTGCGACTGCGACTTACCCCCAGCAAAGCTGTTTTCCTTTCAGAGACAGCTGCCCCTTTGCTCGTGCTTCATCTGTGGCTGTGAAGCGCGTTAGTTGTTGCGCCCTTTAAGCAGGCGCAACACGCCTCTTCGCATTTAGGGCTCTGCCAGACACAGAGTGGACGGAGCTCCGTATCTGGTAGCAAGGTCTTGTTGTATGCGCATTTCAACGCCTTCATTTGCATGCGTTTTATGGCTTAATAGGCCCAGGACACAGCTAACAAGAGAAAGGCCGCCGCTTATCTGCTCAACGTTTTTGGCCAATAGATTATTGATAAGCAGCAGCTACAACAACAAGCCAAGTCAGCCAGGCATTTGCATTTCATTGACGCCCAAGTAAGGGTAACCCTCGAGGCTGCTTGACCGGCCAAATGTGGAAAGTTGCAAGAAGCTTTTGTTTTCTTCTTTGCTTAAATGCTGATACTCTGACAGTCTGAGTCGTAAGTTGATAAAGCTAATTAATAATAAACATACAAAATAATTCCAAAATATTTTAACAAGTTGTAGATAAATATATGTCAGAGTTGAATGAATCGTATTTGATAAAGGAATCAAAGATAATTAATAATAAATTTCATATTGATAGCAAATGTATATTTTATAGTGCAAAGAATCACAATTGATAAAACAGTCATAGATAATTTAATAACTTTAATTATAATTCAAAAATATCTCACTAAGTTTTAGATAGCAAATATATATAAAATATATATCCGGGAAATTACAGTATAAGCTTTCAATTGAATTGAAAAATATTTATTATAATTAGATTGACTTCCTCTGAGACTTTTCTAGAAAATCTTTTTCAACTAGAATCTATTCAAATCTATTTGAAAGAATTTATATTGAAATCAAATTAAGAAAGTGTATGCAATATTCTCTCTTGCTAAAAATGAGCAATCCAGTTTTTTATTATTTTTTTTTTGGGTGCTTTTCGATGGTGACTTCCACGTAATTGCGTGAAGAGCTGCGAGTTGCTGTTGCTGCTTTCTGTGGCACATTTGCGCAGTTACTTACGCATATTGCGGCACGTCATCAGATGTGGCCAGAGGCCACAGGCTGGCTGCAGCTGAGCTAAGAGTGGAACTGGAAATGGAACTGGAACTTCTACTGGCACTGGACCTGGAAGAGACGTCCACAGCGTGCACTGGCCGCCTTGGCCGGTCTGGCAAATTGAGACACAACTCAGGACAGGAGCAGCAGCAAGCAGAGCATTTAATTTACTTTTATTGTACTTGCACGATTTATTGAAATTGCTTATCGATTGTTGTTCCTCTTGGCGAGTGCGTTGTTGTATATACCCTGCATTGTTATGCAAATGTATGGAAAGCAGAGACTTGAGATCAGATTTGGTTTGTCAGTAAAAGGAAGACATTGCTGTCTTCGATATGGAACTTAAAATGATGCTGAATATTTAGCTTGGGAAACCTTTTGATGATAATATTGCATTTCAAATTATTGTTTTGGCTTATTATTGCCTGACATATATTGAGTGTACTTCTATGCGATGATAACCTGTGGATTACTTTATGGCTTGGCTGGCATTTGGAACTCATCTGCATTATGCTAATTGGCAGACGATGCTGATTCGGGATTCGTATTAGCCGCGTTATGCGAGTGTCTGGCAAGTGTCCGATCTGCCATTTAGTCAGACACGTCAGCACATTTGTCAGCCAAATGTCGTCGCTCGTGCAAGCTAAACCGTATATCAATGGCAGAAATTGCCAATTGATAGACGAGCGAGCGAGCGAGCGAGTAGCTATCTAACTGCGATATCTGTACGGATCGGGCAGTGCATTGCTCGTTTGTAGTCTGAACTATTTGCATATTTATAAGTACGTCCAACCGCCTTGTCTGGCTGGCCGTTTGTCCAATTTATGTTAATTGCATCGAGCTATGAAATTAATACTTTTTATCGCTTGCTCAATCGCTGCGAACTTGTAGCTCACATGTTAGCTGTAAATTAAGTTGACAACTTGGCGCTGCCGCTGACACAGCTCTCAGCTGCTCCGAGTCCGAGTCAGACTCTGAGACTGAGACTGAGTCTTGTTTGGCTTATAATTGAAATTAGATTGTTGCATAGATAATTCAGTTAGTCAGCTGGCCGCAATTATGATTAGTTGTACTCAGCCCGAGCCACTATGAGCTAAGAGCTAAGACCTAGGCTCTTGGCCAAATGCCTCATTGACATTCTCAAAGCTCATATCAATGGCTCACGGCAAACAAAAGGTATTCAAGTGTCTGTGACCGGCACACAGAGAAAAATAAACTCTCAGAGCTGTCTCTCTGTCAGCTGTGCGGCACCAACTGTCCGCTGATGATGACGACAACGCCGACGACTTCAATTGACGTGCCTCAAACTGACTGTGTGTGTGTGTGTGTGTGTGTGTGTGTGTGTGTGGCTATTTGACAAGCATTCATTGAGCTGGCATCTCAGTTTGTCTGTTCGTCATTTCGTCAGTTGGGTACACTTTAGTACGCAAATAGTAGCCGCTATTTAAACGGCTAAAGCAAAAGCAAAAGCTGAAGGTAAAGCAACTGCCATTAGCTGTGAGCAGGGCCTACGCTTGGCTGGCTTGGCAGTTGGGCCTGGCCGCTGTCTTTTCTATTATTTAGCAAATATTTAGAATATTTGAGCAGTGGCTCCAGCACTTGGCTACCGCGCGCGCTTGAGCAAACAAATCATGTGCCTATGGGAGGATCGAACTGAAGAATTGAACGTCAAAGTTTTTTCTTCTATTACTTCACATTGCTTGTTTAAATATTAAAGAGCGAGCACTTGGTGTGGTGAGTGGTGTGCGTGTGTGCTTGTGCATAAGGCACGGCTTTTGGCAAAATAACACAAAAAAGAAGCAGACTTTCTATAAACATGGCTAAAAGCCACCTGCTGGCTGCCGTATTGGCCTTTAACCTCTGCGAACTGGTCAGGCGCAGGCTTGTTGTGCGCGCACAGTGAGCTGGTAAGTTTTTATATCTGCATCTGCATATTGGCCCGACGACGTTGTTAACAAGCTTGTTAATAAATTACAAACAAAATGGCCATAAAAAGTGCCAGGCATAAATCAATGACGCCTCCTCTCTCTCACTCGTTCTCTCTACCTCCCCCACTCTCGCTCTCTCTCTCTCACTCGTCCTTCTGCTGCGATCTCCCTTTTGCTCATGAGCTGCTTAGCTTTCAGCTAGCCGTATTAGTCTTTACGGCCAACAACTAACGGCTAGCAACAACTACTAACTGGCCACGGCTCCGACTGGTTGACTGGCCGACGGGCCATGCATAAATAAATAAATAATGCCGAGTGTGGACACAAAACAGACAACGAACAACCAAGTCGCAACTTATGTATAATGTGCTATTATTAAAATTGATATAGCAAAAACTGAAAATTATGCTGCGGCTACAGATATCGCAGCCAAATAAATTCAAATTAACCAATTGACAGCGGCCACAAAAACAACTCAGGGAAAATACTTCATTAAAATGGGCGACATGCATAAATCAATTCAATTAGTTGGCATTATATCTGGACTTAATCTTTATCTATTTCTCTGTGCTTTTAATTTTGTCGTCTCTTATTTTTCTTTATTGATAAAAGCTTCTAATTTAGTCGAGTTCTCAACAGGAAGTGATTATACAGTTCCCAAAGGTAACTCAAGAGTGCTCAGAGGGTATTGGCATGTATAGAATGTAGGTCTTCTAAAGGAGTTCCATGTGAACCAAGATAATATATAGATATAGAAAATTAAAGCTGGCTATCGGCAAATATCTGTCAAAGTCAACTATTCTTCTAGCTCGGCCTAATGTAACTTGAAATATTTTGGTGTATTTGAACTCGAGCTCGTATGTTGACGTATGTTGCATATGTGCCCATGTCGTTTCTTTTTTTATGACATATGTATGCACATTCTCAGTGCAGTTCAGTGTCCGACAGTTATTGCATATGAAATGCAAATGCCATTTAGTGAATTCAACAGGCCGCCAGGCACATCGTTCGTTATATTGCTCACTCGGCTCAATTTTATGGCCCTGTTCATTTCGTGTCATAAAAAACATTTTCAACACATTTTCTTCTTTTTTTTTTTTTTTTTTAACGACAAGTGACTATAAAAGTGCCTGGCAATACCAACAACAGCAACAAGACACAAAAAAATAATAGCAACATGAAGACAACAATAATGAAAACTTACCCAGCATTTGCAGCTTGTGGCCCAAAGGCGTTGGCGTTGCTTTTGTGCTGGCGACTGCAATAAACAGAGTGGAGGAGAACACAATGTACAAATTATAATGATGTTGCATATGTATGTATATGTGAGGAGTATATATATAAGCTGTATAGGTAGCATGTGAAATATATATATGCCACTAGATGTGTGGACTCTTCCCCTGTTCATTTGTAGCTCAGTTAGCTCTGTATTAAATTAGCTAGTAATTCTAGCTGACTTTATAAAGCTGAAAAGAGACGCCATCACGTCATGTCAGATCATTAAAAAAATATGGTCAAAAATGTTTCAATTAAAAAACCAAACTAGACGAAGGCATTAAGACGAACAAACGCAAACATAGAACTGAATGAAAACTGATTGTAGGCGGACAAGTTTGCCATAAATTGTGTAGGCCACTTTACTGTCAAGTCATTAACAGCAACAACAACAACAACAACAACAATGGCAACAACAGCGTGGCAAGTGAATCATTAACAACAAAGGTAAGCCAAAAATCGAAAGACTGTTTTCTGTTTTATCTGCCGCAGCTTCAATACACAGACAGCCACAGTCAAGCAGCAGAGACGACTCTATTCGCGATGCCGAACATGGAATACACTATTATAAATGAATATTTGATCATGCATTATATCTGTTATCAATTTGCATATTTTGATATAGCTAAATATTGAAATCAAATAAGGTTATTCAACTAAAAGAGTTTATATGAAATTTAAGTATTTTAGTATTTTTTATTAGAGATAGTGATATAATTTGTGATATAGTTTATGAAAGCCCGAAGTCTTCCTGTTCAAATATAGCATGCAAATTTACTAAGAGTTTTCAATACATTTTATTTTATTTCTGTTCACTTCACTGCTTTAATCTATAAAATGAAAACCTTTTAAGGCTTCATTTCATTCTGTATGCGCTGAGCAATAAAATTTTGCGGACCGACAGATTTATGTATCTATATACATATTTTTTATTTGTACATCTATTTTTATATGTATCTACCTATATTTAAAAATAGTAATATTTTAAAATATTAACAATCTATGTTTTTTAAATATTTGTGTATATTTTTTTTATATATTTTAAATATTATTAAGTTCTAACGTCTTCAAGTTCATTTAAATATAAATGTATAAACATTTTTTAAGCTGCTGCTGAATCTTTGTTATATATATTTTTTAGACAAATTTATCTGAATTTATTTAAAGCTTCTTTATGGTAGAAATAGTTGTATAATATGTTAAGTTCTTGACATTTGAATTCATTTGTTCATTCAGTCCAATTTGCTTCAATTTTTTTTTTTTTTTTAATTATATTTGAACGAATTTGCTGTGCAGTCAGTGACACGTGCTTCGACAGTTTATGCAAATTATTTGATGGTCCATAACATTTTGTAGCGCATTTGAATTAAAAAGTGGTTTTATATCTTTTAGCCAGTAATAAAAATACACACACATACACACACACACATGCATAAGCACATGCGGAGCTTAACTTTTTTATTATTTTTGTTTTTTTTGGCAGGTGCAATAAAGTGCTGCGGATTTTTGTGTGTGATCTGGTCTAGTCAATTTCTCAGTTTGTGAGTTTTGTATTTTTATAGGTTCGCAGTCGACGTTAGTCAATTTAACCATTGGCCACAGGCCCAAATAAAACTTCAACTTAATAAACACGAAAAGCGGGCAGAATTCGCTGTGCTAAAAAACGCAGCGAAAACGCTTTGAAATTGAGTCTCGAAATAGTGAGACTAAATGGAAAACAAGGCAAACCTCGATGATGTGTATACAAGTATAAAGTTAATCAATATAAAATATACAAAATTAATATGCATAACTAGAAAAAGAATTCAAAATTATTAATATATTATTTCCATATACAAAAAACTAATTGAAAACTTCCATTGAATTGTAATTTATGTTGCATTTGGAAGTTTTTTATGTATATTTTTATCTCTATATATCTTTTATTCTATATCCCAGTTAAATATTCATCAGTTAGTACCCAAAATGCTATTGAAAATAAACAGGTTTATTTATAGGTTTCACATTAATAAATTCTAATGAAAATTAATATATTTAACACTTGTTCTCTGCTCTTGCTTGAGTTAAAAAAAAAAATGAAAATCATCTCAGCATAAGAAAGCAGAACTTTCTGTTGTTTTCCTACGTTTTTTTTTTTTTTAGTGTTGTTTATTTTATTTATTTTTTTTTTGTTTTTTGTGCTCGTCATGGCCCCATGGCTTGTGTCAAGGCACAGACACCCACAATGCTGTTCGATGTCGGCACACTATAATGGAAAAATAAATCTTCAGCATGGTAAAAAGCAACAACAACAACGAAAGCTAAGAGCCATGTAGCTAACAAAATTTTGAAAAGGCGTTAGATTCGATCCGGGCTCGCGACTCGCGCGTCTCGTGCGCGTTTTTCAGTTGCGCACATCAAAGCGTCAAATGCCGCTAAACAAAATGCCCACACTTGGCAGTGAGTGTGCGAACGTGTGTGTGTGTGTGTGTGTGTGAGTGTTGTGCAACAACAATTCAACAAATGCCTAATTGTCTTGGCGGCACTCGTAAAACCTAAAAAATTATTACGGCCACAAAGGAAAGAAAAATAAATAAATAAATAAATAAAATAAATATATATGTATGTATGTATAGAAAAAAAGAAAACACGAAAAAAACGAGTCACTTCACATGTTGAGATCGTTTGGATCGGGTTCGCAACTCTAAGAGCAACGGGGCGACAAAAGTGCCAAAGGGTAAACTAATGACAGTTTAATTTACTCCCATTGCGATGAAGTGTAACGACTCTCAAAACTCAATTAGACCCAGCCGGGCAGGTAGCTCAGCCAGCGATGGCTCAAATTGCCGCTTTTGGCCAAATGTGGCTCTAATGCGAACGGCGACGACGACGACGACGACGACGACGATGACGACGGCGTCTGTGACTGCAGCTGCAGGTGCAACTTGCGAGAGTGAGAGAGAGTGAAATGCATAATTTGTACATTTTATGAGCGGCTTTCAAAAGGGCAAAGTGAGCGCGGAATTCCACCTTACCTTGCGCGGCCTCAACTCAATTAATTCGCCTAGTTTATGTTTATGGCCCTGTTTCTGGGCCATAAGTTTCGATAAGAACGGAACTCCTTTTACATAATGAACTTTTACGCAATGCGTATCTCATAGATACAAAGCAGCAGAGTTTGCCAGAGAGTGGGCAACCACCACCACCACCACCTCCGCCTCCATCTCTCTCTCTCTCTCTCTCTCTCTTTGCCTCTCTCCGTCTCTTTCTGTGCTACGGCTGGGAAATTTATGTTATTGAGATCGTAATTTTGTACAATATTATTGCATTTATACATCGTAGGCGATGCCCCTAATGAGTTTTTCAGTTCGTCTCCTTCAGCGATCTGTGAGCCAACAAATTTATGCATTGCCATTGTTTATAAGGCCCCAACCAACGGTGGGCGGCTGTGTTTCCAGTTGCCAGTTGTTAGCTCAGGTTAGCCGGTTAGCTTGTAGTTTTGAGCCATTAAACTGTGAGATGTGTTTTTGAACTGCTTAGGGTTTTGAACATTTTTATAGCAATGCCGCAACATGTTGTTATTGTTATTGTTATTGCCGTTGTCGCGTTTGTGGCTGCAGCAACGCCCATGCTCTAGCTCTGTTTGCTAATGTCTATTCCGTGTAGGCGTTGAGCTGTTAAGCTGTGAAGGATCTTTCCACTGAGACGGCCGGCCATTTAACATGCAAGGCAATCTCATCATGTTTCGACTAATTGGCAGACATGCTGCTCTGTTGTACTTCATTTAATGGATATCCAACTCAATGGCACATGGAAAGCATGATCTTGACTAGCTAACAGACTTACTCGCACTAGTATCTTTTACTCGCACATCTCAGCGACTGGTGATGAGGTCACGCCCCGCATATCATCAAGCATCAGCAGCCATCACAACTCGACCACAGAGCCACAGCACCCATCCATCAAGAGCCGAAAAAACTCTAAATATCGAGCAACACTTGAGAGTAGCTGTCATGCTCCAATTTGGAAGGCTTTTCACTGCCTGCTTAGATCGCCTTGCCACAAGGTGTTGCTTCCTTATCGCTGGCTTTCACAGCACGCTGTCGCTGCCAAACGAATTCAATTAGACAATACAAAGGAAATAAAGACTCAAAAGAGTCAGAGACCGACGGACAGATAAAAAGGCATTCTAACTAAATGGCATTCACCTGTCCAGCTAAATAACATCGCACACACATACAACACACACACACACACAGTTATACACAGGTGTACAGCTGTCAATATGTTGGCGCCAAACGAGAATTTTGTTCGAGTCAAAGATCCATGGCCATCCATTAAATGCCTACCGTCAAATCATAATTCATTTTTTACCCTCTGTTCCTCCACGAGCTGAACAACAACAGCCACAGAGCTGCCTTCGCTCTGCCGTGTGCTCTTCAGCTATTAGGCGCGGCCACTCCTAGCCACGCAGACCAATAAGCCAGGCAACCAGGCAGCTAGGCAGCTGGGCAGCTGTGGGCACAGGTAGGGCCAATCTATGCAGCCAGTTTGCACCTTGCGCAACTACGAGTCGGACTTCAAGAGAAAAGATACTGCAACGAAGGCAACAACGACAAACGATCCTCACTTATTCGGTTGCATCGCCCGCGGCGCTGCAAAGGTTCATTGATACTTTGTAGCAGCAACAGCCACGGCAGCAGCAGCAGCAGCAGCAGCATCAGCTCAGGTGCTCAATCAAAAGTAATTAATGTGCATTCGGAATGCCATAAAGAGCCAAAGGGTGATGCGCAGACGAAGATGCAGATGCGGGTCTAGTAAGTGGCATCGCGAGCAAGTTTTCGCTATTGAAATGTCAGTTGCTCATATGTGTTTTTGTGCCTTGGCTAATTTGTTATATACACTTGCAATTTGCAGAAAAAGATATAGATACAGATACAGATACAGATGCAGATACAGATACAGCTGATCAGCAGCAGCGAATGCATTAGCCAACTTTGTTGCCCGTTAGCCGAAAACGTGCCAAATCAAAAGCAAAAAGGCGACACGAAACTTTATTAGCCCGTTGACGCAAATTAACGTTGACCGCTTCCATTTCGCATTTCGCATTTCAAAGCGTCAAACGGCCCCAACTGCTGCCAATGGATTGCTGGCAGCAGCAACTACAGCAACCACGGCAAGTGGGGCAAGTGGGGCAACGGGCTGCACCACCATATCACCGGCACCCCACGGCTGCTGCCAGCAAAATAATTTGTAAATGTCAGTGCATTTTGACAGTTTGCGGTGATGTTTTTCAAATTACAACTTACAACGGCAGCAGCAACAACACCAACAGCAGCAGCAAAGAAAAACTCAAACATAAACGAAAACAATTTTCACAGAATGTAAAATGCAAAAATATCAGCAACAACAAAAAATAGACAACAAGAAAAACACAATTTTTAATTTCAGTTTTTATTAATACTTTGAGTATTTTTGCTGTCACTGCGAGACTCCATCAAAAATATTTAACATTCGGCTTGCAAATGGATTTGCCCAATGGAAATGGACATCTGACAAGATTTTGACATGGGCCTGCGCGGCTCATGAGCTATGAAATTAAAGATTGTTATTCAAGATATCTACATATATATATTAACAAAGTGTGGCAGATCTATTCTCGCATAGGAATGAAGTATTCAATTATAATGGCATGAATAAAAATGATTAGATTATGAAATGAATATAATGGTAATGGTAAAATCAAACATTGATTGAATAATATTTATTGGACCTATAAAAATGATTAAATAATGCTTATTAGACATAATAAATAATGTTTATTGGGCATTACTTAATGATGATTTAAATTTATATGCCATTACATTTTTATATTAAGTATATATATTTTATTATAAGAGAAGTCTATGTTGAGAAGTGATTTATCTATTTGCATGAATAAAATAAAATTTATACTTGAATATATTTTCATTTTATGACAGCTCAGATTTATTTAAAAATTAATAATAAATATATTTATGTTATGCGTATTTTGCTTCTATCGTAAATAATTATATAGTAAAAAAAGTAAAGATATATTGCCTCAATACCTAAATCTCCCTTAAGATAAACTACTCCTCTAATAATATATAAAATATTATATTATTAATAAATGTAGACGTAACGTTTGCCTTTTTATTTTCCGCTTTAAAGTTTTTAATAAATAAAGATTTCTTCATAGACATATTTTCATTATATGAAATAATAGTGAGTACAAATTTATATTTATTTTAAAATATATAATATGTAATTTAATTAATAAAATTGAGTTTTTACCTATATCTCAGTTTCTTTTTATTTGCATTTTATATACAGAAATTCTGTAAGACTAAACTCTCATATACAAATAATACAATATCAAATAAATGATGAAATAACTTTATCCTTTTCATGTTACTTTCTTAAAGTTTTTAATGAATAAAATAATATGTTATTTCTACTTGTTGAGAACAAGTTTATATATATGCATATATTTTATACACATTTATTTTACAACTAAATTCAACTCTGTTGGGCAACTAGTTTGTGTTTGTTTTTGAATAGATTTTGGTCAAGGCAAGACTTTAGACTGGTTGGCTTAATGCAATTAGGTAACGAGCTCCACAGATTGGCTAATAAAATGTCAGACATTGAGTTGGATGAAGCGAGCGAGAGAGGGAGAGAGAAAGGCAGAACAATAAAATGTGTAAATAAACTTTGGTAGTTGAGCTGCAATTGAGACCGAGTCTGGAGCTTGGAAAAGCTTACAAGGCACGCGGGAAATTAAGTTCAAGTTATTTTAGAGCGGATTACGAGATGGGACGAGTAGTTGGAGGGAACAAATGCCAAACAAATGCGATAATAGTTGGCAAAGTCAATGGCTAGACAGTAAAACCAACAGCAACAACAGTAACAGCAACAACAATCAACAAAAAACAGCAACAACAAACAACAACAATGAAATTGAAGAAAATTATACTAAATTGGCTTCAATTATTGTATTAATTTGGGTTCCGTGTTGCTTTCCGGCTTATCCCTTTTTTTCCACGTTGTTGTTTTTGCTCTTGTCTTGTTGGTTTGGTTTGGTTTGGTTTGGCTTGGCTTGGTTAGCTCTGTCTGACAGAGACGACCGCCTGGCGACTGGCGACTGGCAACTGGCAACTGGCAACTGGGATTGCAATTATTTTGTTGTTTTCTAACTTGGTTTTGGCATTTCGTTGGCCCAGCCACTTGGTCAAGTCTGGATTGTGTCTTGCTCCATGCGAAGCGCTGCTTAGTTGAGTTATTTCAAAATTATATTAGACAGCCGCAGCAGCAGCAGCAGCAGCAGCAGCAGCCTGCATGAGGAGATGCCAACTGCAGCTGCGGACTGCATTGCTCTAGCATTAGTTATTATTGTTGCTGTCTCGGCCTCAGTGTCGTGCAGGAAACAGCGCCATGGCACTGACCAAAAGGAAGTTGACGATTATGGCTCGTATGAGCTATGTACCAAACATATGTATGTGATTACAGGTTTTTGTATCTTTTTGGTATTAGTGGAGACTTGACTCTTACAAAGTCTGTCTCTGGCTCTGGCTCTGCCTCTGGGTCTGGGTCTGGGTCTCGGTCGTGGTCCGACATCAAGATATCTTTGCAATAACTGAGAAATAATATAAATCCAAGCATAGCCGGAAGAGCTTGCCTGCTTGGCAGTTATCTCAAAGCAGATTGTTAGACAGCTGCCAAGCAGCAAAACTCTCGAGTTCTGCAATTGGCATTGAATCGTACACAAATTTGATATTATTGCAACTTTCAAAAGTGCATACATATACTAGGTATACAATAATAATAATTTAAATAATATTCATTTGAATTCATTTCATTTATTCTCTTTAGCATTGCACTTTTCGCTTGCACTTTAAATTATTAATAAATGAAACACATTCCTTTGGACTGTTCTACATTAAAACCAAATTCAAACTCACCAACTCAAAGTTTCGCAAAATGTTAGCACACAAAATACAAAATGCAATTTCCTCTCGAAACGTTTTCGTAAACGGGTCACAAAACTTTTGCCGTCGCAAATGGCCAAGCAACACGATTGCAACAATTTATGCAGTTTTTTTTTTGTTTATTCTTTTTTTGAGTTTGCAGCTCGCAGTTGGCAGTTCTCAATTGTTTAATAGCTCAACACACACAGCACATGGAGGCACAGCAAATTGTACGTATTGTATTGTTAAGTTGTTAAGGAGGCGCGTTAGGATACGCTGTGAACGGGAGAACGCGTGCAAAAGTTGTGTAGGGAATGCTCTGGGTTTTTGGCTGCCGCGCGGCACGAAAGCCAAAAAGCGAATGCGGCTTGCTAAAAAAAGCGACTCCGACTCGCAATCGCAATCGGAATCGGAATCGGAATCGACGTCAAACGGCAACAGCTACGCCAGCTTTGGCCTTATAGGCCGGGCGGCACAGTTTGCAGTTGTTGCTGCTGCTGCTGCTGCCGCTGCCGCTGCCGACTGCTGCTGCTGTTGTTGCTGCTGACGTCGTCAAGCGAGTCGAGACTAATACAAGCTCACCTCTGTGCATGTATGCGTATGTGTGAAATTGCATTTCAGCTACAGCAACGGCAACGGCAACCAGCAACTGCAACATGTTGCCTGAACTTTTGTCGCCTTGCAGCTTTGTCGCGCGCTGAACTCACCACAGTGGCTGTTGTTGCTGTTGCTGTCGTTGCACGTGTTTCGGCTCAGGATTAGCCCTAGAATACAGAAAGACAACAGTTGCTGTTGCTGTTGCTGTTGCTGTTTGTGGGCTTGTCGCCTGACTGACATTTCCTTTTGTCTTGAATGCACCTACGTGTGGCAGAGGTAGAGGTAGAGGCAGCGGCAGTGGCAGCGGCAGCAATGGGGCGGGCATGTTTCACTCGCTGCTGATCGAAGGTGACATTTGTCAGGCGCTCAAAGCTCAACAACTGTCAGAGTAAGAGAACCTCGTCAGCGACTCGACATGCGCATGACGGCCCAAAAAGAGGGGAAAAACTGAGCTCGAGTGATTCGACTCGCCTGAGCTGGCTGAGTGAGTGAGTCGAGACTCAGGCGTTGCTCGTCGCATCACTCAGCAATGTGCAATGTGCATTTGCATTGTCTCTGTGTGCGACACCCACACGGACACGAGCAGCAACAGCTGCAATTAAAATGGGTAGGTGTTGCAGCTATTTTATAGAGTTGCATGCAAATCATCAAGAATTTCCATTCCACATTGATGTGCGAATGCGCATTAAGCATTCAGCAAAGGGAAACTGCAACAGCGCTCAATAGATAATTGATGAATGCCACTATTAAAGCTGAATAGCTAATTCTCCATCTCATATTTAAAATAAACATAGCACACCTTGCATTCATATGCAGTTTATGTGAAACATCAATCGAATTGCAGCAAGTAAATCAAGCTCATCAGCAGCAGCAACAGCAACAGCAACAGCAACAGCAACGACAACAACTTCTAGTCTGTGACAGGCAATGAGGCGTATGCGTTGCCGCCCACAACAAAAAACTTTCAGTTGCTTGTCACAATTTGTGCGGTTATTTGTTTGCACTGTTTGGGCTTTGAGCAGCGAGGCTGCTGCTTAGTATGCATTGGAGGGTTGCCTGATAGCAACACCAGCAATTTTGTGGTCTACTTTTACAGCACACACCCAGACACCCACACACGCTCACATTTAGCGGGGCAAAGTTTTGCAACCAGAAACCATTAGAATTTACGTTAGCTCGGCAAGCAGCAAAAAAGGATTTCAACAACAGACTGATTAACCGCAAGCCATAGTTTCAGCTACAACTGAATGAAGTTCTGTGTGCGTGTGTGTGGACATCCTGGCCACATTTCGTTGGCTAATTACAACAGACACGCCTCGCAGCCTGCAGTTGCCTGAGCTGCAGTTGCAGTTGTTGTTGCTGCTGCTCTTAACGCATCTGAATTACATAATCTCTGTGGGGCTCCGGCTGTTGTTGGCTGACCACAGAATAGACAAGAATTTATTTGCTTGCCAATCAACAGATTTTCAACATGTATTTATGGCATTTCCCTTTGGCAGCAGCAAACACATGTTCTCATTTTCACATGCTACGCACGGCCACAAGAAATCAGCAGTCAGCGACAGGGATAGGGACATGAACTGGGACTGGGATAGCGATCAGCAGCAGACAAAGGGTCGCATATTTATTACATCACAAGAAGCCAAAAAGGAAGCGCAATCACAGACGGCTAAACCCACGCTGAAAACCGAAAGTGCCACGATAGCCTATAGACCTACTTACAGCTGAGACCTCTAAACAGAAGACAGTTGGCTGTTTGGCTGGTTGGCTTAAGAAGCAGGGCTCGCATTCTGGTTCCTGGTGCCGACTGCTGCCGTGTCCCAGGCATTGTTTCGCTTTCATTGCCTTGGCAGCGGCAAGGGGCAGCGACAATAAATCAAAGACATTAAGTTGAATGCACCAGCGAGTGAAGCGGATGCAAAAGTCGACGCTTGGGAACCTGAAGCTGACGCTGCTTCAACTTGGTTCTCTGCGGATGTTAACCCTTGCCTACCTCAATGCCGGATCCAAGTCCGAATCGGAGGCAAATCTGCGTCGCAGTTGGAAAAACATGACGATAAAAAAAAAACGAGAAGAAGAAGACGACGACGAAGAAGGGAGACAAACAAACAGGCTAGCAGGCTGTGAAGCTGTCGCTGTTGTCGCTTGAGAAACGTCAGCTGAGCGATGGCAGTGGCCACAAAGGGTTCAACAGGAGCGAGGAAAAGTCAGAGTCGAGAGAGCACGGGGCAAGGGAATTCATCAGCCAACAAGATGAAATGATGATAATCCCCCTTTAATTTGGTTTGACTGTGTCTGTGTCTGTGCTGCAAGGACGAAAGGGTCTTAGCTCAGTTAAAGCAGAAGTAGTAGTCGGAGTCGGAGTTGGAGTTGGAGTTGCTGCTATTGGACTAGATGCTGCTTTGCATTTCGAGATAAATTCTTTGAGCGCAACGAATCTGTGGGCCAAAGGAAAAGCATTTGCGCGATTAAAACCAAGTACACATTGCCGAAAAGGGTTCGCCTGGGTAAAAAATGGCATAATTTGCTTAAGAAAACTTTTCCAATTTATAAATGACAAACAAAACGACAGAAAAACTCGGCATAATGAGCAAAACTTGGCGACAACTTCCAGAGGGGAGTAGCCAAATGAACGGCATTTTTCTTGCTGCCCTCGCCAGGGACCGACTCGAGTTTTTTCTCTAATTAAAGAGCCGACCATTTGCATAAAGCAGACAACCATCGACAAAAAGGAGCAGTCGCTTAGGCATTAATCAAAAGATCAGCTGCAAATTAAAAGCGTAGCTGCTCAGAGCGAACGCTAATGGAAAAAACGTAGAAGAAAATTTGCTGATGCAGAACAGCAAGACAAAAGTGTAAAAGGATTGCTTCATAAGAAGTGGATGGAAATAAGAAGAGTCCTGCTAATGCCTAAAGGCAGGAGGCAGTATGATTGATTAAGCACGGACACAATGAAATCAATTTAGCTAAAGAATGAAGTTCTACTATGATTCATGTGAAAGGATTTTGGAAAGTTTCAAGAGAATGTTTATTACTTTATTACAAATTATGGTATGACTTATAGAGAGGGAAATATTATGTGAAACATTTGAACAATAAAAATAGAAGTATTGAAAATATATTTGTATTAATATTAAGTAAAATTTATGCAATAGTATTGTATGCAGAATATTTTACATATATATGATATTATATAAATAATAATAGACTATTCATATGCATATTAATAATGTGAAGTATTTAAGAAAAATAATTATTTCCAGGTATTTGTGTGCACGTATGTATATAGAAAGTCCACTTTTAATTATTAAACGATTTTTGTTATATAAAATATGTTTATGTAGTATATAGTATATTGACTGAAATCAAGTCTGAAATGGGCCACGATGCATATGCATTTAATTAACACAGAAAACACTTAAACACACACACACACATAAACACATGTTGAAGTGCATGCACCCATCGAGAAATATGAAAACCATCAGCAAGGAGGAGACAGAGAAAGGTAAAGAGAGAGAGAGAGAGAGAGAAACATCCATTACCATTATCATTATCATCTTTGGCGTCATCATCATAAATATATGTATGTATAAACATTTCACTTGATATTATTTCAGTTTATATACGAAAAGAAATATATATTTCTGTGCTTTTTCATTTTTTGGAAAGACGAAACATTTTATTGCCGAGCCATTGAGCGGCTCAGAGCCATAACGTTTCTGAATACTTTCGCTCTGACCATCAGAACCACCCAAAAATAACAGAACGAGATTCACCTGGACAAGTCAGTTACAGGCTCACAAGAGCTGGACGGAGGCTGCGACTGAAACTGGGACGGGCAGAGGATTTTAAGTGGTGCTTGATAAGCGGCTGGCCCCAACGAAAGGCGAATTGGCATAAGCGCATTGCTTTACCAGTCAGCACCACTGATGGAATATCATCGTTGGGGCACAAGCACATAAATAAAAACAAATTAAAAGAGAGACAGAGACACAGACAGAGAGAGAGAGAGAGAGAGAGAGAGAGGGAGAGAGGGAGAGAGAGAGACAAGCAATTTAATTTGTTATTTTTGCGATGGGATTGGCGTCAAAAACGATTTAATTTCAAAAAGTTTCCATTAAGAAATTAAACGAAAGGTCGAAAGACTTTTGTATTAAGCAATTAATAAATTCAGAGCATGAAATAAATCGAACACCTATCAAAGTGCCACAAATATCAAATGAATTAATCAAACTCAGTCATAAATCAACAATCAAAACTCGAACAATCAATTTTTGTTTGCCAAATAATTAAAATGATTTTAAATAAAAAAAGTCAATTAAATTATATGTACTAAGTGAAATATATTAAGAAATGTTAATTTATATAAATTGGAAACCAATTTCAGATAAAGTCGTTAAGATAATGAATGTACTCAGAGTATTTGATTAAGTATAAATAAATTAAATGTAAAGAACTTTATTTAATATAAATAACATATTAAATAAATATTATTAAATAAATATATATATTCATTTCAATTAAACAATATACTTTACAAATTTAGTTATCTAAGTTTTAGATCAAAGAAAAACAATAATTGAGGAGCAAATTTTTAAAGATTTTATTACATTTTTGTATATATGTATATATAAATATATTGTTTTTTTTTTTTTTACATCACTCAAGTGGAACATATTTGAATGCGTTATTTTATGTTTTTTATTTATTTATGTGTTAATTAATATATATAATCTAATTGAACAAAATGAATTAGTCAATTTATACATTTTGAACATTTGATTTGTATTTTTTTTATTTATTCAATTAATGTTTGAATTATAATTATACAATATCTCCAAATTTCTATAATTGATTTTATGATTTTTTTAAATAACATTTTAGTTGAAAATTTTGCTAAATATACATTTTATATTTTTTAATTGAGTTTCTTTTTAAAATAATTTTTTAAACATTTTTTTTTTAATTTTTTTTTTAAATTGAATAATCTTTTGAACTATCTAAAATAAAAAATAAATTAATATATTTAATTTAAACTTGAAATTAATTGCACATACAAATTTGTTGACATGTGCAATAAATAATGAAATAAAATAGATACGATGAAAATCTTTATATAAAATAATAACATAATTAATGAACGTTTCGTGATAAATATTTTATAATAAATAATAGCATTCATAGAAGTAATTAATAGAGAATTCATGAATATATAAGCTCTTACTATTTATAAAAAAGCAAACAAATATTTTTATTTTTTAATAAAGTCTTCACTTGCTATTTATGCATTTCAAATATTGTTGACTTACTTGTTGACAATTCCCAGCATTGGCCTCCCCCCTCACAGCCCGTGCGCCACTCTGCACGTGTGCGTGCCTGCGTGTGTGTGTGTGTTTGTGTGTGTTGAGTCGGCGAAAGTTGTCACTTGTTTTGTTAAATTTATGAATTCGCGCGCCATTTAATTTATAACGATTTGCAGTGCATAGTGTCACTCAGCGTTCATTTTGTTTATGTTTGTGAAATGGAAACTGCCTCCTGCTGCACCAGCACCAAATCCCCTCTTGAAACTCTGTCAATGTCAGAGCCAGAGCGAGAGTCAGTAATAACAACAGCAAGAGCAACAGCAACAACGACAACAACACAGGGACACGCGCACAATTCACAAACACATACGCACTTTAAACAGTTACAGTTAGTGGCTAACAAGTTGAAACTGGCCAGACACCAGACACCAGACACCAGAGACACCAGGCTGTCAAGTGGTCCACGTTCCAGTCCCGAGCCAGACAATAAAATTTGCGCCATAAATCAATTTCAAGTTGCAAAGTCGTCGTCGTCATAGTCTCTCGTTGCCTGCTGCTGCAACAGTCAGTTGAGCGGGTTCGATTCTGGTCTGGCTTACTGGGGGCTTACTGTGGCACTGACTAGCTGACTGGCTGACTGGCTGACTGGCTGGCTGGCTGAGTGGCCAGCTATGACTAAGATTTATTTGTCGCGCTCTGCGGCAACTGGGAACTGGCAACAGCGGCTGCTGTTGTCATACTGCACAAGGCCAGCCGGCAGGATAAACCACGGAGCCTGGGCCCGAGCTTCTGGCCGGCGCACGATCCCCGACGTCGCGACGTCGACAGCGGCCACACAGTCCAAAAAGGGGGTGGCATTGGCCATGGCCCTGGTTCTTCATGATGCCCTGCATGTTGTTGGTGGTTGCGCAAACCACCAAAAACAAAAAAAAATCCACATTCACATCCACAGCTAAGGCCACACCAACGCTCAACACTCACCAACACTCAAACACACATGCATATGCAAATTAACGGCAGTTTGTTGGTGTTGAAAATAAAAATGGAGCAGCCGCAGCAGCAGCGAAGTTAACCGCAGGACAGCGCGTCGACTGCGCTGCCAGCGATTTTTTCTAATGAAGCGATTTTGAGTTGCACTCAAAGCTCAAAACAGCGGGGAAAGCCCCTAAAAGCAACAAAACAGAAAAAGAAGACGTACATAGGAGAAAAAAGTGAAAAGAAATGTTTCTAACTAAAATTGCAAAGCAACCCCAGCCAGCAATAGAAGATGGACAAGTACAGAAGAGTGAATGTGAAACTAGTGAATCAAAAGATATATCAATATATAGCATCACACACACACACACACGCACACACACACACACACACACACACACACACACGTTTGCTTATCTAAACAGAAACTAAATCAAACTCGCAACTGGCTGAAGGCCTCACGCAAATACAATTGTATACACACTTCACACACACACACACACATAGTACATGGAATAAGTGCAGGTTTGTGTATGGGTGTATTCACCTAGCAACAGCGAACAGCCCAAACTCTCCATTCACCAATACCAGAGGCAACAGCCATCAATACACGTGCCGCACACTATGTACAAAATTTATGTGAAACGGCATGAAGCGAATGAGAGGAAAAAAAATGTGAAATGGAAAAGAAAGCCAACAAAAATATAAGGGAAAAAATGCTCGCCACCCTGCCGCAAAACGAGGGTGACTCGCAGTCAACCACCCACAGAAACCACCGGCATTTGAGTCACAGTCACAGTCGCAGGCGAAGCGAAAGAAAAAAACAAAAAAAAAAAAAAAAAAAACAAAAACAAAACACAAGAACAACAACAAAATGTACTAAAAATCCAATATGGCTACAATTTGCCAAAGCGGGCGAGAGCGAAGGCGACGCTGGCGTCGACGTCGACGTTGACGTTGACTTCGCGAGAGCGCGCGCAACTACAGCAGCAGCAGCAGCAACAACAACAAGGTGAATGAGAACGAAAACGTAGCGAAAAAAAAAAGTGTACATGGAACTTTTATTTGCCCTGGCAACGCAGCAGAAGGGCGGTCGTCGTCGAGGGTTGGGTGGTGGGCGTCAAGTGGCGCGCAGAATTTATATCTAAAAAGAAAAAAAAAACTCCGCCCCCTTTTCAAGACAAGCGTCTGCGCGAAGGTAGCAAATGCTGGCGCAGCGCCAACAACATCAACAGCAGCAGCAGCAGCAGCAGCAGCAGCAGCAGCGGCAGCGGGAGAGTGTCAAGGGAGAGTGTCATCGTGATATCGTTGAGCTCTTGGCTGATGTGTTGCGCTCTCACTCTCACACTCTCGCTCTCTCTGCTGCTCGCTCGCTCGCTCGCACGCTCTGAGTAATTAAATGCTTATTAACGGTTCGCTGAGTCTGTGCGCCATCTAAAAACTCGTTAGCCTCGATATAATTAAACTCAGTTGCTTTGCACTCTGAGCTCGCGGCTCGGCTCTGAGTGTGATGCGACGAGAGTGCAGCGACGCTTGCAATAACCACCCCTGTAACTCACACTCACCCGCTGCCTTGCACCCCAAACCCCTATCCATAAAAAACAGCCTGCTGGCGTAATGCAAGCAAGCGCTTGTTGTTATTGTCGTGCTTCTTTTTGCGGCTTCTGCAATACTATTTTTTATTTTTTGTGTTTTGCACTTTTGACGCCATTTTGAAAATGTAATTGTGTGCATTTTAGCAAGTGATTGCCATAGGCAGCTAAACTGCAAAAACAACAGAAAACTCTGTTTACTTCAAGCTGGGGTCACATGTGTGTGTGCAAATGCTGTAGCTCGATTATTTAATTAGCCAGCGTGTTAGCCCGACTGTCGGCTGTCGGCTGTCGGCTGTGTGCTGGGCATATTCATATGAAAGCCAAGTTCGATGTTGCTACCAAATTAGTTGCTTTTAGCGGTCTTTTGGGCCGATCATTAATCTCGTTAGGCTTGCAGCCATCGCTTAATAGCCATTTTAATCTAGTTTCGCTATATTTGGCCAACGAATGTTTGCTGTCAACCGTTCAGCGAACACTATAGGGGCGGCGAGGGGGTGTGGTCAGCCACGCTTAAATAGTTTTCGTATTCAACCGGGCAACCTGGCAATTAAAGCCAACTAATATCGCATGATAAATGTACAGTAAGCTGACGCATTACCAAATCGAAATGAACAACAAAAACAACAACAACAACCGAAAATAAACACATACATATTTCTCATTTAATGAAATTAATTAATTCCAATCCAAATCGGCGCTCATTTTGCTGCCCATTAAAATGTCATTAAAAGCGACAATCCGTTTTTCAGTTTGACATTCATTTGTTTCGGCCAAATAATATGTATAAATTCGTATAAATGTTTATGTATAAATATGTATTTATACACATATTCTGCATTTACTCTTTCAAAACGTTTCAATTGTTGTTGTTGAATGGAACGAAAATACTTAATAGAGCCGAACAAAATAAACAATTTGTATGCACTAATTATACGTGAAAACAATGTAGAAATATTTACAATTATTTAGTATCATTATTTTTATTATAAAAAATATATATTTTGTTAAAAATTGTATTATTTAATAGTCTTGTATGTTTATATATTTAACATATTTATTTTAATAATTTATTAAAGCCATTTATTATCAATTCAATACTTCTGAATTACAAATATTTAAAAATAATAAAAAAACATTTTTAAAGCATTTTAATGGAACTTAATTCATATTTATTAACTTAACAAATTGAATATCATTGAATTGAATATTGAATATTGAATATCAAATATTATTCTGAATTTTAGTTCTTTGATAAACTGAATAAAATATTTAAAAAATATAAAATTTTAATAATTAATGCTAATATATAGTGAACTCTTTATTAACAATAAAATAAATTAATTTATATTTAATTAATTTATATTTAATTAATTTATATTAGGTAATTTATAATTACTTTTAATATCTACTTTATATAATTTTAAAACAATTATATTTGTAAAATAAAATTAAAATTAAATTTATGCTGATTTAGCTAAATAAATATTTAATAAATGTTTTGTTAAATAGAAATTAGCATAATTGAAAAAAATAAATTCATTTGAATGCAATTTAAAATATTAGACATTTCATATCCTGCTTTAAGAGAATCATATGAAATATATATATTCTATATATTCTATTCTATATTGTCCATTTCATATTCTGCTTTAAGAGAATCATGTGTAAATTATATATATTCCATTTTTTTGTACTTTTTGTTTAATTTAAATAATAATTTTCAATCAAGTTTTTGTGCTCAGAATTTATAAATATACTTAAAGCATTCTTATAAGGGAAGATATAGAAAAGAATTTATTTTTGGTAATAATTATAATACTTATTAATATTGAATTATAAAAGTTGGCTATTATTAATTATTATTATTTGCATGCAATGCCGTACCTAATTTTCTTACCAGCATGCATTTCAGTTGCCTTTTAGCCACATTCGCAGAGTTTCAGTTAACATATCTCAACTCATTCACTTTTACGTCAATTTACGCACTTTAAGTTAGGAATTTATCCAGAGCTTTGCCTCGCACACACACACAGACACACAAATATATATATACACATTCATAGCACGCGAAGAGGTACGCACACATACGCATATGACTTTATTGAAATACCGTTTAGCCAGGTTTTTTGTGGCCTTTCGCGAACTCTTTTTGGGGTTTCTCTGTTCGACGCGAGCGACGCTGACAAACTGTTCGAGTCGAAAGTTGTTGCCGCCGTCGCGGAAAAACGCATCAATTTTTGACCGGCACTTGAGAAGAGAAGACAAAGGCAAAAGCTGCGTGCCCATTATGTTGTTGCTGTTGTTGCTGTTGTTGTTTGTGCTACGCTCAAAAACCTCGTTCGATTTTGGGCACACAGCAGCAAAAGGGTTGAGTGCGTAAGCTAGGGGTTGGGGTGCGGGCCGGTGTGTGGTTGTTGTCGCCTCTGTTGGGGTCGAGAGGGTGTTGGGCACAAACAAAAACAAACGGCGCACGCACTTAAAACAACTCAGCCGCTGAATTTAACTGTGAACTGGCATTAGCCGCAGTCGCTTTTCCAGCATTTCCTAGCAGGCGGCACTGGGCACACATATGTATGTGGCAGCATAGAGAGTGTCTCACGCTCTGTGGAACGTGTGGTCAGCGCGAAAGTGTCAACGTTTAAGGGTTAGCCAAAGGGTTGAGATCTATTTTGTCTACTTGGGGTGGGTTTCCATGCAGCGACAAACGACTCACTTCGACTCACTCACACTCAACGAGCAGGCAACATTCACTCAAAGCACACAGTCAGAGCGCAGGGGCAAGCATTTGACTCGTTGGCGATGTCGTGCGATGTTTTCGTGTGTTGGCCTCGCTCATAGCTGCTGCTGTGCTGCTCACTCGCGTGTGTCGTGCGCTCCGCCTACTTTTTGCATGCTATCTCGCTTTGAGTGAGTTTCGTGCAGTTGAGTGGAATGTCGCTTGGAGGGGTTTGCCTGTGATTTGGCTGCGTTGTTTTCTTTACAATGTTTTGCTTCTATGCGTTCAACTGTTCCCAGGTCCTTAGAAAACATCGCACTGAAACCTGACTAAGGGCAAACTTTGATTTTTCGGTGCGTGCATAGGCTAGAGAAGCGCGCGCCTTGAGTGACTTTTGGCTGCCTCGTTTTACGAGTGTGAGTGATAAGACTTTAATAGCTGCAAATTAATTTCTAATGCTTATTGAGCCAGGCATTTATCTTTATTATGGCCAAGTGACATTTTAGTGCTGCCTCGCCATAAAACTGTCGCATGGTGTCTTAAGAACTCGCACGCTGACAGCTAACAGCCCCGCCCCGCGCCACATCGTCCATTTCATTGAAAAAACTGCTCGTAATTGCTGCAACAAATTAACATAATTGATGCGCAGCCCAGACACAAGTCGAGATTACTGTCACTGCCCGTTCCTATCCTTGCTTCCCATCCAGCCAACTCATCTAGCCACGGCGCAGAGCAGACAAAGGCGCAGCAGGTGGCTGTGACTGAGGCTGAGGCAGAGGCCGAGGCTGAGGCTGCGGCTGAAGCAGCTCCAGCAGCATTGGATGTCCCATCGATTTCCATTTCCATTTGCCATTTGCCATTTCCCTTTTCTCATTTGCCAATTCATTTGAAGCCCTGTCGAAGCTGCCTTTCTATATTTGTTTTGCCAAATCCAATAAACATTGAAAGTCGCATGCTGGCCATTCCCATTACAACAAAAGAGTGAACGCCTCGAATCTGCAACCTCATGTTGCATATTAATTGATTTTCGTGCTCAGCGACTTTTTCGCAACAAGTCGCCCGTCGCTGCCGCAAGGGGCATGCGGCATGTGGCAGCAAAAATTAGACAGTGATTGAAGCGCTCTACCCTGCGCCGATAAATTGACACAGCTCTCTAGCGCCATCTAGAGGCAGAGCTGTGCAACTTGCCATGTCCTGGCAGCGGCACATTTTTGAAATGCCATTTGAAGAGCGTTAGAAAAAAGGTGTGAAACTTCTCTAAGTGGGTGACAGTGGTTCAAAAATTAAAACAATTGCACAAATAAAATATATTGAGGGAATTTTTTATTAAGCTGTAACCTTGTTGGTAATAGAAATACAATAAGTGCATTTTTAATTAAAAATAATATTTTACAAATTGATTTTGCATTTAAAGTTGTATTTCATCTTAACATGGTTAAAGCGTTTTTTATTCTTCTGTTTTGGTCAAACTTTTTTCGTTAGTAATTTGTTAAGTATTTATTAACAAAAGTGTTTTTGTGATTGTTGTGTTGTGCATTAATATTTGCTTCAAAGTTTGCTTTTTATTTAATATATATATATATTTTTTTGAAATACTTATTAATTAAATTGTTTGATTGGCGTAGATCATGCTAATCACAAATTTCACATATGAAGATAAAGGTAAATTTTATGTTGAAAATAAATGGTGAAATGTGAAGCAATGGTAAAGCCAATTGCACAGAAGCTTTAAACTTTCGACTAGCAAAACAAAAATGATACTCTTGTAATACTTTTCTGTATTTTTTTGGCTATTTAATTATAGTTTTAGTTGACTTTCGTTATGTCAATATCTTTAAATAAATAAATACAAAAATAAATAAATAAAAAATATGAAAAAAAAAACTAAAATAAATAAATAAATATAAAAGAAAAAAAATATAATAAATATTTTGCTGAATTCTATCAAAATCGATACCAAATTTTAAATGTATCATAAAATGTATCTTTGATAAAAAAAACGTAGACATGTGATTTTTTTGAGGCAACATTAGAAAAAGAGCTTTGCCATCAATGCTTAAATTCTTTTAATTTTAACTTATACTCAATATGTATTTATAATATATATAAAATTGAATCCAATGTGGTCCGTTTAATGTAATCATATATTCGCGCTTTCCTTTTCTTAAAAAAAAAAACATTAAGTTAGTAGAATTAATTTAAATTTTAGACATTTTCGTAGGCAGGGCCTATGTGAGGATCATCTTTCAGCAACATTTGCATCGATCAGTGTGCAAAGGATCATAGTTCGCTACCCTTGCGCATGTCCTAGCACGACCTCGCACTACCCTGTGCAATCATATTCATAACTTAACGCATCACGGGCGCAAGACTCATCAGAATCGAACGGCTCATTTGTGGCTGGGTTCTAACGGATGGAGGCCGTTGGCTTACTTTACCGTTAATCAAAATGATACGCACTGCAAATCCGCATTGCTGGCCAAATGAACCGTTATCAATTGTGTAACGGGTGCGTGAATGCACGCATCCTTCGATCTCACATCCTTCCCATTCGCAATTAAACGCCGCAATGCAAATGCCAGCAGATAAAAAGCATGCGATAGGAGTCCTTCGTACAAGCAGTAGGGTCGCCTCGCCTCGCCTCGCATCGGGTCGAAGGCGAAGGGGTTGAATGGGCTTTATACCGTTGCCCACAGTCTAAGGGTTAGGTGCGAGCCCTTAAGAAGCAGCCAGAGGTTAATGAACTGCAAATGAGTCAGCTGAAGGAAGACTGAAGACCAGAAAATTTTAGAGAACATTGGGCAGACATTCGAAAGATTGAATAAGGAATTAAAATTAAATAAAAAATAAATTAATTAAATTAAATAAATAATTTTTATTGTACCTATTCATTCAGACGTTAGATGACGCTAGAAGACTTGAGGGAGAAATGGAAACCTAAAGTAAATTGCAAAATATTGAAACTTGAAATATGAAACCTTAAATATGTTGAATACACAGATCTTTCCCACAAAAAAAGTGTGTTATGGGCAATACTCACACATATTTTTATTTATTTTGATTTAATTTTGTTGTACATAAATTTTATTTGCAATCTGTTTTAAGCAAAACAGTAAGCATATTGACAGACATGCACTTTAATCAATCGGATGATTTAAACTTCATCGAACTCAATTAAGATATTCACATTGATTGTAAAGCCCAAAGAATTGGTTGGATGCACATCATCGTATCGTCTCATTGGTTTACTGATGACATTATTCAAAGTAATTGACTTAATACTCTTGATAATAATACTTACATATAAATGTCATTCTATTGCTTGGAAAAAGTCACAAAGATATCATTATAGAAAATAATAGAAATAGAAATACGTACATATATATAAAAATACCGTACAATGGTTGATACGCAATGTAAGGGGTATCTTCTACCCAGTCAGTTCCGATTAGAGACCTCGAGCATTGCTTGTGTGATTTCTTAATAGTTTTCTACTCTTCAGGCTTAAAGTAATATTTCTCTAATATTCAAGTTCTTTCTTTTATATAAATTTGTAATTTATTTGTTGTACATATTTAAATGTTGTTAACTTGTGCACTTGTTAATTGCGTTTTGTTGGTCGACAGCCCTCCAAGAGCACGGTATTAAGTTCCTACGACTATTGCAATTTGCACGTAGGAACTCTATACCTCGCTGATGGTATATAGACTTCGTTATCTTTGTAATCTCTGTTTCACATGTCACATGTCTGCAAGTCTACTTACCAAAGCATGGCTCACTTCCACCCACTCGCTGTTTGAGTTGTCAATTTTAAGCTGCAATTAAAGCCATAAACGGATTATAGACTTTTTTCTTGTCCTCAGATATTGGCTTCAGCTCTGACTTCAATGCTCGCCAAAGTCGCCTGGCTGTCTGGGCACTCAAAAAATAATAATAATAATAATAATGCAATAAAAAAAAGATACAGTAGCTACAGATATATATAGATACACATACGTATGTGTGGTTGGGTAAATTCTTGTATATTTTTTGGGTCTGGTCTTAAAATTTTATGCTCGCACATTAGCCTGAAGCAAAAAGAGTATGAAATAAGAGAAAGGGAGAGGCAGACTTGTGCCTTATGCACATTAGCCATAAATGCGGATACATTATTTTTAAGCTGATGCAGCAGTAGAAGAAGAGGAAGAGGAAGAGGCAGAGAAAAACCTAAGAGCTTTGGAGCATTATAAAGTTTGTTCGCGCATTGGAGAAGTGGCTAAATGCAAAGCCCTTAACAAATTGCCAGTTCGAATGGCCACGTTAGCGTCAACACGTTAAATTAAAACAATTGCAAATGCTTTGATTTCCAACCTTGAATTATCTCTATAATTTTGCACCCGCTCGACGGACGGAATGACTGACGTATAGTGTGCGAGACAGTTAGTGTCGTATAGATCAAGTCACACCCGCCTAAGCCAGGCCTCGCTAATTACCCGCTGCAACACAAAAAACTAATCAACTTGATTGATTTATCTGACGTTGCTGCACAAGTTGACATTTTGAAAAGGCAACAGCAGCAGGAACAACAGCAACAGCAACAGCAACGCCCACAGCAACAACAACAACAACAACAACGACGACAAAATCACTTGGCTGCACACGAAATTATCATTTCAATTATATGCAAAATAAATGCATTTGATTGCCAAGTTACTTTGGCTACAGCTTTGCATTAGATACATTCATTCGCCATTCGAGTGTTAACCACACAGCCAGCGTGATTTGCATTTAGTTTGCTGCTGCTGCTGCTGCTGCTGTTGGGGCTGCTGTTGGGGCTGTTGCTGCCTTTTTGGCTTTGGCAAATGGTTCTCTTGTCTAAGAGTAAGTCAATTGTGGTCGGTAGCTAGCTAGCTGTGCCTGGCCAATATGTTTTCAGCACTGGCTGCCAATTGCTGACATTTGTGTGACATGTCATGAGAGCCAGCAAATGCTTCTGCATTCGGAATTCTCCATTCTGCATTTTGCTTCCTGAGCTGCAGCTGCTCAGCGTCTGAGTCTGATAATGGCGCCATAACTTGTGGCAGGCAGCCAACTCCGCGCTCAGTACATAAACTGGTGGTCAGTGCGCTGATTAGCATCGGGCAGACGACAGTGCTCAGTGCTCAGTGCTCAGTCCTCGGCCACTGAGCGACTGCCTTTGATTGACAGTTTGCGCATACAAAGCGCCAATACAGAAGGCAAACAAACGAAATTCGCACATAAATCCACTCAATGCAGGTTGCGATACAACCGCAAGATATGTGAGAGGAGCATTCGATGCCAATGACTGTCCGTCCGACTACTGACTGACTGGCTGACTGCCTGACTGACGAACTGCCAGTGCTGAGCGCTTATCGCTGGCCGTTAAGTGTTGACGTTTCGGCGGCCTAATGGGCAAGCTGATTAGCGGGCTGCTTTATGAGCGGTTTGTCGCATTTGTGCTTATTGTAACGGTGCACGAGCAGGATTCGAGCTGAGCCGTTCGACTTGAAGAAAACTCAATTTCGAATGTGAAGCTCTAGCTGACAGCCCGACCCATTTCACTTTGACGGATCAAACGACAGATAGACGGACGGACGGACAGCTAGCCAGACAGACGGATCTTTCACTTAGAAAGAATTAATTAAAACGCCAAATTGCAAACACAGATGAGAGTCCGCGGGCCAGGCCAGTTTGCTTAAAGCGTTGAAAAAATTAATTAAGTTGGCTAAATGAAAACGTAACATGAGTTTGTTATGCTGCCTGTTGCACAGCCACGCCCAGCGTGGCAGCAAATGTGCAACGCCCACCTGATGGCGAAACGTGCCTCGAAATGTTGATGAAGTTTTCGTTATGGCCTTTGGATTTGGAATTTTGGATTTTGACTTTTGGCGTCGGCCTTCTGCTAGAAAAGAAGAGAGAAATATTTAATGTTTACATTATTTAATTGCTGTTAGATTTTGCAATTTTGCTTTTCTTTTCTGCTAGCTGTCGGCTATTACCTTGTGTTAGAGACGTGCGTAAAAAGCTGTTACACGATTCGATCAAAAGCATTTAGAAAGGCTGCTCTCAGCCATACAAAGTGTGCTTGATTCGCATTCGACCCGGCGCCAGACGCTTGCCAAGCGTGGCATATCGCAAAAGTCGAGGCCCGGCCATGACGAGTGGGCAGCTCACCTGCTGCGCTCAGTTAGCTGACTCTGGTGCCTGGTGCTTTTATGTTATGGCAAATTGCCGTTGACAGCGCGCGCAGTCAGCATGTGAGATACGATTGCTCTGCTCTGCACTCTGTAATGGCAATCCAATCTGCATCTGGCATATAGTTCTCGATGCTTGAGCTCAGCCCCTAAGCCATGCAAGCCAATTAAATAGCACGTCGATCTCAGCTGGCGATTCCTGAGATACATTTGTATCTTCTGAATGATATTTGCCAGCCGACTCACTTTCATTCATTTAGCATGGCTGTCACTTTAATTACAATTACTTTGCACTTTGGTAATGAATATTGTATCTAGTAGTTACTTTTGTTGCTCACCTAACTGACGACAACAGCTCTATCAGCTCTACAACTGTGCACCTGTATCTCAGACAGATAGCTGTATCTGTATCTGTATCTGTATACGAATATTTCGTATCCCTCATCTCTCGCTGTATATTTTCATGATGTGGTCATTATTCGTTATTATTATTATGCTCAATTTTATTGCTTTATAAGCGCATTTTAATTTTTGCCTTTCGCCGGCCTGGCAGCACAACAAATTTATGTGGCTCACAGTTGGCGCTCGACACTGCTACGGCGTCATCTTGTGTCTCGTAAAAAATGCATAGCACATACGATGATGATCAACGGGCTGCCAACTGTCGGACGTGAATGACTGCGAATACGACGGACGACTGCGTATGACTGCGACTGCGAGTGAGTGAGTGCGACGACAGCGCTGTCCGTTTTCCATGTGCCATGTCCGTTGTCAACAAAGTCTGTCCTCTGTCCGTTGGCTGCCAGCGATTGCTGCTGCTGTGCCGGCCGTTGCTAGTCACGTCAAATGTCTTTTGTGAAAGGCAACCAAATTACGAGCCCACATAAACAGATACTCACGCACGCACACACACACACACACACACGCGATGCCAGGCAACAGGCAATGATACCAGCTGAAAGTAAGACTTTAAAGACAATCGGTTAAGTCAACAGAACAAAAGTTGAACTATTGCAATAGTCAGCAGAGAATGGGTCCATAAAACGATGGTGGTGATGGTCGACTCTCTACGCGATTCTCATTTGTGTATTCTTTAAGAGCACATGATGGAACTTAATGGAAATTGTAGACGGTTTTATCTGTTTCTCTATGTGATTCTCATACTCTTAACTTTGAGTTTGTTTTACGAGGTTTAAGGAGTGAGAGAGATAGAGAGGAAAGGAGAGAGAGAGAGATATGGAGAAAGAGAGATGAGTATTAGGGAATATGTTCAAGAATACTTTTAATAAGTTCAGATAGATGATAAGTCGAAAGAGGAACTTAAAGCGAGTCATTTCTACACGATTCTCACATTAATCAGCCAATGGATAAACCCCTAACATATTTATCTCCTATTCCTTCTCTTTCTGTTCTCTCTCTTTTTCTCTCTCTCTCACTGCCTTTCTTTCTCCCTCTCTCTCTCTCTGATATCACTTGCAGCTAGTGTCATTGGAATTTGTGAGTATAATTTGTTGAATAGAAAGGATCGATCGGCGGCAGGCTTGTCGCATTCATTTGCTGTGCGTATTATCAAGTCAGAGATTTGTAATTTTGTTGCTTCTTCTTCTTCTTCTTCTTCTTCTCCATTTCGCTGTTTTGCCACTGACAATTTGGCGCGGCCAGCGTTTGATGCTGATTGATTGCGTCTGTAACTAATCTGTACATTTATTGAGCTATCTGCTTGGCATTTATAATTTGAACGGCGCTGTCGCTGGAGCCGAAGCTGAGGCCACGGCAACGCGTCGCGTACTAAAAGTTGACCAATTAAAAGCAAACGGTTTTTGTAACGCAATTAAACGGCATTTAACGGCAACGACGATGGCCAAATGCTGTGCATGCAAAATCGCTTCCTCATTGGCAGGCAACGCACATTAAAATTCCAGCGGACCAACATAAATTTTCGCACTGATTTCTTTGGCTGCTGCTACAGTGGGTAGAGGGAGAGCTCTATATGTATGTATGTGTGTGTGTGTGTGTGACTAGTTCCAGAACATGTTGTGCCAGCATTTGGACATTGAACATGGCCACGCAGCAAGCAACTTATCAATCGTGCCACCGCATTCAGATACTGATGCAGATGCCGATGCCGATGTTGATGCAGATGCAGATGCAGATGCAGATACAGGTAGAGGACCCTCCCAACAGGTTACATGCAGTCAGCTACAAGTTTGCTATTAATTTGCCCACGCTTTCCATCCCTCCCCCTGCCTCTCTGGCCAGTGGCTTTTCAGCAGCTGCCTTGTTGAGTTGTCAGCTGGCAGCGGCCGCGGCAGCGAATGAAACTTTGACTGTGGCTGGCGTCTTGGCGCGTGGTTATTAATGAAGTCAATCAGCAATTTTGACAGAAATTTATCTATAAGCGTCGGCATTCTGCCAGGCAACATGTTGCACAGTCACACACACACACACACACGCACACATACAGATACACTCTGCTACAAGTTGCTAATTTTGCGCGGCGTTGAAACATGTTTACAGGCAACTTAGCAACCTGGCAAGCTGGCAAGCTGGCAGCTTGGCTAACTGACAGCCTGGTACTCAGTTCCGAGCCCAGCACTTTTATTTATTTAATTTTATTTTACTTTATTTTATGTTAATTTGAAACCTGTTTAATTACCAAGTGGCTTTCGTGGTACCTTTTCGCATGCCTCAATAAAAATTGCAATCGAGCATTGCCAGCCACGGAGTGCGCTACGGAGCTGAGCTATTTTCGAATAACTGAATATTTTTACTGGCCTATGGGAGCTGTTCACTTGCTTATCGAAATGGCTATTTATCATTTATTATATATATGCGGCATAGGTATTATTTTACTTACAGCTGATTGGCGCTGGCGGCCTGGCCAGGCCTGGAACTTTGCCTATCATAATTGTGGCTCTTATCCACTTAGTTGAGAATTAAAATATCTATTTCTTTTACGACTGTTTGCGAAACGCCGTGATTATCTGGGCATCAGCTAACAGTACATTTAATTATCACCATTTGTTTGGTGTGCAAATGTTTTTCGTTTTTTGTTGCCTTCTGTCGTCCGTCTCCCGTCTGCCGTCTCCTGTCTCCTGTCTGCCCGTTGGCCCGCCTCGCCCCATCGCTGGTTCTGCTTAATGACTTTAATCAATTTACGTTTTATGTTGACCAAATTAATATATAGAAACTAGTTTGACGCTCTGTCTGGCACCAGGAAAAAGCTGTCCGCTCGCGTAGTCATCGGGGCACTGCCAACTGGACGAGCGACTTGCCATGTTGTCTGAGCCAATTAGCTGCAAAAAGGAAATAAATAAATATTGTGTATGATTAAATTATTGATTAATTGTTCAGCTACAATTTGTGCGAAGATAATGTTGATCAATGAATCAGAATGTATGTGGGAATATCGTTCTTTGTTTTCAAATTAATTAAGATAGCAATAAGAGAGATAGGTTGATTAAAAAGACAAATTAAAATATCTCTGTATTCAAATTATTTATTATTATTAATAAAAAGAGATATATTTATTTTATATATTTATTAAATATATCTGCAATTGCTTTATATATACACTACTCTTTCTCTCTTTGTTTTGCTCCTTTCATTTGGCTGCTTTTTCCAAGTGTAATTTTCCCGCAATTTTCCTTTTATTTTTCAGCTCTGTCTGCCGCCCTCAACTGCTTTTGCCATTGTCTGCCGCATTTTAATTTCACTTTTCGCAGCAAATTTTTCTATTGCTTTTCCTCGCGTTTTCCTTTTATTTTATCCAACCTAGACGCTGTCGACGTAGCCGGCAAACTTTTTAATGTCGCGCGACTGCTGCAGCTAATTTAGCCGGCGTGGCGGGTGACGGGTGGCGGGTGGCTTAATGTAGGGGTCGGGGTGGCAGCAGGGGCATGGGTGGGCGTGTGCCTCGACTTGGCGCACAGACTGTGCCAGGCAGTGTCTTGCTTGCTCTGCTCCTTCGTCCTTGGCGCTGTTCGTTCATTTTCTTGCAATGAAATTAAAAACGGCAAGGAGTCGTTGCAAAGACACACACACACATATATATAGAGAGAGAAGGAGAGATAGATAGATAGAGAGAGGGAGAGAGGGAGAGAGAGATATTGCCAGGCAACGACACCAAGCCTTGGGCTGCCTGCAGCTCTCAACTTGGTCGGCCCACAGGACTAAATGAAAATGAGTAAAGTTTGCGTTTTTCGCACCCACAAGCAAGATAAAAGAGAGGAGAAGGCCAGCAGGCAGCTGGGAGAGCGAGAGAGCAGCTCTTCTTGATTATGCACTTTCTCGCCGCCTACGTCAGCTTCGTCATTATCACCATCATTATCATTTAGCTCGTTTGCTTATTAACCCAGTTTCAGTGTTTCGGCTGCGATGCTGCCACACAGCTGCGAGCTATGCCTTGCTCTCTCTCTCTCTCTCGCTCTCTCTGCCGCTCATTTATGCGGGCTGTGGTGTTTATTTTTTGTGTCCTTGTTTTAATTTAAATTTTTGTCTGGTCTACGGTTCGTTATTTTTTTCTTTTCTTTTGCCTGCTGCCTTCGTCTGGTTTTCCTGCTGGCAATTTAGTGACGTCGTCGATGGCTTTTCCTCTTCCCCTTATCCTGCGGCTCCTTCTGCTCCTGCTGCTACGGCTGGTTGCCGTGGTTTATGTCGTCATCAGTTGCCTGCTTGCCTGCCATTGTTTCTAGGTCAAGAACTTTACCGGCTTTGTGACTTTTTCTGTGGCGGAGATTCCCAATGATGATGACATTGAAATTCGTCATTTGCGTGACTGACAATTAGTTGTGGGCGGGAGGCGAGGGCGTGGCATGGCTCGAACAATAGCAGCAAAGGCGTGAGCATGCCGTCAGCGCAATTAGTATGTGTGATTAGCAGAGCGAGAGCAACATGTGTTTAGCTGACTCAACGAGGCGTATACATAACATTTGAGTTTTAATTGACATTTACCCGATGAGGATCTGTACTTTGTGTTATTCATGCAGCTGAAAGACAGACACTCTGAATTGATAGACCAGCTGCGGATGTCGCTTTTGGCAACTGTCATGCAAATGGCAGCACGCACTATAGTCATCAATTTGGCTGAGTTCGGTGCGCTGGCGAATCCCCGAAAAACCCAGCCAAATTGTATAAAAAACTTGGGTACAAAATGAAAACCTCCCACTTAAAGCTTAAGCAGAGACTTTGACATCGTGTGTTTGAGTTTGAAATATTCGCAATTGCGAATCCCGACGTATTTGTCACAGGATACACACACACACACACACATACATAGCATATATATATATATATATATATATAGGAGTGTATACTAGTATTTAGATTGTAGACTCCGCCAAGGAAGACATTATTATGATGGAATCCCATTTGTTACAAGGCAAATGGCAAAGCGAAAATAGCTGCCAGTGCCAATGACAGCCGAGACTTGATGGGACGAATGGGACGAATGGGATGGATGGGGCTGGGGGGCACTCTGAATGGGAGGATTGTTATAAATGGAGAGAGATGAGCCCCCAAGTTGCGATGCGCGCAGAGTAAATTATGCTAATGTCTAAATAATGCATATTCGATGATGTGGGAGCGTCGATTCAACATGCGCCATATATATATATATATATATGTACATATATACACGATTCTTGTATACACACGCTCTCTCTTATACAGTTATGTATATTGGAAAGTTCCTCACTTTGATATTCAGTTAGACTTGTAGTGCGTGTGCAGATGATGAGGATATTAATGGCTGGACAGTAGCCGCAAAGAGCTGTATAAATCACATTTATGTTCGGCTTCAAGTGCCGCAACTAATGATGGAAATAAATTCACGGCTGCTGCGCTCGCACTCGCGTTCGCGTTCGCGTTCGCGGGCGACAGTAGCTGACTTTCAGCTGGCAGCTGCCAACTGGCAAGTGGCAACTGCCAGGAGCAGGAGCCAAAAATAAAGTATAAAGAACAGAGAATGGTTAGCAATGGACATGGGAAATGGGGCGTTTGGGTCGGGAGGTCAGGCGAGACTTGTGAGACTTGCGAGACTTGGCTGCTTTTGACGCCGGGCCAATATGCAGTAAATCTGCCAAAATGTGCCTCTAGATTTGGCAGCAGCAGCGCAGGATCCTGTTGTGCCTGCACGAACTTCGTCCTGCCTTCCTGCTCGCCTCTGATTGCTGCTTGGCCGAGCTCTTTGAAATGGGTTACATATTTTATGCTTAATATTTTACATTTTATTTCGCTGATTCGCGAGTGCAGAGCTGAGAGTGAAGCGAAACCCAAAGGCAAAGGCAAAGCCTGTGCCTTTATGGCGTCCAGAGAAATGGAAACTTTCAAAGGAAATTGAAAATTTGCTCAACAAGAACTGATTGTTGTGTTTAGTTTCAAAATGAAACGCAAAGCGAGCAGATAAAACCCAATTATAGCTGAGGCTCCTCGGCCAAAGAGTTCTGTGGCTGCCAGAAGAGCAAAGAACATCAAAGAATGTAATTTAAAAGTTGCCAAATGCTCAGCTCATGGAGTACAACTACATTTTCTGACGGCGGGCCATTACAGGCAGTCATATATCTTCAGATTTGATGTGGACTGAATGCTTTACGCACTCGCAAAATGTGAAATGTTCCTCTCGAACCTTAAAATAAAATCGATAACAATTTTTCGCAAACACAATTTGCTTATCAAGCTCTGGCGCTGCAACCCTCGGCCATCAACCCTACAAAAAAATCCTGAGGGGGGGGATGGGTTGGCTTGGATTGGGTTGTGGAGTGCTCGCTTCGTACACTCGCTCGCTGGCTGCCTTTCAATAAAACGCAAAACACAACTTGAAGCTAATTTGCATATTTGCGAACAGTGCGAAACACGCACAGAGTCGAGTGCAAAACTAATAAAAATTTGTTCGTAGGTGACAGTAAAACTGTGGAAAGTGCCCGGCCAGGGTGTCCTCTAACAGTCTAACAGGCTGACAGTCGACTGACTGACGATGGCAAAAATTAATGCAAATTTTTGCGATCGAACACATGCGACAGCGCACACAACTCGATCGAACTGCCTCGCGCGCCTGTCACGGCAGCAGGAGATGGGAGCAGGCGAGAGGAGAGGGGAGTAGTACGACAAAAAGGATACCCTGTTAATTTGCATAATCGGCAGAACGACGGATTGCGCAGCCTGTTTCCAGGCTGCCTTGTTAAAGGATTTGCGAAAATAAAATTTTACTTTCTACCGTTCTCTCTAATAAGCAAATTGATTGCATTGTTGGCTCGCTGTGCGTGTGTTTGTATCTGTTTGGGTAAACAGCCTTTTGCCTGTGCCTTTGCCTTTGCTAAGCAGCCTGACAGCAACTGACAGCAGCAGTCAGACAGTTGGCAAGAAAACCGAAGTGAAAATATTTGAAAATTGGTTTTGGTGGCGCACCTGACAAAGAAAAACAGCAACGAAATCTATGCAAATACAAACGCAGCAGATAGCAGCCAGCAGCTAGACGAATATCGAATGCTCTCTATGCTAGCTGTCAGAGTATAGACTGCTGTGCAGTCATAACTGTTTGACTTTTGCAAGTACACAGACGGAGAAAGAGAGAGAGAGAGAGAGAGGGAGAGGTGAGAGTAACTCGTGTATGCATAGATATAAATTCAATTCACTTGAAGATGCGCGACAGCCCAAAGAAGAAGCAGAATCCTGCACAGGATGCGGGCGAGTGGAGTGGCGTGGAGTATTTGGCAATCCTGTCAGGCATTTTCTACATTTTGATATGTAGTCGTATTTTTCGTTTGCCTGCTAAAAAGGATTACGCTAACACAAAGCAGTCGCGCAGACAGAGATGGCAAAGGAGCTGGGACAGACCCAGATAGAGACAGACAGCCATAACCAGAGCCAGAGCCACAGTCACAGCCGCAGCTACAGCTACAGCAACAGCTACAGACAGAGTGATAGATAGAGCAATAGAGAGGGAGTGGCAAGTATATAGAATATTTGGATTTTTGCACATGCCAATATGAAATGCAGAACCCACCCCACCATCAAACCACCCAACCACCCAAGCAGCCAACTCAAACGAACCACTCTCGGATTTTCATGTGTGTGTTCCACGCTTTTGTCGCAGTTTTTCTCTTTTCTCTTTTTATTTTGTTGCTGTCGTTGTCGTCGTCGCTTTTTGCTTTGTTCGCCAACGCAATCACCCCCGCCATATGTGTGTGTGTGTATCTATAGACATGAGTGTGTGCGTATGCGTATGCGTGTATATGTGCGTATGTGTATTTGTGTGGTTGTTGTTTGTATTTGTACAGCAACCATCAAACATTTGCTTATGTCTCTTGTACAAGAAAACGTTAAATTGTAAGCGTGTGTGCGTGTGTGTATCTGTTTATCTGTGTGCGTGCGTGCGTGTGTGTGTAAGCAACAAATTTGCGAAAGCCAAAAGAAAATGGTCGAAAGGGGGAGCTTGTGGGTGGCAATTTCGCCTTTAGTTAGCGGGTTGAAACGTTTTAGATTGAACTATGGCTGCCATAAATGGCTTTGCATCGCATATCTAAAACGGCTTAAGTGCAGATTGATGGCAACACGCAAAGAGGGAATCAGCATACCAGAGAAACAGTAAAAAACCAGGGTAGATGTAATACAGAAATATGGATGAGGCTTATATTGATTTTTTCTTTCAACTTTGGAAAATAACCATGAAAATATAAATTTTATATATACTATATAGTATATATATGATAAAATATTTTCATAAATATTGATTAAACTTTGACTGAAATGTGACTACATTATATCTTAAGTTAAGAGTCATAGAAAATGCATTATTTATATTCATATTCATCTTTGGTATATATAAATATTTGAACTAAATTATACATCAAGTAGTCAAATCTAAATATGTGCTGAGTAAAGTACAGGAAACTTCGCTTTCATTACAAATGTTGTAAGCTAAGTCAAGTTCCCCTTGTTTAACAATGAACTTTCTTTTATACAAACTCTGTGAACCACTAAAAAGTCCCCCTATCCTCATGAACTTGTTAGTAATCTATGCTCTGCGCTCAGCTACTAAGTCTATAATTGCCCGCGGATATTCCTCACTCAACTGCTCGAAAATCAGAATCGATAATTGACAGCAGAGTCGCTCGGAGAACACGATTTGCAAATAACGCACTTGAATTTGCATAGGGTTTGCCAAAAATGCCAAACAACTTATGCAAATTAGCTGCAACGCTTGCAATTAAATCGCCAACCCAAACCCAACTCAAAGCCAGCAGCTGCACAACGAGCCAGGAGCCAAATATGCACACACATTGATCAGAGTCGTATTCCACTCAGGTAGACAAAAAGCTCATTTGCATAAAAACCGTTCAAAAAAATAGGAGAATACAAAAAATGTGAGTGCGTAGAAAGTGAAAGGGGTAGTTAGACAGCTAGGGGTAAGCCCTGACCCAGCCGACGCTCATTAGCATAAAATTAAAGAAATCACGAAAAAAAGAGAACATAAAAAACAATATAATAGAATGCAAAAAACGTCCAGGACGAAACGAGAAATTCTGATGCTGTCTGGCAGCTGGCTGTGCGCGCATCCTTGTTGCCTCTGCCAACGCCAGGTTCAACGAACTGTCTCACTAACCCAAATTAAAATTATGTTAATGAACGCCGAGCGAGGCTGGGCAGAGAGCCGGCAGCCAAATCACGGCCAAGGACGACGGCAACGTTTTTTTCGCCCTCTGTGCTTTTCATGCTGCCTAATGAGCGCGCGTCGTCGTCCTTGCTTCGCTTTGCGTTGTGGTCCTGGCTGCTCCTGTTACCGACGCCGCTCATTAATTTTGCCGTCGCGTTTTCTCATGTATTTGCCTTGCTTCCACTTCCGCAACAAATTTCTCCTCTTGTTTAATTTCGTGTTTCATTTTTCATTCTGTACCGCGCTCATTTGGTGACGTCACAGCTCATCACACGTCTCTCTCTCTCTCGCTCAATTCTGCCATCTCATTCAGAGGCTCGGTCTCTGCCTCTGCCTCTGCCTCTGCCTCTGCCACTGCTTCTGCCTCTGTTTCTGTTTCTGTCTCTGCTGGGAGCAGCGAGCGCTGCCTTCACATAATTAAGATTTTAATTTATGCAATTATTTTACCGGCTGCGAGAGTCCTTTTTACTCTCGTTCGCCCGCTCAAATGTAGGCCAAAATGCTTCAACGTGTTTTGCTTTTTTGTTGTGTTCCTCATTTTTTTGGAACTGTTTGATGTGAAGTTATTTCAGTGCGTTGTTTCGATGGGTGCGGTTGCGTTTCGCTTCAGCTCTTAACCAACTTGATAATATTTTAAATATAATTAACATCAAATTCAGCAAGTTAATTAAAAGTCCTGAATTGTGTAAAAATATGTGAAAGTGACTTAAATTTCCTTTTTCAATTTAAATAATAAAATAACGAAAATAATTTAGCCCAATGTGGAGTTTAAAGAATTCAGATCTTAATAAAAATATTTCTCACAAACGAATAATATATATCAAATTTATATATAAACATTATATGAATATACTTTTTGACAAAATTCGTATAAGATCTGAAATATCGAATCTATAGAAAATTATTATATCATTTGCATATTGATAATTATTTGGATATATTTTTATTTAATTTAAAATATTTTGTACTTAGGCTACATTGTCTTCAATTTTATTTTATTTTTTTAAATTATTCACTTTTTTCACATTTCGCTAAAGAAATATTTGCTGTAGAAATATTTCCTAAATATATTTTATTAAAATCAGAAAGTTGATTCTAAAGTTTGTAAATTTTTCAAAAACTTTGCATAAATTAAAAATGAAATAAATCCACAAATCAGATAAATTCAAAATATCACAAATTACAAATCTAAACTGAATTTAAATAATTTTTGGCGTGTTCGGAAAAACTTAAACTTATTTTTTTTTTTACTTCAACTTAAACTTACATTTTTTATTCACTTTACTTTTAAAATATCAATTATTACAATTTCCACAAATTTCACTTACCTGAAATAGAAGTAAGTGAAGTATTTAATAACTGATTTGACTTGCAATTAAATTCATATAAAAGTTTCAAGTGTTTTCTTTAATAGATTAGTAACTATTAATTTTGTTTGAAATAGTTTATCTATGAATGTTTCACAGGTGAATTCACAGTTTTGGTTTCTTGATAATAATGTACTATCCTTAGCAGCAGCAACTTTCTTTAGGAAGCACACAACCGAACCGATACGCGTCGCATTAAGAAATGATTGCGAATTTGACTCCAAAAACACTTTGGCGCTCAGTTCAGTTCAGTTCAGTTCAGTTCAGTTGAGTTCTGTTGGCATCTCGTCGCGTTTCGCTTTCTTATCGCACATACACGGATTGGAATTGGAGTAATCGCGTAAGAAGCAGGCGTTCATGGAGTAGACGACGTCGTCGTCGGCAGCGACGTCGCTGCCACAGAAGAGATTTGAACGAATTCACATGGCAGACACAAAGCCGCCAAAGCTCGAGCGAATGTCTTCAAGTGTTCCGTAACTGAATTCGCTTCGAGACTGAGTCTCAATAACTGCCTGAGCCGGTCTACGCAGAGGCTATGGACCAAGCCAGGACAGGATAGGACGCACCAGCCGGGCACAAGGCCCAACTACTACTGCCCACAGCAATGCTGCTTGCCATTTGTTTTCAGCGTGCTCGACGACGACGGATACGACGGCAACAACGGCAACGGCGACGATGGCTGGAAGCAGCCAAGCAGTTGAATTGCCACCCCCAAATGGCCGTCAAGTGCTGCGCTGCCGACTGCGACGGCCATGAAGTCAGAGTTTGAGTTTTGCGCAGGCGCACTTGACGCCTCTGCGTGCTCTCTGCCCGAGCAGCAGCAACCCCCTCAGGTGGACATTTCTCCTGCGCGCTGCTAAGCAAAAAACTGCAGCACGCTTCCAGGCTTTGAAGCCAGAGCCCATGGAAAACGCAATGCGTGGTGCGTGGTGCGTGGTGCGTAGTGCGTCGTACCCCTCCGCCATGGACAGAGACAGAAATCCACCACGGTTTTGGAACCGAACTGGCGACCATTCGCTGCCGTTGCCGTTGCCATTGCCATTGCCACTGTCACTGTGGAGCCGCTGAAGTTGCGCAGCCGACGCAGCTATAAGGAGCAGTGAGGCCCATCAATAGTTAGAAGAGCTGGCGCCTTATCAGGCAGCTGCCAGGCCACGCATTTTGTCATTTTTTGGTTTTGCGCACGCAACAAAGGCAAACAGAGGCGCCACGACGAGGCCAAAACGGGGCCAGAATGGGCACGGGTACGGCCATGGGTACGGGTACGGGCATGGATATGGGTACGGGTACGGGCATGGGGTATGCCGTAGCGAAGGATACGGGATGAGGCGGCGCTAAACTGAGCAGCTGAAGTAGAAATGCTTATACGCTGGGGATTTGAGCTTTACAAGCGTAACAAAATATGTAAAAAGAAATAAAGAAAAGCTCTGGCATGAGAGCGCATACACACAGATAGTAGATTGTGTGTGTGTGTGGGTGTGGGGTGCTGTGTGTGTGTAGCTTCGCGTATCTATGAATTTCCTTCCGTTTGCCGCAGACATTTGCGCCAAGTGTTCACTGCAGTTGATGAATGATAGATGGATTATGATTTTGTTTGGCGTAAATTGAATTTCGCATATTTTTTACGCTTTACAAGCGACTGCTGTCACCTCGACCATGCCCCTCGCCAACCGCCTTGCCGCTTGGCAAACACAAAAAAATATTTAGACGGCGTAAATGCTTAAAGCGCCATGAAAATGAGAGAAAAACTAAACCTTTAAGTTGAGCGCGCTGAGTGACGAGGCCTTTCAGCCGCTTCAAGCTGTCAACTTTTTCGATAGCTGCATTCGTTTGCCAGCGGAAATCAAGTTAACGAAGTAAAAATGTAAAATGCAACAGCAGCAACAACGACAACTGTATTCAGCATGCCAACAGCAGCGGCAGCAGCAGAGACTTCCCTCAAATCGAAGTGGAGGCTGGACCAGGACCAAAAGTAAATAATAAAATGACTTTATGCTTTAAACCAATTGGTTGAGCCGTAAATGGAATTTACAAACTACTTATATGAAGAAGCTTGAATAATTCTATTTATAATATACACGATTTTTATTATTTATTGCACATTTCAGTTAAAAAGTGCAAATTTGTAGCGATATAGTTGACCTGGCTGGAAAGATTACAATCTTGAACTTCATGGCTAATGTAGAAGAAGTGCAGGCAGCTTTGGTCCTAAGACTTGAGTTGACATTCTCAGTCGATCCACTCGGCTGTGCCATAGTTTGATGTAAGCCTTGCCCTCTTCGAGGCACTCTGGCAACTCCTCGTCAGGAGCAGAACTCAAGCATTGGCATTGCTTTTGTGTTGTTGTTGTTGTTGTTGTTGTAGCATGAGCATAGTTTTATGGATCAGCTGCAACTGCAATGCAAGGCAATACTTGCCTCGGGGTAGGTTTAACTTTCAATTCTGATTCGTTCCCATGCCCAAGCTAAAGGCAAAGCTTTTGTTAAGGATACGAAACACACACAGACACACTGATAGAGAGACTTTTTAACTAACACACATATGTATATATACATATATAGTTGTCGACTGTTATAAGCAGCAAATTTGTATTTCCATCTCATACTTTTACTCACAATTCGTATGCGTCATAACTCAATAAGCAGGCAGCAAAGGCAAAGGCAACACCAACAGCAGCAGCAGCAGCAGCAGCAGCAACTGCAACAGCAACAACTGTAATCCTAATGAAACTACAACACATATTACGTACTTGTATTGCACTAAAGTCGGCTCCCCTAGCAACATTTGCATGCAACAATTTGGCAAAAGAAAGCAAGAAATATGGAGGCAACTTCAGGCAACTCCTGGTACAAGTCAGCAGGACTCGGTTGCACATATGGAAACGAATACAAGGAGCCACTCATCGTTGGCATCTTGTTGCCCGTAGTGGAATTTATTATAAGATTCTTTTCCTTTCTTTATGTGAATGCAGCAATGTTGTTGCTGCTCTTGCTGTTGCTGCTTGATGTGGATGTTGTTGCCTCTGCTTGCATGAATATTTTCTACAACATTAAAAGGCATTTCGAGTTATTTGGCTTACAAAATATTTTATTATAATTTGTGTATAGTTGGTAAAGTGCGGGACGAGACGACCCGAGACGAGTGCAGACGCCCCACTCCGCAGCTGAGTAGTTGGCGATTTTGTGCACTCAACTTTGGCATCCAATAAGCCAAATTCCTGAGCAGCGACTAATGACCGTAAAGCCTCTGGCAAAAGCTAATCAGAAGTGGTTTGGGCATCTCTCTCTATGAGTGTGTTTGTGTGTGTGTGTGTGTGTGGCGGCAGGCAAATTGCGTTTTTAGTATCATTAATCTGCCACACTCGGCGCAGCCGTCAACGCCAGGCATCGACTCAACCAGAGAGATGATATTGCTCCACCCAGTCCACAAAAGGGCACATTAATTTCCTCTGCCCGCCGATAGAGGCATTACCTAGGCAGAGATCCCCCACAACCGATAGCTTTAGCTGATTGCACAAATGAATCTGCTGTGCAGCTGGCAGAGAATCGCGAGCCCCGCCCACACACATTTGACCGTGTGTATTTGGGCCACAAACCGTTAACGCTTACGCGAAATGCGTTCAAAACGATTAGGTGGCATCCTTTGAGAGCGCTGTGGAAGCGATGGGCTCTGCTCAAGCAGGTTATTAAGAGCTGCCTGCCAAATGCGACGTGGTCTATCTCCATATTACGCATACGCAGCGTGTTGCGTTATGGCTGTTTGATGTTTCAACCGGTCTGGATTTGCATGTGTGCCTGTGTGTGCATGTGTGTGTGAGTGTGTGTTCGTGTGTGTCGCTCTTTATGATGACATGCCGAACATTTATGCAAAATGTTAATTTAAAGCCAAGTTCTAGACATTAGAAGCGCTCAGCGTGCTGGTTGCCCACGTGTTATTCTTGTGTAGCAGCAAAACATTGGCACTGTGGGACCAAAGCAGATGTAAACTCGTTTGCATATCGGAAAAGCTAAAGGTTCAATTGAAAATTGTTGAAACTAACAATAGTTGATTAGGAATCACTAGGTATATATACAAATTATTTCGCAAAATGTTATATATTTGTTGTAGGTAATTTACAGTAATAGTAATTGGGTTTCCTTCTCCAAATCTTATAAATTTTAAATATACTTTTTGACAATCCTTGACGAAGAATAACGAGGTGTGAAAGTGCGCAAGATGAGAAATAATTATATGGAAATTTTGTAAACATTCTAAAACATTTGATTAAAGTTGTTATATTGTTATAATTTAAAGTGTATTTGGTCAGAGTTTTCATAAAATAGTCTACCCATTCGGGAGCATCTAATATTAAATTTAATGTAATATAAAAAAAAAAAAAAAACAATAAATAAATAAAGTAAAATTTAATTTGAAAACATAGTTTTCTCATTTAAACGTATATAAATAGTCAAACTATGATTTTTTAATTAAATAAATTCTAATATCAGGGATTTAAAATATTTGATAATTCCAGCAGAGTTTAGTTTATAAATTTACATAATTTTTCCAACAGAAAAACTGATCACTTTACCTTCTGAATATTACAAGTAACGGGAGTTACTTCTAAACAATTTTAACAAATGTTCATGCATATTGCTCCAGTGTGCATTTAAGTAAACGCCTTCTCATCAGCATAGCTCGTCATGCATAACTGTGGAGCTGCCACATACTGGGGCGCATTTCTACAAGTATATTCCATAGGCCGGATGGCTGGCTGACTGAATGACTGAATGACTCAATGGCTGAGTGACTGAGTGGCAGAGTGGCAGAGTGGCAGAGTGACTGTGAACATCGAAACTGGGCTGTCACTCACAGCTTGGCACGCCTTTAATGCATTATGCTGCCATTTTGCTGAGCGCCCAACTTCATTACACGAAATATTGAAAATGGCTTAACAGGAAATTAAGCAAAAACAGCAGGCAGAACGAGAACCGGCAGCTAGTCGGGACAGACGTGCAGACAGACAGCCAACTGATCTCTATCTAAATCTAATGGATATAACACAAATCTTAAAGGGAAATTAGCTGCGAGAATGCTTAGCGAATGTGAATGCGAAATCGAATGCGAACTCGAATCTTACCGCCATCCCAGCCACATAGCCAGCCAGCATTGGGTGTGTGTCATTGTTATTGCTGTTGCAAAATGTTTATTGTAATTCGGCAAGTATTTGTGGAATATGAATTGCGAGTATTTGCATAAATGAAATGTGTATGTAAATGGCAACTCGTAATGCCAATCAATCACCCCAAAAAGGCTGGGCACATACTCACACACACACACACACTCGCCAATACACACATGATTCAGCTCCTCCCACAGTCACACACAAAACCAATAAACTAAATTCGCATGAAAAAATGTGTTGGAAAAAAATGGGAACAGAAAAAGAAAACGAACGTAGCAAAAATCGTCAACAACTCAAAACCCATACATGACAAGAGCGAGTGTGCGTGTGCGAGTATATGTGAGTGTGTGTGTGTATGGGGTGTATTCCAACCCTTATCCTTGGCAGGATATTACATGCTTCAACAATGTTGTAGCATTCCCAATAACAACACCAACAACAGCAACAACGCCTTAACATTCCTGCCGAAAATGAAATTCTGTTTTGCATTTTATGTCGACGACTCCGAAGCCAAAAGCATAAAGAAGAACAGGACCAGGAGCGGGACAAGAACCAGGAGCAGAAGCTGAATTGGAACGAGAGCCAAGCCAGCCGAAAACATGACGAGCACAGGAGGCGACTCACAATGATGGAGCAAAAGCAGAAGAAGTTGCAGAAAGGACTAAAAAAAAAAAAAATGAAATCTAAACAAAATGCGTTCGAGCGTGTGTGTTCAATTACAATGTGTGTGATTGCTGGAGCCAGCGCAGGGTCAGGGGTTGGGGCACAGCTCACACACACACACACACGCCTTCAAGCTGGCATAAAAATTTACAATGCGAAATAAGCGAGCGAAACGCTTTTTGTTTGCTGCTGGTCGTTGCCCAAACCCAAACTCAGAGCGGGACCAGGGACCAGGGACCCGGACCTCGACCCGAGCCAGCAGCAGGCCATCCTTATGCAAATAACAGCGAGGGCACATAAAAATAAAATAATAACAATACAATATTTTTTGATGACAGCCGCCAACACAACGATGTTGGCCATCCCCGTTAGGGCCACACCCCCACAGCTCCGGCCGCGCCATTGTTGCGCTTGGGCTTCGGCTTCGGGATCTCGACAAAGGCGCACTTCAAAAAGACAGCGCATAAAAGAAAGGTTTAATCGACGCGCATTTCACGAGCAGCAGCGCCAAGGCGAAGGGCGGGAGTAGCTGGGGGTTGGTCTTGGGGCTGGCAACACTTTAAATGGGTTTTAGTGGAAATTGTGAAAATTTTCTTATGACACCATCACGATGCGTCATCAATTTGGATTTTATGTTCGCCCGCCGAGAAATGTTCGCGGGGTCCATAAACAGCTGAGAGGCGGACTTGTAGCAATTGCCCCAAAGGCATTGGCCAAAATGGGCTATCACACAAATATGTCGCATATTGGAATTATTTTAAATACCTGGCAAATCAGAAAATAAATCAAGTTTCAGCCAGCCATACAGAGAGAGTGAGAGAGAGAGCTGTGAAATGCCTTAAGGCACAAGTTGAACTTTTCAAATATTCGTCTGACCGAAAAATATTTCACATGCCGAAAGCAGTTTCCTCACAGACGATATTTAAGGATTTAATTTTCCTATGAATATTTGCAAATGTTATAAAATTCTGCGAAATTTGTAAGAAATGCTGAAATTTAATTTGCTGGAATATATCAAAAGGTCAAAGCCTTCTGGCCCCGCCACCGCCCAGCCACAGATGTTAGTTACATACGAGCTCGAAGCCGGAGAATCGAAAATCACAAATCAAATTCCTCGAATGCCAAATGCAGCAATCTAAATAATTATTTTTGAATACAAAATGTTAAACAAACAACATGAGCAGAGGCACTTAGAGGACAGGGAAGGGCACGCGAAGGGCAGCGGGTAAAGGATGCGAGGACACACTCGGCAAGGACATGCGAAAAAGAAAAATAACTGAACACAGAAATCACATTTGAATAACAATCATGCCGTATGCAAGTTATTTCGATTGGGAGCCGCTCGCAGGGGCGAGCCGCAGCGCTGAGGAGATATTGAAAATATGAAAAGAAATAAAAAATATGTGAAAAAAAGAAAACACACGCAAAATCACAAAGAATTCATAATAAGCGTCATTGTCATGCGAGAAATGAATAAAAATCAAACGAGGACAACGACAACAACGAGCTCTGCTCGTTCAAAAGGTAAAAGGGGTCTGAGAAGGAGTGCGAGCGAGCGGGTTGGACGGGGCTAGGAGCTGTAGGGCACGAAGAGGGTACATTGAATTGAATGTGTCGCACAGGATGCGTGCTGTGTCTGTATGGGAGCGAGCTTGTACCGGATCGTCAACAAACATCATCTGCATATGTGAAAGGAGAAAGGCGGCTGACTGGCTGGTTGGCTGGCTGGCTGGCTGCGTGGGCTGCATGAATTTGAAATGCCGTGCCAACAACTTGAGCAAGGAGCAGCTGAGGCCGAAGCTATGGCTATTGTGTAGCAGCAGGCTCGGAACGGAAAGCGCCACTTGAAGCAGGATGTGCCAGGAAGGAACGAGCGAGCGAGCGAGTCCAAATATCTACATACACTCATGCCCATACTCATTGTCAAAGACCAGGCTATAGACTCAGTGAACCAATCTCTGTTGTGATGCTGCGTCTTTTGTGCGTTGACAAATTGTTGCCGGTCGCTTGTGGCATTTAATTTTCATCAGACGCCGTCAACAGTTGCTGTCATAATTGATTTCATTAAACATACTCCAGGGAGATGGCAGCTGGCAGCAGGCAGCAGGCAGCAACAAGTGGCGTATGCCTCGCAAAACTTTCAGCTGAAAGTAAAAACAAATTAAGCTGAAAATAAATGAGCCGTCGACGACGTCGACAGCAAAAATAATTGAGGGAATTCCCACGAACGCTCCAGACAGCCCAAGGACGCTGATGAAGACGCAGCCAAAGCAGCAGGAGCAGGCAGAGCCAGACACTTTGACATAATTTCTCAGCCAGACGATGACGACGACGACGACGCCGACGACGATGACGATGCCGACAACGGACGAGGAATGGGAGAAGACAAGGGTGAGGGCGCAGCTAACGTCGCCCGCCCGCACAAGGACACGACCATAACCAGCCCCAACAAAGTTTTAATTAATTGCGCTCAGCTTGCACACACACACACACACTCACACACACACACACTGTCAAGGCAGCGGCAGCAGCCAAAATACAAAATGAAAATGAGCCAAAGCACAAAAAGTTAAGAGCAAATTATTTTATGCACAGAAGGCGCTGAAATGTTTCGCTTGGCAATGGTGGTTGGGCGGGTGGGTGACTGGGTGACTGGGTGGTTGCGTGGTGGGTTGGTGGTTTGGTGGGGTCGCTCGCTGATTGCTAAATGTGTGGCCAACGAAGAAACAAGCTAATAACTGAGCGCGCTTGACTGTAGCAGTTCATAATTTCATTATGTATCTGCCTTCGTAACACCAAGAGGGATGTCCCCTAATAACTCAATTGAAATACTTAAAAGTGCTCTCTTGGAGATATGCGGAAGCTTACGCTCATTCAACGTTTCTTTAACATTAATAAAAAAACAAGTTTTGGAATTTAAATATTAAATAAGATTTGTTCTGAATTATGCAATAATGAGCATAGATGATTGTACTTGTCAAATCACAAATGCGAAAACCAAAATTTATAAATTCTCTGCATTCATTAAAGGAAACTATTCAGTAAATCTGATGTCTTCAGCACTTTACAGATACTGCTTAAGATATACAAAAGCTCACGCTTAAAATTTGAGATCTCTAACTTTTGTGAATGTCGAGATCGGGGTGGTCATACAAAAGATCAAAACTCAAATCGATAAAGGGAGACAGAAGCACAGCCACGTAAAACGACTTGGCTAGATTAATTGAGCTTTCCTGTTCATCATTGCCCTATGGTAAGAAATACTCAATTCTCTTGCATAGTCTTATTTTCTACATAGAGCTTAGTTAAATTAATATAGAATATTGTTTTTCGATAACTCATCCAACCCCATTCCTTTTTATCGATAATAATCGATAATAATTATTGCGACTCCTTTGTTACTCTGTCAGAGAACTTATGATATTATTTGACTTCTTGTTAAGGCAAATACAAAATAAATCTTTTGCCTTTGGCAACATTTTCAAAATGATTTGCCATAGTTCAATGATCCCAAGGAAGCTGCAGAAAATTATTAAAAATAATGCATGAAATCCTCAATCAAATTCATGATGCGTGAAGACAATGCGGCTCAGGTAGTAAAGACAGTGATAGAGAGATACCCACAGAGCTAGGGGCATATATGCAGATGATGTTTGGCCATATGCAAAGAGTTGGGCCTGCCTTTATCAACAATTTAAGCATGAAATCTACTTTGAAATTTCACTATCTGCATGTTTGCTGTTTATAAAACTCTAATTAAGTACAACCACAGACACTCGAGCCGATGTTCAGTGTCTGTGCGTAGCGAGCGGTAGAAAGTCAGGTACCCCATGGACATGGCCATGGCCAGGGCAATGCTCGAATTGTTTAACCCCCGGGCAACACATTTGACAGCAAAACCAACAATCACACATACACACACACACACGCGCAGACAGTGAAAGGATGCTCTCGAAACCCTTTTGTCTGGGCCATTGTCTGGCGTGCCATCCGAAGGCGATTTATTGCCGATTTGCGTCGACAATCGAAAGTGGCTTGAGCGCATTTATCGATAGTCCTGCGCGCTGGCAGAGGAAGGGTTATCAACGGGTGTCTGGGGCTGGGGTGGCCGGTGCGGTTGTGCAACGCATTATTATAAATTTGCCTTTTAATTCACGTTACGGCGACTCTAAACAATGTCGAATCAAAAATCGAACTATGAATATTCATATTGCCCCCTGCCAACTGACAATTGTTAATGGGCGAGCATATGTTAAGCTAGTCGAGGCGAGGCAGGGAAGGGGAAGGGTAAATGGCATAGGGGCGGCAGCTTCTGCTTCTGCATAAGTTCTCTGCTCTGTTATCTCTGCAATTGCATAAAAAATGTTGATTTATGCGATCCGCTTTGAATTTTATGCCGATTTTTCTTTATGTCCCGATCGCATTTAACCAAACATTTACATGGCACATATTTTTATTTGTTCAAAAGCATTGGTAAAACATTTTAATGGCACGCGTGTTGCTCGATTACGAACAATAGGGCTGTTGAGATGTTTCAAGAGCATGACAATTGCACATGCAAAATATTTGGAATATAAAGAAATTTTGTTTAAACTATAAATTCTGTTTACTTAATGTTTAGAACTCATATTAGGTATGGAATTACGAGCTCAGTAATTTCATAAATAGAATATTTAAATACAAACAAATTAAATGTAGTTTCATATATAAAATTGTTAGTCTCTGAAGAAACATTTTCAAACTATAAATATTATTAACGTTCACAAAAGTTAATTTAAAGAAAATGTTTCTCCAGCATTGCAATATATTTAGTACACAAAGAAATTCATTTAAACTATTCTATTCGCTTAGAGTCTATAAAATATTACGTCTGTCATCAAAATAAAATCCCACGGCTTAAGGTACGCTGAGAATTTTCAACTCATCAATCAAATGCGTGAGAGCGAGTCAAACGGACGGAAACTCGTCAGCTGATAAGCCGCGCAGAAGAGCGATACGTCCAGAGCTCACCGGGATTTCGTTGGCTATTCAAATTTGTTGCATTGCGATTGATGTGGGCATTACGTGACCTGCCAGTTGCTACAGTCGCCGTGGCTGCAGTCAAAGGGTTTTTTTTGTTCTAATGGCATTTTGGCATAATTTATGCGCCTGCGTAAACGCCTCAAAAAGAGACAGACACACGGAAGCTGAGCCTGCCTACCTGGGCAACTGAGCAACTGTGAGTCTGGGCAACCCCTTGGCGATGGATGAGCTCGCAGCGGGCTCGGCTGCATAAATTACAATTTATTGCGATTTGCATCACTGAAACGGGCGCATGGCACAGCTGCCAACAAATCCTGTAGCCAGCCCAGCTAGCCCAGCCAGTTCCGCAGCTCCTCAGCTCGTCAGCTCATCAGCTCCGACACTCAGTCTGGGCCGTTCAGTTAGTGCGTGAAGTCCGCAAGTGTTGGTTGAGTTTGTACGTTGCTGTCGTTCATAAATTAGCAACGTCTTAAATGGAATGAAAACTTAATAGAAATGTTAAAGACGCCACGCATGCGTAAACGTTACGGTCAAGTGGCCTTGCGATTAACACGGTCTCCCTTTGAGGCTCACAATTGCTGTGCCTGTGGGCGGGCTCTTCACTTCAGTTAACTGTTGGGTGAGTGCAGTGCAGCTTGTTCGGGCCTCTTCACATGTGAGCTGCATGGCACATACCACACTCAAGTCAAGTTAATAATATGAAAGAAATCACTTTGCCGCTTTGTGCATTGTTAAAAGTTTTTAAGCTGCGCCTCAAACAGACTCAGACTCCGTCTCCGTCTCCGACACCGAATCAGACTTCGATGCATATGCAGAAAAAGGAGGAGCAGCAGCTCGCATGCGGCAAACAAAGTTGTTTGTAATAGCGCTTTTGTGGTACCCCCCTCAGTACCTCAAAGTACTCGGCTGGTAGCTGGTAGCTGGTGCAAGCAAACTTTGCTGTTTGCAAAGTTTTATTCTTCTTTTTTTTTTATCGCAGCAGCAGCGCTTTTTTTTACGCCGCCAACAACGAAGGAGCAGCCGCTGCGTAAAACTTTTCACTTTGACTCCACTTTATTGTATTTCTAATACTTTGCTTTTCAGCCAAGTTAGTCGCAGCAGCATGTGAACAAAGTAAGCGGCCAGCGCGCTGCTGAACTGTGCAAGCGTCTATGAAAATGTGCTGGCTATTGCTCTACTCAAGCCCACTCTCTGCATCGGGTGGCCCCACTCGATGCGATGGAGTTCAAGCGCACACCCCACAAATTGTAGACAATTGAAAATTTTTACATTTTATGACGCTGCGCAATTTGGTAGCTGCGGTCGCATTTCTGTACCCTGCAAACGTAGTGGAACGCTGCATGTTGGTTTTGTGCGAGCATAGAAGAGGTAAATGGTGAAGAGGTAATGGTGTTACTTAATAATGTTATGATGCTTGTTATAACAAAGTGAGGTAAAAGTAAAATCTCTCAATTTAATTATTTATTTTTAACAAACTTATGAGTTATTGTTAATTATATTACTTAACCAGATGGCCTTTATTCATGAACTGAACCGATTAAACATTGTGGAGTGAATTCGGTTTTTAATTTTTTGTATTCTATATATTATTTATCATAAAATATATTTTTAAAATCTAATATTGTTATTCAGTTCTTAAATAATTTAACATATATTTTTGGTCTATTCATCTTTTTGTATTGATTCATTTTAAAGATAATCAACGAAAGAAGAAAATAGGGTATTTCGCGGCATGGGTATCGTTTCTGACAGGTTATTCAACTTTGAGGAGCTACAGACTTTTCAAATCGTTCATTGAGGTTTGTGCAGACGCGCGGACAAGCAGATGAAACAACGAACAGCTTTGATAAGGTGGGAATTTAATGCTACATGTTCTGGATATTGATGCTGAGTCAAATAAATATGAAATTTACAGAAATTGTGCAATATGAAAAGCTTTTTATATACACATAGATAATGCACATTGAAGGAGTATATTAACATCTTTGACATTCGTAAACTGTATATTTGTATACTAAAAATAACTAAAAAGTTTACTTAGAACTCATCTTTAATGTAAAAAAAAAGTTTATTTTATATGCTTTTATAACGATCAGAGACTATGTATATGCTCTGAAGTAGGTCCTCCTTTGGCAGATAGCTTTGTTAGTTTCCGTTTAATCATTCGTCATAGAAGCGAATTGAATTGTTTATATTGTCAAATAAAATTAACTTCAATTAGAAATGCAACAAATGTTCCTCCTCGTTAGAAACCTATCTATTTTTCTCTCTCTCTCTCTCTCTCTCTCTCTCTCTCTCTCTCTCTGTCTCTCTCTCTCTCTGACTGTCGTCTGAAAAACCCATTAGCAACTCCAACTGGCAATTTCGCGAAACCCGAATTGGAAACACATTCGTAACGGGAGCGAGGATTAGAATGAGGTTGGGTTTTTGAGAGGAGCAAAAGTGGGTGAAGAGGATTCGTTCTGTTGGTCTCTTTGACTGCTGCTTGACTCAAGTCAAGTCAAATGAAATGTGATGAATTGTGTAATTTTGACTGAGAAATGGCATTTGCATGCGAGGCATGCCAAAGTGAGTGAAATTTGTTTGGTCTGCACTAAAAGCGCAAGAGGCGAAATAAAAACCAGCACAGCAACAGCAACATGAAAAAGAAGCTTCAAACTGCCAACCAGCAGCTGAAGCGGGCAACAAACGAAAAAAAAACGTCAAACTGGCAACCGAATGTTGGAGCTGCCAAAAGCTGCGGCACTCACATCTCATTAATTTGTGATTGATACGCTCTGCCACCCCCTCCAACAGACCCCTCCACTTTCCTTCATGTCAGACGGTCTGCCTGTCTCTCTGACAGTCTCCGTCCGCCCGACTGTCCGTCCGCCCGTCCGTCCGTCTGTGTGTGTGTGTGTGTGTTTGTGCGTAAAGCGTCACAAATGAAATTGAAGTGTGTTTGTGATCCCATTACAAATAAGCGAGTACGGCGAATTCGGTGGGGTTGGCTTCCGTCCTTCGCATATTCGCATTTGATGGATTTGCACGCGTTGTGACACAAGTCACTAAAATATCTTATTACACTCACACACACATGCACATATGAATGCTTGGCAGCCATTTTACAATTTGTTGCTCACACACGTATAGGCTGCATAAACAAACAGGGCATGGACACAACATACAACATCGGCTCGGCATTTGTCTTCCATTTATTTTTAAACTTCGATTTTTGCTCAACGCAAATTTTCGAATAAACTTTTTTTTTTTTTTTTTTTTTTGCAAATTGACACCCTCACACAGAGTCATATATGTATAGCTTGTTAGTGAGTTCTGACTGTTTTTGTTGCTGTTGTTGTTGGCTCTATCTGGCTGTCAAGCTGTGGCTGGGTCTGCAGCAGCTTCATCAATGTTGCTGGCACGCCGGAAGCGTGAAAATCTACAGCGTTCAGCGCAAAAGGGAAAAGTTCACAAATGGAAAATTACGGGTGCACACGTGCAGCACACATACACACTCACACACACCCACTCACACTCACACATACACCACCTACCCTGTTGGCAACAACCTCTGCCACTCTCTGTTCGTTCGTTTGTCATTTCAGGTTGTTTTATTCAATTTCGAGGCAAGCGAAATTCGCAAAAAAAAATAAGAAGAAAAAAACTCTTTGAAAATACAACGCGGAAAATGTCATGTGATATGTCACACATGTAGCTGTAGCTGCCACGCCCCTCGGCACCCCCGTCACGGCTTGCCTTATCGACTGCCATATTAATGTACTGGAAATTTGCCATTTTCCTTTGCAAAGGAAGCGCTTTTCATTTAGCTCCCGTCGCTCTTTAATCTTATTTACAATAAAGAGCATTGCCAAATAAAGGCCATTAGGCATAAATATCACTGCAAATATACGCACGCATATATGTACCTTAATAACACACATGCATACCCACACCCATACCCATACCCATACGCATACAGACATATACATCTCTATATAAATATATTTTTGATATATTTGCAACCATAAGCCATTCAGGGCCAGTGATGCGTGTCGCTTGATTCTAATCACAAGCATTGCCGAAACTCAGCCAACCAGACAGCAGGAGACGAAAAGAAACTGCGAAACTGTCCTCTAATAGAAACTCTTTTATAGTCGCAGTCGTCCCGTCCCGTCTTTCATTTTCCCTTCGGGCAGTGTCCTGCTCAAGCGAAAGAAAGGTCAGTTCGGGCTCCGTTGCTTGCCTTTGTGCTGACTGTCAATCGGACAGCTTTTCGCCTGCTTTTTGGTCTTTTCCCATTTTTCTATTTTCTTTCTTTTGAATTAGCACAGGAATGACTTTTCTCTTGGCCAAACAAAAGAGTTGAGCGAGGATGGGAGATTGATCTGACAAAGGGAATGATTGCAGCATGTGCAGATTGCATCTGATTGGCGTTGTCCCCATTGGTAAGAGCGATGCGGGAAGCTCTCGATAGACATGCGATGTTCACTTTACACAAACTTTAGCTTTGATTTCAATTAACTCTTGATTGATTGATCATTGCATGATACTGCAACCAAGTCTTTATCTAAATGTTGTGATACATTTGGGCGAAAGTCTTCATCAACTTTTTTGTATATCTTGCAAATTAAAAAATAAAATATATATTGATATAAAATATAAAATGTAATATAAAATATATAAAAATTTTTAAACATCAATATTCAACATTGATAACTTTTAATAAAATAAAGGCTGAATAGCGCAATTGTTTGTTCTTTGGAACTGCATTTCTTCTTATCAGCATTTTTTCTTTTTTAAATTTAGAAATAAATATTTAAGAGCTGTAATATCATCAAGATACCGTACAAAAATTCAATTTGGAAACCAATTTTTGTATACACCCCAAAATTAATCTTCGAAAGATATGATAGGAAGATATGATAGGTAGATATGTTTCATTATCTTTAGATTTCGAGAAAGTATACCAAAAATCTTTTTAAAAGCTTACTGACAGCAAAGCGTTTATTTATTCAGTTTACTATTAAGAGTACTGCTGAAAAAAATCTATAATTAATACAGTAATATTTAACACAAATAGTCGATTCAGTAAACTCACGCTCAGAAATTCATTTAATGCGCACTAATTGTCTTCAGAGATCAAGACATCATTCAAGTGACTACTAAATGTTAAAGTATTTATTTGGTAAGCCTTAAATCTTTAAAAATAATAAAATAAAGAATATTCTATGTTAAGGCTAAAGGTGATAATATTCTCATGGCATACAGTATATTAAATAATAAATATGAATATAAAATATTTTGAAAAGAAGTATTTTTGTAAACATCGACTTAGTCTTCCTTTATTTAAAAAATCATAATATATGTATATACATTTAATGTATACATTTTTCGTACTTTTCCTAATTATAGTTAATGTTAATGTATTCAATTAGCTTCGATTGTATGTATAACAAAAAGTTTTAGTTTGTTCACGAATGACTTAGGCTCTTAAGAATATTTTATTCTGATATTATAAATATATTTGGCATTTATGCAAATCTCAACAATTCTCTTATCTACCAGGAACACAACGTAATATTTCAGGCATTCAAACATGTTTTATTTACCAACTTGAAGAAATATTGTGACTAATTAATTGACAGATGTACGACAATATCGATATGAATAACTCCACGGCTAACTGAAATTATTTCGCTATTAAAACTTCTCGCCAATCTCTTCATATGCCCACATCCAGGCGAATATTCAACAGATTTGTGTTCTATTTCAATTTCCGGCAGAGACTGGCATTGCGTTGCCAGTTCCGTGAACTCAGCTGAACATGGCGACAGCTCCCACGCGCTTTGGCCATTAATTTATTTCGCCATTTTAATTTCGCTTTCGTTTTCATGTTTCGGTCGCAAGGCCAAATGCAGGCACATTTGGACAGGAGGCGGCTATGCGGGGCAGGAAACCCACAGCACCAACAGCACCAACAGAGAAAAGGAGCAAAAAATTGTTGCATTAAAACGGGAGTGCAACAGCCGGCAGCAGAGGCAACGTCATTGCTGCTGCTGTGCGAAAATGAGCCAAGTTCGTAGTTAGTCAGGGAGCATCGGTCGACGTCGACATCGACTTTGCCACGCTGCTGCTGTTGCCGGCAGCGTTGCAGCTGTTGCTGTTGCTGTTGCTGTTGCTGTTGCTGCTGAGCTCCGCTTGTTTCATTTCATTTATTTCAGGCTGTTGGCCCCCCACCTGCCCCCACTTGCCCCCGCCGCCTGGCTTATAATTTCGTTCAGCCATTAAAAATTTACTTACAACCCACTCGCTGCTCTTGCCATGGCTCTGTGGGCTGCGCCGCAGTCGTCGGGTTGCGTCGCTCTCGTCCTCTTCCTGCGTTCCGTTCGTTAGTTTGTTTTGGCGCAAGCCACAAGAGAGCGCCAGCGTCGGCGACGCCGTCGCCAAATGAATGGGAATGAATGAAACGAAAATGAATAAATGATAATGAGAGCATTCGCAGCTGATGAGCCGGCCGTGGGAGCATCGCTGGCGTCGCTGCCGCCGAGCTCTGTGAGGGCGGCTGTTGCTGTTGTAGTCGTCCTTGTTGTTGTTGTTGCCACTAGCTTCTGGATGCTGTTGGTGCTTCGCTCATTTTCATTTTCATTTTCGTTGATGAGATAATGGTTGTGTCTCTGTGTTTTTACTTTGCCTCTGCGCCGTCTGCCGTCTGCCGTCTGCTGCGACGCAGCCTCCGCTTCTGCTGCTGATGATGATAATGAAGTTGTTGCTGTGGCTCTTTCTCTGGCTCTGGCTGTTGCCTGCGCTAACGAGTGAATTATTTTAAATGTGGGTTTCAAGGTCAAGGTGATGCCGGCGCTTCCGCCTGAAAGTTATTGTTTTGCATTCCTTTTTTCGCTTCGCATTCATTAAGCGCAACATCGCCAGAGCCGTCATTATCGTCTAACGCTTTGTTGATTATTCACACAGCGTAGGACAATGCGGAAAGGTGAATAACCCAAGCGGTCCCCAATGAAGCTCTGCAACTGGTGGTTGCTTCGTTAAATGTGTCAGAAATATCTACTAATTGACTTTGGCTCTGGATCGATTGGCAGGATGCGACCAGAGTGTTGCACAGGCATCGACAACTTTGCAGAATTTATAAAATATTAAACTCTCTATAGCAGCATCATGACTGAACGAGCGACTGTCAGACAGTCAGTTCGTCTGTCTGTCTCTTTGTCGGTCTGTCGGTCTGTCGGTCTGTCCGTTGGCGGCAGAGTCGAACGACAATGACGCACATCAAAATATGCAAATTGGAATTTTAAAAATACAGCAATATTGTTGAAGCAGTGGGCGACCCACTCCAGGCTCCGTATTGCTCAGCTCCCCTCCCTCCGCTCGCCTACGGCCAATGCGCCACAGCTCTGTCTCTGCCCGTATACACATACACACATATAGTTAACCCGATTTTGGGCGCATGCAAATTTCTCGTACAGCCCCTGTGGCTGCCAGCATCGCTGATGTTGTTGCCTCTGCCGCTGCCACTGTCGCAGTCGCAGTCGACGCCATGCCTGAGGCAGCAGACCGAGCCACCATTATTCGCCTTTACCACTGCACACACTGCTTCGCCGACTCTGCGACTGCCAGGGGAAACAGGGCGGCGGCAACAGCGTTAGCAGCGTCCAGTGCGCAAGCGTCCTGCCCGCTGTCGCTATTCTCTCTCCATCTCTGTCAGTTGCAGAGGCCAGCACATGCTCGTTCACTCGCACTGCTCTGCCTCAGCGAGTGTGAGAGCAACTTCAACCACCTTTTGAAACAACAACAACAGCTGCTGCAGGAGAAGCAGCGACAGCAGCAGCAGCAGCAGTAGCAGTAGCGTCGTTCCATTTCGTTTCGTGTCGCATAATTGCTGTGTGGAATGTTTTGGGAATCGGGACGTGAAAATTAACACTACGCAACCGAAGCGACGTGCCGCTCATCGTGTAATGAATGAAAATGAAAATGAGAAACAAAGACTACCGAAAATTACCCAAAAATGAAGTTTTTCGGCAATGGCAGTGGCAGCGGCAGCGGCAGCGACTGCGGCAGAGCCATCAGCATTGCCGGTGCTGCAAAAGGCAAAAAAAAAAATAAGAAATTGAGTGACGTAACGTGGCGTCGGCGTCGCTGTCAGCAATTAAGCAACAGTTAAATTAAACGGGTTTCTAGTTCAAGGACACGCACCAGCAACAACAACAACAACAACAATAGCGACGTGCCGGCGCAGCAGATGCCCCTGCGAATTGGGAAGGTCCTTTTATGGCTGCTGTGGAATGAGTCAATTGCTTTGTTGTTGCTTTTTAATTGTGAATCTCAGCTGAAGGCAAAGAAGAGAGACAGAGCGTGGGAAAAAAGAGATAGAGTTAGAGATGGTAAAATTGCAAGCAAGTTGGGTAAACTCAAGAGTAGATATTATAATAAGCACATTAGCTAATTCAAATTCAGTTATGAAATCTAAATTTTAAAATATTTAATTTTATATATTAATTATTATATGTATATTCATATGATATTTATATATTATTATATTTTATAAAATATATTTAAAAGAAAGAGACCAATTTTCATGTATATATTTTTTCTAGTATTCATCTAATACTATTTTGACTCAAAATAAAATTGCAGAAGAGTAATTAAATTCTGTAAAAAGTGTTTTAAATGGTATTAGTAAAATCCGACTAGAATAATATGATTTAAGTAATTAATATGATTACGAATATATAAAATATGCATATGCAATAATTTTATATTATCTATATTTTGTATTTATTATTTATTTATCTTTCATTTATTCGCACTATACGCCTTGCCAGCAGCTCTTGCAGCTGTGCCATTCCAATTAGTCGCGTCTCTAAACTCTCTCTCAATTTGGATTGCGAGCCGGCAACACGTGCTTTTGCGCTCATTTTCATTTGCGCGCTTTTCATTTTCATTCATTCAGCGACTCCCACTCGCCCGTTCCATTCCACCACCTCCGCGCCCCACGACTGCCGTTCACTAATGACGACAGCGCAGCAACAGCAACAGCAACAGATGACGTCGGCGTTTGCTCATTTTCTTTTAATTTTTGCTCAACTTCTGTTACGCGCTTTCTTTATTTTTATCGCCAGTTTCGCAGCGCGACGCGAGCAGCTGTTCATTAAACATCTGCAAATGAGGCGCCGAAAAAGGGTTGAACGGCGCTTCAAAGTAGGCAATGGAAAATCGCAATTGTTCGCAGCTTCCTGTGATTTGGGGCACTTTGCTGGCAGTCTTAGCAGCTCTTCGAGCTTTATTCTGGCGCTTAATTGTGCGTACATGAAATATCGATTGTTGCCCAAAACAACTGTAGCTCCTGGTGCTGCCTACGCAGCAGCAGCAGCGGCAGCGAGGACATCCAGAGGACAACGGCATGCAAATCGCAACATAAAAAAATATATGTAAGAAAACACTTTTTGCTGTTGTTTTTGTTATCGCGAGTACATGGGCTACATGCCAACATATACATATATACATATATATATATATATGTATGTATATATTTTTATGAGATAAAATAGAAAATTTTGTTATCAGGCAGCAACGGCGAAAGGATATAAAGCAGCGCACAGCACACACACACACACACACACACACATGTCCATGCTTTTCTAGTCATGTGGGTGTGTAGGTGTGCGTGTGCGGTACTTGAAATGGCAATGGCAATGGCAGCTACCCTCAGCTTGCTTGGAATCTGCTTTTACCGCACTACTGTCTTTCACTGCGGCAGCGGGCAGAGGCCGCTCTCAGTTGGCGTTGCCAGTGCCAACGGAAAATGTCTTCGGGTTGAGTGCTTTTCCGGAGAAAATGTAATTTTCTCATGGCAGTCATCCTCGTTGCTCGTTGTTCGTTGTCGTTGCCGTTGTCGTTGTTGTCCTCGTCGAACGTCGCACGATTGAAGTGTCGGTCGGTTGGTTGGTTGCTTGGTTGGTTGGCTGGCTGGCTGGCTGGATGTGTCTGCCTGGCTTGGTACCTAGGCGAAAAGGAAACTTAAAGGATGCTCCTTGCTCCTTGTTCCTTGCACTTCGCCTCGACAGTTTCCTGTTGCCCTTTTTCACCAGCGCCTTGCAAATTGCTCACGCTTGTCTTCTGCATGTGTGTATGTGTGTCTATATGTCATCGTATGTACGTACGTACGTGTGTGTGTGTGTGTGTGTTTGTGTGCGGCATTGTCGTGGCTGGTGCTGTCTTTGTCATTATCCTTTTGGGGGTATTGCGACGTGTCAAAGCAACAACGCCACGCTTGGCTGTCTCTTGCCTGGTCCTGGCTCAGTGTGCAGTAGCATCCATCAATTTGATGGATAAATATATGCAAATTGTGTATTAGCTGTCCTTGTTGTTGTTATCCTTTAGCAAACAGACGCACACTCACATCCCCATCACCATCACCATCACCATCCCCAACCCAATCTCCTTTCGTATTCACATCCACATCAATAGTCGCCAACGGTGGCACGTCGATGCTGCTGCTGTAGCAGAGCACTTTTTGGGCTCGTGAATCGAGCCTTGTTTTGTGCTCAGCCACCACATTCGATGAATCATGTCGAACAGCCAGTCAAAATGCAATGCATAAGCAATTGTATCAAGTGCAAAACTTTGGGTAAACATTTTGAAAGCGACCAGCTAAAGTTTTCAGTTGCCCAGCATTTTCTTACCCCAGTTCCCAGAAAGGAAACTCAAACATCGCTAATTGAATTACCAAACACACGAATTCACACGCCTCGGGCAGAGGTAGATTTTTTGGCTTTTCTATTTCCACATGTGTAAGCTGAGTCGAAGGACAGCCCTTATGCAAATTCCTCGACACTTGGGGTTGTAATCCTTTTCAGCTACAAAGAAATAAAGAAAAATGATTTATATGCAAAATCCTGCGCAGAAGAAATGACTATGCACAGGAGCTGAGCGAGGATCGACGAGCAGACAAAAAAAGAAAAATAGAAAAATAAAAAACGATCAAATGTCGCGCTGTTATTGTCATTGTTGCTTCATTTGCATTTGCATTTGAATGCCAGCGCTGAAGAAAGGTTAGAGGACGCGTCACACTGTGAAAATTAATATTTTAGCTCGTTTTGGTTTTTTTTGCCATTTCTGATTATGCGCAAAATTTATGCAAATTTTTCACCATACGACAGACAAAGGAAGTTGTAACAGTTTTTTCTTTTGTGAGGTGTGAAAGGGTTTCCCTTTGTTTAATTAGTGCACAAAGGTGAAAGGGATGATGCACTGTGTGAAAACATGTGAAGTCGCAGCAGCTGTATGAATATATGAAATGAAACCATATGCAAGAGTAAAAGGCTGGTTAGAGCAATGTATGATGATAGTGCTTAAAAAATAATTTCATTTTGCGAATCTGTTTAGTTTTATAATTTGTGAAATTGAGAAACAACAAATTATTGTTAATTTTATCAAGTTATTTAATAATAACATGACGATGATTAACAACTAATAACATTAGATGCCCATCTGTTAGCTAACCTAGTTCTTGCATTCCGTTATCTTAACTGAATGTGACTCATACCTAATCGAACAAGAATAATATAAAAGTAAACAATTTTAAAAGGTTTTTTATTTTTGTATTCTTTTAATTAACATTACTTCTTTTAAAATTGATAAATATGTTTTGCATATTTCCTTCTCTTTTCCAGCAACAAATCAGCTGCACACTGGCGCCATCTATTGCGCAACCTCGGAAGCACGAAGGGTAGACAGAACGAACAAGCAGTGCAAGGATGCTGCAGCTGGCAAGCAGTTCGTTTCAACAATGTTGCTAGCATTTAGCATAAAAATAACTCGAAATAAAGTTGGCTTCTGATAAATTGTTTTAAATTGTTTGCTGCGGGAAGGCCAAGCTGAAAATATGCGAGCAATAAATAACGTTAAAATTTATACATGAATATGTAAAAGTTGATAATGCAGAAATTAATTTCAATATTTCGCAACAAGATGCCGGAGCGAAATTGTAAAAATTGTGAAAATTGTTTTGCAGACTGAAAATATTAAAAAGCAATTAATAAACCGACCAAATGACTATTCGTAATTACGGGGCTGGGAGATGGCCAGCGCGCTCCATGAATTATGTTGTAAATGCCACGCATACTAACAGTGCGGATGGTTAAGGCTGGTTAAGGCTGAGTCCGGCCGTTGTAATTGCAATGCTTAATGAAAATGCAGCAGGCTGAAGCCGTTGTAGAGTTGCGCAGTTGCCCAGTTGCTCTGCTGCAGCTGCTACTGCATTTGTGCATTAATTTCAAAATAAACGCTTGCCTTGAGGGAGGAAAACGGGGGACTGGGGGAGACGGGGCCAGTGGAACGGGTCTGAGCGAGCGACTTCGATTTGATGATTGCTCGTTAATTTGCGTTAACGATCGGGACTAAGCATACCGAGGAAGAGGCACCGAAATTAAAAGAAAACAAACAAGAAATGCTTAAGCCGTTAAGCAAGAAAGCTCGCAGGATCGGCGTTCGATCGATCAGTTTTGGTCAGCAAATTATCTCCTCTTTTCAAGCCAGTTTGGGGTGCAAACAAGAGCACACGGGGATAATCGCCAGTGTAAACATGCAGCACTTTGCGTGCCGATGCCACAAGACATGAAACCCTTCAATCAGCCAGCCGAGGATGCAGCACTAGGAGCGGGCAGCAAGCGGACAGGAGCTGGACAACCGTCCAGTTGGCTGGCTGGCGTTAGGATTCGCACCGTTAACCAAACAAAGCGACTACAGCAGCGACGAGTGGACTGTGGACGAAATTCGCAAAATGCTGTTGAAGGCATTCTCGAGCTCTCCTTACATACATTCGCTTCAAATTAAATATAATTATATTTGAGTTCCGTCCAAAATGCAACACATCCATCATCGTAACCTCTGGGTGCCAGCCACATCAGTTTCGACAGCAAGATGAACAACTCCAGTGGAAGGATAGTTGGACAGACCCAGTTTTCGGTAATGAGAGTGGCGTAAGCGAAGCGCACTGCGTCTTCACTCGTCTGCCGGACACTTTATTAGTGCAGCTGAAGAGGTAAAAGCTACTTAGGTCCGAAACTTGTTTTGAATGAGAGCTCTCTCTAAAATGTAGGAAACAGTATTATTTATATAAACCAAAAACTAACGAGTATAAACTGGGAGGATGGAACAGAGCTGGGAGATTAGAGATCATATATATTATACTGTTGTAAAAGTAAAGAAGGCAAACAGACGAAATCTTTATGCTTGAAGGCTATGCAGCCGAGTTACCCCATCTACATAATATACATTAATATATTTATTTACATGTTTATTACCTTCCTGTTGCTTGGATAGCTTAGTGAGGTATGTCATGTCAGAAACAAATTATAACAAGCGCCAAAAAATTAACATGAAAAGCGCATAATTCAATTTTGCCATATACTTAATGGCCCAGACATTGGTGTTGTGCATTCTAATTACAATGCTTGGACTCCTTGCACGCAAGCCCCAAAGACGAAACTCCAGACTGGGGCCGACTGGGACCGAGCCAGATGCCATTTCTAGACGGGCTTCATTGGCTGCCCGAGTCGTTATGTCTTCATAAAGATGACAATCAGGCTAAAAGCTGCATGTAAACTGGGCCAACAGAAAAAAAAACCTGGCCATTTACTACTAATAATAATAGCTGGCTGCATCTGCGTGTGTGAGTGTGTAAGTGTAAGTGTGTGTGTAGCACTTACACATTTCATAATTCATGTTATTATAATTATTTTTAAACATGTTGCGCACTGGTCGACACTTTGCATGATTTTCTGCTCGAATGCTTGATTAAGTCTGATGGGTGGATGGGCGAGGGGAGCTGAAGGGGGAACTGCAGCAGCAGCAGCATCATTTCAATGACACTCAACACTAGAGAGTGTATGTAGCAGAGCTCTGGGCAAACGATCTGTTAATAAACACCTTCCTACCTACCTCACTCATAACGCTGCACAGCCTCCCTGACTCTTTCGGTCTCTCTGTGTCCCTTTCACTCTGTCTGTCTGCTGCTGCTGCTGCTACCCCAACTGCCCACATACTTCACATGTGTATGCATTATTTTAATGACAGTGCCGCGCATGCTGCTTGTGACGCACGCCTCAGATATTAAGTACGACAACGAGGATAGCAGCGACAACGACGTCGCCTGGGCTGAATGCGCGAAGGACAACGAGATGAGGCACTTCTGAGAACAGGAACATCGTCGCTGGGCACTTGTGTTAATTGCAAGGCGACATTCGCCGCCAAGTGGGGCGGGCTGGGTAACGGCAAACCAACAACCACCAACCGGCAACCAGCAACCGGCAACTGGCAACTGGCAACTGGCAACCGGCAACTGGGGAATGGCAACTGCAAATTGTAAATTGTAAATTGTAAATTGCGCTTACACAACTCGCCACTCGCAACCTGTGTCACTGATCGAAAGTTGGCTCCCCGGCCCAGTTGTACACGCACTCGAATTTCGAGCTTATTATGGGTCAGTTGCCAGTTCGTTGATGATGGATCGATATCTATATGCATGGGCTGCATGGCTGCATGGCTGCATGCAAATTACACTGCCAACAGTGTGCTCTGTTGCAGTTGTTTATTTTGCATTAATGAGTTTGTAGTTGAGTGTAATGACAGGCTGCAGTTCAATGCTGTCATTGTCCTATATATGCGCATAAGCAAAGCCAAAATTATCGAAAGGTAAGCCAAGCCGGAGGCGCACAGTTTTCACAGTTTGGCAGGCATTGATGCAGCTGCCGCTCACCGCCAGGCGGCGCTGCTGTGCGCAATCTGGGTATGGGGTATTGATTTAGGGGTTGCTTTCAGTTGATTGGGAGATCAATACTTATTGGAACTGAACAGAACTGCCAGAGTCGGAAAACGGACGAATAGTAAGAGAGCTGTAAGTTGGGCAAGTGAGTAAGAAGATTCAAAATGAAAGAGATCATTAATAGATCAATATTGGAGCAGAGCTGACAAGTGTGTAAGACTCTGTATATTTAATCTCTACAAATCATAATCTATCAGTTCTTAGTTGGCATTTAGTTGGAGCAAAATCAATTGACTATGAGATCGCATTTGCCTACATCCACACGTTCATCTGCTGCTTGCTTGCTTCAGTTGATGCCTCCAGTGGAACTGACAGCGAACAAGCAAAAGCAAACAAACAAACTAAAAGTGTCTCAGGTCGCTTTAAATGGACTACCCCTGTCCTCTGTCTCATGCGCCCTTTGCCCTTTGCCTTTTGCCTGAGCCGCTCGCCTGTGACCTCGGGCACAAAGGCTAGACAACCCTTTCTTTGCACAGTGCCCGTATCGAGACGAGACCCTGGCAATCAGTTCTCTCGACTTTTTTTCTCGTCGGTTGTTTTTTTTAGAATTTTCTGTCAAATCGTCATGATTTAATGAAAAAATCAAGGAAAAAAACTTATTTGCATACGGATATAATTTAGCATTAAACGAGCCAGAGGCAAACCAAAAAAAAGGATTTTAAAGCGAGATTTCCTTTTTTTTTTTCATCGAGTTAATTTGTGTGTGTGTGTGTGTGTGTGTGTGATTCTGTGATAGGAAATGGCTCGACGATATCTGTTTGTTTGAGATTAATATGCCGTGCATCTGTCGGTTTGTGTCTGCTTTGTCCGCATTTGGGGGATTGTCCCATAGTTCGGTCTGTCAGCTCGTTTTCAGTTTTTGTTTTGAATGATGGTATAAAATTAGCATGGATACGATTTCACTTTTATAATCACCGGGGTTTTTATTTTATTTTTTTTTTTTAATATTTGCCTTGGCAAACGTATAAAATTTCATTGAATAAAATGCCATGAAAGCGATAGTAAAATGGTGGGAATCGCTGAGTCTAGCTGTTCATTAAGTAAGGATATTAAGCTTGAAATATGTATATAATTAAAAGACCAACTTTATAGTTGCAGAAAATAATAATTTTTGTATTATAATGGAGTACAATTTCTTATATTACATACATAATGTAAGGCCTGTCTAAGAACTGAATTGAAACTGAGCTGATGATCGAGAGATTGTTTGTCTTTTATAGTGGCATGATTTTATATAAGTGAGTGGCCTGATCGCTCCTGGTTGGTCACTTCCAAATATGCTGAGTATGGAGTTCCCACAAGAATGGTTTGAAGGAGTGCGATTTGTTTATATTGGTTGATGGGAAGGGATCGCGACTTTGGCTGTTTGTTTAAGTGTTGGTGTATATATTACTGGTGGATATATTACTATATAGATTTTTTTCTCTATTTAACTTTGAGTCGTATTTTACAGTAAGCTGCCATCTCATTTAATCTCAAAATTTTATCTGGACAACAAGTTTTGTATCTATAAATTTTACAAATCTTTTGCTGGATCTTCAATATGTCTTCGACTAACTTGAAATATAGATTGAAACCAAGTTCGTTCAGTATTTCATCAAATAATATTATAAGTCGCATGAGTCGCTTTGATGATTAGCTTAGCAATCTTTTTTCGGCCGTCTACTAATAATACCCGTGCCTAAGTGCTTAGCAACAAATCAGTCTCTTTCTTTATCAATAGCAAGCGACTTTTGTTTTTATCTCGACGCGTAGTACACGCCCCCCGGAATATCATTATGGGAGATTCCAGATGGCAGCCCGGCGATGGCGGAACGCAACTTAAGTTGCAAGTGAAATATTTATTATAACTTAAATTACCTTCTAATTACAGCTAACGCCTCCGAATTACCATTTCTACCTGTCGAAACACGTTCCTAACCCCAACAACAGAATGTGCCCACCGTCGAGCGCCGAGCCCGAGTGGAAAAACAACATGAAATGCCGCATTTACATAAGAAATTAGCTTGTAAAATTAATCCGCAATAAGCTCGCCTCGAACAGCCAAAATTACCGTATTAAAAAGCAATTAGCATTTAAATATCGGGCCACAGACCCAAGACAAAAGGCGCTGTGTGTGTGAGAGACAGAGAGAGAGAGGGAGAGAGAGAGAGAGAGAGAGAGAGAGAGAGAGAGAGGGAGAGAGGCACAGCGAGTCGAGCCAGAATAAAACCGCCGCATATGGGCGGCATTAAGTGGAGCTCTCTGAAGTGAAGTTGAACTGAAGGAGAGCCGAGCACAGTTTGCCGTCAAAAGTTGCTTGGAAATTAAATTTCCGTTTGGTTGCTGAGGCGTCGAAGACGGCATTAAAATTAAATTTGCGCTGGGCGCGCAAAATCAAATATGGCTAAATCAGCAATGTTGCCGATAAACAAACGCGTTCGGAAGCCATTAAAAATTATCATTTGCGCATATTGATTAGGACCGAAGCGACGATGGCCGAGGGCGGGTGGGTGTTCAGGTTGACAGGTTGGTGGTGGCAACAGCTACAACGGTAAACATCAGCAGGCCTCTGAGCACCGAGCTGTGTCATGTGCCCCTGAGACGCGCACGAGGCGCATTAGATTAGGCCGGCGTCTGTTGGGTGGCTGATGCTTGTTATAGAAAACAAATATCGATTCCATCCCTTAAGTTTACACCCACAGCTATAACGTTACCCTCAATGGCCACCAAACAAAGGAAATGAAAAAAGAACGCAGCAAAAAATACACAAAACCAAAAAAAACTCACCACCCACAGGCAGGCAGGCAGTCAGGCAGGCAGGCAGGTTTTGAAGCTGCCAGGAACGGGCATTGGTACGGGCACTCCCTCTGACAATGCCAGACGTTCGTGAAGGCGCCGGGGATTCTGACTTGGACTGCAGCCCAGTCGGACTGGGAACTCGCTAGTGAGAACTGCGAACTGTGAACTGGCAACTGTGTTGTGGGACCTGGCTGCCTCTTCAGCGCCTGCTCAGCCAAGCAGCGAGCAACCATTAAAATTTCGAAAATCCATCATTGGAAAAATGGTTGAAAAAAATATGCGCACAACTTCCGTGGCCATGTTTTTTTTTATTTCTACTTTTTTTATTTATACACATATTTTTTTGGTTATTTTTGGCAAGTCTCAGCGTTGAGGTTTGAGGGTAGTTGCTTGTTAGTGGGGTTGTGCGAGACTTTTTGCAAATGTTTTATAAATATTTCAATATTCATAAATTTTGTTGCATAAGCGAGTCAAGCAAGTGGGCAACTGATTTGATTTTCTAATTTGCCACAGCGACCGAAAAACTCTAAACGAATTAGAATCTGAGCTTCAGCCTTTGGCTGTGTCTCTGTCTGTGTCTATGACTGTGACTGTGACTGTGTCTAGGACTATATGAATGTCTGCCTAGGCAGCCATGTAAACACAAATCCAATCAAATAAACGAAATTAAGTGCACGTTGATTGGAGGCAAATCTGTTTTCAGCCTGAATGATGACAATCAGCTGGAAGACCAAGCACTGCGACTGCGAGTCAAATCGAATCAACATCAGACATCGCTGCGCTGCGCTGTGCGGCTCAGCATGGCTGTTCTTGGCCTGAAAAAAAAAAAAAAAAAAAATTGATTTCTGCAAACGTGGCACAAAAATTTGGAATTATTTTTATTTAAATTTTCAAACACCAGCCACAAAATATGCCGCACACAAATTTGCATTAGGCACCTGTAATTTCTGCTGGACTGTAGGCAGTGGCAACCGCAATGGCAATTTCCAGGCCACGAGCCACGCTTATCCTCTGCCCCAAGATTATGGAGCGGCTGCCCAGGCAACGCCACGAAATTTTGATTGTTATTTGTGCAGACAGTAAAAGCCAAAGCGCTTGGCCCTCTCAGGAGACGCCGCCCAGTGGCAGCAGCAGCAGCAGCAGCAGCAGCAGTGGCAGTGGCCATGGCTTTTATTATAATGCGCATCCATAACTTGCGAGAAGGTAGCCGGCAAGGCCTACACAGGCTTGTGGTCGAGGGAAGGGGAAAGGGGGCAAGTGAAAGCGAAAAATTGAAATGTGAAATATTTTTAAAAACCAATTTCGTTTAGCCGCCGCCCCTATCTGGCATATCTGCTGGTTGGGAAAAGAAGAAGAAACTGGCATAAAGGAAATTGTTTTGTACTGAATTCGCGAGAATTCCATTGAAGCTGTGTAACAACAATGTAAGGAGACAAACACTAAGTAACATAACTGTTATTGCAATCCGCATATAGACGATGAATCGTGAATAGTTGCCCAGAGCAAAGTAGAGTATAAAATGTATAATAATTTATATCACTCAATGGAATATTTTTTAACATATATTAGATATATAAAAGCTGTATAGTAGGTATATAAAAAGAAGATAGTGTACAGGATTCTCTATATAGCAATTTTAAAAAAGTTCTTGTGCACAGCTACAAAATATAAGCTGAATATTCGTATTTGACATAATTCAATATCAGAGACCTTTGATTAAGACAGCACAAAATGAATATACTAAGTGACTATGGCTAATTGTGATAATTGCTAATCTCGAACTTAAATCTCGTAGTCCAAGTACGTTATCATCATCATGCTGAAACTGTATATGGCCTTGGTCAATTGTAGAGCAGTAGCCATCGACAGTGGGAGCATGTCCGCAGCAGTTAGTGAGCGTTCCTTCTGCGACTTGGCCAGCATGAGAATGACGAGCTTCTGCTCCTTCGGCGGCATCTCATACCACAGGCAATTCGAGTATATTTCATTTGTGAATTGTTCATTCTGTAATGATCACACATGCAACACAGCAAAGAATATTGTTTAATGCACTTACAGTTGTCTCCACAATGGTGCCTAGACCGCAAAAGGTGTAGAGTACTATGAAGGAATATATCAAGTAGCATGGCGCTGTGGGCCAGACTTTCATGAAGATGCAGGAGATGGTGCACAGAATTCCAACGCAGGCAGTCAAAAGCTGAACGAACATAACTATCGTAAATATTTTCTTTGTTCCTAGCAGTATTCTGAAAGAGAAAGACAAATAAGGAGAACGATACTTGGGGTAGTTGGGGTATGCGATGCTTACGTTGCATATTTCTGATGCCAGGCCAGCAGGTCCCAGAGCATGGCATGCATCTCCTCATACTTCTTTGGCTGCACGACCAACTCATTGAACTCGTTTAGCTTTTCATTGAATATGTCCTTCAGCAGCGGGACATTGACAATGAAAAGAAATAGATACATGTCGCCTCCAAAGTTACCAAACGCACCCAAGACCAAGAACGTGCTGTGGATACCAATCATTATAAAATATCCACTGTCGGTGTTGTGATCGATGCCGGGTATTAGGAAGTGCAAGACCATGGCTCTTTTGCCGTAGAAGAAAAATTCGAACAGGGGAAAGGAGATCATTATGATGACCAGTGCTGAGTAGACCCAGACGAAGGCGAGCATAAGATACCAGAAGTTATTGATGCGCTGGTGTAGATACTTTGTATATTCGCCATTTCTGCCCTCATACTCCCTGTACATGGACTCGTAGGCTCCCTGTATATTTCGCATTATTGACGCATTACTCACACAGCACAGGAACTTGGTTAGGCCCTGGGCAGCCGAGCCAGCCACGGCAAGTGCCTGCAGAATGATCGTAAGGTCCTTTAACAGCACACCCACATACAGTGTGTATCCGGTGAAAACAAAAAAGATGAATATGAATGTAAGAATGCAGTATGTCCAGCTCCACATACGATAGTTAGGATCGGACACATCGGTGCCACAGATTGAAACACAAAAACGGATGAGTTTGATAATGGTAGCCAACCGAGCTACAGCCGTCTTAGCCATTGGGGACGAATCTTTAGACTAGGTTGCGAAAGAGGAAAGCTTTTCTATGAACTGAATAGCACCGCCGTAAAGATTTTACTTTTATTGCCGCAAGAGCTTATCGTAAATGTCAAAATATTGACAACTTAATGGACGTTGATTGCTTTAATCGAGAATAGCATATAATGGCTCAATTAGTGTGATTTTAATTGTTTTAGCCTTCAGTACTTGCAATATCTTTAAAGACAAAGCAATCCACTAAATGTTCCGTTTCCCATGGCCATAATGTGATTTACCATTTAATGTGTGACTCCTCAGCGGCTACCCCAACCAAAAAATTAAATACAGGTTATAATGGAAATTGGTTTGTACTGAATTCATCAAAATTTCATGAAAGATGTGAAATAAATAGTATATAATATAAGTGATGTTACTTTAAAGATTGTTGTTTGACAATTAATAACAATATAAATATTCAAATAATTTCTTACAATTAATAGTAAAACTTTTTTAATACATTCGATATACTATAGGCTTAGTAATATTATTTTAACAAAACTATTGTCAAACCACTAACGCTCAAATATGTCTATAGGTACTTATTTTATAAAAAAAAAAAAAAAAAACGATCAGCTTTTTTGTCATTTAATTTTTGTAGTTCTTAATAAGTCACACCAAAATACTAAGAAAAATATTTTGAAAGTCTTCGAAAGCTTTTAACTGTACTTTTTCTTTTCATAAACACGAAACATGCGCTTTTTCGCGCATGTAATTTCATCTGCTACATGTAGTTTTTTGCAGCAATTATTAAAAAAAAAAACTATAAAAGCAATCCATCTCAATATTTTGTTGTTGGAAGGTATGTATATTTATATTTCAAATTCGTTTACAAAAATAAAATTATGTATAAAATGTAGGTTTTAGCTTAAAAGCAGTGATAAGTGTCTTGAGATACTTTTGGGGCTTCAAGCAAATTTTTTTTCAGCAGCTAGTTCTCAAAAGTTTGCAATTTTGTGTGTATTCTATGGAATTTCTTATTAGAAACTGACGTATTAAGACATATATATAAAAACGGATGAACAATTGTTAAAACTGTTGACAGTCTCTTCCGATGGAAAAGTGTTCGACATTGAGTTAAGTGACGACGAGGAAGATGATTGCAATGTGGTAGAAACTCTTATGGCTGCATGACCATAATAATGTTAAACAAGAGCCTATCGGGAAATCCCTAAAAAGATCACGATCGCCTCTACCAACTATTGAAAGTATAGAATGCGTAATGTAGTTTGGAAGGACAAGGCCGTTCGCTTATTCTCAACTTATAAAAGTGTTAAACCGGATATTTTAACGAAAGAACACTCAAGACTGGCCATTATGACAGGAAGCCAAAACAACATATTGATATTGATTACCCGGAACGCACATATAGGCGGCGTAGACCTCATGGTTGGACTTATGGGCCGTTATTACATCAAAGCTAAGACCACAGACGCTGCTACTAGATTTTTTAACCATTGTATTAATGTGGCAACAACAAATGATTACATTCTTTATAGGCGAATACAAAAACAAAACCCGAATAGATTGGTGGCGTTGAAAAGTAAAAACCGGGCAGGTCGTCCAATCAGCATCCTATCAGTAACGAGCCAGATACAGTCCCCATCATTGCGGTCTATTCGTCACATTTTTCTCCAATAAAACAATTAATTCAGTCTCCTTGGGCTTAAGCTTGGAAAAAAAAACCTTACAACCAATAGCGGAATTATGTTTTGACCAAGTAACAACTTGCCGATTTAGTTGAATCATGACGATAAGAGGCGGTAAATCACTACAAACGTAATGCATTTGTGAAAAATATCTGTAATATATATATTTCCCTTCCACATCTTCCCATTCCACATGATATTAATTAAATAATAATAACACTCGAAATACTTTTACTAATAAGGTTAGATTATCAAAACCCTCAAACAATCGTTGAATGAATGAATAAATCTGCAGTCAAAATAAAGGTGGTTCATTTGAATAAATCTTTGATCTAAAATAATGATTATACAACTATTCCCTTGCCTTTCTTCACTTTGCCTTTCTTTATATTGTGTATTAATTAAATAGAACGCAAACAGGACGTAAGCCGACTCTGGTTGCTGTCATAAGCACTTCATAATTGGCACGGCTAAAAATTTGGCACACTTTGTGCCAAGGGCTACCCTCGATGGCCGATAACAAAAGAAAGCGGCTTGTGGTGAAAGTGAAATTGCGAAAATAGGCGCAAAAAGGCAACACACAACAAGGGGAATTAGCAAACATGACAAAGTAAATGACACAAAAGACAAACGCATACATTTAGAAAGTCGGGGAAGGGAATGCGACCCTCGACAGTGGGATGTGATTTTGTGACTTAATTGCTTTGACATTTGACGCAGTCAATTTGCAAAACTGCAAGCGATCGATGAGCGATTGGCAAACAGCAATAGATGAGGGTTGAGCACAAGGGTTAGAAGCTATCAATGGGTATTAGAGCTCAGCATTTGCCAAATCGACGGGGCGTTTCGGGTATCGCAAATAGCTGTGATGATTTGATGAGTCGTTGGCGAAACCTGTTGAATAGCGCTATTAGTAATCAGCTAATATATTAGATATGAGCAAACTGTTTGTCTTTCGTATATGAAGCAGCTGCGCTCATAGATCGACCCTGACAATTAGCATCCTGGGAGTTTCTCACGCGTCTTTGGCCTCAGTTGCATAATGCATGAGGCCTGCTGCTCCTGGAGGCAGCCACTCTCAGAAAACGTGCCCTGACTTCAGTCTCATCGACGCCTTGGCCTTTGTCAGTGGCTGCTTGCAGCCTGCGTGACAGGAAGCAAATGTCCTGTTGTGTCACTCATATGCAAATTGGCAGCCTGGCAGACTGGCAGACTGGTAGACTGGCAGGATAACAGGATGGCGTTCTGGTTTTTATATTTCTTATTAAGCGTCACATCGTCTGCTCCTTGCTATTAATTAGAATAATAATTAATAAAGCAGCTCCTCGAGAAGGCTGCACGTGCAGCTGAGCACAGAAATAAAGAATCTTCAACCCTTTGGTTGCAGCATAAATTAGTTGCCTCATTGACAGCGGAGGCCAGAGGCTAGGCAGATGCTGACGTTGACGTTGAGACTGAGACTGAGACTGGTGCAAGTTACCTGTCGAAAAGCAAACCAATTAAATTACAACAAACAGCAAATGATGCGTACTTAAACACGTCGACGTGACGTGAAAACGAAAACTTACTGAGAGTGAGAGTGAGAGTGAGAGCCAATTCCCTGGCTGCGTGTAACTAAATATGATTTTGTTCTGTTCGCTGGGCTCGGTTGGCTTTTTAGGGTTAATCGAAAACTCAATTTAAATTTGCATATGATTTCTATTTAATTTACGAAAAAAAAATTATACCCAAATTAAGGTGGGGTTGGTTGCTTCTGGAAAATCGAACTCTTTTTTTTTTCATACACACATTTTGTTTTTTTTTTTGCTGGACAGCTGTCGAATGACTGGCAGAGTTTAGCGGCATTTTTGTAGCTATTTCTTTGACGTTGTTTTTATAGAGTTTCAACAATATTTCCAATGTGCGCACTTCCTGCATAGACAAAAACTACGACAGCAGCAGCAAATAGCAAAAGGACCGCATCCTGATCCGCATCCGCATCCAGACCGCATCCTGTTCAGCTGCTGCCTCATCGGTTGCTGCGTATGCAAATTTTGCTCTGAAACATTTTCTTTTTTTTTTCTCTCGAAACCTTTTTAACGTCGATTTTTTATTTTCACTCATTTTTTTGGGACTCGTTTTCCTGCTGCATGAAGAGCAAAGCATTCTGTTGTCTCGACAATATGTAACTGACACTTGAAGGGGTGTTCAAGCAACATTTGATGCTGTTGTGATAACCGAACTCAACAAAAAACATTTTAAAAACAAAAACAACTCAGCCATCAACTACCGCCGACAGGCGGCAATCTCTAATGTACAATTTCCATTAGCAGCATTAGCAGTTGGCATTGGCGCAGCGCAAACAGTAGCCCTTAAAAGTTGTCGCATGTTTGATGATTTACTGAAATATAAGCCTGATTTATGATGCTCAAAATATTGCGAGTGGCCACAAAAGCAAGTTGGCTTCTCCCAAATGTCGTCTAGTACATTAAAAGTGGACACAGCTTAAGCAAAAAGTAAGTATAAAATAGTCAAAGAAAAGAAGAAGAAAGCCATCAACCACAGGATGTGTTTGAGCCAAATTGATATGGACCATTAGGGTGTCTGAAATTCTTTCTTTTTTTCCTCAACTCAGCCTATTTCTAGTTATAAACTCATGGCTCTTTGGATAATTCTAAAGCATTTCTCAGTTGTGGGGAGGCCCGCATCTTAAATGAGATACAATAAATCAGTTACCTTGTCTATTATATTTGAAATAAATTTAGTGTATTGTATTAGATATATATATATTCAAAATATTGTATTGCTTAAAAAAGTACAGAGTATTTAAGTCCATATGTAATATTATTTTCTCTCTCAATGATTGCTGCAAATATAATATATATTCCCATTCATAATTGAAATTCACAACTTTTTTCCTCAAAAATATTCACAGAGCGAACAAATATGGCGTCGTTTGAGATGCTTTGGGTCCGCCTTATCCCGGAGCAATGATGAATAACGGTGCTTAGGCGCCGGACATTTGATTAATGATGCGTTTAGCGCCCCAGCTCGGTCCAACTTGCGCGCGCGCACAATTTTCTACGCCATTTTTTTTGTTTTGGTTTTTTTATTTTTCAAAAAGAGGATGAAAATTCAAATAAAAACGCACCGCACACTATTTCTCACAATTTTGTGTAGATTTTTTATGCCTGGGCATAACTTTATTTTATTAGCACTACGTGGCAATCTGCTGGATTTTCGTGGCATTAAAAGACAATTTTTACAACTTACCAGCGATGATTTTTCCTTTGCTTGCTCACTTTATACCCTGCAGCCATAAAGGCGATAAGACGGTATGCTAAACACAAACATGGGTCATTTAAAAGTATGTAATATATGAATATATTTTTTAATTATTGTTTTCCAATTAAATTGAGAGATTATTGTAGTGAATAATTAAAATATATCTGTATAATTTATATTCTAAATTATGATATTTTAGTCCCCTCTATACTGCACATTTAAGAACTTGTTAAGAAAACAAGAGTGAGCAATTTGAGGACCCCGTCAATTGCTATGAATGCCACGGTATTTCTTAGTCGAGCATACTTGCAGTTTCTCATTATTTTTTTTGGCGAGCTCCGTAGCAGACGTCGGTAATTTTTTGTGGCCAATAAAGTTTCCGAGCGATGTTTATTAAATTCTTGCGGGCAAGTTCATTAGACAAAAAGCTGAAATTAATCAGCAAAGCAGGGTTCTGGCCAGGCAGCATCAGGATAACCATTTTGTAGACATGCATTGTCAGCTGTAGCTAAAATTCAATTGCAACATATAGTTGCAGGAAACTTAGATGTGAGAACAAAGTTATAGAATAAGATACAAAGCTTACGAACGAACAGACACACAAACGCTTACTTCCCCTTCAAATTGTATATCATTTGTGTATCATTTGTTAAGTAATCAGTCCTGTTCTACATGGTGTACAGTTCTACGTGAACACATCCTAAGATCTCATACAGCAAACCAAAAAGTGTATTTGTAAAAAAAAAAATAAACTATATATATATATAAATAATAATAATAATATAAATAATAATGATAAAAATAATAATTGAATCATAGTAAAAAGCAAATATTTATAAGCTGTTCAGTGTAGCAGCTAGAAATCTTTCTTATAGCAACATCTCTAGAGTTTCTTTGGAGGAACTTCGATTCCATTTCATAGATCAATTTGTCTGACAACCATGTGATAAACAAATGTAAGGCTTGGGATATTAAGATAACGATGCGTAAAATGTTAAGTAATCTAGATTATCAGTAATCCAGAATATCAGTGACTATAGCTGATTGAGATAATTGCTACTCTCAAATTTAAATCTCGTAGTCCAAGTACGTTATCATCATCATGCTGAAACTGTATATGGCCTTGGTCAATTGAAGAGCAGTAGCCATCGACAGTGGGAGCATGTCCGCAGCAGTTAGTGAGCGTTCCTTCTGCGACTTGGCCAGCATGAGAATGACGAGCTTCTGCTCCTTCGGCGGCATCTCATACCACAGGCAATTCGAGTATATTTCATTTGTGAATTGTTCATTCTGTAAAGATCACACATGCAACACAGCAAAGAATATTGTTTAATGCACTTACAGTTGCCTCCACAATGGTGCCTAGACCGCAAAAGGTGTAGAGTACTATGAAGGAATATATCAAGTAGCATGGCGCTGTGGGCCAGACTTTCATGAAGATGCAGGAGATGGTGCACAGAATTCCAACGCAGGCGGTCAAAAGCTGAACGAACATAACTATCGTAAATATTTTCTTTGTTCCTAGCAGTATTCTGAAAGAGAAAGAGAAAGAGAAATAAGGAGAATGATATTTGGGGTAGTTAGGCTATGCGATACTATATATTTCTGATGCCAGGCCAGCAGGTCCCAGAGCATGGCATGCATCTCCTCATACTTCTTTGGCTGCACGACCAACTCATTGAACTCGTTTAGCTTTTCATTGAATATGTCCTTCAGCAGCGGGACATTGACAATGAAAAGAAATAGATACATGTCGCCTCCAAAGTTACCAAACGCACCCAAGACCAAGAATGTGCAGTGGATGCCAATCATTATAAAATATCCACTGTCGGTGTTGTGATCAATGCCGGGTATTAGAAAGTGCAAAACCATGGCTCCTTTGCCGTAGAAGAAAAATTCGAACAGGGGAAAGGAGATCATTATGATGACCACTGTTGAGTAGACCCAGACGAACGCGAGCATAAGATACCAGAAGTTATTGATGCGCTGGTGTAGATACTTTGTATATTCGCCATTTCTGCCCTCATACTCCCTGTACATGGACTCGTAGGTTCCCTGTATATTTCGCATTATTGATGCATTACTCACAACGCACAGGAACTTGGTTAGGCCCTGGGCAGCCGAGCCAGCCACGGCAAGTGTCTGCAAAATGATCGTAGAGTCCTTTAGCAGCACTCCCACATACAGTGTGTATCCGGTGAACACAAAAAAGATGAATATGAATGTAAGAATGCAGTATGTCCAGCTCCACATACGATAGTTAGGATCGGACACATCGGTGCCACAGATTGAAACACAAAAACGGATGAGTTTGATAATGGTAGCCAACCGAGCTACAGCCGTCTTAGCCATTGGGGACGAATCTTTAGACTAGGTCGCGAAAGAGGCAAGCTTTTCTATGAACTGAATTGCAATGCCCTAAGGATCTAACTTTTATTGCCGCAAGAGCTTATCGTAAATGTCAAAATATTGACAACTTAATGGACGTTGATTGCTTTAACCGAGAATAGCATATAATGGCTCAATTAGTGTGGTTTTAATTGTTTTAGCCTTCACTTCTTGCAATATCTTTAAAGACAAAGCAATCCACTAAATGCTCCGTTTCCCATGGCCATAATATGATTTATACCATTTAATGTGGGGCGCCTCGGCGTCCAACCGCTTTATGCATGAGCACATTCGACACCCCAACCGAAAGCTGCACGCAATTGATTTAATATACAATTTTTTAATAAAATCTGTTGTCGAAAAAAAAAATGTAAACCAAAAGAAAACGAGAAGTAAAGAAACAAGGAACAGAAATGAATTCAGTATTTATTCAGCAGAAAGCCGACGCAGGAATACCGTATAAAATATTTAATAATCAAAAGTAATAAATAAATGACGGGAATTGAGTAAGCAATTAAATGTAAGTAGATAACTTAAGTATAGTAAATTAAGTAAATAGAATAAATTCAAGAAATAAGATAAAATAATATTAAAAAATAATTAATAATGGTTTGTCAATAAATATCTCTATTACATTGCGATCACGATAAATAATTTAGATAATAATTATATTTATTAAAATACTTTTTCATTTTTATATAAGTCTCTCACTAAAATTATAAATTCTTATACTGTTATATATAGAATGATGTCTGCCATGATATACAGGGAACGCCATGCTTATATCCACATCTTATATATCACGCAAGACCTCAATGCAAATCCTGTTTTCAAATCTCGCTTCTACTTTTTTTTCTGCTGGGCCAAACCGGAAGTGAAAAAGAAAATGTAAAGCGCCTAAGCTTGGGCCCAACAACTAATAAAGGCTATCAACAACAGCTCAAACAGCAAACAACAAGAACAACAACAACAACAACAACAACAACGTCCTAACGACGTGCAATGGACAATGGAAAACTGGCGCAAAACAAACAGCAGAAAGTAGATGGGGAGAGTGAGGAAGAAGCACGCGTTGCTGGCAGCGGAGTCGAACATTTTTCTTCATACGCACTCAAGTGTATATTTTCTCATTTTCTTGCATTTAACTTAAAATTTGCTTTGAAGTTTTGACATTTCATAAAGCAGATTTCGTTTCCCACCCAATGTACATTTTTATTTATACACAAGCAAAAAAATGCTATTTTTTTTTATCGAAAATCCAAGCAAACAAAAGTAAAAGCGGCGTCGACTAAAATTTCAGTTTCAATCACCCCTGTGGAAGGTGTGGCCTCAGCCAACAGAAAAAAGAAAAAAACGACCCTCACAGGCCGAGGCCTCTGCTTGCTGCCAGTCCAAATATATATCTACCCTGCCCAGCCTTCCCTTTCCTACCCTGCTCTGCCCTGGCCGGCGCTGTACTCACATGAGCAAGGCGCGGCGAGATGCGGCGTATACTTAATATGAACGACGATGACGAGGTTGGCTTAAAGTAGCCAAGACGACGCGCAAGAAGCTGACGCAGCAGTTCGGCGTTGGTCTTTGAGGCAGCATTAGCTGCCTCACAAAATTACTGGCTCGTTAGTTGTCAGGTAGCAGCGATGCCGCGACGCCACAGCGCCGCAACGTCAGCAGCGCAGCGACAGAGACAACGACAGCGACAGCGACAGCAACAGCAACAGCGACTTCCTTTCTCACATGCTGCTGCTCGATGAGCGTTTGTTGCTTGCTCGCTTGCACACACACGCCAGCCCTCACGGTGGTTGAGCGGTAGGGGTGGTCTGAGCCTGCAGGGTACGTTCACTTCCAGTCACACAATTCCAGTGGAAAGTGCGTACACACGCGCCGCTGGCCGACAGGGGGCGCCACCGTCCAAGTGAACTCTGCTACTAATTGCCAGCTCCTTTTGCCGCTTGTTTTGGCTTGTTTATCTCTAATTATATTTTAATTTGCACAATTTTTCTGTTACTTATTTAGCAGATTTTTTTTGCTATGCTCCCCTAAAGTGTTTGCTCTTCACGCGCGAGCATCCTGGCGTACATTTTAATTGCAATTATAGAAGGCCGACGCTTGGCCGATTCTCAAGGTTTGTCCTTGCCACAAGGCGTTCTTCTTGTCACGTAGCAGCATCAATGGGCCACTAATTATACCGGCAGGACCTGGTCGTCTGGCTGCTTGGCTGGCTGGCCGCCACGGCAGCAAATTTATGCCGAATCTTTCAGTTGTTTGGGGGTAATTACTTTATAGACTCAAGGAAATTGAGCGAGTGCACAAATCCGGAATTTTAAGCAGTGGCACTGGACACAATTGGGACAGTGGGCTGCAACACCTTAAAGTCGGAAGTCTTTTGGTGGATAACTCGTTTGCTGGAGCCCAGCCCCCAGCAGCCTGCCACCTGCAACTGCTTAGAAAATGCCGCCGAAATTTCGCAACCGAAAATCAGACCGATGAATATTTTCAAAGATGTATTTTACTGAAGCTAGTCACGTACGGGGCTGCTCATTTCCTGTCCACGGGTCACAAAGGTGTCAAACGGATGCAGGAACGTGCCGCGTATGCACAATGTCTCCAGCCGGAGCTTGTGGGCCCTGGCCGGTAATCAACGGAACCAAGAAGCCCACTACCCAGCTCAAACTTGGGCGAGCTTTAAACGTTTTCTAATTGTTAAACTGCCGCTGGCCGACTTCCTTGCACAAGGAACGAAGTACCACACAATTAAACAACGGCAGAAAAAACCGCCGAAAGACAAGAAAATAAGAAAACGAAAAGAAGCCCCCAGCAATGCTGAAGGAGCGCTGCAGGCGAGTGAGCGCTATGTTAATTAATTTGCCAGGACATCCGCGACGACCGGGTAGATGGGCCGGACTTTGGGTGTTTATTTTATGCCGTCGCGCTTAAGTGGTAAGCCCCATTAACAACTGCCTGTCGTTTGGCAGCGAAATAATGGCGTTAGATCATCGTCGCCCTGGCCTGGACACTGTCAAAGGACGAGCGCTCGGCACGGTGCGTCATTTGAGCGCTGAAAGCTTTCAGCGTAAATTGTTGGAAATTAAGAAATGTTCCTCCACACTCACAATCACACACAGCTGCACAGCCACCCAACTAACCCAACTACCCAACTGCGGTTCACGCGGCAACTCCGATGCCCCCTGGTTCAGGTTCCATCCTCGTCATATTTCATGGCTTTTCCGGGCTCTGCTCTGTTGTTTTATGAGCGCCATTTGGACTTGTTCTTCGTGTCGTTGTCGTTGTCGTTGTCGTTGTTGGCGTTGTTGTTGCTGTTGTTGTTGTTGTTGAGTAGTTACCATTGTTAATGTCCTGGCAACCACAAATGGCGACCAATCTGCGCCCAACCACCAGCAGGACGGACGGACAACGACCTGTCTTTGGTTTGTCTTTTGTGGTTTCCTTGTGGATGTTTTTCTTTAATTTGGTCCCTGCCAAGTGGCTTGCTTCTGGGCGCGCTTACAATAATTAGATGTAACGGATATTGTAATTGGTGTTAAATTGCGTCAGAGGCCGTGTTAATGCTCGCTCTTTATAGGGCTGCCGAGACGTGGTTACGACATTTCTGGAGCGTTGGTTTCTTTTTATTGCTTTTTGCTCTTTATAAACATTGACTTAGCAACGAGTCCCAAGTCTAACCCCACTGCGTTGCTTTTAATTTAACACAATTCGGATTGGTTCAAGAGCTGAGCCCGATTACTGATCATCTTAGAACTTCACGTAATGAAATGTAGAAACAAACTGAATGAAGATATCCTGAATAAATTCAACTCAATCAGCGACAATCCTACCTGGTTGCCAAATGTGTCTCAGCAGAAAAAGTTCTCAGAGTTGAATGTCAGCCTTCTCATGCCCGGCAATTAGCATGACAATGTCTGGTACAAGAAATTCAGGATGTGAGAGCAAACAGCTCAAAGGGGTTAAGCTATAACACAAACAAGATTTGATGGGCAGACAAAGGAGACTCGAGCCTTATGACAGGATATGATTGAGTTTGAATTTGAATATGGAAACCCAACGGATGTACAAAAGCGCAACGCGTGTGAAACGATTAAGGCCTACGAATTCCTAGATTCAATTTGCAGATTCTCATCCTTTCGTCTCGTTGTCCCCAAGGAGCTGGCTTGCCAGGCTTGCCACATACTTATGCACATAAATCACACAGCATCATTTGCATAAGTTGGCAGTCCCAAACGAAACGAAATCGACGCCAACAACTTTTCACAGGCCTGCACGGCGGCTGCCCTTTCAGAAGCTGCCTTCTAACTCTCTAATCAAATTAGCAACAGTTAACCGGAAGTGCAGAAATCTGCCAACACATTCACCTTTGTGCCCGAGCGTGTGTGTGTGTGTGTATCTCATTGTTTGCAGTGTTTGTTTTTTTTTTTTTTGTTTTGAGCTGCAATTTTTATTGTTATGCGGTGCAGTTTTATTTTGATTTGATTGTTCGCACATCAGCGGGAATCCCTTGCCGCCAGCCGCAGCTCCTAGAAGACCCACCCAAAATCGAGTTTGCATGCAAAATTTTGCATTCGTATTTGCATTTGAATGTGGCTCGCGTGCGGCGCAGCACGCGGTGTGAGGTGTGCGGTGTGTGGTGTGTGGTGTGCGGGGCATGAATCATTTATCTTTGTTGCTGTTGATGATGATTCAAGTATCGATTTGCATTGATTTGCATTTCAATTGCACTTTTTCGACACTTTACAATGGATTATTTTGCAGTTGCATAAACTCGCTCCCATCCAAACAGATGCCAAGCGCTGTGATGTGATTTATTTATGGGCTGCATTGCATTTCAAGTGGTTTGCTCGCAATGTTTTGTTGCTGTTGTTGTGGCTGCGAATAATGTGGCTTTATTTCTAATTGTCTGTGTCTAATGATAGCCCTTGAGTTTTGACATTTGTATATGCAAATATTCTCATTGCGTTTACATAATCACTGATGCCTTTGAATGCACCATTCAAACTGTCCAAAAGACGAGGTCCAGCTGCCCCTAACCTCCACAAGTAGATACATATGGAACTCATTTCCAATGCACACACATCACAATCTGCTGTCACATTCCACTGAAGTAAATAGCTTTAATATGTATCATTTCATATGTATATGATGTAATTAGAATTTATAGTATTTTTATTAAATATTTTATTTAAGTACTATTAGTTTAAATTAAATAAGATCGATAATAATTTTTTTTTTTTTTTTTTTTTTATTTATTTATTTCACGATATTCTCGCTAAACTCATGTACCATAAAATATATCTTACAATGTCTTCAAGGAAAACTGACTAATATTAATAATATATTAATATATTGGCAATATTGCTACATTCACAACATATCCGATATCTAAAATATATTGTTAGCTTTTTATTAATATGCGACAAACTGAATAAAAGCAGAGATAAACTTGAGAGAATTAAGTTTATGCCAAGTGTATCCTTTTACAACATCAATGCACGGACCTTAACTGGCCTAAGATGTTTAATTTAATTAATATTTAATAATCGATTAAGCCAAAAGTATACATGAGTAATCAAATACTAGGCATTTTGAATAGCAGTAACAACTATCTGAATGCTAAAGAGATGAGCACGAGTAAAGGTTTGTCAACTTCTAACTGTGACTTTCGAATATTGTGACATTTACAGATATTTTATTAGTCGATAACACATAGCATTGATTGATTAAGAAGTATCGCAAGCAATAATCGCAAATTTTGACATATGCTTTAATAAGTCACTTTTGACAACCTCGTACTTTCTCTTTTGTGAAATTGCTAGCTGCTGAGCAGGTCTTATGTGATAATTATTTCAAATTCAGTAATTTTATGCAAAAGTTCTGAAAATCAATCTAAAAATGAGTAATAGAAGCGCCACAAAACGACCATCGACCGACGATGAAAATATATATACAAAAAGACTCAAATTATGTGATGATGGTGATGGCAAAACTAATAGCTCGGAAGGTGCAGTGGTTACGGTAAGCACTCAAAATATTCAAACAGAATCCAATAAGAAATCCGCAGTCGAGACTGCTCGAGAACGAGATTCCCTGAGCTTTTCAAAAAACTGATATTCCATGAAATTCACGTTTCGTTTCTGTACACTCGCACACACATACGCACACATACACTGATATACGCATATGCAGGGGTCTTGCTGTCTCGCTTGCTCTGCACATGGGTTTTATTATAGGAACCTGTTTGTTCTTCGCCTCCTTTTGCCTTTTACATATATTTACCATTATACCTAGATTTCTCATTTTCAATGAGTTCAGAGTATATAAATTATTAAGAAATTTGACACTACCATATACTAAAAGACTTTTTTGCAGCCTACAACTGACAATTCCGATGCCAATCGCATATTGCCAGTTACACCTGAAACGGAGACTGTATTTGATATTGGATTCCCAACTCTGTCAGATACGATGAATAACAGCCCGGTTTTTGTCCAGCAAGAGCTTACTTTTGATGATCTGTTATTATCTCCACAATCGAAACCTACATCAATGAATAACGAACTTTTTTCGTTTGATATCGATCCACAATCGAAGCCCACATTAATGAATAACGAACTTTTTTCGTTTGATATCGATCCACAATCGAAACCCGCATCAATGAATAACGAACTTTCTTCGTTTGATACCGATCCACAATCGAAATCCACATCAATGAATAACGAACTTTCTTCGTTTGATACCGATCCACAATCGAAATCCACATCAATGAATAACGAACTTTTTTCGTTTGATACCGATCCACAATCGAAACCCACATCAATGAATAACGAACTTTTTTCGTTTGATATCGATGAGTATTTTAATGTTCCAGATCAGGGCCTAGCCAAAGATAAGAACGATTCTGGCGGACTTTCACAAACATATAGCGACAAACCGATAAATGAAAGTACCAAACCTATTCTAGGTAGTTGTACTTTTTCTGATGTGGAATTTTCTTCTGACTCCGAAAGCTCATCGAGTTCTGCACATAAAGAGGAGATCATTGATGAGTTACAATCATCATTTTCGTCCCTTTTGTTTGATAACTCTAAGAAAAGCTCCAAAAATGTTAGCGTGGGAGATTCGCTTGCGGACACTGTGGACATGGGTTCCAATGCCAACACTGCAGGTGAGGCTCAATTACAAATTCATTCAATTTTTATGGATATCAGAGAATTTGAACTTACATAATAAATCGATTTTTTACAGTTACTGTAGCAGCAAATAGGAACTACAGTCAATCAGAACCATCCAAGGCTCCATTGAGTCAAGACCCTGCGCCCATAAACACCACTTCAACTAACAAAAGGTGCAGCACACTTGATTATATGATATATATGCCTTATTAAACTCACATTCAACTTTTTCCATATTCTCAGTTCATTTAGCCAATTTTCCCAACAAATGATTTCCCATGAACCGCTCTCGTTTATTGCTATGGCAATGCAAGCAAGCGATGCGGCCTTACCCAAAGTAATGACAAAAGAATTGACGAACAATCCTGAGCCGGTCATTAAACCTAATGATATTCAACAAATTCCATCACCTGAAGATCAACAAAAGATCATAGATCCTTGCACGCTCGGAGTCGAAGTTAACACCCCTGAAATTTCTACAGCAAAAGAGTCTCCCCAGAAGACATCCTTTTCGGAGAAAAAACGAGAATTTGAAGAGACGACGATAACGTACTTAACAAAAATGTCACGTGAGGCCGCTGAGAAAACAGAAAATATCAACAATGGAGGCGCTCCTATTATCTCTTCGCCACATTCTGTTAGAGAGTCGGACAGCGACGATTCAGTTTGGCGACGACAGCCTCAGACTTCGAAAACTGATGTAAATATTGGAAAAGACTTTTACGAAGATGATAACCACTTTGAAGACGAGAGGCTGCATTCGAACTATGGAGACGATTTTGGTAACTCGGATCTTGCTTATTCAAGTGTGCTGAGCGATTATGAGCAACTCTTTCACGAAATTCGCAAGATTGTCGATCGAGTTCCCAACCGCTTCAAGTACGATATATACAGCCTTCTGTTTCCGACGCTAGCGTTTGCCTATCTTCGAATGATTGCCAGCGGTAAGTATCGGAAAGGCAAGGCTTTTGTTGATAGCTCTCTGCGCTACATGGACCATTCGTACATGGGACGTATAAATAGGTTAATGATCATACAAAATCCAGGGGATATGCCTAATAAGGCGAGAAAGTTGATCTCTGACGATAACGAGCAACTTCCAATCTGCATGTGCAAGGAAACATATTACGTGTTACTACTCCACATGGAGAATTGGAGCCGTTCATTACAGGTGACATTCATAAAACATTTTGATCTCTATCCTTCTGTGGAAAACGGGGAACTTCGTCAGCTGAATCGCATTGGTTCGGCTATTTTAGACAAAATATACTGGGCCACCTTTGACACAGTTAACGAAAATAAGGAAAATAGTCCGCGACCAACGCGGCGCAAACGTTTCAAGAAGGACAAACATTCTCCCACTAAAAATGAGCATATGCCCACATGCAATCGCCTCTACATTCCTACTCCAAAGCGTTGGGATCTGGAACGACATAAGGATGACGAGGAGCGCCGCGTGGCACTGAGCCGCGATAACTTGCCATCGGTTTACTTATACACGGCGCTAGAGAATTCCGAGACTATAATATGCGCATCTTTCTCAAACAAAACAACAATGCTATCCGTTGGCACTGACTCTTCAGCAATCCATATTTTCTCGTTGACATCTTCAAAGCTAGTACAGCTCAAATCGGCCAATTGCCTGAAACGGCTCGACACTGGCATGTCCGGCATAGATGAGAGCATGTTGGACGCAACTAAGCGAAAAATGAGACGTACACTCTATGGTCATCAGGGACCCGTATACGGATGCAGCTTTGCTCCGCACGACCGATTTCTTCTGAGCTGCTCACAGGATCGAACTGTTCGCTGTTGGTGCCTGCTGTCCTGGAGCTGTGTTGTCATCTATCCGGGACACTGTGGGGCCGTCTACAGTGTTGTATATGCCCCGTTGGGCTACTACTTTGCCACTTCCTCGGATGATCACACGGCGCGCATTTGGACGCAGGATAATAAGAAGTCAGTCTGCATACTTGTCGGTCATTTAGCCGAGGTTATCTGCTGTCAATTCCATCCAAACAGACATTACCTCGCAACTGGCTCGGCCGACTGCACAGTGCGCTTGTGGGACATTGTCAAAGCTGTTCAAGTGCGCATCTTCAGTGCCCACAGAAATTCCATCAATGCTCTCGCCTTCTCCATTTGCGGACGCTATTTGGTCTCCGGATCCGACGATAAGTATGTGGTTGTTTGGGACACTGATAAGCAGGAAATGGTTCGCTGTCTGTCTCATCATACCGCGGCTATTAGCTGCATAGAGTTTGCGCTTGATAGCAAACTTTTTATAGTTGGTGGCCATGATTGTAAGATGAGCATTTGGGACTTTGAACGCTTGGTGCAGGAATATGATGCTGAAAAATTAAAACAAATGAACAGCACGGGTACAGGTTCCAAGCGACCTGAGCTAACCAGTGATGATTTTCTAATTGAGTCATATGCCAGCAGAGATACCCCGTTCTATAAGTTACGCATTACACGAAGAAACCTTCTGTTGGGTTTCTGTGTCAGGTTAGCTAAAGATAGTGTAAAAGAATCAAAAGAAATCTCTGATAGCAAAGCAATGTACAAAGAATGGCTAGAATTTTTGGATATTTTAAAGATAAAGGCATACTTTCCACCACTTAACAATCAAAAGGAATCAGTGCAGAAAAGTGACGAAGTCGGGGAACTGTTAGATACCTCCGAGGATGATTCCGAATATGGCGAAGATAACATTAAAAAGGATACACTTAAAGGTCCATATTTGAATTGTTCAGGCGATGATTGTAATGACACAGAAGTGTTTACGTACTCCGACGATCATGATTCTGCAGATGATGAAGAGCCAGAAACTTTAAGTGATGCCGATGAAGAATCCTCTGAGGATGAGATAGAAAACTCAAACAGGGAAGATAAGAGTGGAAGTAATTCCGGTACTGAACAGAGTGATGAAGCAGATTCAAATTTAGCTTCCGATGTAGGCACTGATCATGAGCGCCGTTCTGATGAATATGAAGCTGCTGACGGCGTCATCACTGATAATACCAACGAAATCGGTTATCAGAGTAATGATCAGGAAGAGCTTAAGTCATTAAGTAATTCAGATGTTCAAGAGTCTGCATATGAAAATGAAGATTCAGAGTCTCTCAAAAGTGATGAAAGTGATCAAGGCTCAGAAATAAGTGAAGAAGAGAATGATCAACAAGAAAATGAAGTACATGACGAAAATTCAGATGATGTAGAAGAGAGCGGCCCACTTTCTGAGAGTGATATGGATGATGAGCCAAATAATGTTCATGACGAAAATTCAGATGATGTAGAAGAGAACGGCTCACTTTCTAAGAGTGATATGGATGATGAGCCAAATAATGATCATGACGAAAATTCAGATGATGCAGAAGAGAACGGCTCACTTTCTGAGAGTGATATGGATGATGAGCCAAATAAGGTTCATGACGAAAATTCATATGATAAAGGAGATAACGGTCCACTTTCTGAGACTGATATGGATGATGAGCCAAATAAGGTTCATGACGAAAATTCAGATGATGTAGAAGAGAACGGTCCACTTTCTGAGAGTGATATGGATGATGAGCCAAATAATGTTCATGACGAAAATTCAGATGATGTAGAAGAGAACGGCTCACTTTCTGAGAGTGATATGGATGATGAGCCAAATAAGGTTCATGACGAAAATTCAGATGATGTAGAAGAGAACGACCTACTTTCTGAGAGTGATATGGATGATGAGCCAAATAATGTTCATGACGAAAATTCAGATGATGTAGAAGAGAACGGCTCACTTTCTGAGAGTGATATGGATGATGAGCCAAATAATGTTCATGATGAAAATTCAGATGATGTAGAAGAGAACGGCTCACTTTCTGAGAGTGATATGGATGATGAGCCAAATAAGGTTCATGACGAAAATTCAGATGATGTAGAAGAGAACGGCCCACTTTCTGAGACTGATATGGATGATGAGCCAAATAATGTTCATGATGAAAATTCAGATGATGTAGAAGAGAACGGCTCATTTTCTGAGAGTGATATGGATGATGAGCCAAATAAGGTTCAAGACGAAAATTCAGATGATGTAGAAGAGAACGGCTCATTTTCTGAGAGTGATATGGATGATGAGCCAAATAAGGTTCAAGACGAGAATTCAGATGATGTAGAAGAGAACGGCTCATTTTCTGAGAGTGATATGGATGATGAGCCAAATAATGTTCATGACGAAAATTCAGATGATGTAGAAGAGAACGGCTCACTTTCTGAGAGTGATATGGATGATGAGCCAAATAATGTTCATGACGAAAATTCAGATGATGTAGAAGAGAACGGCTCACTTTCTGAGAGTGATACAGATGATGAGCCAAATAAGGCTCGTGACGAAAATTCAGATGATGTAGAAGAGAACGGCCCACTTTCTGAGAGTGATATGGATGATGAGCCAAATAGGGTTCATGACGAAAATTCAGATGATATGGACGATATGGACGATGAGCCATCAGAAAGTACATGTATTCCTTATTCTGAGAAAGATAAACAAGCTGATTTGGAAGCATCAGAGATAGGCAGTACAGAAAGTGATACTGAAATTGAGGGTGATGAAGCTGATAGCAGTGATGCAGATTTAAGGTCACTAGCAACTACGAATAATGAATTAGATAATACTGATAATAAAGGCGATTATAAGAAAACATCAGAAGTCAGCGAACCAGATAATACTGAAGCATTACCCATTCGGAAATGTGAAGATTCCGAGGAACTCGAGATGGAAAATGAGTTAATGGAGCATGCAAAAGTGAATATGGAACAAATGACCCATGCAAATAATCAAAGTTTTAACGATAATGAAGGCGTATCAGCAGAGGTCTCTGATGAAAAATTAGATGTACGTGACCGAGCTCGGCGTCAGTTGTTTAAAGAAAGTGCATCAGCAGAGGCTTCTGATGTAAAAGTAGATGTACGAGACCGAGCTCGGCGTCAGTTGTTTAAAGAAGGTGCATCAGCAGAGGTGTCTGATGAAGTATCAGATGTACGAGAACGAGCTCGGCGTCAGTTGTTTAAAGAAGATGCATCAACAGAGGTCTCTGATGAAGAATCTGATGTACGAGACAGAGAAGGTTCATCAGCCGAGTTCTCTGATGTTGAATCATATGCAGGAGACGGAGTCCGTCGTCAGTTGTTTAATAATAGAGAAGAAAATTCCAACCTTGAACACTTGAAGGAAGAGAAAGGCCAAGAGGATGAACGTAAGCTAATAATTATAGAATCGATTGATATTGAAAAAATAAAGGAGAACAGAAAATCATGCGATGTCGATGTTGTAGAAACAATTGCATCAGAGGAAGAGGATTCGGATGTTGAATTCTTTGAGGTAAATGAATCACAAAAAGATAAAAATAAATCTATAGCTGTAGATGGAAATAAAGAGAAAACAAACAAATTATCTAATTCCGATATTGAATCTACCGAATGTGATCAAATCTGTGATGCAAAAACAAACTCAGAAAAGCACGTTGATCGGCAATTGTATAATATTATAGAAGAGAATTCCGACGTTGAATTCCTTGAGGTAAATGAATGCCAACAGGATGTAAGTAAATCGGTAATATTGGATGAAAATAAAGAGAAGACAACCAAGTTATCTGACTCCTTTGTTGAATCTGCCGAAGCCGATAAAATCTCTGATGTACAAACATATGCGGAAGAGGACATTGACCTGCAATTACATAATAATATAGAAGATAATTTCGACATTGTATTCTTTAAGGTAAATGAATCTAAGCAGGCTGAAAATACATCGATAACTACAGATGAAAATATAGAGAAGACAACTGAGTTATTTGATTCCAATATTGAATGTACCGAATATGTTAAGATCTGTGATGTACAAACATATTCAGAAAAGGACGTTGATCGGCAATTGTATAACAATATAGATGAGAATTCCGACGTAGAATTCATAGAGGTAAATGAATCCCAACAAGATAAAAATATATCGATTACTGTAGATGTAAATAAAGAGACGTCTTTCAAATTGTCTGATTGTTATGTTGAATATGCCGAAGCCGATAAGGTCCCTGATGTACAAACATATGCGAAAGAGGACGTTGATCTGCAATTCCATAATAATATAGAAGATAATTTCGACCTTCTATTCTTTAATGAAAATGAATCTAAACAGAATGAAAATAAATCCATAACTATAGCTAAGAATAAAGAGAAGCTTTCAGATTCCGATATTGAATGTACCGAATATGATAAGATCTTTGATGTACAAACATATTCAGAAAAGGACGTTGATCGGCAATTGTATAACAATATGGAAGAGAATTCCGACGTTGAATTCTTTGAGGTAAATGAATGCCAACAGGGTAAAAATATATCAACAATAACTGTAGATGAAAAGAAAGGGAAGACAACCAAATTATCTGATTCCGATATCGAATCTACCGAATGCGATAAAATCTTTAATGTACAAACATATGCAGAAGAGGACTTAAGTCATTTGTATAATATTATAGAAGAGAATTCCGACGTTGAATTCCTTGAGGTAAATGAATGCCAACAGGATGTAAGAAAATCGGTAATATTGGATGAAAATAAAGAGAATACAACCAAGTTATCTGACTCCTTTGTTAAATCTGCCGAAGCCGATAAAATCTCTGATGTACAAACATATGCGGAAGAGGACATTGACCTGCAATTACATAATAATATAGAAGATAATTTCGACATTGTATTCTTTAAGGTAAATGAACCTAAACAGGCTGAGAATAGATCCATAACTAGAGATGAAAATAAAGAGAAGACAATCAAGTTATCCGATTCCAATATTGAATGTACCGAATACGATAAAACATATGTAGAAGAAGACGTTAATGAATTACATAATAATATGGAAGAGAAGTCCGACGTTGAATTCTTTGAGGTAAATGAATTTCAACAGGATAACAGAAAAGCGATAACACTAGATGAAAATAAAGAGAAGTCTATGAAATTACATGATTCCTATGTTGAATCTGCCGAAGCCGATAACGTCCCTGATGTACAAGCATATGCGGAAGTGGACGTTGATCTGCAATTCCATAATAATATGGAAGAGAATTCCGACGTTGAATTCTTTGAGGTAAATGAATGCCAACAGGGTAAAAATATATCAACAATAACTGTAGATGAAAAGAAAGGGAAGACAACCAAATTATCTGATTCCGATATCGAATCTACCGAATGCGATAAAATCTTTAATGTACAAACATATGCAGAAGAGGACTTGAGTCATTTGTATAATATTATAGAAGAGAATTCCGACGTTGAATTCTTTAAGGTAAATGAATGCCAACAGGATAAAAGAAAATCGATAATACTAGATGAAAATAAAGAGAAGACAACCAAGTTATTTGATTCCGATATTGAATCTACCGAATGCGATGAAATCTTTGATGTACAGACATATGCAGAAGAGGACGTTGATCAATTGCATAATAATATGGAAGAGAATTCCGACATTGAATTCTTTGAGGTAAATGAATGCCAACAGGGTATAAGAAAATCGATAACACTAGATGAACATAAAGAGAAGTCTATGAAATTATCTGATTCCTATGTTGAATCTGCCGAAACCGATATGGTCTCCGATGTACCAACATATGCAGAAGAGGGCGTTGATCTGCAATTCGATAATAATGTAGAAGAGAATTCTGACATTGAATTCTTTAAGGTAAATGAATGTCAACAGGATAAAAGAAAATCGATAATACTAGATGAAAATAAAGAGAAGACAACCAAGTTATCTGACTCCTTTGTTGAATCTGCCGAAGCCGATAAAATCTCTGATGTACAAACATATGCAGAGAAGACAACCAAGTTATCTGACTCCTTTGTTGAATCTGCCGAAGCCGATAAAATCTCTGATGTACAAACATATGCAGAGAAGACAACCAAGTTATCTGACTCCTTTGTTGAATCTGCCGAAGCCGATAAAATCTCTGATGTACAAACATATGCGGAAGAGGACATTGACCTGCAATTACTTAATAATATAGAAGATAATTTCGACATTGTATTCTTTAAGGTAAATGAATCTAAACAGGATGAAAAAGAATCTATAGCTAAAGATGAAAAGAAAGAGAAGATAAGCAAGTTATCTGATTCCGATATTCAATGTACCGAATCTGACGGTAATGAATTGCATAATAATACGGAAGGGAATTCCGACGTTGAATTCTCTGTGATAAATGAAAGCCGACAGGGTGAAAATAAGTCGATAACTGAAGATGAAAATGTATAAAGGATCACCAAATTATGTGATTACTCTGTTGGATCTGCCCAAAAAGTTCAATTAGAATTACTTCCAAATTCACGCATCCTTGATAAGAAAGAAACATTAGAAAAATAGATAAAAACAAATAGAAATTTTGAATATGGCTTAGTTGTTAAAGCGTCAACATCGGTCATTTCAAAGTTAAATGTTGTAGAATATAGAAATAAGCAAGGGATACTATTTAACATTTCGGATGAAAAGTCTCGAACCAATATGAAGACGGTTCCGGCTGAAGGATCAACAGAGAGATAACCAAAGTAAGTTACTAGCTGTAAAAACAGTTGAGCTATTTCTAGATAAATAAAAAACAAAATAAAATATTTCAGACTACACAAAAATTAAAGAAGAATACAATAAATAATAAAATAATAAAGAAGAATAACCTGTTGAAGAAATCCATCCAAATCCATCGATGGATGGAAGTTAAAAATATTGAATGGATGGAAATGTTATGCGAAGAAGATATATTTGTGGCTAATTTTTCAAATAGAAATAAAACTTATAATACAATAGAATATAAACTTATAATTTAATACGAAAAACATTAAACCCTATTTTAAACTGTTGTCAGATTTTGTAGCAAAGAACCAAACAGAAAAAAATAATAAATAAATAAATAATTCCTATAGCCAGAACGTCGCTCGACTACCCCCAAAGGAGCTGAAACAGTAACAATTTGACAGTTTCAAAAACTGGCCAGGCCACGTGCACCGCCCACCATCTGCCCAGCCACAAAAGGCGTGCAAAATTTATAGACGCACGCATTAAAAGCCGCCAGGCACGCTCGACTAACTGCGTCGCACTCACCCACATTTGCCCCTTGTTCGGTTGCGCAACGCCCACAACTTGCTGCTGGATAGTGTCCTGTTTATAGGTAACCCCCTTCCCTGCCTCCACCACACTCAACTCGACAGACCGACGGGACAATATATTTACGCAACTTCTTATGCTTTTGTGGTGGTTGGCCTTGTTGTTATTACGTTTGCTGGCTCCAAAGAAAAAAATTTATATATATATATATATATATATATATATATATATATATATATATATATATGAAAAAATAAAGGAACTCAAGTACTGTCCTTGTAGTCGTGGCTGCTGTTGTCATTGTTCTTGTTGTTGCCGTTGTTATTGCAGGCAGCATCTTGTGCCTCGTTTGTAGCAGTTATCTCTCGGTCCTGCTGAGCTGCCCGCGCGAAATGAAATTGTTTACTCCACTGTCATGTGCACGTGAGACGTGGACAGCGCCGTGTCCTGGCTGCTGCACACTTGGTCTGCCGCTATCAAAAAACGAGAAATCTCTTCTCTTTTTCTTTTTCTTTTTCCAAAAAATGAAAGAAAATTCAACGTAATAATTCTTTTCCGCTCGGATAAGGTGCGATTGGAATGGGTGTGATGGAGGGTTGGAGCAGTTGGCTGGGCTTTTGCCCCGTAATTGTGCGCAATTTTCGTTACATTTGTGCTGCCCATTTGCCCGCAGTTGAAACATCTTCCGTCCAGAATTCGGTGTCTGTAGCTTTTTCCCTTCTCTCTTCGCGCTCTCCTTGCACGCATCCGCCTTCTATAGACCCAGTCATACACATGGCCAATTGTCATGCCGATATGGCACACCATTTTTGTTTGCAGGCACATGTGAAGTGCGCCCACCACCCACATGAGCAATCGCTGGCTCGAGTCTAAGCCTCAGCCATTATTCACTGGGCTTATTAAAGGACAGCGCGTAAAACTGTCGCACCAAGGCAAACAAAACAAACAGCACAGTCCATTTAACTGATTTCTGGGAAAATAAAAACAGAGCACAAAATAAATATTTGCAATGGAAATAATGTACTGTCGCGGGGGCGTGCGTTGCGCTGATGATGAGCAAACAACCTAAAGCGCAAGCATTTTAAATTCTTACAGCCTGTACTTGTACTTTTCCTCCTGTGGTGCTCCTGCCGCCTGCATTCGACAGCCAGTCGGCTGTCAGTCGGGTCAGTTAGTCGATGTTAGGGCGGGCACTCCAGCTTAGCCCTTGCCCAGTTTACGGAAGCATTGGCCAACGAATTTAGGCTGCAACGCGCCCCCCGATCGAGGCGGCCGTTAAACTAAAACCGCATATTAGCAGGCCATAAATACGGGATGTGTTTTTGGACTCGGTACTTAAATATGATAAATGTGCATATTGTATTACATTTGGATTTAGGGCAGCGCCAAAGACAATAAATTAGCCAGGACACACACCGATAATTGCACACATGCTGTGCTTGCTCGCCGCCACTGCAAATGCCCCCAAAAAACAATGAAAATTACAAATCTGCACTGCATGCACCGAACGATCAATACTCTTGCAGCAGACCGAGCTCTTTTCATATACAAATCATTTTCCGTTATCACCTTCATTAAAGCAACAATAATTAATAATAAAGTATAAAGTATGCAAATTGATTTGTATTTGAAATTTGAAATTAAAAATAAATCATGGGATTATTTTAGATAATCTGAGTGATGTCAAAACTAATAATAAATATTATAAAGAATAATAACTATTTTTATTAATTTATAAACTATTTAAAAAATTATTTTTCAGTAAAAAAAAAAAAAGAAGAATTATTCAACTTTTTTTAAATATATTATTATAATTTTAATTTATTTAAGGTGTTGCTTTCAGTCTACAGTTGCATAACGATTTGTTGCTGCTGCAAACCCTTTTGCGTAGTGTATAAAATGCAACCAGTAATTATATATGGAAGTGGCCAACATGCAATCCTCCCAGTTAGTTGACCAGCTGACCAGTTGGCTGCCCAGCTTGGTGTCGTCAATGCAACGTTTGCCAAATTTACACAAATTCCGATTGCCGGGCGGCTGCCAACTACCGGACTTGAGTTGAGTTGAGCAGAGTTGAGCTGGGGTCTGGCGAGCAGCGGAGCTGCTTTATGAAGATTGGCCCGAAACGTGTTTTCGACTGGCCGCAACTTCTTCCTCATCTTGGCCCGGGTCGATTATTATGGGCAGCGGTGCGCTGCAATTATGTCGTCCAATTAATATTAACACAGCGGGCGGTGCCTGATGAAGGTGTGCGGATCGGGAGGAGGCTTGGCATTTTATGCATAAGCTATTTATGAAATTTATTGTCTCTGATGGCATTCACTGAACAACGGCAGTTGGTTAACTGCGACTGCGGCACTGTGGCTGGGGCTGGGACTAGGACTGGGACTGGGACTGGGTCTTGGACCACCCGTCGGTCGTTTGTATTCTGTAGTTTGAAGTTTGCATTTTCCAGTTTGCAGTTTGTGATCGAACTGAACTTATGCAAAATCGTTTGATCGGTTTTGCGATTAGGCGTAAAAATGCTAAACAGATGTCGGGATCACACAGGCCAGGCATCAATCAAGCTGTCAATATGGCAATATATGGCCAAAGCAAGGTGTTCGCATAATTGCAGTGCCCAAAGTTAAAATTTATTATAATTTCCACACTTTGGACGCGAATCGAACTTGAGAGACGAAAACTATTCAGTATGCCGAACATTTTTTTCGTGTAACTCAGTGTCATTATGTTGATAGACGTTGCACAAGAGGCAGCTGCCGCTGCGACGTGACATGCCGTAGGCCGAGCGGCAGGACTTGGTGCAGGACAAACGGGACGACGTACGCATACTGCGCGCCCTTTAATTAACAATTAAGTCGCAGTTTTATGAGTAGCACAAAGTCGTCCTTTAATCCTGTTGCGAAATTGTTAATGGATCCCTCCAGTCGCATGCTTATTAAATTACGCATTCAGCTCGTTTCTCACACGTGCATAAATGTGCAAAGGGCTCATATAAAATCTTCCAGTGTGACTAGAAGGCGCAGGTGCATCTGCAGATCCTATCCCTCTGATATGGGAGCCAGCTTATCTAGGGCTTGTGGCTGGGGCTGTTGCTGTGGCTGTGGCTTTTGGCCATTACCATTTGTCGCATAAGCTGGCTGTAATTGAATTTGCGCCGAATTTCGATCAGCTCCATGGTTGGCATTTCATTGTTTTGCATGTCGCATTTTATTTTATTAACATGTTAAGGGCCACGTTGTAATTTCCCGTTCGGAAAAGTACACAGAAGAGTTTGAGGGCTGGCAGCCTCGATGTGACGCGCTGATGGATTACAAGCAAATTGGTCGCAGCTCCGCCATAAATTTTGATGCAATTTTAATGAAATTAATGACCTGACACACTGGCCAACAATGCGAAGGCTAAACAGCTCGAACCAGTTTGCGATTACGGGGCGATATCCCCAACAAACGCGATGAAAGCACATAGCATTATGTGCAGATCATAAACGTAAGTGCAGGGTGATGATAGTTTGGCGAAATTCGGCTCGGTTTTTAGGGGCGAAAGACCCCTAAATTATCTGGCTTTCATTTCGCTGAAGCTCCTCAATTTAAGCATGTATTGCAGAAACGCCTCAAGGCAAACTAATAATTAATCCAGCTCTCACACAGCCTTTGTATATATGAAATATATTAAATATATATGTACATACATATATATTTATATAAATTTATTATATTTATAATTGTGTCGGTGAATGTGAATTGGCAAGTTGTGCTCTAAGCATGGAACGGTATGATAATTAGGCTTTGCTATACAATTTGAAAATGCATTTTACATTAACTTAATTATTTTCCATCAAAAAACATGCCAGCAGCGACATGAGAATGCGAATGCAATCCGCTGGCCTTAAGTGTAGTGTAGATTGTTTATGGCCCTGCCACACGCACTACTTTGCAGGGCTCCGTTTCCCTATTTCCCTCCCTCCTGGCCAATTCTACGCCTTCCACGCGTTTACTGATAGTCAACGTTGATAACTGCTGGCCCATTGCAGAAGGCGGAGTCGGAGCTTGTGTCTAGTGGCACAGTGGACGGGGTGGCGTGGACAGTGCCACAACAAAGTTGCATACATGCGAATTCTGCTTCCATGAAAAGCTCGACTGGGGTAAGGCCTAATTGCGGGACGGGCTTTATCGCTGGCAAATCGGCCATCAAATTGCAGAGCAGCGCGTGCATAGATAAGGCCGACATAAATTCGCCAAGATATACGAGCCTCAATCATGAACGGCAACGACAAGCGCAAATCCCGCAGCAATTAACACATTATATTCCCCGACAAATTGAATGTGTGTGGGTTTGACACTCGCTCAGAACTCAACATGTGGTGAATAGAACAGTGTGCTCTCACCTGTCTCGCTCAGTCGCCTCACTCTCCCTGCGCTGTGCTAGCACAAAATCGATACGCATGCGATGCTGCTGCTGCTGCTGCTCCAAGGCAAGCCAAGCATCGGCCTCTGATAGCATAACGACATGGCAGGGCGCACAGGAAGCGAGAGCTGAAGCTGAAGCTGAGCGTGGGGCAACGCAACATGCGCTCGGCATTATAATGCCAGACGCGACACAGACCGACCCCACACACACACACACACACACACACACTCATATCCTCGGATATGTAGGTATGTATACTCATATAGACAGGCGCAACTGCTAAAACGAACTGCTGACTGGCAACGTTAAAACCGGTAAATCTTCATAGAGTTTGCTGTGTACGTTGCTCCACTCTGCTGCAATACTCTAACTCGGTCCTAGAGCATATCTGCTTGCTGATGACCTATGATACGCATAGCAAAGTCTGTCTCTTTTACTATATTCTAAATTGGATTTCCTTACAGGGAATATTGATGACATGATATGAATATGATAATCTATTCTTTGCCTTTACTACATCTGTACGTACTTGCTTAAGAAACATAAATAAATATATAAATATTTACATATCTAGCTCGTAAGACGGCTCTTCTTATTGTAAATTGATCAGCAAAATCTGTTTGCAGAGCATTCAAAATTCGCTTAGACCTTTTTTCTTGGCTTGCACTGCAGACAACGAAGCTGCCGTTGACGATGAGGGTTTATTTCATGCTTACTTTGGCTTTCTTGCCAGTGCCGTAAGCAGCCCCCCAGTGCTGAGCGCAGTAGATCTGCCACCACTTAAGCACCCCACCCAACCACCCGAGCACCAGAACACCACTTGCTTTTCTCTCCGGGCCAGGCTACTTTTCCATATTCTTTTCAATTTGAGCGGCGGCGCTGGCTTGTTTGGGTTGGCTGAGGCATTTTCTTTTGCGAAACTTTTGCAATTTTCTATTAAAGCAATACACATGCACACATGGATGGCTGCTGCCTGTGCTGATGGTGCTGGTGATGGTGCTGCTGGTGGTGGTGGTGGTGGTGGTGATGGCGGTGCCACTGCTGGTGGTGGCGCCGTATGTGTGTGTTTGTGTTTGTAATTCATATAAAATGGAAAATTTTCTTTATGTGTTGGCGCATGGCTTTTGTTAGTTCCTCTTTTAGCTCGTGTGTTGGCCAAGCAAAAAGCCCGCCTCTGCTCCGACTCTTGGCTAATTTCACAGTTATTCAGCAAATGTATTTACAAGCAGCAGCGCCATGTTTGTTTGCACATGACCTCAAAACTTTATATACGCATTTTGCCAAATTGCGTGCACCTTCTTTCTCAGCTAGAAACCGCTGCACCACCGAACCACCGAACCACCGAAGCGCTAAGCAACTTTCTGTCATTGACTTATGCCACTGAAGCGTTGAATAGTAGTTCTCGACGTTTTGTGTGGCTTTTGCTTTTAAGCAAATTTGAGTCGACTACTCAAAACACAGCTTAAGCCCTTAAAGCAACTCCTGAGAGTCATTGGCCTGTATCTAATCAGGAAAACTCATTCATGCCTCAATGATGAAATGTGTTAACACTTGAGCGCCGCACGCAGCGTCCACTGAGAATCGCATTGAAAGGGTTTGACCAGCAGTCAAACCCTGACTGCCATTAGGGCAGCAACTTCAAAGGGCCAACGCGTCGATGTGTCGGAACACAGCTTGCTGGATACTCTACTGTGGCTTGGCCTCTTTCAGAACCTAAATTTGAATATTTGTGTAAATGTTTTCAGCTTTTCAGCTTTAGAATTTTTATTGAAAATGGCTAATGGAAGGTGACGAGCTCCGTTGGTTAGCTTTTTCTCGCTCACCTGTGTCCAATAACATTGAACCGGTTGCGTGTGTAAAAAGTGCCATCAGCATTTGGGCCAAGAGCCAGCTACCGATATGGTCACTGCCTGCAGTGGTCGGTGCTCGGTTCTCGTTGGTCCTTGGTCCTTGGTGCTATCTGCGGCAGGAGTCTAATGTTCTCGTGTCGCAGGCGAAAGCGTTCAAAGCCATTTTCTATTTTTATGTGCGCACAAACTGTAAAAAAAAATGTGAGTAGACGTTATAAAAAAAGGCAGTTTCGCAACGGTGGCCATAACAACATGGCCAGAGCCAACCCAACGGCCAAGTTAACTGCATTTTAACGCGCATTTCAATTTGGAACGGATATAATTTATAGACGACTGACTGGCGCTCGCCTATGTGTCCACATCCACGTCCGTGTTGTTGGCTACCAAATTGAACCGTGCGCTTGACTGCCTGCCCCGTCCCACTCTCACCCAACTATATCTCCAGTCCCTCTTCCAGTCCCCTGCACAGGTCACCACCCACGAAGTCAAGGCAGTATCTGCATGCCATATTTATCTAGATTTTGTTTTCCCAGCTGCGACGTGGCCCGTTAATGTGCAAAATTTAATAATAAAGTATTACGAGTCAGTGGCGGTTAAAGAGTTTAATGTTGTTTAACTTGTTGTTGCCTCTGCCTCTGCCTCGCCGTGTGTCGTCTGCCGTCTGCTGAGGCGGCAAATGCAATTTCATGTAATTTGCAGTTGCTGCATCGGACGTAACCAGTCCGCCTGCCTTAAAGTATGCTTCAAACTATTCGCTCGTCAAATTTGGTCTATGACTGCAAGTGACTGCCCGGCCTGGCATTTGCATCGTCTCGTTGTTGTCCTTCTCTGCTGATGCTGAACTTATTTTTCTTCCTGCACAGCCTTCCTTGCTGTCCCTTTTCCTTCCTCTCTTTCCCTTTTCTATTTTTTGTTATCGTTCAGCGTTTTTCCACTTTTCCAAATGTCTGCGTGTTTAAATTGAACAATAACCCTAAGTTGTTGTCGTCGAAATAATATTTTCTGTGCCCTCCAATGCTGATTTCTCATACAAATAAATGTGCGTCGCCCGTCTCCTCCTCACGGACGCAGCTTGCCCAGCTCCCACGAAGTCTTTCTGTGCTACTTGCTCGACGACAACAGCGAAAATCGCAAAGCAATCAAATAAAATTTGAATAAAAGATTTTTGTCTGTCGCTGATTTGCGAAAAGTACAACAACAATGACAGCGAAAAATTGAAAATAGCAAAATGATGGGCGGCAACTTTTCGAGTCCTGCTCGGGGTTGCTTTGGGGTTACAACACACTCTCACACACACACACACACACACACACCCTTACAATCTTAGCCAAAGTCGTTGTCAGGTAAATGTAAGTACAGTAATCTCGGCTAAAACTGTGGCAATGCGATATGAATAGAAGTGAAATAGGTCTCTGCTGCATAGAGAAGACATCATGCATAACTGTTCTCTACAGTCTTCTCGTTAGCACAAAAGTACTTAGCGAATAATCGAGTCTTATCATTTAATTAGTTTATTTATTCAAATTAAATTAAATACACATATTTGTAAGTTCTAATAGAGAGTAATAATTGAGAGTTTCTTTTCTGATATGCTAAATTAAATTGAAAATAATGGAAACAGTAAAAAAAAAAAACCTTGAAATCCCGTTTTTAAATTCTTAAATTCTCACTAAACAATTATGAGTTTCTGTCACAACATGCGGAAACCTGACCCTGAACATAAATTTATTGTGACTTTGGCCTTGACCGAATTACTTTGAAATGCAAATTAGTTAAAAAAAAAAAATACAAAAATAAAATAAATAAAAAACAAAAACTCATTACAAAGCGCTGCCCAACGCTGCGACACTCCACGTAGCCTTATTTAATTTCATAGCAAATTACACAGCAGCAATGGAGGTAACCCACATCGGTGACGTCACAGAAGGGCAGACAAAGCGTGGCAGCAGCTTAAACCTAATTAGCCAACCTCGGCGTCGCGTCGTTAGCCTCCTTCATTTTCACTGTCACGGGCGGCGACCCAAAGAGTCGCTGGTTCCGTACCGCGCAGATGACCCCAGCCTTGAATGGGGCGCATTAAATTACCAAAACGTCTAGGGTCGCATTAAGGCAACGTAAGGCAAGGCAAGGGAAGCAAAAAAAAAAAAAAAAAAGAAAAGTTATTAACGCGCCAAAAAAGAAAGTTATGCGACTTTTCTGGGCAGAGATATTTCAGCCAAGGCAACGAAAAGTGTGTAGATGAAGGGGATGGGAGGGCGGTGTAGAGTGCGCGGGTGACGCTGCTTTGTTGAGATGAGTGTCTGACCTTATTGCGAAAGTGTTGACCGCATAACGTGCCGAGGGCGTGGCACCATTTTGGGTCAAAGCTGCACCAAATGTAATTAACACCGGCATGCGCTGTGTCTCGCCCTCTCTCTCTCTCTTTATCTCTCTCTCACTCACTCTCTTCCTCTCTCACACTCACTCTCTTCCTCTCTCTTTATTCAGTACATTCATCTGTGCGCTCTCTCCCACTAGCCTCACTCTCTCCCTCGCTCTAAATCACTTTGCTCTCTCTCGCGCTCTCTGTCTCTCTTACCGGCAAACAACGCAATTGGCTGTCACTTGTAACAGGCGCCCAGCACCGAATGGCAAACGTTCTTAATTAATTTTTGGCGCCGTTTGCGTTTTCTTTCGCTTCACATTTTGCGTTTCGCTTCTCCATTGGGTCATTTTGACTGTTAATAATTGCGGTTTTGGCTGCTGCTCGTGGCTCAAAGTTGTTGTTGTTTCATGGGTGTGTGTGTGTGTGGGTGTGTGCCGAGGAATTGTAAGAGTGAATTGGATTACGGTCTGGAGCCAAAAACAGACTGGGCGAGCAGCAAACAGCGAATGCCGTTTTGCGAGCACAAGTGTGAATAGAATAAACGCAGCCACAGTCGAAACAGCATACAGAAAGAGAGGAAGAGGAAGAGGAAGAGAGGTTGAATAGCAATTTGAGTGAGCGAGAGACAGATGGTTGACTGTGAGAGAAAACAATGGAAATCATGAAGCTTCAGAGATAACACGGAACTGGAAACGCGTTGAGGTTGACAAACTCAAACATGCTTATGATGCTTGTTCACTTTAGGTTATTAACAAGTGCTTAAGCTAATTAAAGTATATTGTTATCAGCATGTAAACTTAGTTATTAATGAAGTTAACTGATTAGTTATAATTGCTTATATTATCAAATTATTAAATATGAAACAAATATTTAATTAATCAATCCCACGATATTAATGAAATACTTGTCTATTCTAATTCATTTATACTTGCCCAAGTTATCTTTAAGCTTATTCATCTCTTGTCAATTTTTAATTTAAATATATACATATATTATATAAATAATACATAAAATATAATAAATTCGATATCAAATACATGTTCAATATATTTTTATGAATTAAACCATTCAACGCATAATTGATAGTCATTTATATAAATATCAAGTTTCAGGGGCAAAAGGCATGCAACATTCAGCGTACAATTGACAACCCTCACAGTTGGACAAAAAAAAAACAACAACTGTCAAACTGACAAACAGACAATGCAAATTATCGCTTATGCCATTGATTATTGTCAATTGCCAATCAATTTCGACTGCAGGTCGAGGGCAGGGCAAGAGGGCTGCAAAAATATCAATTGCCAATACCAAAATGCCACAGCGTCACGTCAACTTGCTGTGGCAAGAGTGTGAGAGAGAGAGAGAGAGAGAGAGGCTGAGAGACTGCAACCTTTTGTTGTTGTTGTTGGTAGGCGCACAAAAGACAGTCGATAAAACAAACAGAGCTGCCACTGTGCCAGCTTGTCAGCTTGCCAGGCTGCATTTGTGTGTAGTTTGTCCCGCACTTGACTTTGCAGCCGAACAAAGGACGTGAAGGATACAAAGCACGATACATGCCATGAACTGCAATTGTTGCAATTAAGCGCAGCAGATTTTGCAACGATATCGACTGGGGAAACGTGTCCCCTATTGAGCCTCTATCGATATCCTGTTGTATCCTGCACCGCAGTATCCTAGCAGTTTTGTCACCCCATGGCCATGGCCATGCCCTTGCCCATGCCCATGCCCATTCCCTTGATTCGTGCTGCTGCGTGCATTTGCATAATTTGCATATAATTCTCTGTCAAACAGTTAGAGATACAAAACAACAGCGAAATATAAAAAACCGCCGCTCATGTTTTTCTATAACTCTATGCAAATGCGGCTGGCGTGTGAAAATTCCCTTCACTGCTGAGCTGCGGCAGCTGCTGCAGCCAGAGACCAGCAGAAAAGCAAAATAAAGTTGGAATATCAACCTCAACTCCTTGATCATCTGCACTCTATAAATATTCAGGCCTTGCATTGACAGCTCTGCCAAAAGTTTCGTCCAAACTCTTAACTCTAACAATGCAACATTTGCTCTGGTCAAACACTGAAACAATCCACATTTAGAGCGAAACGCAGCAAAGTTTTCGCGTGGCATTTGCTTACGCTGATTTGCAGGTATTCTATCAAATCTCAGCTGTTGCGGCAACTAACTGCAACGGGGCTAACACGGAGACGTCAAACTTTTTGCCACAAAATGAACTGCTTTACACATAATATTCGTTGTTGCCTGTTGACGCTTTGAGGGTATCAGAAGAGAGACGCGTTAAACTGAAGGGCTTATAACTAGCTCGCGAAGCGATGTAGATACGCATGTATATAAGAAATCCTGATTGTGCTATGCTCCTTGTAAGAACAGTAAGTAAGAGTAAGAGAGAGAGAGAGAGTGAGAGAGAGAGAGAGAGAGAGAGAGAGAGAGAGAGAGAGAGAGAAGAGAAGTGAGGTTTTTATTAATGAATTTCAAGACAACGTTAAATTGAATGTAAATATTTTCTAGAGCTGCGAATAAATGACACAAATAAATGGAGGCCATAGTCGCCAGTGCTTAAACTTAGGTTAGCTTTCATTTTATATTATCACTAACTTCTAAATAAATATAAATAAAAATAAATGACAAATAGAAAATAAATTAATATGTAGTTTTTTACACAATTATACATAATCCATAAAGTCTTCATTTCATTTAGACTAGAGTGTTTGTAAATTATTATTAGTACTACATTTTCTATAGTCAGCAGTCTCATAGCTAATTGTTTTTAAACAGCATCCGATGGATGTATTTTAATAGCTAGACCGGCCAGCTATGTCCCAATTCACAGTCAAATATGGTCAGTGGTACTATTGAATCTATGAAAATGTAAAGAGTTAAATGAAAACATAAAACATATATTAAAGGTTCTTATGATTATAGCCTAACAATTTAGAATAATTCTTAAAGTAAAGATTAGAATGAATAAAAAGTAATAATAGGATTAAGCATAATCAATTAATATATATTTATATATTTAATGAATGTATAATTCTTTGGAGTAACGTACAAGTGAATCCGATGCATGTTTACTTTTAGCTCTTTTCATATTATGTGTCTAATCCTTTAAACACCCACTTAAGTGTTTAATAATTAAGATATAACTTTACAAACAGAAAACAAAAAGAGAGAAAAGAGACAACTAAGAAATGCAAATGCCTAAAGCTCATTGACTGGGCCAATTAACACGCTATAAAGTGCACGAAACGAGCTACGTTCAACGGGCAATGGCAAAGGAAACGGGCAAACAGTAGCGCCTCGCAATTAGGCAGCTTAATTAAGTCTCGGACATAAACAGTGCCTTGAAACGGAGTGCGCATAATGAGAGAATTTGCATAATAAAAAGCAAATTAAAAGTGTTTAACTAGCTCTTAAAGGTGCAGCCAAGCGAGCAGCCAAAAACAAGCACTGGTGCGAACTGAATTAGCCATCTTGCGAGCCGCTCTAGCTGCTGGCCGTTGCTATTGTGGCTGAATTGCAGTCATGCTAAGTTCAATTTGTATGCAGCCATTGGGTAAGCATTTCGGGGCAACAGCTCTTGCCACCAGCCAACCCAGGGTCCAGTTTTTGGTGCCATAAATTTGAGCAGTCGGCCGTGTCAGCCAGCAAATGGCGAACTGACCCACACCGCAGCCACAAACTTAATTTCGTATTTGTTGCCAAAACAAAGGCATGCCAGAACATACACAAACTAAAGTAAGGGAACAAGTAAGAAATTTCTATTCTCCAATGCCGGCCTAAGATATACTCTAAGAGCAGCCTGTTCTAAAAATACTTGACTCATTACATGAATAGATATAATGATGTATTATATATCATTACATATTATTATTATTATTTAATCAAATAATCTTTTATAGGCTTTGTCAATTGACTTTAGTTCATTGATGACTTCGTTAGTCTTTTAAGGACTTCAGTGAGAGTGTTAGCATATGAATCTCACATATTTGCAAACTGTTTTACATTTTAGATTTCTTTGCAAGGAATTTAAACTTCACTTTAATTTTTGATTAGCAAAATTGAGTATTAGAGAATATTTTACTAAAGAAACATTATCAAATCTCTATCTCTTTTGAGATCAACAAAGCCAGACAGACGGAATGGATTAGGAAGCTAATCATGTTCAAGAATATATATTCTTTCTAGTGTCTGCCTGTTACTCGCTTTCGCCCTAAAACATTATACCCTGAATTCGCATTTGCTATGGGTTTAGTGTACAAAATGGACTGTGGCATACGATCCTACATACGAGTGTATCCCCGGCCATAAGCATATACATATATCCAAGCTGCTGCATGCAGTTGGCAGGCAGTGTCTCGGTTTTTGGGCCAGCCCATTGGACATTTCGGCAGACATTTGTCTGCAGCAGACATCGGGGCGTGCATTTTGTTTTCATTTGCCAAAAATACAAAAAAAAAAAAAAACAAAAACAAAACAAAAAATTAAAAGAAGAGAGGCGAGCTCTGTTATGTTCTGGTTGCAAGTTTATTAGGGCGTATGATTAATTGCTGCTCGCAGGCGCCGGTGCCAGGCGGACAGCCTCGGGCAACATTTGAAGACCCCAAACGGTATGACAAGGCCTAAAAACCGACTTATTGCTAATAAAAACTTAACGCAAATTATTACAGTTTATGCTGCAAACGATGGCCCAAGCGCTTAACGAGGCGCTGTGGCTCAGCTGTAATTAAAATTGATGTGAGAAAGTTTATAATACTGCTTGAAGGAAGAGGGCACTCTTAGAGTATATACATATGTATTACATGATTAATTTTTAGTATTTAAGATAATTCTGTGCCTCCAATTCCAAGTGATGTAAAAAGAATTCTCTTCTGCCTGCCCTCGGAGCCTTTTTCATTGCCGTTGCAAAATCTTTAAACGAATTCCTTCATCGCCCACGTTGCGGCTATAATTAGAAGCGGCTTTATTACTCTTTGAGGCAAACTACTTCAGTTAAGCCATCAAGTTCCCAATGGCGTTCCCACTGGTGCTCGTCTGCAATGTGCTTACTAATTTTTGCAATTGTAGCTCTGGCTTTGAATGCCATATCCATGAAATCCATCCATCTATATCTATCAGTCTCCAGCTACTTGTAACTGTATCTGTGCATTGACGCTGGAGAGTATTTCAATCAAAACCGCACTAATGAAGCCCATTGAAAATGCAATGCTTAAGCAGCAGCTTCCGATTGACGGGGCCCGTAGCCCCACCGTTCTCTCATTAAGCCATCGAACCATCGAGCCACCAAGCCGCCAAGCCACCGAGCCACCAAGCCACCGTAACCACATTTCAAAGCACAGAGCTCCAATTCCCCAGGCGCTTGCAGTTTTCCGCTCGGCGTCAATTTTAATGGGCGCGCTATATTAATGACATTTTCATTTCCATTGCATTGGCGATGGCAAAGTAGGAAAAAAAGATATAAGTATCTTTATCTTGTTTATGGCTGTATCTTGTCAGCATAATTATGAGCTATACTACCGAGTAGAATTGCAGTCAGCACAGCTCACTTACCCCCCTCTCTCTCACTCTCTGCCTCTTTCTCTCTCTGTCTGTTCTCTTCCTTCTCGTGCAGCATTTTTTTTGCAAGTGCAGTTGATTTCTGGTATTGGTTTTACTTTGCTTCTTTTCATATGCATGAAAATTCGGATAGACATGGCACTCGGGGGGCGTGGCTGGCAGGTGAGAGCTGCAACCGACTCTTATTCTGCTGTTGTTCTCATTGCTCTCGTTATTATTGTTGTTGTTGCTGTTGTTGTTGCATGCTTCAACGCATTTCCACTTGCCATGCAAGAGGTAGCACCACACCAAGCCCGACCACACTAAAGCAACCAACCAACGAACCAACCACTGGCAAAATAGACTTCTTCTTGCTGTAGGTTGTTGATGTTGATGCCAGGTACCTTCAAGTATTATTATTTTTCCACATTTCTTTATTTCCATGTTGCCATAATTGCGTCGCCGTCGTCGTCGTCGTCGTCGTCGTTGTAGTCGGCTGCAATTCTTTCATCCAAGTGCGCCTCATCACCGCTTCAGAATGTTGCCCATCCCTTTCACATACCTCCACCGTCCTGCGAGCTGCCTGCCCGTTTTTCTCTCCTCCCTCCACTCTTCTCTCTCTCTTTCTCTCTTCGATCCCGCGCTCAGTCAGGCCCGCGGTAATTAAAGCGAACTGCGAAATTTTGTGTTTTTTTTCGGAGCTTTTCAGCGTTGTAATTAAAAATTTGAAAAGTATTTTTTCTCTTATTTTTTGCATTTTTTTTGTTCTGCTGGCGCAGAACAAATGCTGAACGCTGTGTGGGAAAACCGCGTCAAAAGCAACTGAAATGCATTGGACAGGCCCCAGACTCGCCTTGCGCTCCCAACGGGAAGGTCTTGACTTGAAAGGGCCAGGATTTCTTTGATACCCTTTGAAAAGGGTATTTAATACGACAGTATCAAGTCCGCGAATTCCTGCAGTCCACTTTTATCTTCATCCTATCACCATTGGCTCCGTTTAGTTGTTATGCGGCTAAGTACCCGAAGCTTCTGACAACCTGCGCTAAATGCTCAGTGTAGGGTATTTAAACTTCGCTATACTCCAGCTAAAATTTGTTTATTGTTTCCTGTCTCGCTTTTTCTACGTTTTGTGTATGGCATTGATATAGGAAAAGTTGCGCGAGCTGCTGTCATTTTGGGAGTGGGATGATCCAGCCACAACTTAGAGCCAACTGAAGTTAAAGGATTAAAGATTTTAGTTGTAAAAACCCAAGAGAGTATTTAAAAAATTAGTACAATGCTTTCTAAAAATATGAACAGCCAAGCTGAAGACTTAGTTTAAACCCTTAGTTTACAATTAAGGTTTGTTTTATGCCCTGTTAAAATGTATAACAATAGTTGACTCGGCAGTAACGCGAGACTATCAGTCTCCATATGCTGAACGTGTCGACAATCTATAGTAACTAGAGACTGGAAGCTTGAGCTATGCGCACTATTGGCAGGCCAAACACAAAGCAAGCTTTCAGTACTCATAGTATCTGAGATAGACCGGTTAGTATAGTTAGAGTTAGACATATGAATGGACAGACGAATGAATGGACAATTGAAAGCACAGGGAGACGGAAGGATCGACTGACAAGCAGACTAATAGTATTAGACTAATTCAGCTCGACGTTTTGAACAAGATTATGTATTTTAAAAGAGCCTGAGAGAATACGTTCATGGTATAAATTTATTATATACATTAGATACAATTTCAGACTCCAGTTCTAAAGATGATCAAGATATAGCCGTTTAACTGATTCTCGATAAATATAAAATATAAAATATAAAATATAAAATATAAAATATAAAATATAAAATATAAAATATAAAATATAAAATATAAAATATAAAATATAAAATATAAAATATAAAATATAAAATATAAAATATAAAATATAAAATATAAAATATAAAATATAAAATCGACCAATAAACTGTAACTATGAAGTGTTTATAGTTAAATTTATGAAAGAAATATATAGAATACATTTATAATTTTATGAACATTTTGTATTCTCATATATTTATATAATATATTTTACAAATACAAATATATTTTTATATTTAAAGTGATTCTTATCAGTAATTGCTATTGTCTAAATCATGTTCTTTAACTTTTCTAACATTTATTTTTCTTCATTTGCGACGCCATTGCAATTGGGTTACTTAACATGAAAGTTAGCAAGAAACGAATAATAAATTTAATTATGATGAAGTGTTTAGCTGCTGTTATGGGGGCAAATATTGAAAATTGACAAAATAAGCGGCTAAATCAAATCAGCTGGTCACCAAGAATATATATATTTTTTGTGGTCTGCCACGCTTCCCTCCTGCCTGCCTGTTATATTCATTTAACAGAACAGTTGGGGGTATACAAAATAAAGATGAAGCACCTGATAGAGAATGACTTAAGATTCTTGAAACAGTCATAGTGGACAATGTGAAAGCAAAATTCATATATTGATTTTTTATTTTTGAAAGTCCTTCCACAGGACTAAAACAACAACAACAATACATGGCGTTGTGTTAGGTTGTGGTATCATTGATTATTTGGCGGCATTTTGCAGCTATGTTTTAATCAGAGATTGATTTATTACCAAGGGACTTAAGTGGCTGCAAGCTGCTTGTGAAACCTCCCGCAACGCAATTCCAAATTGGCAGTTGGCGGTTGGTGCGTTTTGTGGCCAATCTGAAAAAAAAAACCAAACTGTCAACTAGCCAAAAACAAAAAGTACGCAGAGGAATCAAAAACGAAAAGTCCACAAATTAAATTAGGCGACAGACAGAAGGCGGCCAGTGCAATTTACTGAATTTACTCGAAGCTGCCAGCTAATCAAATTGCCTTATAACCAGATCTCAGCCAGCAGCGATCGCCGGCCAATTCCCGCGTGGACAATTGCGACGGCGCTGCTGCTGATGGTGGTGCAGCCACACAGACAGAGTCGAGAGTAAATAATTTCGTCTTGCCATAAAATTGGGCGAGGGCGGTGGCGGTGGCGGTGGCCGCGCTGGAGAGTGGCGGGAGTTGGAGCTGGCAGCATCTGTCAATTGCTTGGAGATTGATGCCCCTGGATAATAGCGACACGAACAAACTGCAGAGTCAACAGAGTCAACGTGGAGGCTGCAGTCGCACCACCGTCGGTGGTCGCCTGTCTTGGGACAAACTGAATGACAACTCTTTAGCCGCTGGCCGTCGAATGTTGGGTGCTGGATGTTGGCTGGCTGTTGGCTGTTGGATGCTGGTAACGGGATTTTAAAGCAAGTTATTTGCCCAAAAATGGTTTCGACAGGCGGCGAAGTGTCGCAGCCGAAGACAAGTGACAACGGCGCATGCGTGACTCGCCAATGGACCAACGCCGATGGCCAATTGCCAATTGCCAATTGGCAACAGGCAACAGGCAATTGGCAATTGGAAGACACTCATTGTTGGCTTTCTTGTGGCAGCGTCTCTCACTGATATGGATATATGGTAAACGCAGCAACTGACTGACACTTTGTCAGCATACGCAGCTTCGACAAATTTGCCTTGTTTCCCAACAGCGACAGCAGCTGCTAAAAGCAGAAGAAGGGGTTTGCGAGCTTAAGCCAGCAGCTGCATGCCTAGACATGGCTGTGTAGATGCATAGGCCTAGACAAAAGCCGCATTGTTTGTGGCGGGCAGGCAGGATGCAATAAAACGCAGTCACAGGTGCATCAAATGTTGGCTCCACGTTGCAGTCAACATGTTGCCAAGTCATTAACTTGAGCCTGTTTAGGCTTTTGTTACATGTTTGTGATTACGGCTGCTGCTGCTGCTGCTGCTGCACTTGAGCGGGGCTGTAACAAAAGGCGGCCCAGGACATGGACATGTTATATGGACATGCACTGCCGTTGTTGTTATTGTTGTTGTTCTTGTCGACGGCGTTGTTGGCTGTTTTGCTGGCTAATTGCAGTAGCAAAACTTAAGGGGCAGCTGCAATGGCAATGGCGCTGGCAATGGCGATGGTGCTACCAGCGCCTTGAGCGTTTAGGCCATTTGAAAATTGCAGCCCTACAGCTGTCTGAGGGCGGTGAGGGGGATGTGACTCACAGCAGTTGCAGGGCAGGCACAGCAACCACTTTGGTCAAAAACAACAACAACAATTGCTGCTGCTTCTCCTGCTGCTGCTGCTGCTGCTGCTGCTCCTCCTCCTGCTGCCATTGTGAGTGTGTGTGTCTTGCTCATGTGCGAATTTTTATTGCCAAGGAAAACAACCCCCAAGTGGCGCACACATGCCAATTGTTCAAGTGACTGTATGTGTGTGTGTGTGTGTGTGCGTGTGTGTGTTTGGCAATGTCAACTGGGGCGGCTCACAAGCTGCTAAGTGCACTTGCCCATCATTTCTTTGCATTTCGTTTGGCATTCAACTCCGTGTGTGTGTGTGTAAGGATAGGAGTGGGGGGGTTGGAGGTGCATCTAGCTCGCACCCTTACATGTTTCTGCTTTATTTATTTTCCTTTTTCTACGGTTCGTTTTTTTAGCAACTGCCATGAATACATAATGCATTTGAGGTGCTTCTTCCGCTACTCCCGGGCAGTGACAAAGGCGAGCGGCTAATTCAAATGATGGCACTACGTCCCAGACCCGGTGCCGACCGAGCCAAGCCAACAGATAACTTCTATAACATGCTCCAAATGTAGCAGAAGGATGCCAGCTGTGCTGGCCAAGCATCTTTGTTCGCCTTCCGTTGCCGTTGCCGTTGCCGTTGCCTGTCGGCCGGAAAGTAATTAAAATCTGCGCTTAAGTGCAGGTCCTTTAAAACAACGCTACTAGCTCAGAGGCAGCAAAAGTGTTGAAAAAGCTACTGGAATATGCAAAATGAAATATTTAACAGGCCTCGGCAACAAGCGCCTTGAAAAGAAGCCGAAACGTGGCGCCATCTATCGGAATTCACATGCACAAATCTCTGCATCCTTTGCGACAAATCATAGAACTGAGCAGCAAGTCCTTTCTGCCACACAAGACACTTGGCGCCATCTGGCGTGCAGCTCGAAAACTGTTCCCAAACACATCGCAGGCACAAAACATCGCGCTGAGAACAGTTTCGTCAAACCCCTAGCAAAGCAGGGGAAAGGAAAACAGAAAACATTGCAGCGATATTTACGTCGCATAACTGAGTTGCACTCGAACAGGAGGCACTCAGACTCAATTACCCCTGCACAAGTTCCACTCCACTCACAGCCGCAACTCGCAGGAGCAAGGCTGAGTGAAAGAGAAGTGGAATTGAGCCCGCTCGAATTGACGTTGAGTGCGAATAAAGTTTTACTGAGCGCGGCGCCTGCTGTGCTAATTAACGAAAGCTGCAACATTACTCTCTTCTACTTTAATAATTAGTTTGCATTGCTGTTTCTGCAGCAGGAATGCTGTTGATGTGGGCATTAAGACTCCTCCGCTGCCGCCTTTAATAATGTAAAAAGAAAAAGTTTATATGCCCAAACCCAAGCGATAATTGTAGCCAAAGAATGCGAGCCATTTTCAATATGTTTCAAGCATTTCTACAACGCAATCGAAAAACTTTTTTCTTTGCCACACGCAGCTGCAGGCAAAAGTTTGCCAGCACACAGAAAAGACAAAAAAAAAAACCAAAATCAAAAAACCAAAAAAACAAAATGAATAATAAAAAAATTAAAAATAGTTAAGAATATCTCTGCAAATGAGCAAAAAATGTAAAAAGTGGTCTCTGTTGAGACGTGCAGTGGGCGAGAAGCTCTGGGCTGCCCACTAAACTGCGAAAATTGAAATGAAAATTACCCATTGTGGCAGCATTGCAGCATTTCAATTCAAACTTCCATCTTGCACGTGCCTTGTGCCTTGCGCCTGCTGCTCTGTTCGGCTAATGGTCCATTGCAGTCGATGGCAATCCATAGCCTCTTCTGCTTCTCTTCTTCATCATCTTCATCTTCATCTCTGAAGGCGACTTTGCATTTTATGAATGTCGTGCGACGTCAACGTTCGACTTTATTAGTTATTTTCTGCTCAATTTGTGCTCGACAGAGGCAGGATAACAAGAAAAATTATTTTCATTTCATTCAACATTTACCATAATGGAAAATGCGAAGAAAAAAAAATATAAGAGAAGAAAATCAGTTAGTTTGCTCCAACAAAACGCATTCATTGGCACTCGAGCGAGCCATCTTCCAATTCACAATTCAGATTTGGCCTTGCAGTCTGGGCACGTACTAGACCTGGTTATCGCGCACAAGCCAATATTTCCCTTTTGTTATGTAATTCACGTACGGCCAAACAATATTTGTATATACATATATTACTTATGTATATATATGGTTCATACTTTTCAATGAGCTTTTATTAGATTTATAAATCGATTTAGAAAATAGTCGAAATTTCTATTGAATGTATAATTAATAAAGCAAAATGTATAAATTGCTGTTCGAACTACAAATATCTAATAGCTCTACAGTTTTAAAGTTTGAAAAGTCGGAACGGGTATAAATGTTAACTTGTAATTAAGGATGCAGATTGCAAATAAAACTTATGAAATAGCCAAGTGGAAGGAAACATATCGAATAAGATCACAAAATATTTTATAGTTGGAAATTAGAGTCAAAGTCGGCATAATTAGTTTTTTGTTGAATATTTAGTAAGCTTATTCCAAAAAAAAAAAAAAAATAAATAAATAAATAAATAATAATAAATAAATAAAAAATAAATAAAAAAAAAATTAGTAAATAAATAAATAAATAAGAAATCAATATTAATAATTAATAAATAGTTATCATAATGAATTCACTAAAATTTAATTTCACTGTTGTTTTAATTTATGTCTTTTTTATAATTTATTTATTTTTATTTTATATATTTATTTATTTGCTTATTTGTTTATTTATTTATTTGTATTTTATACATTTATTTATTAATTTATTGCTTATTTGTTGCTTTGCAAGCAAGCTAAAATGAAATATGAATTCGTAGTGAAGCTCTAATGCATTAGATTATAATGGTTGCTCCAAACTTATGTGAAATTCGAAATATTGATTTCTGATATCGTATTTTTAGTCCCCATTCCCTTTACTTTTCAAATATTATTAAAATTAAAATGTTGTTATTTCATATCATTATAATATAATTCCATGAACACATTCTATTTTACTATTTCTACATATATATATACATATGTACATATGTATTTACTTTAAAGCCTCCACTGAACGGGATAAAATTATCTTATTCGTCTATATGAGAAGAGTATATTCGATCAAGCATATAGCTTTTATTCGAATCGAATGTCAATGGATGAACACTAATACAGACAAGACTTAAAGCTGAATTATCTCAAAAATAATTAACTCAATATTAGTTGTAAACTTCGGAACACACAATATAGATTTAGATTTTTGTACACAAATTAAATTAAAACGAATTGTTTATTTATTCATTATGCCATGAAGAGAATTTATTAAACATTAGTTTATTCAATTTAAAATTAAAATAAAGTAGTTCCTTTAAAACATTCTTTCTAAAATTAAAAAAATTAAAAAATTATAATTTACTACATTCCCAACATGTTTATATTTATTTATTTAATTAAAGATATTGAGAAAACGTGGGTCAAAAACTAAAACTATAATTTAAAAGTCTACAAAAAGTACAGAAAATTTTTTCAATAGCATCACCAACCCGATGGAAATATTTTATTTGCCAGTCCGTCCTGCTATGCCCCAATCTATAACTATATTAACTTGTTCTTAGATTTGGTGAACTTGAAATTCAATTAATATTTTGCTTATGAAAATTTACAGCTTATAGTGCATAAAAGTTTCGTTGTAAGGAAATCCGATTTTTTCTTTCATAAAATTTCTTTTCGTTCGTTGTGTTGCAAAATCGTTTATATATTTGATAAATGACCGGCGAAGGCCGCTGTAACTTGGGCCAACTAGTCAGCTTTCAATTTATGAGAGCTTCACAGCTGTAAAACTTCACAGCTCCAGCGCCTAATTACATGGAAAGGCTGTCGCTTAGTAAGTTAAAAAGTTTACGCACAATTATTAACACTTGGCCCAGGCGGCGTGATGGGGCACAAAAAGTTGACGGACACGCCCAGTTCCTTGCAGCCCATTAGACAATATAAATGCTCGTGCTTCAATCTCATTTCGTACAGTTGGAACATTTTTGACTTGAAGTGAGCAGAAGCATGAGCAGCTTTTTGATAGAGAGTCCTCGCACCTTTGGGGACATGATGCGTATGCCCGTGCGTTTCTATAAGACAATTGGAGAGGACATCTATGCCCATCGGTCGACGAATCCGTTGACCTCGTTGCTGCTGAAGATCTACCTGTACGCAGGTTTCATCAACTTCAATTTTCTGGTCTGCGGCGAGCTGATCTTCTTCTACAAGTCGATTCAGGACTTTGAGACGGTCCGCCTGGCGATTGCCGTGGCGCCCTGCATTGGCTTCTCCCTGGTCGCGGACTTCAAACAGCTCACCATGGCGATATATAGGAATACATTGATACGGCTGCTCGACGAGCTGGAGGAGATGCATCCAAAGACCTTGCTGGAGCAGAAGGCCTACAAGATGGCAGACTTTGAGGGCACCATGAAACGCGTTATCAGCATCTTCACCTTTCTTTGCTTAGCCTACACGACCACGTTTTCCTTGTATCCGGCTATCAAGGCAACGGTGAAGTTTAATTTTCTCGGCTACGAGACCTTCGATCGAAACTTTGGCTTTCTCATCTGGTTTCCCTACGATGCGACCTCTAAGAACTGGGTCTATTGGATCACCTATTGGGATATTGCCCATGGCGCCTACCTGGCTGGCATTGCATTCCTCTGCGCCGATCTTCTCCTGGTCGTGGTCATTACGCAGCTATGCATGCACTTCAGCTACATATCCACGCGCCTCGAAGCCCACCTTTGCGACTCGGATCAGGATGAGGAGAACCTACGCTTCTTGTGCAGCATGATCAAGTATCACGACAAGTGTTTGACGTGAGTGAAATGTAGAAAGAGTAAGGTAAGAGTAAGTAAGTGTCTGTCTGTCCACTCTTTCCCAGGTTGTGTGAGCATGTGAATAGCATGTATAGCTTCTCATTGCTGCTGAACTTTCTGATGGCCTCCATGCAGATCTGCTTCATAGCTTTCCAAGTGACCGAGTCGACGATTGAGGTTATTCTCATATACTGCATATTTCTAATGACATCCATGGTGCAGGTGTTCCTCGTGTGCTACTACGGAGATGCCCTAATAGCAGCCGTACGTGGCAGAGCATATCCTCATACGCCACACACACAGCTAATGTGAATATCTTTTGCAGAGTCTGCGTGTGGGCGATGCGGCCTACAACCAGAACTGGTTCCAGTGCAGCAAAAGGTATTGCATCATGCTCAAGCTGATGATTCTGCGCAGCCAGAAGCCAGCCATGATTAGGCCACCCACATTCCCACCTATCTCGCTGGTGACATATATGAAGGTGAGTGCGATTGCCAGGGCTGGGCTGAGCTTCAACTTTCAGATCTGTGGTTCTGCTTCCAGGTTATCAGCATGTCGTATCAGTTCTTTGCCTTGCTCAAAACAACCTATTACAGAAACTAAGCTCCCTTACACACACACGCCTATATATATATTTATAAAGTTGCTTTCGAGAGTCCTGCCACGCAGAGAGCTCTACTTCACTAATGATGTCCGCGACACACTTTGATAATATTTAATTAAAAATCGCATTTAAAATTAATAAGCTTAAATTGAAACAAATAGCGGCTGAACGAGCACAAACGAAAATGTGAAAATCCAAAAAGAAATGAATTAAACACATAGAGCAGCTCACGGACAAAAACAATTTTTCAAAAGGAATATTACAGCACCAATAGCAAATAAAAAATAAAAAATAAAAAAAAAACATAAAAAGAGCCCACACACAGCATCACAAAATCTGTAATGGCCCCAACAGAGGCGTCCACTGCACAGAGATGCCAGGAGGCAACGTGAGCGCCAGCTCCCAGCCTCCTGCTGGTAATAAAAGGAACAACATAAAACGCAATCACAATCATCGACAATAATCCGGGAGCGGCAAAAAATGCTTATTATAAAATTTCACAGTTTTTCAATGAGCGGCAAAAAGCAAAGCAAGTAAAAAGCAGAATAAAAAAAAAAAAAAAACAAGAGAAAATAATAAAAAAAAAAAGTCAGAAAAAAGCAATGGCTTTTCAAAATCATAATGGCAGCTAGTAACAAGAGTTTTGTGTACAAATAAGTGGAAAAAAATTGCCAGGCAGTGGCATAACGATCGGCATCCACGACTACGACCACGTCCACCAGGTTCAGGTCGGCGTCGACGATGTCTATGTCGGCGTCAATGAGAGCGAGCAAATACCACGTCAGCAGCTCCAATGGCATCTGCACCATCCACACCACACCACACCAGACCCCAACCCACCCATTGCGCTGTTCGTCAGCTCGTCGTGCACGTCACGCGCAACCACTTAAAAAACCTTGGGCCACCCACCCAAACCTATTACCATGCCATTCTCCAATTTCCATGCCCCAGCCTCCAGCCTCCGTCAGCACTCTCTCTCCCCATCTCCCACTTTGCACGCTGCATTTTCCCTTAACAGGCCGTTAGTCGTTATTATTTTGGTCCATTGACGCTGCGGGCCACGGCAGCACAGCGCTATGTACACTGATATACATATATAAATATATATATATGTACATTTATATATATATATCCCGGCCGGGTCACCTCTCTGCTCTGCTTTGCTGTGCTTAATGCGCCGTTCAGGCCAACGGCAGTGCCCGGGCCACATTATGTACCACCACCCCCAGCCCAGCGTAGCTCGACTAGCCCGCCCCGGAGAGTCCATCAACATCAGGCAGCATCCCCCAGCCGCTGCTTGAGCTGTTTGCCACCCTCGTTGACGTTGATGTCCCGTATTGGAATCGCGTTCGTCTCGCCTTGTTCATCCTCGTTTTGCGTCCGTGTTTGCGTCCGCGTTCACGTTCTCGTCCACGTTCACGTCCACGTCCATCGTCCTGGACGCGCACTCTCGGCAACAGCACCACCAGGAGGGCAATTTTTATAATTTTAGTCTCGTTTGCTTTGAATTTATTTTTATTTTTCTTTTTTGCTGTTCTCTGTTTTCTTTTTCTTGTACTTTTCATTTTATTTTATTTTATCCCCCCCTGCCCTGCCCTGCCCTATCGACTCACGCTTGACTCCTCCCTTCCGGCATGGCCAAATGGCCTCCCCGTTGCGGGCCTTGTTGGTTTTATGTTATATGCCTGCTGCTGCTACTTCTTGCTCGAATTTCTTGTTGTGTACCCACACACAGATGCACATCTATACAGATTTAGTTATGGTTTTGTATTGGTTTCATTTGACGCTTTTTTACATGCTCATCCGGCGTTACAAAATGGCGTTGGCCGTATTGATTTTTGATTTGTTGCTGCTTTTATTTTCATGAGGTTTCTGCTCTCTGTGTAGGCCAACTATTGACTAATCACAATATATGCAAATCGACACAACTGTACTCATCACTGGGCAATGTAGGCTGCAGAAGGTCGCTAACATTTCTACATGCTAATTATTGATAATTCAAAGAGAAATTAATATAAGTTTTCATTTGTAGTTGAATTTCTAACTAAAGTATCTTATTACAGCATATAAATTTCAATAATAATATATAATATATTCAAAGAATATAGTTTTATATAAATATAATGTAAATTATATCTCTAAACAGATGTTTGACTCTAGCTCAAATTTCACTTTAAAGTTTCAATTTGCTTGAACATAAAAATGTTTAAGAATTCGCTTCACTTTCTAGTTGGCTTTGATAGTTTTTGTGCATATCGGAGTACTTAGCTAATTGCTTCTAGTTTTTTCTTTCTTTCTATCCAACTTTTATTAGCTGAGCGCAAAACACCTCAGCCATGCGGCCAAAGTCAGACGTTCGCCTGGTCAGTGATGCAGGCAAACATTTTGTATTGAATCTGCATCAGGATGCTGGCAACAGCAACAAAATGTGCGCAAATACGCAAAATCATTTTATTTCGCTTGTCAGCTTTTAATTTTGTGCGCTTCCTGGCGTAGCAAGAGCAACAGCAAGAGACAACGAGCTCGGGGCATGGCGTAAGGCAATACTTTTCTTGCTTCATGCCTTTTGTGCGCTCGTAATGGAGCTGGGACTGGGACGGTAGTTGGAGCTGGACAGGAGTGGCTGCTACTTATGCGGCAACGAGCAGTGCTGGTCCGACTCAAAAGACAGCCCCTCGACGTGCCCCTTGGCCCCCTGGCGACTCACCTTCCCCTAGCAACGCTAATGAGATCCAAACGTCGAGAGCGGAGGCAACTTTCCGTTCCGTAAAATTCTTTGCTTGTTTTTTTATTTCGCTGTCCTCTCCCTCTCTCTATCTCTGTCGTTGTCACTGTTGTTGTTTCAGTTCTGCCCATTCTTAGCGCCGGGTGCCCGCCTGTCCGTGATCTGGCATGTGTCCTTATGGCTTGTTAAGAAAATGTCGCTCTCTAATGCTCAGCAATGTCAGGGACAGGACGAAGACAACGCTGCCGCTGCCGCTGCCACAGCCGCTGTCGTTTCCACTGCCGTCGCGCTCTTAAATTAGAAAAATGTAAATTTATTTTAATTAAGATAAATAAGTAACAAAATGTTTTATGGAAATTACGTTAACAACGTGGGGACAAGCGACTGTAATGGGAGCGCGGCTCTGCCGGGCGTAGATTTCTTTCGTTTTGGCTATTACTTTCAAGAGGCGACACACTCCAGAGCGGCGCATCGACCAAACGACCGACTGCATGACAGCACAGGACGACGCAGGACGCGGCCATGCTCCAACATGCAAATACACATTAACAGCGAGCTGCCATCAGTGGGGGCCCCGCCCACGGCCGCCCGTCTGCTAAGAACAAATAAAATTATTTTTTCCACTTGTATATAGTCAGGCAGTTTTCATGGCATTGTGGAAAAGTTAGCCATTGAATCAGATCGATGGGTGATTTTTGTATAATTTTGTTTTCATGTTTCGCATTTTATTTATGTTATTTATTATGTACACGTACTTTTGCAGCGACTGTTATCGACACTCATTGAAGCGGTTTGATGGATGTTGTTGAAACTTTTAATTGAAGCCAAGCTGCTGAACCTTTCGCAATTAATATATATATGTATATATATATATATATTTGCACTTGCATTTACCACGCAATATTAAAAAACAAAAACAAATGCAAACAAAAGCTAGCAGTTTTTTGCCATTCACTTGTTTTATTTATTTTTTCCATGTAAAAGTTTTATTTATTTTAATTAAGTTGCTTAATATGTGTTTTTTTTTTATTGCCTGCTCAGGCATTGCATTAAATGTTCTGGCTGAAATTTATGGTCATCAAGGCTTTTTTTTCTGCTGAACACAATAATTATAAAATATACAGTATGTTAAAATATTTAAGCATCGACAATAACAAGGTCATTAAATACAACAAATATAGGATTTTAATTAAATAAAATGCAATCCATTTGAGGTGCGGAGAGGCCTGGCAGCATTTCATTTGCACAAACGAGTCTAATGCATTATTCGATTCCATTTGATATAAAATATGTATATTTATTTTTATGTGAACTACTGAGGGTACGCCTCTTTCAGCGCCATTTGACAGAGCTTTAATTATTTACTCGTAATTAAAAGTCAGCTTTATGCACATCACATCAAGTGCATAATCACAGAGTCGCAGGACTGGCCAGGCTGACAGCAGCCTGACAGGGCCATTGAGACGATCTCCGAGCGCGAAGAAGACGCCCAGTGCGGCCTTTGCCAGGCCAGGACAGACAGCAGCAGGAGCAGGAGCAGGAGCGCGAGGAGTGAGCATTTTCCTACATTAGCCGGCGGGCTGGGTAAGCAAGCAGCTGAAGATTATGTCGCCCCCAAAGTAAATAAAACTTATGCACAAATTACACAAGTCAGTTGACTGGCTGCCACTCCACTCCACTCTACTCTACTCCCCTCCACTCCACTCCGCATGCTGCCCGATTACGACCAGGTCTGGCCATAATTAAAACTGGCGCTGAATGAAATCGCATAAAATAAATTAAACATTTTAGGGCAATTTAGAGTGAGAGTCGCTAACTCTGTAGGTGGTTGTAGAGGTGTGGAGGCGTGGAGGCGTAGGTGTATGAGAAGGTGTGCTCTCTGCATGCTCCCAGGACAATTGCAGCTCTAAGTGAAATATTAATGGTGTGGATATTCCAGTCATGAAGCAGATTCTTTAATAATGTAATCCCGACGCAGCGATGGGTGGATGCTTGAGCTGCGACTGCTTTTAATGATTTTTTACTTCTGCCATTGTTGTTGTTATGCACACACACACACACACACACACACACACACACACGCACACTCCAAAACATTTTCAAGTGCATCATTATTTGTTGCAAAATGTGCTGAGGTCCAGGCCTGGAGGCGTGGCCAAGGTGGCAGCCTCGTGCAAATTCAATGCGCTGCATTTTTAATCCTGATGTCAGATGTTTTTTGCTCTGGCCATGTGTGTGCGTTTTTTCAATGCCGCAACTGAAGTGCATGCCACGCCCACTGCACTTCGTAAGCAAACAGTTATGATGACGACGGCGACGGCGACGGCGACGGCAACTGCCTTTCGCTGTGTGCCCTCAGAGGTGATATGGCTGCTTTTGTTTCGCTGCCCATGCCCCGGGCATGTGTGGGCCGATGTGGACCGGTGTGGGCTTGTCGAGTGCAGAGTCCTGGCTGCATAATGGGATGTCTGATGAAGCTCTTAGTCGGCATAATTATTATTATTATTACTTCTTTATATTGCGAGCAGCAGCCGATATATGTTGAGCTCTCCTCTCGCCAGTGCTTGAACACGTGAAATGAATTTATTAATTACATGTATGTGGACTACAGCATGAACTAATCAGCAAACAGTAGCAATGCAATGAGAGCAATGGATACAGAGAGAGAGAGAGAGAGAGGCAGAGAGGGAGAGGGAATGAGCAGCAGGAGGTTGCTGCCTTTGATCGCAACCACTTGAATGCCAATTAAAAGCGTGTAAATAATTTTTAACAATTGCCAAACGTACAAAGGCCATGCATAAATTATGTTCTATTACATTCGACAGGAGAACCTGCGCCAGGATAAGCGTGAGCTATGGCAACTGCATTAGCATAAGGATTTCGAGTGCGGCAAAGTTTGACACGGGTTAAGAAAGGAACCGAAAGGACCGACGAGGAGTCTTGGCAGCCCAAGAAAGCGACAATCATAAGCATAAATCGTGGGAATGCAGAGAGCAACAACGAATATTCAAATTAGACGTATGTCACTTCACAGGACACACAACAGAGGGCACAGGGCACAGGGCACAGGACAAACGGTAGGATAATACGGCATTTAAAACTGGCGCTAGAGTTTTGTCAACGTACACAGCATAGACAGAATAGATGAATAACTGAATAACAGAATAGTTGAATGGCTGATTGAATGAAAGAGTGAAAGGGTGATTGTTCTGGTTCTCACAATATGCGATCCCAAAGTGGCGATCGTTTTGTTTTTCTATGAGGGGTCGTCGATCGCCAGCAACGGATGATGATGCTGTGCGTCTTTTCAAGCTATCCCGTAACCCTATTCTGTTATATATATTTATTTTTTGTAATTTTTCCTTTTTGCATACATTTCAACCAATTTTTAATTGAGATTTTTACCTGAAAGTTTTGAGGCTCGCCATCATTTGGGTGCGCCGCATGCAGCTGCGACCCGCTACGGCCCTTATCTGAGCTCTGGATTAATATACAATTGTGTATTTATTGAAATGCGCCAAATATTTTCATAAAAAATACCACATTATTCCATTTAAGAACCGGTTAAACTGGTCTGCATATCACACTTTACCCCCTAGCATCGCATCTATCAGCTCGATCAGCCCAATGCAGAGCACAAGCTGCGGAAGGACCTTAAGAAACTCGGAACAACGCCTTGTAACAGAAAAAAAACTAAGGAAGCTGTTGGCACATGATAAGAAGGTCCCGTTTGGAATCATCTGGAAAGATAACTGCATTAAGTATCAAGCGAAATATGAATGATATATTTATATAATTGAAATTGAAGATTTTTCAAGCAGAAAAATTAAGTTTTCTTATATAAAACTGTTGACTTGACAATAAAGAATTTGTATAACATAAGAAGAGATTGGCATTTATAAAGGTTTATATTTTGGGCTTAGGTTTATTGAGAAATATTTCCATTGCATTGCATAATATTTGCATTGATTTTAAATCAACAAAATTAAATTAATAAATTTAAATATTCACAACTCTTATATTTTGGCCGAAATAGTTTCCAATATTTGTTTTGGGCAGCATTTTTAAATTTTTATTTAAAAGTTTTTAATCTTTACAATCTATCTGAAAACTTGGACAGCGACAGCTGCGGGTAGATGAAAATTTCATTTCACCGCCCCATGTTCAGCAAACGGCAACTTAATTTACGCTGAAATCCATTTGACTTTATCTGACATTCCAATCAAGCCGTCTAAAAATTTGTAACAACATAAAAAAAATCATAATAAAAAGCCAAAAAAAAAAAAAGATCCCAAAAACAAAAAAAAAGTTGCTCGCAGTCACGTCGTACAACTTTTGATACAAATTTTTTTTGTTTTTTTCAAAGCATTTTTATTTTTTTCTTGCTTTCGCTTGCTTGTACCAAGGCGATGATGATGATGAGAAAGGATGATGATGACGATGATGATGATGATAGTGGGGTGGCGCTGTGCTAATGGGCAGCCCACCCCTCGCTGATTCTACGTACAAAAATAATTCAATTGTTCGTGCGTTCGCTCGCTAGCGACTGAGAGCGACTCGGAAAATTAAAATAGTGTGGCAAAAAAAAAAAAAAAATTGTATAAAAAACGCTGAAAAAATATAAAAAACGTGAAGCGACATTGCAACAATATGTGCTGCGTACTTGCGCCGGGGCCAGTCGGCCTGGTTGGTAAATGCTTGGGTAACTCAGCTTCCTTTTAGCTGCTGCCGTCAGATGCTCTGCTGCTGCTGTTGCTGCTGCTCGCTGCTGTTGCTTCTTTTTCTGTGCGCACGTAATTTCCGGCTCGTTTTTATTTATTTTTTTTTTTACTGGAAATCACATGCTGACATATTCTTCCTTACAACAACAAAATAACCTTTTTTTTTATTAAAAAGCATATATTTAAAAAAAATTTAATTTTATAGTCAAATTGTAACAGTTTTTTTAATGCCCTAACAAAGATTATTACACTTTTGATATTCAGTTAAAAGGAGACTTCTAGCATTACATTATTTTCATTCCGATTTAATTTTTTTATTTATGTTATTGTTCACGAAAATAAAGCTACTGAATATACAAATAAAAATTTTAAAATTTTATTTTTAAAAAAATGATCAAGTTGAATTAACCAAATTGTTAATTGTTTTTATTTATAAATCAATATTGCTTATATCTATTTTTTTTATTTATAACTTAACCTCTAGTTCTCAATTAATTTACTATTGTATGTGCTCAACAAAAAAATCAATTTCAACAATAGAGCATCTCATATTCGTCTTTTAATGCTGTTCTCCTCAAGTTTCGGGGTGTACTTTGAAATAAAAAAATATATATGCACGCACGTATATATAAATGAAATTAAAAAGTGCACAGTTTACGCTCTATAAATTTTAATGTAAATGGATTTAGGTTTCTTGCTATTGTTGTTGTTGTCGTTGTTGTTGTTGTTGTTGTGGCCATTGCGTTTCGTTTCGCACACGCTTGTTAGCTTTCAAGCGCATTGTTACTGACAAGCTGTCGGATGCGTTTTATGTTATAAATTTTGACTTGTTTTTGTGAAGAGCAGCAATAATAAAAGAAAACAAAAAGTTTTTTTTCAAAACTTAAAAAAAAGACAAACAAAAAATGCTGAAAAAAACAGCGCAAAATATGCAAATGCGTGATAGTTTTTTTGTCTGTTTGGGAAATTGGTTTTATGTGTGCCTAAGTGCACTCAACTCAGCGCTCTTTGGCGGTAAGGTAATGACAGCCATAGGACTGTCTAATGATATATGGCCAATGATATAAATATATGTCAAATGATTTATAGTTGCACGGTTAGGCGTTCAGTTATAGGTTAATTCAGTTAGAGTCGAAGTCGAATGCTAAAAGCGAAATGCAGCTCTGGGAGACTAACTGAAGAAAACTTGATTGGTAGTTACACGATTAGGCTGTGATATCTAGCTCTATAAATATTAATTAAATATCATGTATTCAACTAAGTTCCTCTTCTCTCAGGCATTTTTGTTTCTGAGCAAGTGTTCGGCTTAGTCTTAGACACTTACTTATTTAAAGCATCATCTTCTTACTTGAATACAAGTATGGCTTTGATTAGATGAGTAGTTATCACTGATCACAATTCGTCTCTTGGTTGACGATGCCCTATTAGTCTTTGGTTGATTATCTCATCAGTTGCCCATTGCACAACCTTGGTAATTAATGGAAATGCATTTTTCCAAGCCAGCGGATATGATTTTCAACAACTTAATGGGCTAGCCAAGTTCATCAACGACTACATGCATATCTGACAGACTTTTCCACTAACTTAAAACCACATTAATCTTGGCCACTCATCGTCGTTACGTTACGTTACGTGAGCAACATCAATCAACAGTCAATTTGTTCACCCCGAACACGAGTCACAAGCGACCCACAACATGGCCGCCTCTCTACCAATCTCTCTCTCTCTCTGCCTCGCGCCCTCTCAGCACAGATTTTCTCCATATATATATATATATATATATATTTTTTTTTTTTTTGCAAATTTATTGACATACAAATGGGATTTTGACGGCGCTAACAAGTCAATAAAGCAAAGTCATAGACCTCAAGCGACGACACAAACTGACAGCTAAAATTTTCAGTTTCAAGTGCTTGGGCAAATTTTACAATAAATAAAAGTCGAAAGAGTGCGCTACCAACAACAGCAACGGCAACAACAGCACGTAGTAAGCCTATTAACCTTTTTTCTGCTAACAATATGAGTAGTACAAAAAAAAAAATGAAGTAAAAAAAAGTCTGACGGGTCGCTGCGTTAGGGGTTGCGCCAGACTTACCCCAGCGAACGCACCCCACACGCACAATTTCACACCAAGCGATCAATGCTCATTTTGTCGATTGTCGATGATTTCGTTGTTGTTGTTTGCAGAGAGTGTATGTGTGTATACAATATGAGTGCCGATTTGCGATCGATTATGCGGTCTGCATTGATACATTATTGAACTGAGCCCCTCATTAGAGCTGGGTGTGGCAAAACCCCTCGCGCAACCCTCGAGCCTTTCTCGCACTAATTTGCTATTTGTAATTGCATTGTCTGAGCCCAATCTCCAGTGCATTCTATTGTCGTAATACTTTAATTTGCCACCTGAGTTCATTGGCGACCTTTCTGCTTTACTTTTCGTTTTCGCTTTTCCTCTTTGTTGTGGTTAGCTCAGCGTCAGACGCTTTTCCAATTGGAATTGCTAAATACGAATGCTGCAGACGCGAAGCGAACTCAAAGAATATTTTGTTTGAATCAGCATAATTATGCAAAGCAAGTCAAAATTCGCTAACATGGAGTGTGCTCTTGTCAAATACTCTATTCTCCATTGTGAGACTGATAAAAGAAATTTGTCATTTATTTATTTTTTTTTATTGGATATTTCCTTACTTTTAATTAATATTATTATGACCATTACTACTAAATTTCAATTATTGATTATTACACTTTAAGTAGCATTTGATTATTCAATTAGAATTAATTTTTCAATTTTAAAATGAATTATTTACCTTCATTGATATTCATATTAATATTTTTAATTAATAACTTACTAAATACTCAATATTTTAAATTAACAATTTACATAATATTAATATCAATAATTTACATTATTTTTTAAATAATATTTTTACTGCTTTCAAATTCTCATTGCTTAAAAGTTTGTAATTAAATTAGAATATCTCTTCTTTATATATCACAGTCAAATGCACTTCATTATTAAATGAAAAATCTGAATTGAAGTCAAGTCAATGAATGTCAAGTCAATGCTAATGTATTCTCTATGGAGATCCATTGTACACAATTTATAAATCAAGCAGGGACAAAGATATTTTGCAGTCTGCATTTTCACTTCACAGATTTTACTGTCTGAGTTCATTTAGCAATGAGCTTCAGCAGTCAAGCCAACAGCTTTAATGAGCTTTCCGAGCATAGAGCGTTTTTTTTATTAAATATTATTTTAGGCAATATAAAACCCTATATAGAAATGTTTATCCACCTTTTTCTCTGCGGCCCTTTCTATGCGGATCTGCAAGTTTTGCAATTAGCTGCTGCTGGTCAGCTGCGAGAGGCGTCTCTTGTCTCTTGTCTCTCGTCTTTCGCATTCATTTCATTTGAGAATGGAACCGCTTTTTCATTCAGCATTGTGTGGCAGGCTGGCCGGCAGAGTTCCAGCTGGGGCCTGAGGCGGGGAAGCGCTGTTGAAATGCCTTTTAATGTGCGATGCCGTCCGCTCACTAATATTTCTTAATTACGCGAATATTTCGCTGGTTTAGCGTTAGCCACAAAAATATTTTGCAGTTCATAAAATTTGCCCGGTCGACCGCAACCCCAGAGCCCAGCCTAAGCCAGAACCCCCCAAGCAATGTCAGTGCATTTAAAAAACTATTATTTTCCACACAAAGTACAATATAAGCTCGCTGGGGCTTCCTTATTAAATTTCCAGCTCAGACACGAAGGATGGCGGCGCATGGAATTTCTTCAAGGAAATCTTTTCAATTACAATTCGTGCAGATGGTTGCGCTTCCTTCGCGACATACCCCAATATTTATTCCCCTTCCCCTTTTCCTACTCACTCTCTATGTCCCTCCTCTGACTGAGCTTTGCCTCTTTTTGCTATGGTTACTTTGTAAGCCCGGCAGACAGTGGCAATTTCTTTTCATTTTCTGGCGCGTCTTCCCGTGCTCCCAACTGTCGTCCTGCCCGGAATAGAGCCCGTTGACAAACTGCGGGCCATTTCTCCGTAGAGTCTAACGGCTCGCTCCCTTTGGGCGCCCTCGAGTGGCGCCGTACCATCACAAGTGTCTACTCGAGACCCGACTCAAAGGTAAGGCATCTCCTGGCCTGCAACTTGCAGTTAATTAGTGTATGTGGTGCACAGAGCCGATTGCATGCGACAGCTGCCACAAAGCTGCCTGGAGCCGCGTAGCAATCTGGTTTCTTGCACAGTGTGATTTGTTCACTGGCAACGAAGGCATTCGCGACTGCATAAAGAATGGAAAAGTCCTGCATTTGTATAACAAAATGACGTCATCATTCGTAGCTCTGCGCTCTGCGCGGTGGTCCGGCCTGGCCATAAGTTCTGGCCAACGACTACAAATTGGAAAACCATTTAGGCCCTAATGAAGATCCGCCCATGGCTTGTAGCGCCGGCTCATGTAAAATATGTACATGTCTTTCCAAGAGAGATGAGATGCTGCAGCATAGCAGTCGGCATCTACCAACTGCGCAATACTCTGTTCAGTCCCCATCTAGAGATTTTTACAACCAGTAAAGACAAAATTTACTGTGAATGTATTCTGAATGCTTACTCAAAATCTAATATGCTCCTTTTCTCTAACAAGACAGTTTGAATAGCTCAAGACAAGAAATGTTCTGTGCTTGTTTATATTAAATTCTTCATTTCGATTGGTTCGGCCAGACTGTTCGATTTGATAACCTACAGTAGAAATAATGCAGGACTAAAACAAGTAAAAGACGGAGATTCTCCTAAGCCTAGGTAGGGTAACTAATTTAGTAAGTCTTTGAATCGTTTATGCATTGTGATCATTTTAGGAGAAACTAGCTAAGGGATAACTCTTCTATTAATAATAAACTTTCTTCGTTCTTTAGAGCTTAATATTGAAATTCAGATATTGTGTTTACTAAAGTCTCTAGTATTTCACATAAATGTTTTGGCGGGAAAAGGTGCGTTATATAATATCCTAAAATTATAAGATTTGTGTATTTATCAAAAGATATTTCAATTGGAATTTTCATTCTTTGGCCTGTTTGAGATATTTTCACTAATCCCAAATATCTTAATGAGGTTCAATGTACAGTAAAGTAAAATATTTATGAAAAAGATGAAAATGACTGACGCCGACTATGCTTTGCTATCAATCAGTAAATATATAAATATGCATTACATAAGCACGCAATCATATTTCTTTCTCGAAGTTGCAACAAATTGAGCAAACGGCCGCCCGTCTGCATTGTAGCGCATCCGCAACTAAAATATATACAACTTAACTGCAGAGTGCAGCATGCTACAGCATCGTATCAATAAAAATTTGTTTATGAACGACAATGATTGAGCGGATTGGGGAATGGAGCTCTGGCACAGCGAGATTGGTGATCAATAAGAGAGCTTCTATGCAGAGTGGAGCGTTTGTCATTCAGGGGGAACGCCTACATTTATGAAGCTGAATGCAGACGCCTTCTCGCTAGCCCGAGGCTCGCGTGTTTGGAATGATTTGTGCACTAATTACATTTAATGTTCTAGAGCACAAGCTCGGGCAAAAGCTCTGTCGATGTGGTGTTGAGGTTTTTGCGACAGAGCTGACAAATTTTTGCGATTTTTTATTTATAACTGAAATCGTAATATTCTGACATAATCCGCTTAAATGCATGCAGCTTTTGCCATAAATTCCAGTGCATTGTTCCATGTCACTAAATCATATCAACAGCGACAATTTATGCAAGCTCACAATACAGATACCGAATAGCCAGAGCCCACAGACCGCCGACTCAGATGCAGACTCAAATGCAGAGTCAGACTTGGACTTCGAGTCGGGGAGGCTGGGGTAGACGCAGGTCCAGCTGAGTTCTAGTCCCAGATTCAGTTTCTGTTCTGTTCGCCCAATTAAAATGCAAGAATTGTTAATGCGCGACATTAAAATTCATTATTATTACATACGTTTATTACTATTACAGGTATTTGGCATGCCGATTGCTGTTATTGTTGCTGCTGCTGTTGCCATTGCTGATCTCGTGCTTGTTCCATGCAAATGGCCAAGTGAAACGCCTCTAAGCGCTTCAGGCACAGGTCCAAGGCGCACAGATGTGATCCAAAAAGGGGCTCAGAGCAGAGCTGAGAGTTATCAATGTGTAACGATTGATCTAAGGATGATAAACGAATGCATTCACTAGGATCTTAAGAGAAGTAATATATATTTCATGTTAAAGATTAATCTACTTGTCTCGGATTAGACAAGTTCTAGTGCAATACAGAGAGCTTCATTGAGTTGGGAAGTGTAGAGATCCCTGTATCCAAAAATTGAAATTGAATTATTTACATCTTAATCTTAGTCTTATATCTTATATCTTATCTGTCCTACTTAAATATGTTACAGATTAATTTAAATGAATAAAATTGTCTCGCCGATTGAAGAAGTACAATTAGAAAACTTCATTGACGTTGATTATAAGTATTAATTTTAATATTTATTAAATCAAGCGAAAACTTTTTATTGATGTTATTTATTTTTTTTTTATTGAACAGTCTCCGGATTAAAAACAAAACAATAAAACATTAGAATCCTGTAATTTCTCTGATTATTATTTTTTTTTTAATATTACGGTTCTTTTTGAAAACTGTAATAATGTAACTTGGATATGTGCGAAAAACAAAATAAGAAAAAATACAAAAAAATATATATATATTTAAAAATATTTAACCATATATTGTTTTAAATAATTAAGCATAATAATTACTTAAAGTAATGTGCATAACAAATAATAAAATAAAATAAATTAGTAAAACATAAATAATAAATACAAAAATTAATTATAACATTTTGAAAAAAAAATCATACAAATAATAATATCCAAACTTTCTTCACAATGTAATGATGCACAATACCTAAACGAGGTTGCATATTATATTCATTTAAAAAACTTCTTAACATCCACACAATGCTTGAAAAACTAATGAAAAAATGTTTTTTCCATTATCGCTATTAAGTTGATCAGCTTTTTTCTCAATGGAAGAAACAATTAACTGCAGCAACAATCGATGGCTTCGCAGCTCTAGCTCAGAGCCGAAATTTATGGCTGATAATTAAGCTGAGTGTCTGAACTTGATAGTCGAAGAGTCAATTTAATAAACTGATATTGTTTATATGACAATTTAATGTGTTATACTATTTTACTTAACTGCAACTGCTTACAGGTCTTATAAAGAGAAGTTAAGCCCTATAATCGATGGATACATATATGTACATACATACATATGTATCTATGGCTGATAATCTGCGACATTGGGATAGGCAAAGGCTGGCCTGTGCTGTTAACCTTTTGCAACCCCTTTTTGCAGATATCAGAGCTGCGCCTCTGTGCTGTATGGCACCTGAGGCCGAACAACTCACACGCTTTTTAACTCCTACCGTCTGTCAAACGCGTCAAAGACCAGCCCAGGCCGCATTGTAATTATTGACAATAATTTCTGTTATTTCTAGTTGTTGTTGGCAAGTGCGAGTTCTCAAGCACATGCACTGCTGCTGCTGCTGCTGCGGCTGCTGCTGCTGCTGCTGCCTTCATTTGGTGTCATTAAAATTGAAAAATGTTTCAACATATTTCCATCGTGTGTGTTTTGTTCATGCCCACCAAACGGCAAACCCGTTATAATTTATGGCCACAGCTCAGGCAGCAACTTTTTCTGCAATTGTTATTATTATTGAGTTGTTAACAGACGTTGCATGATTTATTCCGTACCTCCAGCTAGATTGTCTATCGACAGGCGATAGCGACTGCGAACGCGCCAGCCTGTAAAAACCCCAAAAGCACTTCGAATCAAACAACTCGTCGATCCACCCCGTGGCTGACCCTTGGCCTAAGCTCAATCAGTGCCAGCGCTGCGAGATAGCCCAGACTAGATAACGACAGCTGCAAGCCTGTTTACACACGCACACACATGGCCGTGTATGCGTGTGTGGCATGCAGGATCACAGGACCTCGCCTCACAGTTGGATGCACAACAAAAGCCTTAACCCTTTCCGAGGCAAAACCGAAAGGAAAGAGGAAAAAAAAAGAGTCGCCGCTGCCGAAATTTCATTTTAAAACATTTTTAATATGCACGCATGCGGTTCGTGTTGAGTTCTTGTTTGATTTGCAGTTCATTTCGGGCTGGTCCTGGTTCTGGCTCTGGTCAGAGGCTGGCTAGACAGCTGCCCGCTGCTGCCTGCCTACTACTACTCAGCCCCTCGAGCCGCCCTCCTCCTGCGGACCGTCCAATAATTACACGCGGCATTTGCTTTGTTTTGTGTGAGTTTTTTGTGCAGCGAATGCTGGCAGCATCCCGTAAAAGGACGAACGCGCGCGCTTAAATAAGCAATTACCGTGTGGCAGCATCCTGCCAAAGTTCTGCCCAAAGTCCACAAACGTAGCGAAAGGGTTAAGGCACAAGCAGCACGTCCGAGTCCTTTGCTTTGTGCTGCTGTCAGTTTTGATTTAAATCTCTGGGCCATGACATGTGACCAGCAGACTGAACTGCGTCGTCCCTCTCTCTCTCTCTCTCTCTCTCTCTCTCTCTCTCGCTCTCGCTCTCTCTCTCTCTGCTTGAAATTCTGTATGGTAAAATCGATAGGCGTCAAGGCGCTCTTTAAAGCCCACTCTTCGCCTTTGGCTGCCAAGTTCAAGTTCAACACTCGATAATTAATTGCGCGCCAGCTCGAAAGCCTCACAACCTCAGCCGCAGCTCCAACCCCCAACCCCCCATCAAAGAGTGGCACAAATGCGTGCCGGCAAAAAGGGTCGTTGGGTCGGGTCATTGTGCTTTTAATTACAAAAAGGACCAAAGGACGCACCGAACGGGTTGCAAATGAAAATAAAGTAAAACGAAATGAAAACTCATTAAGATTTGCGCTGTACATAAGCCCTTTTCCAGCTTTGCCGCTGCTGACCCAGTTTCGGCCAGCTCTGACCCTTGGCGGCGGCACGCCTAGCCCAAGTGCTAATTAAGTAATTAAGCTAAAAACACTTTCATCCTGGCCAGAGTCAGCGCGACCCAAAGCGAATCGAACCCTGACCCAGGTCAACCAGTTTCCCCCATAGCCATGCATAATCACAGGTGTCGTTGACTGCCGTCTCGCTCTCTCTGCATGTGTGTGTGGGTGCGTGTGTATGTGTGCATGTGTGTGTGTGTGTGTGTGCATTTCCTGTCATTCTTTTACGTGATTGCATGGGAATTGGGGCCAATATGGGCAGATGACCTCGTGTATCTCTTTTTGGACATCAACAGCTGCTCTCGACTCGCCCGCCAGTTGGCTGGCCAACTCTGCATTTGCAATCATTGTTGTTGTTGTTGCTGGCGTTGTCCTTCGCATTGACACATTTAGGCTTGTTTTGCTGTGGCTGCCTTTACTTTTTTTTTTTCTTTTTTTCTTTTGCGCCGTCTGCAACATTTCCCACACATGCAACATTCCCTGACCCAACACAATGTGCATTTTATTTGGCTGCGACGTCTCTGAGTTGTGTTTAAAGCCGAATTCATTGAAGTTGTTAAGTTGGGAATGCTTGAGGAGTGGACAAGATTGCTGTTGCAACTATTAAATATGTTAAAATAATTATGTTGTAATTATTCAATATATATTATAATGATTAAAAGTTATTTTGCTCTAATAATGATCTCCATCTTGAAGTATTTGCATTTGATTCCCTTCAAAGTCTACCCCATTAATGCTCTTGTGTTGAGCTTATAAATGAAACTACATAAAATATATTTATTAACTATTAATTAACCCTTTCATAGTATAATCTCACTTTTGCTTATTCAATGTAATCTTATCCACATTAGTATTATTCAATTTTGTATTTCAGCTCATTTTGTATGACCATAAAGTGCATCTAGCACTAAACCTTAACTACTTAATAGGCTAATATGCCGATGATAATATAATAATAATTCTAGAGTGCTAAAAGATCATCGCGAATGTCCGTTAAATCTTGATTGATGATTTGTTTGTTTTATTATGATTTTAAGTTAAATAATTAATAATTTATAATTAATATAATGGACTTGAGAATGTTGGGGTTTATAAGCTCTGTTAACATCTAATAGATTTAAATGAAATATTCTTCATATTTTTATTTTATTTATTCATTTGTTGTATTTACTGAATTATTTATTTTATTTACTTATTGATATTTTTATTTAATTTATGTATTTAATTTGTTTTATTTATTTGCTTATTTATTTTTAATTTAGGCCAATATTCATTTTGTTTTTAATTATTCTTTGAAAAATGTAGAAAAAAAAAAACAATTATAATTTGATTTTTATTTAGAGTATATTTTGCATCAGTTATTCAAGCTACACATGATTTGAATCCATAAGTACATTAATAAATATTCACTTCAAATGAGAACTTTGAAGCTTAAACTAAAATTTTATACAATTTCGCAGGCAGTCAATGTTTTGAGATGTTTATTCAACATCAGTTTCAAATTGCATTCTCTTAAATTTATTTATTTAATTTATTTGACATTGTCTCAGGCCGCTTTCAGCTCCTTCGCTGCTCTTAAATGTAAATTATTTGAGTGCCTTGTGCGAATTCCTTAGAACACGCGCCAAAATATCTTTGCACCCGAAACATATCAGACCTCAAGCATCACTCGACTGGCAGATGTTTCTGCTGTGGCTGCCTCTGTCTGCGGACGAGTCCGAGGTCCCTTTGAGCTGCTGGCCACACAATAAAGATGCAAAAAGCCAACTCAAAAGCCATCGATCAATTGGCAACTCGGACATTAGAAGCTTCTGGCTGGCTCAGGTACAGCGTGGATCCTCGACACTTGATTTATGGCTCTGCTGTGGCATTGAAACTTAGCTCAGCTTTCGATACACAGATATTTGATCGACCCGACCATAAATAACAACAAAAATAACAATAGCAACAACAAAAAGCTGCCTCAGCTCAATTTGTAGTTTTCAATGTTTGAAGGCGAAAAACAGCGGCTAATGAGCAGCGCCCAGAGATGAGGCCCATCTCAGTTGCCTGTGGCTGTTGAGCTGACTGTCTGACTGTCTGACTGGCTGACTGGATGGGCTGCTTCTGTTTCTACTCATGTCTGCAGTTGGTTACACAATGGCCCGGCCGGAGCTGGTTGTGGAAGAGAGGAGGAGGCGGGAGGAAGAGGAGGAGGGCGATGCCCGCATTGAGCGTGCCTTTGGAGCTGCAATACGTTAGCCGGCTGCCTGATTTTTCAAGATTTTTAAGCACTGCAGCAGCAGCAGAAGCAGTGCGGGCGCCACAGGCAGGCGCAGTGCATGCCAAAGAGTTGAGGTCGAGGTCATGTGTGGGTGGAGCGCGCTGCAGTGCTGCCGCCAAATGTTGGCAGGAGTCGCATCAGTTGAAGCTTTTGTGTCGGTTGCCAACCGCAGAAATGCTCTGTGACTCGACTGTTTGCTGTAGTTCTTGTTGCTGTTGCCATGCGAAAAGCAATGCCAACTAATTGAATGTGCAAAACTCTCTCACACACACACACACATATATACAGACACACACACACACATACATATGCAAGAGCATTAATATCGCGTTATATGGCGCATTAAGGCGCTCATTTCAGCATGATTTTTTTTTTTCGCCCCCAGAGTCGGAAATCTAAAGCAAAGACCACGAGTGGGCGGCGGTGGGTGTGGCACTCATGCTCATGATGATTTCTCCGTTGCGACGTACATTTGTATTGGTAATTACGATGTGTATGTGTGTGTGTGAGTGAGTGACGTCTGTTTGCTGTCCCTTTGCCATGGGGTGGATTTTGCTCGCATTTTTTCACATTTTTTTTTAGTTTGTTTTTTTTTTCTGTTTGGCTGTCGCTTTCTCGCTCGCACTTACGCATGCTGAGCGGGGGCAGCAACAGCAGCAGAGCGACTCCTCCCCGCCCTTGTGCAACGGTTTTTTCTCTGTTTGCCTGCTTCGGAAACCGCCATTTTTTATGCGCGCTAACTACGCCAACCTCTCTGGCAGCCCTCTTGCAGCGTTACACGCCTCCCTCTCCTTCACTCTCTCACTCTCACACTCTCTCTCTCTTTTTCTTTCTCTGTCTCTCGCTGAGACAGCGGTGAGAACCCATACTCACTCGCACCGGCCAGCCCGCACCCTGACGCACTCGCACCCTCGCACAGAATTTGCGCATTAGAAAAAAATGTGGGCTGTGTTTTTGCCGTTAGGTTGGGAGAGAAAAAAAAAAATGGGAATGAAGAAACAGCAGATAAATAAAAAATGGCGGTTTCTGTTGATGCAAAAAGTAGATAACTGTATTTTATACACTTATTTGCCTGCCAACAATAAAGTACGCGTAAAAAAAAGAAACAATAAATAAATTTATTAGCTCAACATCAGATTTGCACGGGTCAAAGTTCAAATCGAGGCAAAATTTTGCAAAATTTTAATTTATCATTGATTATGGAGCCAACAATAATGTATTTTTAATTTTAAAAAAGCTTAGCTATTAAATAATATTTATATCATATTCATTGCAATAATTGAATGCGTATAAAGCGCCATCTATTGCGAAATTGTAGTACATTCACAATAAAGTGCCATCTATTTCAGCATGTTTTGCAGCTGCCATGACAGATATCGCGCCGTCTATGGGTCAGTAAATTTAATTTTACAAGCAGTGCACTGCACACTAAATATATCGATAGTGAATTAAATTATTTGGAAATTTATAGTTACATCAACTGGTCACACTCGCTTGACACTGCTATTCTGGCAACAAAATAACAAGTGTTGAGTGTAGCTTAAAGTCGCATTCAAGAGGAGAATTGTAAGTGTCTATGCAAACTGTAGAAAAACATTTCACTATAAATTGAAATAACAACAGCGATCTGAAGCATTCCTCGAGGGAACACAGCTTCCAACCACCTGCAACAACAACGCACATCGACATGAATATGAACAACATCAATAAAGGCGGATATGTACCACCAGGCTACTATCCACCAAATGCACCGCCCGCCGAGGGTGCTCCGTATCCACCGGCCGCAAGTGCGCCATACGCACCACCGAATGCACCCTACCCCCCCGGTCCACCCCATCCACAGCCTCAGCCTGTTAACTATGTGAGTTTTTGGGGGCGTTGTCAACTTTGGTATACATAATTGAGATATACTATATGTATATGTATAAGCGTGCAAGCATACGCATATCTAGTCTATGACGTCACTTTTAAGTTTGCGTGCAATATTTGTGTACAATATTTGTGTACATATCCGCTTCATAAGTGATAACTTACTCGATTCGAGGAATTACTCAAAAGAGTGTCGCAGGTGCACTGTAGGCGAGCTTCATTGAGTGAATAATCAGATATAATATTGAAAATAACGTAACGTCATATTTTCTATATAGCTATAGTAGATATATAGTTGTCCAGTGCAGTGCGCAATGCTTAATCAGCTTTTAGTTGATGCACTACTTAGTGAGTCATTAACTGCGACTGCATTAAAGTCTGACACGGACTCACACGTCTTTTAACCGTGGTATGTGTAGTACGTATTAATTGGTTCTAAGTTGCTTTTCTATACTTGCAGTTTTTTTTAATATTGAATTAACATTTATGTATTGCTATCTTATGAACCTCTCGGAGTTATCATCAGCAGACTTTGTTAACGCCTACTGATACGCCTTCGATTTGATACTCTTGCTAAATTACATATATTCATTTTAGATATTACCCCCAACACAGGTATGCAAATCTATGCCAGAACTGAAAGCAGACTCTATATAATCAGTTCAACTATGCCAACTGTTTTCCCATTTCGTCCGTCGAGCTCAGCGGCTCGAAATACGATATCGTGGAGGTATCATTACATCTTGTATGACTAGCAAGCTTTAAACACACATTGTATCATATACTATAATCTCTGGACAAGTAAATATTTTGATAACGATATTATAAACTCTTATAAACATTGATATACAATATCAGACAGCTCTATAACATAATACTTTATCAGAAGGCTATATGACAAGAATTGGTTGATAATAAGATTTTGCATATTAAGATAAGTTTGATAAAGTAGTAAAACAATAATATATACATTGAAAGATATGCTGAAAGATATGATTCCTTCAAGATGTTGAAAAATCAATTGATTTTTCAATATATCTATTGAGAGATTTATACAGATAATAGAAATATTTGTAAATCGACGACTCATAGAGTTGTTTATAGATACACTGAAATATCTAAGACTCCTATCGATTTTCTTATTTTCTCACTTATCTATCTATGGATTTATTTAACCAATAATTAGATAACAGCAGAGCTAACCCTAAAGCTTCCTCATTATTCAGAATGAATTATAAATGTAAATGCCCTTACAGGGATTCGTTCCAGGTCCACCTCAAGGAGGTTACGCTCCAGTTCCTCAAATGCCTGTTGGAGAGCCCAATTATGGAGGTCCAGCACCTTTTGGAGCTGGTGGTGGAGCTCAGCCTTACGGGTATCCACCTGGTCCGGCTGGTCCACCGCAACCATTTGGATACCCACCAGGGCCAGCAGGTCCGCAGCAGCCAATCGTAAGTCAGCCGGGCATGCCACCAGTCCATCCCCATCCAGGCATGGCATCAGGAGGACCAGCTGGTAAGTAGACTCGGCTGCTACGCATGTAGATGCGATGACTTGACACATACACACATCAATCTACAAAACGCATGTGCATGTGGTCTATTTATAGGTTTGGGCACAGCTCAAGTATCTTTGATCGAGTATAGCACAATAGGAATGGACTGAAGTCAATTAAGACAAGGGAACGCATTCAGACATAGCCCAGTTTCATATGCACATTTAGGGTCACTGCACCGTGAATGTGATAATCGCAAGTCCCCAGCTTCACAGCTTCGCGGCCGACGTAATGCAGCGTTGCTGCAAGGTGGTTAAAGAGAGTGTGGCGGCTGACTACAAAGTTGTTTTCTATTAGCACCCGAAATAGAGCGGTAAACATTTACATTCACAGCTGGTTCGGTTTTTGAACTGTCCCAGAAGAGCTCTTTCCCAGATAAGCAAAGATAACACAAAGACGCTTCTGTCAGCTGAAAGATGTTGTTGACAAACCAACTGCGCTTACTCTCCGCCTTGATAAAGCCCGCGGCGCTTCCTCGTAGCTGATTGCAGCCCAAAGCCAACCCGCTGGCTCTTATCACGAAGCGCCGTTTGCTTTAATTGAACCAATAAAACCAAAGTAATACAATGCGCTATTTAAGACACGTTCGGCTATGTCGACTACGATGAATTTTGAAAGCCGACGTGCCGTCAAATGTCAACTTGTGGGCCCTCTCTCAGGCAGACGTTCAGTTCAGCTCGGTGCAGCATCGTGAACGGTCGCAATAACCTGAGTGCGATGTCAGTGCCAAACGCCGTAGCGACCGCTGCAGTGCCAGCCTCCAGTTCCAGTTACCTGTCCACATTGGATCTGACTAAGAACGAGTCCAGTGATCAGAAGGACGCCACGGGTGGCGGGGCCAGCAGTGGCTCGAAAGTGCTGCGGTTCATTTGGCATTCATTGTACAGCCAGTATAACTTCTTCTGCACGAGGTCCAAGACGCTTAAGCAGCTGGTCTGCCGTGAGGCTAATAAGCCCTTGCCCAAAAAGTTTCGCCACACAATGCGACTGAATAAGTCAGCGAAGCGAAAGGGCTACGAATTCTATATTAGCGATGAAGACAGGAGGTGAGACAAATCAAAGCGTTTAACAGTTCTCCTTTACTCGTACTTCAAGTCTGATTGGCTTATCAAGGTTAAATCAGTTCAGCGCTATATATCTTATCGCGCAGCTTACAAATCTGTCGAGGTAGACGTACCAAAGCAAACGAGCCTATTATAATAGACTCATCGTGATGAAATATCATCTGCGTAAATATTACCTCTAAGGCCACAATCAGATTAGATATAAAAAGTCACTCTAGTGGCATAAAAAGCACAATAAACCGCCCAGGGTCGTGGTCTCTCCATTGTAATGCCTTCAATTAGGCTTGTTCTTGATGACGTTGGGCAATTGAAACGATGACAGTAACAGCGACAACGACAACGACAACGACAACGACAGCGACAGCGACATTGACCAATTGACACGCTTTTGTGGGCGGTCGGGGCATGCATCCCACACATGTTGATGTGATTTTGAAAGAGCGCTCAGCTGAAGAGTAGTCGGATTGATGGTGTGTTGTTTTTCATATTTTCATTTTCGTTTTCGATTTTTCCATTTCACAACAGGCGACTGGATGAGTATACCCTCAGGCATTCCGAACTGTCCGCGCGGATTGGAGTACCTTACGAGTATAGACCAACTTTTAGTTAAACAGAAAGTGGAGCTGCTTGAGGCTTTCACGGGCTTCGAAACCAATAACAAGTTCTCAATCAAAAACGCGCTTGGCCAGAAGGTCTATTACGCGGTGGAGGAGAATGATTGCTGCACACGCAACATGTGTGGTCCATCACGGCCCTTCGATATGAAAATTTTCGACAATTTCCAGCAAGAGGTCATTCACTTGAATCGTCCATTGGCGTGCTCGTCTTGCTGCTTTCCCTGCTGCCTACAGAAACTGGAAGTCTCTGCACCACCTGGCAATGTTATTGGATCTATTGAACAGGAGTGGTCCATTTGCTCTCCGTCGTTTCGCATTTTGAATCACCTTGGCGATACGGTGCTTCGCATTGAGGGTCCCTTCTGCACGTTCTCGCTCTGTGGCGACGTCGAGTTCAATGTAAGCGTTTGAGTTTGAAACTGAATAGACAATGGACTTGTTAATAATTATATTTGCAATACAGGTTGTCTCCCTAACTGGAGCGAAGGTGGGAAAAATATCCAAGCAATGGTCCGGTCTGGCACGCGAAATCTTTACGGACGCCGACTTCTTTGGCATCACCTTCCCACTGGATTTGGATGTTCGCATGAAAGCCGTGCTGCTGGGCGCCACGTTCCTCATTGTAAGCAACCGCGTTTGTTATTCAATCCCACAGCCAGATATTAAATCACACAGAATTCATTGCATCCGCTTTAATTCAAAAGTTGATTTATTACAGGAATCGTTTAAGGCAAAAAGCCCCAACGTAGATACCACTTACATATTTGACTATGCTAAATAGTTTGATTTAATTCACTTGTCTAACCATTACATTTTGTTTCTTTTAGGATGCCATGTTCTTTGAGAAGTCCGGCAACCGCGAAGGGGATACTCCTGGAATGTTCTAGCTATTCGTGAATTTTTGTACGATTGATGTGACTCCAATGTAGTGTGAAATTGACTATCGAAACCCTGTGAACGATCGCATACTAGTCCGCTATGGCCAAAGCAATCGCATTTCAAGCACTTAAATCATATTTAATTGATTTCAACAAGAGTCGCTAGAGGTGATTCCAAAACTATTGCAAATTTTTGTTGAACTCAGGATACATTTTAAATGCAATTGTTTCTATTATTTCTTTATTGAATCACACTGTTATTGGGTTGTGTATTATAATATTTATATATATATATACATATAATTTTTTATTTTTATAATTATTTTTCTATATATAGATATAGAAAAGAGAAGCAAATAAATTTCAAGAGAAGGAAAATATAAAAATACAAGAACTTTACGTGTATATCCTTAGAGAAAAAGGAGAGAGAAGCAAATTAGTTTCAGTTGAGGGTAAATAACAAAAAAGAACTATATGTGTGTATCCATAGAGATATATGTATTTAAAATACAACTGTACGTGTATATCCTTAGAGATATAGAAAAGAGAAGCAAATAACTTTCGACAGAAGGAAAATACAAAACAAAAATAAAACTACAACTATATGTGTGAATCCATACAGATATAGAAAAGAGAAGAAAGCAAATTTAAAGAGACAAAAAAGAAAAAAAAATCCAAGAACTAAATGTGTATATCGTTAGAGATATAGAAAAGAGAAGCAAATAAATTTCAAAAACAGGAAAATAACAAAAAAAATATATAAAAATAAAAAATACAGAAACTATATGTGTTTATAGTTAGAGATATATGTATTTAACGACGAATCACAGTCTTAATGTAATAATAAGAAAAAATAATGAGTAATATTTATTTATATATAAATATCAAATGTATCGAAAGGAGCAAGAAAAGAAAAGGGAGAATATAGATATTCAACGACGAGTCGCTGTCTGAATGTTAATTAATAATGAAAAATAACTATATTTATTATATGAAAAATTGCGTAAACAAAAACCGAATCAAATCTAGACAGGGTGTAAAATGTACTTTAACTATTTTATGTGTCTTAATATATTTAATATAAATACAGATTATATATTTATGTCAATATTGCAGAATACTTAAGGTATATCTTGAAAGTATTTACCTGTACGGAACAAGTTACTGTTAATGAATTTAACAATCAAAGAATAGCATAATTACGTGCACATCAATGTCGATCCATGTACTGTTTATATTTTGTTAAATGAATTTAATAAAATAAAATATTCGAGTAGAACGAATTGCTTAAACAAAGAACGAAGTATATTTTATTTATAAACACGCAAATATAATTGGCAATAACACCCCTATCGGAGCACAGCCTGATGCACAATTTGCCTCCACGCTTCTCTGTCCTGTGCGCAACTTCTCCAGTTGGTAACACCATTCAGGATTGCCTCCATCTGGTCCTTCCAACGGGTTCGAGGTCTACCCCTTCTTCGTTCTCCTCTAACTACCGCATCAAAAACCGAACGAGCTGGAGTGTTTTCCTCCATACGAGCAATGTGACCCAACCAACGAAGACGCTGAATGTCAATTCGCTTGCCAATGTCAACATCGCCGTATAGCTCGTACAGCTCGTCGTTCCACCTGATACGATAGGTTTCGCCAACGCAAATTGGTCCAAAGATCTTGCGAAGAATCTTTCTCTCAAAGACACCAAGAGCAGCTGCATCTGACTGCGTCACGGTCCAGGCTTCCGCTCCATAAAGCAGCACTGGAATGATGAGTGTCTTGTAAAGGGTTACCTTTGTCTTTCGAGAGAGGGCTCTACTGTTCATTTGCCTACTGAGCCCAAAGTAACATTTGTTGGCAAGTGTAATTCTCCGCTTGATCTCCAGGCTGACATCATTTTTGTTGGTCACTGCAGTTCCCAAATAGACAAAGTCCTTGACAGACTCAAAGTTATAGTCTCCAGCAGTAAGGTAAGAGTCAAGACGCCGCGACTCTCTAGTACTGCACACCATAAACTTTGTTTTGCCCATGTTTACTGCAAGACCAACTTTAGCTGATTCCCTTTCGATAGCTCCAAAAGCCGCAGTTACATCACGCTTGGTACGACCAATGATATCAATATCATCAGCGTAACCAAGGAGCTGGACACTTTTGTATCCCAGTATTGTGCCCATCCGATGCACTCCAGCTTTCCTTATTATACTCTCCATAAGTAAATTGAAGAGCACACAAGACAGCGAGTCGCCTTGTCTGAGACCCCGCTTGGTATTGAAGGTTTCGGATTGGTCATTTCCTACCTTGACAGAGCTGATGGTGTTGCTCAATGTCATGCTACAAAGCCGTATTAGCTTTGCAGGAATACCAAGCTCAGACATGGTAGCGTACAGGCAGTCTCGCCGTGGGCTATCAAAAGCAGCTTTAAAATCGACGAACAGGTGGTATGTGTCGAATTGGTTCTCGTGTGTTTTCTCCAGGATTTGGCGCAATGTGAAGATCTGGTCAACTGTAGACTTGCCAGGACGGAAACCGCATTGATAAGGACCTATCAATGCTTCAGCATATGGTTTCAGTCTCTCACACATTACGCTCGTGAGAACCTTGTATGCGACGGGAAGAAGGCTGATGCCACGGTAGTTGGTGCGTTGTGTTGCATCACCCTTCTTCAGGATTGGGCAGATCATACTGAGGTTCCAATCATCGGGCATGCTTTCCGTTAGCCATACGCTGCTGATAAGTTGGTGCATGCACCCTACCAGCTCATCGCCTCCAGCCTTAAACAATTCAGCCGGTAAGCCATCTGCTCCCGCGGCTTTATTGTTTTTGAGACGCTGTATAGCTGTCTCGACTTCCGTATGGCTAGGGATGGGAACTTCAACACCATCATCTCTGATTGGGGTTAGTGGACCAACTTCGTCAAGCTCATTCTCACTGTTTCCAGCCAAAAGACTCTCAAAGTGATCCCGCCATAACCTCAGTACCATCTCCGCATCAGTAACCAGGTTTCCATCGTCACTCCTGCAGGCAAGCGATCCAGACTTATACCCTTGGGTCATGCGCTTGACCCTCCGGTAAAAGTCACGGGCATCGTTCTTGCTTCTGCTACTCTCCATCTTCTCACACTCAAGCCTTTCCATCTCCCGCTTCTTCCTCCTGAAAAGGCGCTTCTCGTCTCGTCTCCGCGACCTATAAATATCCACCACCGCTCGAGTAGCTCCTGCTTGCAGCGTTCTTCTGTAGGCGGCGTCTTTTGCTGCAGTCGCTTCCCGACACTCCTGGTCGTACCATGGATTCCGATTGGGAGGGCGTTGGAACCCAAGTACTTCCACAGCAGAGGCGTTTATGGCATTGGACATGTACGCCCACATATCCGTTGTATTTATAGGCATTGGAGGGAGTTGGCCGAGTCGGCCCGAGAGTCGAGTGGAGAAGGCATCCTTATGTCGTTGTGATTGCAGCTTTTCGATGTCCAGCTTTCTTGGCATACCTTGACGTGAGACTTTCGCGACACACAGCCGTGCGCGTACCTTGGCTGCAACAAGGTAATGGTCAGAGTCGATGTTAGGACCCCGACAAGATCTCACATCAAGTATGCTAGATGCATGTCTTGCATCGATCACAACATGATCAATCTGATTTCGCGTCAGACGATCAGGCGACAGCCAGGATGCCTTGTGGATGTTGAGGTGACGAAAACCTGTACTACGTACAATCATATTGTGTGCGGCCGCAAATCCTATTAGTCTAAGTCCATTGCTCGATGTGGACTCGTGCAGACTAAACGGGCCAACGGTTGCTCCAAAGATGCCCTCCCGCCCTATTTTGGCGTTAAAATCTCCTAGAATGATTTTAACGTCATGTGACGGGCAACGGCCATATGCTCGGTCGAGCTCTGCATAGAAAGCATCCTTGGTAGCATCGTCTTTCTCTTCCGTCGGGGCATGCGCACAGATTAGGCTGATGTTGAAGAATTTGGCAGTTATTCGGATCGTCGCAATCCTCTCGCTAACTGGTGTGAAGTGCGAGGCTCGGTGTCGCAACTTGGGCCCTACGACGAAACCACAACCAAATTCACGCCTATCATTAAGACAACTGTAATAGATGTCACAGCTGCTTTTTCTTATGCGCCCCTGCCCTTTCCATCGCATTTCCTGGATGGCTGTGATGTCAGCCTTCAACTCATTGAGGGTATCCGCTAGTTGTTGAGCAGCACCGGGTCTGTACAATGTCCGTACGTTCCAGGTGCATACTCTCAAATCATTTTCCTTTTTCCGTTTGCCGTGGTCGTCAACGTTTTCCGGGTTCCTTTCCGAGGCTCCTCTTGCTTCATTCACTGATGAGTCTTTTTTCTATGGGTGGATATCAAGTCCTACGCCAAAACCTAATTTAAGGATTAGGATCCCGCCGCGCACTTTGGTTTATAACTCAACGGGGGCTGAGTCATAATCCAGGAGGAACCACGTGGAGGTAGTGTGTCGACTTGAGAAGAGCAAGAACAAGGATCGCACTGGCACTCACCAAGTTGAGCACAATCAGAAACTTTGCCTTGCCTGCTCTCCCCCCATCCCCCGCAAAACACGCAAAACCAATTGTAAATATGAAATGAAGATAGACCCGTGTCTGTCAGTTGATTTGTGGCTTCCTTATTTTTTATTTTTTTTGTTGGTTTATTAAAGTAAACTGATTTTGTTGAGATTCATTCAGCTCATGCTGAATGAACTGATTCATTAAAGAAAAAACTTTCGTAATAATTATAGAAGACGTAGAAAAGAAATTATTCATTTCACTTTTTGAATAAAATTAACATTGATTAATTAAATAATATACCGGGAGAGAGATAGCATACAAAAGTAATGTTAAATATGCAAAAATCGAATTATTTGACAATGCGATTCCATCGCATGCAATGCTCCAAAACAAGTTTGGCGCCTTAGATTAAACGAAGCTACGCACTGCACGTCAATCGAAGAGCGACTTAGTTGTAGTTCAGATGTGAGATGTGAGGCTTTGTGAGGTGCGAGGAAAGAAAGTTGGGGAATGCGAACATATTGCACATCAGAACTATGTCTGCCGTGATGTCGAGAACTTTGAGCAGTTGAGTCAACATATTGAAGAGGATTGGCAAAGCGTGAATATTGTCAACGAGCACAATGGCTTTCAAGGCGATAATAGCTCGCTACCCAAGCTATCCAAGCTGCGTGAATTGGAGCTGTCACAGTCTGGTGGCTTGATGCTGGGCAGGAGTGGATTCAAGAATTTAGCTTCGGTGCAGCGCCTCAATTTGTCCCACTGTCAACTCGTGCAGCTGTCAACTTTGCGAACAGCGCGACCTTGCTCAGTTTGGATGTCAGCCACAACGACTTGTTGCGCATCGACCGCGCTCTGATGAGGCAGTTGCCGAATCTTGTCTACGCGAACTTCTAAAGCAATTAAATATCAAACTTAGAGTTTGATGAACCTCAAGCACCTGAAGCCATTGAACCTGCACACCAATGAGCAGGAGAATATTACAATTGGCTCGAATGCCAATTCATTAGCAACAACAATGTTAGAGATGCGAGTCAAGATGCTCAAAATCTGACTTGAGGGACACTGTCGAGACTTGCTTTTCTTTGTAGTTTCACTAGCTACCACAGCTAGGCGAACTGCACTTGCACAGCAATTGGCTGCAAGTGCTAGACGTGGGCATTTTCTATGCTGCGAGTGCTCATCCAATAATAATCTCTATGAAATTCAACGTCAATTGTTCGCTGGTCCCACCTCCAATAATCTGAAGGTTCTGGGGGTTTACGTGTTCAATAGGAGACACTCAACCTTTGGCTCAACCAGATCGGCAGTATATCTGCCACTGCCTTTTGGGGCTTGATCAACATGCATTCTCTGCAGCTACAGGGCAACAAAATAAAGCAATTGCCCGACAAGGTTTTCGCTAATCTGAACACCCTACGGATGCTCGACCTGAGCAACAATAACATTAGGTAATCAATGTCTTTGGCAGTTTCATTCTGAGCAATCTCGCTGGCTCTCTTTGAGCAACAATAACATCAAGCAACTGCACCTGCTCCATGCCCTTTCTGCAGGAACCGCGTTTGAGTCGCAACAAGTTGACCGCGCTGGACATTCGCATGTTTGCTCCACTGCGTTGGCTGCGCGTGTTGACTGTGGGTGAGAATGAACTAACGGAGGTCGAGGATGATTTGCTAAGCACCTTTGACAAGCTAACCGAACTGGAAATTAATAACAATCGCCCAACCTTTCTGCCGGCACTGAAGGAGCAGCAGAATCGAGGGGTAATCCCTGGCAGTGCTTGTGCCTGGACGAGCTGTCAGGCTGGCTGCACGCGCACCTTGTTGGTTACGCTACGCCTAGCAGCGTCTACTACAGCGGCCGGAAGCCGCTCTGCATAGTCACGCCCGTGGAGCAGTGCGTGAGAGACTTGCAGGCAGTGCGTGAGTTCGGGATTGTCGAGAGCTACGAGCACATCTGAGGTGGCAAAGGAGCAATAAATCAATAACACTAAATGCTAGTGGAGTTGCCTAATGGGTGGTCCAGATGAGCAGAGCTGAGCTGGGCAGTGGGTAGTTGGCTTGGGTGGGTTGGGTTGGCTTTCGTAAATCACGGACAAATGAATGACCATCAGGCGCAAAAGTTTTGCAAGCCAAAGTATTTGGCCAACTGTCGTAAAACAATAAAACAAAAAGCGGCCGCAGAGCAAAGCACAAATATAGAACAACAGAGGAGCATTCCAGGGGCAATGCCAATGGACGGGGCTGCATGGAGGAGCAGAGATTTTCAAATACTTAACACCACTTAAGCGAACAGTTGGACAATGACAGCGACAAGTGGATTGCGGACGACTGGGTGGGGGTGTGGGTGTGGGCGTGGGCAAGGGCGTGGCACACATTGATTGCTGAACGTAATTTAACGTAAGAATTTTTATTAAAATTTTCCGTTTGCGAATAAAGTTTTCTGCTCGCAATGAGCAGCTGATGTCCGTAACTTAATGAATAAATGATTGATAATGAATAAATCCGAATGTGTGTGTGTGTGTGAGTGTCGGCGCTTGAATTGAAGGAAGGAAAGCTTCTGGTGTGAAAATTGTGCTGTGGGAATTTTTAGTGTATTTTGAAGATTGCATAATTGATCGAACGAGTTGAACAGCCATCCACATGAATAATGAATAAATAAGTCGGCTAAGCTGCGCACAAATGTTGCATATTAAATGCGTTGAACCCTGAAGAGAGTTGAGTGTTGACAGTCGAGTGTTGAGTGTCGAGTGCTGAGTTCTGAGTGCTGAATGAACATATATTTATTTGTCTTAGAGCATTTGCCAATGCAGACGATTCATTTTGAATAAGTTTTTCTATTTCCTTAGAACAGTTTTCCAAAGTCAAATTATTCAGAATGTTGTCCCAAGAAGATGTTTGCCTCTATGTACATAAATAACTGCACAGGTCACATAAAGAGAGAGAAATAGAGAGAGAGTGAGAGGACACACACACATTTACGTTGACAGCTTTATGTTGTGCGTGGGTAAATAAGTAGTTCAAGTTTTGCGTATTCACGCAAATGCATTGAAATCGCACACAAGTATTTGAGGCATTCACACGCACAGGTGACAAAAGCCAGCACAGAGAAAGATGTGAAGGCAGTGAGTGAAAGAATAGGGATTCAGATACGAACAGAGCGCACAGCAAATGCGACAATTATGCGAGCCGAAGGAGCTGTGGGAACAAAAGGATATGGAGCCTAGGAGCTGGCGCCGTTGCCCAACAGCGACAAAAAAAGTTGTGCATGCCTCTCGCACAAGGAGGACCGAGAAGGAAATTACTTGTGCTGGCTAAAAACTAATTAAATTACTTTTATTTTGCAGGTTAACATTTTCAAACGCATGTCGGTGTTCGGTCGGTCAAACCATTTCCGGCTGAACCTGAGGCTGGGTAAAGGTTGCGTCAATTTCTTATGAATTTTGCGTTCGACAGCGAGGTGACGCTGCCCAGGAAGCGGACACAGTCCTTTCAATTAATTTGTGCGCCAGCCTAGTTTAGCGTCTTGTTTGTTTATCAATTTGATAGCGCTGCGGGTCAGAGAGTGTCTGAGTGCCTGCGTGTGGCTGCGTGGGTGAGCAACAAGTGTGCTTTCAATGGCGTGGAAAATATTGAACCCTCATCAAAACAATTTGACGTTCAGTGCTGTCAAAGACAACGCAGCCATCAATTGTCAGGCTAAAGTTCTGGCATTGTCCAATTTAAAATTCGACTCACCTGGCGTATGCGTGATATGACGAATTTCCATTTTTTTCTTTTCTTTTATCTGCATTTTATGTGCCTGAGTCTTCCGGCTGCTACGATGCATGCATGCTGGCCGCACTCATATTTCAGTTAATTTCGCTCACGGCTAATTGCATTTTTGCGGCTCAAATAGCCACACATAATTAGAAAACAAAATATTTGTAAAACATTTCATCATTTTTACACAATTAGTATGGCCATTGTATACATATATTTATATGCAACGCATTCTCTATGAAAACCAAAAAAAAAAAAAAAAAAAAAAATCAAAAATTAGCGCAAACTATGCAATGGCAGCGGCGACGGCGGCCGGATGTGATGCGAACTGCATTTCGAATTACAAAATTTTGCGGCTCTGTGGTTCGCTGAATTTATAATTATCCACAGTTGCAGTTTTCTCTCTTCTGTGTTGCGTAATTCGATTTACACGCAAACTTTTCGGCTTAATTTCACGCCGAGTTAAGAGTTGCGCCTGACTGCAAATGCGTTGGCAACTTTGTTGTGAGTTCTATTAGGCATTTTATTGTGTTTATCCATCTGATGCACACAACTATTCTTTGCCATACAAGATAAATGTATACATTTAAAATTTTTATAGTTCCCATCAAGAGATGCGCTTATATCATTGCTTTCATCGTCACCTTGTGCTTAATGCACATTTGCCAATAATATATAGGATAAAGGTCTTGTCTTGTAAAAATTTCCAGCTATTATAAATCTTGTTTTCCTGTTTTTGTGAAATTATATGTAACAGGCAAATAATTTATGTTCTTGATATGAGTTGATCGAAACCAATCTAGCCATTTCCGTCTGTCCGCCTGTATGAACGTGGCTATCTCTTATTCCATTTAGAAATCAATAACTTTAGTTAGTTTATTGGATGCAAGATGCTCACTATGATAGACAAAGATTTCACATTTACTATTAAGTTACTGTAATAAATACACAGATATTATATCATTTTCAGATTTCGAAATTCTTACTATACGACGTCTAACACATAAAGACGTCAATGCACACTTTAGATATATTATTCCGACAAGTGCGAGCTGGATAAGATTATGCTGCCTGAACTGAATTTAGAGTAGTAAAACTTTCTTCGATGTAATAATTGATTATAGATCCACCAGAGAGAATCGCCTTGATTGACTGTGCATTAGTACAGAAAACGTGCAGCAGCATAGATGCCTGGAAAAAAGGCTCTGCAGCGGAAGAAGTATGACCTGAACGCAGGCATAGGAGGGTAACGCTTAGATAGAGCATATTCGAGGTCACTACCCTCAAGGTTAATGCGGGATAGCTCCTGGTTGCAAGGCGGAATTTGAGCTCTAAAGGAAGAGGGTTTTCAGTCGGTAAGCAGTCATGCAGTCCGATACTCCAGCCAAATTTTCGACCTGATTGACGGTGCATAAATCATCTTTACCTACCTCAGCAAAAAACAGCAGATTTATTATTTTTGTAGCTTAGTCTCTCCTTCTTCGATTCTTCTTCTTCGACTCAATGTTTTCCTCCAGCTTCCGCATCCTTTGTTTCTATTTATATATATATTCACTCTGTCTCATCTATTTCAATTGATCATCCGTCAAATGCAGGCCAGTCTTTGCTTATTTCATTTTCGTGAATTCTATAACATTATACCCGTGGGACATTCTCTCGATCTCGGAAGAGATGGTGCTGATAGGTTAACCACCTGCATGGCAGTCCTTGATGCCAGCATGCGGTATTTTCTACACAATGGGAAGCTTCTAAAGACGTTGCAATGATGCCAGTGCCTGCTGCCTCCTCGTTTAATAAAAATGCTTGGCTGGAGCCATAAAGTATGCAGCATGCAGCTGTGGCAACGTTGCCAGCCAAAAATGTTACTGCACCGGCATCTCGGCTGCAGGCAGCTCTAGGCAGGCGGACACAAAATACCTCTGCTAATGATTTTTAATGGCTAAATTGCATGGCAAGGCTTGAGTTTGAGCAGAGGACTCTCGAGGCTAGCTGCCGCAATGCTATCATTAGATGATACTAGGAGGACAGGCTCCTTGCAGCAGCTCGCATGCTTATTAAAAGGGTATTTGTTGTTGGCCGTCTATTAAGCTGGGCCAATAGTGAGGCTTTCAGCCTCATATACGTGCAAGTAGAACTCGATGCAAATTTTAGGTCAATAAATTATGCATGCCATCGACGCAGCAGCCTCAGCCTCAACAAAGGCGAAAGAGGCGTAATGTGAGAGGGCTGCCAGAAGAAGAAGAAGAAGAAGAAGCAGAAGATGGAAAAAAAAAAACAAATTAGTGGCGCTTACTCAACAAGATTGAGTCTGTTTGTGGCTGTGTCATCGTGATGCTCCTGTCCTGGTCCCTGAGAGGCAGTTCCCTGTCTTTCTCTCTCTCTCTCTCTCTCTCTCTCTCAGACCCCCTCGCACTCGCCGCCACTGAGCGCTGCGTGCTGCATGCGAGTCAACGTCCAACGCAGCATGCAAAAAAGAGGAATTCGAACTTAATTAATGAAAGAGCTTCCGGCTGTCATCCCAGGCATATGTCTACCTCTCTCTCTCTCTCTCTTCTCTCGCTCTCTCTTTCTCTTTTATGAACACTACTATTTATATAGCCCTAGATATTAAGTGATGAATATTTATACGAATATGTGAGTGGAATGAGGGATCGCATACCGTTCGACGCTGACATGGCAAATCAACAGTTAAATATAATTTTGTTTACAAAAACCTGCGCTGCTCCTCATACGTGGAGGTCCTGGCAGTGAGTGGGAGAGGGGAGATGGGAAGGAATAGGCATCGCAATGTTAATGGAAATGGAAATGTGTGGACTGCTGCGGCAATTGGCCTCCGCATCTGTTGCAAATGAAATTATGCAAATGTGACAGCAGCAGCAGCTGCCGCGATGCCCCGCTCGCACGCGCACGTGTGTGCCGCAGGTTGACCCACAAATACAATGGGCCTGTGGTTTCGGTTTCGGTGGCTGTCGCCTGCCTAAACATGGCTTAGTGATGATTACTTGCATTAGACATGCGAAAAACGCACTGCATGTGTTTCTCTGCTTGGGTGTGTTTGTGCAACGAATTGGCGCTACAATTAAACATTCGCGTGGCAATTGAATAGATTTAATTGCAAATAGAGCTTATTACGACTGGCGAACGGCCAATGAAAATGGAAATTGCTGCGGTCGCCCATAAACTTGGCAAAGCCAATCGATGTTGCAATCTCCGACTGCAGCATGCAAATCGCAAATCGCAAACTGCAAGAAAAATCCCATTCAAGTGGCCACAAGCTGTTTACGATACTTGCAGTGTGGTACGGCATGGAGGATGGCACGGCCGCGGCGTAGCACGGCTAACTTTAATCGTAAATAACAACAATAACAAGCGCCGCAGGAGCCGCCAAGCCGCAGCTGCGCCACGCTCAAAACTTCCTGCGAAAAAGTTGGAAAACAACATTTTCCTTTGACGGCCGTCACATGGCCAACTCCTTAACAGGGCTTACAGTCCGAGGCAGGCGCCTCACAGAGCTCTCTATTCGTCTGCTCTGATAGATTAACTAGTTGGGGTAAATATTTGACGGCTACATCAATTGAGTGCTACATATTCGTTAGAGTATTTGCCAGTTGCATTGAGTGCTTGCCTTTGCCATTCGCTCTTTAAAGTCAATGGCAATGCCGTTGCTTCCAAGGAGTAGGCCAAATTCATATTGATTTTGTTATTGGCCTGCCCCGACTGCTGGCCTGCTTGTGTTGGCCTTATCAGTAAGGGTTGCGCCTCGAGTGACAAAAAGTTTCCAGCATTATTTATGCGCTTTACATGGCCCCTGGCAGTGGACTCTTAATACATTGTTTATACAAGCGATGCTTGAGCAGTTCGTTTTAAACTTGTGTAACAGCTGTGTTGTCCCAATAAAATACCATACACCAAAATGTCAAATGCATTCGCCTAAAGAGCCCAAATTCTCATAATGTGTTAAGTTTTGGCATTTCGAATGCTGGCATTTCAGAGTTCTGCTGCTGCTCCTGCTGCTTCTGGTTCTGTTGCTGCCACTCGAGCTGTTGGCAAACAGTCTGGTAAGCAACTTCGCCACTTGAAATGCCGAAAAGTTTACCCAAAAGAGGCCAGCAAACTAATTATTTAGTTTCATTTCGAGCAATAGCAAACGGCAAACGACAAACGGCAAACGGCAAACGTCAGCGTAAGCAAAATATCAATAAAAACTCCAATCGAGATCTATTTCAATTAAGTTGTATGAAAACTTTTTAATTAACGGCACTGCAGAGCCAGAGAAACACAAGTCGGTCTTTATTTCCGGCTTGCCTCAAATTGCTGAGCAATTTATTGCTGCGTCTAATTGGGCAACGTGCAACAGCCCAAAGCTTAGACAATACAAAATACAATACAAAAATAGATGTCAGAGATAGAAAGAAAACATCTGAATATAAAAAAATTCTAGTTATGTAAATGTTTATAAATCAAGTTGCGACTCTTGTACGTGACAGGCGGACGTTGGACAGTCGAAATAAATAAGTAAATACGTATTAAGCCCCGTTGGGGTCCAACATGTTCGTGTTGACCCCATTGCACTATGGGGAATTTTGCCGTTTTTCGGGTATTTAGTCTTTTTTTCAAAGTATTCAATTTAAATTTTTTTTTAAGCTAGCATCTTTAGAAAACTCCAAAGTTTTAGAAACAATACATAAAGTGTTAATTAACAGTCCACTGTTAAGCCTAACAGCTGTTAAAGTCAGCTTTTGTTTTCAAAGAGCACGTGCCTTCAGATTGCAATTTTTGGTAGCCGATTTTCAAATTGTCATTACTCGAAGACCATGCATAATTTTTATGAAATGTAAAAGGGATATCAATCATAAGAGTTTGTACTATGTGTTGAATAACCCAACTTTTTGTATTTGCGCATGTTCTATTAATATTTTGTAAAATTATCAAGTGTTGTCCATTGTCATTTCGTGTAAAGGAATTTCACCTTTGAGAAGGCATACAAAAAAAGTAGAAGGGCTGATAAGTGTAATTCCAATTGCATATCGTAGAGTCATTAATTATGATTTTAATGAACTTTGTCTCAATGTGCACTTTTCCGCACAACCGGCGCAATTTAATTTCTTGCAAGTGACTACGAGGTTTTTGAACGCTGAGCTGAATGCTTTTTGGCTCAATGGAAAATGCAAATCTAACCATAACAAAGTAATTCTTTATTTTCTTAAGGCGAAACTGAATAAGATTAAACTTATTAATTATATTTGAAAAGCAAAATCCGCATTATTTGCAAAAATATGATTGCCGATTGGAAATAAATGAGCCCGAAGACGATTTTGTAGGATAAATATTTCTGGCTGATCTAGAACTCGAAACTGAAGAATATTACTTTCTTTTTGAACAAAAATAATTAGTTTGAAATATTGATAACCAAAATTAAAAAAAAAAAAAAAATTTTTTTTTAAATTATTAATAAAAATTTCTTTGGGTGGGCGGGGACACGCCCCCTTTTCCAAAAATATTTCTGAGGGAATACATAATAATAATTAAAAAACCGGATCAAAAAATCTGGCTTAGTTTTCAAGTTATTAATTTATACCCGATAATTTGGAATTTTCCCCATAGTGCATTGTGCGGCTAGTCTAGTGGGAACTACTTGTACTGTTGCATACTTTGCAGAGACCCTCATCACAAATGGAATCGGAATCGGAGTCGGAGTCGGAGTCGGAGTCGGAGTTGGAGCTGCAGTCGGGCTTTGCCATGACACCGTGTGATTTAAAAGGCAGGTGGAAAGTAAAGCTTTGCCATTCGACTTGCTGATTTATTGCAGTTGACCTGAGCTGGCGCTAAAAATGCCATTAGCCGTTGCCCGAGCAGGCCTACTAGACTACTAGGCAGAGGCGAACACACGATATGTTGGCCACAATTATATCGTCTAGACTATGCGCGAGCTCTGGCAACTGTCAAACTGTTGCCTACTTTGTATTGTTCATCCTTCAGCGGCAGACGCACAGTCAATGGCCCGAACTTTATTATGGAGATGACAAACGCAGCGACATCTCCGATTGAACTGGCGAAGAGCGAAGGTTTTTCTACACAGCTGCTTGATAAATTGTGCGCCGCCTACACCCGTCGGGCTATTAATAAGATAAATGAGCGACAATAAGTTCTGGAGCTTGCTTCCGCTGCACAATAAGGCATACGCGTAATTACCATTTCATATATGCATTAAGCTTCAATCACAATCCGCAGAGCACTGAGCGCAGAGCGTTTAAGCAAATATTTGTTGTACTTGGCTAGGCTAACAGGCTTCCCTAGCTGGCAGACAGTCTGGTCTGGTCTGGTCTGAGCTGGTCTGGGATGGTCTGGTAAGCGGACTGCCAAATGGCAACGCAATGTCATTAAGCGCATTTGTAAAATCATCAACAATCGCTGATGTCGTCGCCGGCGTTGCCGGGTTGGTAAATGGATTTTATTGTAAGCGAGGCATAAAAAAAAATAAATAAATAAAAAAAAAATGCACAACAAATTGAAGTGCGATCAATAATAATTATTGCCGGGGCGCACAGTCAGTACACAGAATAATTGCGTTTCCATGCAATTGCTCAATTCTCAATTCCACAAGGAGCTGCCTATCGCACAATGCTGGGATTATCGAAAGAAATTGATGGTGCTCAAACAATATCGAGCGACAGCTTGAACAGAAATTGTAATGTATATACAAAAATTGTTTAGTGACGTATATAAATCGACTGCATTGCCAAGAGATCAATCAATTTGTAAACACAACTGCGAGCAAAAAAATGGAAGTGGAAGAAGAAAAGTGAAGCTCGTTTTGCCGAACTATTCAAAGTCGACTCTTTGCAATCGCAAGCCTGTAAATTCTCACCGCAAACTTTCAATTATCATCCCATTGTGCGGCAGCTGCCGGCGGCGGCATCGTTTAAAAAAACATTAGTCCGCGTGACAGTTGGGAGTGGTGTGCAGCATTACGGCATCAGCTTAAAGCCGTAAAGTAGTGAGAGTTTACGGCAATTGAGGCACAAGCATTCCGAGTAGTTCGGCTGACCGCAAGGCCAGCACTGCTGCTGGTAAACGGCCTTGTCTAGTTCGTCACAATGAAAATCCAATTTAATTTTACTGACTCTGCACTTTGGGCAAATCGAAGCGGGCTCAGCGAGACGGCAGACCACAAACTAACCAATGTATGTGAGTGGTTGGGGATGGGGCAGATCTGAGGACTGCATCTCAGGGATGTGGGGCATATTGTAAGTGTATGCGGAGATCAGTCGACGGCGCATCTAATTATTGTTTACCGTCCCTAAACGCTGGCAAAATTGAATTGAAATCAAAATAAAATGCGACGAAAATTGAATTGGGGTCCGGAAGTTGAGTTGGCGGCCAAGACAAGCAACCGTAACCGGTGTCAGACGGGTCAGCCATGTCCCTGCCCTGTCCGGCGCCCACATCGAAGCCCTGTGCCTACAAGTCCTTCAAGATTTCAGTTCAGCCCGCAGCTCAGGGCAATAAGAAGCAAAAGAAGCGTAACATCACTAAAGGTAAATGTAAAAGCAGCAGCAGGTAAAATAAAACGAGCTCCGAGAGCCGCAAGCGGGGTCAGTGCGGGGTCTGCGTCAGCATTAGAGGTCTGTCAAGGTTAGCCTGTGTCTTGCCCTTGTCCGGTTCACCAACATCCAACAATGTGTGTTTGACATTTGATTTCACGGAAAAGTAAAAGTCCCCAAGCTGCTCCTCGCTCGCCGCTTGTAATCATTTTACTGCATGCCTCTCGACTCGAAACTCGATGCGGCAGGCGAAATGCATCGGAGCAGAGCCGAACGCTATCCAATTATAGGAAAACAAGAAGCGAACAGGCCCAACAGCTGTCAGATATTCAAGTCGTTTGACCTCGCCGGACTTGAGATTCATTTGCATTTACAAATGCAAATTAGATTCCCCGAATCACAACCAGAATGCGTGTGAATGAGCAGAAGTTCACGAAAAGTCAAGACTGTTTAGGAATTTAAAAGACCGGCGTACGAAATATCATCTAATCGAATTTGCCGAGTTAATGCGGGCGAAAATTTAATTGAATACATTAAGTACAATATGAATAAGGATTATTTATATTTTTCGTGTGTTTCAGAGTGTTCTCAAAGTGTTTACCCTGAGTGCTTAATATGTAAATGCCCAGCTTTAAGTACTGTCCCTAAGGCCGCTCAGAGTCCGAGTCCGAGTCCGAGTCCGAATCGCTTTAGCTTCAGCTACAGACAGGCAGCAGGCTGGACAGAGTGTTTCCGGTTTGTGTATCCATTCAGCTTCAATGCAAATGCCAGCCTTGTTAACATGACCAACAACTCAAGACACTCGCGTCATTTTCGAGAGCCGCCCGAAAGTATGCTACAAAATAAGCAAGCACAGGTTATGCTAATGGCTTGGTCGGCCGTTGCGGCTGTTGGGGAGGGGCTGAGCCCGTTGGCTTTTTGGTGTTAATTCAAATGACATTATTTAATGCACAGCACACGAAACACAGTGCTAAGTGTTTCTATGTGTGTGTGTGTGCGCGTGAAAAGAAAGTGTTTTTTAATGAATGTGTTAGCCGCTTGCATAATTTGGAAATGTCGCTGAAAGTGAATTTATTCATGCTGGAAACACTTTTTATTGCACAATCGATGTCTGGCCGTCCGTTAACAATTGCTCGAGTGCCAAAAACTAACTATTTCTAATGCCAACTCAATGACAAACTGGCAATTACAGCTCGTCAATTGTATCGCAGGAGAGTTGGAAAACACGCATACGACACGTATGCGCTTTGTGTTTGTGTCTGGCATGCTTGACAGACACTTTGCCACTAGTGAATCGCAGTAGCAGCACCTTCAATGAAAATCAATAACTTTCAGTTAAGCTTAAGCGCTGCAAATTTGCATATTTATTAAATTTTGTGATTGTATGTGTTCGGCGCAGCAGCTAATAAATACTCTTAAATAAGTTTCTCTTAAATTAGTCTATTCTCTATATCATTTCATTCGCTGTTAATGCACTCATACACATAAGAAAGCATAACAGACATACATATGTAATTTTCGCCTTCCTTTTACTTGCTTATACTTGTAACTTTTTTTCTTTAAATTCTCTAATTCTGTACGAAAGTTGTCTGCAAGCGCGCAACATCTCTCTTATCTTTTCGCATACAATTAACTTTGCCTAAACAAATATCACGGACTCGGCATTAAATTAATAAATAATAAGCTAAATTAAATCGTATTGGCTTTTTATTTTGTGCCTTCGTAAATGATTGGAGCCAGAGTTGCCGAAAAAGCTTGGCAGCTTCCAACATTTTGGTGACCCCGACGTGATTTATACACTTCGTGATGTTCGTTTAGTGCGCTAAAAGTTATTAATCTATTTCGTCGTCGCTCAACCGTGAAATTTATAAACATTTGTGCAAAATAGTGCATTCAAATTAACAATCAATTTCATCGTAACACAACAGTGTAAAACATTAGCCTTCTCCGTGAAATTTATAAACATTTGTGCAAAATAGTGCATTCAAATTAACAATTAATTTCATCCTAACGCAACAGTGTAAAACATTAGCATTTGTGAACAAATAATTTTGTTCAAAGTGCATAATTCAGTGTATGCAGTTGTGCGAGCATTATCTTTGTCTTTCTCATTCTCTTTTAATCGTTCGCTTCGTTCGTCGCCGTTGGCGCCTTTTGTGCAGCGTCTGCATAGAAGGCCCGCTAATCCGAAAATAGCTGTGTTAGATCACACACATACAAACATACACACACAGTGAGCTTGCATATAAAAGGTGCAGCTAAATTGGAAGTGCATTAGTGAGTCTATTAGCTTGTGCATCAACTTTGCAATTGAACTTGTGAATTGAATTGAATTGAGCATAACTTAAGTGAATTTGTGACGTATCAAAATGAATAACTCAGAATCTAATGCTGATGGAGTGCCTGCATCTCAGGTCACTTATTTAAGGCTTAAAACGAAAGCTCTTTTCGACAGACTTGAAAGGTTATATGCCGAATTAGACGTGGAAAAATTAAGTCATATGGATTCGTGTGAGCTACGTGTGCTGTTGGATTCGATCACCAAGTTAGAGTCAAATTTTGAAGCGGTTCACACTAGCTTAGAGGAATCAGATTTTGAATCCATATCTAGTGATTTACCTGCGAAATTTGAATCAACTCTACTAAAGTTTAAGGCCTTGCTTCAGCGTGAACTGGGAAGTCGGCCGAATCCACAGCTATCTTCAACGCTCAATACAAGTTTTACAAATGCTCATCCAATGGTCGTCATGTCTAATCGATCGCGTTTGCCGCAGCTGGAGCTGCCAAAATTTAATGGAATCTACACTGAGTGGGAAAACTTTTACTCTATGTTCAAAACGATCATAGATACTGATCCTGATCTCAATCCTGTTGAGAAGTTCCAGCATCTTCGATCTTGCTTAAGCGGTTCTGCTTTGGATTCCATCAGCTCTTTGGAAATTAACAAGGCTAACTATATCGTCGCTCTGGATATTCTTCAACGTCGTTTTGATAATAAACGTTTTATCTTACAGGCACACATCAGAGCGATATTTGGGCTTGAGAAGGCTGATACCTCTGTAGGTAGGCTGAGGCAATTAACAGATAAAGTGACATCTCACCTTCGTGCTATGGATTCTTTAGCGTCGAGGGAAGAAGTTGCTGATATTATCATCGTGCAGACAGTGTTGCAGAAATTGGATAAGTCAACTCAGGTCAAATGGGAGGAAAGCTCGTCTGCTAATGAGTTACCATCGTGGGCCAAATTGTCAGCTTTCTTGCAAGGGCGATGTCGAATGCTTGAAAATGTGGATCAAGTTTTGCAAGATGGTCAGGTTGGCAAGTCAGGGAAGATCGTGAGTACACATTTAAGAAAATCATTTGTTGCTTCCAAGATTCCTAGTTGTTGTGTATTCTGCGAAGACACAAGTCACATGATATTTCAATGTAAGCGCTTTGAGAAATTGTCGCCAATGGCAAGACATAAGGAGGCCAAGAGACTCGCGCTTTGTCTTAATTGTTTGAGAAAAGGTCATCAGCTAAAGGATTGTAAATCTAGCTCCTGTCGTACTTGCCAATCGAAGCACCATACTCTATTGCATTACAATCAGTCTTCGATAGCTACATCCAACGCTGTGTTGAAACCTGATCAACAAGCACATACAATACACCCCACTGCCATGGTTGCAATGTCACCTTCTCTGCCTCAAGCCCACATATCGCCTAGTTCGTCTGATGTTGTGTTTCTAGCTACTGCAATAATCCTTGTCAAGAATCGAGCTGGAACATTCGTTCCGTGTCGTGTACTCTTGGATTCAGGATCTCAACTTCACTTCGTCACCAGTCGTTTCGCAAATCAGCTTCAGCTTCGAAAAAGCAAATCGCTCACTGCAGTTTCTGGCATTGGAGATGCTAGCTTCTCAACTGAAGGATACTCAGTCGATCTCGTTTTGAAATCGCGGATTTCAAATTATTCTACTACTATCACTGCAATCGTTGCCCAAATGATTACTGACAATCAGCCTGGGATGTCAATGTCTACTAATAGTTGGAATATACCCTCAAACATACAGCTAGCTGATCCCTTATTCCATAAGTCACAACGGATTGATCTTCTCATCGGAGCTGGTCTTTTCTTCGAGCTGTTGTGTGTTGGTCAAATTCTGTTAGCACCTGGTTTACCAATTTTGCAGAAAACTCAACTCGGCTGGATCGTGTCAGGTGGCGGGCAATCAGCCCCCAAACTCTCATCGTTCATCGCAACCCAAAGAGCTTCGGATGACACTAATCACAGCACTCGGCTTGATGAGTTAGTGCGTCAATTTTGGGAAGTGGAGCACGTCTTCGAGCCTATAGCCAAGGTAACAACCGAGGAGCTCCATTGTCAGCAGCATTTCATCGCAAACTATCGTCGATTGTCATCAGGGGAATATTCAGTTTGCTTGCCAAAAAAGCTAGGCGTCGAATCTTTGGGCGACTCTTATTTGCAGGCCAAGCGTCGACTCGTAAACTTGGAGCGTAAATTCGCTCGAAATGAAATTCTCAAGGAGAAATATTCAGCATTTATAAAGGAATATATTGACCTCAAACATATGTCACTGGTGCCCAGCGCAGATATCAATAAATGCAAATATTTCTTACCCCATCATTGCGTATACAAAGAAGAGAGTTCGACAACAAAGCTGAGAGTTGTCTTTGACGGCTCAGCCATTACCACATCTGGGCTCTCATTAAACGATTTGCTTATGTCAGGACCGACTATTCAAGCTACATTGTTTAACACGCTCGTTCGTTTTCGCACATTTTCCATTGCACTTACAGGAGATATCGGTAAAATGTATAGGTGTGTTAAAGTCTCAGAGCCTGATTCTATGCTTCAGTGCATTTTGTGGCGAGACTCTTCAGACCATGATATTCAAGTTTTCAAATTGAATACCGTCACGTATGGAACCAAACCCGCTTCCTTTTTGGCAATTCGTGCAATGCATCAACTAGCAATGGATGAGTCTTCGTCGTACCCATTAGGATCTAAAACTGTCTTGCGAGATTTCTACGTTGATGATTTGATATCAGGAGGCAATTCAGTTGAAGAAGTTCGAGACATGATGCGACAAACTACAAATCTTCTTGACCGAGGAAATTTTAAATTGAGAAAATGGTGCTCTAACTCAACTGATATACTTCGCGGAGTTCCAGAAACTGAGCAGGAGAGTTTTCTCAAACTCGACGACGGCAGCGATGTGACAAAAACACTTGGACTCATCTGGGAGCCTCGGAAGGACAGCTTCGTGTTCACTTTCGAGCCCAAAATTAATACTGGCACACACACAAAACGCTCGGTTTTATCAACCATTGCGCGATGTTACGATCCGTTAGGTTTGATCGGACCAACTTTAACTAGGGCCAAAATCATCTTGCAACGCCTGTGGAGAGACAAGCTGCAATGGGATGAGAGCTTACCGCAACCATTGGAAACGGCTTGGAGCGAGTTTTGTAAGGACTTTCAGCAAGTGAGCCATGCAGTATTTCCTCGTTATGTACTCCAACTTAAAGCAAGGGTCGAACTGCATGCCTTCTGCGATGCTAGTCTTCAGGCTTATGGCTCTTGTGTTTATGTTCGCTCATCGAAGAATGCTGTTCAAGTTCAGTTGCTCTGTTCCAAAGCCAGGGTCGCCCCACTAAAGACTCTTACTGTGCCTAAACTTGAGTTATGCGCTGCATTTCTGCTTGCGAACTTGGTAAGCGAAATAAACAAAATGAACTTGTTCGAGTGTGAGATGCATTGTTGGTCAGATTCAGCCGTGGTCTTGTCTTGGTTAAAGGAAGAGCCATCCAAATTCAATGTGTTTGTCTCTAACAAGATTTGTGCCATACAGCAGCTCACGATCGGCATGGAGTGGCATTACGTGCCAACCGAGATGAATCCGGCGGATATGTTATCCAAGGGAGCAGCACCGTTGGAACTTTTGCACTCAAAATTATGGATGCATGGACCTTCTTTCTTGCAAAAGGAGAAATGTTATTGGCCAAGGCACTGCTTGTCTGAAGCATGTCTTCCTGAAATGCGCCAAAAGGTTTTATTCTCAGCTGAGCACGTAGATATCTCTTTGTCATTCAAACACATAAATTCATTCGGAATAATGAAGCGCATTTTTGGCTACATTCACAAATTTATCAGAAAAATAAAGTCAGCTGAGTTGTCATCAGACGATCTTCGTCAGGGATCGTTCCTACTATGCCGTCTTCTTCAAAGAACTCAGTTGCAGCCAGAATACTCTGCCCTACAGAATGGAAAGAATATACATTCGTCAAGCTCCACTCTTTCGCTCTCTCCATTTATGGATGATTTTGGTCTACTTAGAGTCGGTGGTCGTTTGCGACACTCTACTCTCGGCTTCGATGCGCGCCACCCAATTATCTTGCCCAAAGAGCATCCCCTAACCTTCGCTATAATCTCGCATTTTCATCAGAAGTATCACCATGCAGGACCGCAGGCTTTGCTTGGAATAATTCGACAGCAATTCTGGCCCATAGGTGGCATGAAAACGGTTGCCCGAGCATTGCGAAAATGTATAATTTGCTGCAGATCTCGGCCTCGTCTCGTTGAGCATATAATGGCGGACTTGCCCAAGGATCGTGCACAGTGCTCACCGGCATTTACAGTCACTGGAGTGGATTATTGTGGTCCTTTTTACTACAAGCCTGATGGACGAAACAAAGCCTCTGTAAAGTGCTACATCTGCGTGTTCGTTTGCTTCGCAACCAAGGCTGTATGGTTGGAACTCGCAAAGGATCTTTCGACAGCTGCTTTTTTGGGCGCCCTCAAGCGTTTCATTGGTACGCGTGGCATTCCAAAATGCATTTGGTCTGACAATGCTACTAACTTTGTGGGTGCACGGAACGAGTTGGCGGATTTGCGGCGCCTATTGTTGAGCCAGGAACATCGCATTGAAGTCCACAACTACTGCATCAACAACAGCTTCGATTGGAAGTTCATACCTCCTCGTTCGCCACACTTCGGCGGCCTATGGGAAGCAGCAGTGAAGACAGCTAAAAAACATTTATATCTCTCTATGAGATCGGCACTTCTTGGCTTCGACGAACTGCGCACTTTGGTATGCCAAATTCAGGCCATAATCAATTCTCGTCCTCTTGTTGCAATTTCAGAAAATCCCGATGATCTTGGAGTTCTCACTCCAGGACATTTCTTGATTGGTCGACCACTCATCAGTTTCCCCGAGCCAGACGTAACTGGGTTGGACCACAATCGCCTTGATCGCTGGCAACGCATGACGTACATACAGCAGTTGTTTTGGAAACGCTGGAGTGATGAATACCTCACCATTCTCCAACAGCGTGGAAAATGGCGCACCCCGCAGTCTTCTATCAAAGTCAACGATGTCGTATGCGTGAAAGACGAAAACTTGCCACCTTTGAAATGGCCATTAGCCCGGGTCGTTGAGATCATTGCTGGAGCTGATGGTGTCGTGAGAGTTGCTGTTCTACGTACGCCCACTGGAACTACACGTCGAGCTGTCAATAAGCTGTGCGTCCTTCCGGTTGATGATCCTGTTGAAAGACTTGGTCTTTCAACGGGGGGGAGGATGTTCGGCGCAGCAGCTAATAAATACTCTTAAATAAGTTTCTCTTAAATTAGTCTATTCTCTATATCATTTCATTCGCTGTTAATGCACTCATACACATAAGAAAGCATAACAGACATACATATGTAATTTTCGCCTTCCTTTTACTTGCTTATACTTGTAACTTTTTTTCTTTAAATTCTCTAATTCTGTACGAAAGTTGTCTGCAAGCGCGCAACATCTCTCTTATCTTTTCGCATACAATTAACTTTGCCTAAACAAATATCACGGACTCGGCATTAAATTAATAAATAATAAGCTAAATTAAATCGTATTGGCTTTTTATTTTGTGCCTTCGTAAATGATTGGAGCCAGAGTTGCCGAAAAAGCTTGGCAGCTTCCAACAGTATGAGATAAGCCGGAATATGTGCAGCTTACGGAGAGTAGAAAAACGTATCGGGCAATCAGAGGCCACAGCTACATAAATGAAATGCAGATAATTGAAAAGCTTTTGTGATTCGATGGCACAACACGAATTAAGGCAATTTACATAAATAAACAAACTAAGACAATAAATCGGACAGTCTGTCCCAGTGTTATCTGCCAAATATTAGTAACAAAATAACAAACAGATGAATCATTCTTAATGGAAAGCTAACAATGCGACACAAACAAGCGATTCCTAGAAAGAAAAAAAAACCTTTCGCAGCTATGAAATTCCGCTTTGATTGCCAAATTATGAAAGTAAAGGCTGCTAAATTGAATTAATCTTGGGCTGCTAGAGAGTTGTCTTCCGCAGCGAATTGCTCGCATTGTTTAGAGTGGAAAGATTAAAGGCTATTTTGGAGAATTAATTTAAATTATTGCGTCGTGATTGACAGACCGTGCTGCGGTCCGCATTAAACAACTCTTGTTTTTATCTGCGAAGCCGGAAAGGTGTTTAGGTACTTGGAATGGAAGCAGAGTCAGACATGTCTGACAGACAACGACATGTTGCTTGCATTGTCAGAGCTGATTTTGATCTGACATTGATATGGCCATTCAATGCGCTCTGCGCATCGCTCGCTTCATCTTCTATCATATTTTTGTCTTGCTGCCGACACTTCAGCTTGACAGTTTTATGAGCATAAATGGCATTTTGTTAATGCTGTCGCCACGCCCACCCAGCACAGCAGTCAGCTGTGACGCCTACGCGGTCGCTGGCGCCCCGTTTCATTGCCTTCGGAGTGTCAATTACCAAAAAGACTTGAACTGAATTTCTTCCCAGAATCTAATAAATATATGTATGAGCAGCCATGTATGTGTGTGTGTGTGTATGCTTAAATTATAAATTGCCTGAAGGCTGCAACAACAATTGTAATAAGAGCAATTGGTCTATTTATTTGAATGTATTTGTATTTGTATTTGTATTTCTTGTGGATGTCAGTCGTTGATTTTCTGCTTCCCTTTTGGTTAATGTTGTTGTTGTTGTTACCTGTTGTCGTTGTCGCCGTTGTTGTTGTTGCTGCCGTTATCGGCAGTGAAAGAAAGAGAAAGTGCCTGTAGCCAGTTTTTGGTATTTAAGTTGTTGTATTTGTTGTATTTACTTATTCGAATTGCCTGCACTGTGTGTGCTCGTGTGAGCGAGGAGGCCAAGAATGTCAATTTCTTGCCGTAATGCTCATGTAGAGGCCACATCAGACTTTTGCTTTTTTTTTTCGAAGCTGCGAGCAAGCCCCACATAAACTGAGTTACAAAGACACACACACACACACACACATGCATAGACATACAGCTGCTTACAAAGTAACACGTTCGTCTACAGCTTTCCCTTCCTGTTCGAGAGTGGCTCGTGATGCGTCCACTTCCACCTGGCCGGCGTCTCTTTGTTTATTTTTCGGCTCTTGCTTCTTTTTTTTTGTATATTTCTGTTCGATAGGCTTTGTTCGATATATTTTGGTTGATTATGTTTTATTTATTTTTTTGTTTTTTTTTTTTTTTTTTTCTTATTGGTTATTGGCCGGGCCATAAGATGCTACGAAATTAAAAATGGACATCAATTAAATGACGTCGTTGACAACTTTTTCTTTTTGTAGAACGATTAATATGCATATCAATGGAAGGCTTCTCGCGGCAGACTTTCGCTAATTGAAAGACGAAAGACGCAAGACGAGTTTTCGGCTCGGAGCTCAAGTTCTCTCTGCATATTCATTGCAATGCGACACAATTAAATCAGCCCGATATAGATATAGAGATGGGCATGGTCAAGCAGCCGTTGGCCCAACCCAAAAGACTTCGGGCCAAGCGCACAAATTTAGAAAACATTTTGAGGGCACTTTCATTTACCATTTTATTTTTGTTGTTTTTGTTTTTGTTGTGTTTTTTCTATATTATTTTTCGCCGGTGCGTATTGAAATTGTTTGTCTCGACTCGGCTTTCGTTCGATGGATGCGCCGCTCATTGAATGCGAAATGAGCAGCACAAAAGTACAGGAAGGTACTTGGAACTTGGAGCTTGAAACTTGAAGCTTGGCACTTGGAGTTGGCTTAACGGTCAACAGAATTGCCGTCCGATGTCGTAGCTGTTGCTGTTGCTTGTATCGCCGTTGCCGTTGCCGTTGCCTTAGCCGTTGCTGTGGTCGTTATCGTTGAAGATTGTACGTGAATGAATTCATCAAAAAAACTGAAAAAGCAACAACCACCAGCAACCACCTCTTCAGTTCAGCCAGTGGCAATGCATAGCATGAAAAATTGAATATAATGTGCAAATGAAATTCAACACCAACAACAACAACAAGTTCGAACTCAAACCCAATTCCGAGTCCCAATACAAATCCGCGTCGACAGTTTCTGCGGCCTGGCTTGCCACCGCATATTTGAATTTTCAACAAATGAAATTGTTGTTAGCACGCATTTCGCATATAATCAGGGACCAACAGATAGTCGCTATCTAAAAACCACTTTGAAAATCGATTAGTTGGCAGCCACACGCACCTCTTATTTTACTGACAATTGTAAAGACCTCCCCCCCCATCCCCTTCCCCTTCCACACACCCTACTAATTATTCTGGGCACAAAGCGACGCTTTCATGCATAATCTCACCTAAACCTACAACCACAACAACAACAATAATAATAACAACACAACACAACACGTGCAGAGAGATAAAACTTACTAAGGTATTTTTATTTCACTTTTTGTGCGGCGAAAGAAAAGCGAAACTTTTTCGAGACATCGAGCTGGTTTGGTTAGAAAAATGGATGGTAATCAAATAATTTCTAGCATTTAATTGTCAACGTCAATATTGTGTGACTGCGCGCTAACGAAGGCGGAAAAGAGAGTCAACAAATTGGATTGCTTGAGCGAAGCAGACACGAATATCGCGAATGCTAAACGTCTTTTCACAGCCACAGAAACTGCCAATTAGGTTTGCAATGGCCTGGCACTAAAATTAATATTGGCCCTATGACAATGAAGTGTCAGCTGGATATAAATAATTCGAGCTGGCTAAAATTAAGTGCCCAGCGAGATCGATAGTTTAGATTACGTTTCCAATTGTCGAACAGACTGTTGACCTTTGTGTAATAAATTGATTGATATTATTATTGTTCGATTATTGGAAAATGAAATAAATGCATTAGTCCGTATCAATATGAATAGCTAAAATGATTTATAGCACTTTAGTTGAACCATAAGGGCAGAGTTTATTGAAGACAAAGTCCACAAAGGGGTTAATATATGTAGTCCCGTTAGACTTAATAAATAAACAGAATAAAAACTTTAGTTGAAGATAACCCGAGTTCAGCTCTGAACTATGCTATGACTTGATACAAAATTATAATATCATCTGCAATAAGTGAAAAAGTAATAAAAAAAAATATTAAAATAAAGTATTTATTAGACTTAATTTATCTAATTAAGTCCGTAAATTTTCTATTATTATTGTTATATGGAAATTTGTAAATATTACAATTTGGTTGGTATATCGTCTGTTTTAAATTAAATAAAAATTACATGATTCAAGCTTGAGAATAAAGTCTTAGAAATCTGTCACATATAAACAATGTAGTAATTCAATGTAGTAACTTCAAAGGTCTGTATTTCCGCTTCTTTTTTATGGATGATTACGATCTCAGTCTTGTTTTGTGAGTACAGTATTTTAGCTCAATTTTCTAAACATTTTTTAACTCATTCGGTTGGCTGGAAAAGAAATGCGAACAAAAAATGTGAAAATAGTCATATGTTACAGTTTTGCGCTCCGACTACTTTTTCAACAAATATTTTTAAAAACATTTTTAATAATGGTACTGCACTCTTTTGATATTTTTTATTCCATTTCAGCAGTAATCCTGTGACAGACTCCTTAGTCCTCTCCTACAACTCGATCATTCCACTGGGGGGGCCGCATACTGAGCAAGCTGCGACTTCACATGACATAATAGGTTTTCATTACTACATTATTACATTGAATTCGTGTTACAGTTTTGCTCGTTAGTGTACATATATCTTGCAAGTAAAGCGTTTGCCAAACTTCATAATGCCATAACCTAAACCAATATGAACACCTTAAGGGTATCTGAATAGATATGTAAATAGGGAAGTTTTGAATTACGGATCAAAACTTTACATCACAAAAACAAAGATCTTTGAAACAATCGATGAAAGGAAACACGTCTTATAACACTCAACTAAGAACTCTCTTCTTTGACATATGCATATCATAATAATTATCATCACAATGTCATTTAATTTATGTCAATATTAACTTAGATCATATATGGTTCTCTTTACCTCCTTTTTTACCATCAAATTTAATGAATCGACTAATTAAAGACTGTATAAATTCTTACATTTAGCTTCATGAATTGATTTTATAATCGAGGGCTTCCTCTATAGAATAGAAAAATATATAACTAAATAATGGCTTATTTCTAAATGTAGAAAAATAACAAATTTTTTGATTACTCAGAGCTATGCATTAATAAAGTAAACTTGAGTGGATTTACCAAATCCCCTTGACAAATGAGAAATGAACAAATCCACAAGCAAACTCGAAAATTAACATGTAAGCCAAAAAAAAGTTTTCTGCTAGCTGCGAAAACTAATCAGCCACAGATACCCGCATTTTCATCATTTTCCGTCGGCAAGAAAGTTGAGAAAATTAATTAGTCAAATGGAGCCGAGGACGTCTCTGAGCTGGAGCCGAGCAGCGCGAACTTGCTTGGTGCGCCCCGTTGATTTGCTTATGAAAATGTTTACAAAGCCACCAAATAGCAAATTACATTTTGATTAGGTGCAACTAAGTTTGATCTTGGCTGCTCTCTTGGACGGCCACAACAGTGGGCCAGGCTAGGCCAGGCCAACAGTTTCGGCCCCTTTCACACCGCAGCGCAGTCGGGCGTTACGTTTAATTGTTTTTTTTTTTTTTTTTGTTTTTTTTTTTTCTGTTTCTCGTTTTCTCGGTTTGTCACCTGAGTGGTGTTGCCAACGAAAATGTCAAAGTGTATTGGGCCACAAAAAGGGTAAATTATATGGAGCTTTAAGCATTTGAGAATAGTCAAAAATTAGCCATGCGAAAATATGTAGCCTTGAATAAAAGTTTTTTGTCTTTCTCTGGTCGCAGGTCCAAGCTCTGCTTATATCTATATATATTTTTTTTTGCTATTTCTGTTGTTGTTTTTCGGCACATTACATAAAATTTCGTAACATTCTGCGGCAAAAGACTGAAATCGTCAGCAAGTCGAGTTAAGTTTTTAAGTTGAGAAAACTCCACTGACCTGTTAACTGAAATGCTTCGCAAAGGCTTACATACTTGGCCTGCTGTCTCAATAACAGCAGCAGCAACAACAACAACAACAACAACAACAACAACAACAACAACGACAAGTTGCGAAGAAAGTTATAGACAGCCCAAGCTCTCGTCTACAGTAAAAACAACTTTTGCCCAACTAGAAAAACTACAACTACAACAACTACTCCAGCAATAGACCGCTATAAACGGGTAGAACACGTTTTACTGTTGTACGCGTTGACTGCGCGGCCAGCGACGCTTTTGTCGTATATTAGTGAGAGCATCCATGTGTGAGTGTCTCTGCGTATGTGTGTGTGTGTGTGTGTGTGTGTGTGTGTGTGTATGGGAAAGCTTTGCTCTTAACCCCTTTCGAGCCCCACCCCACTTGGCCTGTCCATTTTCCACTCCGTCCCGGACATTGAAAATGAAATGCAAGTTTAATTAATTACATTACAAACTGTCAGAGCTATGAGTAACACTTTTCTTAATGTATTTTTATTTCATATTAGTCTTTTTTTGGCTGATATCAAAGTCAACTGGCGATTTCACTTTAATGTGCTTGCGCTTGGCACTTGAGCACAGAAATTAGCACTTCTTATTGACCGAGTGCGAAAAGAGCTCATCAATAAAAGTCGCACATAGCCAAATGCTATGCGCTCGAACATTATTCTTTCTTCATAAGGTCCAAGCTAACAGAGTTGACCCACAGGAATGCGAGAAGTATGTCAAGGGAGTGTTCGACAGAAAAAAATCTATTAAAATGTGAATGGAAAAAGAAAACAAAATATAGGAAATTGGCAACAAAATCATTTAAATATTATGTCATTAATTTGAATTATAATATGCAAAAAAAAAAAAAAAAAAGTATTCAAAATTTTGTAAAAAACTCCCAAAGAATTGCCCAGCTCATCTTAACTGATTGTTCTTCGAGTTAAGCCTGTTCGGTTGCTAACTGTAATAACGAGTTGTTTACTGTGCCAAATACTTTCCCATAGGAACGCCGGCGAGTGCATGTCCAAAATTGATTGAAAATCAAGTTGGCCAGTAAAGAAACGAGATAGCAGGAGTCAGCCAAAGAGTGGGAGTGGGAGTGGGAGAGAGACAGAGTGTGCGAGAGAGGAATGCCAGCAAAAGAGAGCGCAAAGAAAGCAATGCAAACATATTGTCGGGGAACAGTTCACCGTCTTCGCGGTGTCGTCTACAACTATGCTGGTAACTGAAGATTCCAGCCTCGATCAGTTGCAGACGGTCAGTCGTGCGAGACAGTTGAGTGCGCGGCGGTGTGAAAATTGCCAACATCGAACGAAGCTCGACAACAACGCTAAATAAGCAACAACAATCACAATCAGAAACCAAAAACTCCCCCAGCGAGAAACAGGTAAAAGCAAACGTTGAAAAAAGAAAGTCAGTCCAGAATCGCATGAGGCTAAAAACCATACGAAAGAAGCTCAAGCAGCGACAGTCTTGGACGGGTACTCGAGGAGTGAGCAACGGCCACTTACACTCAAACACAAATCGGTTTTCGTAACACGAACTACAAACTAAACAAACATTTCGAAAATTTATGGTGTGTGAAGAAACTAAAGCCGAGCGAACAACAGCATCACCCAAACAATCGATCAACATTATCATAACCAAGGGCAGCTCGAGGTTAGCATTGGATTAACAGTGTTTAAGCCCGAGGACTATCGTTACAACGTATCGTGTGTGTGTTACTCTAGAATGATAAGGGCAAGCAATTGGCATGCAAAGCGATTACCCCGACCAAGCGCACTGCTAGCTGCTGACCCATAAAACTCACAAAGCTCGCAAACGAGCAATAGAAAGAGAGCTCCGGCAACGTCTTGGCCAAGAACTTTTAATTGATTTTCGAGAGCTCACAAAAACCAAAACCCACTGAAACTCGAACCCAGGCTCTTAACTGGCTGGGGCCATAAATTGTATCAGCGCAGCAATTTAGAGCCATTCCCCGCTTTTTTTTTTTATATGCTCTGCCCCACATACGAGCCAGCTCTACTCCATTTCTTGTGTGCTCTGTGGTCAGCAACAGCAGCAGCACCAGCAGCAGCAGGAGGAGCTGTAGGAGCAGTCGCCTTCTTGAGTAATCTCTCATGCCTTCTCTCAGGTTTCTTCTTACAAACTGACCCACATTCCAGGCAGTGGCTAATTTAAGTGTTTCCTGGCATCGCAGTTATAGTTTACGTTAGTTTACACAGCTTCTGCACTCTGCTGCCAAAACAAAACATTCTCAAGTGTTGTTCCAAAGAGTCACATCAGTGGCAGCAATGCACTTAAGACAAGTAGAAGCTATTAAGAGAGAAATATTCGACACGGACATTGTGGTATTCCAAAGAAATTTGAGTGAATCCACTGTACAAACCACATACTCAAAAATTTGTCAACTTTTTTTTTCGTTTATAACAGAAAATGTATGAAAAGTTGATGCTGCATTAAAGTTTCTTTTCGTAGGCTATCACATGAACTGAAAGATGAACAAGTGTAAAATCGTTTGCATTATAAGTGAAATGAATCTAAATTGTTTTTGCTCAAATGAACAACTATTTTAGTAAGAAAACGAGACTTTAACAATGAGTTCTATGAAACAGTATTTAATTTAAGTTGAAGTAGAATAATCGATTCTTTGATTTTTACATTTTCAACAAAGAATACCCCTAATGCATTGCTTCAAGTAGACGTTGCGTTGGCGTGTTGAAAAACTCTGCATCGACCGCGTCCATTAGTTGGTTAAGAAGTCTTGGCAGTCATGCAGCATGTGCGTTGTTGTTCCGCCAGGTGGCGCTGATGCGACTGTAACAGCTCCTAATTCATGCGATGTGCATGCACAAAGTGAGCGGGATGGATGTAAAAAATTGCAAAGTATATGTGTGAGAGAGAAAGAGAGATAGAGAGAGATGGAGATGCAGAGAGAGAGAGATAAAATCTTGTCTAAATGCTGCTGCGGCTGCAGGTGCTGCAGCATGCATGGGGCGAGGCAGTTCAAGCGGCACGTGTAAAGATTATTTTTCTACTTTGCTTCTTCAGCCATTGTCTTGGAAAATTAACCGCAGCAGCAGCAGCAGCAGCAGCAGCCGGCATGACAAGTTCGCCCCCTCCCACATATGAGGCAAGTTTCAACAAAGACTCGGCAGTTCCTGAATAGCGATGGCAACAGACTGATATGCAAATCCTGAGGCACTTTTCCAGGCGTTGCCGCGCAGCCTTTTGTGCGGCCAACATATTTATTGATATGACGCTGATATGACAATGCATACGTAGATTGAGCTGAGCAGGAGCGGAAGTGCTCAGCAAGTGGCTTCGGGAATGGAGCTCTGCCATCGCTCTCAATAATCCCCATTGTGAATGAGTGTGCATATGTATGTGTGTGCGTGTGTGTGTGTGTGTGTGTGTGTGTGTGTGTGTGTGTGGGGCTTAAGTAATTTTGCTGGCTGTCATGCAAGTGCACAGCAAACACTCCCGTTGTGCTTCCCCCACCGAACTCAGGCCTGCTCCACTCCCACACTTGCATGAATATTAATGTAAAATGCACACACGGTTAGCTTCATTTTTCTATGGAACATTAAAATATAGTGGGAGCAACGTTCCATATGAGTTAGTGCCTACAATAGAGAACAACAGCAGCAACCGGTTGTCATTCCCATTGGAGGAGCGGAGCGGGAATTGGGGCGAGAACTGCTAGAGCCACGCACTCTTGTGCTTGTCAAAAGTTTTCCCATTGCATTGTTGTTGTTGTTCTTGTTCTTGTTCTTGTTGTTGTTGTTGTTGCTGTTGTTGTTGTTGCCTTTATAGCATGATGCGTAAAATGTTTGGAGTTAGGTGAGAAAATGGAAGAGCATTGAGCAGCTCAAGATGCATCGAAGCATGCTAGCATGGGAGCATGGGATCATGGGAGCAGCGGAGCATGAGACAAGGCGTATGCATGGCCAAAGTAAATGCTATTTCAAAGACTTCAATAAGCAGAGTTTATAAGTACCCAGCTGAAGACGTAGCCGTAGTTGTCAGTTGGCGAAAACGTCAACAAGTACAGTGGGAAAATAATGATGAAATTCCTCAACATTCCTGGTACGGAAAATAATTATAGAGCAGAATATTTAGGGAAATTTTATTAAATTCAGTGCAGTAGAAATTCTTAAATTTCGATTTACTTTTCCGCTCAATTTAAAAGACAAGTTACTCAGGCTCAAGTAAATGGATACAGTCAAGAAACTCTCAGAGCAACATAACAGCTTTTTGCTGCTGAAATTTATTTGTGTGCCACATTCCGTTGATTGGTTGTCGTTGCCTAGCAGCAGCAGCTGGCTGAGATGGGGGGCGTGGTCCAGGAGAAGGTGATATGTCATCTCCGGTCGAGTGCCACGCCCAAAATGTTGCTTCCTTTCCTTTCCATTGCATTGCCTGGGGCTTCAGATTTTAATAAACGCGTCGTCGTAAAAGTTTTAATTAAGCAGAGCGTCGTGGCGATGCGTCTTCAGCCGTCTCGCTCGGATAGAAAGAGACTTGGACGCCATGAAACTGCGCTCTGAGCTTATCATCTGGGCTATCTTTATCTTTGGCTGCGGCTTTGGCGAAGCCCTTAAAGAAAAGCCACAGTCAGAGCCAGAGCCAGAACCAGAGCCGTTGGCCAACGGGCAACTTGACTTCGCTTGGCCTGATCTAGCCTGTTCCGGGCAGTAGGTCACTGGGTTTTCACTTTGCTTTATGGCCAGCGACGTTTGCTTATCAGCGCTAAGCTGAACTCGATTTTAAAAACGTTTTACTCATTTTTCAATAAGTGGCCGAACAGGCAGCCAGCAACAATACAAGCCCCAGCGACAACAACACAACAGCAAATCGCTACGACAGCGCTGCTGCAGCAAAACTTGTTCATGGCAACGTAGGCGTCGGCGTCGACGTCGACTTCGACATCGTTGCTTTCACTTGGGGCAGTCGCACTTGACAGTGCGACAATAACAACAGCAACAAGAGTAAGAGCAAGAGCAAGAGCAATTGTTGCGGTTGTTTGTTATAGCCATTGGCTGTTGGCCATGCTGATTGTCATGGCTAAAGAGCCAACAGCAATCGCAGCTACAGCAACAGCTACAGCCACAGCAACAAAGCAAAACCAATGCGAATGGAAAGTTGGGGCTGGGCACGTAAACAACGCAAATACCCTGCAAATAGCATTACAACTTGACTCACAAAGAGCAGATAAAAATAAAAGTTGAGAAAGAAACTCAATCATGTGCTCTCTAATAGCAACTGCAACTGCTCAGTTTTTTACATCATATTCGCTCGGAAATACTTTCTTGAAATTTGATAAGAACAGAGCGAAATGTAAACGTGTCTAGATCTATGAATTTGGCGAGCTCTCAGCTCGCAGTTGCCAATTACATTTGACTTTGCACGTTTGCAACATTGTCAGACGAGTCGCTGTACCGCTGCAATACCCTCACTTTTGTCTGTCTTTACCTGCCACTGCGGTGGCTGCGGCGACGGCAGTGGCGTCAAATGGCGCCTGCAGCTGTCCAAAAAGCATTGTTGTTGCTGTTGCTGCTGCTGCTGATGTTGCTGCTGCTGCTGTTGTTGTGTGTCAAGTGCCAACAAAGTGGACATGTGGACACAGCCCGACGGCAACTTTGAGGCACAGTTCAAAAACATGTTTGCACTTACACACACTCACACACACACACACAGAGACACGCACTCACTCGCTGTGTCTGCAATTATTTGGTTGCTTTCTTTGATGTCTTATTGACTAGCTGGGCAACTCGGTGGCCAGTCAGTTGGCTTTGTTCGATAAATATGTAATTTACAAGTCATGGAAAAGAAAGTGTTGCACTCGACCAGTAGAGAGTAAATTGGGTTAGCCGCAAAAGTAAAAGTTCTGTGCAAATGTCGTGTGGCCCCTTTAATTGAAGCCTTCTCTTTATGCTCTTTTAATCTGTTGCAGAGACGAACCAAGAATGAAATTCGTGATTTTGCTGTGCGTACTGAGTGCGCTGCTGCTGCAGATCGAGGCATCGCCGGTGCAGCTGCTTTCGAGAAGCGAACGGGCCGTGTCCCGCCAGCAGACGGTCAACAATGAGGTGGCACCAGCCGTGGCGTCATCCAGTGATGACGATGATGATGACGACGAGGATGACGACGATGATGAGCCCGATTTGGGAGATTTAGTTGATGATGATGATGGTAGGTAACACACGCCAGACACACGCAGACGCACTAATTTATAAGCAAGCACCCGCGCACCTGAGCACCATGCACCACCAGCAGCACCACCGAGCCCAACCACTGCATATTTGCAGCCACCAAGCGGCACTCAACGAGCAACCACCAATCGCAACAACGATATTTGCATATTTGTGTGATGATATTAACGAATTCTTGTGCTCTCCTTTCCTTGGGTAACACAGTTATTTTGCTTTCGGGGTTTACAGATGATGACGACGAGGAGGACGACGATGACGAGGAGGACGATACGCCCCAGGGCCAGGCTGCCCCAGCAGCCACCGCCAGCGACGATGACGACGAGGAGGACGACGACGATGATGATTATCTGGATAGGCTGTTCGATGACATCTTGGGCGGTAAGGCAGAGGAGCTGCAGGCGGGCATTGGCCAGAGACTGAAACTGAGTACATTTCCCATTCATTAACAGATGATGACGATGAGGACGACGACGACGAGGTGGTGCCCGCTGCCAGTGCGCAGCAGAGCCCTGTTGCCGCTGCGCCCGCTCAGCCACTCGAGGAAGTTGCGCCCGCCGCCGCCTCCAGCGGCTCGCTGAGCTCGGGCATTTCCGACGGCGTCGATCTGCCCGCGGAGAGTGGCAACGCTGCCGAGCCTGTTGCAGCTGGCAACGCCGTTGAGGATGTCGCTGCAGCTGTAGCGCCCGCCCAGACATCGAGCAATAGCAACAACGAAGGTGAACTAAATGTTTTTTACGATGAAGATGCACTTGTAGACGGTAGTAGTGGTAGCACCAATAGTTTAAGTAGCACAAATGCAATTGACCAACAAAAACAAAACATAATACAAATACAACAACAACAACAACAACAAATACAACTGCCACAACAACAACAACATGCGACTCATCAAACAGTAACAGCAAATCAAGCATCATCACAACAGCATATTACAACAGTCACAACAACATCAACAAAGAACACTCTTAAGAATAATAATAACAATAATAACAATAATCTAGTCATCAGCACCGCCCCGGCGCAGTCGGCGGTGGGCGCTGTGGGCGTGGCAACGGGGCCGATTGCAGCGCCTGCCGCTGTCATTGGCGGCGCCGGTGCAGCGTCTGATGACGAGGACGACGACGACGAGGACGATGAATATGATGATGATGATGATGATGATGATGATATTGATGATGGAGTCGATGAAATTACAGGTGCGCTGACAGGTGACGACGAGGAGGCTGACGACGACGAAGATGACGATGACGATGATGATATCATTGGCGACGATGTCATCGAGGCCAGACGCGAAGCACGTGAGTCCAAGTCAACAGCAGCAACAGCAACAAAAGTAGCCAAAGCCAAAAAGTCAACAAGTGTTGCCAAGAAGTCCAAAAAAGAGCTGAAGCATTAAATACGCAAACAATCAACAACTGCCACAACGACACAAACAACGACAGCCAAAACAGCCAAAACAGCAAAACAGGAACTGCCAATGACAGGGACAATCAAAACACATTGAAATGACTTACAACGTTGTTGCAGGGCATTGCCACAACCGTTCTTTCTTTTTGGGTAGGACAAACATAAATCTCCTGGACATTGCATAACTCTTTGCCTGCACTGACTATTCCCAATACCCAAAAAACCAAAACAAAAGAAAAGAAACAGCAATTCAATCAAAACACTGAAATGCAACAAACTATTTCTAATTTATTTATTTATTTATTTATTTCTGAGTCTTAGTTAAAATGCAAAAGAAATTCTCTAGTTTACACAAAAACAAAAAAACAAAAAATTGCATATTAAAGTTAACGAATTATTTATACAACATCCTCGAAATGAGTTGATTGAGAGTTTGGTGCTAGTCAAAATAACTGCAAAAAAAAAAAAAAAAGAAGAAAATGACAACAAAGAGCACAGCAACAGCAACAACAACAACAGCAACAAAAGAAAAGAAGCAAATACAAATGCAAACTTTTAAGCTGCACGCACAAGCAACATTTATCCCCAACACCCCCAACCACTGCTCCACACACACACACACTCACAGACACACACACACACACTTGTTTTGTTTATTCTGCAAGTTATTTACGCACGGACTGTTTCACATGACCACCAAGATCACAACAGCAACAACAACAGCAACAAACCGCACAACAACAAAATGTTTAATGCCGAAGCACAAATTGTTGGAATTATGTTCAGAGCAAAATGAGCAATGAAAAAAAAAAACAAAAACAAAAAGAAATATGCAAAAGTTAAAAGTGTAAAGCGCGCGCGATGGCATGCGGCAGAAATGGCTGAGCTGAATGGCGAGCGGCCATTTTGGCAGGCATTCTTGTTGCCATTCACATCGCACGCACACACTCACACACACTCTCTCTATCTCCCACACACACACACACACAAATAGCTAAATTGATGTAAAGCAACAAGAACAGCAACAGCAACAGCAACATGAATTGTTCACTTAGTGTAATTTATTGATAATAATTTAAATATTTTTTTTCTTGCTTCACATTTACTTTGTTATTAATTTTACTGTTCACAACAACAACAACAAGTTAATGGAGAAATTATCAATGCATCTTCATGATGCATATATTCAAGAGTCCTTTATATATATATAATATTCTACTATATGTGTATTTCACTATCCCTGTCTCTGTCGCTCACTTTCCCTTTCACTCACGCTTTCACACATTTGGCTTACAATTGACATCAAAGATTAATCGCTGGCTATTCTCGTTTACTTTTTTTTTTGGCTTTTTTCTGGCTTGCATAACTTTCCGTAAACGTAAATAACGCAAATTGTAAAAAAATTAATAATAAAAGCAAACAAAAAGTAAGCAAAAACTGAAACAAAATTAAACCAACTGTAAATTGTAGCTAAAAGTTGAACGCTTGAAAGGCAGCGCACGATTTGCCAGAGTTTTCCCAAAAATGAAAAGTGACGTCATTTACATCTACATTTTCACAATTGCACAAATTGTTAAGCTTTGCGTTTTAGGTTCATTAACTGTGTAATTTATTACTTATTTATTTATTTATTTATTTATTATATATTGTAAAAACATCAACAAAACAAAGCTGCACACGCACACAAACACAAAAGATTTGCTTAAATAAATTTTTTATTAAATTTGTACACAACTTTCTGACAAATCAATTGAAAAAACTAAACAAAAATCCGAATTTGTGTTTTATTTAAAATGTGTCCGTCGAATACTTTCAAGCGTCGCGATTTGCAATGGTCAGGGTATTTGTAACAATTTCTCTACATACTCTCTCTCTCTCTCTCTCTCTCTCTCTCTCTCTCTCTCTCTCTCTCTCTCTCTCTGTCTCTCATTATTAGCAGCATCAGCTATGACTCCTTGTCATCCATTTAATTAAATTTGTAATACACAATGGCACCTGACACATGTAAATAATTTTTATCCTCTTTGTGGCTGGGCAAAAGTCTCTCATAATATTATGCTTGCATATCCCCCCACACATGCACCCAAAAGCACTCACATTTATATAGATGTATACATATATATATAGCTCTTCTATAAAAAAGCGACTATTGCATCTATTTTAACCATGTCAAACGCATAGCGGGCGCAATGAACTTATGCTTTGCTTTAATTGGCACACCTAAAGGGCAAAGTTGATGTTAAACGTTGCAGCTGAATGGGGGCTTCCTCATCTACTTATCTATAAATGAGCATTACAGCTCATAACGAGGGGCGGGAAATAAAGAGAGAGAGAGAGAGATGAAGAGAAGGAGAGCAACTCACTCACACTCATCTGCTAAATGCAGGGCAAAATATTTAACGATAAGTAGCCCAATAAATGTATTTGGCAAAGGGTTGAAGGGCTAACTCACTAAAAAGCTTGCCAATAGATAATTAATTGGGGGATTATGTGAAAGCATTAAATACATTTCAGCTCATTAGATATGTCGTAGTTGTCATATAAAATATATGCATATGATTTCATAAAATTATATTGCCTGGGTGACTATTGTAGAACTTGATTGACTCATTAATAATTAAAATGTATATTTTCATTGAAGAATACTTGAGCCCATTCAAAATTAATCTGCATAATAGCAAATGCATGCATGTGAATTAAAAAGTCTAACAATTGCTTGTTATATATATAAATAGAAATTGAGATTATTTTATTATTTTATTTTAATGCCTTTGGTATTTAGTTTTTATTTTTAAAAGCTTCTGGGCATGCTGCTTTAATGTTTTTTCTTTTGCAAAATTATTGACTAACCTGATTCCCCATCTCCCATGCACTCACTTACTAAGCTATCCCGTAAACTCTCTGTGTGTGTGTTTGACAATTTCTGATGGGCACTACGAGAGCCAACACTAGTTGACACATCTGCAATTGAAAACACACTTCACTAACGCACTGCAAATCCAACCACAAAGGCCCATCCCCAAATAGCCACACAATTTCACTCATGCCGAAACGAACACACAAAACCACATAATGAACTTTTAAGCGAGTGTCGAGAGAGCTTATTAACGTGACATCTTCTATGGTGCGGGGCAGGTGATCTGAAAAACAACGTGATTGACATGTCAACGGATGCATTCCAAGCGCGCCAGAATCATTTCATTGATGCCATATTCTCTCGCATAAACCGCATTGTCGCCGACAATTACGATCCATTTGTTGTGCGATTGGCTGGGCGCTCGTCCACATCCACTTATGGAAACTCTGCTGTAAAGACCACTACGAAGACCAAGGGCAATGCCAACCACAAGACTACAACGCACAAGAAACTGTAAGTGGCAGAAGTTGAAGTATTTAAAGTAAATATTAAGATTAAAATTTAAGAGTGATTTAAACCACATATCTCAGACATATTTAGCTAGTTCATCAATATCTCAATTCGAATCGATGCAGGCATACTTTGTGAGGGTATAAAGCTGACAGCCAATTAAGCTGACAGCAAAGTAAAAGTCAATGTCAAAGTAAAATTATGCAAATTTGTTCATCTCTTTGGCTTGCAGCAAGAATACCAGATCGGAGCCGCGCATGGCCAGTAGCACGGAGTCGGTCAAATTGCAGCAGCAATTGACGCAATTACAGACAGAGCTTGGCCTCAAAGCCGGCGAGGAGCAGAGGCAACAGGCCGTGGCATCCGGCTCCGGCTCCGGCAAAGCGGAAACTCGCACAGTGTTCAATGGGGAGCAGGCAACGAGCAAAGCCAGCCAAAAGAAATCCACGGCTGGACAGCAGCAGACGTCGCATAAACACAGCTCGAAGAAGACATCGGCTGCAGCAGCACAGAAGGCGGGCAGCTACAATCAGCCAGCGGCAGTGGGGGCGACTAAAGCGGGCTCGGAAGTGGAGAAGTTGCAAAAAGCGGAGGGCAGTCTGTCCGGTCTGGCATCGCTGAAACGTGTGGGCAATGTGAAGGTGATCAGCGATGCGGAAGGGCGCAATTCGACCATTAAGGCCAGATTCACGCTGGGCCCATTGACTCTGCGCGTCGAGAAGTCCTTCAAGCGGGGCAGCGTGCGCAACGTGAAAAGCGCAACGGCCAGAACCAACGAGATGATCGGCCGCATCAAGTTCAGTGTGGTGGATGATCGGGCCACCCTCATGTCAATCAAGGTCCAACAGCCCAAGCAGGTAAGCCAGACAACGCAAACACTCTTTGTGAACCCCTTTGAACAATTAGCTTTAATACTTTGCTATTGTCCATTTCCCTTTACCTGCAGGTGGAGGTGGAGAGCAAGGACAATCATGACAGAACCCGCGAATTCGTCTGGCGTCGCACTCCCAAAATTGCCAAATTGGTCAACGAGAAGCTCAAATTGGCAGCCGAGACCCTCTTCACGCCGCAGGGCGTTGAGGTGGTCAGACTCTAAGGCCAGGCGGACAGGTGAACAAGCGGAGGGGCGGAGGGGCGAACAGTTGCCTCCTCTTTGCACAGCCAGATTAATGTAGTGTAACCTAACCTAAGTGTAACGCGTAATTTATTTATTTAATTTATTTGCTTTCACTATTCATAATTTAATTATTTATTTCAATTTACTATGGATCTTACTCCAATAAATTCTAAAGAAAATTTCTTACAAGAAAAACTATTTATGTGTTATTTGGTTATGCGTAGTTCAACTTTCCCTATAATTGTTGGTAGAGACTTGAAAGAATGAAAATATGTGGCATATATAACTATGTACAACTACGGGAATTACAGTTGCAGTTAGAAAATCAAAATTTAACCCTGGGGACGTGGCATACAAAATCTGTCGCTTCTTAAGCGACAACATGCAAATAACTAATCACAGCTAAGGTATAGGCTGATGCAATATGATGAAGTTATAATTATTGAGAAATATCTACAAAAAGCTACAACCACGCATACAAACTCAGTATATCACACTATATACGGCCATTATAAAATTTGAGTCTTTCTTTTCTTGTTAGCAAATCATTTCAATTCAATTCGTACAAAACATGCATTTATTATACATATACATATATCGTAGCGTTATAATTATTATTCTCGCTTTCTATGGTATGTTTGCTTGAGAACGAATTCTCGGTGTCGCCGACTTCTATTTCCAAAACGTCTTTCTAACTCAACCATCTCTGATTAAGTGCCCTATTTCGACTCTCCTGTCAAACTGCCTCTTGGTTGCATATTCTCGTTCATCAATATCATAGCAACTCTGTGTGAAGGGCATAGCCCTCTCACTCTCACTCTGCGACATCCGAGACCACGTTCAGCAATCTCTTTTCTAATGACTTTAATTGTCACTAAAATGCTAACTCATTCGATTAGCGCTAGTTGTCAGTTTCTCTTTAATACTACTGCAACTGTCAATCACAACATGAAAACTAACACAATGTCATAATGTCACACCGATACGACACATATATCATTTGAATACATATTTTACACATTTTACGAGCTATAAGCTTTTGTTTTTCTCAAGATTTTAATTGTATTATGGAATACATTTTTGTAAAGTCCTCAACACGTACGTACGTCAGACACTTACAAGAGTTTGTTTGCAATTTCATTTCCCTTCACCCAGTTTAATCGAAAATGTATGATTATAGCTTTTCTGAATGTTGTGTGAGTGTGTTGTTTGCTCCAGGTGCATTTCAGTTGATTTCAAACAAGCAATTTAACTAAGAGTATATCTCTAGCAGGTCACTTAGGGTTTTCATTAATGCTGCAGGTGGGTCAAAAATGCATTGCAGCTCCTCATTCTCTGCCTTCTAATGTAGAGTGCGTCTATAAACCTGATAAAGTAAATATGAGTGCGTATTGCATCTAAAGCGGAAGGACATGCAATTTGTTGTTGTTTGCCTTTGTTGGTATACGACATACGGTATACGGTATACGCCCTATGTCGCATGAAGTCCTTTCTGCTGGCTACCGCCACGCTTGCCCTCTGCCAGAGCTCAAACAGTAAACTCTGGCATTCTTTGTCGCCATCGTATATGCTGTTTGTTTTGTCCTGCCTGACGTTCGTTGTTGTTCTTTGTTGCACCTAAATTGACAACAATATCGTTTCATTTGCTCAGTGAAGTGAACTCATCAGTGCCGAGATCCAACATCCACCACCAGCACCAGCACCATGCACCGCCAGCCTTTTTATCTCCTCCACTAGCATATAGGACACGCATTGGCACTTCATTTTTTTGCCAGCTGATGTAGCAGATGCTGCTGCTGCTGCTGTCAATGTTGCTGCTGCTGTTGGCAGTGGGCTCCCATTTGGTAGCTTGATTATGTTGACTGGCATTAGCTGACAGGATGCGAGGAGAATCTGTGAATGTGCTCGAATTTAATCTTAACTTTAGATAGTTTTACATTGTATAACGTAATGCAATTGTTACTTAGTTATGCCACACGAACAGCTCGGCAACAAATTAAACCAATTCAATTGGTCAACGGAGCTGAAAGGAGAGAGAGAGAGAGAGACCCCTCATTGTGCCGAAAACTCATTTGCACAGCTGCCTGTCAGTGCGAAAAATACGTAAATTTGTAGTAACTAAATTTCTTCAGAATTCATTTGCATCTGGAATTACTTCGTCGGTTTTCAAGCTGCAATCCCCGACCATGCAACAGTAACAGAGACAAAGCAGCTCGCCATCCTGGGCCAAAGCTCTGTTGGAAAATTAAATTCCATGCTCAAGCTGATTGCGTTACCCGAGGGAGGTTCCAAACTCCAATGTTATCTGGGCAAACTGAAAGTAAATTCATAAATCATAATACGGCATTGCCAAATGCTCTTTGGAGAATGCGGTTCAATATGCTAAGAGCAGAGCTTTCATTTATATACGTTGCATAAAATTGTAAATGAAATTGCAAGTGAAAACTTTCGGTTTGTTCTCATGCACATTAAGATCTTCCCGAAACATGTATAAAAATGTCGAAACCTAAATCCAAACTATTTAGTTGCTGGTATTTTGAAAAATGTATTACATTTTAGACGTGCCACATGCTGTTCATTATATTTAGATATACATACACAGACATTACTACAGCTAAAGCTAGCAGCATATTCTTGGCTTAGCAGTAGCAATGGCTACTTGACGGTTTGACAGCCAGCTAGTTGGTTGACTGGCTGGCTGGCGACCGTGGCATAGTCAAGGTTAAGGAGCATTGAAATTAATCAACTTGTTTTATTAGCTCGCTAAGTTTTGAATGAGCTTTACCTGCTGTCAGGACAAAATACTCTGATCGGTTGTGAGCTCGTGGTTCGCCCCAAATGCGACATCTAATTGCCACATAATCAACTACTGTTACAGCAACAACCACAACAGCAGCAGCAGCAGCAGAGAGACTAAAAGACGAGCCAAAGCACTGCGACAGCCGCAAGAAGCAATGACTATTGTGGGACACAGTAAGTTGGCAGGTTGGGTGTCGGGCGGTCGTAAATCGGGTCGGAATTTAAGCACTTGCGCTTTTTACCAACCCAATTTACGCTAATTACTGATTTTCGCCACAGCTATACCGCTGCCGCTGCCGCATTTGCCCAGATTCCAGCTATCCCCAGAGATACAAGCAAGTCTATATATATATATATCCAGATATATGCATGCAGATTCACAGATATGGCCTCAGAGCTGACAGTGGGAGCATCGCCAACCTCAGCGCTTATTGCCCATCTGCAGCAAGTTTCCGAATGCCAAGTGAATTTATATTGTCATTAGCTCTTTTTATGTAAAGTCGCGAAGTAAATTTCATTAAAATTTGTTGAATTCGCCGCAAAAGAGAAGTGAACTGAGAGTTATGCTCATGCGCCTTTCCGCTCCAAGTTCTCTTCATGTTTTCTTAGCACTGACCTAAAGTTTTCTTATCGCGAATGCTGTTGTCTGAGGCTGAAGAAAATGTTTGATTTTTTTCTAATATTAAATTTGGATTATTTATTTATTTAATAAACTAATTTCAATAATTTTATTTGCTTATATGGGAAATTGCACAGAGAAGACATTTTCAATATGAGGCTGATCAATGTAGGAAACAAATTTTAATTATATTATTTAGTATTTAAAAATTATACTAATTTCTATAGAAATGGTATTGAATCGTGATAAGTTCAACATATATATTTACTAAACAATTGATATTTTGAATGAATATTGAGAAATTGAATATTGAATTTTATTTATTAAGTTAATGTGAGGCTATTTAACTCTGTTGCTGAATGATGGTTGGATTAAATACATTTTAGAAATATTCATCAATGCATTAAATTATATTTTATTACATAAATATTTACATATATTATTTTTTCATTTGCCATTTTAAAATTTTTTAAAATTACAGATTAGTCAAATTATTAGTTTTAAATAATTGAATTTTATTAAAATGTTCGCGAAAAATAGTAATTTATTAAAAATTTATTTTCAATGCACATATGTACTTATGTTAATATAATATTTTATTATTTATTTTATTTTAATATATTCATTAGGCTTGCGTCATAATTAAATATATATATAAACTAACATTATTACAATTATATATTGTAGTTTTATTTAAGTTTGACTCTAGATTTAACAACACATTTAACTCAATAATTATATAAATAAAATATTAATTTTAGTTAAATTAATGCTGCAAATATATTTATTACGTTATATTTCCGTTGCATTTAGTTAATTTATTTACTTGATATTTATTATTAAATTTTATAAAATATATTTTATATTAAAATCCGATTTCTATACTAATATTGTAGCATTGCAATTAACAATGCATTGTTAACAAAATTTCGATTTATAGTCAAATGATTTAAAGCAATTTAACGGCTCCACACGCGAAGAGCACGAATTGGCTCGTGCGAAGAGCAACTGTTCGTGTTGAAGAGAAACAGTTTGCGGCGAATTGACGGCACTGGCTGGCGCTCGGATTTGTCACACTTCGGCAACGAGCAGGCGAGCAGGGCTGGCGATGCCAGAAGACACGAAGACGAAGGCAACAACAACCGACAGCAGCACGAGGCTTCATCCTGATAATGGAGGAGGCTAAGACTCGTCCGGCGTTGGCAGGCAAGTGCAAGGCCCAAAATAAGTTTCTGTTTCAGTTTGTGTGCGACTGCGACAGTGAACACATGCGAGACAGTCGCTGCGGGTCACGCGCGCGAAACAGTATCCCCAGTCGGATCCAACTTCAATTTCGATAACAAAAACAAGTTGATAAAACTCGAGATTTCAAAAACGTGAGCAGCAAAAGGTATCTGCATCGACGCCAGTGTTTGAAAGTGTACGTGATTGTGTGAGTGTGAATAAGAAGCGGAGCTGAGAACAACATCTTAAGAACGACTCAAAAAAAAGCCAAAGTCGTAAATTTTGAACGTGTGAAAACGCAGGAAAAGCCTCATTGCCTCATTGCCGGCTTGGCAGGAGAAGAAATTGAAAGCCCCCATTGTTGTTGCTATTGAAGTTGCTATTATTGTTGTCGGCATTGTTGTTGGCATTGTTGCTGAAATTGTTGTTACTGCCGTTAGCTTATGTCTTTTGGGGCAGTTTACTAAAGCGCGCGACGCACGCGAATATTTTATGATATCGTTTCGAATTATATGCGATTTTTTTTCTCGTTGCCCGCCTCGTGTTCGCAACTTGTTAGCAGTGGCAGGCGACAAAAGACGAAACTAATAAAATAAAAGCACCAAAACGCACACACAACCAATAAAAATGTGTTTACGCCTACAGAACGACAACGACAACGACCAACGACATCGACTTGCTGCTCTGCCCTGCCTCGCCCTGCCCTGCAGCACTCGGTCTCATTAGCAGTCAGCAAATTAAGTTGTTTTATATTTAGCCCAACAATTCCACAACGCCAAAATAAATTAACAAACTAAAAACAGAACTCAATACCAGCACCTCGAAAGTGTACTAAATCGTCTTTGATCTTTAGCACCGCCGATAAATGGAAAGCGCGTCAAAACAAATTGTCGACACAATTCTCCCCAGCGGCAATATTTTGTAATTCAATATTTTCCCAGCCTTCGCTCGGCGGGCGAGTGACAAAAATTAATAGAAAACACATCAAAAATTAACTTAAAAATCTGCCAAACAATGTGGCTGCGTTGGTGGTGGCTGCGATGCCTCCAACTGGGTTAGCTGAGATCGCCAGCGAGCGCACAGTGCGTATGCGCATTGCGTAAACGAATTTGTTACTCATACGTCATGTTGTCTGTGGGACAGAGACAGGACACTGGCAGCTACAATCGCTGTTGCTGTTGTCACTGTTGCCACTAATGTAGCTGCCTTTGTTCGCCAAAAAAGTTTGCTCCTGATTGTTGCACTAAGTAGTTGAAGACAAGCGAGAAAACTTTTGCGGAGTTCTTAAAAATAAGAGCACATATCAGCAAAAGTGGCGACAGAGAAACAAATAGCCAAGTGCCAAGTTCCATTTGGTTGCTTTATCTGGACTCGAGCTGCCTGCCACAAGACAAAAGTCAGAAGCAGCCAAAAATTGGAACAAGCCTTTTAATACGAGCTTTCAAGCCTTCCCATGAAGGCAGCACTCGTTGCAGCAAGCGAAAAGAATATTTTGCAATTCAGTCGGTAAATATACATGAATTGAAATTCAGAATGCTCGCATGAATATTTTATTTCTATTCAAATGGCTATAGAAACGGAGTTTGATTTATTTTCCAAAATGCGTTTGAATAAATAATAGTCGACTTTTGATGATCCTTTGCATCATTGATTCTTGGCATTCAGTTTTAACTACTGTGTGAACGAACTCTCGGCTGGCCGTTGACCATTAGGTTAAAAGCAAGGAAAATCTGGGTGAATTGTTTTCAATTTAGTCAAACAGGCAAACCAAATGGAAGCCAACCAAAATCAACACACATAGCCGTGGTATCAATAAAATATTCATGAACAATGCGCAGCCCCGTCACACGGGAAAGCCCTGAACAGTAGCAATGCGGAAATGGCCAAGCACAGGGGGGAGCGCAATGAAGGGCATCTCATCTAATCACGGATACTAAGCATAATGGTAAGCGTCGCCAAAGGGGATAGCAAAATGCTCAAGAGCTGAACAACAAACTGCAGACGTTTACAATTACACAAACGTTCACAATTTGCAAAGGCAATGAAAAAAGAGAGTGAGGGAGGGAGGAGAGTGGAGTGTGGAGAGTGCGAGAGAGTGAAGTGTGTGAGAGAAAGTGCGACAAGTGGACTTCACTTTAGCTCTCACAGCCTTAGGCAACAATTACCAAGCCACATACACTCACACACACACTAGACACATTTATATATATATGTATGTGTGTGTGTGTATATCTATATCTATATCTATATATACATATAACAACAACACAAAGAAGTCGAGTGCGTTAACACTTTTGAGTGGCACAGGAGCAACGACAATGTCCTGCGCCTCTCAGTCAGCTTGCTGGCTGCCTGCTCCTGTCTCTAATTCCATTACGGAAGCAACAGTGACAAGTGGCCCCCACAGGGCACGGGGCTGGCTAAGCTGGCTGGGTAAGAGGCTTCTTCTGCTGATTGAAGTCTAGCAGAGGGCAGCATCAGCTGCTGTCAGTCATTGTACCTTTGAGTTGGCCCTCAGCGCTGCCGGGTGCGCCCCATGCCAGCTGTAGTTTGTAATTAGTTGAAGGCACTGCTGAAAATTTGCAACTAATTAGCTTTTAATTAATTTTGCACTCCATCCTGCGCTAAGTGCCGTGCGAAAAACTGAAAGCCAACAATGGGATCAACAAATTACGAGAAAATCTCAAGGAGAACATTGAGGGATGAAGGCGCTGAGGGCCTGCGCTTGAACCTGCTGCCGCAGGTAAAACTGATTGATATCTAGACGACATCATGTGAATAAATTCGAGTAAATGCTGCCAAGGGTAACCAAAGGTTGTCCACAGGGCGAGGCGACAGTTGGCTGGCTTCCACTTCGAGACGTGACGAGCCCCCAGGCCTATCTGACATAGAAGTATCCCCTTTTCGGCCCAGACGCCCATGTGCAATAAAATATATATGTAAATAACTGTACATTTATCTTATATGCTTAGAACATTTGATTCCCTTATTAGTTGGAACAGATTTATTTTCGGATTGGCTCAGCAGCAGACGTGCGTGTCGGTTCAATTCATGAAATATGCAGAAAGAATAAAAGTTTTGCTAATTATAGAGTTTCCCTCTGAATGCGTGCAGCGAGTCAATTGATTTTTTATTTAAAAAGAAAGGTGCAAAGAAACTAAACGACTCGAGATGAAAGTTTAGCTGAAACAATTCTATCAAACTTGTGTTAATAATAGTTGGACTATAAATTTAACTTATTTATTTTAAGCATGCTTGGTATTCCCAGTTCTATATTTAAAATTACCTGCAACGCCTCTCGGTCTATTTAAATAAAAGCCATAAATATATTCTCATATAATAAATAATGCAAACAATCAATATTGTAGACAAAGTCACTCATGCTAAGCCACACCTTTTATTGCATTCTATTTTTTAAGCTTTCAATCAGTTGATTTTATTAGGTGGAAATGCGTAAATGCGTCCAGGCTAACGGCATTATAAAAACAATGATAAATTTAATCAATTTAAGTTCAGAGAGCTGACAAAATCAATTTACTTTGGCAGCAGCGACAAAAAACGGCGAGACTCCAATGGCAACAATAGCAACAACAAAATGGCATAAATAAAACACTAAAAGGGAAATGGAAAAACAAATAATGATATTTGGCCTAGGAGGCAACACACACACAACAACAACAACAACAACAACACACGAAAACGAACGGGAAAAGGTTGAAAACAAACAAACGTTAAAAGATTAAATTGTCTGCCGTTGGAATTAAGTGTTTTAAATGTCATTGCGAGTGTTTAATTCATGAGAGGCGACAGCAGCAGCACCAGAGCTGTAATTGTTGTTGTTGTTGTTGTTGTTGTTGTGTGTGTGTGAGTGTGTGTGAGGGTGGCTGCATCTGAATAATAGTATCGTTTACAGTGAGAATGCAAAAAAAAAACACTTAAAGCTAACAAATTGTAATTCTATTGCGCAAATTAAGACAAAAACTAGTTGAGAAAGCGAAAGTATCGTTGCGAGTGATAAACTACAAGCAATCAGGACACTCAAGGAGCGAGTGAGTGAGAGAGAGAGAGAGAGAGAGAGAGACATTTGAAAAAGCGTGGACGTCTCTACCAATCAAAATGTTGACCCTTTCGACGCTGCTCTGCTGCATGATGGGTAAGTCTTAAGTCGGGGCACAACACTTGAACGTTGTCATAGCCCCAGTTGCACACACACACATACACACACACACACACACACACATGCATACACTTACATATCGAATCCTGTTTAAGCATGCATAAGATTATCGGCGATTGTCGACTGCAACGAACACACCATGTTATTATTGTGGTTGCGGCCGCACTGGCAGCACCCACGGCGAATCCTTTAAAAAACATTTGTGGCCCAGGCTGTGAAAATCCTGATTTATGTCTGCCTGCTGCGCTGCACTGCGCTGCGTTCCCATTCTCGGCCTCGTTGTCGTATTCGTTTTCGTTGTTTTTGTCCTTGCCAACAACATGGCCAATGCCAACCGCAGCAGGGGCAGCGGAACAAAAGCAAAAAAAAAAAAAAAAAAAAAAATGCGGTCGCTTCGCCTTAGCTCGCCCCGGGGATATCGCATAACGGGAACGGAGAGTGAGCAAGTCCTGGCAAGGGGACAGACTATTGCCGCTGCACTTTAAACTTTCAACTTTAAGCGACAAAACACAAATTGCTCTTTGCACATAATTATGCATAATTGAAAAGTATAATTATGTGCTCGACTCGAGCGCAGATTTTATGAGGCGCAGCTTCGAGCTCAATCAAGCATGCCGACAGAGTAAACAACAGGCAACAATATCCGCAGGAGCGCCAACAAAAGCTCAGCAGCTAAGGCACAATATTTATGACCCTCTGCTCCTGTTAATTGCTGTCAAATACAGGCCAGCAGCCCCAAGATGCTGAAACCAGGCCAACCCCAGCCATTCTGCACAGCCTCCACAGAATGGAGGGAGAAAACATTTTACAGGTTGCGTCTTCGCCCATAGATTATCATCTGCATAAGCCAGTTGCGAAACAGTACTTTGAGTTCCCAACAGATCAGTTAACGCTAGCTTATATGCGATTTTAAATTGTATTCAAAAAAAGCTAAAAATTCTTTTCTTACTCAACAACTTGGGTTAACCATAATCGAGGTTTAATGATATTATTGCTGTTATATGATTTGTATTTTTTTTAAGAATGCTTATATAATTTGCAACCGATTTTTTATTTATTTTTAATATTTTTTTCTTATAATTTATTTGTGAAATTTTAGCCTTAAAATGAATTTTTTGCAACTTTGATGAAAAATAATACTCTACTCTCGCGAATTTCTGACATAGTTATCTTTCTTTCCAGCATTCGTTGAGAGTTTTTCATGCAAAAAAAAAAAATTTAATAAAGAGTTAGAGCTTCGCATTTTTTTTTTTTTTTTTTTTTTTTTTTTTTTTTTTTTTTTGATAAAGCATAATATGCATTGACAGAATATATTTCATTGATTTCATTTACAGGATTTTTTTTTTTTTTTCATAATACAAATTTTCACTATTGCATACTTTTTGAAACTCTATTAAAAACAAGTAAGAAGGCTCTAGTCGAGACGGCTCGACTACGAGATACCCTGAACCCTGAAAAAAAAGTGATACTCTTCTTCTTTACGCACTTATAAGCGCGCGCTCTGCTAACTGCGCAGTTGCTGCCGTGGCTTGGGGCATTTCTAGGTGGACGAGTAAAGAGTATATAAATGTATCTATTGCAAATTGTATTCGAAATGTGTTTGCATATTGGAGGGAAGGGGGCATGGCATGACAAAATCTACGTATCCATAATATCTATCTAAATATATAAATTTGAAGTCTCTAGCTCAAACGGTGTAGAAGTTATGCCCAAAAAACTTAAAAAATGAAAACGAATTTTCAATTTTTATCGATAATTTGGGATGAGTTATCGAAACAACAAAACAAACTCATACTGTGTAACTAACATACGAGTATTCAAGTAAAATTTCTCTACCTTTTGTAGTTTCCGAAACCTCGATGTTCATACGGACGGACGGACAAATGGACAGAGCTAGATCAACTTATTGTTCTATGCTGATCAAGAATATATATACTTTATGGGGTCTGCGACGTCTCCTTCTGTCTGTTACATACATTTTCACAAAACCATAATCCCCTGAATCCCATTTTCAATGGGCTCAGGGTATAAAAATTAGAGTTTCGCATTTTTTTGATAAAACATAAAATAGGAATTGACATTTATATTTCATTGATTTAATTTTAAGGTTTTTTTTTTTTTTTTTTTTTTAATGCAAATTTTCACTATTGCATACTTTCTGAAACTCTAGTAAAAAAAATAATTTATAATAATTTTATATGAAAAAAAAATAATAATATAAACAAAAAAAATATATATACATATAATAATTGACAACAATTTAACTTAGTAAATATATAAATATTTGATATTATGTGGTACAGATAAGTACTTAATAAACTAAAAAAAAAATAGCTTATATATGTAAATTGTAATAAACATTTAACAATTATTTTAAAAATCTTATATATATATATATAGTAAATAAATACTTTTTCCATATTTGATTTGATGTAAGCTGTACAAAAACTATTTGCCACATTATTGAAGAACTGACCTCCCATTAAGGCTGAAGTGCAGCCATTCACGCGGGTCATTAAGACAACTCATCTATCATATAGTATTTGATATATAAATATATATAATTGAATATACATATGTGTAGAGCTAAACGAACATCTGATATCAATTTGTATTTGATCGTTCATTACGGATTACAGCCAAGAAGCGTGCAATGAGACGGAATCAAATAGGTTTCACTGGGAGCCATGAATTTGTTTATAAATATATTATATACATATGTGTACATATACGTATCCAAACATACAGCTCTGGTATACTTCAATTACCGTCAGCAAAGGCAACCAAATAGGAATATAATTATGAGTAGTCTGGAAAATGCTTAGACCGTGGCAGCAATTAGCAAAGTTGGGTATGGGTGGGACTGAATTGGATTTAGGGCAGCCGGAAACCGTCGTCTCCTTTGACAAGCAGTGACACATTACGAAGGTTAGAAACCTATTTTGAACATAATGGAAAGCCCACGTGCCCAATATTAGTTACATCAAAAGGCTGGCACCGAGGCGAACGCTTGCAAATGGCTGAAACGACTTGGCTGATGATCACAAATACATATGAAATACTGTGAGTCGTAGTCTACTACAGAAGTAGTCCAAGTACTTCAGTCTTAGCTACTCCACGTTTTTGCTTGCCGCAGGATATGTAGACTTTTCATATCTCGCTTAGCTGTTAGTTGTGCAGATTTTAACTTTGGCTTTTCTTATGGTTTTTCCTCGCCTGAAACTTCGCTCATTTTGACGCCAGTTTTTGTTGAGTAGAGTGTTTTCTCTGTTGTCGCTTGCCATGTGTTTTTATTGCATTAATTTTTATGGTCCTTGGGTCTCGGCTGTTGTTGCTGCGGCTGCGGCTTCTGCTGCTGCTGTTGGTGTTGGTGTTGCTGCTTTTGTTTTACTTTGCGATGCCCCAAAGTAATAAAGTGAATTGGATTTCTCAAATAATTTCCATTTTAAATCCAGTCAGCAAATCCGCACAAGCTATGCCTACGCCGATCAGTCGCACTCTGCAGCGTTTCCTACAGATGGTTATTGTTGTATTTGTATTTGTTTTTGTTGTTGTTGTTGTTGTGCTGCCAAAAGTGGCTTCATTTTCCCGCATAAAATTGTTTTGTAAAGTTTGTTGAGATTTGTTTGGCGACAGCATTTGCAATTGTTTTTGTTTCCTGAGTTCTTTTAGTTTTTGTTGCTGTTGCTGTTGTTGTTGTTGTTGTTGTTGTTGTTGTTGTTGTCGTCGCTCACGCGCTTTGGTTTTGTTGACGTTGAATACTATTTGCATTTGTGTCCAATAGCTCCATCATGCCATCAATGTGAACAAGGTCTCAAAATTTAATTGAAATTTAGTGTAAACAAAATGACAGCCCGTCGATTATCCATACCAGCAGCACAATCGCGTCCCATCGCATCGCATCGCCCCAGTACGTCTGAGTCGATATTTCCGCGAAAGCCTTTCTCGCGCAAATCCTGTCAACTTGGCCTGGCTGTCAATTTGCCAAGCGCCTTTTGTATGTCAAAACTTGATACGAAACACGGCAAACATTTCACACATGTCACTGAGCCAGTGAAGTTGTTGCCTGCCGTGCGCCCTAGCAAGGATGTGCCCAGCCACGCCTACTACAAGCTTGGCTGTCAAAAAAGCACCAACAACAGTGGACGCCCACACACACACACACACACACCCGAACACGAACAACACACAGTCCCCAAGTTGAAAAGTAAACTTCAATTGTTTACTTATTTGCCTTGCGCATATGGAAATGAAATGGCAAATAAGCGAATGCAAAGGAATGAAAAAATTACGTTGACTTTTCCAAATGTACATAAAGGACATATAAACACATATATAAACAAGACTCTATACACAACTTTACGGGGTCGAAGGGCAACACGCCCGCGGCGATAGCGGTGCAAAAATAAGAGAGAAGAAAAATAACATAAAATAACAACAAACTGATTTCGTATGACCCCTTCGCTTGCAATCCGTCTCTGTCAGAAGGCAATCTTAATGTAAAGCAACAGCTGTTGGTGCGGCAGCGATTTCGCTTCTAACCAGGGCCAAGTATCCAATCTATCAGGTTCGCAATGATCAGAATGGTTTATATTGCTTTTATATTGAAACTGACACAATAATACTTAAAGTTGAGGCAGCCCAAGCTCCTCCTTATTACTGTGCTGCACTTGTCTTTCGCTCTTCTCTTACTTCACTTTAATTGTAGAACATATTTGATTCTGAAAAGCCAATTGTCACTGTGTACACCCCATTTAACCAATGAATCGCTTTTGTTGTATTAGTATTTGGGCTTCGTTTGTTTTATTTTCCATTTGTGTTATTCTCCTTTCTCTTTTTTTCATGCTACAATTTTTTTTATGTCTGTGGGTGGCAGCTTTTTAAATTTCTCAGTGTATTTCTTTATTTTGCTTATCAAAAAGCATCGCATTGAAATAAACACAAAGAAGATATAGCCGAGTGGCTAGAAAAAAAGCTGAATAAAGGGGCATGAACAAATTGTTTACGGATGTGTTTGCGTCCTTCGTCTAATCTTTGTTGCTGTTGTTGTTGTTGTCGCAACTGCCATTGCAGAAAGGAAGTAAATGGAGGCGAAGAAGCAACCCCAAAACGAAAAGCGAAAGAGGATGTAACAAAAATTCATAACAAAGTACATTTCATGGCAGTGCGAGCAACTCGTTCATCCTGTTCGGTTTCGTTCGGCTGCGTGTTCAGTCTAACTGTGAATGTGTTTGTGGTTGTGCGAGTGTGGGTGTGTGTGTCTGTGTGTGTTTGCGTCGCTTTTTTATTGTGTGTGTGTGTGTTTGGCCAGCAAAGGAAATTCACTTGACTTTTTGGCTACAATAGTTTCATTTTTTTGCAGCTTCTGCTTCTTGTTGTTGCTATTATTTTTTTTGTGTGCTGCTGCCGAGCTTGGCTAAAGGCATAAATAAGCCAGAGCTCGGCTGCAGTTGTCGCTGCTTGGCAGCTTGAGTGCGTTTTGGCCATGGCCAATAAGTTAAGATGTGGCCAGTAGGCAGAATACACACACTCACACACACACACACATCTGAGACATACATATGTACCTACTTATTTATGGCAATTTGCCGTAAGTGCTTGGGCATCTATATTTATTAGAAATAAGAGCTTTTCCCTTAATATAGCATTTTCAAACAATAAACTGAGCACTAAAGTGCCAGAGAACTTGGGGGCAGCACGCTACATAATAATTATATGAAACGATTTATATTATTATTATGATCTCGAAAACAGCTCAATCACTCAAATAAGCCTGTAGCTCAATCAGAAATATTTTATGCACTCAAAGATATAAAAGTAGCACATTCAAATATCATTATTATATTCCCGAAATTGGCCAACAGTTCATATATACTTGAAAACATTTATCTCATGTTCCGTTTTTAAGTATGCTGAGGCATGGCCTATTCAGCGGCACGTTCACTACCAAATCAATTGGCTGCCACAGAGTCAATTGTTGACATAATTGCACCATAACAGGGAAATGTTAGAGCTCATAAGACAAAAACAACAACAAGAGCAACAACAACAAAATGCTGGTCCACTCATCGCGCCAGTCTCCAGCATCGGGGCCAAAACATAACGACCCTGGCTAGCTTTTATTATTCCGCTAAATTGATTTTGAATTTAGTTCAATATTTATGGTCAAATGGTTGCGTTTTTGTGTCACCAGCCTTGGTGTGTGGAAATAGCAACAGCGTCTGATATGTGGATTTATTCAGTACCAATAATGGCTGGGCCTAGGAGAGGGGACGCTGCTCCGCCACCTTCACCTTGCCCTATCTATTTTGGGAGCAGCTAGTGAGCTAGGTGCGGCCACATTTCTTGCTTTGTGTACCTTATAAATCATTTTTGCTTCAATGCGCAGCGTGGCCTGGAACAACTCCTAGAAGCGATAAGTCTCGAGGGACGAAAATAAATACACCTATGTCTAGGCTTAGGCCTATTGCTGAGGATTGCCCGGAACGAGGTAAAAATGAAAAGCGTTCGAGTCTAATCCCCAATCGATTTTCAAACATTTTCAATAATTGCTCGGCGGCCATTTAAAGGCGTTTTTTGTGGTTACCTTTTTTTTTTCTTACTTTTTGCTACACACTTTATTTTTATTTTTGCTTTTTTTTTATTTACATATTACTCATGCATATGCTTAGAATGCGGCCCATGCCCAACGTAAGTGAGTTTATACATTTTTTATTTATTTCATATCCATTAAGTTCAAAGCGGAATGTGTCAGAGGAGGCGTCTAATGTATTGGCTGCTGCTGGGGGGCTGGGCGTTCGGAGCAGTGACTTTAGTAGAGCGTAGGGATGCGTTCCGGCTTGCCATCTTGCCAGCTGGTTTGGGCGGGTGTTGAGGTCTTGTTTGGTCGGATGGTTCCAGCGTTGAAATTTCAATTACTCAAGCATATGATAAATGAACTTGTAGCCGCAAATTTGCTCATCTTCTTTTTTCTGGCAGGCCAGGGAATCCATTATGAAGACACGCCGCAAACCGCCCACTAAGTATGTGGGCGTGTCACTCACATGTTCATATGCGAAAAGTGCAGCATGTAAAATGATTGCGAAAAACTTGCGCAACTTTGGCTCGGGCGAACAGTTTGCTCTGGCCAAATATGCAAAGCCTCTTCCGGGCTAACGTTGCAGGGGCTAAGCGGAAGGGAGCTGGGCAAGAGGCTCCTGTTAAATGCCATTTGCTAGCTGAAAAGTTGTCGTGACTTGACAGCTTTTGTTAGCAGCAGCTGCCTGGTAATTCCCTGCCAAGTCACTTTGGCACTCGCTTAATTAAAAGCCAAAATAAAGGTGAGCTCCGCTTGTGTGCATGTTTTAAATTAAGTTAATTAAGTTACGTATCTGGCATGTCAACGGCGTATTATACTTCTTACTCGCATAAGCCCAAATGTACTCACTCCCGTATTCATTCAAAACAGGAGCTCAATAGCATTCGTCATTAGTGCTGAAAATTCATTTGCACTTTCCTAATGCATAGGTGTCATAGTTGGCGTTGTTGGCGTTGTTTTTGCGCCTTAAAATAGCTCCGTATGGCTTTGTCAGTCAGCCATGCATTCAGCCATCCAGGCAGCCACTATAAACATGTATCGACATCAACTTAATTGCATTTCATTCATTGCTAAGCAGCAGCAGCTGCTGCTGCTTCGACAGCTAACATCAAGCTGCAAGCGGGTCTCAGAGCGAAGACGGGTGAGTGGAGACAGACGGAACGGAGACAGGTGCTGGGATCTCGGGCAAATGGTGTGAAGTTTTATTTCACTTCAGTTCCATTCGCCGATGCGGGTGTTGAAAATAGCAAAAGAAAAATAGAAAAAAAAGAGAACACAAAATAAAAAGCAATGCTCAGTGCAAGAGTTGGAGGCAGAGCCCAGCTCCATGGCGGGAGACCCGCCGATGGAGGCTGCCACTCAGAGAGGCAGCGAGCAGACGCTGCACAACAGTTGGCAAACAATGGGCGCAATGACTGAGTGAAAGGGTTAAACACAAACACAACTTTCCACAAAGTTATTTTACGTTTTTAATTTTCCAAAGTCAAAGCATAGAAAAGTTTTGCGCGTTTTGCTCAAATTTTTTGAAAATTATATTTATCGGAAAACTTGAGATTTCAATTTATTTATGACAGCAATTCGAATAAATTATTCACATGGAATACATAAACTTGAACTTGGAAAATTAAATGACAAATTTATTTTGAAACTTTTCATATTTTTTTTTTTTTTTTTTAATAAATTAATATTGCTGACATTTCTTTAGCAATAATTAAACATAGAAAATATTTCAGATTTTTTATTTACAAAAATATTTTAAAAAGTATTTCTCATTTTTGGTTCAATGTAAATTTATATTAATTTAAAAAATATATAAATAGACATATGTAGAATTAAGTTTGAAAACTATTTTAGTAATAAATGTATATACATAAATATAGAAATAAATAAATATATTTGCATATATTTTTATTTCAGGGATATTTTTAACTAATTGAATTTATTTCGGACAAAATATTTTCATATCAATCTTATAGATCAATGTACATATGTATTATAAAGTGTTCAGCTAATTGAATTAAAAACTTAAATATACTGAATAAATATTGTATGCTTAAATTATTATAACATATTTGTAATATGGCAACTCATATTACTATAAAATGCAACACTATAAATATTTGAAGAGTATTCACTAAAATGTCAAATTATTCCACTGTAGCTCTCACTTGGCATTTAGCACTTACATATATACCGGCTCTTTCGATTTCTCCTCCTGCTTTCGCATTCGTTGAGCGTTGCTCATTGCTTTCGGTTTTTGCCGCGTGGCGCTGCTGAAATAGCTAAAATTGAGACGTCACCGTCATTTTACTGCACCGAAAGGAAATGCTAGAGAGCAAATAGAAAAGGATAGAATAAGGGAAAAGATAGGGAAAAAAAAAACAAACTTTTTAATTGAATTGTATGCTGCACAGCTTCAATTGCGAGTACGTTTCGGTTAGGGTTAGATATCGGATCGGCCTGGGACTCACCTGGATGGGGCTGGTTTAGTGCGGGATTCATTGACATTGTTCACATTTAAGCTGTCGAGCAAAGGCAGTAGCAGAAGCAGGAGCAGGAGCAGGAGCAGAAGCAGGAGCAGGAGCAGGAGCAGGAGCAGGAGCAGGAGTTGCAGCTAAAGATCCGGCGTCTGTTTAGCGTTTTGGCACGTTTTACTGATTTCGCTGCCCTTTCCCGCGTGGCAGCTGCTGCTCAAATTTAGTTGCCACATCCGCTCGACTAAGCGCGCGTGCTTGGATCTAAGCAAGTAATGCAAACACTTACGACCGCACAGCTGCTGCCGGAACCAAATGGTCTGACTGCGATCTGGGTGGTGCTGTTGCTTCAGATTGTGGCTATATACTTGTTGTTGCCCCGTTCCCTTGCCTCGACGCTTTTATTAACACAAATATTAATTTTTGCGGCGCTGCATGTGGCATGTGGCAGTCTTGTTTACACTGACGCCATCGACAGGCGGCTTTGCTCTCCCTCCCTTCCTTTCTCATCGACCCACTCGTTTCTGTTTTTGCTGTTGTTGCGTGTATCTCATTAAAGTCAAAGCGCCCGGCACGCACTTCAATTTGCATGAACAAAGCTTTGAGATGTCCCTTTTTTGCCAAAGCGGACCTTCTGCCTGGGCAATGGCTTTATTTGGACATTCTATGTATAACTTAACAGTGCGGAGCAGTAAGGAAATCTCATCATATAGCTGACGACGTACGTCAAATGCATTTGGGGCCCTGTTGCTTATCGCCAGAGCGATGGCAATGAACGTAATGATGTCCATCACTACAGGAAGAAGAAAATTTTTCAGCAACGACAAATTCCATGGACAGAGGATGCGGGAGCTGGGAGCCTGTGGCTATAGCCACCTACAGCATGTGGGGGACTGTGTGCAGACTGCCAATCGCACCTGACCCAATTCACTGCTGATTTCGCCGATACAGCAAGATGAATAAGCAAAATGATGTGAAATCAGACAAGGCTACATGTCAATACACTCTATCAGAATGCAATTATCTGAGCCTTGTCAAGCTGCTGCGGAGTTAATGGGAATGCGACTTTGTCGCTCTTGATTTTAATTTACTTTAATTAGGATCATTTTCTGTTGAGAAGCTCTCTTACTTTCCTCGAAATAGTTGCCTTCAACAATTGTCTGTATTAGAGCTGTGCAATCATCGAAAGTTGCTCCTCTTGATGGGTTTTCCTATCGATGCTTTCAGCTATTACTTGTTTCAATCGATTGACTGAACATTTCGACTGCTCATAGATAAAAATATGATAATACGACAAAGCCAACTAAATAAACTTTTAAATTGGTTTTTAAGACATAAATAATTTTAATTTTTTATTATAATATTTTCTTTTAATTTTATTTAATTTTTTTTTTTTTTTTTAATTTATACTTATTAGGTAATGATATTTGGTTGCACAATAACCGAGATAATTGATTTATATTTATTAATCTGTATTGAACTTCATATACCCTGAGAATAAGTATTCCCTCACTTATTCAATTAACTACAAACGTTGCTTCAAATATCGACTAAGTAAGAGTATAATTATATATTGTCAGATATATATGAATATATAAACATTGATCAAAATTCATCTATCTAACTACTACAGTTATTTCTATTGATGCTTTTAATAGCTCCAACTTTTAGTTTCTATAGCACAATTCATTCCTCTTTTCAGCTACCATAAATTCTCTTCATCATTCTCAAGTTATTTCTTAGAAATCTTTATGTGAACGTTTGCTTAGCTCTTGTCGAGTAAATTGCGAAAAAACAAACAGTTGATTCAAAACTCTTACTTTCTTGCAGGATTTCTTTAAAAGTGTATAAGAATGGTGTGATATATCAAACGTATACACACTTATAGACGTATTCAGTGCTCCTCCTGCTTCCACTCTGCTTCTGTTATATAGTTTCCTTTTGGAGCAAGGCCGCAGCTGCAGCTGCAGCCATCTTGGACTTGCTCTTGGCACACAATCGCCGAGAAATGTTTTGTGCTACTTCTGGATGCAGCAGCTCGTTCCGAGAAGCAATCTCTGCAGGCGGCATTGCCATACATACGTATGTATATGCGGCCGTTGCACGCTTGGCTGCCTCTTTGGCGGAATCCTTTTGGCCACAACCCTGCTCGGTATTTCCTGCAGCACTCGCAGCGACGCATTTTAGCCTTTTTCCCATTCAACGACTGTGTTGGCTTGCCGTGCGATTGCTTGGCAAATATTTTCTTAATTAGTTGGCAGTGTGCTGCCTGGAAAAACTTGGTAATTTCGCTTTTCACTCGTCTACACATCTTTTTGCCTTCTTCTTCTGCTTCTTCGTCGCTGGCTGACCAACTGTCAAGTGTGAAAAATTGCAACTCAAATTGCTGTACAAAATGGCTTTAAGAGCTCGTTAAAAGTCACGCAGCGTATTGTTTAATTTATGCGTACGAAAACAGAAATTATATTAATTACGACTGCAGTGCCGGGGTGTGCCGGGATGGTGGGCGGTAGGAAGAGGAATGGGTAGAGGGAGAGGGCATGCACACAAAACGGCAACGAGCTTAACATAACAACAACATCAGCAGGAGCAAACAAGTCCGAGCAAGCTCTTAAATGTAGTCCCCAGTATTTCGAGTAGAGTTTCCCTCCCGAGCTCTGAATAAAAAATGCATAAAATTTGCATGTCAAAAGTGCGTCGACGACGTCGGACTCCATTCGTCCTGGCACAGCTCCACTGGCCCCACTCCCTTTTGACTCGTCAACAGTGTTGTTTGGCAAACGGTGGGGGCTTTGGCTTAACCACAAGCGGTAAAAATTTTGCAATCAACATAACAATTATGTGGCGTTGGAGGGAATGAAAGAGCAGAACAGATTTTCGAATTTTCGAAAGGAAACATCACGGCACAGAGATTTATCTTGTTAGCATATTCATAATTCTGGCGCGCCATATGCTTTAATAGTGCGTTAAAATTTTTACAGTCCACGCGGCTAATTACGTGTGGGCTGTTTATACGATTTTTGTTTTGCCACGGGGTGTTTAATGCCGTCGCATAAATGTCGAAATGATGCGGCTGTCGCGCCACATGTTTGATTTGATGTAGACATCGCGTTGATAGGGGCCACAGTTAAGGGCCACAGAAGGGAGGGCGATGGCGCGGGCGCGGGCGCGGGCGAGGGTCTAGCTCATTGTATCGTCTGTGCGTCTGGCTGGCTGCCTTCCGTCTAAGCAAGATAAACGAAATGTGAGCAGCGCGCACAGCAAATGTCAAAGCGTATTTAATGAGCCCACGTACCCCATACCCGTGCATATCGCCCGCTCGCGCACCCTTGAATGTTGCCGCGATTTTCTGCGAAAATCACAAAATCAGTTGGCAAGAAATCAGATTGGGAGTTGCGGCAACTGCGGCAAGGCAGCAAGGCAACATCGCCAATGTTGCGGCGAAACAATGTTGGGGGTCTGAGTGTGTGGCGGCTGTCGGTATGACGACACCAAGGAGCTGTAGATAAAGCTAAAGCATATGCCGCGATGCGTGTCAGAGACTGTCGGCCTCGACTGTCTGTATTCCTAGGAGCTGTACATCAAGCGTGGCCAACAAAGAACGCGACGCCACCAATGAAAATGAAGACCCTGATGAAGTCTATGCCAACTTGACAGCAACAAGGTGCTGCAGACAATGTGTCTGGTCACATGCCACAAACGACAACAAATTGTTTCGCCCTAGCAAGCGAGTGTGAGTATTGTCTCAGGTAGATAATGTCATTTACATTGCGAAAATCGGTCGAAATGTGACCCAGCACTTATCAGACTGCGACTTGATTTGCGTGACAAATATTGAACTATGGAATATTATATTCAACTTTAATGTATTTAAAAATGTCCTTTGACAAATGGAGGCAGACTGCTCACGTTTTCATTGAACAAATATTGAGCTCCAAGCTAATTATATAAAAATCAAAAGAAAGCTTATTCTAAGTCAAAGTTTCGCTTAGGAATGCACGTTTGGTAACCATAGCAGCAAGTGCATTTATTCCAGTTTCTCTCAGTCGGTCAGTTGGTCAGTTGTGAACAGCCCCATATTCATTTATATAATCTGTGAAGATTTCTAAGCATTTGATTCAGACGATTTCTCTTCTCGGTTTTATCTGTGCCTCTTGGCAACCGGTGCTGCGTGCCTTTGAGCTGTTAAATGCCATTTTCAGCATTCACGTTGCCACAGCCACAAGACTTTTCATTAGTGCAAGTGCTGCATAGCTCACACGCACACACACACACACGCACACACACACACACACACACACATGTGAGCATTCATTGCGCGCTTCAAGCATTGCTGAACGTGCCAAAAAGCATTGCATAAGCGCAGGCGGACGACAATGCAAAATAAATAAGGTAAAAAGGAATGGCGAGTACAATATTTTGTTACCAGCTCCTCAGCGTCGCACAACGGCAAACAAATCTCAGCCTTGGCAGAGTTAAAACTGAAAACAAAAAAACACAAGAGTACACAATTACCTGCAGTATGTCGAATACTTAATACTCTTGAATGTCTACGTAGTAGAGCTACAAGAGCATCGATAGTTAATGCACTCAATGCTATTCCTCTATCTATCGTTGCATATATTTAAAATTTAACATCAATACTGCTCATGAAAAAATTGTATTTATGTTTCAATAAAGCAATCAAAGGCAGAACAAAATGGAAAGTAAATTTCAGAATTCTGCCACGCTTGATGGGAGCTTGAAATATTTTTACATATACAGTGAAAGAAAAAATGATCACAGGTGATTAAAGCTGAACATAATTGATTTTAATTTTGTTAAATTAATTATGCACAAATATTTGCTTTTACAATGAGCGAGATAAGTATGCCAACATCGCACAAAATCCATTGATCTTTAAATCTATATTATCCATTGATAATTTAAATCTATTACGGATGTCTGTGATTAAATCGATAGATTATTGTATAATATATTTAGTTTATCTGAAAAATAAGTTGTTATATTAGAGAAATATGTGAAATGTTGATGTATATTGGTGTATAAAGAATTCTTTTCATTTAATCCGAACATTTTTAGTGTAGGGAAATGCATCAAATTGTATATTTATCAAATTTTCGTATGCTCGTTCGAGTGCCATCAATATATAATATATAAAATATATCTAGATGAAAAACTTGCTGACTAAACTAAGCTACCCGTTGACTGTGTGCAAGCAAAGCTAGCTAGCGTGGCGCCACGCGCTGGCCATAAATGTGGGCGACTCGCAAGCAGTACAAATGTATGGATGGTATTGGAATTGCAATACGATTTGCAATCAGCTCACGACCCCGCAGTTGAAGTCGAAGTCGCAGTGGCACTGGCACTGGCAGTAGTCAAAGTCTTGTCAACTACTGACTGCCAGTCAAAAGCACTGCCAGTCGGCATTGCGCATACGTCGCGTTGCACATGTCTTTGCTCTTGCGGTTGGCTGTTGCTGTTGCTGTTGCTGTTGCTGCATTCTCGACTGGGCTACGAGGCGTGTGTTAATAATGCGTGACAGAAACTGAAGCTCCGACAGCTTCCCAGCTGCTTGACTGTTCGATGCGACGTGGACGTGACAAAACGAATTGAGTTGAGCATTTTAAGTGATAGGAGCGAAACGTATGGCGCGTGAAGCTGAAGAAATGGTATTCAGGATTGCGACATTGTCATTGTTTTATTGACATCCCAATGTGATTCACACAAACACACACACACACACACAGACTCATACATACTTTGGCACTCTCGTACACAATATTTACGCCTGACTGCCTCTTACATGCATAACATTTAAATTTTTACCCTTAAATATGCAAATAAATGCTGCATATGGCAATGGAAGGAAGCCAACAGTCTCAAATAAAATGGGAATGAGGCAAGCAGTCAACAAATTCAAAACTCTTTTGCAGCGTGTGTGTGTGTGTGTGTAACTGAATGTGTGAGAATTTCAATTTCCGCTTTGGTACACAGACACACACACAGGGATACACATATATATATAAGATACACATATATGTCGAATGATATGCAAAAGTATGTGTATACTAAGCATGCTGCCAATTGCCGCCAATCAAAAGAAAACCAAAGTCGAAGGACGTTGCTGGCAACGCGTTTCTGATTTTTGAGGAAATTAAATGAAATTGATTTTAACCCCAAGTGTGAAAGTTCACCAGTGTGTATACATACACATATGGATATGAGTTTGGTGAGCGGCAGTGTGAATGTGCAAACAGTCCTCGGGGCATGCAAAATAAGTTTCTGTTTATTTCACAGTTTAAATATGCGCACAATGCTTTAAATGAGAATCGACATTGGCTGCCGTCGCTAAAGTAGTTAAAGCGAACCAAAGGAGCGGACAGAGAACAAGCTTCAGTTCAGGAGATACATTTAAGCTGATGTCTCTTGCAGCTCGCTTAATCCCTGTAAAAATAATTACAAACTGCAATTATTAGCCTGGAATGGGTGGCAAAGCAAATCCAATTAAGCGAAAAGCGAGTGTAAGGCGAAGCTTTTCTAGTCTGCTTTTCGCTCCGTTAACGTGCTCTAAATGGCTGAAAACTTTTCTGCTAAAATTGCAGCAGCTGTCACCTCGTGAAGTGAGTTTTTCGGAGCTCAGTTGCAACTTCATCTGATGATCATCTGCTCTATGCTTGCAAAGCCAATATCAGGAATTGTAAAGCCCATGCATTTAGTTATAGATTCAGGTTCTGAGAGACCTATAGTGTAAAGCCCCGTCGGTCAGAGCCAGCTGCATTATGTTTACTTCTCTTTACCTGCTCTTTCACTTTATTTTTTTTTGTTGCACGACCATAAATCTTGAAATTTAATTGGCGTCAGCAAAAATAATAATAATAGTTGTCGTTATTAGACTTGCGAAGCTACAGTCCTGTTCTCTTTCTTCTTTTTATTGCAATCATAAAGAGATAATCTGCAAAAATTGTTCATTCTTGTGACTTAGTTTGCTTTGCTGCAGTAGCTGGAGCTCTTTGGCTGTTTTCACTTTGCCCTCTTGGAAACAAATTAAATGGCCAACTCGACAGCTTTATATCTCGTTTAGGGTTACAAATTAATTAGTTTATATTCATGTTGATCTTGTTTCTGATATTAGCAGTTGCAGAATTGAAAGAACAGTTGTATGATTTTAATACTTATAGTTTCTCTGAGTTTTTCTTATATTTCTTATATTTGTCTCTTGGATAATCAAATATATTGAAAAAATTTGTGAAAGCTTTCAATACATCTCATCAAATGTAACTTTGATTTTCTTCTTTTATAAATTTAAATATTTAAATTAATACACATACAAACATATTTATACTTATATACTCATATCTTATTAGGAAATAAATCAAAAATCATTTGAAGCATTAATGAATTCATTTATTCACATCAAAAGACATTTGATCTCGTTATGAATGAATTTCAATTTCTATGGCATGGCCTTCAAGGCAACATTTGCAGAACTCCGGACATTGAACTCAATTCTCAATTTCAATTGACAGTACCAAGGCGATTTGAATTGAAAAACAGCGCCCAATGGCGGCGCCATCACGTAGCATATTAGCCACATGCAACACGTGAAGGCCTGACTAATAATGCAAATTTGGTTTGTTTTGAGACCAATTGAACCAAAAATGAGCCTCGTCGCTTAAGTTGCTTTTCCTCAACTCTAAACAGTGCATTGGTCCATTGTTAGTCAAATCTGCTGTAGATCAAGATCATAATGCATAAGAAGTCATAAAGAAAAAGTAATTTCATTCTTGATCAGCTTTAACATAATCTTTACTTCGTTCTTTTATTTGTGACACATCATGTAAAATTGTGGGTTGAGCAGGTCGCTTACCACTTCGTATGACAAGAATTATTTTGCTAAAAAGTACGGCTAACTTGCAAATAATTATGATTAAAACTTTAACTTTTCATAAATAAGTTAAGCGCTGAGTTATATTCTCGCGCAGAGAAATACACTTGGATTCAATGATATAAAATATTTTATATAATTTTGCAAAGTTTAGGAGCAGTAGGTCTATACACTGCCTCGTCTGAATAGGCTTTTGTTCTCCTCTCGAATGTCTGAGAATTCAGCCTACAACGAATCCTCAACTTATATAATTCAATAGTCAATCGTCACAGTAAAATGATTCAAACTTAAATTAAGGTAATAATTTATTATTATTTTTTTTTTTTTTAATTATTATCAATATTTATAAATAATTATTTTTATCATCTCTTAAATTTTACTTGATGGAAATAAAATAAAATGATTTTGAATTAATTTTAAGTGAAATTGCTGTGAAATTCATACAGTTTGTTTTTATGCAATAAAAAACATAAAAATTGCAGTAAAGTGATATTCGCTATTGCATAATAGTAAATTTAACAATAAAATATAAATAAAAGCGCTATTGAATGCAATATTTTTTATCAATAGTAGTTGGCTGGTCGGATAAGTTGATGTAATTTTTTATGTTGAAAAAGTTGAAAAAACTTGTTGTCATTTAATGAAAGTGAAAAAGTGGAGGAGAAGAATGTCCATTCGGTGCTTGGCGTCAGGAAAAACTATTTCAATTGAGGTAGAAAAGAACTGCAAGGACACGACTGGGCAGGGCGGCGGCATTTCCATTTCTCTTTCGACCATAGCGCTTTTCTATCCTCTTTGCTTCGCTTTGCTTTTTGTCTTTTCATGAATTGCAGCAGAGATTCACAGAACATTCTGTGTTGTGTTTACGGCTTAAATTGCAGCATGAAAAGAATTTTTGTGTTGACATTTCAGCACTCATCTATCTTTACCCTTTCTACTCTACGTTTTTGTAATTTTTTCCTCTTCCCCTGTTTTTTATTGTATTGTAAGTGTCAAGTGTGGCAAGTCGAGGCGGCAAGCTGTTCAATGAAGCACTTTGGCATTGATAGCCCCTGAACAGAAGCTGGATTTATTTGCATGCCAATTGAACCAATGCAGTTTGTGTGAGTGTTTCACTGCTGTGTGTTTTGTGCAGAATAATTAGCTAAGCCGCATCATAGGCATGAATAAGCCCTGCTAAACTGATTAGCAACAGTTGTTCTGGCCAAAAACAGTTGTTAAAGCTGGCCAACTGGCTAAAACCAACTATAAAAGCCACTGTCTCAGACCGAGCACTCCACACAACCTAGGTAACATGCCGCCTTACAGCACGCATCTGTTGGCCATAGTTTTGCTGGCGCTTCTGCAGCAAGTACGCTGCTCTGGCGCAGCTACCAATTACTGCCAGCCAGGCCTGTGTCCCATGCATAAGCGACACATTGGCTGCAAGAACATTGGCGTAAGTATTGCATCAGTGGCTTTGGCCCAGTTGCTGATCTGTGTCCATCCCATCAGGAGCTGTCCAAGACCTGTCCACCAACTGTGGAGATTTTGAATATCACCGAGCACCAGGCGAACATTCTTAACCAGCACAACCAGGCACGCAATTTGCTGGCTAGCGGCAAGCTGGAGGGCTTAAGGGCTCCTGAGAAAATGGCCACGATGCAGTGGCACGAGGAGCTGCAGCTGCTGGCGTCGATGAATGTTAAGCAGTGTGCGCTGCACTACGATCTCTGCCACAACACTCTCGAGTTCCGTAACTCCGGCCAGAACTTGGCGCTGATTACCATAAACACAACCGATGTGACCAATGAGCAGCTGATCAATTCTACTATCGATCGCTGGTGGGATCAGCACAAGAATATAACTCAGCAGCGCGTGGACTACTTTCCCAAGGAGACCAAAATTACCGAGTGCGTAAATGCAATTCCACGGCAATTTCTTTCTCTATCCGCCCCCCTCTCTTGACAGCCTCGTGCGTAACTTTGCGGTGATGGCGCGCGACAACAACACACACGTTGGCTGCGCGGCCGTCAGATTCACCAAGGGACTAGTGAAGAACTTCCTAATGGCCTGTAACTACGCCAGCAATTTCATGCCCGAGCATGCCCTTTACAGGGTGAAGAGCCTCAACTGCCAAGGCGGCTATGACAGGGTCTATCCGGCGCTGTGCAAGGCGGGCGAGCAGTACAGGGACGTCGAGCCACTGGAGCCCAACGTGTGGGGAAATTAAAAGTAATATTCATATCAACCATTTATGTTACATGCATAAATGCATATATAGTCCAGTCTGCTATAGAATGCCGCCACAATAAAGTCATTTAAAACGATTTAGCTCAACCACCAATTACTTTCCATCATACACTTGTGCCGAATTAAAAGGCCACCGAATGTTTATTGAATCTAATGGCAAGCAAGTGGAATTCAACCAGTTTTAATAAGAGAGAAAGCTTTAATATATACTTTAATTCCACTTGTAGTTTTGGTTATGTGCTCAAAGCTTTTTATTTGTGGTTTTTGTCACACTTATGAATTACTAGAATAATGAGTAAATATTATTGATATTGCTGTCATATTGCAAAAGGGAGGCACATGAGACACGAAGTCATCCAACCAGGCGTTGTCAGCTCGGCCTTCATGTGTTACACATTTACTTTTTGCTTGGTATAGTACCACTTGCTTAAAAATATCATGCAACACTAGCCAGGTCTATTTAACGTGTTGATTTGTGAGTCGGAACGTGAGGCAGCCATATATCATCGCATTTATGACAGCCACCTTCAGATGAGCGAGCAGGAGACGAAGGGGTCTGCTCATCACCATTCACATGCAGCAACTAGCACACAGACATAGGCATAGGCATAGGCGTAGGCATCATCCCATCATTCCATTATCATCATCATTTTGAGCATCAGCTAAAATATGATACGCGTTGTTTCTGAGGCTGAGACTCTGCCAACGACGCGTCGTCGACAAGTTGGCATCTAATTTTAACGTCAATATACGCAATGTAAAAACGTGTCTTCATCAACGTTCCACGGCTCGTCGTAATCTGCTGCGTCCGCCCTTGCCTGCACCCCCCTCTCCGCACACCCATCACTCGCAGCGCTCTTCTCCACTCTAGCCTGCCTCCACACAGTTTTAAGTGCCTATTAATAATGTTGGCCTGGTCTGGCTGGGGCGCTTTTTTTGTTCGTCTTTTGCTTTGCTTTGCTTTATTTTTAGTGTACATCGTTAGCAAGCATTCGCCTGCGTTCTTCTGCGTTTAATATGCCGTTATGTCGTCAAATCTTAGGATCATTAAAAGCAACAACAACAATAATAACAACAACAAAGTCACAGCAAAGCCAAAACAACGCTAGCCAAGCGAAGTGCTCTCAAAAAGTGATTCCATTCTGCCATTGTCACATTTACAGATAATTAATAGACGCCCAAATGACGGCTACATAAAATATGCCCCAATTAAACACAATCCCGGACATGGCCAGGTAACTACAGTCCGTACACTGGGAGCAGCTCGTCCGATACATGCATAAATTAGTTGTTGCTGCATTTCATAAAATTATGCATACTTCTTGTTAATTATGTTGTTAAATTCGAGTTGCTCATTTGGCAAATATAATTTACGTTCTTGCTGCTCATTAAATTCATGTAAAAGCGCAGTCAACATATTTTGTTATGCGCATTATGTCGTAAAAGCAAGCGAAGGGCTAATTCCATCCGCCACCGACAGCCAAATACTCTGCACAAAGGGAAACGGTAGATGGAGCTATTAGAAAGACGTCTGCAAAATAAAAGAAAAAGGATAGAGGGGAAATTGTTGCTTTAAGAATCTCTGTGAAAGCTGCTGCAAAGCGAATACCTCAGTCTTGGAACTGTTTGACATTTCCTTATTTTAGTTTAAATAAGCTTAATTAATTTAAAAAAGTTAATTTGAATTATTTTTAGCATGTTATTTTTTTTTAATGAATGTTTTAGTTTTACAATATACTTTTTGAAATAAATTATAATTATTATAATTTTAAAATAAATTAAGTATGTCATCAAAGGGAGAAAGAGTTTAGTAGAAACAAGTAAGAAAACTCTAGTCGAGAGTGCTCGACTAGATAATACCCTGAACCCAATTTTAATAAAATAAAATAATAATCTGTACTGTGGTTTGGTTTTTTGTAATTATCTTGAAAATGCATCAATTTTAGTGCTGAAAATGGCAAAAAACTTCTTTATTTTGACAATTGCTCTTGATTAGTACTAAAATTAATCCGTTTTCAAGATAATTACAAAAAACCAGTGTCGAACATGACAAAAAGTTGTCTTTTCTGGAGAATTACCCATATGGATAAATCAGAAAGTATACATAAGAATCTATGCGTGTAACGTTCAAAATGTACATATGTACATGTATATATACATTGCATTGACAAAAAAAATAATAATAGATGGCGCTTATATTAGTTGAAATTCGAAAAATGTTATATTATTAAATATCATTAAAAATAGACCCAACAAATAGACGTTCCTCGATTAACACGCATCACCTTAATTAACACAGACACTTCATAATTGTAAAAGAAATATATCAATGCCACTCGAAGCTGTAATAGCCATAGTAAATAAATTCACTGCTAAAGCGCCATCTATCAAGTTAAAATTTTTAGACCATGCTACACTAGTTTTGAATGTACATGTGGGCATACATATAGGAAAACCGCAGATGTCACGTGCTGTTTATTATTTTCTGTTGACTTAACGGAATAAAATATAATTGAAACAAAAACATTTTCAGAAATGATGCTATTAAATATTTGAAATTAAAAAAAACAAAGGAATAAATAACAAAAAAGAAAGAAATAATAAAAAAAGAAAAAAAAAATTAAAAATAAGAAATTATGAAAGGCTTAGGCGAGACTAGAACCTGCGACACCCTAACATTCGTTGCATCTGTCTAGCCACTAGACCACGGCTCACTTGAACGGCAAAGTAGCGAAAACGAATGAAATTCGCCATATACGAAAGAACACTAAAGCAGTGGCTGAAAATACAAATACAATTCAAAGACAATTCTAACGCAATTCAAAAACAATTGTGATTCTTAGAATTTGCACGCATAGCAACATAGAAAACGGCCCAAGATTTTTTGTGTGTATATGTGCACACGCATACGAAAATTGATTTGCATTGCTCAACGTTGCTTGCATTTCCATTGTTATTTTAATTGTTTTAAAATTTTTAAAATATATAATGGAATGTAATGAGAGTTTCAGCATGATCTACATATTCTATTTGACATTTTAGGTTTTTTTTTAGAAATCATAACTCTTTTACAATTAGCTTTACATGCCCAAATATGTACATACAGTGAGTCAAAAAAGTATTGGCACACTTGAAAAATCAAACTTCTATGTGCTGTAACTTTTTTTTTGAACACACCTATAAATAAATGATAAACGGTATTTATTAAAATGATTTATTATAAGAGTATTCAACAAAAAAAAAATTAAATTTCTGCTTTGGTTCCTTTGTTTTATACTAAAATATAAATAAAGGCACAAATTTACGTCAAAAAAGTATTGGCACATCAGGCATAATCAGTGTTCTCCGTCGTCACTGAATCACCCTAATATTTTGTTGGCCCTCCGTTTGACTGAATAACAGCCTGCAAACGTCTCTTCATGCCACTTATAAGTTTCGACTTTTCGTGAGTGCTGATTTTGGCCCATTCAGCGCGTAGGGCCTCCTTTAGAGAATCCTTTGAGCTTATGTGGTGAGATCGGATCTTTCGCTCCAGTAGGTGCCACACATGCTCGATAGGATTCAAATCCGGAGATTGGGGCGGTGTTTTTGAACTGCTTGCAATGGTATATGAGCCACTCCTGCACAAGATAAGACGAATGTTTTGGGTCATTGTCTTGCTGAAACTGCCAACCGGTGCCACTGAAACCCAGTTTTTGAACACTTGGACTTAAATTCTCTTTGAGAATGTCTCTGTACACATTTTTGTCCATAGTGTCATCAATAAAAACGAGATTTTCAACTCCAGAGGCAGCAAAACACCCCCAAACCATCACATTACCGCCACCGTGCTTAACTGTTTTGAGCAAGTTATTTTCCTGAAGCTCTTTGTTAGGTTTTTGCGCTCCATCAGACCCAAATAGATTAAATTTAGACTCGTCACTAAAAATGATTGTGTTCCAAAATGAATCCGGCTTATTTACGTGTTGTTTGGCGAATTCTAGCCTATTTTTCTTGTTCACCTTAGAAATAAAAGGCTTGCGCATAGGAGCACGACCATGATAACCCGTACTTACACAGGGTATTTTCGAAAAGTTTGTGGGGTTAAATCACTGTCAAAAGATTCCTGTAGGTTCTCGCATAATTTCACAGCCGAAGTATGTGGATTTTGGACAACTGTGGACACCACAATCCGTTCCTGGCGTTCTGTTAAAATTTTAGGCCGGCCTGATCTGCGTTCTGGAGCTATTTTTCCCGTTTGTGTGTAATGCATTATAATATTTTTCACACTAGACCATGATCTGTCTACAAGTTTGCCAATTTCACGATATGATTTATTCTCTAAATAGAATTAATTATTAATTTCCGTATTTCCAAAGAAATTTCTGAACCTCTAGCCATTTTGCTCATGATCTCTTAAATTTCCGATTAGAAGTAATTGCAAACACATGCAAGAAGTGATTGCAAACACATGCAAGAACCGAAACGAAGCAAATCACAAAAAAGGAATGAAAAAAAAACGGTAGTTTACGATTGTAGCAACGAAAGCGTAAGCTAGAACATAAAGTGTGCCAATACTTTTTTGATGTAAATTTGTGCCTTTATTTATATTTTAGTATAATGCAAAGGAACCAAAGCATAAATTTAAATTTTTTTTTGTTGAATACTCTTATAATAAATCATTTTAATAAATACCGTTTATCATTTATTTATAAGTGTGTTCAAAAAAAAGTTACAGCACATAGAAGTTTGATTTTTCAAGTGTGCCAATACTTTTTTGACTCACTGTACATATGTACAGCCACACGCTGATCTGCGATTGTACACATATACACACAAACATACATACATATGTACATATGTATGTATGTGTGCCCGCAATGCGTCTTGCTTTGTCGCTGCCTTGCTTGCTGCGCCACATGGGTTTTGATGAGAAAACTTTATAGACTAATAATTCTGTTTCTAGATGGACAATCGTATTGATATGTTCAGATTAAGATTATGATATTCATATCTTTATGCCAAACCAAACTGTATGTCTCTAGTATTTGAAATGCATTTTTTACACATTTGGGGGTGTGGGGGCGAATTGGGGACCGGAATCCAAAATCTGACAAAACCGAAATTGTATTAAATTGGTATCTATATATATGCAGAAGACTTGGAGACTCTAACTCTAAAGATGAATTAGCTAGAATTTTATAACTGGTTCCCGATAATTTCAGTTATCGATAACTAAGCAAATATACAAGTTATCGAATTTCTGAAACAAACTCGTACTGCGCGCTCAATATACGGACCTAACACAAAAAGAATGAACTCTCTAGCTTTTGTATCTTCGGAAATCGACGCGTTCAAACATACGGACAGACAGACAGACGGACAGACGGACAGACGGACAGACGGACATGGCTATATCAACTTTTCTCGTCACCCTGATCAAGAATATATATACTTTATGGGGTCTGCCACGCCTCCTTCTGCCTGTTACATACTTTTAACAAAACCATTATACCCTGATTTCCCATTTTCAATGGGTTCAGGGTATAAAAATGTTATCTTTCAGCTCTTTTAAAGCTACGACGGACTCTGTCTTGAGATTGTTATTCCACACCCTCTTAGAGCATTAAAGCATATATATTCAAGAGCTTTTCAATAACAATAATCAAAGTGAGGTGTATTATTCCTCTACAGGTAAACCCTCTGCAGTCAAGCCTCTTTACAGAGTATCATGCCGTCGTTGTCGTCTGATTGAAAAGTTTATTACTATTTATATTATACCTAGAAATCATTGAAAATTTTCGGGTTAGTTAAATAGTTTTGTGAAAATGTGCTTATACATAATATAACAGTTATGTCTTAGTCATTCACTCCCGACAAGAGTTTTATTACCTAATACTTGTAATTTGTATGACTTAAAAATAGTTGTTAATTATTGCTATATGTTTTCATTTATTACTTATTCATTTAAATTTTATTTTAAATTCTAATTTAATTATTTTATTATAATATATTTTTCAATTTCAATTTTGGAGTTCAGAGTAGAACTTTTCATAAGGTTCTTGCGCCTTAACCCCATGAACCTTATTAGCATTTATTATTTCACTTTTTTCACTTTTTTAGCATCTATAAATAAAGAAAAATATTTCATGTGGCACATATATATATCACAGTCGTCATTAGGCAAATGGCGTACATATAGAGCTAATGCGCAAGTAAAACTAAATTTATATATTTTAAATTGGGGTCCCTCGACGCCTCTCACTTTTTATTGTTGACATATTTTGTTGGGGCCTTTGGTTGGCTTGGTCATAAAATAGAAATTAATGCGCGAATTATAGCCAACGAGAGATGGCATTGGTTTTATTTTGGCTTTCTGCTGCGTGAAATGTGGTCGGGTTTAAACAAGTTATTTTGTTATAATATTTGATCGAAACGAACATAAATTACAGAAGCGTGCATGGAGCTGAGAACAAAGCGTTTATGATTTAGTGTGGACGAAAGCAACGCTATTTAAATGTTTAATGAGCAGTCAAATGTGTCAACAGGCTAAATGAAAATTTATTTAATTAGAAGTCGGACAGGCCGACAGCAAATACATGGAACGCCATGAAATGTGGGCTCTCATAACTTTTGAGCTAGCGACGACATACATTTGGAGATTGTTTGGTCAGCTGTGGGAATCGCACAAATAGGAACATGTCGACAAATGTCTAAAAAGGCAATCAAAAGTTGCCCAAGAATTTGGGAGGACAACAAAAGTTTTGATTTATGAAATATGCGCTAAAAATACAAATAGCATTTGATGACATTTGCTCCGACGACCATATCGTAAACAAATTCCCAAACAAGTCCAATAAAGGCCGTAAGGGGCTTTGATTTATCATTCAGTTTGTCTGCGCTGAATGCTGCGACATTAAAGCGGCCGCAAATGTTTTTTGGCCCCCATGCAAATGTCATAGAGGACATAATAAATAAGCCAAATAAAACTTTCGCCAAGCCCCCGATCAGCAAAAAGGATTGGCAAGGCTTCTTTGGCCCACAACTTTTTGGCAATGCAAATTACCAAGAAATTTTCACGCACCCGAGGCTAGGCGATAATGAGAGAGAGAGGGAAAGGGATAGGGATACCTATCAGCTCTACACATGTTAGCATGTGTTGTCCACAAACATGCCATTTGAGCCACAAAACTTGCCATTGCTGGCTCATTTATTTTATGGCTGCGTCGCTTTAAGTTATTTTTCTTCATTATATTTTATATGCAGCTGGATCATAGTCCGACAACAGCCGACGGCATTTGGCAATCAACGCAAATGTTACGTTTATTTTCCCAAACAATTTCTCTCTCTATTATATTCTCCCTCTCTCTGTGTGTGTGTGTATGTATCATGGATCTGTATGCGTGCGGAAAATGTCAAATGGTCGCCTAAGCCGGCCATCACACATACGACCCGCTGTACGTCCAGTCGTTCGCTCGTCGTTGGCTCATTTGCAGTTCGTCAGTTCATTTCTGGGGTCTTAGCGCACAGTTCATTAGCGCCGCCCTAAAGTTGGCTTATTAATCCTTAAATCCTCAGCGGAGCAGGCGCAAAACGAACCCCAAGTCCTGACCGCCAGTCGCCATTTGGCTGTCGACAGTTGTCATTAGGCTCTGGCATAAACAGCAAATTAAGTTTTACTGCTTCATATATATTTGGCACTCCAGCTGACTCTTAGTTTTTGCTGTGGGCTCCACTCTCAGCACTGGCTCGGTTGTGCCACAGGCCGTGTAATTCCAGCCGTTCGTATTGATATTTGATTGTTTGTAATGAGCTGTGCACACAGCCCACCACTGAGCAAATGAATAAAACATTGATGTGGGGGCGACTCGAATCTTGATCGCTCGCTAGAGTAGGCACATGCATATCATCGACGTTCGAACGTGGGCCTGCCTAAACAAGCTCCAGTACTTCAAATGTATTGAAAAGAATAATACAAAATTCAAGGAAATACATTTATTGTGAACCAACAGTTCGGGGTCGACTCTAATTATGGCTTTAACCATGACGCATGTATTAAATTGTCTATTCTATAGGTAATGTCAAATAGACTTAACTTGTAGGAAAAGCAGTTGAATGTGTATGGTTTTTTTTAAACAATGTGCTATTTATTCATTAATCAAGTAAAGCCATAGAACTAGGTCAAGCATTCAACATATACAGAGCAGCTTAAGCAAATAATTGATTAGACACTTAAAGTTCAGCAACTGAGTGCAATCATATATGTATATAGAATAGAACATTTTATGGAGAGAAAAAGAGAATATATAAATAGCTAAATTGAAAAGCTTTTTATTTTAAAGTGCCTAATTAATATTGATGTATAGTTGATATTTTCAATTAATTAACATGCAATTATCAATTTAGTCCTTGAACAATTTCATTTGTTAGAGTCTTCTTCTGGCTTGCAGCCTAATATAATAATTTATTGCTCGCAGTCAGGTATTCAACACTTTTAAATTGGAATCGCATCGATTTCACATGCCAAAGGCCACTTTCATGTTTGATTCGCTTTCTGTGATTCATTTCATCTGTTTTTGCTTTACGAGCGCTTGCAGCGCCAATTGTGCGGCAAACATAATTCAATTAACGCCTGGTCAGTGGATGCGCAGCAAGCACTCACACACACTCACACACACTCACACACACACACACACACACAGACAGGCTCACTCGAACACAAATCACACTCGAAACTGTATACACTCACACACATAAACAAGCGCGGGCCACTGGTCGGGCTGATTGACTACCAATCTGTGGGCCAGCTCAGCGCCAAATGGCCGGAAAGTGCGCTTTACAATTTTGCAATTTCCGCCACCGCACAACATCAAACAGAAAATACTTGACGCTTTCAACTTGTTGGACTATTTCCCTCTTTGGCTACATCAATCTCACTCTCTCTCTCTCTCTCTCTCTCTCTCTCTCTCTCTCCTCTCTCTCTCTCTCTCTCTCTCTCTCTCTCTCTCTCTCTCTCTCTTCGTGTACACTCAACCAACAGCAACAGCTCACAAATGGTGAAGAGGTTAACAATATTCTTTTGTATTATAACTCTGATATCTGTTGGCATTAGAGCAAATCGAGGCAATCCCAAAAATAGACCTTAAAAATCCAATCTTTGTCAGCAAATATCAATAAGGCACGATTCAAATACGAAACGTTGATTATTGGTATAGCTACATTAAAGCCAGTTATTGTATTGCCCATAGATTAGGCAGCTAAGAATGTAATTAAAGCCGCTGTTTCAAGTTCTACTTCACTGCTTTCGTTCAGTGTTTGTACATATTTATGAATGGGAAGCCAATCAACAAAATTTCCAAGGGGCAGCGCCCCATTCAAATTTCTAGCATATTTGCACAAGCTGGAATCATTTTTTCATTGGGCCACGGTGCTTTCATTGTCCAATGCTCTGCCTGTAGAGCTAAAATAAACAAGTAAGATAGCTCTAGTCGAGACTGCTCGACTACGAGATCCCCTGAACACTTCTTCGAACGAATATTATTCCAAGAATGCTTCGATTCGATTCTCTATACATTCTATACACGCACACACGCTGATCTACGATGGTATGTGTCTAGGCATTGCAGGCGTCTTGCTGTCTCGCTGTCTCGCGTGCTCTGTCACAAGGGTTTTACTGCGAGAACTTATTTGACTAATAATTCTGTTTCTAGACGGATAATCGTTATCAAATCTTCAAATTATGATCATGTCATTCATATGTATATACCATTCATATCTCTAGTATTTGAAATACATTTTTGATACATTTGGGGCTGTGGGTGTGAATTGGGGACCGGAATCTAAAATCTGACAAAAATCGAAATTGCATTAAATTAGTGTGTATATATATAGAGAAGAATTGAAGACTCTAACTCTAAAGATGAACGAGATATAATTTTATAGCTGATTCTCGATAAATGTTTTTATCGATAACTCTGGAAATATAAAAGTCATCGAATTTCTGAAACGAACTCGTACTGCGCGTGCAATATACAAACCTAATACAAAAATAATCAGATCTCTAGTTCTTATATCTTCGTGCATCGACGCGTTTAAGCAGAGAATGGCTATATAAACTTTTCTCGACAACCTGATCAAGAATATATATACATACATACATTTGACATTTCCCATTTACAATGGGTTCCGGGTAAAAAAGAAAAATATAAGATATATATATATATATATATATATATATATATATATATATATATAAAAGATATGTATATAATATACCATGCAGTCAGTACCAGCCGACTGTTATACTTTAAATTGTTGTTGTATACAAATTATTAGTTTGACGCTTAAATATTTACTGTGTTTCATCGATATTTAAAATATTTTGAGCAATTCTTTCTTCCACGTCGAGTTTCATGCAGGCATTGGGTATTTTGACATGTGTTTCAATCATATATCAACTTCAGCATTGGCATTAAATGCGAAATAATTATTTGCGCTACATAATTATTGTTATATTATCATGTTATTTAGCTGGAAAATGAAATATAATCGATTGTGATTGTTGTCGCATCGCCCGCTGTGATGTGTGGCGCAAACATTGAATTTTAATTTGTATCAATTTTGTAGGCGTTGCTTGATTCAGTTTCGTGTTTCTGTAGGCAGATGCCAGATGGCTGACATTTAATTGCTGAAAATAATAATACGACAAGAAAAGTACATTAATAAACATCACTGGCCAAAGGAGGACAGCTAAATTAGGGAAATTTTCGCTTAAAGCTCGACATGCGATGAAGCGCACTCGCCGCTCCGCCGACAGCGCAACAAACTCAACGGCGAGGCGGAACGCCGCTTGGCTGCCCTCAACATTCACTTCCGCTTCCGTTCGTTGCCACTGCACATTATTCACATGTTGTCGTGCTGTTGTGACCAGCTCCGTTGCATGCACTTAACAATCAGCGGGCTCTGGTCATCGACATCCCCAACGACTCACAGACAATGCGTGCGGTCCTTGTATTGGTAATTATGCATATTTTATTATGCTTCAAGTTCCTGGAAATGTTTTGCGTATTGATTTTAATCCTACTTGACATATATATTGGCAAATTAAACAGTCTAAAGCGATTCCACTAATGTTTCATAACTTGAATTCTACATAACAATCACTACTTTGGCTGTAAATAAATAAATACATGTTATACGCAAATTTATAGTTAATTACAATTTTATTTCAAGTGAACTTTCATTTAATACTTTGTTTGTTTCTTTGTTTGAAAATGACAATTCTTTGTTGTGAGAGCGAGGACGAGCACAGAGCACTATGAATTGTACATAATTGTGAGAAGAAAACTATTGAGCTAAACAATTAGCGCATATCAATACTATTATGCTAGCATAGCCATTATTAGATCGTTAATAGTTAAATTTAACAATCATGGGGAGAAATCTAGGTCGATAACAAACTGATGAATGAGACAATTGGATGATACGCTTGACATGAGAGACAGAAAGTAAATAAATTAATGAGGGAACTTAATGAGTAGCTTAAAATCTTAAATTGCGCTCAGCTAGATCGTAAAAGCGCTGCATCTCTATACCCTTATCTATTTATTATTATTGCTTTTAAAGATTCATGAATGAATGTGTAGTTATTTAAACATTGCTTCAATTGTTCAAGTTCTTAAATTTGGACCCTTAACGAGTTGATATGCCAGCTGGCAATAAAAAAATGCAACATTAAATGGGCGTTTCACATAAATAAAGCCACTGGAATTGGGTTAAAAATTAACTACGCCAAATTTAAATCAACTGCGTGGAGACCCCAGTAGCACCCGGGCAGCGTAGTTGCTGCTTGTCAGCGAGTTCTGCTTCTGCTTTCGGGACCGGTGGTAAAAAATCGACTCGATGCCGATGCCGATGCCTGACTGCCGACTGCCCGACTGCCTGACTGCCTGCCAGCAAGCCGTAAATAAAGACCAGCAAACATTAATAACTCCCATTGGGTGTGTTAACAGGCAATGACCAAAAGAGGGCAGGCCTGGCATGGATTTGGACTACGCTTTTGTTGCTATTACTACCTACCTCCCCTATGGATCTTGGCGCCTGGCCTGGATTTCTCTCTGCATAAATTGCAGTAAAAACGGCACGAAAACAACTAGCCATGTTGTCGTTGGTATTTGTTGTTGGCGTCCTTGTTGTTGTTGCTCTTGTTGCTGCTGTTGCGCTGTCTATGAAAAACGATGTGCAACAAAAGTAACGCAGAAAGAGCAGGTGAAAAATTGCGCATACGTCAGGTGCGCCCATGGCCCGAGAATGCTGTGAGGCAAGCGACGTGTAATGCATGTAAGACAATCATTTTGACAAGCCAACAGTAGCGCTACTCTGTTTACATTCAGCCACACCCCAACCTAGACATCGTCTGGCCCTGGCCACCTGCCTCCTACCACCTGCCACCTGCCACCGAGTTACTCATTGGCCCGTCTTTCGCCTGGCTGCCTTTTGATTATTATGCACTTTGATACTTATCTTTAATTGAGGTAGCTTTTCCCCGAGAGCAGCTGGAAGCTTTCTTTTTTACGCTACACTTAACTCGGAATTATTTTGTCGTGCTTCATTTTTCTGCTTTAATTTTTCTTCTTTTTTTTTTGGTCTTGCTAACATTACTAATTCAGCAACAATGAGAAGACTTAGTCTTATTATTTAGAGATGGACTTTGTTGAGATTTATGCGAGCTTTAGTCAAGTAAAACTGTAATCAAAAGTGCTCGGCTCTACAGTGTACTGTAGCATCGAGTTGCCTAAAATATTTGAGATTTTTTCTATACCTACGGAAAAGCACTTAAAACTCGCCTCACATGCTGTTAACTGCGCTCATCTGCCTTTTCAGCCCTTTGACTCAAAATACGAGCATGTGAGAAATGTGTTATTAAATAACTTCGCTCCGTGCCTTAAAAAGTTTTTTATGCACATGCGTAAATTCTTCAACAAAGATGTGTTCCTTAAAATGTAAGTGAATACTGCATATGCTATGGAAAATATAGAATATATAGAGAAACTAAAATGTTTATAAAAAATATTAATATATAAGTTAAGGAGGTAGTCCAGGATACGTAGTAGGCAGATTCTATTCAGTTTATATTCGGACGAGACAGAGTTTACATCTATTGTTCCTAAATTATACAAAGTTATATTAAATATATTATTTCATCGAATCCAAGTGTATTTGTCTACGCGAGAATATAACTCAGTGCACATATCGCTAATCTCGTGTGCGCTTAACTTATATGCTGAGAGATATTATTTTTTGCACATTATTTGACAGTTTTTAAATACATTTGCATAGTAAAACTATTATATATTTTAAAGGTTAAGTAACTCACTTATGTAAATAAGGATATACCTTTGGGTAGCTTTAATCAGATCTGTCAACCATTTCATTTAGGTTTAACACTTTAAAGCGTGGCCCATATTCGACAATAAATAATGAAAACTATAATAAAAGTTACAAAATCATGATAATCATATAAAATTATATTAATAAACAATAAAATTAAATAAGCCAAAATTTCATCTACATTTTTCTACCCTAAATATTAATATATTTACATTACTTTCATTCACTTGTTTCGTTTACTTTTTGAGTTTCACATTTGAAATGGTTTTGAATTTGCTTTATAAATATTGAAGACCATTAAACAGACAAGCGCTTAGATACACCCGCTGGCACGCACACTTGGCAGCAGTGCACTAAGCGTTTTATGGCCATTATTGCCTGGCGTCCTCTTTGTGCTGTGTTCAGGGCAAGTGAAAATGTGTGTGTGTGTGTGCGTGTGTGGTGTGTGTGTGTGAATGAAGCCCTACGCTCTGTTGAAATCGTGTGCATCTTGCAGTCTTTGCGAATCGTTTTGTCGTCAGACGTCTGCAACGGATGCCAAGGCTAATTTTGCGTAAAATGAGTCCCCTAGCCGTAAGCCAATAATTCATTAGGAGTCACAGGGTCGAGGGCTCAGCCACAAGCTTCACAACACGGCATATGCAAATGAGTAATGTGTGCGGCCCTCGGTTCGTGTTTTGTGCATCGATGACCGCACTACCCTGCCTCTCTCTCTTTCACTCACTCTTTGTCTCTGTCACAAATCAAATCAATCAGGAATAGGTATGGCAGCAATTTCCGTTCCCATTGCATGTGTGCATCGTATCGTATACGCGATATTTAATCAGCGCACATTTAGTTTTAAATTCAACAAGTCTATATAGCGAGTACATATAGCTCCAACTATTTACTTCAGCACTTTAATTTTATCCAAAAATACTATTATTGTGTCTTATCCCAACTTTACAGAACTCTCAGCCCCATTTTCAACGCCTTTGCCCTGCCAAGCAAAGGCTGAGCATAGTCAATGGCAACGTAGCCGTAGCTACGTAGCCGTAGGCTGCTGTGAGTGCATTTCAATTTGCGTTTCAGGGAGTCGGAGGCGAGGTGCCACCTGCCTTTTATGAAAGCAATATGCATATGCCCGACAATCCACTGGGGCGCTGCTATTTGCATTCACTTCGTTGCACTGTGTGCCTGTCCATTCGCTGGCCGGCCCACTCCTGCTGCACTCTCGTCTGGGTCGCTGGCGCATTTAATCCTGTCAAAGGCATTTGTACTGCTTCGGGCCGGCTCTCTTAAAGTTTCATGGAATTTACTAGCAGAAACGACAACTTGCCTCAAGTTCGTTGGCTAAACGACACTTGCCTGCATGAGTAAACAAAACAGTTGATGCAGGCAAGTAGCACGAATTTGATTGGCAATGGGCCACAGATACACAACGCTTAAATCGCTCTCAAATTCTGCAGCTGAAAGAAATGTAATTTCGGCTTTTGATTGAATTGTTGGAAAACCTTTGAGTGGCTTAAAGTCACGAATATTTATTTGTGTGCCAGTTAGCTAGCTGACTTTTTCAACAATTGTGTTAAATTCTCGTTTCCTTTGGCGCTTTCAGGTCTTCACTTGTCAACTCTTTTCTGAAAATACTCAAAAGTTGTGTTCATTTGTTATGCTGGCTGTTGTTGACGTTCTGATTGTTGCTAACATTATTTCAGCTCTAAAAAACTTTTACACTGTTTCAGCTTTTTTACGACGCCTCTCAATTTGACATGGGCATTTTTACGAGCCCCTCAAATAGGCAGCGAGCTTTTTCTATTTTCGCATTTTTGTTGCCATTCTATGCCTTTTGACGAAAATTTGCTGTTTAGAGCTTTTTGTTGCCATTTCCTCTTAATACCCTGTGGCCATTAAAATTGGGCAAAAATGGGGTATATCAGTTAGGAAAGTAGATAACTATACTATCAACTGAACGAGTTATCCTTTGATAAAAAAATTTAAAAATATATAAAAATAGTAATCTAAACCAATACTTTTTATTCTCCAAGTCTAGATTATATAATGTTTGAAAAAGAAAATAGATAGTTCATTTTATGTCTTATATTTGCCATATACAATCAATAAGATAAGCTTCATAGATTTCTTACTTGTTATATGAACAAAACCTTGTTTAAAGGGCATCTCTGATTCGGTCAATCACAAGTTGAGAGCTAACCATATTTTGTAGCACTCGTATAAACATCAGAACACTTCATAGTGAGGCCTTTCGGTGCATCATAAAAAGCATTGCGTTCTCATTTCGCGAACGCTGACGGAGTCATAGAAAGTCGACGCGTCGGGTAATTAGAAAATTAGCCCCTGCCAGCGGCCCATAACAGAAATGCGCAACAACCAACAGTAGCAACAAGAACTAGAACAACAACAACAACAACAACAACAACAACGAGAAGAGCAATAACAACTAAAACAACAACTGGGCCTCCGCAAGAGTCGCACTTGACGAGCCAACGAGGCACATGCAGCTGCCACCGACACTTGAGCCCGGGCACAATGAGTTTGTCATTTGCGCAATTTAAGTTTTAGTTACACAAGACGCACAGCAACACACATCAGCTGTGTGTGTGTGTGCAGGTGTGTGCAAGAGTTGTTGTGTCATCCCTTCAATACGACTGCAATTAGTATGAATTAAGTTGGATTTTTGGTTAAGCTGCTTCCTGTTTCCGGCTTGAAGCATACTTAAAGTCACGGCCCAGTGTGCGAGTTGGGCAATGTCCTTGGCCAGCTGTGCCGTTGTCCGCCAGGTGGCTTAGCTGATATTACAAGCTAATAATATAGCTATCACAAAAATTGAGGTTGAGTAGCTCGTTATACAGCACTGGCGGACATCAATGCTAAATTCCGCACGAAGAAACACATTTCACTTTCATACATACACACACATACATACATAGTCATTTATATAATATATATAATTCGTATTTTGATTTGTGTTCTTTTCTTTCTGTTTCGCAGGGCTAACATTGTGCTACCAGCGGCAATCTGTGAGCAACAACAACAACCACAACAATGTAGATGCAAAACCAACACATCTGCCACCATTACACTATCCGCATGGCCACAAGTGGAATGAGCCGTATTTCGATTTGACAATGCCAAGGAATATAACATCGCTCGTGGGCAAATCCGCATATCTGGGCTGTCGGGTCAAGCATCTGGGCAACAAGACGGTGAGTACGGCTCGTGGGAAGATACAGATAAGCATAAATACAAATCACGAGATGGCTATCTTTTTGCACAGCACGAGTGCTGGCCACAAAAGCCCCACTAAGATAACGTCGAATGAAAAAGAATACACCCACACACAGATATATATATAAATGTATTTGTATAGCGAATTTGTATGAAACCAGATTCGGTAACCAAAACAACAGCTCGACGGCTGTGCTGTGGCGGGGGCGTCTGTTTTAATAATGTTTATTTTTATTTACATTTAATAAACAAAAATGTAGCGACAAGTGTTGGCAATATGCCGACCATCTCAGATAGTTGTTGCTGTATGATATTGGTAAGGGACGCATGTGTGGTAGTGTGCGTGCGCGTGTGTGTGTGCCATAATAGCAGACGCTTATTAAATTTACTGTCAGTTTATTATGTACTACGTGACGTTGAAACAATGAACCGAAGTTAGGGCAGCTGAACACAAGCCAACACATGTTGTCCGTGCACCCAGCCCTGATATTGTCATTATTTTTATGGCGTCACTTGATTTTCTATGGCCTAAAAAAACTTTGACCATTTGCCATATGAGACACGCTGTAAGTTCGGGCCGGGCTCCAAGGTTATCTTCTGTTTCTGTTTCAGGCAATTAACATCTCGTTTTCCCAGCAGCTATGCCACGGCTCGCCCTGGGCAGCAGTAGCAGCAGCAGCAGCACTTAAATTTTTGCTCAGACACGCTTAAAAGCTTGCCTCGTGCTAAATTGCTTAGCAAAGTATTGAATTTCAGCAAACCAATTAAATGGGTTGCCATAACTGCAATACAACTGAACCGTACAGCCGTACAATCAGTCAGTTCATCAACCCGGGCTTAGGCCGAGTTCTGTTGTCGCTGTCACTGCAGCACAATCTGTTGCGGAGAAGCATTAAACGTAATTTACGATGAGATTTAACAATTAAAGAGAGCCGAGCACACAGCCCGATAGGTCGCACTCGCACTTTAGCAATGCGGATATTCACATGCAATCGTGAGAAACTTTGCAGGTGCTCCTCGTTTGGGGCCAGAAGTTATAAATGCTCCAGCGTTGATTACGTTAAGCGATTTGGCGTCGGTTTTGGCACCCCAGACGGGGGTTATAGATTTCCACATAACCAAATCCGCTTCCGCAATCAGTAAACTACACACACAGGCAGGCAGACACAGAAAAATAGAGACAGACAGACAGAGAGAGAGAGAGAGAGAGGAGTGAGAGGGTATGCAGGGAATTTTGGGGCGAGTTTCTCTAGTTAACTGGCGGCTCGTTTCTGGCCAACGGTAAATTTATGTTGCCAGTGCGGCAAAAAACTCTGACGGAAAAAATTTGTTTTGCTTTTTCTGCAGTCCCGGACTGTTATTGCCGAATTAGACAGACGGCAACTGGAACTGCACAGATGGATGCCTGGCACAGTTGGCTGACTCTGACGCAGTGTCTGTCTATATGCCCTGTCTGTCTGTCTGTCCTGCCTGTCCGTCTGTTGCTATGTCTGCCAGCGTAGGCATGTGTGCCTGTGTGAGTGTGTGCACTTGTGCCTATAGCAGTTGGCCACCGCATAAAAAGGCATCCAAAAACTTGCCAAAACAGTGGCAGCTCGAATAAATACAAAAAATGTAGCATCAAAAATTTACAAAATGTAGTGGCCAATGCGGAAAAGGAATGTCGAGGCTAAGAGCACGGAAGTATCATTTTTCGGGGCTGTCATGCGTGGTGCACACTAATTTTTAGTTATTTAATATTTAGATTGCGAGCTGCACACATTTAGGCCAAAGCCGGGACGACCAAGGCATTAGCCAGCAAATTGACACAACTTTCAGCTTGGCCCAATCAAAATGCAAATCAGCATGGGACGCGCAAATACAGCAAAAACACAAAAAACGCAAAAACGCAAAAACGCAATCTAATATATTTAAATTGGCGTTTTTCATGGCTCCTTAAATAGTCTGTGGCTAGAAGTCGGAGAAGCTCTCTTAAATTAAATTATGCGCATAAAGCAACAACTATGCTCGGCTGAATTTTCATAATGAATTACTGTTTAATTAATTAAAAAGTATCACAAAGAGAAAATATATTTTATGTTGCATAATGGATGGCTTAGCACTTCTGCTAAACCAGACACGAGCTGGGAATTGTGAATATTTGAAATGGGTATATAAAAATCATTTTACAGAGAAACATATGGACGGACGGACAGATATGATATATGATAAATTATGAAATGACTTGTTTCGCTTCGCTTTATGCGAATTCCATGTTCACTCGTTTCTAGTTAAGCCAACTCGGCAAACTGGAGAGCTATGTTAACTATTGATACTAATGGATTATGTGCACACAATTTTGACAGGTCGCTTGGATACGTCATCGTGATCTGCATATACTCACCGTGGGCACTTACACCTACACAACGGATCAGCGTTTTCAGACCTCCTATCATCGCGATATTGACGAATGGACATTGCAAATCAAATGGGCCCAGCAGCGGGATGCTGGCGTCTACGAATGTCAAATATCGACGCAACCTGTGCGCAGCTATTCGGTCAACTTGAACATTGTGGGTGAGTTGAACCCAAAAACTGTGTCAAGCGATGTGTACTTTACCCACACACACACACATACACACACATACGTATATATATACTCCTACATATATAATGGCAAACGTTTATATATCCGTGCAGCTGACGAAGCTTTAGCCGCTGGGCTTTTGCATATTTCAACTTCGGTTGCTTCTTCCAGCGTATACGTAATATTTCGACACGTCACAAAAACAACAAAAAAAAAAACAAAAACTACAAAAACAAACGGTACTATGGGTATTCCACATTTTTTCTGATTTGCATATTCATGCAATTTGCAAAAGTGTAAATTATGCACACTTGGCAATATCGCTACAAAAATACATAAAAATAATAAAAGCAAGTAACATCAGTTAAGCTGCAAGTAACTGACTGCTCAATACTCTATTTAAGTTAGCCAAGATAAAATATTCTTTAAAATTATATTGATCATATATGAAAACTTAGTTAAAACTCATCATTTACATTAAGCTGTAAAATATTAAATAAAATATGGAGTTTGTTATTTAAATCAAAGTCAAGTTCGCTCACAAAGTGAATCAAATTCATTTTCTGAAATATCCTTACACTATATTAGATTATTTCACTCGCTCAAACAATTAGTAAATTACCCCACGATTTTAATTTGCGAATCCAATATACTCATAAAAACGTGTACAAACAGATATCTAGCTCGACAGCAACAGCAGCATCAACTCACAATGTTACTCGAATTTTAAAAAATATGTGTAAAGTTATCAGCTGCACTGGAAAAAGTGAAGAAAAGCAAGATAGTTTCAGCAACAGCTATCGAGAAGTATTTTTTTGCTGTCCAGTCAACATGGGAATAAAGTCAGATGGGAAGAGCCTAGTGGCTTCAATTAATTTAATTTGCTTCTACTTTTTTATTGTGTGCAGCGCCTGAATTTTATGTTCAGCTACATAGTATTTTAGAGATTCACTTTATGATATTATATATGAAATATTGTGTATTGTATAAATTATACTGCGCAAGTTGAAAAACACGAAATTTTTTGTTTAATTTTTATCAGTTTTTTATTTCAAATATTGTTTCATTGCATTTTTCATTTAATTAATTTATTATTATTAATTATAATATAAATTTGTGTTTTCTGCAATAACGAAGAGAAGGCTATTTTATTATTCGCATTTTATTTATCTATTATTGATTTTAATTTTATTTTTTATTCAATTATTTTAATTTAAATTTGTATACCGTTTAGTAAATTTTGCATATCTTCTATTGACATAATACATGAGCAAACTAATGTTAATTATAATGAAAATAATTCTGTATTTTCTGCAGCATATGTTTGATGTTTTCTTATGGTAGCCAGATGTCAACAAAAATATTATTATTTTAAATCAAGTCAACCAGAAAATCAGATTTAATGACCCAAGCGCAAATTAATAATTTTTAAATAATTAGATATAATCATTATTATTCATTTTATTATTATTTCATATGTTTAAAATTATGAATTTTGTGAAATATTCGTATGCTTATTTTTATTTAAATTTTATAAACGTATTTTTATTTAATCATAAGAAATTGAAAGAATTTTTTTTATTTTCGTTTATCATAATAATTTATTATAATAATTTCATTCTTTGTTTTCTTTCTTTTAATTTCATTGTTTTGATTCTTTACCTCACATCCAAGACCTCATTGACGAGGAGACGAGCAGTCTGATGCAGCAGTATTATAACGACGATGCCTTCTACATTGCCGCGGATCGGGTTTATCAGTCCAGCGACGACGAGTTTGCGGGCATGTTTGGCCCCATTCAGACAGTTGCGGGTGTGTAAAGAACTACGACATAAGCAGTGCAAACTCTTAAGGACAGCTGCCTGACAAGCTTATGTGCAACGGGAACTTGCGTTAGTTAACAGTTGCTGCAGACAGATGGGGTAGCTGAAAACCGAGAAGTTGACAAGCATGTGCATATATTATTTGTATACCCTAAACCAATTGAATGTAGGCTATGTTAAGATTCTTGTAACCGGCTATAAGTAAATATTTTCAAGTTGAGTCGGGGAACAGTCAATCCGATCGAATTAGGTTTTCAATCTTGGCTACTAATTTACTACTGTATTTGTCAAACCACATAATATTTTTGGGATACTGAAGCTGATTTAGATTCGTCAGGTAATAGCTTTGACAATTCTTTCATGATGACGAATCTTTCAATTAATTGTGCTGATTCTACTCTGAATTGTACTAGTAAAAACACTTTTGTTTTATTTTTAAATTTATTTGGAAAAGTTGCTTAACCCGCAGTTGGGGTATCTACTAGTCAGGTACTCCCGCCTTCGGACTCTTTTTTATTATTTTTTCATATATTTCGTGCCAGTTTTGTGCACTTTTCAGTTGGGAGGAAGTAAAAGTGCTGCAGAGGCGAGTTAAGCGCTTGTGGCTGGCGCAACGTTTTTCTGGCTCCTAACGAACAAATTGCTTTGGAAAATACTTTTTCCGACTAACTTTGTCAGTTCGTTATTTTCCACATTTTACCTAACACATTTTTCATACAAAATATTATGGCATATATTTATACATTGCTCAAGTGCGTGTCCCATTTAATTAGACAGCCGCCAGTGGTGCTGCGGTTAACTTGGACAGAAATAGTTTGTTGCCTAACTATTTGTCTATTAGTCGAATTTATCAGGCAGCGTCTTGCAGAGATGTGGATAGTCTTCGCTGGTGCCCTCGTCACAGTTGTCCTCCGAAAACTCGCCTTGCGCATAGAGCTGTGACGATGGATCTGTTTGGTTATTATAATAGCAGATGAGCACAAAGCGACTGGCCTCCCGGTTGAAGTCCTCGGCGGCCGCACAGCCCACGTAGCTGTTGTGGTCGTTCAATATATTTCTGATCTCCGGGATATCTCCCTCTTCGAATTGCTTTAGTGCCAGCCGGTAGACCTGGTGCATCCACGTTTCCGTCTGCACAGTCAGCTTCTCGGAGTTCGTTGACGGCGAATAATTTGGAAGCGGCGTAATGTCCAGCCAGTTCATGCCATAGTTGAGGGCGGGATTGACAAACGTCGATACGGCCATGCAGTATTTCAAGTTTTGCAAACAACGCTTCACATGGTACTCGGCAATCAGACCAAGCTTATAATGCCAAATTAGCTCTGGCATGTGGCTGGCCTTAGCCAGTCCATTGATGTATCCAGATGCCACTTCCTCTCGGTACTTATTGTGCATCTTGAGCAAATAGTCCCTGTAGATTTGCATGTTGAGCAAAATGTGGGTGCGCATGCAACTCTCGTGAAAGGTCTAAAAGGGAGTAGAGTTCATTAGGGCTCAGCTGATTAAAAGTCTTACCAAATTGTTTTCACAGCCCAAATGAGGCACTCCATTGCATTCGGGCACATTACAAAAGTCTATCGCTAGACATTTGTGCCAGCAGAGGACAAACAAAAGAACTATAAACTTCACTCGCTGCATTCTATGTCCAGAGATCTACTGCAGCCAGTGAAAGCACGTCGATAGCTTATATAGGGAATTCACGATTCAATCGGGATTGGACGGGGCGAATGATTCAAATATAAACTCTGCTCAAGAAATATTAAATGACTGTCGCCGGATGGGCGTCAGTTTGGGGCTGTTTAGTTTGAAATAAAATACGATCTCGAAAGTTGAAGTGTAATTTGTTGACATTGATATAAATAAGCAAGTGGATGCGTAGCACTAAGCGCTTCGATAAACTATGTAACTTAAGGACTGTGTGTATATCATACAAACAAAAACAATTAAGTCAAAGCCCCTGCACCCTCAACAGCTGAGATTGCTTGCTGAGTCAGGAATCTGTGGCAACTCTAGTTTCAATACCAATTAGTTCGAAATTAGCTGGTGGGTAGTATTTTTGTCACACGACTCGCTTTCTGCTCATTTCTCTGTTTGGCAGAGAGGAATGCGCATTTTGCTGATGTCTTTTGTTGCCGTCAGCGCACTGATTGCAACGGATGGCAGAGCACTGACAGGTTGCATAAGTGGCATCCACAACAGAGAGCACGAGCTGGGAGCTTGGCAATGACTCTGGGTGACATCAAATAGACTTCTTTTGTAGCAACGAAATGGCATTCGAAATGACCAGCTGCCAATTGAACTAGTTTGCTGAGGCATCAACTCAGGCGGGATAAGTCAACCAGTCAACCAGGGACAGGTGCTATCGTTGCTATGTTGCTCTCCTATCGCCCCTCACCTGTCCTGTTGTTTGTGTAGTTTACTGATTGGAAACGGTCACGTGGCTTGCGATGTTTTGTCGGTAATTTGGCGTTTCAGCTGCGCAGCACAATTCGCTTCTATTTCCCATGGCTGCGACTGACGAAATTGTCCACTAACTCTCTTTGCAGTGCCCACGGCCACGATTCTCGGCGGACCCGATCTGTATGTGGACAAGGGCAGCACCATAAATCTAACATGCATCATTAAGTTCAGCCCGGAGCCGCCAACACACATCTTCTGGTACCACCAGGACAAGGTAAGCATTGTATCGCGCGTTAATCAATTTGTGTTTATTAAACATGAGATGAAACAAAACACTTTAAAGATAAGTTTAAAATTCCTGTGTGCGCATCAAATTATCTTGGAATAATTGAACTTTGCCCTCGCACGAAGCTCGAAGCGGCAGGCACTCAAACTCAAACTGTTTCTCATACCCTAATACTTAAGCCCAAGGCCCAGCCAATTGCCGCTGGATAAACGTTTCAACTTTTACGAGCACAGAGCGCGACTTGCGTTCGCGCTTTTGTTTACGCTGCGTATACGTAACGTATTTAATTTTAGCTTTTATGATTATGAGGAGACATGCTTTTGCATTTAGCTCGTTGCCAGCCTGCCTGCCTGTGTTCCGTGTGTGCCCGTCAGCCCGTCTGATCGTCCGGCCACCAGTAAAAATTTCTTTTCAAGGCAAAATTTTCAGAGAAAATGTTTTAATATTAACACAATACACATTTATACACACACACACAGGTGCTCAGCGAGGAGACGTCGGGTGGTCGGTTGAAATTTAAGACCATTAAATCGGAGGAGACCAAATCAATTTTGCTTATCTACGATGCGGATTTATTGCACTCAGGCAAATACTCCTGCTATCCATCAAACACAGAAATTGCCAGCATACGCGTCCACGTCCTGCAGGGTGAGTAGAAATGAAATTTCACGGCTGTTGGGGGGCAATTGCTATAATGCATATGTGGGACAAGTGCATTAAACGAGTTTAAATACCAAGTAAGTGGATGGAACCGGTTAGCAAAGCAATAAGAAATTGAAGAATTCAATTCAACTGAAGCCCATTACCTGCAGCTGCAGTTGAGGGGCTTCCAAGTATGATGATTGCATCGAAAGCATTTGCAGCTACTTGACCTTTTCATATGCATATATATATAAGGATGGGGAGCACAGTCAGCATTATTGTAGACTTCTTCTTCAACAATTCCAAGCCGACGAAACTTTATGCATTTTTGAACAAACATTTTAGTGAGCTAACCACAACAGGCATAAGTATTTCGGTTCAACTTGCTGGTCTTTGTGAGTTCTGAGAGCGGGGGGAGGGGGCTCTATGTGGGCTCTGTGAAAGGGTCCAAACAAATTGTAACTCATTTATGCAATGTCTGCATTAATTTTTCTTCTGTGTTTGCTCATTTCGCACAGGCGAGCGACCCGAAGCCATGCAAACGAATGCGGCGCCAGCTGCCGTCGCTTTGGCCTGGGCCTGCCACACGAAACAAGCAACGCAGGCAGTCAAAGTAATTAGCACAATGGTTGCGGCATTTGTATTGTTGGAAGCCTGCTGCTCACTGCTGCTCCAGGGAACAGGCGGTGGTGGCGGTGGTGGCGGCGGTGGCGAAGGTGGCGCTGGAGGCGGAGCAGAAGAAGACAGAGCACCACCGGAGCAGAGTCAAGTGGCGCAGACGACCAGGAACAACAGCAGCAACAGCAACAGCAACAGCGACTGCCCCAACCGCAACCATGGTGGCCAGCAGACGACATCAACTTTGGCCAACCATGTCAATAAGAGCAGAACAACTGCGCGGTGATAAATTAAAGCTGCCCGGTTAGAAGCGCCACAGAAACGCCACCGCCAATGCGCCAGCCAAGCAACAGTACGTAACTAAGTGGACTGCCCACTGGAGGGCAATCGAGATGTGACGCTTGGCTGTCGCACAAATGATGCACTGCAGCAGAAGCTGTGCCGGTGCCACTGGCAGCAGCTGTCAGGCCAAACACTAAAACAACAAGAGGTAAGCTAATTACGCTAATGATGAGCACATGATTCGTCGTCTCCTGCTGCCGGCCTGATGCAGCTTCTCTGCATCCCGAATACTCTCTAAGTTATAAGTAAGTGCGTGTGTATAATTCAGTGGGCTGGAACTAGCTGAGACATGGGACAGCTGTGTACATAGTACTCTTGCCTAAACTCAAATGCCAGCACTAGACCCATTTGTGAAATAGAACAAAAATATATAAGTAATCGCAAAAAATAAAAAAGCAAACTTGAATTATGTGTAAATCGTATATGCTACTCACTAATAACGATAACCAGTCAGATGAAGACAAATGCAGTTAATACTCGAACTACAGCTAGTTTTCGTTGTATATATCGACTTTGTGTATGCAGCTTACGATCGGCAGTAGCTTAGACATGTTTCTTGGTAATCACTTGTACATACCTATTGTAGATCTACTTAGTAAGCAATGTAAATAGTTATAATTAAAATTGATAGCTAAATAATCATTTCTATTCATCCAGTATGTTTTGTAATGTTCCTATAACCAGGCCTGCATTTGAAAGCTTTTCCTCTGCCCATCCTTAGCCCTTCAGTACAAATTTATTGGGACTTACCTCTTCCATCCTAAACTATATATAGGTTGTCTGTCCATACTTATCTGTATAGAGTGTACCCGAGTATGCAGTGCAGAGTTTGGCAACATTCTTGAGCCATAAGTTGGACTTCTTCGGCAGGATGCAGAGCTCTTATCTCCTTCCTCCAAAATGTCATGCGCCTGTCATGAGTATTCCGTAAAGTTTTCAGTATGTGTGCACAGTCCCGAAACTCTGCAGTTTGTTTTATTTGTAGTCACAACTTCGTCGTGTCCGGCTGTATTTCCCCAGAAAGCTGCAAGTCACTTTGCCAATGGCTGTCAACAAAATATTTGCATTTATATTTGCCAAGCAGCCCGTTGAAGTCAAGTGGCACCCAAGAATTCAACTCAATTCAGTTCAGTTCAGTTCAGCTCAGTCTGAAAGCATTCTGCCTGGATCGATGGCACAATGTTGCCCAGGTACTCCTATTCCCAGGATAACGATTCGTCCTGCTGCTGCCCCCTGCACTGGGCGCTTGCCGTTTGGCGCCACTTAATGTCTCCCATTTAAAAATGCATGCGACTGTCCGCTTTAATGGCCGTTCGACTATTAAATGCGATGACCACTCGCTGGGCGGTGCTGGGCGAGGGCATAGCTGGGCATTAAGCTGTAAACTGTTCAAAATTGTAAATAAAATCGCATATATGTATTCGAATAAATTAAAGCTGCTTTATTTAACTATGTGTGGTAGTAGTACGTGTGTCCTTTCCAAAGAAAAACCAATTGCTGTCATAAATATGAATATTAATAATTAAAAATTATAAATGTGCGCCAGTGAAGTTTGTCGCGACATTTTAAGGAATGTTTAATGAGTATATGCAAATGTTGCTATAAACATAAGCGCGAAAGCGAGAACAAAAACCGAAATATAAACAAATAAAGCCCGAAAACAAAAGCAAACAACAATTTATGCCGTTAAGAGCAAAGAGTACATATAAACCTTGTATGTGTATGTATGTATAAAAGTAATATCGAGTATTATAATCAGACATAATAATATTAATAGCGATGAAAAATTAAAAAAAGAAAAACTAAGTAAAACTATGAACATAAAAATATATAAATGTCAGACAACAGAATAATGATGATAATGTTGATGACGTTTTGTTACAAACAAAACGAGAACCCATTATAATGGATTATAAAGTTGTTTTAATGTTTAAGTGAGTAGCGCCAGCAGAGCGTTAACATGCATTAGGATTAACTACGTTTATAATGAAACCCAAACCGCAAATATTTAAATAAAGTTTTTAGTTATTATGAAAACGGTAAATACTGCAAACGTTCTGCCTTTTTATTCCGTTGATTCCGCCGACACTCTAATCGCCGGGCTGAAAAGTTATAATAAATTACATGCACGTTGCGTCGGGGTAATATATAGTCCGTGTACAAACTTGGCAAGGGACGCACGGGGGCACTGTGGAAAAAGATTTATGCAAATATTTGGCACACAGATATCTTAACGGCTGCACATAATAGACAATGGACTGGAGCAGGAGGCCAGTTCCTGTTGTGAACGCGTTTTCATTTTTCAGCCTAATAAAGTAGCAACCGAAAAGAATGTAAACTTTGGGCTGGACTCAGCGGGATGCCGGAGTCCAGGACGCTACAGAATGCGCATAAAGTGCTGTCCCCGGTCTCCCGGTCTCCCGATGTCCCGATGTCCCGGTGTTCCGGTGGCTCCTGCCCTGGGCATGTGTGCGCCCTACCGGTAAGACATCAGCAGCCGTTAGCATAAAAGTTTATTATATGACAAGTAAGTACATATATTTGTATTCAGCTATGTGCCGAGCCAAGATTCGCTCCACAAGCCAAATAACGGCAATATCATGCCAAAAAGTTTAATAGCGCAAGACGCGTCAAGCCGAATTGGCTGGAAAACGTCAGGCACGGCCAGAAACACTCGGAGCATATGAAGCGTAAAGTTTTTGCCAGGACGCACAAAGAAAACGGAAATACGAAATTAAACTATAAAGGAAAGTACAACGAAAGTGAAGTACCCTCTTCTTTCTATAGTTTTCACATTATTATTTATAATAATAAAATTTTACTGAATTCGACTTGAATTTTGCATAATTTATTTACTTCAAAAATTTATAATTGAATATTTATTTTTTACAATTTTTAGATTATTTAAAGATTTAAAAATAAAGAAAAAAATATAATTTGCGAAGGAAAGTTTACAATACTTTAATTATAAAAGCAGTTGAAAACGGAAATTTAGGGTATATTTGCTTTATTTATATATAGGGTTAAAGAGAGAAGGAAGCACTGGAAACCCCGTAAAGCTCATATATCTGGAACTTTTAATATATATAGAATTAAAATGTTGTAAGTAAGGTCTTTTACAGCACGCCATAATCGAGTTTGTTTATCGAAATTTTATGAATAAATTACTTCTTTGAAATTATATTTTTTTTTTTTAAGAATCTACTTTGATTTGTTATATAGTTTGAATATGGGTTAAATTTAAAAAAAAAAAAAAAAAAAAAAAAAAAAAAAAAAAAAAAAAAAAAAACCTAGATGAAAACGCAAACAAATTATCCATAAGTGAAAGAGATTACAATTATGAGATTCCCTTGAATAAGTGGATTCATGATTATTAAAGTTAGTTCAGTAATAAATTAAATAGAAAACGTTTGAATAAAAGGCAACAAAATACATTTAAATGCGTTCATTTGTTTTTTTTTTTAAGATTTTGGTAGAATTTTAATGGTAATTTGAATTTGCTTAAATTATTTTTTTATTTGAATAAATAAAGAACAATGTAGTATTTGGAGTGACTGAGGTGATTCGTGTGGTCGTGGATACTCTTTTTCGAGTCCTTCCAAACTTTTTTCCACATCAACAATGATTTGGGAAACATTCTCAAGTTTCTAAAAGTATATATTTTTGTATGCTTGAGTGTGCGTGGGACTATGTCTGCATAGATGCAAGCTAGCTAGATTCAACCGAGTAGACTCTTTTTATTTATAATTACACACATTACGAGTACATCTAACATTGTACTGATTCAGAATATAAATGTGTAAAGACATCGCATATAACGATTCCTCTGAAACACATATATAGAATATTTCCACGAGCCACTGAAAATGCCTAACGAAAGCGCACAGACAACTTCGGTGAATGGACAGCTTCTGGTTTGGGAATTGCCCAACCTTACTTTTAATTGCACAGGGCTTATGGTCCTGATCGGTGCGAGAAAGAGACTGAGAGAGAGGGGGGGAGAGAGAGAGAGAGAGGCTGCTAGTCAGCAGCTGGCACATATACGGTCTGGCAATTTCAGATGAAAGCTAGAATGTCGGAGGAATGTGTGCCAGCTGGTGCGAGGGGCCATTGACAAAGGCAAAATAAATTATCATCATTGTGACATTTTCATTTGTCAGCGTAATTTGCTTTGAGTCACATTTTCGCATTTTTTCTCTTCCTTTTTTTTTTTTTTTTTTGTGTCGGCGCTTAAAAGCACACTACAATTTGTGCACCTTTGAGGCGCTGAGCGCAGCCAATAAAAAAAGCAGGCAATTTGGCGAGGAATTCGCTTTGGTGCCTGGCTTGCAAATGGTCGGAGTACATTGGATGGCTCTGAGGACGGATGGCGAACTGATGCGCTTTTTTATGGCTGGTAATGTACTGTGTGGCCGGAATATTGCTCTTATTATTGTTGTATGGGTTTTTAATGTGAAGAAATATGATTTGATTTTTTACATTTATTTCCTTGCATTTGTCGCTCGGAATCTATAATTTATTGGGACGACTGCCAAGGCACAAGCATTCGACTTTGATTCCCTCTTGAGCCGTGCTCATATATTGAACATAAATCAGGCGACTTGTGTGCCATATGTAAAACAACAACAACAACAGCAACAATCAGGAGCATACCAGCACAGGTTTTGCTTTAATGTTTGTGTCTCGCTGAAAATCCACTACATAATTTATTGACATCGTATTGAAGTGCTCCCTAGCAAGTGCTGTGTGACGGGTTGCCAAATGTTGCTCGTTGCTCGTTCTCCAGCTGCCAGCTGGAATTTTCAGCCATATTTGTGGCTGTATTCCTGTGTCTCTATGTGCTGCTGGTACGTGTTCGAATGCCTGGTTGGCGGATCTGTGCAGTCATCCAGTTAGTTGTCAAAGCAAATGCCTGCGGCGTCCGACCATTGTACGCTCCAGAGCGTTTAACTGCTGCAATGGACATTTCGATCATCGACAAAGCGGTTTATCTAAATCATTCAAGGCAGGCCTGAAGAGATTTACATTTTTATACCACGTTCCCTTTGATAAAAGCCAAGCATGCTATAATACCATCTCCGACCCCATGGGATGCTGTCTATGTGTATACTAAATCGCAGATATTTAAATGTGTTTGTTTCTCCAATTTCATGCTCAGGTTAAGCTTAGGTCATCATAAGTTGAAATTCATGACATTTGCTTTACAATACGGAAATGTCAAGTCCATCGCACACATAACCTGATTAAAAGCATTTGACTTGTGAATGCCCCCAACTCATTCCACCTCAGACTTCAATTGCTCTTTATAATAGTAAATACATACATAAAGATATTCAAGCCAACCAAGCATCATACTGAATATAACCGCAATCACAATGATTGAATTTTCAATAGAGCGATGCTGCTCTGGATACTTCTTTTCACAATATGCACAGCATGTGACTTGTGTGAGTGTGTGTGGGAATGCGTATCCTTGAATTGAAATAGCTACAAATTTATGTTACGACTGCTCGAATGTAAAAGCCGACTTCTATTGACTATTTTCTGTTTTGTTACCTGGTTACCCGGTAGCCCCTTCACTCCCGCAGCTCGTTCAGTTACAATGTGTTGTGAGCAGACAAATAAGAGTAATTATTTTAGCTACCATTGGAGGTTTATCGCTGCATCGCTCTTACATGTTTCTTACTTTTATATTTGGCCAAATTGTTTTGTAAATAATTTACTCATGTAATGAAATTTTTGTGGTTATTCGTGCATACATCATCGACATGCACGCTCCGAGTTATCACAGAATACAATGTATATATTTTCAGCAATGCTGGTTTTAGAGCTCTACACCTATTAAGAGTGGCTAACAAATGATGCTTTCAAATTGCAAGTGTTGCAAACAAAAGAGAGTGGAGATTTAAGTCATGAAATATATGCTCTAATTAAGCTTTAATTTACAAATGGAGTTTGGTATTTATTTTAGAAGGAGCAACAAGGTTTAATAAATGAATTTTAACTCTTCACTTTATTATATTTTCCAGTCTATTAAAAATGTTAGTGACTGCATAAAAGAATTGTTATTTATTATTAAATTTTAGAGGTAAATTTCATAAGGTAAATAAACATTTATTATGCAAATTTGTATTTTGATGCATGTCATATAAGGTATATGCTGCACGAGCAACATAAAGTATCAATTTTTTTTAACATTAACAGCATGGAAACGAGAATAATAGTGATAAGTCAACAGACCCATGCATTTCTTTTTGAATGGACTTGAACATATTGACATAATATGTAATTATACAAATGTATATGTATATATACATATCTCGTATATATATATTTACATATTTATTTACAATTGAAGTAATCAAACAAACCCATTCAAATCACATCGATGCAGACAGGGTAAAATTGAAAAATAAAAACCAAAACTTTGTGGTTTGCGCATGATTAAATTTTCATATGCCATGTTGAAACAATGTATGAGATGACTCTCTCTCTCTCTCTCTATCTCTCTCTCTCTCTCTCTCTCTCTCTCACTCTCTCTCTCTCTCTCTCTCTCTCTCTCTCTCTCTCTCTCTCTCTCTCTCTCTCTCTCTCTCTCTCTCTCTCTCCCTTTCTCTCTCTATTTGCTGTAGAGTAATGTGTTTTGATTAGAAAATCGTTTTAAAATTGTTGTCGTTGTTGTGTTTATGGTTGCATATGTTTGTTATTTGTATTTGTTTTCTCCTGCGTCGCGCCAAATTTGACCAGCACTGACCAAAAACCTATTTGTGTGTATGTTTGCATCAGGATTAACACACACACACACACACACACTTGCAGAGAGAGAAATACTTCTAGAATAGAATCGGATTTTGAAAATGTGCAACTTTGTTGCTACTGGCCTCGTTATTATTTTTGTTGCAATCGCTGCTGGTGTGGCATTCACAATTGCAGTTGTATTTGCTGTCGCCTTTGTCGTCTTCATGCATGCCCACAAATGGGCCCTCAGACCGAAAATTGTTGCTTACTTTTTGCACTCTTTGCACTGTCAGTTTTGCGGTCATCGTTGGCTCGTTGGCTGGTTGCAACTCTTTTTGGACTAGAGCCCTAATGCAATTTGTCATTTTCAATTTTGGCTCACTGGGCTCTGTCCGAAATGGAATGGAATGGAATTTTCTGGCATTTGACGCCATAAATCAAGGCTATATTTAAACTACAGTAAAAATATACTATTGGCTTCATAAATTTGCATGCAAATTGTTTATTTTCATTTATAAAATATTGCTTAACACTCTCCCACTTTATCTGAGCGTCGCCAAATTGGTCCATTGAATGGACTTCGCTGCCTGCAGTCGATGGCTTCGCTCTTGAGATGCATATAACGCAATTACTTTTAATAAATTTGCCAGCTCTTAATGCAATTTTTACTGACCGCCTGCCTGCCTGGCAACTGCTCTGCAGTCGTACGCCATTCACTGATTCGCCGTTGGCCACTTAAGTAAAATTCCGTTTTATAGGTCATACACTCGGCGACAAGTAGGCAATCAAAAATACTGATATGCTTTATTTTTTATTTTTTTTTATCAATTGCATTGATATCTCTAAAGGAGACTGACTGTCTGGCCCTTGCTCCAATTTTCAATCAATCTCAGACACTATAAACGAATTAACCACCGAGTGAAGAGTTTCCAATTGATAGCTTAATTTAATACATGGAATTTCGCAGTCATGAGAAACCATTAAATGAGAAACCATTTAAACTGATTGTAAAGCCCATTAAAATGCCTTTAAAATGGGTCTTCCAGCAAGACAATGACCAAACACACCAGTAAGAAAGCAAAGGAATGGTTCCAAGAGAATTCAATTAACGTTATCCAATCAAAAACTTGTGGGCGGATGTCAATAAAATAGTTTCTGAACCTAAGCCAACTAATGCAAAGATGCTTTAGGTAGTCGTTCAGGAGTCAGGGCTAAAATTCCACAGAAACGAAGCCTAGACGTTGCGCAGCCCTTATTTCCACAACACAACTAAATACTAAACTTAAGGAATATTTTATGTTACTTTAACTATTAGTTAGAGCTTATTACTTATTTTTTTTTTAAATAATTTTTAGCAGAAAATGTAAGGGGTGCTCTTATTTGGCTGGTAATTTTTGAGGAAGATCACGGGGGCTCCTTGGTACATGAGAACCAGGGATATAGAAAGAGATGTCAAGGTTACTAAAATTGGTAGCAAAATCCAGGAAGTGCCCAAAAATATCAAGAAAGATTAAATTCCCATACAAACAGTATGGCCAGGCGCCTAGGTACTGCAGCTCTCACTTGCACTAGGAGAAGATGAAAACGACATCACCCTCAAGAGCTGCTAGATCGTGTCTTGACATAAAAAATCTTCCCATTACTCATAAGAAATAAAATATCAAATAAAATCTCTTGTTATTGTCTTATTGTTATGTATCCTATGTTAACATAAACATAGCTTTAAGTAGTAGTTTTTAATTCATTTCCGTTTAGATTCAGTTGCCTAAAAGGTAGCGGTACGTTAACCTTTAAATAAACATTTAATTTTTAAAATGAAAAAAAGGCAATTTTTCGACATTTTTAGCATTTTTTAAATTTATATAAAAACGTTGAATATTTTTATGTAATTTATTGTTTTCTGCTTGTATAAACGTTTCTGTAGATCAATCCACGATTCAAGGAGAACTTCCTAAACTTTCCATTTAAAAGTCGTGCCATTTTATTTCTCACAGCTGTATGTAAAACAAAATCTGTAAGTGATTCATGAAATATAAATGATTTTAATTTGTGTGCAGAGAAGTGAGGAGTATTTTCGACAGCGTGAAGATAATTTGATCTGCCGTTGAAAAACAGACAAAGTTAATTAAAGACAACTGTAGGCTGCAAATTTGTAAATAAAACATCTTTAGCCGGTCTCAACTGGCTTGCGTGGGTAGAGCTTTCACCTATAAATCTTTAACTTTGTTTTCCAGGTAATTTCCGTAAATAAGTTGATTTCCTGCTATTATATTTTGGGCTGCACACTTGATGAGTGAGTCTCTCTCTCAGTCAGTCTGACTGACAGACAGTGAATCTTTTGGTTAGTCAATCAGCCATAGCAAAGCGAAATGTGGTAAATATAATATTATTATTTTTTGTTTATTTTTTTATTTATTTTTATTTTCAACTCAATTGTGTTTGTCAGCGCATTGCACAATTTGTGAATTTTTGTGACATGCTTGTGAGCGAATAATTCGCTGAAATATTCGCGCGATATTATTTATGAGTTATACTGATTTTCCGCTCCACCCCGCACGACCTGAGATCATATACTCATCTGTCTGCCAGACGCCAATGGAAGTGTGTGTGCGTGAGTGTGTGTGTGTGTGTTGGTGTGAATTGTGAGAGCTGCTTTGCTTGCTTTTGTAGTTTTATCACACACTTGACCCATAAATCAAACATGTGTAAATGTTTTCACTCTATATGCGCACACATACATACATATCAAATATTTTAGCTCTCTTCTATGTATAGCACACAAGGAGCTGAGGCCACTGAGGAGGGCTGTGGCACAAGTGGGCAGTGTTTTTGCCTTGTCCGTGCGTGTAAGTGAAACTGTGGGGCGTGAAAAATATGCCGCAAATAGCTGACTTCCATCGCACATTACAGAACGTTGACTATATTTGCTCTCAGCTTTGTCATTCAGTGCGTTCTGATTTTCCATTTTCCTCAATTTGCATGGCTCAATTAATAAGTAGAGTTAGATATAAATAGAGCATGCCTGAAGAAATATAGAATTGTATTTAATTATTTATAAATAAATTATTTAATATTTACACATTAATTATAAATTATAATAAAATATTTATTGTATTATATACATAATAAATATATAATATTTGTTGTATAATTACATAATTAGAAACTATTTATAAACCTCTAATGTACACTATAATTTAATTCTAAATATTTTTTAATTTTCATATAATATTTATAACATTTGTATAGTATTATAGATTTTTATAGTATGGCTATATTAATTTATATAATCAAAGTTTTCTTTCGAGTTCTTTCCCAACTATTTTCTATAAAATATATAATATTATATACCTATAATACAAATGTTTCACTAGTCTGGCCACTCTGTCTAGCCATCAGTGTTTGATATAGATGCTTTAATGAGCACGCCCAAAATATGCAGCATCACGTTTATGTCATATTTATCAGAAGAGACGATGCACTTGTCAGCATAAAAAGTTGTCTGCACTTCGCCTGACGATGACCCCGTGTTGTATGCATGCGAACGAGAGAGAGAGAGAGAGAGAGAGAGAGAGAGAGAGAGAGAGAGAGAGAGAGAGAGAGAGAGAGAGAGAAAGAGAGAGAGAGAGAGAGAGAGTGGAGCCTGCTCTTTGGTGTGGTAACAGAGAGGTGAGAGACAGATGAGAGTTTTGGTTACAACTTTTTCCATTTTACGCTTGAAAACCTTTTAAAATGTAATTTTTGCCTAATTAGCAACAAACAACGACTCGTTTGTCCGTCTGTGTTGAGTCTACGCTCGTCCCACTCTTCGTGCACTTACTGCTTCTACTTCTGAGTCACAGACATTCGTCCAAAATCTAATTTGCGCCTTAGCAGCCACTTGGTCTATGTTGGGGGCGAGGATAAGAAACCAGAGCCAGGCGAGCGTTTGTGACCTTGAAATTGTTTTAGTAGCCTTAACTTAAGGCATTAGCCGCGACAATGTGCTGGCACTCCCGCGCGGCCAGCTCGAGTGATATATTAGAGGGTTGACTCTCTGGCTTGCTTCTGTATGCATAATCCTTTCGAGCAGTATCCTCGCATGCGTAGCCATAACAGCAATGAGAATTTCATATTCGCACGTAAACAACGCATTGAGTGGCGGGCCTTAGCCACGCCCACGCCCATGCCCATGCCCTTGCTGGCTGGATTGGCTTCTAATCCACGTCCAGCATGGCGAGGCATGTTCTTCTTCTTCTTCTTCCCGCTTGGACTCCCAATATCGTGCTGTGTTGAATAAAAGGAAACATTTCTTTCCGCGTGACTAAATACCTTTCACGTGCTGTCAGGAGCACGCCCATCGAGCACCGCCCACCACTTGAGTGTGTCCTGTTTATACCCTACAACAATTGAGAAGATTTAGGAGCATGAGTATTATCTAACTGTCTAATATATATATATTTATATATATTTTCAAATGCATATTGTCCTCACTTTAGTTCAACAAAAATAGAACTCACATAACATTAAGGAATTAATTGACTGTAAAAAGTACATAATTTTGCCTATATTAATAAAGTCTTTGTAGCCGCTAGCCAGAACTACAGGGTATCTCACTCTCTCGCTCTCTCTCTCTCTCTCTCTCTCTCTCTCTCTCTCTGATACAACACTCCTTTGTGTCCTCCTTATTTATTGTTTGTTTTAATAGTCGCGTGTCAAGTTTAATGCGTTCATTTTTCTAAGCAGAGTTTTAGTTGATTGTTTTTGTACCTACACCTGACGGACTCAGGTGAGAATGAAAGGTAAAATTCAAATTCGACAATATCTGCAAGTAGAACACATATTTTATTCGCTATTCTTATTAAGCAAACATTTTAAATAACATCAGGTATTTATGTAAGTCAGCAGTTGGGAGTGCAGGGTATTTGGTAGTCGGTTACTCCTGTTCTAGGGGCTCCACTTGTTCATTTTTATTGTACAACATTGTATTTGTATTCTGTTCCAATTGTTGTTCTGCTTGCTGTGCTTAGCTGCTGCCTGGTGAGCTAATTAAAAATTATAATTAATTGCATTTGTTGAGCGCACAAGTCACCTGTCTCTATCTGTGTGTGTGTGTGCGTGTGTGTCTTACGGGTGTGTCCCAGCATATCTTGGGAAATTCATCTAATTTCTTGGCGCTTGCCAAGCGCTGAGCTCCGCTCCGTTCCGTTCCGTTCTGTTCTGTTCCGGGAGCAGCACATTAAGCTTATTAAATTCACAGAGCTGAAAACGTCAACGAAACCGTAAACGTTAGCGTAAACGTAAACGTAAATGTGAACGTAAACGACTTTTACCATTTGTACACACACATGCATTAAGTTATTAAATGTTTGTTGGCAATGTCAGGCGGCAAGAAAACATTACGAATTTTATGCCATAAGCCGAGATGTTAAGCGGCGATTAGTCGATGTTACCATTTGGCTAACTGCTTATTAAAAATCATAATTAAAATAAAATGCCGTATACTGAGCGCTTTCTGCTGACATTGAAATGTAGGCCTTGCCATATCGTTGGCTCTGCATCTTGGTCCAGTCATAAATATCCATAAATTGCCTCTGTTGCTACATAACTCATTTTACCTGTCATTTGGTGGGCGGGCATGTTTTCGTAATTAATATAAGGCACTGACAACAAATTAATATAAGAGAATTGATGATGATAGTTGATAGTTGCACACCCTAGCTCGGGTAACAGATGATACCTGATAGCATAACATAAAACTTGCACTTTGTTTTGGCCAAGTATCTGAGATTTAATCACTTTGTATACATTCCTAGCGGCTAGGGCGAGCAAGCTCAGCTAAGCAAGAAGCCAGCCCAAGCTGTCTATATACATATGTATTTGACCATGTATTTTCCGGTACATATGTTTTTTTTATGATATACAACTTTGTAATTCAGAACTTTTTGTTTTATATGGAATAGTAGTCTAAAGATTAAATTAAGCTTTACTCATTGTATATATACAACAATATACAATTAAAAATAAATTAAATATAATTAAATACATATAAAAAATTTAATATTTTTTATATATTATTATTCATATCAATTTAATAAATATTTTTATATGGCCTTATTGTTATTTTCACTCCATGTGAAATTAAATTTATCGACCATTATTTTAATGAATACAAAAGTCTAATTTTTTTTTGTTATAGATATGGCTAAAGGAAATATATTTAATGAAAATATCCAACAAATTTATATATTCTATTATTATTGAATAAAAATTACTTTATCCCATCGTTAAACAAACATTTACGCATTTTCGAGCTACTGATACTGTATCTACGTCAGGATTAAGTTCTTATAGTGAATCTTATATAACATAATAATATTTTCGATACACTTCACTTGAATCAATATGGATTTGAATAGTTCGTTTCCGTGCATTCTCTGCTTTGCTTTGATTGATTATCTCGCAGCTGCGCCGTTTCTGAAGTATTCGATTGCATTAACCCCTGCATACTCTTCATTGCAAGAAATAAAAAGTCAGCAGTCAGCAGTCAGCAATATATATGCATACGATACTGCACATAATAATGAAAAAGCAGAATAAATATAATTTCGCATTGATTTATGCTGCGCGAGTTTGTTGATCAATGGCAAATAATAAATTAAATTACTTTAATTGCTCTTTGCTCGGACAGCTGCAACATTAATGAGGGCCTACTGTGTACCGTCAATTAATAATGAGCAATAAAATATGAGATACAATTTACAATTACAATGCAAATTGAATGACGGCTGGCTCTGACAGTTGTTGTTGTTGTTGTTTCTTATGCCTTTAGACGCCTTTAATACTTTCAGGTGGGAACAGCCACAAATCAATTAATTTCGTTTAATTATTATTATTTGCTATCATTATTGCTGTGCGAAAAAGTGCTGACAGTGAAATGTGCGCCGAGCATAGCTCTGCTTGCTCTATTGCCATGTCCTCTAACCCATTCCCGTCCAGCATGCAGTCATCATTATCATCACGATGATCATCAGTACAGGAATTCAGAAATAACTAAGAAAATGCTTACAACGCCCTTTATTTCCGTTGGCCGCGTTAATTACTTCCGCTGCGGGTGTATTTATTGTATTATGCTTGAAGTATTTAACAGATGGAGAGAGATAGACTCAGAGAGCGGGAGTTACTGCCGTGATATATACACGCACTCTACTCCAAATTTGGCATAAAGTGTATTTAATTGAAATGAAGTGTTCACTATCCTTTGGCAGAAATTGTACTCCTTGCCAAGTAATAAACACATGGCCAGTGCCAGTGCCAGTGCCAGTGCCAGAGTCGACTTGTTGTCATTTGCCGAACAGCTTACATTAATGGGGTGGAGCTCAGCATTAAATGGCATTTGGTGAAAAATCAATACAAGCGTCGATTGTCGAGCATCCGTGTTGGTAAAAGGAAAGAAAGATGGAACGAAAATCATATATACATTTGAAATTTGAAATGTATTTCCTAATAAATCATGATTGTAAATAATGGACAGGGCGTGGAGCGGGCGAGGGAATGGCTAGCTCAGCAGCTGTTGGCTGATTGATTTGCTTATAATATAGCGGGACGGAAACGAGATTTTCTGGCAAGCATCTTACCAAATGAACGAAAATAAAAATGCTGGCTGGAACAGAGTTCGTTATTGACGTTGATCGACAGTTGCCATTTCTGGGCTGGATGGAAATAATTTATGGACTCGCCTTTGGGCTCGTCGTGCGCTTGAGTCGTTGCGAGGCCAATCATTTATTCATTCATTAATTTTTGTTTGTTTTATGTTAATTTATTTATTACTGGCCGGCTCCAGGACTGACCATCTAGCCACCGCCGCACCAGCTGATGGCCATCGCGCCAGGTGCTTAACTAATTACGCATGCTCCGCCCACCCCTGCCGCACGCCTCCTGCTCGCTCGCCTGCCTGCAAGTGCGCATAAATTTTCTTTATTTGCCAGTGGAGCTGCGAAATGAATTAGCGGATGCGAGCACTCGTTTCTGACATTTGACATGTTGCTTTTTGATTGTCACACGTCATGAATGTATTGCGAATATAGTAACGGCAATGCGGCAATGAGTATTTACCGTTAATTTGGCTTATTATACCGAAGCGGCTCACATCGAATGCAGGCGAAATTACCGGTTTAGGGAAAGGCTTTCTGGGCGCCCGTTGGTGCGTGGCGTATTTTAATTAAAACACGTACAAACGCAACAACATCAAGACGCTGAGAGACACGGCCGGCGCTGGGGCGTGGCGGCATGCATGCAGCAATTAAAGCCAAATAATGGCAACCAGCAACGCATACAAAATGGAAATGAATGGCGCAATGGTAAAATGGTAAAATGGTAGAATGGTAGAATGGTAAAAGGCTAACAAGGCGACGACTGCCAGCGACAATGGCTTCTGGTTATGGCATTGCGTATACGCCTCGTGTTGCCTTCATTGTTTTTCATTATTTTTGTACTTTTGCAATGTCCCCTACTGACCCCTGCCTGTTGCCCTTTGTCCGTTGTCCGTTGTCCGGTGTCCTCTTCTTTATTTTGCAGTTCTGGTCACGCGCGTAAAGGTCGCGCCGTATGCGCCAAAAAAAAAAAAAGAAAGCAAAAAGAAAAATGTTACGCAATTCCTTCGACAGCTGCATGAATGTTTTTATATGGCATTTGGGGCGTTCTTCGAGACAATTGCTTGTACTTGCTTAAGACTTTCGACTGAGGCCCCACAGAGAAGGCGTCATTTAACCTTGCTTAATTATGGTAATTTATGCAAACAATCAGTGCGCAATAGGCAGACAAGTGACAATAAGAGAAACAACAGCAGCAGAGGGCTGAGCGTGCCTAGGGCCAAGATAAGGCACTCATACACACACACGCCCACGCCCACTCACACGAAACGACACACATGCGAAACAATTGACTTGAGCTAACTCAAAAAGATACAAGATACAGGCAAGAGCACACACGCACACATACACACACACACACAAAGTTACAATTGCGGCCATTGTTTTACAACTGAAAACAAAAGCATCAAATTCAACTTCTTTCGAGTGTGCGTACACACACACATATACAACTATGTCTGTGTGTTAATTGTCTTGTTTTACACCGACAATGATAAAGCACAAACACACACACACATAAACATACATGCGAACAAACATCTTGATAAAACAGCCAACAGCTCAGAATGTCAAACTGATGTTGCTGCATCTTTTATTGTGTCTGTTGTTTGGTGCTGTTACTAGTATCTGCGGCTTGTCTAACATTTTATAATTGAAACTCAGTTGCAGCCTACAGTCTGGCGCAGGTTTCTCTGCTCTGCTCTGCTGGCGCAGTCAGCGCATTACGCATACGCCATATGAGCACTTACATGAATTAAATGAACTGTTTTGCGCATAACTGTCTGTGTCTGCCTCGTCTGTTTGCCCACAAGTGTGTGCGTGTGCGTGTGAGTGTGAGTGAGTGTGTGTGTGTATATGTGTGGGTGTGTGTGTGGGGGACGACTATGTGTTTATGCCATTTATAAATTAAAATGTATACTGATGCATGACATTGGCTTCATTACACACACCCAACACTAAACAACAAGGAAAAAGTTTAAATCATAGAAGATTAATTAATTATAAAACATATGTTTTTGTAATTTCTTAACTTATGGTTAGGATCTATATTTGATTTTCTAAATATGTTTAAAAAAATTTTTTTTTAAATAAAAAATGAAAAAAAAAAAATAGTCATATATACCCTATACAATATATACAATAAATACATAATGATTAGCTTGTTTGCTTGTATTAGACTGATACAAATTATTTAAAATCCTAAATATATATTATAGCAATAATTTAAATATTTACAAATTTTTTACAAAAATAATAGAGCACAGAATAAAATAACATCAAATATGCTTAATAAGGAAACTCTAATAAAATCAATAGCCTTTAACTCTTGATTTGTATTACCATGTATTACTTTTAACATTTTAGTTAAAATGATTAAAGTCAAAAACATAATTATATATAAAATATTAGCTGAAATTCATGAAAATTATAATATCGAAACTTTCTTACAATTATTTTTCCCATTATTACCCCCAGGAAGGTAGAGTTATGTGAGTGTGTAAAATTTTATAATTGAAGATATTTATAATAAAAGTCAATGTCTATATATACATATATACTATCTATATACACACTCCATACTATTGTCTGTTCATTACAAACATTAATATTTATCATATTTTATTTTTAAGTATTTTCTTTAATTATACCCTGAACCCATTGAAATGGGAATTCTCGACTAGATAACTCATCCCACTTCCAAATTATCGATAAAAAATCGAAAATTCGTTTCCATTTTTTAGGTTTTTTGTGTATAACTACTACACCGTTTTACCTAGAGACATTAACTTTATATATTTAGATAGATATTATGGATACGCAGATTTTGTAATTTTCAGATTTTGGATGCCACGCCCCCTTCGCCCACAATTTGGAAAAAACGCATTTCAAATACTAGAGACTTGAACTTTGGCACAAAGATAGATTTATATATCCTTAATCTACTCTGAAATTTTCATGAAGATCGTCCATCTAGAAATGGAGTTATAAGCGTCTAAAGTTCAGCTCAACCCACCCTCAAGCCACGGCAGCAACTGCGCAGTTAGCAGAGCGCGCGCCTCCAAGTGCGTAAAGAAGAAGAGTATCACTTTTTTTTTGCAGGGTTCAGGGTATCTCGTAGTCGAGCCGTCTCGACTAGAGCCTTCTTACTTGTTTTTATTTAACTTTAAATAATTTCTCAGTGGTTTAAATTGATTACACTTTTTATTGCATAAATACTCTGCCATGACCAAATATATTTGATATATATATTTAATACCTGAAGCTAAACAAAAATCAAAATTAATGTTCATTTGCCTTATATATATTACAGGGATTATCGGGAATATTTATCGCATTAGGTTACTGTTACTCTTGAAATCTCGTTATATTTGTTATCTAACTCACAACAAATTGCAGTTCTGTGGCGCTGCAATTATTTTGTCTTATTTATTATGTCGGATAGTACTAAATCATGCTGTTTGCTGTTTGCTTTTTACATGCGTTGGTGACTTTTAGAAAACAATAAAAGGACACATAACAAGCCCACAGACACTCATATGTAAACAGGCGGAGCAACTTGTTGCCCGACAAGCGGGTTTGTTGTCTGTTTCTGTGTGTTATTTACAGTTACAGGAGCTCAAGGTTAAAGAATCCATATTAAAGTGTAAATTTGTTTTATTTGGCAACGCAAGTTGCATGAAAAATGGATGAAGCCAGCAGACGGCAGACGGCAGTTGGCAGTCGGCAGTCATCCAAGCAGAGCGACGTGCCTCGGGACTGGCAGCAGGAAAATTTCATTGAACCTAATCAGTTTTTAGGCCAACAAGTTGGGCACGTGGCAAGCATGTAGGCAAGCCACTAATCCCATAAATAATGCAAAGCTAGCAATCGTTTGGCTTTGCTTAGCAGCTTACTTAGAGGCGGCATTGGCATGGGCTAGTGCATGGCCGGAGACTATCGTTGTGAAGGCCGATGCTGTGGCCTGTAGGACTCAGAGATATGGCCAATCATTTCAAGGACATAAATTCACGCAAATGTTTCAATCAATTTTGTGCAGCTCGGCACAATACAAATTCAATTTGACCCACAAATTGCTGGCTGCCAAAAGAACGAGCCATTCAGCCTCATTCCGATTCCGTCATGTTGTTATTGAGCCATCTTTGTGCGATTACAGAAACAACAGGGCAAAGGCCTGGACAGCACAGAACACAGGCGGGGCGAGCAATGAGCAGTGCACACAAAGGACGAACTGAGCGTCGCTCTAAAAAGGACATCGCACCGGAAATATCTAACGATTGAATGAAACGGAAGGCAACGAAGCGATGGAGAGGGGCGAGTGGCGAGAGGCGAGAGAAGCAGCCACGATACAAACAGTAATAAATGACATGAAAGGCAACAGGCGAATTCCTTTGGAGAGGACGGGCAGAGAGGCGAAAAGCGCTCAGCAAATGCAAATAAGGTGACGCCCCCTGCCTCAGCCAATGCCACAACATGTGCACCACAGTTGCTCATTAAAAACTGACTAAATTGAGTTGTAAGCCGGCGAATACATTCCAAAAATAGCGGCTGGCAATGCGCTTAGGCAGAGACGAAGGAGGGCAGATGGCAGATGGCAGCCTGCATAGGTTCCGAATGACTGCCACTTGCAAATGCCTGGCGCGGATTTATAATGTTGTCCTCGACAACGCCAGCAGCGACCCTCGAGTCGTTAAGTGCACGCGTTAACCTCGTTTTCGGTTTTGCCGCGGCAATAAACGAAAGTCCTGCAAGTGCAAGAGAGTTGCAATAATGTCGCAATTGTTGCATAACCTAACGCCTCAAATAGCTTACATATCTGTTCCGAAACTTTTTATATTTATATACACACGGATAATATATAACTATATATCTAATACAGTCTCAGAGTACGTAATTAAGGTTATTTAATAATGTCATGAAATGACTTATGTGACATTGAAGGAATCTCTTTCAATATTCTTTAGTATTTATAATAATGTTATAAATAATTTCACAAGTATAAATATAATGTTTAACTAACCTCATCCTGTGAATCCCTTGTAGTATGAATAAAGTTATTGAATAGCAAATTCTATTGCTATTAAATTTTTCGAAAATTTGTAGAATGAAATCTTGACTTGATAAAGGTGATTCGGACTTCGTACTAGGAAAATCAACTGTTGATAAGTATTTTGTTTCGGCGAGGCTAAATAAACTCCAAAAACGGTGCACTAAAAAAAACAGAACACAAGTTAAATAAAGTGCAAAGTGTACATGATCGAGATAGCTGAGACGTTCTAGATATATTATGGCTGAATAGTTGAGCAAGCGAAAGCTCTGCACAAATGCACCGTGTGACAAATCAATGAAAAAAATGGCAAAATTGCATGAATCATATTTTCTTATTCTATAGACTTTAGGCTTTCTCCTGTTCTCTGACTTTATTAGAATATTGTTTGGAAAAACATTTCGCGTAATCATCGAATGCAGAGCGTATTTTAAAACCTTGAAAATTTCTTAAAAACCATACCATAATAAAATTATTTTTTTCATTATTATTCATTTTTATTTTTTCATATGCAAACCTCTCAAAATATTATTTTTCTAGATGAAAATTTCTATAAATATAAAAAGACTAAATTGAGTATGAAGGCAGCAGGCCATAGGCAAAATATAACCACGACAATAACATAATAAAAACATTCTTTTAAAATTTTCGCGTCTGTTGTAGAGCCAAAAAGCCGCAATGAGCATAGAATATTCAACATTAGCCGCTGGGCTTGTTGAGGCTTTGTCTATGTCTGGCATGGAATTGGCGGGACTACAGCGTCATCAGCATCCATTGTCTATATGTGTCAGACAGCGGGAACAATGGACGCGAGCGTTTTTGTTTCTATCCCACCTCAATGCTGTATGCTGTATGCAGTTGCATTTTATCAACGCCGTCAATTCTGGGCCAATTGGAGATGTGCCGAGTCCTTTATGTTGCGGCTTTTGTTCATTGTTGTTTTTATTATTACGTGTTTTGTTTTAGAGTTGCAAAATGTGCTTCTAATGTGTGTCAAAAAAGGAAAGTAGGGCTTCCTGAAAAGAAAGTTAGCACTAGTATAATATACAGATCCAAAAGCCGATCTGATATAGGCTGTGGAGCTAAGGATTTCCTTGACACATTGACAGCTTGGTGGAAGAGATGCGATTTTGAGGTAAGCCCACAGAAGGTGACCAATCCCTGCTTCATCCTTACAACACTTGTATCTGGACATCAGCCATGGCTCATAAGCCAAATATGACCTCTACCTTGGACATCTACGATATGACACGATATACGTTATTCATCTTTTAATGGATTGCTCAGAGAGTTGTGCAGTATTTCTTATTGGCTGCAACATTTTGTCTTGTTTCCCTTCACAAAATCATATTGCCTTATGCCCTTAAGCATATTTAATAATCGACTGCTGCAGAATATAAATTAAAAATAACAGTTTGTAATTAAGTATTTTCTGTTTGCTTGCACTGCAATCGAAATCATTTTATTGCCCTCGCCAATCAAACAAACTGAACAAAAGGAAAATAATGATATTTCTCCACTCTTTGTTTCTTGCCACAAATGAGCAGCAACTTATCGAACGGAAGAATGAACTGAAATGTAAATTAGCAGCCAAAATAAAAAACAAGTCTGAGTCGTAATTATATGTAGGACATTTCTAGCCCCAGCTCCAGTTGCAATCAAACCAAAATTCAACAAAAAGAGAATTTCGGTTAGGGCCGCACACTTACTTTTCAAAATCGATTTATTATAAATAGGAATTTCACAAGAATATTTCATAAGCACAGCTTTTATTTTACCCATGGCAGAGTAAGCCAATATCCTTCTACACTTTAGGCCACTTGCTCATTTTCAGTAAAAGGTTTCAATGAGGGTCCCTTGCTGCTCAGCTATGGCAACCCTTTCTATCAAACAAGCTGCTCATAAATTCCGAGGCCCCGTCAGCAAACTCGCTTACAATTTGAATTGATTACTTTTTCCCGCAGGTTGCCACGCTGGCCACATAATATTAATAACTATCTAACACACGCCAGCAACACCTACCTACACACACACACACACACGAACTGGAGCTGGAGCCTCGGTCCAGCAATTTTTCATATCAATTTCTGCAATTTACAGCAAAGCTGCTGCAGCTGCTGCTACCGTTCTCTACTTTTTTTCAGAGATTTTTCTATATTCCATAGAGCTAAATGTATGTGTGTATGTGTATATTTAATCATTATCAAAACTTACTAAATTAAAATGGTCATTGGGGCTTCTTTTTTTTTTTTCTTTTTTGTTTTTTTCTTTTTGTGGCTTTGTTCCGAAAGCCTCTACGAGTATTTTCAATTTGCGTGGTATGCTTTTAGGCGCGCACGTTTCATACTCTTCCCATTTATATCAATCTGTATAACTCTTTTGTGTGTGTGTGCGTGAGTGTCTATGTTTGTATGGCATTTAGTTTTGTTTAACCACGATTTTGGAGCGGAAATCGGGGCAGGGTTTGCCGTATGAAATGTTTGTGAGCGGCGTTTGTGTTTCGAATATTGATTAAACCGAAGCGCTGTCTCGAAACAAAGGGCAGCCAAAGCTGAAATTGAAATGGCCAACAATTGCAAGCTGGCATTTAATGCTGATTGTTCACATAAAAACTTAAACAATTACGTCGATTCAGGGGTCGCATTTGCTGGTAATCTTTTATTTTATATACATATATACATATGTACTTATATGTGTCCGTTATTTGTTTAGCGCAAAGTGAGGCAATTTATTTTGCAGCGAAATGCGGAACACGAAATGCGAAACGCGTGTATAATTAAGCGTAAATGTGCCGAGTTTAAAGTTAAATGATGAGCGAATAAAGCATTGACTAAATCATTTTTGCTGCGCAAACTGTGGCCCCTGACGAGTCGGGGGACTCACGGCCCCCAACTGGCCAACTCCCAGCTTTAGGCTACCCATTAGGATACGCTTTGAGGCGCTCGTTTGCGCATCCTGCCGCTTAGCCAGTCTTTCAGCAGCAGCAACAACAGCAACAGCAGCAGCGCCAAGGAAGTTGTTTGTTAAACTCAGACACTGCCTGCCGCTGGCGTCGCGCGCCTCTCTTCACCGGAGCTCCATTAAAAATGCATTTATCATTTGGCATTTGAAAAGCTTCCTTCCTGTTGGCAGGCGACTGACACCTCAGCCCAGCACCGCAGCCTTTTCCATCTCCGGCCATAACAGTCTAACCGTCTAACAGTCTACTCTCGGCCATCTCATTCTATTCCCGCATTTAGCCCAAGTGCCACAGCAGTTTAAGCAGCAGCCTTTTTTCAATGTTGCCATTTCTTTTCTTCTCTTTTCTGCTCCCAACTCGTTGGCTGCGCTACAAATTGTATTTGTTTTCCCAAAACTTCACAAGTGCGCTGCACAATTTGCGCAAATTTAGTTTGCAAAAGTAAAAACTAAACACACATGCTCAGGAGTGTGTGTGTGTGTGTGTGCGTGTGTGTGTGCCGCTGTGCACTTGAGTTGAGCGAAGCTCGGGCATGTTTAAGCGTTAAACTGTTACTTCCACATGCGCGCGCACTTAGCCAGGACGAGGCAGGAGATGTTGAGACGTGAACGAGGCGGCGGACGGACTCCAGCTGGCCATCAATGCAGTTTTAACTAAGAGCCAAGACAAAGGCGGCCCCAAAGTGTTCATAAAATGTTCGAAGCCATAGACCAGGCCCAGTTCCAAAGCCAAAGTGAAAGCGCACCGCGTCCTGTGCCCCTGAAGTAGGTCAGCAGTAAACACACAAAAACTCTTTCCCCACACACACACGCAGAGCATATGGCGCCGCATTGTAAATTGCGGCCAACGGCAGGTAAAAGTTACCATCGTGTTGTATGTGATTGTGTGTGTGTGTGTGTGTGTGTGAGGTGTACATGTCCTGTAGTTGCCATTCATGTGCAGCCGCATTGCAGCCCCTGCATAAATTTCATTAGATTTTAGCTGAGGGCTCTCTTAGCTGTCCCATTGTTTAGCCGAACAAGATTTTATGTGAAATCAATTGGCTTTCCATGCTGCCGTAAAGAAAGAAGTGAACGAGCGAGGGCGGGCACAGTCTACTCGTAAATGTTCGCCTAATGAAGTCATAAAGAGCCGTCGACAAGTAGATGTCCGTGCGATCCATTAAACGCACCTTGCGCCCAACATAGAAGCATGCTAATAAACGTAAGCCATCCTGAAGTTGGCCATAAAAAAAATATAAACAGCTTCGAAATGCTCTTCGAGGCACCCAGGAAGAAATTTCAAAATGCGACGGAGAATATCATTAATTTCAATGAGATTAATTGACCTTTTTTTTAGTATAAGTAACTTCCTCAATTAGCAGTCCTTCTTCGTCTTCATCTTTTTAAGCATTAATACACCTCGAAATGTACTGTGGCACGGTTCTAAAGCTAATCTGCAGTATACCATTTATAAATGTTCTTTTCGGCTCGAAGGAGTCCTGCCCCATTACATTTTACACACTCTCCAATACCCGCCGGCTGCTAGCGCCGGCCATAAAAAAAAAAGCGAACGGGGCCAAGTGGCTGGCAAAAAGTATTTGCTCGCTTTAGCACAACTTTACGTATTACGCATACGCATACGTATACGTATACGAATACGTATTCGTGGCTTGAGTTGTGTGGGTCAAAGGCCAAATGCTAAAGGAAACCACCAACCGCTGAGCGCTGAGCTCTGAGCAGACATGCGAGCAGCCGGCGCATAAACGCGACGTGTTGCTCCACAATGATAATGATGTTGGCTGTATGTCTAGATGGCTTTGCCAGAACGACCAGCACAAGGATGAAAGGACTTGCGGCTCATGCCTGACAGACGTTCTCTAATGCTAACAGCTTCCCAGCTCAGCTGAGTCGTCCCACCCTCCCACATGCGCGTAGACAAAAGTGCATTCTAAAGCGTTTCACGCTAATGCACCATTATCAAAAGCTGCCCTACAACACTCGTAAATCTTCACTTGCATCTGACTGCAAAGCTTTAATAGATATTTATGTGTGCTTACACAGACACTGTGCATGTGTGTGTGTGTGTATTTGTTTGTGTTGATCATAAATTATAATAAATTGTTGAACTATTAACAGCCAAAACGAACTAAAGCACTAACTTGAGGCTCTTCGTAATAGGAGCGCAACACATGTAATCTAAACAAGAACCAAACAATTCTCATCTGAGGGCCAAACACAACCAAACTATTTGCAAAAGCCTTCCAGCTCTAACCATCATATAAATTATCAAATTGATTTGCTTACGAATGCCAGCCAGCATTGTGCACCAAGATGAAATTCAGTTGTTTATGTTCCGATGCTGTTACAAACTCATGTTTGTCTATATGTATTACACAACTTTATTAACAGCAACATAATTTCATGCTTACATTCATTTTACTCACAGCCCTTCGACTCAATGTCAGCTGTTTAATGATATAATTAAGCCTTCGAGCCAGGGATGCCGACCCTCCGTCTTTTCACGTAGATCTCCGTATTTTGAAAGAGATCTACGTGTCTACGTGTGAAGAGACTAAAACTACGTACTTTTGAAAAATATTGCAAAATACCCTAAAAAATATATCTTTTTGAATTAAATAAAAAAGATATGATTTATATTGGGTTAGCAGCACTAAATTCCGCTTTCAATATGTTTACAAATTCCGTTTTCAATAAGCCCAAACGTATCGGAGTTTCAGTCTTTCGTTAATGTGAAACCACACAAACTTTTACATATCGGACAAACAAGGTGGCTATCTCTGCTTCAAGTAGTTGAAAGGCTGTTAGAACAACTTCCTACGTTAAAACTTTACTTTCAAGGAGTAGCTACGTATTTCTCAAATTTTGACTTGGCATCCCTGCTTCGAGCTGTTACAAGCAGTGTTGCCATTTTAGCATATTTAATGCTACATCTAGCATATTTGAAAACGGAAATGCTTGAAAAATTATGAAAATGCATATAGCTTGAAATCTAGATATACATCTAAATATACAGATGTAAATGATTACGAATCCGACGAAATTAGATTATATATTTTTAGATATATATATTTTTCTGGGTTGTTTTATTTTTAGCTTATTTTTTTATCCTATTTTTTTTTTTTTTTTAGTTTCTGCTTATTTTAGCCTGTGATTTTGTGAAATCTAGCATGTTTGGATGCTCAAAATCTGGCACCACTGGTTACAAGCAGCAATAGTAACGGCTTATCATATGTTTTGTGATTATATCTGTGTGTATTAATATTTCAATAGATCGACAGATTTTCATCGATGTTGAATTATCTCTGGTATATCTAAAATATAGTTTGAATTTCAGTTGATGCCACAGATTTCAAAGTTTAATATTTTAATTTAAAATCTCTAATTAAATGCTAATATATATAGAAAATAAAAAGTTAATTCGCTTAGTTTTTCTAGTAATAGATTGGAGCCCTTCAAGATGTTTAGTATTAAGATTTCAATTGAGCCTTTCCACAGGGTATTTCTGAATCGAGCACTTAATAGTTCCACAGTGTATTTTATATTTTCTATTTGGGCTGCAGGAAACCTTAAAAGCGTGTAACGCTACAAATTTATGTGAAGCAGAAGCAGCGACTTTTAGTTTTTCCAGGTGCTAACGGAATACAGCAAAGCACTGACTAAAGCAGTGTGAAGTGGAGTCGAGGTGGAGAAACCTCTTCTGGCGGCAGGTGGCAGGTTGAATGCAATCCGAATGCGCTTTTCGCTTGCTCAGCGCACGTCGATTTAAAAGTCAGATCTGGAAGCGTTTTCGCTTTTTGTTTTTAATTCGCGTTCAGCTAATCTCGCACTTGGGAAAAGCGCATTGCTCATGCAGTGCAATCAAATGAAGTCGCATCAAATAATGAAAATGAAATTGAATTGCAATTCAAGAGCTAATCGGATTTCCTTTAGCGACTTAATTAATCAATTCACAGCTCCTAAACGAAAGTGCAGAGTAGATGAACTCTTTTGCACCTACCTAGGCCACATATACAAACTTTACCTGTTCATAACAGACATCAAAATAATTACCTTCCTTGCCGCATTATGAGCTATTTCCCTGCAGTGCAACACATTTCAGCTATCGATTAAGTTTCAGCTTGAAACTGCTCAGAGGCAGCCAAGTGCTGGCTTTAAAATGCTATAAGAGGCAGGCTAAACGCCCAATTATTTATTATTTTAAACTCAAAATGCGAATATTAATTGGCAATTATCAATTTAAGAGCCATTTATAAGCAATATTTAGCTTTAAATGTTTCGCTCCTTTGTTGGGCCAGTGGCCGCAGCTTGCCTGCATGTGCTTTGATATTTTTGGTATGGCACGCATATTATTCGAAAAATAGTTTTGTGACCCACTCTCTATGGGGCACATCGTTGGGAATTTCACACAATTATGAAATCACAAATTCGCACTTCCCATGCAGACAGTATTGACTGGATGAGCACTTTCAGCTAGGTAATTGCTTCAGCACGCAGCACTGCCAATTTCTCGCTTCCTGCTCGACAGAGCAACGGCAGCATTCATAGCCAGGCATCATTCTAGGGTATCTCCGGCAACTGTGCCTCGTGCCAAGTTAACTGCAATAGGCAGGAAATTTGCAGAAATTCCATTTTGATGCTGCGCCATTCGAATTTTGCATGCGTAATGATTTCGTATTGCAGAGAAACCAGCACAGCGCAGCGCAGCGGCTGTTGTTATGCGGAATTTATCTATTGCGAATGAAAGGCGCGTGCCACAGCATAGTCATAGCCATAGCCATAGTCATAGCCATGGCTATAGAAATGACCATTCGTATTGGATAAATATAGATGGCGTTAATTTCACAATCCGACACAGCAAGCGGATGCTCATTTCAATTTATTTGCGGTTCGTTATAGGGCTATATGTATATAGTTCTATTCAGCTCTGGGGCTATTTAAGCTGTAATCCATTTAGGCAAATATTTCCTTTTTGGAGCAGAGGGCTTTGTATTGGACGTTGGCCCCAGTGGCGCAGCCCGTGGCGCGGAAATGATAGATCGGCCTGCCGCACATATAGTTTTCGGCATAATTGCAGGTCAGCTTGAAGTAGGTTATATTTTTGGCCACATATCGCAGTCCGGCGCAGCCAACGTGCGTATTGTTCTCGACGGCCATCACCGCAAAGTGGTCAAAGGGCCTATAGCAAGAGTTGAACGAATTAAGTACGAATTGTAGCTAAAGTGCTGAATACTTACTGATGGCGATAGGGCTTTTTGGCGGAGCAGGGATTGTGCTCCACATCCGCAGCTGTCATCATGCGGCTGCTGTTGGTGTGCTCCGCCCACCAGGTGCGAGCGCCGATGGTTATCAGCTGGGAATACATCTTCTCCAACAGCTCGTAGTCCACCAGGCGACTCATGTTGAACATCTGAGGAAAATGCCAGTTTCTGATCAAGCCGACATAGAGCTCTTTTACTCCCTACTCACTATGATGTTTTGGCCAGAGTTCTTGAAGTTGGCCGTGTTGTGGCAATCGTCCTGTTTTGCCTTGCACATGCGCACATTGTAGCTAGCCAACAAGGCCAATTCTTCGCTCCACTGCATCACAACCATGCGCGCAGCTCTGGGCAGGCTCATATTCCGGCCATTGGCCAAGCGCTGGCGATACTCGTTGTGAGCCTTTAGAATATGCTCAGCGTAGTCAGTGAGATTTACTATCTTGCTGTCGTGAATGTTGCAAGATTTGTTGATGTCCTGAGAAGAATATTTAGGTAACTTATACGCAAGTCCAGAGGCGCAACACTCACAGTCGGCGGCTTCTCACAGGCAATGTGACGCTTGCCCACGGAGCAGAGCTGCTGCACGCAATAGGGATTCTTTGGTCCTGACGGTAGCTCCTCATGAGCAACGGCCAAGAGAAAGTACATTGCACATAGTACTGCGGGAAATGAAATTAGCACATTCATCTTGATTCACAAACTTACAGTGGAACAGTGGCTAAATAAATTCTTACCCGGCTGTTTTATAGGCGATCAGCGCCAACAGAACTCAATATTGACTGTGTTCAAAAGCAGTTGTCAAATGGCTAACGCTTGCCAATTCTTAGGTCTGTTTTGCTCGATGATTAAGCTAATTGCACAATCATCTCACTCAATTAGCTATTGCCAGCAAAACCTGGTCTTTTAAGTAACAATAATGAAAGGCAATAGTCTCAATGTCGAAAATATTTCCACCAGTAATTCTATTCATATCTTGTTGGAACCATAATGAAGTATAAATAAAGAATAGATAAAAGTACTGTATAAAATTGATTGATTTAGAAGTTAGAGAGCTAACATAAGATTAAGCACTGGCTCCTATGGCCTTCGCCTTTACTGTATAAAATATTATGATACTTTGTATATGTTTTTAGCTTCGATAACCACTTTGATAATAAAAAGCTTTCTTCAAAAAGGAAACAAATTATTCACTTGAATCGAATTGACGTTGCCAGTCTTTATCTAATGTTAATACTACTAGCCACTAATGATGAAAATATTGGCTGAATGTTCTTGGGCTAGTATTAAGAGCAACTTTATTATTTATTGAATGATAATGTTTTCTTGCTGATTTGAGTTATCTGGTGCATATAATGCTCAGAAAATCAGCGTATTTTTTCACTTAGTTTCCGATTGTATTAAATATAAAATATAAATATGTCGGATCGATGTTTTTATTTTATTTCTTTATTAATTTGTACCACCGATAATTTTATTCTTTATAATTCTTGTATCAACCCTGATGTAATGTATCATCTCTAGAAAAGAAAACGAAAGAGAATCAAAATATTGTTTTACCGTTATTGATTTCTATCCCTTTCCTTCATGTGTATCTGTCTCACAAAATCATGTGATTCTCTTGCCAGCCCAACAGAGCTTTCTGTTCTGCGAAGTCTCGGCAGACAATGCAACAGAGTGAGATAACAATAGCATATAACAAGTCGTAATAGTATTGAGCGTGGGATGTGTCCACTTCATCTAGTCAACAAGAAGTGAAGTGAGGCGCATTAAGAAAAATAGCCGAAAAGGTTGCGCTATGTCTGGTATGAGAAAACGCAAGGAACGCGCTGCTGAAGAAATAATTTTGAAAGCGGAAGAGAGCGAAACTCTTACAAATACATTATAATAATTAATAAATTTAGAAGGGTCTTTTTTATTATAATTTATTGTACAATCATCTCACTCAATTAGCAACACTATTGTTAGCGAAAACTTATCCTTTAAGTAGCTATATACATACATACATACATATGTACATATGTATAATATCTGCAATTTTGGAACCCATTGAAAATGGGAAATAATTGTATAAATGACTTTAACAGAAAATGTGTACATACATATACATATGTACATGTGTATATTCTTGATCAAGGCAACGAGTTGAAGCTGATCTGTTCGGATCAATGGGTTCAGAAATATTAGATTCTATATGTGATTTGATTTATGTATATGTATGTATTTACATATATGTATATATTTTTATTTGATTTAATGCATATTTTTTAAGTTTCAGAACTTGCCACAGATATGGACTTTATAGAAACGATAACAAACTAATTAAGTTCAAGATTTTTTATTATGCCGATATCAAGTTGACAATACTACTTAAGATTCATAGCTTCTTCTTCTTCTGTTTACTAGGCATCAATTGAGCTTTCCCAAAGTTTCCTTATTGGCCACTTAGATCTATGTAACACAATCTTTGAAGTTTTACTCTGTTTGGGCTTATGTCAGAGTTTTCATCACGTTGAGGCCAATGCTCATCTTGGCTGGTTGCAAAGCTTTCGATTGTTTGTTAACTTTGGTACATGAGGTGCATTCGTCCTTCTTGTTATTGGTGCCGTTATATGCATCACTTTCTGTATGAGGTCAATTCACAAACACCTCAAATATTGAATAATCCAGGTCTGGTCTAAGATAATAAAATTAATATAGAGATACATTTGAAAATATGTACGAGTTTCAAGTGGGAGATTCTGACCATCAGATTTAGTCAATGTCGAATGATACAACTTTTTATTTATAAGTATTTAAAAATTTGGCAGAAATATGCTTTTAAACGTCATATGAAAACATTATGTAGACGACGGTCTGATATGCGAAATTCTAACATTTGAACAAAACCCATTTTACCTTGACTTTTTATTGACTTGCTTAATTATTTATTTTTTCTTATTATTTTTATGATCCACATTCATATTCATATATTTCATTTCATTTCATTTCATATATTTTTTAATTAATTAATTAACTTTAATTTTTTGACAAATGCATCGAAGTCAACCAAAGAGTTACAGACTTTAAAATGAAAATTAATTGATAGCTCTCATACTCAAGTTCATCCTACGCCTACTGAGACTATAAAATTGAGAATAGTCTTTTCTATAGCTTGACAAATTCAAATTGTCAATTTGACAATTGAGTTAGTGTTGACATCTTTGATGGGATTCAGCCGAGATGGCTTTGTAATTATCTTATACGTTTCCTTAGTTTAATCAATAATCTAATAAATATTATTGATGTCTCATTTTAGATTTGATAAGTATCAAAATTTACTTCAAAGTGCTGATTAAGCCTTTGTATTCGCAGCCCATGTTTATGCTCCTAGCTGTAATGGCAATGACGTATGTAAATTTACATAAATGCATATACACATTATTGGCACGTGTCCATCTGATGTCTTTTAGCTACGCATGCTGTCTCTGTCACTTTAATGCATAGCGTGACATATAAAACATATAATTTAATCAAACTTGTTCATTTGGATAATGTGTCAAAGGAAGCTGCTTGTTTCATTTACGCAGTTAATTAATTTAAATTATGTTGCCCGGTCACTAAGATGGGAAAGAAAAGAGTTAAAAGTTGTGATGATAATGCACTGTTTATTCCATGTTAACGACTGTGGAGTTCTTAAAGGCCGCGACTAGGACGAGGCTGCGATGCTGAAAGTTCAAGTTGAGAGTATCTCAACGTAGTTGGCACATTTTTATCATGCAGGACACGAACAAGTTTTTCACGGCGATGCTTAAAAAGTTTTCGAACGACTTGCTGAGCGGATTGAGAGAGCTAAGCTCATCACGGTAGCCAGGAGCGGGTGCTGGGTGAAAGGAGGGAGGGAAGGCAGGCATTGTGGGTACTTTGACGAGATTTGCATAAAATTAAGGCTTATTGTAACAGGATTCGGTGAATTGCGAGAAATATTAAACTTTATGTGCATATTGATGGGCCGGCGACAGTGAGACCGACAGCGACAGCTTCTGATCAAAGTCAAACTAAAGCCCAACCCTTTGACAAGGGTATCCCGAAATCCGCAATGTGTTTGCATCAATTTTATTAGGCAAATATTAGCGCAAGCTGATTTAATTTATTGCAACCTGTCCAAACAATAAATCAGCTTAGACAAAGGACCTGTACAACAATGCCATTACGCTTGATTATTCAATTGTGAAATTCAGACAGCGGCAATTTCGAGGAAACCCGAAGATGCATTGCCCAGATCTCAGAGGGCACTCAATGCAGCTCCATCTGCATCCTTTGACTTGATAATGACATTATAAATGCGCAACGTTAACAAGATTTAGCGTCCGATAACAATGGACCTGCCATTTGGACTTGGCCAGAAGAAGTGGGCAAGAAGAAGAAAAGCATAAACTGCAAAGCTGAACGCAATCCACGTTTGCTTCTCTATTAAAAATGAATTATATACAAAGTAAGAAAAAATTGTATTGAGGTTACGTATTAAGCCATAAATTTGCCAGCCAAACTGACTTTATGGCAAGCGGCAAGGAGATGGCCAACAAGAGAGCAAGAAAGGGAGAGGGGAGAGAGAGAGAGAGAGAGAGTAGGCAACAGGTGCAGCGCGTGCCTCGAGCGTCGGTTCGAAATACTTCTGATTCCGGCTATGCTTCTGGTTTCCGGGAGGCACCGACTGTCCAGAGGCTGGCCCTTGTCTGTTGTTTAATGCATGGCCCTTCACATGACTCGCCCCAAGCAATAAATCACACAAAAATGTTGTGCCCTTCGTTTATCTTTTTTTGCATTAAAATTTACAACCTACTAAACAAGGCAACGCAAGCAAAACTTGACGGGTGCACGCGCAAGTTTCCCTATATGAATAATTATGCATAATTTTAACATTTATCTTTCCATGGAGCAAATGCGAAACTTAAAGTCAGCAATGGACTAGCCCGGCCGGCCAGCAGCGATACAGGCTTCCTCGTGCAGACATGCCTAATTAAGCTGGCTTGGGTAAAACCAATTAGACAAATCAGCTGCCGAGCATCAGTTGCCGTTGTTAGACAATTATTGTAATCGCAAGCGAGCGGGTGAGTCGACAGAGAGCTCGGCAGCTCGGCGTCTGGGCAGCTGAATGGCTTGTGCCAAGGACCTTTGCTCTAATCAATTGTGCGCTACTGAGTTATTAGCACTGAAGCCTTCCCTCCGAATGTTGTTGGCTTCTCTTCACAATCGCAAAGTGTCACTTAATGTTTCCCAGGCACAATCTTGTGCCTTTGAGACTCGAACAGACCTGAAGGCGTAGGCGTCGCGTCGATACTGCCAGCTCAGGCAGTCAAGCGTTAAAATCGACAGCAAATAACATCAGCCAAGATTGTGGCAGCACTTCGATGGCAACATACAAGTACAAACTCTCAGCTGTGGCATATTTCGCTTTTTAAACATTTTGAACGTCTAGAATGGCGTCAAAGAACTTAAAAATAAATTCCCTACTGTAGCAGGCCAATATTAATACCTTTACTAATAGGCTAGCATTGTGCTCCCAAAAGTTTAACGGGAGTGTTCTCTCAATTTCTGTCTGTAAAACTTCTAACACCTTCTCTATTGCCATTCAGCAATAAAACTTGTGAATTTTACACAAGGCCTACTCGTCATCTCGTTCTCTCTCTCTCTCTATAAGACCAGGAACGTTTAGCAGGAGCTACGTTCGTCTCACTCTCGTGAAGTGCCAATTTGAGTTTACTAAGAAACGTGCTGCCAACTTAAGTAACATTTTCAATGTCTAGTTTATACTAAGTTATATTTTCATACAAAATACTTATACTTATCAATATCACTGCACGTTATATTCGTGCTATGACATAAGCACAAGTACATACATATTGTTTGGTAAGTCTCCCTAGTCAAGTTGACAATTGGACTTGTCAAGTTGTAGAAAAACGTTTTTCCGGGTTGCCATCCCCTCAGTAGACGTTGATATTTGGACTAGTGCTGGGCGCAACATCGATACATCGATCTTTAAAAAAAATTAGAAACTCCGATGTTTTTTGCTCGATGTTTGATGTTCAGCAAAGCAACTTATTATTAGCGAAAAGCGAAGCTCGCCAAAAATCAAAAAATTTTGACATGTTATTGTTCATTAAGAAAAACGATTGGATCTCAAATGAGACCCATTAGATAATTATATAGTAAAGTTTATCCGATGTTTCATCGATACATCGATATTTTTATTGAAAAACATCGATGTCGTCAAACATCGATGCTTCTCCATCACCAATTGGAGTAAAAAATATTTTCAGTATAAAGTCTGTAGTTCGCTGAGTAACATCGTTTTAATAACTTTCCGAGTTAATTAAAAATTAACGGCAATGTACAATAAAAAAAAAAAAAAAAAAAAAAAAAAAAAAACAAAGAACAAATTTATCCAAAATTTTGTTTCACGTCTCATTTTGCTTGAATTGGTGAGTAAAAAGATAATCTATGTAAAATAATTTTGATACACTGAACACATTGAAATTGGGAAATAAGAACCAGAACCAGAACTTTCGATTTCTAATTTTCGATGATGCGGAGAAAACATTTTTGCTTTCATAAACTTGTAAACGCGTATAATTTCTAGGAAATCTAGTCGGTCATCTCAACTACAATTTCTTAAATGCTTTCAATTATATCTCTTTATTAATTTCACTTTCTTAGACCAGACCTGGATTATTCAATATTGGAGGTGTTTGTGGATTGACCTCATACAGAAAGTAATGCATATAACGGCACCAATAACAAGAAGGACGAATGCACCTCATGTACCAAAGTTAACAATCGAAAGCTTTGCAACCAGCCAAGATGAGCATTGGCCTCAACGTGATGAAAACTCTGACATAAGCCCAAACAGAGTAAAACTTCAAAGATGGTGTTACATAGATCTAAGCGGCCAATAAGAAAACTTTGGGAAAGCTCAATTGATGCCTAGTAAACAGAAGAAGAAGAAGCTATGAATCTTAAGTAGTATTGTCAACTTGATATCGGCATAATAAAAAATCTTGAATTTAATTTGTTTGTGTAATCGTTTCATTAAAATCTGTATTTGTTTAATATTTATTCGAAATCTGAATTATATATGTCGTTTCGGTGTGATATTATGACGTTGTGCTAGTTTTCATGTTGTGATTGACAGTTGCAGTAGTATTAAAGAGAAACTGACAACTAGCGCTAATCGAATGAGTTAGCATTTTAGTGACAATTAAAGGATGTGTCACTAGAAAAGAGACAACCATAGGTTTTGCTGAACGTGGTTTCGGATGTCGCAGAGTAAGAGTGAGAGGGCTATGCCCTTCACACAGAGTTGCTATGCTATTGATGAACGAGAAAATGAATAGTGGCATGCCACAAAGTATTCGAAAAGGTGAGTTATAACATAGCCCGTCTGTCCTTACGCCATATTGGAGTTGGGAAGGCATCACTCGATGGATTTTGCAGTGATGGAAAAAATCATCGATACTATCGATGATTAAGTCTTTATCCATCGATGGACAACACCATCGAAATATCGATGATTCATCGGTTAGTTAAAATGTTTTTTTGTTTAACTAGTTTAAGGTTTTAAACATTGTTTTGAAAGTGTTTAAGCCCCACGAATAAAATTCGAAATGGTCAATTATGTTTTTAGAGTCATTTTATAACTTTTCAAAGAAAACAAAAGATTTTCGTGCCAACAAAAATTAGTAAAAAAAGGAGTTAACTTCAACATTATATCTATATTTTTGAGATAACTTTGATGAATAAGTTCTTGGTTTTTATTCATAAAAACCAATGTGTTGACTATACTTGGCCTTGAACTCGACCTTCGGCCCGCAGCAATCGCTCATGCTTTGCTAAACGTTCTTTCTGATGCTTGTGCTCGAACCCTGCCGCTGTTGGGGGTTGTTGAACTCTTATTGCTAAGAAACCTCGTTATTTTATTGTGCCAATAACAACATGACTATTCGTGAGTCATAGGATCTTCTAGTCGGGCACCCCGACTAGAATTTCCTACACGTTACCTTATCACTTTATTAATTTCATTACGTTATGGTTCAGATTCAATATTGCAGAAGTTTCTGGATTGATCTCATACAGAACAAGAAAGACCAAAGCGTATATCGTAGCAAACCTCAACTGAAGGCTTTGCATCCAGTCAAGCGCATTGACCGCAAAGTGAAGAAACTCTGCCATAAGCCCAAACAGAGTTAGACGTCAAAGATATTATTGCCTAGATGACCACGGCCAATGAAGAAACTTGGGAAAGCTCGATTGACGCCCAGTAGACAGCAGAAGAAGAAGCGATAACTCCTAAGTGGTATTGTCAACTCGAAATCGGCGAAGCGAATCTGAAATTTAATTAGTTATATGTAATTTACTTCAAGTATTTCTTTTGCATATACTTTTTGTTAAATGGTAGTACGTAAGCTTGATCATATTTATAACTTAAAATGTATGCATTCGAAATCGGAAATTTATTTTATAAACTTAAAATGTATTTCATAATTTACTTTTTATTTTATTTTTATATTTTTAACTGAAGCGATGTCATTGAAAGTGATTCATACTTTGAATGTGAAAACATATTGCTAGTTCTCGTACCCAAATATATAGTACATAGATGTGTATATGAACGCCTACTCTTCTACAGCTTTTCAAAGGCAAGTTGCCAATTTAAGTTTGTGCAAATGCTCTTGGGACTTACCCACAGTTATATATATATAAAAGTGAACAGCTATATATTTCTATTCATTTTTACGCTTCTTATATACAATAGTGTAACTAAGTATAAGTACAATAGTCATAGTTTTTTCAAGTTATAATTTAGACATGTTTTTATAAATACTCAAATGCGTTCATAAAAAGAACATATCATTCGGGGTTCATCATAAGAGTTTTCTTACGTCTGGTTCGTTTGTTAGTTTTTAATTATTGTAAAATTCTTCAAAAGTATTTACATATCTAGTTTCTTATCTTATAAATTATTACATGAAATACTACAAATAGAATGTGATTCTAACTTTTGCTCCTTGCACGCACTTGCATATCTCAAAAATATTTGTGTTTTTCTCGACCCTTAATCGGTTCTCATCCAGACGCAGTCTTTCTTGAACTATGTATGTACATTGTACTCTCTGGTACTACATTGAAAAGAGTTCTTGTTGCAGTTGCCTTCAGAGTTTTAGCCACATTTAATTTAAAGCATGATTATGTTAATGTTTGCTGTCTGAACCCCAAACGCAATAAAATACGAATTCATAATTCATTTTTTCTTTGCTCTTCGTTCGTTTTCATGAGCGCGAGCTTTAAAGCTGCGCGAAATATGCAAATTTTTGTGTTATTTGTCGCATTCAGCGTGGTGAAAGTATTTTTGTATGCGAGTGCATTGTTCTTGTACATACGTACATACATATTTTAGGCTAGCGCACATCAACACTTTTGAATACAAATACATGCACACAAACACATATGCATATACACGTATATGTCCACATCCACATGCATAAGCAGCTATGGCTTTATTTGGGTGAAGGCCGTACGTATGCCAAAAACCAGCAACAACAAAGCTGAAAAAAGAGGAGAAATAGAGCAACTTGGCAACACAACGCAAATCTGAAAATTAAATGCAATTTAGTGCAGCAAAGTGGCAACGCACACAAGTAAAGAAGCAAACAAACAGAAACACACACACACACACACACACACACACGCACAAATCCAGATGCCTGTACTATGGAAAAAAGCTTTAAAAATCAACATCAAGCATCAGGTTTCATGTAAGAAAAACAACACAACAGCAACAAACACAACAACAAACCTAATAAAGGGAAAACGTTTTACGTTTTGCTTTTATCGAATTTGAATTCCACTTTGTAAATGTATTTTTTGTTCTCTTGATTTTTCTTCTTTCTTGCATGTGCTCAGAAATTACACAATTCATTTTTGGCATAACATGTCAATTTGTATGCCTAATGGATGGACCGATAGATTGATGAGCTATCTTAGATGTCGATGTATTGGCTCAATTGACGTAAGCTGGCGCATCAATAATAACTATTTTGACATTTCGTTAAAAAAAAAAAAAAAAAAAAAAAAACAAGATTGTAAGATGCCATTCATTGATTAAGGCTTATTCAAACCTTTTTGATTGCATTTCAGCATATGAAAGTTAGAATTCCTCAATGTCTCTATGCTCTATATATATATATATATATATAAAAAAGAAAAAAAAAAAAAAACAATATATTTCTTAAAACATTTAAAATTAAATTATCTTCATTAATAAATTATTACTAAATATAAAAGCTTAAAATTCTAGCAATTAGAGCTGATAAATAATCCATCAAGCGAGCTATCGAGATTATCGATTGAGAGAAACTTAATATAAAGTCATTGTTGATGTTTTTGCAGCTCTTTTATTTATACTTTTGTTAGAAAAAATTACTTTAAGTATAATCACACGATTCATTTGTGTCAGCTATAAATCTGAAATATAATCACTCTACTTACAGGAGTCTTTGCATTTATCAAGATTGATTTGTGTATTACTCAAGCCGTGAGTCGGAGCCAGTTAAATGTCTACTGCGACATATGTATCTAACATTCAAAACACATCTGAGCTAAGCTTGCGTCATTGCATCAAATATTCATTTAACGACTTTTCGCTTGTGTGCAGTTTCCTTTTTATAAGCCTTTCGTCTTTTGCAATCAGCTCTCTGAGCGAGCAGCCAGCGCTAAGAACCCGAATTGAAAATGTAAATCTTTGACAAAGCTCGAAAGTGCAAAGCAAACAATATAAATATTACGCTACAGCAGCAGCAGCAGCATCAATGCTGAGGACTAAAGCCGAAGGCGAACTGAATAAATTGTAGCGCACTTTGGAGCTGTAATAATTGCAAAGCAGTAGGCAACAACTCTTAGCCGTTTACTTAGCAGGTAAAAGTTTCGAGCTGCAGCTACTTGGCAGCGTTCGTTTTTGGTTCTTCAGTAAGCTAATTGGCTAAATAAGTCCTGTTTAACTTGGAAAATTTTTAGAATGCTTGAATAATACCGAATACGCCTCCAGCGACCCGATGCGAAATATAATTGCCATTTTATAGCGACAGCCATTGTGCAATGAGCCCGTGAATGTTGGCTTAGTATACATTCCACGATGCGGCGCTATCATCTGCCTCTTCGCTGTCCACAATGTCCATGCTCAAGTCCATTTGCCCGCTTTCATTGTGGCTTTGTCTGCGGCAAGATTTTATTGCTTTTCTGCTTTGCCTTTGACACGATTGCTGCTTAATCTTTAGCGTTTACCAAAAATTATACCCCGAGGACCATTACAAAATGAATTGCATTATGAGAACTGTGCGCGACGCGCCGATGCTCTGAAGCTTTAAGTCCGCATTTCGCGTGCGCCTGCAAGTATGCAATATAAATTAAACTTATTTCATGGTCTGCCAAGACGCGGACTTGGACTTTGAGTTGGACCGGACGGCGCCATTTATGTGGGATATACGAATACTCAACAAACAATATAAAAACTAACTTTAATTTTTAAAGCTTTTAAAGCAAAATCGAAACTTGGTTGAAAATAAAGGAAATTTCAGCCATATAATGAAATGTAATATCGTAAAACAGAGTAACTATTTTGATATATTCCACTAGCGGATCATCTCTCTTAGAAACAATGTTAAGTGAGCCGAAATGTCAACATCGAGTTACATTAATCGATTCATTGCAAACTGTTTTGTCAATCGAGACTAACAGTTGTTGTGCTATCTCACAAGTTCAGCTTAGAGCTGTAAAACTATCGATGATTGCAACATTCAATAGTTTCGATGGTTTTTCAAGAAATATCCAATAGTATTTGATAGTATTATCGAATAATTTTCAACTTCAAAAGCCAACTAAATTAATGAACATTTAACAATAAAAATAAATATTTTAATAAACATTTCATTTGTTTAACATACTGAGATACTTCATGGTCTATTTCAAAACATAACAAATTTGAATTAGGTTAAAATTAAAGGTTGGTCTTTTAGTCTTTTGCCACGATCCAAAAATTGTGATGAAGAAAAAAGAGACATATCCACATGCTTATGTTTTTAGGCAGCTCGTCGGCTCGTTATAATTTGTCCAGCTATGCTGAACATTCGCTCTGACTGATACTTTATTGACTATTAAATATAATTTTATTTCTTACCTAAATTTGTTGTCGACCTGCAAAATTTCGCCAAAACAAGTGATGTGAAGTGATATTACCACTATCGATAGTACACAAAAACCATCGATAGTGACACAAAACTATAAGTATTCGATAGATCGATAGTGCCATCGATAGTCTTACAGCTCTAGTTCTGCTGAGCTTGATCTGAAACGCAAACATTCTCAATCTCTTGCAGCTCGGCAATAATTTGTTCTATTTCATTGGGCCAAAAATCCTTCGATTTGTATTTGAGCACATCATTCTTACGATCGACCAAATATATATTGTTGGCATTGTCCCTAAAGGTGGAGGCCGCAACCTCTGGATTGGCCACATAGCCCTGCCATTGGACGCCAATATCAAGAAGTATTTCGCCGATCTCGTTGTGGCAGGGAGCATTACGCTCCTCGTCAATGATCTTCACCCGCACGCCTGGTGTCAGCTTACCCACAGAGCTCAAAAGCGATCGTTCTCGTCTCTGTAGCTCCATAGGCGAACACAATTTTTTCATTTTTCATGAGCTCCTGCCCCTTCTGCAGGATCTTCGCTGACAGACAGCCACCGACAACAATACTCATGCGAACAGTTGACAAGCTCTGCTCGTTGGCCAATGGACTTGTGAAGACCTCAAAGCCCTGCCAGGTTGCCATCGCAATGAAGGTAATCTTGTACTTTTCGATCATCTTGACGAATTGGTCGCCATTGAATGGCTCATCGAATATGACTTGACTGCTGCCATAGAAGAGGCACAACGTCAATAGCAAGAGTCCCGTCATCCAGTTGTGTATTGCGCTAGTTGCTTACAATTCTAAAAAGAATTTACTACAAATTAATAGGTCGTCGATGATAGTTGCATACGATTTGTAAACTTACGGATCCGCGTTGTGAAGATGTCTATGAGAGATGTCTACCGACTTGGGTCTTCCCGAAGTGAGCGATGAGCAGAGAAGTGCTGCTACTTGATTACCGTCAGTGGCCAAGGGAAGGGGTCTAAGGACAGGAAGGATATGAGGTTGAATATATAGCCTTCCTTAAGGACTTGCCTATATTGTCTAACTCACTGGTAGAAACGCTCCATTGGCTGTGGCGCCTGGGATTCCAGGCCTTGGTTGCTTTCTTCACGATCTCATAGTCTGTAGCATCACAGAACATAATCTTCGGCTTTGTTGTCTCATATAAATCTTGAATGACCTGTGGCTGCTTCATATAGGAATAGGCCACAGCATGGAATTGAGTCGTGTTAAAGAAGCAGCCCACAACAAGGGAGCTAGTGAAGGTGCTGGCCTTGCCAATGATGCCGATGACATCCTTATGGGTAAGTCTCTCACTCTTCAGGTACAAAGCCAAGCGTGTGGCTCATCCATACTCGAAATCTATTGAGTTGCATCAACTGCATTTCTTTATGATTTGCTCTCATTTGGACTCACCTGAATTACATTTTTGGGATAATTCCTTACGGAATGCTATACTCTTTCGCCCACCGAGCAGTCTTTATCGAACAGCTTACGCCGAGGCAATCCACTCCACACTTTAGTCTTCTCATCGAAGTATGTTGAAAAAAATACTTTGCCTGTCATATTATCTGTGCACAACTTATAGATCTATGTACTTTCCGGTTCTTGGTAGAAGCCGAGAGCTTATATTAGGGTTGTTGAAAATATACAAATATATCGATATTTTTTTATTTTTATAAAATATATATTTATATCAGAATATTTTTTGCCCAAATATAAAATATTTTTGAGATTGCGTTGCTTGCTTTCAAATGTGGGAAAAAAGTTTTTTAAAAATCGAAAAATATCAAATACCATATTGATATTTTTTCAAAACTTAATATATCACCGATACGATATCTTAAAAAAAAAATTCGACAACCCTATTATTAACCGTCATTGCTGCTAAGCTGCTGTTGCTGCTATTGTTGTCGCCCGGTGTTATCGTGGCAGTGTTGTTTATTACATGGTCAGGTCATTGTTGCCGCTGGGAGCCCAGCTATTAGTTGTTTTATGAGAACACGATACTATCAGCCGCAAGTGGACGAGAGTGGGTCGCCCTGAGTGCAGCGCACGGCAGTGGCTCGGTAATTCGATGCATAATTTTGCACTCAATTATAATGGATGGCAACGCCTGGGCTGGCTGGATAATAACGTGGCAGCTTTGGCGCTTCAAGTGGCGCTGGGCTGCATGGAATTAAGAAATTGTGTCACAGTCGTCCATGCACGGAAGTGCGATTAAGATGTAGCTCGCACGAATTAGCATTAAGTGTGTCTAATCAATCAATCAGTCGAAGATTGCACGCCTACGTCGCCGGGAGCTGGCCGAGGGCTGGCTCGAGGGTCTGTCTACATATCTGCTCGACAGTTTGGGTCAAGTGGCGTTCGGCTGGGCACGATTCGGGTTAAGCTATGGCATATTAAAAAACATTTCAAGCGCTTTATTGCCGCACAGAAATGAATTCCACTTTGAGCGATGTTGGGCGTTGAAGTTGCAACTTCAAAGCTGCCAACTGGCAACTTTGCGAGCGCAACTTACCCAAGCCACAAGCTGCACAACTGTGCGCAACCTGCACATGGATGATTGAAACTTTTTCGATTTTATACTCATAATTTTGCAATGCTAACACAACAGCCCACAGGGCAATAGCGCGCAGGGAGCGACGAGCAATGGACGCGCCAACTTTGTTCGAAATTAGCATAATTATTGTGCCATAAAGTTGAGCTTTGCCAATGGCAATAAGACTGCTAATGCTGGGTTTTATATGCAAATGTAGGGGCAACTCTGCAGCTCTCACCCCCATGCCCGCCCACTTTTAACATCTGTGGACAGGTTCCATATGCCACTGCTCCCGAGTGGGGCTCCACTTTGACCAGAGGGAAGCAACAGCGTGATGGTCCGTGTCGAACAGGAATAACATTTGTTGAGATTTTTGTTTTGACTTTTACAAACGAGTAAAGTAACGTGTTATCCTCATACGGGTAAACATATTTTCGTAACTTAGTTCTTGGTCACTTAGTAGCTGCATTCTCTTCCATATTCTCTACTCTCTACTTGCCGATTATGCACTCGCATTTTGGCTCTCAGCGCCACTCAATACTTGCTTGCTGCCACAAAATCTTTTAAGCAATTTATTGCCCTGGCTGCAACTAAAAACTTTAGCTCACATATTATACTTGCAGCCGCAAAACCCACAAAAACAGCTTAGCAGGAGACAGCGCTGAGGTTCTCCGACTCACCAGCTGCCGAGCGGGCCAGCATTTCTTCTAACCCAAATTGTCAGTCTGGCTAGTCCTTGCCGATTCAGTACGTAAGTCTGGCCACACACAGACACAGCTGTGTCCCGAACCTCAACATGCAAGATATACACATGTGTGTGTGTGAATTTGGAGCATGTGCCCCTTTTTATAGGATAGACATGGACTGTAAAAGTGTCTCCGGCCAGCCGGGACACTTTTATTGCTCAGCATGTGACCAAAAAATAGTTGCGGTGGATTTTGTGTGCGATTTCTGGACCACAGTGAGACATTTTTATGCACAGCTTCTCGGTTGCCCCTTGAATTTCGCCCTGGAATACTGCGTATCAGCATAAGTGAAACCATGTGCTGAATTGTTAAGCATGTGTGGCATGTGGCAAGTGGGATGTGAGAAGTGAAATGCCGCCGTTTTCCGACATACGCCAGCCCCATAAATGTCTGTCGCAACTTGACCTTCGGCTTGTCGGAGTTCATTCTAGGCCTTTTCAGCTTGACCAGCAGTCATCAGCAACTAAATCCATATAAGAGTCAGTTGCATCTTCATCTTGAGCTATTCAGTGCTGATAGTTGTCAACTTAGACATGACAATTAATAGATGCGGGCTATTCCACTCTGGCAAAGTCTTAACTGATGGATATTAATAAGGAAAATCATATTTTTGCTGAGAATATTATATATTTCATATATTGTAAGATGAAAAACCATTTACATTGAATGAATGAAAGAATGTGGGGACGAGGGGCGCCGAGCGAACGGACGAAAGAATAAAGGAAAAACGGTTGCAGGAATCACTGAATGGAAGGACGATATCGACTCAGTCTATAGCCTATATACATATACATATATACTTGTCGGGCCCCGACCCGTGTGTTACACATTGGCTATTATAAAAAATTTAAGAAAAAATGCATTTAGTAAAACAAATTGCCAAACAGTTTTACTTCCCTCAATCATCCTCTGATTTCGAATGCTATCTAATCAAGCTAATACACGAACTGTTTTCACTTTACAAAGTTTTGTTGAAAAGGACTTTAAACAAGGTGTTGCGGCTATTAAATAGCAATAAATATGTTGAGAGTAAAGAATACATTCAGCCTGCATTTAAAGATATTGTTGTCAGTGCGAACAAGGACATTGTTTAAAGGACATAGAAGGAAGTAGGACGAAAGCTCTGGCAAATAGTACAATATCCTGTCAGTCGAGTGCGCGTGTTTTTAGCTAAGCGCCTTGGATTTAAAATAAATTGAGGTCAAATGAGAGACAGAGCTGGTATTATCGTTGCAGTTGTTGTCCGTTGTCCTGGCTGCCGTTGTCGTTGTCGTTGCCGTTGTCTTTGTTGTTGCGACTGTTACATGGCTTTTAGTGTACGCCCGAATCGTAAAGAGAAATTCGGCGTGCATAATGGTAATTGCGTGTTTTTTCCACTCTAATTACAAGTTATATGCACTTGCACTTGCACTAGCGCTAACACAATAACGTAAGCCTGGCACATCCTTGCCAGCTCTTAGCTCCGTGGCATCTGAGAGCGTGTGCCAAAAGAAATGGCAACCTACATTCGTTGCAGGCTGAGCAGCGTCATCGTCGCAGGCTCCGCATATACAAATGAAAATTAAAAGAAAACTGCATATAAAGTGTTGCATTTGCGGCATGCTCTCGGTCTCATCGCGTTGCTCTTTTTCGCCTCTTCACACTCTCTGCTAATTAAAAACAGCGCATACTGCCATTAAAGCCAAAAGTTCACATCGCATGATTTTTCGCCTGGCCGTTTTTTCAGCCTGAAAAGAGCAGCAGACCTAGTAATAGATGCTCCTGTTTTTCAAAAAACCGTTGCGTATGCGGCCGTTGTACAGATTATCTCATTATGCTTGCGGTTGCCGCCATTTGCGGCCACAGCAAACCACGTGGCGTATAATTAATTACGTATTGAGCGTCTGCCAAGTGCTTGAAAGCTGCTTTTATTCACTTTGGAGCTGTCAGTTCTCTTACAAGTTACTCTATCTATTAATGCCTTCTTATAAGTGCGATAAGATAATGCTTTATTGTTCTACGGCCAACTCCGAACATTCTAAAATAATTATTATGAAGGTAAAGCGCATTTACCTTCTATAGCAATGGCTCTGTTCACTATTTTAGAGAAAATATTGGATCTCTTATGATTAAATTTTGGAATATTTATATATCACAAACCATTTCCCTATTATATTGCGTAAATGTCTTGTGAACTATTGTAATAATTAAGTCAAATGATAATGAATTACTCATCACATTAATGATAACAACAAAATTTCTTTGTCAATAAACTGAGTTGCTTTCCCTGATAGCAACATTTGCACCTTTATGTCGTACGCTTGCTTATCTTTGTCATTGAAAAATGTTGATTGCTTTGTGTGCAGCCAAATGTGCAAATCGGTGCTAAAAAATCGTATTTAAAAAAGCTCCCGTATAAACACACATGTGAATGGATTTGATTACTGCCTACCAATGGGAAATTGGAAATCAGAATTGCAGGTAGCCTGCAGCTTAGCTCATCTTTGTAACGAATAAACAAGGGCCGCAAATGTGTTTTTAATTCGTTTCAATTTATTGATCTTTGTTTACATATGTATTTATTTGTGTATCTGTATGTAAATATGTTGAATGAGCTGAGCAATTCCATTCGCACATCGTTTTTATTACGTTTTTGTATCTTATTAAATTATTTTAAATTCTCTTATAAAATTGTTATATTACAGTTTCTAAAGGATCTCTTATAATACAATTACAGTGAGACTAGATATACAAAAAATATAATACAAATACTGGCAAAAACTAAATATTTGGTATAGAAACTATTATTCAAAAGATTATATATCATTGAAGGGGTATTTTCTTATAAATACTTTAGTTTTCTAATCAACTTTTTCGACATTTTTGTCTAGTTTCGAACTGAGGAGGGCTTTAGTTAATTTAATCATAAAATTTATTAATTACAATAAATTTAAAAATTAGAAATATATTTAAATTATAAGATTATATATATTTTTAAATTATGATTATCATTAAATTTATTTATTATTATTCTGTTTTTAATAACTATAATGTGGATGTACTCAATTATAATATTTTTAGAATATTCTCGAGAAAAATCATAAAACATTATCATCATATCGTTCACATATTGCTTGCCTATAGGTAAAAAAGCAAATATATTTGGAAATGCAATTGCTTTTCGCAATTAACATTCATTTCGTGTTATTTCAGTAGCCTTGTTCACGTTTATTAAAGGAATATTTTCAAGCTAATAAATTGGCAGAGAAGCACGCAGTCAGCATTCGCAGGCATGGCTTTTGAAAATAATTATTTGTATTTTTATTTGCAGTTCTCAGCGAATAATGACAGTTTTTATAGCTAAGAGCAAACAATTGTAGCGTACATTTCAGGCAATTATAAAAAATGATGGTTTATATTTAACGTTTTAAATGCTGCAGCCCGACCCACATCAGAGCTGGTTGTGCAAACGAAGGCCCCCTGAAACCATCTGACAATAGTTTATAGCACAAGTGTTAAATATTTTTGCTTGGCACGCCACTGCACTCAGCCAGCCCAGCAATCCAGCAATCCAGCTGCCCGGCTTCCCAGCCACCCAGCTACCCAGCTACCCAATTTGGCAGTCTAGGAATTTACAAATCCAAAGCGACAGCTTAAGCATTCGCGTTGGCCCCGATCCCGCCCTGGCAACAACAATTACAGCGACGCCAAACAGCATAAATAAATGTAGAAATTATTATTAAATACGACCAGTTCGCAATCAGCTCCCCATCCCCTTCAGCCACGCAGCCCTCACCCAGGCCCATTGATTGTGCCTTATCGATCTAACAGTTTTTGGAGAGCGCGGGTATTTTACAATAAATAACCAAGCAATACAAAAGCGGAATGCATGTACAATTTGGATGGCGGGCCATAAATTAGAGCTCATTCCAAGTTGTGGGCGAGCATAATAGGCATTAGACACATTTTTGCATTGGCGCACTTTAATTGTCCTACAATAAGAAAAACAAAACCGAAATCAATTGGACGACACAGCAACCAGCAACGGCCAAGTTTAAAACTATTTTTAACTTTTTCAATTGATGGAATAAAAAAAATATTAAACGCCCAACAACAACAACAACGACGAGAAGAACGGCCAAAAAGGGCAAAAAAAAAGGTACTCGAAATTATAATGCTTAACCTTTAAGGCCCGTTTGGATTGCGTGTTAAGTCGCCTGAAAGTTCTTTCTTACTACTTAGGCAAGTTGTTGTTGATGCCCTACAGCATGCTGAGGATTATGAGAGTATTATAACTTTGTCTCCAGCTATGCACCGAGATCGACTTTGTTAAATTTTGTAAATGAAAAGCAGAAATAAATTCATAAAATAAAAGTAGACAGTCAGAGATATTTCATGGCAAGTCAAATAAAATACTTCTGAAGCGCCCTTAGGTATGCTTCAGTTTATTTATTTTTTATTATTATTATTCGTACCCATCCATCAAATCAAACATTTGTGCCTTTGTGTAATATATATTTTTTGTATTCCTTGTTTCCTAGTTTGTCTCTCAGATGGAGGCGTCTACATTTCCATCGTAGTCAAGGCGATGTGCGTCCCTTCGACTTAAATGTCAGAATATTCACATTACATTTTCATGTTTTTTTTTCTTTTCTTTTTAATATTTTTTTTTTTTATTTTTAACGTTGCAGAGTGTGGCATGGTCGAGGTCAAGCATTTCCTGCCACATGCCTGCCTCTTCACTTTTATATTTCTTTAGCCGCTCTATTCCACGCTTGTTGGCACCTACGAACTTTTTTTCAGTCGGGCGGGTTTAAGCCTTCCCAGCTGTTAACGACCTTTGCTAGTTGAAACCCGTTTGCTGCCCAACTGTGGGGGCGGGACAATCAACTAGCGAGCGCTACGGGATGGGGGCGGGGCGTTAAGCTGCAATTGCGAGCAAAGTTTATAAAAATGGCCAAGTGCTTCGCGATGTGTATATAAGTTTTCTAAATTTATTACGATTCGCGCGAAACCTGAAAGCTATAATTTTCGAGCGGTTTTACGACCACGCCCCGAATGTCGAATGTCGATTTTTGATATTTGCTCTTGACACGCAACGCGCTTTAAACTTTTACACAGTCGCGGCTCGCTTCTTCTCTAAAAATATCCATAAATCAATTTTAGTTGATTCGTGTTGAAGAGAGTCGAGTTGGGCCAGGCCGAGGCGCGCAACGAGTGTCTTCCACAAATTGAAAGCGGCGGGAGGCAGCGGGCAGGAGACAGGAGACAGGAGGCAGCGGGCAGCAGGCTACCGGTAGAAGGAGGCGGCTTTTGAGGGGTTTGTTTTCGCATATCTTTACATAAATTTAACAGATATCCTTGGCATATTTGCTCACGTTGGCGGTTGTGGCACCAGAAGCGGGCCGCAGAATATTTGCTTGGTCAATAGTTTCAATTCGAAGCCGTCAGTTCGCGTTTCAACACTTTGCGCATATTTCCCACGCTTAATTGCATTTTTAATTTTATACATTCGTTTTTTTAATTCTCGTTTTTGTTTCTTTTTCTGCGTTTGCATATATCAAGTCCCCACGGCTCTCTGGATATCTGCCTTTGGATGACTGAATTCATTCCGTCAGCTGTCCATCGACATCAGCGCTGTCAAAAGATTTAACAGTTTAATGAGGTTTTGCAATACTCACAGCTGCGGGTAGATGTGTATATATGTATATTCATATGTCAGCGTGTGTATTTATTGTAACACTGCGGTGCGGTCAATCCAGCCGCTGGCAATCCGGCCCACTCCATTCCCGCCTTCTCCTTCGACCATGTCGCCGGCATCGTCGCTCGTCGCTCGTCGCTCGTCGCTCGTCGTCGCATGTCAATGCTGCTGGCCATTGTTGACAGTAGGATTTATGTTTCAGCAGTGTCACTCCCGGCTCACACACTCACACATGAACGGGCTTATATACGTTCAAACAAATGTAGCAAACTTTTCCCCATTAACATATTGATTTTTATGGCCAACAAATTTACGAGCTTTGCTTTGCGTGGGCATTTTCTTTGTTTTTTTGTTTTTTGTTTTTTGTGCCTTGCTGGCATGCATAAAAGGTTTCAAAAGTAACGCCATTAATTTGTGCCAAACGCTTTCTGAATTATTTCTTGCCATTGACTAACATTCCTTTACTGTTCCCAGAAATGAGTGGGCATTATAATCTCCGGCCTCCGTCTGTCCGGCACCAAAGGAACTACATCTGAAACTCAACAAGATTGTCTAGAATACTTTGTAGAGCTTACACAAATCATCTGCAATCATCTTCATTTGATATGTATGTGATTTGCATAATAAAATATTTCGAATGTAATACAAATTTCTCTTTAAATTCCCATTCATTCCGTTTAAAGAGTAATTCGGTTAAAGTGCTGCATCGCAACTCGCTTACTGAAACCACAGCTGAATATGGAACACATATCAACTGATGAATATGCTTTCCCACAGACTTGCATACCCACACACCTGCGCCTAAGTACATTCATAAATAAGCAAATAGTATGATAACAGCCGAACGACTACAACACTTGAGTCGCTCTGAAGCTTGCGCCCCACCATTAAGTCTGGCAAGTAAATATTGATATTTTGATTTGAAATTAAGCAAACCAATATCCCACTCCATAGGCAGATGTGTTTCTACTATTTAATTCGAGTGTGTTTAGTGAGTGAATAAGCATTTGACTCTCATTTCCGACTGACGTTAAGCACCGCGGACGCAGCCCCTTTAGTGTAATTAAAAGCCGCACTGCATGAATGCGAGCTCTTCGCTTTGAAGTCTGCATAGAATAGAATACATGAATATAGTGAACCCAGCTACATGTGAGGCTCAAAGGAAGAGACAGCAAATAAGAACTATTGCAAGTGCTCTGTGAGCTGGCCGCCGACTGAACTTTGTTTTCGGTTAGTTGCTCGGCAAATATTTGCTCACAATTATTTGCGTTAAACGTTTTCTGCCCAAGGCCAAAGTCAGACGTCGCGACGGTTTATTTGGCGCTTAAATAAATTATGTGACCTGGCTGTGGTTTCAGCTCTGGCTGGTGAAGATAGACACGTTCCGGGCACAGCAAACCGCATAAACCTTTACAATTACTTATAAATTTCCAGCATTTATAGCATGCTTAATGAATTTCCACTGGAGCAGAAGCGCTGCCCTGCTGCCCTGCTGTCCTGCTGCCCCCGCGTCCTGCCAGCTGCCACTGTGGCTGCCGGTCTGCCTATCCGCCTGGCTGGCTGTCTTCCACTTCCTTGCCTTGGCAATGTTTTCGTTGAATTATGATGCTTTTAAAATGTAATTTATTTATTTTTTTTTTAAATAAACACTCGGCGCAACTGCTTTCACTCAGCTTTCGGGCTGGCTCGTCGGCCGCCTTTCGCGCTACGCGGAGGCAATCGGTAATGAGTTTTATTTAATTTTATTATTTCAGCCGAAATTATGTGTTTTATTAAGATTGCTACACCCTGATCTATCCCTTTCTCATTAGCATAATGATTTTTAAATGCTTAATTGAATATGATTATGAATAGAGAATGCGCAAAGTGAGAGAGACTAAAATATATATTTCTGTCATGTCTCTCAGCTCCATGAATACGAGCATGCATGGGAAGTGCTGTAAATAGTATATACCAAAAGGCATTCAGTTGAAGCTCACTCGCAAGATATGCATGAACGTGAAGCATGAAATATCAAATCAAAGATGTGCACTTTCCTTATTGATATGTTCATTATGGGCATTGGGCAAACAAACAGCTTCCACAATTTTTCTAACTGTCTGCGCTGGAATTGCATGAAGCAAACCAACTTTGTGCAATCAAATTGCGCAAACATCGACAAGCAGCACACTCACACTCGGATTGAACAGCGTACGTTGACGTACGCTCACTCACACTCGATATTCCAAAACTCAAGATGTGCATATTTATCAAAACATTTTTGATCGGAAATGGCAGAAAAAATTGCGTGTGCATGCCAAAAGCAAATACGGCAAAAATACAAAATTGCAAGCGCTGTGCATATGCCAAGGCTGAGGGAAGAGTGGCAAGGCCTAGGCCAGGAGCTAGGAGAAGACTTGCTGATTTGGCTGGCACAGCTTGCAACGCACTCGACTTGCAGCAATGTGTAAAATATGCAACATATTTGAAATTGTGGCACGCGGAAAACAGAAGCAAACATTATTTATTGTCTGTACGTGGGAAATGGATGTTCGAATGTCCGTTCGAATGTTTTGCGCAAGTCTGCCTTTGATTGATACAAGCAATAACCCGCGTGGCGTATGCGTAATGTACACATAGATAAAGCAAATTACGTATACGAATCGATAGCTCAGGCAGCAGCATTAATGGCAACTATTAGGCTAATCGCTATTGTTGCATTCGCCCTGGTAATTATCCGCGCCGAGCCGAGCCGAGCTGCACGTGGGCAGAAAGTGGAAAAGGCTGGAAAAAAACACAATTTTACACCTGTCAGCGAATAAAACGTTGATACACAAATACAAAAATCCGTTTAAGTAGCCAAATTATTGTTGAACGAAAAACGAGAACGAATTCGACGATTCCGAGTGAAGCAAACTGGCAAAAGGCATCCGAAGAGCTGTAGCCAAAGCCGTTGGCCTTGGCATTAGGACGAACAAAATACAAGCAGACAGCTCATTGTTTTTGCTTCTTCTTGTTCTGACTGTGCTCACCTTTTGGGCTCCCGCCCACTTTTCCGTTCTATAGTCTACCTTTTTCCTTCTCTTTGTTCTTTTCTGCTAAATAAACATTTATAAAAACAGCAAAAGTTTTATTCTCGCTGATGTTGCTGTTCGCCCATTTTTGTTTTTTTTTTTTTTTTTTTCTTTTTGTTCATCTTCCCTTCTCCCTAACCCAACAAAGGCGTTGGCTCAAAATTTAATTTGAGCTTCCAACACAATCTCTGGCTGTGATGCGTGCCAAAAAAGTACACATATATATATATATTTTGTGTGTTTACTATGTATTTGTGAAACAAGTGGAAAAATACTCAAGCATGTATGTATATATTTTTGTATGTATGTATATAACAGTATATATTAATTATCATTTATTTATTTAAATTTAATGAAAATTTGATCATAGATCAATGTACTGCGAAACACACAGTTAATATCGTAATTATATAGAATGATCAAGGAAATAAAAAGTCTATATACATATGTAAACTTAATAAGAAAATCTGTATTTAAAAATTAAACTAAAATATATCACAATTCTGCATTAGCCTCTTTAAGTTAGCTACATCAAATATTCATAGTAAGTAAGGTAAGCTATAAATCTATATTTCTAGAAAGCAATAAGCTGCATTTAGCAAAGCGTCGTATTTAGTCTCCAATAAAAAAAAAAAGAAGCGAGTTGACTTATCTTATCGACCATATTTTAAAAGAAAACTGTTTGCAGTAGTTAAAGATAAATATGTGCGTGGGTCGCAGTTTTATTGTGCGTGCGGCCATTCGCCTCAAGCCAAACATCTTAAACGAGATCTGTGCCGCACTGCGATAGATAGGCTAGGAGCATAATATAGCTTCTGTATATATGTGTATGACCAAGAATACACACACACACAGAGCAAGAGAGAGAGAGAGAGAGAGAGAGAGGGAGAGAGAGAGAGAGAGAGGGAAACACATACTGTGTCGTAAACATAGACACACGACTTCTGGTCATACATTTGCGCTGAGTAATGGGAGCCATTGTTTGTTTTAAGCGTTGGCGATGCCTTGGCTATGATAATGGCATATGAATGCAAGCCACTTGGCTATGCAAACGAGGCGTGTGGCGAAACGTGCATGGGGCGTGGCCATGGCGCAGACGTGACGCCTGCATGGTCTTTAACATCTGCAGTCGCCGACCACGCCCACAAAATGTTCTGCACGCTGCATTCTGTGTTTTTGCAAGGCGCTGAACAACATGACGGGCTGCAGTTGTAGCTGTCGACTTTGTTGTTGTTGTGTTGTTGTTGTTGTCGTTGTAGCTTCTTGCATTGTCTGATAAGCGTCAAGCTCTACGGGATATCAATGAGCGCCGATATGCGTGTGTGTGCGTGTGTGTGTGGGTGTGACTTGTACATTTGTTGCCAAGTTGATGTCTAATTTAACGCTATCGGAAATTTGCCAACGTTTGCTTTGCGTATGCGTTGTCAATGTGTCAGTCTAGCCTGAAATCGAAGCTTGTAAGCCATCGTTCGCAAGCACATGCTACTGCCAATCAGTAGCAGTTGCTTACGGATCGCTGCAAGAGCATTGAGACATCGAACAGCTAAATACTTATGTCCATCATTCTGATTGTCATTTTTTAACACGCACAATTAGAGTTTACATTATGCTAAAATTACTTAATTCAGCATCTCTTACATTTATTTGTTTATTTATTTTTGTTGTATTTTATTACATTATTATAGTGATGAATTGACAGAGCAATTAATTCTAAATAAATTTTAAACAATTCTAGTTAATGATTTGATTGATTTGAATTTGAATTTAGCATTTAATTTTAGCTTTTTTTATTTCTTAGGCCATGCATCCAGTAGTAAGTATATCATACAAAAGAATATAGTTTATATTTATTATTTACTCTAAATGCAAATCCATCAGCCTGAGTTGTTATTGTCTAACTTGTATTCATATCGACAGACTATCAGCAAGAGAGACAACAATAAGCAAAACACAGAAAAGGTTTTTATTGTTTATGAATATACAAATAGTATCACTAAATTGTAGTCAATGCAAGAATTCTGAAATGGCATTTGAACTGATTTTAATAAATAGTAAATGAACTAAAGCCAGTTTATTTATAATATTTACGAATATGCTGCTCTGTTATGCTCTTTACAGTCTTACTAAATACATAACTAAACTCAAACATTATTAAAAATTACGCACTTGGGTATTGCAGACTAAGCAATGCTCGTTCATTCTCCGATAAGCTGCAGAATATTAACCCGGCAACCGCCACAGAAATTGAATCGATACAATTATCGCTTTATCTGAGGCACATCAGCCAGATAATGAAACAAGCCTGATACAAGAATCATATATTATTTTCACGGAAATACAGAATTTATTGTGATTTATATTCATATCTAGCCGTTGTGACCAAAATATTTATAAAATATTTATGTCATTTATAGACTCGAACTATCTGCTTGGTTTCACCGACATTATATTTTATTTATGGTGATTCTTTCATATATATTTATTATGACCAAGTTATTGTAGTTTGAATTGCATTTGTTTAATTGAATACAAATTTCTTATATACAAAAAATTGAAAGATATGTCTGAAATAAACCAACAACAAATAACAAAAGACGGAACTTCATTAGAATATATTTAAGCTCTTTTTTGCTGCCAACCCTCCTATAGGAGGAGCAGACTTTGGCATTTTAACACACTTGTTGCGGTAGTCCTGTCTCTAAACTGCTTATTAATTTACTGCTTATTTACTGCTTACTCAATCTCACACTTATATTGTATTAAGCTCATTATATTCTATTTAGTTATGTGAAGCAAACACATAATTGTTAATTTCAGAGTAGCAATTTAAGAGACTCAAAGGTAATTTTGTCACTTGCTTGCATTCCATGAAACACTTAAGTTGTTGAGTAATAACAGCAGTTGAGTTCATATACGAGTCGTTTGAGTCAGTGTAAAGAATTGGCCTTTCGATTAATAATTCAATTTTCTCTTTGTATACTATTAATCGATAAATTATCTTAATACTAATAATACTAGCTGCTGATGGGGAATACAAATAAAAAATTCCAGTTCTTTCCAAGTTGGGCAACGTTTGACATAAACTCAATAATTATATACAGTTTGAGAACAACTGTATAAATAACTGATTTGCTGAGCGGATGTGTGCTTTACATGATGTTCTGCAAAGTGATGGAAAACGTTTTTACATTTATAAAAAAAGCAAACTCAATTTAATTTGCTGATAAGTTGACAGCCAAGGGGGGAGCGAAAGCAGCTAGACGAGAGCAACTTGCAGCCATTTTATTTATATAAATAGGCTTAACACAGTTTGGCTGCTAATCTACTTGAGGAACAGGTTTCGCTCGGCAAAGGGTCTAACTGACCTTTTTGGGATTTGTGCGAAGCTTTGTTTTGCTATGTTATTGCTGTTGCTATTGCTGTTGCTGTTGCTGTTGCTGTTGCTGTTGCCTTTTAACCCTTTCGGGCTACACTTGACTGCTCCTGCGAAAATCTGCATATTTCAGTGTTAATCCTACTTTAGAATTTATAAAATAAATTATTTACTTGACATGGCTTCCAGCGTGTGGAAACAAAGCGAAGAAAAATGATCAACTCAACTTTAAGAGTTGAAAAATTGAAAACCCTTGCAACGAGCCAGAGTGGCTCGGCCAATTGGAGACGCAAGAAAAATAGTTGGCGTCTATTGTTTTCGTCCCTAGCCAACAACTGTTGTCGAGCTTTAAGGCCGCTTTGTCACATGTGTGCGCTGACGTGGCACAAAATGAATCGCACTTGATTGTGGCTGCCACCAGTCAGCAGGCATCCGGAGGCAGCAGCCGCAGCAGCAGCCGCAGCAGCAGCAGCAGCAGCAGCAGGAGTAGCAGCAGCAGCGCAGCGAGAACCTAAACTCGAGCGAATTGCCTGTGCAAAGTGCATCGTTAGCCAAAATTTACGTGGCACCTTAACACACGGCTGCCAAAAACAAGCCAGCGCTCGTCGAGGTACAGGTCTGCCGACCCCCTTCCCCTGCGCCACTGTGTACAATTTATGCTGGTGAATTATGAATGGCGTCTTTGCCCACACTCACACATGTAGTACGTAGACTCACCCAGAGGAGCTCAACTTTCGGTCTTTTGTAGAAATTTATTTCAAAGTCAGCTGCACAAAATGTTCTCGCTTCTGCATTTATTATGAATTCATATGCGTCGCCGATTAATTCAGTTTCCTTCGCATTTTTCCTCTCCATCGCCATTCTCCCTTCATCACCTCAGATATTGCCCCATCAGTTGTGCCAGTTATATTTTTAATTTGTAGCGTTCAATGCACGTGCCAACTGCTAACTGTGCTATAATAAGCACAACGACTGCCATTCCAGACTCTATTATTCGCACAGACTGTAAATTATAAGACTCGTCGGGACAGAAAGATGCGTTCAAGTAGTACCTCTATGAATGAATACTGTTGAGGACTACGGTAGTTATTAAGCACGTACTTTGATCATAACCGAGACATGAGTTGGTTCCATAGGCACCTTTTAGAGAGAGTCAAGATCTCTAGTAAAACAGATTTGTTAGTTGATTTTTTTGGCTAGCTTTGATCGACTAATACATACCTCAAGCCTGCTGAATACATATGTATATAGTGAAAAACTATTTAAAAATATTTTACACAGCTTCCATGCAGGCTTATTCCAAATCAATACAATATGGCAATACAAATATTTTAAAATGATATGTGATGAAACTATACATTGACTGGGTCTGCCTACTAAAAAGTGGCCAGTTTTGTATAATTATATGCAAAGAGCTTTTATTTTTCCTTTTCTTTTCATCCCTTGGGCCAGTGAGCCCTCGGTGTTTTAGGAGTGCTTTAATAATCCAGCAGAGCCTGATTTCCATTAGGATAAGCGATGCAGATAGCTCGAATTTGGATTACATTCTATTTTGGCAGCATTGTAAATCATTACTCCCTACTTTAGCATTTCCCCTGAGTCGTTGCCGTTGCCGTTGCTGTTGCTGGTGGACCATTTTTTGTTCAGTCTGTATTTCTGCTTTCATTTTAACAATCAAATAAAAATCCAATGTAATCCTTTGGCAGCCAAGCGAAAAAGGGCACCCGAATTGGCAGCACGAAAAGTCCCATCAAATATTTTTCATCTAAGGCTGCATTGCTGGCTTTTCCATTTCCCATCTTTGTCTCCGGGCGTAAGACAATTGATTTCCATTTTGGCAAACGTGTCTTAATATTGTCGATCTCCACGTTTTCCAGCTAAATTTATTATTAGGCAAACATTTCTCGCGCTTTCCATATGCAATCATCTTCGGCCTTTTATATATTACATTATTGTCCTGTGTTTCGTTTACAGCTCAACAGCACATAAACACGCAACCAGAGCGCTCACACACGTGCCCACTCTTAATCTCAATGCTCTTGAAATAAAAAGTAATAAAAGAAGCACAAAGGATAATGCGTTTTTAATGGCAACGAGTTCGGCTTTTGTGCTCCTCGCCTGATTTTTAGCTTCTTGCAAGCGCCACTTTTTTATTCGCCTCGTTTATTGCGCTTGCACCCCCAAAACAGATAAAAATGTTTCAAAAAAATATTATTCATTTTTGGAAGGCATAAAATCCTCTTCAGTCCGATGTATACACATACATATATTGGCTTTACGCGCCAGCAAGTGTGAGCAAATAAATTTAATTAATTTTTCACCACCGGTGGGCGGGTTAGGGAAATTTAAAGAGCTTGTAAACAAATTATGTAGGTGAAATTGCAAGGAGCAGGACGAATATCCTTGCTGTCCTGCTCACACACAGAATGCTGGCAGCCAGCAGGAGGCGGCAGGCAGCAGGCAGCAGGCAGCAGGCAGCAGGCAGCAGGCAGTTCTTGTTTACGCCCACACGTGTTGATTAAGCGCATTCATTTGACTTTATTAAGGATTCGAGCGAGACTGGCGAAAGTTTAAGCCGCCGCTTGACAGGGCAGAGCCTACCAGCTTGTGCCACATAACATAGCGAGGAGGCGAGGAGGCGAGCAGGCGGCAAGGCTCACATTCTGTTGCCGCCATTCATCTGGCCAACTAGGAAACTCTAGCCGTCGACGCGTCGACAACACTTTTAATTTTGTGTAATTATTCAAAAATAAGCTGGAAACTTGTCAGGCCTCTGGTAATTGGCGTCGTTGTTCTCTTTGCCGTTGTCGCGATCTCGCGTGCTTCATTATCATGGCATAGACAGTTGTACCCACACGCACAGAGCTTCTTTAGCAAAAATGTTCATGGTACGTGACTACTCATAAGCCATTAGCTGGCCGAGCATAGAAAAACCTGTGCTTCGACTGCCTTATGCTTATTGTTGTTGTTGTTGCTGTTGTTGTGATCCCTTGCAGACTGACTGTGACCGGACCAGTTTGTATTGTCGTTGGTAATTGTTGACTAATTGAAGTGGGCAATGCCAGTGCCAGTGCCAGTGGCTGTGGCTGTGCCAGTGCCAGAGCCAGAGTCAGTGCCAGTAACAGTGCCAGTGCCAGAGTCAGAGCAGCCAACTATTCCATTTCCACTGGCAGTCGCCGTCACCGTCACCGTCGCAGTCCGTTCGTGTCAAGTCCTGTCGTGTCCAGTGATTTAGAGCGCAGTTTAGTAGTTTGGACATGTGTACTGTCTCTGGCAGCTAATGAGCTGCAAATCGTGCCACCTTGCGTACGTGGTAGAAATCCACTGATTTCATCAGGCTCACATAGCTATATACTCGTATGCAATTGACTTTATTGAAGTGAAGTGAAGAAATTAAATGTATGTAGAATAAACGGAAAATATGTTATTATTTCTAAACGAATATGGGCTCAGCTATAAATAAATAATTTCAATTGAGCTCTGTATTTAAAAATCGAAAATTGATCAATATGTAAATATACAGATTTATATATATAATATTTATTATACATAAAGCGGCTCAGTTAGCAGCAAAATGCTAAATAGCTATTTAAAATGTTTTGTATTTTAAATATACGATTTTTATCAACTTAATAAATTTAAATATTTAAATTAACATTTTACAGTTATAAGTAAGCGTATACCCTTTACCAATAAAAGTGCTCAAAGAGAGTATATTGTTATATTAAGCAAATATGTCGAAATAAATCTGCAAACTCTGTTACTCTGACTGTCTTCAATAAGTAGGCCCAATCTGATCTGATCAACATCTGAAAGAATTTAAGAATTTAGCCCTTGACTCTGGAATTTATATTAAATTGATAAGCAAACATTTGGAAGAGTTATTTATATTAATATCGAATAAAAGAAAAACTTTTAAGTTAATATTATTTGAGTGTGCTAAATTATGGATATAAAATTGAATAAATTGTATTCGAAATATGGACACCCTTTACTCTTCCTTACCAAGTACTTATATTTGTATTATCCGAACATATTTATTGCTTTTTGAAGCTATTCTCTTAGTCAGGCTGCCCTAATATGTTCGCTTTAATATTTGCCTTAGATTAATAATTCATAATAGTTGTCTCATTAATGTATGCATCAGTTGATTATGCACACACTGCATCACGTGCATATTTAAAAGTCAGAGTTACATAGTTCAATGCACAAACGAACTGAAAATCGCGCTAAATAATTTTCAAAATTAATTTGAACTCATTTAAAACGATTTATTTTCAATTGACGGTCTTTTTTTTTTGGCTTTTTGTCGGCCGTTAAGTCAGAAATACTAAACCACATACGCCCCACACACACAGACACACACACATAGAAGCACTCAGTAGTTTAAACACAATTTTCGGGGCTTTCGCTTCTGCTGTCGCTTTTTATTTGGGCCCCGTTAGGTGAGATAGGGCTGCTTAGGCGGTTTGGTGGTTAGGTGGGCAAGCGGTTAGGTGGCTAGGTGCGGTCAGCAAATTGTTATGCAAATCAGCGCATTGACAGAAAATCAATTAACTAAGGTAAACACGCGGTGTAACCAGCAACAATGAGATCAGAAGCCATACCCTGCTCGAGCTCCATTTGCAGCATGTGAGGCTGTCAAATGCTTTGTGGTTTCGAAATTAATTAAAATCTATTTAGCCGAGTCTTTGGGGCTGCCAAGTATTTTCGTCGCACATACAAGCATTGCTTACGCTCTGACATTTACTGTAAGTCCGGACAAGAATTAGAGCCTGTAAACGTCAGGCATTCGGCCAGGGCAACCGCTTCGAATTGACCCAAATGCACAAGCACACACACGCAGCAATTGAACAATGGCAGAGGGCTCAAGATGGCGGCGTAGGATCGTTTTGCGGATGGGCTATGGGCCTGAGGGGCTGAGGGGCGGCTGGCTGAATGTGCGGTTATGTATATGGCATGACTGTCATTTGCTTTATGCACGCTGTAATATTCATGATTGTAGTTAACAAGGACAATTATGATTGATTTATGTGCCGGGTTAAGCGCGTGCCTGCCTCCTGGCCATTAGTTTAAGCCATGGCAACTGAGCAACTAAGTTGAACTTTATGCCAGGTAGCTCAAGATTAAAGTTCTACATAATCCCAGCCATACATAATGTCAGCCATCATTTTAAGACAATGTGCTCATAAAAATTATGACTCCTCCTAGGCCTCACAGCGCTCCGTAAAACTTTGAGTGCCTCGTTAAATGCGAGCCGAAACAAAGCCACGCGATAGTCCCAACTAACATTGAAAGTGCGTTTATGCCTATGCTGATGCCGATGCTCATGTGTGTTGTGGCTGTTGTCTCTGTGTGAGAGTGTGTGTGTGTATGTGTGTGTGTATTTAACTTGTAACATAAACATAACATTTAATTAGATTGCTTATATGCCACGTAAGACGGCACCTCAACCTCTAAAATCAAACTCTCTGCAAAAACTCATTTATTCCTGCTCGCTCTCCTCCTCCCTCTTCTTTCTCTCTCTCTCTCTCTCGCTCTCCCTTTAGAAATGCAGCCAATGTTCTGGCAGGTGTTTTAGAGAGGCGTTAATGCATAAGCCTTTATTATTTTAACTTTGTTATTGCTTGTGTAAATGGGAACTTAATGTCAATGTCAGCTGCAGAAGAACATGTTGGCTTAGCAAATTATACACATAACCAGGCAAATAGAACTTGCATAAATTACTCGAAAGTCTGAAAGGAGAATGTGAAATTAGCTGCGTCTTCTCTCTGGGGTCAAGTGCTCAGGCCGTGCAGCAACTGTTTGTCATTGCACATAATCGCCTCTGAGTTGCCCTTCATTTATTTACTCTCACTCACTAATCCCAGGGGTCATCAGTCTTAACGAACATAATATCCTCACTCACATGCACAGGCTCACGCATAAGCACAGTGACCTGTTTAATTTGTATGTATATAAATGTTGATTATTTCTTTATTTCCGGTTCTTTTGGGTGGTTCAATTTTTGCCCACCGCTGTGCACATTTTAATCCGATTGTTTTCAATTATTCCTAAACCTGTTTGGCTGCCCTGCTGCCCTGCTGCGTGCGCTGTGGGTGTCCAGGCAGCCAAGTTGCTCGTTATGCATAATTAAATTAGAACAACAACAATTACAATGGAACTTGGCCCGAAGCGAGGGGATTATTAAAATGTTCACGTGCAGCATTGGCTAGTTGCGGAACAACTGAAATGGCGTCACTATTGGCTCGTGGCACAATGCAATTTGAATTGCATGTCCGCTCTCTTGTTCACCACTGCCAAATGCGTTTCACAATTTGAGCGGCATCCGAGTTAAAAGCCGTGACATTTATCGGCGCTAAACTGAAGTCGCTTCGCCTTTGAGGCCCAAGGACAACCCTTTGGGCGGGCTCAAGATTGGTGCGACCATGTCGTTTGCCGCAATCGATGTCGTTTATCTTCTGATTTGTTGCCAAACGAAGCAAAACAAATCACTTGGTCGAACGACTCCTGCTCCGTCTGTGGCTCTGCCGAACTAACAACTATACGTACATAAGCCACATCGAGGCAGCGGCTGCCACGCAGCTGCAGCTGTAGACGTTTGGCTGCTTTGACGAGAGAGATTCGCCCTGCTGCTACCAGAGGCACTGCAAATGAATTGTTGCCATTTTTCAGGCATCGTTGGGGTACGGCTGCGATCCGCAGCCGCATAGCTGGCAATAAAGACAGCAACAAACTGGCAGCAAGGACAAAAGGCGAACGCTAAGGAATTCGGTAGGCATCACGCCGTCTTGTGTTAACAATAAAAGCACGCCCCACAAAAAAGGTACAAATGCTGCCGAAATTTATTAGAACGCATTAACCAACACACACACGCACACACACAAACACACACACACACACACATAGCACACATAACACACATGAATATGTCCGTGTAGATGGCTTTCACAATTGTTTTGTTTTGCTGGCGGGCAAACTTCTTGCCTTCTTTTTTATTATATGCTGTCGCATATTCCATGCCTCGAAGTTAATCAGGATTTGTGTTGCCTTTTTAAGATAAATTAATTTGTGATCTGACTTTGGGCAACTCCATAGAAATTTGCATAAATATCATTTGCCGTGGGTTGCATGTAAATCTCGGCAAGAAACATAAAAATTCTATAGCTTGTCAGACTGAGCACCGCTCGAAGCAAGTAAGCATTAAACTCTGCACTCGATAAATAGGAGCAGCAAGATATATATATGCCCACAGCCTGGGGCACAAAGGAAAACTACAAAACATTATTATTTCAGTACATTAATTTTGGATTTATTGCTTATGACGGGACGCAGCTTTAAGTGGGCAGACCAATGTCTATTTGTCAGTCAATGGTCGCCAATATATAAGCTAGCCAAGACAACAAGAGTTTAACCATTTGAGAAAACAGATACATATATAAGAGAACAAAACGAAGAAATCAATACGTGCTCCAATTCTTCGACTCGTTCACAAAGTGAAAAGCATTTATTGGGTTTTCTTACTGTCAACTTTGATATGTCTCCGTTTGTCAATCTGCCTGTGTGAGTGCAAAGTTATGTGAAGCTATTGAAGCAAGAAACTTGAAACATCTACTCAAACTCAAACTTAAAATATTAATATTGTTTGACTAAAAATATATTAAATCAACTTGTCTCAAAAATTAAAATAAATAATAGACAAATAATAAACTATCGACTATCGTTTGGTTTTGAGTTTTATTTTATTGAAATGCAAGCAAATTTAATCAATATAAATAATAATTCGGTTATGATCATACAAAGAAGAAGCAATAAGAAAAATAAGAGTTGGGATTTCAGAAAATACGACATCCCTGGCATCGTAATGGCGGAATCATTTATATTCATCATATAAGAATAGAATAGAATTAAGAGTAGATTAAGAGAGTTGGAATGAGAAAATTCGAAAGTTGCAAAGATGTTGAAAATCAGATTAAAGAACGAAAATCAAAGACAGTAGCGATAAAAAGGAATTCAGTTTCGCGCTAGATTAATTTAATGCATTAAGTGTAACTAAAACTAATCCATAATAATAGCATAATTCAATAATATAAAAAGGTTGTGGTGTAACATTGAAAGAAAATCGCCAAATTGACTTTACAATTGAATAAAACTTCTACATGAGTGTTTACATTCCAGTTTGTCAGTTTAGTTGTAAAAAAACAAACATTAAGAACTTAATTACAACAGAAACATATTCTGATAACATATAACTTATACAAATATACAAATTATCAAATTAAGTAATTCATTAAAAATGCCTTGGTATAGTAGCAATATATATATTTAAATATATTCTCTCATTATCAAATATTTTTCTCACTGAAAGTATTTTAAGTATTTATAATATCATGTTCAATATATTTTGTTTGCCAGCTTATATAATCATTATCAGTCTTAGGAAAACTGTTTGTTTATTATTTCTGTTTCGTTTTTATATTGCATTTCGATTTTGCAATGTTTATTATAGGCATTTCGGCCAAAGGTCGTAAATCTTTTAAAACGGCAAATTGGCCATTCTGTGTTAGCATAAAAATGGTCCGCCAGACGGAGGGGGCCCCACAGCCGATCAATAAAACATTTATTTATATTTGTGCCTTAAGTGGTCATAAAAATGATGCGAATTCGTATGATGAGTCCCTCGAGCTAGCTAATTAATATCTGCGTAGGCATCTACAAATATTCAACAAGACGAACGATGGCCCAACTTCAAAGGTTAGCAATGGGATTTATGGGATGTACTCGGTAAATAAATGTAAAAATGTGGCAAGCCACTGGCAACAAGAACGCAAAACACAAGAATAGAAGGAAGCGAAGCAACTAAAGAAACTTCCACGGAAGTGTCACCCGGAAAGTCGATTGGATGCAAGTTCTGGCAGCGGCTCCAAACTGCGAGTCTGTTGCTGAGCATGTATTTATGTAGCGATAAAATTAAATTTATTTTAAGGCCAGCCAATGTGAGCCTCACAGACCCACACAACTGCCAAGGGCAGGTCTGGTGGGCGTATCATGTGCTCACATAGTCAAACATTATCGCGAACTTAGTTGTTCGTCGAAAACTTAGATGCCAATGCCTGGCCTGGCCTGGCGTTTGCCTATCCTTGCTCTGCAGCACTTGTGGGCGGAAATCGCTTAAATTTGCTGTAAAAGATGAGAGAGATTTCACAACAGCGGCAGGAAAAGCACCTGCGATAAAAGTTTCTGCGCCATTTTCCACTTGCCTCGCTGTGCCAGGCATTATTGCCATGGAGCGGGCCATTGAACGCATGAGTCTGACATTCCACTGACTGCTACATATGAGGCTGACTAACGCAACCCATAAACAACCAAACAATTACAGTGCAATGCAACACCAAGTGAATGCATAATTAAGGCGGCGTGGCTAGTTTAATCAACCTTTGCCAGATAATGTGACAACGCGTGGAGCATGCACTTCATATTTATATGAGCCGATGTTAATTCCCAGTCCGGTATACTTGCGTTAACCTATCAGGATGGCGGATACATCTGCACCCTTTGAGGGAGCGGTAAATCGGGTAAAAGTGTATCTTCTACAGGCTTAAAGCTTAACATTGATATTTGACACTAGAGTTAATGCTACGATTCTAAAAAGATCGATGGAAAAGTTATAAATCTATAACTACGCCTCACAGAAGGCGAGGCAAATCTCAAAAGTTCGTATCTGCAACAGTTATAGAGTCAAAATGATTGAAGATGAACAAGATATAATTTTATAATTGAATTTTGTAAGGGTAATAGCAGTAAAATGGGAATACAAAGTTATCAACTTGGATGCTATACCAATAGAGCAGGAAACCTAGACCTACCTATACTTTCGCTTAATGAATACAGTAGAATGTTACCTTATGTCTGTACATATTTTTTGGTAAACCTCAAGTTGATGTGAACAGTAACAGAATAGTACAGTTGACCATTTGACTTTGTCAAGCTTTAGAAGAAAGTTACCACAATTCGATTGCCTTAGTAGACGTTTTTATATAGAATATACATTTGAGTACGAGGCAGCACTCATGTAACATTCTGACTAACATCATCTAAAAAATAATAAACCAAAAAATTTCAATAATAAAATAAATTTCCGATTTCGAATGCACACATTTCAAAATATAGATATGATCAAGTATACGTACATAAAAGATACAAAATGACTAAAAAAACGTACGTGGCACAGAACCTAATCAAAAAGGCTTGAGCGCAAAATATGAAGCAGCAATTAAAGTAGCGACTGCAAATTCAATTAAAGATAACTATAATATATGCAATAGCAATTGTGATTTTTAAAATAAAATTACGGCATGTATAAGTTAACGTAAGCGAAGTCAAAGGCAGTTCAATGCCCTGTTGAACGCGCTGCGCCAAAAATGCTGACCTACGGTCTGCAATGCATCCGCTTTAAGCAGCAAAACAATTCTTAAGAATTGTGGTTACGAAAATAACACGCGCAACCGCGCATCCGCTGTAGTCGATATTTAAGCCACCAAATATTGTAATAGATTTTGGTTTCAATTTTATATCCGAATAAATAATTCGATTCGCTGCGACAAAGGAATTCAATCAAATCGTTTTTTAATCTATATGTGTGCCTAAATATAAAATATAACAAATATCTATATTGTATTAATTTCAAATCCATGTATATATATATATTATCTATATGTACTTGGAGCTTAACTGAAACTAAAGAAATCTCAGAATCTTATAGTTTCTGAGATCGACGCGATCACAGATACGGACAGACGGACTAACCTTAATCGACTCAGAATATATGTATTTTATGGGGTCCGTGATTTCGCATTCTCTGGCTATAAAAGCCAGATAGGAAAGAGTATTACGCAATCGGTTGCGCCCGACTGCAATATTCTTACTTTCCTTTTGCTTGGAAAAGGTAGAAAGTTCATTGAGTAACTTTAAGATATGAACAAAAGTTAATCATTTGGAATGATTTAAGCAAGTCTTAACTATAAACTTTAGCACCCAATTAAGCAAATAATCATAATTGTTGTGGGGTATGATTATTGTATGACATAACATCGCAAATAGTTCGCACAGCTGTTATTCTGGGGCGAGTGAGATGGGAGTGATTCGGAAGGCTTATCACATATTTATGAGCGTGTATAGCGCTGAAATAGTAGCTATTAATTAAAAGTCTTAGTATTGTATTATATTGATTTTTTGTGTTTGGATTGATGGGCTTAACGGAAGCGAATTTCAGTAAATGGTAATTGCCCGCGATAAGCTGATAATATATAAAAACAGCGCGGCGACCCGTGCGTGACTTATAAATATAAATAGGATCAACGGGTTCCTGGTAGTACGCCAATGACAGGCGATAAGACAGCAACTCTGGGCGCCTCCTTCCAGCAGGAGCGCGATCGGCCAAACCAGCAGAATCCCGATCAATGCAGCTGGCTGAGTCGAATTCACAAGAATCAACCGCAGTGGAATGCTCTCGGAGCTGGCTCGCTCATCTTCGTTTCGGGTGGCATGAGCTTGGCCTGGGGCGCCGGCTTTGCAACGCATTCCACGCACATGGAGCTTCTACAGCTAACGCTCCACATGCAAATCTGTTGGTATGGAGCGGCGCTGCTTGGAGCCGCATTGGGCGCAGTGCTGACACATCGGACACCACAGCGACCTGTTTATGTGAGTACTGGGCACAGGGTATTTACTCGAAGGCATGAAGCTAATCGATAGGTGTTTGCCAACAGGTGCTGAGCTCTTGCCTGGTGCTAGTTTGTGGCATACTTTTCCTAACGCTGCCCGAGCAACCAAAAGCCATCATTGCAGCACGCTACTTGGATGGCTTTGCCAATGGCTTGGTCTTTGTGCCCACCCTAACCACAGTGGGCGAGCTGGCTGTTTGTGAGATGCGGGGCGTCTTTTCCGCAACCCTCGAGCAGTTGAGCTACAATTTCGGCATCTTTATCCTGCTCATCTACACGGCCATTTGGCATAGTGGCTGGAATGTGGCCATTGTGGCCGACCAGGTGCACGGCCTGCTAAGCATAATATATGGCGTTGTAGCCTTGGCTCTGGCACTCACCTGCTGCGTGGAGTCGCCGGTCTATTTGCTGCTGCGGAGCAGCGAGCAGGCTGCGGTGGATGCTCTGCGCCATCTGCAACGCCCATTCGTAGTAACCTGCGAGACTTTCCTGCTGCTGGACGAGCACAAGCGCTACGTAGTTGCCAATCGAGACCTGAGCTGGTGTCAAAACATAAAACGGGGTCTGGTGCCACTGCTAAAGATCGTCACACATCGCTCCCTGTACGCCCTAAGCCTGACTACCATTGTGTGGAGAGCTCTGTGTGAAACGGCCGTGGAGGTAACGCCCCATTTTCACACTTGGCCCTATGTGGTGTTTGGTACTTTGCGCTGGAGCGGCTCCATTTGCGTCGTCTTCCTGATGGACTCCGGCGGCCGCAAAAAGCCCTCGCTCTTTGGCAGCTTTGCTGGCGGCGTGTTCGCCATTGCCTTTGCCAGTCTGTTTGACCGCGTGCCTCGCATGATCTCGGCATTGACCATATTGTTCTTCTTTCAATTTTTTGCGGGTGTGGCGTCGGCAGCTTCCTCTGTCTATCTGACAGAGGCTTTTCCACTGACAGTCAAGCCGTACTTTGTGGCCCTCGTCTACATCATTGAGCTGCTGATCTGGATGGGCTGCTGTGTGTGTACGCCCACGCACGCGAACATTTCGCTCTACTTTTATGTCTTGGGTGGCATATCATTGTCCTTTTTTCTGCTAGGCATCTTTTGCTTGCCCGAGACGAAGCTGACGACTCTGACAAAGGCTCAGTTTAAGATTCGAAAGTGGTTCAATGAAGACTTCTGAACTCTGAACCATAAAGTAAAAACAATCAAATTATCAAAAAGGCAACAATTATATAAAATAAGCTATTTTCTATTTAAATTAAACTAAGTGAATAAAATTGAATTTTACATAAATCGTTATATTTATTAAAACGCATTATCATCAATATTTAAACAAGTAAGAAGGCTTGACTACGAGATATCCTGAACCCTGAAAAAAAAAATTAATACTCTTCTTCTTTACGAACGTATAAGTGCGCTCTGCTAACTGCGCAGTTGCTGCTTCGCCTTGTGGGTGGGTTGGATATACTTTAGACGCTTATAATAGCTCTTATAGTTTCTGAGATCGACGCGTTCATACATGCGGATGGAGGGCCGCAGAGGGCTATATCGTCTCAGTTCGTCGCCCTGATCAAGAATTTATATACTTTATGGAGTCTGCCATGCCTCCTTCTGCCTGTTACATTCTCCTAACAAAACTATTACACCCTGATTTCCCATTTTCGATGGGTTCAGGGTAAAATAATAGGAGGGACTTTTTGAATAATGTGAATCATTAAAGATATCATAGGATGAAACTGATTAGATATGATTGCGTTGCTCGACATCACTTAGGATCGTTATGTTTGATACAATTGTTGTTCAGTGAGTTTCTGTTCTATAAATACGGATCTCTTTTATTAAATTGATAAAATAAAGTTTTAATATTTAAGTATGGTTATAGGTTTTTATATATTGGGCTGCAAATAGTTGTTAATAAATATTTTTCTAGCCCATTGCTGTCACCAATACGCAGTTAGGAATGTGGATGTGATTTCCAACATTTGCAGCTTATCAGCACAGCGATAAGCGCATATCAAGCTTTGCCTATCGAATTCGTCAAAAATTTAGCAAAAATATACCTAACCGTGGACTTGAGCTTTCAGTTGCCAGTGGCCAGTGATTCGAAGCACTTGAGGCCGTTTCATCAATAGCAAAATGAACGATAAATATCTGCCACCACAGCCACCGTCGTACGGCTTCACTTCAGCACCACCCGATGGGTCGCAGAACTACCCCCCGCAAGGATACCCGCCGCAAGGATACCCGCCGCAGGGGTATCCCCAGCAAGCATATCCCCAACCAGGATATCTTCCTCAGAACTACGTACAGCCACCGCCGAGCTTTGCACCGCCACAAAGCTATGGCCCGACGCCTCCACAGAACTATGGACCCCCTCCGCCACAGGCCTATGGACCCACCCCACCACAAAACTACGGGGCAAGCCAGCCACAGACGGTGACAACCATTATAACAGTGCAGCCCAGTGGCTGGTACAACCGAAACCAGAAGAACAAGCCTCAATCCAATGCTGTGGGGGCGGGTATGTATGACTGAATCATCTGAAATTAGTCAGCTCGTCATAAAAATATCTGATCAAGATAAGAAGTTTTGCGGCACTCTAGCCTAGGTTGGCTAACGTGCATGTGAGCTTTTCAGTTCTCAATTGATAATTGGAATTGTATTATTTATTATTCATAATTAACTATAATTTTAGCTGGACTCATCTTCTTATCGGGTGGCATGAACATTGCCTGGAGCATTGGCTTTAACAATTTGGCTTTCATGGTGGCTCCTCTACATACGCGATTGGCATGGTTTATTGGCGCCATCATTGGAGGAGTACTCAGCTGCTTCATGGCTAACAAGATTCCCAAGAAAATTGTCTTTGTAAGTAACCATACGTCATTGCCTCAATTTGCTAATGTCAATCTGTCAATCTACAGTGTTTCGGCTCACTTCTCGTGCTGATCGGAGGAGTTATAATGGCAGCCACGAGCTACAACATCAGAGCTCTTGAGGCGAGCCTCTATCTGGACGGAATCGCCAATGGATTAGCTTTTGCTCCAGCGATGGCACTGGTCGGCGAGGTGTCAGTGCCATACATGCGTGGAGTGACGGCTGCTTCCGTTGAGCAGTTGTGCTACATGTGTGGCTTCTTCATTCAGATCATATATACGACATCGTGGAGCACATCAAACTATTACAACGGCTTCAATGCTAAAAATATGCACGGCGTACTGTCAGCTGTCTATGGACTGATTGGACTAATCATTGGCAGTTTGCTTTGCATTGAGTCGCCAGTGATATTGCTGGCCAATGGCAACGAGCAGCAAGCTCTTGATGCATTGCGCCGTCTGCAGCGCCCTTACACGATGACCACGGAGACCTTCGCACAGATGGAGGAGCATAAGCGTTATCTGGCACAGAACAGGGAAATCTCCACTGACCAGAGCATTGCCCAGGCCTTGCCAGCGTTTGCCCGTCTCTGCTATCTGCGCGCCCTGAATGCCATGAGTCTTTCTGTATTTGTGCATTACGCCCTAATAATCTCCATTCTGCCTAGCCTCAGTTTTTTTTGGTGGCAATATATTGTATTCGCCAGCTGTCGCTGGCTGCCTACCTTCATCACCAGCCTTTGCGTGGAGTCCGCAGGTCGCAAGAGATCGACGCTTCTGGGTCTCCTGGGCTGCGGTGGCATGTCCATTGGAATTGCAAAGTTAATCACCGACTTACCATACATTGATTATAATGCTCTGTTTATCCTCATATGTATTTTCCAAGTATTTGCTGGCATTGCCTTCACGAGCACTTCTGCCTATCTGACTGAGGCATATCCACTTGGCGTCAAGCAACCTTTCATTGCCTTCACTTTCATTGTCGAAATTCTGATCTATATTATAACTTCATCTGTGACCCTTAGCCGGACAGGTCATTCAGTCTACTTTAGCATTTTGGCTGCACTTTGTTTGATTGGCTTCCTGCTGGGCATCTTTTGCCTGCCAGAGACCCGGCGAACTACGCTACGCGAGGCACAGCATAAGTTCAAGGGCTTACTGAGCAAGGGCTTTTAATTGAATTTTAACAAAATGCTATCTTCTTGCAACACATATATTATCATTAATACGAATTTGAAATCAAGTGTGCGCTTTAAAAATAAAAACTTATTAATATAATCTCTCTAAATAGCAGCAATTTTATTCAAAGCTACAAGAATTGTCGAATTGTTGGAACAGTTATTCTGAATCAGCATCTATAAATATCACATCAAACAAATAAAACTAAATTTCACCACAGTTTTTCGTGCGAAAGACTAATTCTAATAAGTCGGTTATTCCCCAGCCATGAAAAAAAATATGATAGGCACCATAAATACGGCCTATCCGAAAGTAACGAATCGCATGAAAGGCTGATATTTTATTTTATTTTATAGCATTTGATTTTAGCACTTATCAGCAAATCGTGTCCATACCCAATTCGTTTCTATCAGCTATTTGTATAAAAAAAAAAAAAGAAAAGAGATATAATAATTATTTTTTGAGTTTTTAGAAATAAATTATTTGTAATTAATAAATTATTACAAATTAATTTTTACATAAAAATCAGATCATAAATAATTATAAAAATCAAAAAAAAAGAATTATGTCTTGATTTTTATTTTTTAGACATCGAAATAAAAATCGAATTAAAATGTCTTATGATACAAAGGAGTTATAGATCTATATGTATGATCTACGCATTAATACCTTTCAGATGATATATAATATGTATGTAAATATGTATTTGTGTATGTATATTTAATTATCTGTTTAGGCAGTTGCCCAGGTATCCTGTTAATGTCTAGCCACAAAAAAATGAAAAAGATAGATAACACTGAAGCATTACGACACTCTCAAGGTGAGTCTCAGTAGAAGTAAACTAAATTTTCTGTTTGCATGTCGAAAAGCGAGGTCAAAAGAGCGTATATGCAATTGGTAAAAGATGATTCTGCTACTTGCTACTGACAAAACAAATTTTAGCCTATGCCTTTTTATCACACTCCTGGTTTTTATAATAAATCATAGCTCTTATTTGCGGTCTTTGCTTAAAACTCTTTAATGAATATCGTGGGCATTTAGTGACAAGGCACACAACGTCGAGTTTTGTTGCGGAAGCAAAATGTTAAACAATACAAATTTACTATTAAAACCTACAAAAAAAAAAAAAAAAGACAAGAAGGCTTTAGTCAAGATTGATAGATCGCCTGATGCAGTGACTTGGGCTGCAGTTGAGCTATACTTTGGACGCTTATAATTACATTTCTAGATGGACGATGTCTATGAAACTTGAACGTACAGTTTCTTGGGGCGAGGCACACAAAATGTGAAAATTACAAAATCTTCGTATTCGTAATATCTATCTAAACATACAAATTTGAAATCTCTAGCTCAAGCGATAGTAAAAATTACATTTAAAATATTAAGAAAAGGTAAACGAATTTATTAATTCTAATCGATAATAAGGAAATGGCATATGTTATCATCGAAAAAAAAAAAAAATTAAAATAAACTCTTACTGCGTATCTATCATACGAGCATCCATATAAAATTTCAGCTCTCTAGCTATTGCAATTTGGACAGTCGGACAGTCGGACAGGGCCTTATCGACTCAGCTTTTCGCGCTGATCAAGAATATATAGTGCGGCGTCTCCTTCTGTCTGTTACATACATTTACATGCATAATCTAATCACAGATACAAGCAATGTCTACCCATCACTAAAAGACATATTATCAACAATCAGCCACGGCTCAGAGCGTAGCTCAGGTGTAATCCAGTTGCGTTGCTTTAACTGAGCTCAAACCGAAAGACAGCTGAGATTGCCTAAGCCAATGATTGTACGAGCTAATTGTCATTATGTCAATTGACAACAAAATTCGGTTTTTACTATGCTGATTAGATGTCAGTATTTATCTAATCAGTATTATATTTAACTCTATTTATATTGAACGATCAATGTAGATAAGCCTATTGCACATTCATATCTGTGTATTCACATATTCAATATATGTATATTTTCCTACTATAGGCACTTCTCTGATTGAAATAGCATAAAAAAGGTTAATAACTTTAATATTTTCCATCCTTACCCAACTATAAATGAGATGATATTGAACGAATCAAGTTGTGAATTACATTCGGATTTATTACATAACATAAACTCACTTGGCTTATTACACTATTGAAATAAAATTTGAAGACAGTCAATAAAAACACAAACCCAAATTGAAACCTTTATCCAATTATTATTTTAGTCTCTAGTGAAGTGAGCTTTGCCTATTATTATCTTAATTTGGGATATCTTTATCCTCGGAATATGTTTTGATTTACGTACGTATCACCTGGCTTTAATATGCTTATGCTGATAAAAGTGAACGGAGCTGTCAACCGAACAGGGTAAGGCTTTGCTTACCAAGTGATCTAAGCATCGACATATCCACCATCATCTACGTAGTGCAATGGATAAGTTCTGGCACAATTTGTCAGACGGGAACTGATTCTATATCAAATTGAACGCCTGCGCATGCGTTTGAGCTCAATTTGATATCCATTACGAATTCAATGGAATAGTAGCTCTGCACAGGCTGCAGGGTATTTTCTAGTCGGACACCTCCGAATAGAGCACTGCTACATGTTTTTAACTATTATCACAAATAATATATACAATACATATGTATGTATGAACAATTGTCGTGGACTTTGCTCATGTCAAAAAGAGCGTTCTATGTAAGAGCACACGATAGAGAACCTTCACGAAAGCATTTCCTTATGTATTTTATTTTGCAAAATTCAGTTCTATCGCTTTAAGCACTCGTGAAGCACTCGATTATACATAAAGGTGTGTCAACTTAACAAGTGTTGTTTGTTTGACATTTGCATTTTATGATATTGAATTGATGAGAAGCATGATCCTATAGCATATGTATATTATGCTATGGAAAGCAACTAATAAAAATTTCTCGAGTCTTAACACTAGTATTTTAACTCAATTCCTGCCTACGAACCATTTCATTTCAGATATAGAAATGCTGCTACAAAGGAAGAAAACAAAAGAAAGTGAGAATAAAGGATTGACGATTTATGTTTTACTTATGATGAATGAATATCACAGGAAATAATAAAGAAGGCGGAAATTTATACCTTAAATTAATAATAGCCAACTGTTGAGTCACAGTTGTTTATGAAAACGATAATAATATTTAAAGAAACAGTAAACAGTACAAAGCAGTAGGTGATAAAATATTTATAGGGTAGAGAGTGGAAATGCCAGAGATAGGGAAAGGGTCAATATACAAATCAACATATAGTCTCTTCCTTCTCATCTCATCCATCTCTTTCTTCTAGCTGTTCACCTGCTCAAATGTACAAAAACGAATTTCAACTATGTATACAAATAGAAACATTTGCTATCTATTGAGCGTACTCGAAATTCAATATAAATATTGATAGATAAGTGACTGGCTAAAAGGTTGCGCTGTGTTGCGTTGCGATAACGCTAGCCATCGACTCTATGCATGGACTCTCTGAGCATTTATCAATCAATGCGATAAGAAATGTTTACCAATGGATAAGTAACGCAAAAACCTGTTCGCCCCGGAATCGAACAAAATTTTGTTTCGAGTAGTGCTCTCTTGTGCCTCGACAATGAAGGACGTACACAATATAGTCATGGATCAAAAGAATGAATATCATCTGACGGCGTCACAGTCAACCGTGGGCTATTCTCCACTGCCAGAGCCATCATCTGGGGAGTCTCTGCCGCGGCGCCAAATACTTTATCAACAGCCAACCAGCTGTTGCATTCGTGATATGCGCAATCAACCTCAGGCAAATGCCTTGGGTGCAGGTGAGTCTTCAGCCTAATTGCGAAACAGGAAGTCGAAACAATTTCGATCTACTCATTATTTTTGTGTTCTAAAGAAATTCGCAGAAACCTGCATTGAAAAGAAACGCAAATTCTGACGACTCACAGCATAACGAAAATTGAAAGAATTTTAGGAAACTATAACTTTGATTTACAAATGAGACTTTTCATTTCAACAATTCAGTATCTAGTGTCCATCAATTATTCCATCTAACACATTTTCCCTATGCTCTATATCTCTTTTATCATCTGTCAGTATGTGTTTTTAAGTTCTTTGAAGTTCCCTAGTCATTGTCATGTCTGATGAATCTAATTCACTCTCCATACAGCTGCTTTAATCTTCCTGTCGGGTGGCATGAACATAGCCTGGAGCATAGGCTTTGACAATCTTGCAGATGAGCTGGTAATCTGTATGCATCTACGGATTTCTTGGTTCATTGGAGCCATCATCGGCTCCGTGCTCGGTGTTGTATTGGCCAGGTACCTCACCTATAAATCGCTGATGGTATGTATATAGCTGCACATGTTGATAACCAACTGATAAGCATATCACTTTCCATTCTTTTAGCAACTCTGCTGCCTGCTCACAATTGTTGGCGGTATTCTATTTACTACGACGCAGCTGAATGTGGACACCATGATGGCTGCGCGTTACCTCAATGGCTTGGCGAATGGCCTGGCGCTGCCCGCTACGCTGTCCACTGCCGGCGAGTTGGTGGTGTTTTACAAGCGTGGAACCTACGTCTCGGCCACAGAGCAACTGAGCTGCACTCTGGGCATATTCATGCAGATCGTTTTCAGCGTCAGCTGGAGCCCAGACTATGATCTGACGGCGGACCAGCTGCAGGGCGTGCTCTGCACCATTTATGGTCTCATTGCACTATTCCTGGCCACCGTATTCATCGTGGAGTCACCAGTGCAGCTGTTGGTTCAAGGCGAGGAGGAGCTGGCCATCGATGCGCTGATCCGCCTGCAATATCCGAAAGCTGTCACGGCAGAAACCAATGATCAGCTGACTGAGCACAGCTCCTACGTGGCTCACAACAATTCACTGAGCAATACTCAGGCTTGGTGCCAAGCATTGCCTGCTCTTTTGCGGCTCTGTCTGCTTCGCGCCCTTTACGCCATGAGCACCAGCATGTTGATCGTCTTCACGCTCACGCTGGCCAGCACCAGCGTTTATGGGCTCAGCAGCGGGCCCTATATGCTGTTTGGACTGCTGCGACTAGCAGGCAGCTGCAGTGGCGCCTTTGTACAGGACTCGCTTGGCCGGAAGTTGACTCAGCTGATTGGGTTCATGATATGTGGGGCTGCGTCTATTGGTCTGGCGACCAGGTTCTCGAATGTGGATTTCGTAAGACTGCCAGACTTGAGGAAGGCCTTGTGGATGCTCCTCATATTCCAATTCTTTGCCGGTCTCGGATTCGCGCCCAGCTCGGTCCTTTTGTCGGAGGCCTTTCCGCTGCCTGTGAAGCGCATGTGCATCGCAATCGCGTATATCGTAGAGTTAACTATTCAGTTAGCCATATGCTATGTGGATCTCAATGTGCATAGTGACGGCATCTATTTCTACGGCCTTGGCGTGTTTACGCTGCTGGGCTTCTTGTTCGGCCATTGGTATCTTCCAGAGACTATGTACTTGACACTGCGTCAGGCGCAGCAAAAGTTTCGCGACTTCTCGTAAGCTGGCCCCAGCAGAGGGCGTACCAAGACTTTCCGCCATTTAATATTAGCTAGATGTAGACAAATGCTTTAGCTTTATAAGCAATTCACTTTGCACATATTCCTATATATATTTATTATACGACTGACAACGGCTGTAATACCTTAAGTGTTTCTGTAGTGCTCGCTCGTGACTAAACGAAGATAATACAAGGAAAGTTTTCAAATCTGAAAAAGAAAAAAAAAAAAAAAAAAAACAATAAAAAAAGCACACAAAGAAATGAAAGTTAAATTAAAAGTTACTTTATTTTATTTTATTTTTATTTTTATTTCTCTGACGTAAACGAATCACAAATGAAATGTATATTGTGAGCCAGTTGAAATCGATCAAATCTAATAATGCTATAAAATATTATAATCAATCAATATAAATATTTTATGACACTATGACGAAAGACAAAAAGTAATTACTATTTAAGCCAACTCATTATATGATATACTTATTATAATAGTATAAATGTTTACACAAATATATAACTACTTAAAGCAACATGCACTTGCGCTTGATTATTTGATTTCCCTTTCTTTATAAAAGTCGATAAAAAGCACACTTGAATGGAAAATATAGAACTCACTAGAATAAAAGCTATAAAAATAGAAACAATAAATAATCGGCATTAGAAATGCGAGAGATTGATTGATACTGAGAAAGCAGGCGACCGAGAGCGAGAGAGAGAGAGAAAGAGAGCACGCGAGTGCAAAAGTATAAGAATGATGTGACGCAGATTGATAATGCAATTATCAATATATAAAGCTTGTAATCAAAACATAATCTAAGAAATATACCTCACTTAAATAACATAAAAGTCAATAATTAAGAAGCAGTCATATAAATCAAAATATAAATGGATTATGCTTTATTATCAAAACTCGCATGAAACCGTTGAGCATTTCTCAGAGTCCAAAATTAAGTCAACCTCACTCACGCTTTGAAAAAAAAACCCTCACAGTAACACAAAGTGTTCATGCCGAGCTCGGCAGCAACGATCTGTGTTTTGTTTTTTTTTTTTTTTTTTTTTTTCTATGATTTTCATTCACAGATGTTTTTGTTGCGCTCAATGCAGATAAGCATTTGGTCTGTATGTGTTGGTGTGTCATCGACAGCGTGCGTGTGGGTGCATGGATATGTATGTATGGATATGTGAATTAGAAGTCGCAGCGCATTGCCCTTTTGAGAGTTTCACTTTCGAATAGTCACAGTGTGCGAGAGTTTATCGTATACCAGGAATTGCTCAACGCAAAAATCTCAGACGAAGACGAGAAAAGGATCAAACAAAATTCTCCTGCTTAGAATATGAGAATATGAGCATACACTGCTTTCTTGCTTTCTGAATAGAATGAGAACAGTAAATTGGATAACTTTTATTTGCGATCTATGTTTATAATACATAATGCATATACAATACATATACATTGACATATTTAATTTGGAAACAGAATTATGTATTTTAAATACATATATAATTTTAATATTGACTTTTGGCATGTAAAAAAATCAATCGTCCAAACAATTTTGCCATGTTTATATAGGATAAATGGAAAAGCAGCGAACACGTCTGTAATTGATTTTAAAAATTCTGTAGTCAGTTTGAATGACATGATGCAATTATTGCATTTACTGCAATTGGTTTTCAAAAGCTTTCCATAAATTAAGAGTGATCAAAGTACTTGACAGGATTAATCCGAATGGATAAATAATATGCCAATTGCTGATTATTGCTGGGGGGGCAAGCCCACATCAAAGCGGGAGTTAAATAACATCTGCCGATTCGCATCGTACGTTTTGAATAGAGCTTACGCAAAGTAATCCAATGTTAATTATCTTTGTATTATTTTGTTGCCTATGAGTGGCAGTTCATAAATATCCATTTATTTTATTAAGTACCCATTGATATAATTTGGCATCTGGACTTAGAGAAAAACAAAATGGAAATTATTTACTCATGATAAAGAATGAGTTAAGAGATTTCGCTCAGTGTAGAGCATGCGAAGTTTACCTTGATATCAGCAAACAGTCTGAAAGTTATTTGGCATTTGTGTCCATTCTCCAGCTACTGACGCCTACTATTCAAATTTAATTAATTTATTTATATCCAGTAATCATATTGATAAGAGAGCGAGCGAAAACTTTTGTGCGTTTGGTTGTTTGTATTCGGCATTTATCTTATCGGGGCTTCGACGTTCTCGCCTCAAGCACTTCAGACAACTGTTGTGAGCGCTTTCCGTTTATCAATTGCACAGGCAACCAGTCGGTCAGGCGAACAGCAACTGGGCAGCTCTCGGAGGGCAAGTGTATAGAGTCGCGAAAAATCAAAGCCCAATAATAATGTGTAGCTCAGTGTGTGAAAATGACGGCTACGGTCAAAACAAGTGATAAGTTCTATGACTTCCAGACCTAGAAAAACAAAACCAAATAAATTGAGTACAAACACGAAAAATACCTGCGAGTGACAGTGAATCAAACTAAGCCTCATTGTGTATAAGTATATACAGCTGAAATAGGTCAGAAGAGTCTTCCACAATGCCCATTCTACCGACAATCGAGGAGGAGGGAAAGCTGTCTTGGCTGCGCCAGCTGTGGCACTATCGCCTGCAATTTCAGTCACTAACAGCGGGTAAGGTCGCAGCAATCGGCATTACTTTCCATACCTGACATATCTACTACATATATCCTGCAGCTGCGCTGGTGTTTGTAGGCAGCGGCATGCGATTGGCCTGGTCAATATTTGATACGCCCGCGGGCAAGTTCCTCAACAGCTACAGCACACACAATCTAATGATGAGCTGGTTCATTGGCGCCGCGGTCGGGGCTCTGCTGGCGGCGCTGTGTGTGCAGCGCGTTACCAAAAACGTGGCCTACGTAAGTGTTTCTGCAGCAATTAACTACTTATCTCACTGGCAATAACTGATAAACTTCGAATAGTATTTGCCATTAGCAATTAGCCGTTAGCTCTGATAATCTGGCCGAATTCGAGGATATACAGAAGAGGAAAAATCAAACAAAAAGCATTTCTTTGAATACTCCATATTGATCTCCATGTCCCTTTGTCTACTGCAGATGCACTAACTTCGATCTTTGTCCTTGCAGACTTCCAGCGGCTTCCTGCTGCTTGTGTCTGGCATATTGAATCTGCTGCTGCCGCGGCACTTTATCTCCGCCTGCTACAGCAGCGTCAGCGTTGGGGCTGCATATGGTTTGACGCAGGTGCAGGCTCTGGTCACGGGCTCGGAGATGGCCAACAAGTCCATTCGTGGCATGCTGCTCAGCTGCGAGCGCATCTTCCTGTGGCTGGGCGTCTGTGTCCAGGTGTTCTATACGCGCCTCTGGTACACCCTGGAGCCGGTGGAGAGGGGATACACCATGCATATTGATCAGCTGCACGGCATTCTGCTGGCCACCTTGGGCGTCGCTGCTGTCATACTGTCCCTATCGTATCGGCTGGAGTCGCCGCTGTTGCTGCTGCGCCAAGACCGAGACATGGCAGTCGCCGACACGCTCAAGCAGCTCAATGGCCACGCGCAGTCCAGCACTGAGCTCGTGCGCCTGCGCGAGGATTGCCGCCAGCTGCACACAAGCGATTGGGAGCAATTTAGGGAAGGCTCGTTGGACTCCTGCTGGCAACGTTGGCTGCGCCGGCTGCTGCCACTGCTCAAGGTTCTCTTCCTGCGCGGCTTCGCGGCACTGGCGCTCTCATTGCCCTACAACCGCGCCTTCCTGGTGGTCAGCTGGCATGGCCTTGAGTGCGATATGAACTGTCTGTACTGGCTGGCATTCTGTGGCTTGCTGGGCAGCCTGGGCGGCGCTTTGCTGGTGGATTGGCAGGGTCGCCGCAAGCTGTGCTCGATGTCGCTTTTTGTCGCGGGAATTGTCATTGTCATAGTTGGCGGCGTCTTCGAGCACCTGGAGGCCGTGAAGAAGACCTACTACGACATCAATCTGCAAGCGATTGCCCTGCTCATGTTGCTCTTCGAGCTGATTGTAGCTGCGGGTGTCGCTGTGCCCGCCCTGGTCTACACGGGCGAGGCCTTCAGCGTGGCGCACAAGGCTAAATGTTTGGCCGGCGTCCTCATTATGGAGCAGGCTCTGCACCTGGGTCTCATGGCGGCCGCCTTCGAGCACAGCCTGCGAGACTCGGTGTTCTTCTTCACCTTCGGTGGCCTGAGCTTCGTCTTCGGGTTGCTTGTCTTCATGCTGATGCCCGAGACACGGCAACTGACGCTGTACGAGTGCCTGCTGAAGTTTAGGAAACTTCCCTAGAATATCCCATCTCTACATATGTATCTTTAGTCATATGAACTTATCTCTCTCTTAGTAATAAACCTTTGCTTCTATGTATATAAAATAAATCATAATTCTTAGTCAACTATACCAACTATAGGCTCTATTTGGAAAGTGAATGTGCTTAGTCTTAGTGGGAACTTTTTGGTTAGAATGGGTTAAGTGTGTTTGGCTAGACTAAAGCTTGTCCCGGTAAAGCTTGAGCTTTTTATAGCACTGCCAAGCGCTGTCACCATTATTTTGAGTTCCAAAGCTTTTACTGGAATGCTTTAGCGAATTTCCCACTATTTTCGTTGTAAACATTGTAAACACGTTTGCGTTTCGCTCAGCCGGCTTCTGGGCAGCTTTTGCCCATTCAACTTGTACGACTTATTTAGGATTGGCATTGCCCTCCAATATGCGACTTGGGGCTTTTGTGAATTTAAGGCGTCCTTTGCCAGAGATTTCAGCCAAGCCAAGAGGGGGACAGAGAGAGAGAGAGAGAGAGAGAGAGAGAGAGAGAGAGAGAGAGAGAGGGAGAGAGAGACTTTGCGAGGGAGCGATAGAGCAAGAGCGTAAGACACATGGCACAAACAGAAATCAAGTTGATGAATATGGCGAGTGATGAGTTTGAATGGCACTCGCAGCAGTATCCAAAAAACAGTTGCTGCTGCGTAGAGCGCCTGCTTAAAGCCAGCGAAAGCCAAGCAAAGCCAAGGAAACAAGCAAAATAACTCCCCGGATAGCTCACTCGAGTGCTTTCCCATCTAATGATGTGGAAAATTTGTTCGCCCACCCAAAAATGTAGATATCCTGCACAAACACATACACATACACATACGTACATATATCTATATGCATACGTATGTAAATACACATACGCCCACACACATTGCCTGAGAGAAGACAGAGCGAGTTATTATTGATATGCAATATTTGTGGTTTTGTTGCACTCATCTTCATTTTGAGGCGGAGCGTGGGCAGAGGGCACTTTGGGGCCTCGTTTATGCATAAAGTGGCGTTGGTTTCCACGCTTGGCTGTGCTGCTTGACTTGAGGATTGGCTTCTGCCTGCAGCTTCAACGTCCGCCCCTGCTCTCTGCTCTCTGCACTCTGCTCTGCCGTCTGTGGTTGCGTTGAGCAGGTTGCTTTGAGCCTGGACCAAAGCAAATATGCCCACAATTAGCAGTTGTGGCATAGACCGATACTCACAGGGCAATAACATGTAACCAGCAACAACAACATCGAATGCACCAACAGCAACTGGGGAGCAGGGCAAGCCGCCCCCGAGACTCAGCTCGGGTAAATGAAGCGTTGGGAATTGAGTTTAAAGTTATTTAATTTTTAATTGTATTAATTAGCTTGCGCCAAAAAAAAAAAAAAAAAAAAATATTGTAAACTTCAGCAAAATTTGTTTGTTTATGCAGATGTTGCTGCTGTTGTTGCTGTTGTTGCTGTTGTTGTTGGGTACACGTTCCCCAGCGGCCTCGCTGAAAACTTTAAGCTTAAGCTAATTATACAGCCTGGGCCACAAAACTTGTTACCCATAAAAATCTACACGATAAGGCCAAGAAGACGGTGTAAGTTTCATAATTGCTTAATGCTCATACAAACAACTACAACCTATTCGTACGCTCCCACACAAGTAAAGTCCTACTCTTGAGAGTGTTATTAATGTAAATATATTTGTGAGAACAGCCTAGAGCAAAGGGTACATAGTGATGTTATATACTTGGAAATGTGTTTAATATGAAAACATAATATAATAATAATTTCATAATACTTATAGCATATTTATCTAAAAAGTTTCTCCTATTAAACAAAAACAACAAAAGTAAAATATGGATGCAAATCAATATTATTATGGCTGATATACGATTATTATAATAAGATATAGTTAGAGGACTTCAACATGTATTTTGTTTGCATTAGAGCTACATGGAAATACATGCTATTTAGCTAAAGAAAAGTGAAAGAAAGAACAATCCATTTGGCTAGAAAGTGCTTGAAAAAGGCTTCTTAACAAAACTGTGTGCTTAAGATATACACCTAACAATCCGTCTGTTTTTAATTGTTACTGCTTATTTAAACGTTCTCTGGAAATATATGTACAAGGTTTTTTATTTGGTTCTAGTTACGCGCACCTGCTCTCAGCGCTTGCAACGGCTCAAGTTTCACATAGTTCAACAAAGTTTCTTCTTTTTTTTTACACTGCATTTCGAGAGTTTCCTGCGCAAAAAGCACGAAACACGCAGCACGAACTAAAGCTTTGTTTATTTGTGTACTTTGTGTACCAAATGAGATGGAAAGTGTGCAAAATACTGCAGAATCAGAAGCAGGAAAATGATTGAGTTGACAACTACAAAAATTGCTGGTAATTAACGTGGCAATAATTTATCAATTGAATAGGTAAGATGTAAAACTTAAATGATATAGACTCAACACTTAATAATACAGAATGTTTAAATATTATATGTATTATATGTATTAATATGGATATGCATTTCATATTATTACAGATCGCTCTCTGAGCGCAGCCTGTGTGATTAGAGTAAACTGCAGTCGGTTGCACCCGACTGCATCGTTCTCAGTTGCATTTTTTGCGCATTCAGAGTGTACAAAGTGAAAGCAACGCCAAGAGCTTCGCAACTTTACTTTGAGCTGGTAATTTGAAAAACAGTGGCCAACAAAAAGCATTTGAAAATATGAACGAATTTGTACTTTTGGCACTTGGCAGGCGACAGGACATGGCCAATGCTGTGTGTAGAGAATATCCTGCAGCATCGTTGCTCTTGTGTGTTTCAATTAACTGAAATGGTAAACGACTATCGTAAGCATTAACAGCTTTGAGCAGCTTGGCTTATGCTGTGGTGCACTGCCTTCCGTTTGAGGATGGGGATAAGAGCAGGGCGAGGGCGGTGCGGCTGCTGCAGCATCTGTTTGGACGACAAACAAAAACAGAACAATTGCACCCAAGCAAATCGTTTTGCTGCGGCTAGGAATAAAAGGAAAACAACAACGCAACGACAAGCAACAGTCAAGAAAATGCATTTCAATAAGCCAACGAAACGGACTAAACAACCAAAGAGAGAGAGAGGGGAGAGAGTGAGAGAGAGAGAAAGCGCGTGCTGCCATCGTAAATGAAAAAAGCAAACAAACGTAAAATTTTATTTGTGCGCAATTTTCTATAAATTTCCATCGATTGCCATTGGGATATTGGCGACATTTGCGTTTGGCATTTTACTGCTTACTGCGTCCTTCACCCACCCACCCACACACACACACACACACATTTTAATGTTGCTTCTTTGGATAAGGCACCTCTTAAGGTGTTGATTTTCCTACCATAACTTTGGCTGCACTTCTTGTTGACTTGCTGTTGTTGTTGCTGTTGTTGCTGTTGTTCTCGCACGGAATTGAAAAAGCTTGCACACAAGAGAGTGTGCGTTGTAAGTATGTGTGTGTATGTGTGAGTGGTAGATTTCCAATCAGCTAGAAATACCGACAAAATATGAAGTTTCTTTAACAGCAAAAACGAGTGCAAATAAATTATGTTCGCTCGTCTAGCGGAAACGTAAGACCTGTAAGCGGCAGCAACAGCAGCAGCAGCAGCAACAATGGATATTGGAGTCACAACAGCAACATGGACATTGGCACCGAATTAATGTCTCGGCTTGCCACGAAATGGCCAACGTGGCGGAATTTATGACTGCCGGAGACAACTCTAAAGTGGCCAACGCTGCGGTGTGACAATAAAATGGCGTCAAATTGCCATAAAAATGAAGCCCGGAGAAGGAAACCCAAATCGTTGGCAAACCACAGCCAGAGAAGCGTTCAGCCCACATAAAAGTAAAATAATAAATAAGCGCATATACAAGAGCTGGAATGGGCAAAGTGAGGCAACAGACACTTGCTTAGGCAGCTACTAAGTCAAAGGGTTTCTTTTACTTGAGATCAACTCATAAATTTGCCAAAAAGCGAAACAATTTGTAGGCGTTGCACTTCACATTGACACTTTAAGAATTTGGCTTTAATAAAGTCAAAATGTAAATGGGAAAAGGCGTAATTAGAGTGAATTAGACGGAGCTTGAATCATATCGAATATAAATTGAAATTACAAATTATTTGCGATATTTAAGTTTATCCATTTTAAAAGTACGAATAACATATCAATTTATGGTAAATGAAATTACTCATAGTCATTGATTCATTAAAGTGAAAAGCCAAAAATTGCAAATGAAACCTCAAGCTGCTGCAAATCAAGCATGCGTTGAATGTCATTTAATTTGACTAAAATCCAAAACATGAAATAGGCTTAGTACAAAATAATATTCTTTGACGATTGAAAGTCTAGAATTATATTTCATTTATATATAATTAATGACTAGATTAAATTGGCAATCAAACTTATTTAATAAAATTTATGAGTTTTTTCTGAAAACAATGTTTATATATGAATTTAACAATAATAATGATAATGATAATGATAATAATAATAATAATAATAATAATAATAATAATAATAATAATAATAATAATAATAATAATAATAGCAAATAAAACATCAACACTTATTCAAGATGGATAGGTAACCACAAATATTTATCTCGGACTTTATTGTACCCTGACCATATTAAAAATGGGAAATCAGGAAAAATGGTTTTGTATGTAACAGACAGAAGAAGGCGTGGCAGATTTGAATACATTTAATACATATAAGCTTGAATAGGCCACGAGCTGAGTAGATTTGATTTGTCATTTGCATATGAATGTATTAATCAAAAATCTATTGGCATCTTGACTAGATTCAATTTACTCTCCTGTCTTTCGCTGCCTCAACTATGAGGTTTACTTCGTACCAATCTCCAATCGTAAGAACTACAACAGAAGTTTACTCATCGCAAAATCATTCAACTGCCGCAGCACTCACGCTTGACTTTATGACAAAGTTCACTATGTGCATTAACAATTGATCGCAGTTTTGCTTAAATTTTCATTTTCAAATTAATATTTTTAAAATATATTGTATTATTGATAACATAGACAGCTGCTTAAAATGCTTTAGCCAAACAAATTGATCGGTATTGATCTACCTACAAATACATGAAGAAATGAAGTATCATGAAGTTTGAAGACTCATGTGCTTCAACTTATTAGAGTCAGCAATCAGCGTTTCGTTTATCAATTCCATTTAGCTGTAACTAGCTATCACATTATGATTTGTAAGAGACTTACAGTCATCGCCACAATAATCACACCAATATTAGCTAAGACTTGGTATATTTTATAAATATACGAAGAGTCGTATAGAGAAATATATTAACAAAATTTGAAGTCATTTGACCACGCCTACCAAAATAGCCCATCTATGGCGACAATGCGTATGAGTGATCAAAAAGTAAAGTGTGAGAGCTATAAATAAAGTATTACAATTGCAAATTAAAGGATAATTTCATTGCATTTTTTATGTAATGATGATAGTTATGGAATATATATTTTGATTAATTTCATACTCAATGAGAGGCCTTAATTTATTTATTCGACTATTAATAAGGTCTAGTTACGTTGCATGGCAGAACTCAAGCTGATCTATACATTCAAAATACCTCAAGAGCCGCAAAGCTGCAAACAGGATTATTACTAACCTTTAGTAGATACTTTTTACTTCATTTTCATTTATATAACATAACGCACAACACGCAGTAGGTGAAGTTTTACTCCACACAAAATGAACATATTGCATTGATTTTCTTTTTGGACAGTACAAAACAATAGTCATATATAACTTATAACAAATTTGAATACAAGATGTTTTATGGATATTCATTCTACATACCCTGGCCTTTAAAATCAATTTAATAATTAGGGATTCTAGTCTGAATATATTGAAAAAGAATGCATATATGGTTCAGTAAAACTTTCGACTTTATGCCACTGCACTGTATACAGGATTAGAAAAAACAATGAGCAAGAAAAAGAGATTTTGTTGTGTCATTTTTCTATTCTTTGACTATTTATTTCTTTCTTACTCAGCAACGAGTTCATCATGCTAATTGAATGCTTGCAGTCCGGGCTATTAGAATTGGGTATTCGTTTCAAAAGTGCACAGCGTGTGCATCGACAGCTATGAAAATTTATTTGATTTCGCTACAAACAGACACGACACGCCCCACTCGAATATAAGCATAAGCTACTTATGTAAATCTGGACTAGAATATCACTGGACTAGCATATTGCAGCTGCTCGTGCGCACAAACATTCCATTATATAGAGACGGAGCTCTAAGCTAACTTAAACTGATGCTGAAGGAAACTAAAGTGAAGTTATAATCGCAGCACAGAGAAATCTTAAAAGCTCAACAATAATTTAAACTTGAATTTCGTAAACAAAATTTCATTTCATATATTTCAATATTTTTTCCTTAGTGACAAAGTAGAAACAAATCATCAACTGTAGCGTAAAGAGACCGTGAATATCGATAGCTGTCGTATATGTATTTATTTATTTCGAGTTTGGCCGAAATTCCTTTGTCATATATAAATTGACATGTTCTATGTTATTTGTTGCTATTGTGTCTGGTAGCTGTCAGGGCCAACTAGAGAGTGTGTGTTCTTAAGAGCAATGTTCCCTGCCTAGTTAATATTTTATTTAAACTGCAGAAGTGCTTAAATATTAAAGTGCCTTCGTATTCTTCTCAGCTTGCAGTCTGACTTGAATGTCGAATTCGTGTCAAGCGACTACGAGTCGACTTCTTCGTCCTCTCAATGCAGAATGTCACACAAAAGACATTAAATTTAATTAGCTGACATAAATTTGCAGCACTGAATTGGAATGTAAAGCTGAATTTGAATCTCTGGGTGGTGTTGACTCTGGCTCTGCAGACTCTGAGCAGCTGCAGCGGGTCTAGCGAAGGTGACTAAGGCTGTGGTCTAGCATTTGCATCAAAGTGAAAAGCAAGGTAAGCACGAAAATCACTCGAGTTGACATTTTTAATGGATGGTGGAATCGGATGGAGCGGGACGAACAGACTGTGCCAGTTCACAAAAAGTCTGGACGGGGCCTGTCGAGTTGAGTGCATGCATTTTCATGACTTGTGCAACTTTTGACGACAGGTGCATGTCTGTCTGTCTACGTATATATATATAGATTTATATATATATATATATATATATATATAAAGTGTGTGTGTTCGTGTTAAATCAACTGTCACTTCCTGTCGACAAACTTCGTCCTGCAAGGCAGCAAGGCAAGGAGTGCTGTTGGAGGGCCACTTCGAGTTATGATAGCTGCATGCATTCAACAATTTACTTAACTGTTAACTGCTCTTAAAATTATGAAAGAATCTGAATATCGACAGCGTAGAAGATAACGAGCAGCAGACTCAAAAGTGGCATTAAGACAGCTGCTGAAGCACCTTGATATGTTGTCTGCTCTTGAAATAATCCAAAGTCAGATAGAAGAATATTAAGAGTCATTAATTTTGTATTATTTTATTTCATCCATTTTTGCTGCTGCAATATGTTGCATTTATTTGTATTTATTTTTGCGCACGCTTCCAACTGCAGTTAATTAATTTTTTTGATTAACACAAAATGGAGCTGACATCTCTGCTGAGCGTCATTTATGGCATGAAATTAACGCCATTAAAAATCACTGCATACTAATTAACTGTAGCTGCAACGGCAACTGCAGCAGCAGCAGCAGCAGCAGCAGCAACTGCAATCGCAATCGCAGTATTTTTTCTTCGTTTGCTTTTCGTTTCGATACAAATGTGTAAAATGAACCTTGCCAAATGACAGACTATAATCCCGGCGCCACATGGAAATGCATAAATTATTTATCAGCATCAGCAAAGAGCTTGTTTCTGCGAAAGTAAGTTTTCAACAGACATTTGAAGCCAACTTATATGAATATAATTCATCAATGAGCAATACACGAATTGCTGAAATGCTTAAAGCTTCAATGCAAATGTATATGAAATGAGAGCAGCGATCTATGGCTCAGATGAAGTCAGTTGCAGCCAGGTAGCTCTCTTTTTTTGAGCCAGAGTCCTCAAAGCTGCTGAGAGGACCAAAAGAATAAGTGAGAATAGCGACCCATACTGTAGACCGATATGTGAGCTATATCGATCTATGCTCAACTGTTCAAAGTGCTTAATTGGCTATAGTATTTATCTGCTTTTGGTCACTCACAGCTTTTGCTTGTTATCGATAAATATCGATTTGAGTTAGTGTAATATGTAAGAAAGAAAGTTTTCATTTCATTCTAGATACACTTAAACAAGAGGAATCTATTTTAAGTGATGTCAAGCTATCAATAATTATCGATTTGAATGATATGAACGGAAAATTGCTCCATTTACTTAAGGCTATAGCCTTGGCGTGTTTTTCTTATGTCTCAAAGCTCGACCATTGGGGATTGATGCAAATTCCCTGTTAATATTCGCAGTACAATATGTTATATATTACATTTTTTTTTTTCTTAATTATATTAATTTTAAGTATATCATTATAATATAATTTGATATATTGTTAATTGAAATTGAATAGGAATATCTCTGCATCCGATTCGTTCAGCATTATGATAAAACAGCAGCTGTTCATGGCTGTTGTTATTGTGATGCCCAGAGCTGTGTGGTAATTCCCTAATGCATTCCGTGACGAAATAGTAGTTGATTATGGAGATAATGGTGACTCTTCCCCGGCATGATCAGCTTCCTCGTATGCCTTTGCCTTTGCAATTGCTCGCTTACATGGAAGCATCTGGAGCTCACAGCGCCCATTTCCCGGCAACATAGACCGCGCACAGCATCAGTTGAAAAAAAAAAACCTTAAAAAAGTGAATAAAATATTATGGAATTCAACTAAAGTTAGCGATTCCGAGAACGAATATCGATCTGTGTTTATAAAAATATATTTGATATAAATTACAAGTAAATAATGTTAATTGAGTCACTCACATCTGCCAATGTCAGGTGTCTCTTCAAATATTTATATTTAACTCTAAATTTATCTTACACTCAATTGAATTTAAGAAGGAAGTATCTGCTATGCGGCCTCGATTCATTTGATGTTGTTGAACGCAGTAAACAGCGAAAATCTAAATGTTTATCGCGAAGGAATATGCTTTGTGGCAATGTTTTTTGCTCTTCTTCTTGTCTTCTAGTCTATGACACGCAAATAGCAAACGAATGGCAAAAGAAATAAAATCAATTGACATCCGTCGAGCATGGCAGTACAACAAGGGCGCTGTCTAATGTTGTCTGGGGGTGTGGCAGGGGGCGGCGATAATGTCTGCCAGTGCATTGACAACTGCAGCTGCAACTGCAATTGCAACTGCAACAGCAACAGCTTCGTGTGTTCTCAGCGCTATTTGAATTAACTGACAGCGGAAACAGGTCGCGTCGAAGGTTCGTGTTGTTCTGTGTGCTGTGCTGTGGTGTGTTGTGCAAACCTCCCCTCAGTCAACGCTGCTCGCTCTCTCTGCTCTGCCTCGCCTCCTGCTGACTCCTCCCGAGCGCTTGTTTACAAAATAAGCGAAAGCTGTGCCAATAAGCCTCAACGTCGCCTGCACTTAATTTATTTGCAACAAAACGTGGAGAAACCGAAACTTTTACGCAAGTGCAACTTTGCTTTACGTGTTTTTCTCGTTCGCATCAGCATCCGCGTCAGCATCCGCATCCGCATCCGCATCCTCATCCGCATTCACATTCGCATCACTTGGCTTGTTTTCAACACATTCAGCGGGAGCGCAGGCCGCGCGCTTTTTGGCGACCGCAAACACGAAAGAGACAGCACCAAGTCTATCGAATTACATGAAAATGGGAGAAGCCAGAAGGGAAGTGGGAAATGGGAAATGGGCGAATGTCGAAGACTCTGGGAGACTAGGGGGCGCGTGTAAAGCACGACCGTCTGGTTTTTTATGCTCCGGCTGCGAAATTAAAGCATTTACATATTCCCCAGCATCTCCGCAGCTCCACAGAACAAACAGATCCCGCGCAGCATTGATTCCGCATCGAGCAAACAAATTTGTGTAAGAAATATGTGTAGGGAAGACTTGTAGCATATGAGGGCTTGCCAGGAAGGAAAGCTTTCAGGCATATTAAAAATAATTTTCAATTAGTATTCCGTAATGTTGCTGTTGATGTTAATGTTGATGTTGATGATGCGTTTCGTATTTTGAAGAAAATTGAAATAGTTTGCAGCGTCGCTTGCTTTTTGTTTGCCTGGCTCGCTCACACACGTCTCGCCTGGATATGTCATCAAATAAAATATGTCACGCGCACACAGAGGGCGTCCATTTATAAATATTATTTGCCGGCAGACGTAACAAGTGAGCGAAAAGGAGGAGGAGGGGGAGCAGGTGGAGGAGGAGGAGCTCGCATTTCTGCTCTAATTTTGCATATAAATTACAAGCAACAAATAATCAAATGCAAATATGTTCTTAAGATTCAATTTTTGTGCAATCAACACACTTAAACGCATCATCACCAAATGCCATCAAGAGCAAACGACAACAGTTATAGAAAGGAAGAGGCAGAGAGTGGGAGAGAGGGAAATAGAGAGAGTGTGGGTGGGTTGAGATAGATTGCAGACATTGGAATTGCGTTGAGTTGTAGCAACAACGCAGACATAGAGCAATGCTGTAAGAATATGTCTCTCTACATCTGTGTGTGTGTGTGTGTGTGTGTGTGTGTGTGTGTGGATGTTTTCCTGTATGCTCTTCAACTTTACGCGCTGTTTGGCAGCGCCTCAGCACGCCGTCAACGAGACGTTGTCCTTCACACATGTCGCTAGCGCCCCATTTGCCTGCATGCAATCAAATTTAAAATCCTGCCAACTGTCTGCCAGCTGCCAGCTGCCTGGCCGGCACGTATTAAAGCCTCGTTAGCCCATTGGAATAGTATTTGTCGCTGCCATGCATTGAGCTAGAAACTGTGAGCCATGTGAGCTTGCTCAGCTTTTACTTTCAGCTCGTATCATTGGCAGCTTCGAGCTGCCTGCCAAAATTAGAACTCGGAATGGACCCGAGTGAATTGAATAGCTGATTTATGATCGCACTTAATGTGTAAATATGTAAGCAAGTGTTCCAGCCCCACAGCCCCCAAAACTTTAGTCTTTGTCTCTATCGTTGCTATCTAAGCAGCTTGTTTGCTCATGCAGCGCTCATAGGTTACAGAAAGAGACAAGATTGCCAAAGGCCATAGGGCCACAGGGTGGCAGGAGAAGGAGGGAAAGGAGGGAAAGGAGGAACTGCTCTCTGCATCCTCCCCACCGTCTGCTCAACTGAATTGACCAACATTTGCTTAAGCAGGCGTGTGAAAATTGACCATTAGCAATGCAATATATTCTCAATCTCAGTATGAAATAACTTGTTGGTGTTTGTGTGTGTGTGTGTGTGTGTGTGTGTGGGGCTCTGATAATTGGTGTAAAGACCGCAGGCATTGGCAAGGGACAAGCGCCAGAAATAGGCTCATTTATTGTCTCTCGCTCGCACGCACACAAACACACACAGACACTCACACACATGCGTTTAATATGCATCTGCATAACTTATGGCAGTGGGAGCCATTAATTTGTGTCTGCACACATGCAAGACACATGCAGCAAAGGGAACAAAGGACACACAGCCGCACAGCCATCGAGGCAGCGAGGCAGGCAACAAACGTTGCATAGCCACAGGCGCACGTGCGTGACCAGAGAAGGCCGACTGCTAGGTGCAGAACACATACACACCCATAAATATATATATCTATGTGTGTGTAGCTGGCACATATTTTATTTTAATTTGCTTGACAATAGCCAAAACGAATACGAATATTCGTTTGGTTCGTCGCCGTGGACATTGCTTTGGCATCTTCAGTGTCATTACGAGTGCTTCATTTGCCTTATTGAATCTGACACACGTTTCACAATAGTTGACGCCATACAGCCGAGGAAATCACAATGGAAGCACAAAACAATATGCAAACAATTTTTACCTCTACATGACTGAAATACACAAAATGCCCAAAAGGACGGCAGCAGCCACAGCAAAGGCAAAGGCAAAGGCAAGGGCAAACCAAACGCACTTATGGTCACGTGCGTACTATATACTATACATATATATATATATATATATATATATATATATATATATATATATATATATATATATATATTTATATATATGTATATGTGTATATAAATTTGCTTAATAGTTCACAACTGACCAGACACGAAACTGTTTGGGCACAAATAAAAAATGCCTACGAAATGGAAGCCAAACAATTTCACAGGTCTCAGGCCTCAGTCTGCATTGATTTTCATTTCATTTATATTTACAGATATCGCAGATATATCTTTCGACCTGCTGCGTCATTTTTTCCATGTTCTGTCTCTATCGCACAAAGTATTTTGGCGCCAAACTTAAATTCTCCTAAAGTAAAGTATGAGAAGAATGAAAAATATGGCAACGCTGGCCACCCACAGATCTCACACCTGTATTCCCAGTTCGTAGCTTCTTTGCATGTTAATTGGCTGGTCATTCTATTTTTAAAATTGCTTCTCTCTCTCTCTCCTCGTTTTCTTTTGGTCTTAACTTGATCGACATTTTCGACATTTTACCGCACAAAAACTTGTCTGTCACGGCAGGAGAATCTGTGTGTGTCTGTGGGAGCGAACGTGCGTGTAAATGTGTAAATGTGTGCGAGTCCCCATGGTGATTGATGGTAGTCGACGAAAGGGTTGGGTAATTGAAGATAAGCCCAAACCCTACTGGACAGTGCAATTATAATTTAATTTGGATATTTTGTTAGGAGACCAGTTTAGAGAGGGAATATCTTTGAAGGTGTATTTTATACCTATTAGCCAATACACTGTGACATATAACAGCTTACTCAAATTATTAACATTTGCTTTGCAGCTCTGTTAACGTGCGGTTCGTTGTAATCGTAACAGTGAGGAGCAGAATCGTCAAGTGTGGAGCAGTGTTAGCACATTCGTCAAATGGGCATTAGTTTCGTCAAGCTTAGACCACTGTTATAATGTGCGTTAAGTGTGTGGATTGTAATAACGAGATGAGAGTAAAGTGTAGTACAGTGCGTTCGTTAAGTTCGTTCAGTTATCTGTTTAGTTCAAACTCATCGAAGACTTAAACCAGATTCGTTTTATATTCTAAGAAGGTTACCAGACTGTTGTATTCAGATAATAGTCAAGCTCAAAACCTTGTTATACGTTTAACAGTTTATATAATTAAGATAATACAAATAACATATATGCTGCGTTAACATTATTAACAGAATTTAACATAATAAATATGCATTTGAAATTTGCTTTTATTAGCGATTTGTCAATCAATTATTCCAGTTCCGATTCGTACTGTCAATTTGGTCAGCAAGGAGCAGTATTTGAATTAAAGAAACAAAAGTTAAGGCTCCTTCGATCAAATCCTTTTAAGAAATTAAATTTGTGTTTGCTTTCCCCGGGATGCCTGTGGCTTGGCTGCAGCTTTGTTAGCTGCTCCATAACATCCGTCAACATTTGCTGAGCAATGTTCGCCTTGCGCCTGAGTCGCTCCAAGCCCAGGTTGCCCATGTCCTCCACATCCATGAGCCCTGGCCCGGGCTGCAGCCCACTGCATCCCCTGCAGGCCTTCGGCGGCTCCCTCGCCTTCGACTGCTCGCCTGGCCCCTTGTTAGCCGGTGACATTTTTGCTCTTGCTCTTGCTCCAGCTGCTTTACACACGACACTGATAACAATTGAACTTACGTAGTCGCTGCGATGGCGGCTGCTGCTGCTGCTGCCTCACTTGATACACAAATCATTCTGTTGGCAGCTCCAAAGCTTTAATAGCCAACGGGTAAACGTTTAGGCAGCACGTCGACTGCTCTTCGTCTGCTCCCCGCCTCACGATTCCCGCTCACATATAATTCCGTGTTGACTCGTTAAATATTGCCGACGTTAAGCAGCCGCTGGCGCTGGCTACGTTTGCTAACGAAATAAACGTTTAGACTAAAGCGTCCACGGAAGCTTGATGAAAAGTGATTATTCTCCCAACTAGCAGATACCCTCTAACTTCGGCCCTTGATTTATACAAGCAAGAGACAAAATCACATTTTGGGATCTACGAAAACTAGAAACTTGAAACTTCAAATATAATTTGTAGCTTACTGCAGCCAGAGACTCCAATTAATAATGTACATATATTTTTATATATAATAATAAATATGTAGTCCACTATCTTTAGCTCTTATCTAATCTGACTATTATGCTGCGAAAATGCAGCCCAAATATAAATTTAGTTTGATATTGTGGAAAAAAAGTTCGGTAGATTGCAAGAGTGTATTTAGTACACACTACAAGATTTATACTTTTGTATGTCTCTTGATTTAATAGTAGAATGAATCATCAGTTAGTTCAAAACAAATACGTATTTGTTTTATACCCTATATCTACTGACAGTGGCCAATCGGGGTATAAAGGTTTTGATACAATGCATATAACAGGCAGAAGGAGGCCTGGGAGACCCCATAAAGTATATATATTCTTAATTAGGGCGTCGAGCTGAGTCCATCTTGCAATGTTCATCTATCCCGGTTTTGTTAAAAGTATGTAACAGGCAGACGCCATAAAGTATATATATTCTTGAACAGTCCGTCCGGCCGCCACTATGTATGAACACGTCGATCTCGGAAACTATCAGATCTAGGGATTTAATTATTTGTATGTTAGATCCGTGCATTGCAGTCGGTCTACGAGTTTGTTTCAGAAAATCGATAACTTTTCCATTTTCGAATTATCGATTAAAACATTTATCGAGAATCAGTTATAAAATTATATCTAATTTATCTTTAGAGGTAAAGTCCCCAAAGCTTCTGCACATTTATAGATAATAATTTAAGTCAGTTTCGATTTTTGTAATATTTTGGATACAGGCCCCAAATTCGACCCCATCCCCCAAATTTAATTTCAAATACTAGAGATTTTTGATTTGAGACTTTTTAATTTGACTAATAGTCACATATAAACGTTCTGAAAGTTTCATAAAGATCGTTCATCTAAAAATGGAATTGTAATCGTCCAAATTATTGCCCTCCTCGCTGCATTCACTAAAGAGGAAGAGTACTAATTTTTTGCAGGGTCCAGGGTATCGTGTAGTCAGGCGGTCTCGACTAGAGCCTTCTTACGTGTTTTTTTATTGATCATATTATTTCCTTATTCTCAATGATTAGCTAGACTGCCATAGAAGCTGCTGAATACGCAAAACACTAAATACTTGCTCTTTGGCAACTGAACACATCTGGCTGCCATCATTAGGACCTTCGTTGAACACAAGAGTAGTCAAATCATTCATTTCCCAAAGTAAAGCCGATAAGCGCAGCCCAAGCTCCGAGCTCTTGCCTCTGCAGTTCGCTAAAAATAATCGTAGAATAATTGGAATGTCAAGGGTACAGGGTATCTAATAACCGTGTACCAATGCCGATGCAGACAAAAGATTTCCCAATGGGTATTCAAATTCAATTAAAGATAGAAAAAGATTTGTGATTATTTAATTTTTATGCTCTTTAATGGTTTCCTTTTTGTTTTTGTTTTTTTACATTAATAGTTTTATTTTGTAGTTTTTTTTTTAATTTTTTTTTTTTTTTGTGCTAATTATATTGTTAAACATAAAAATTGTTGTTTGCTTATTTTACCCATACGGACATAAGTATATTGTTTGGTTGTTTTTGCCTTTTGATTGTATTTTCTGGTTGTTCGAGTAAAATGCGACCTTTTGATTCAATCGGATTCAATCGGATTCAATCGGATTCAATTGTATTCAATCTGATTCAATTTGATTTGATTTGGTTTCATTAGATTTGCAGACTTGCTATGTGATGTGATTTTCATTTTGCAACTTTGTGTTAAATTCGTAAAATTCGATGTTAAATTTAATAAACCATTTATTACACATTATATAAATAAATGCATATAAAAAACGGATTAAAAATACTGCAACACCATTGTTGGATTATACATATACATATATATATATATATATATATATCTTACAATATATATAGATAAATAATAATTAATAAAAAAAAGTGCTGCATACGAATTCTATCAAGTGTCTAGTTTTCTTTAAATGCTTCATCTTTGCAAATGAAACTCGAATTTGCAGACTCTCTTGGCTGCCAAGAGTCCACGTCTGTGTGTCTGACAACCTATATATAGATATATGTATATATATGTATCTCTGAAGTTGCTATATACTTATATATATAACGTATTTATTAATTATTCATTTTTATCTGTGGAGCTAATAAATCCATTCGAGGGCTTATTTATTGTATATTTTGTTAATACGATTTCTTGTTGACTTTGCTTTCAAAGAAATTTTGGCACATGGTTTCCTAAACGGTTCTGAAAGTTCTCTGATCTCTGCTCGGCTAGACTTCATATAAGTTTTGTTGGCTAGATTAAAATACATCTAATAAATATGTGGAGTATTCATATGCACTAATTGTAATTTGTAGTTTGTTTTCTGCTCTCTTAACTTGGCCTTTCTTGCTTTCCATCCTTCATTATAATTATTTGCTCGAGAGTTGCTGAATGTTTGCTTCTAATTTGATTACGATTTGCTTTTGCTTTTGATTTCTATACGTTGGTGTTAAAAACATCTATCTACACACTGACGAACGACCGTTTATTCTAATGGAAACACTAATTGCTGTAGATGCTGTAGATATCGTGTCATATAACATATAACATATATATCAAATATCCTCATATCATGCCTATCATATATGAATACTGATTCAGCTGGGGACTCTTGCTCCTGCTCGTGTATACATTGAATATATCAAATACATTTAGTTAACATTCTTCTCTCTATACATCTATTTGTTATTTATGAAGTTGATTCTGTTTCTGATCTTTTGTTTCAGTCAATTTCTATTTTTTTTTTTTTTTTTCTTATTTGTGCCTATTTACAAAATGTAGCATTAACAACTAGAGATTTTTTACTGGAGTGTAATTGTGTGTGTGTGTGTGTGTGTGTATGTACAGACAATTAGATTTTAGTATTTTAGACATAAATATAAATATATTTGTACACAGCATATGTCTTGAGTTCATTATTAGTTAGAATTTCATGTTTCAAATTCCTCGTTTTACAAGCGGAGAATGCGGAATCAATTCGTGAGAACTTACAAAAATATCTCAAGTGCCTAAACATTAGCCATATATAGCTATAGTATGGATACGATATATAACTCAAGTTACTCGATCTGAACATTGATCAAACCACAAAATTCGTACAACCTCTCTACACACATACATACATACATTCATAGAAAAACAGTTCGATTATGGGTAGTACGAGTAATACGCGTTAGTATATGCATTAGTATTCGAGTTATACGTCGTTAGTAGTTCGAGTTACACAAGTCGTTTGTACTTAACTCTAGATTAGATTAGGTTATATTAGATTAGATTCGACTGGGTGTATAACGGATATATATATATATATATATGATAATAGTATAAATATATGAGTCTATGTACAACATTTGGAAGTTCGATAACTGACCTGGGTTGTGGGTGCATGCCGTACGTACAACATGCACAAATCGTAATTATTATTACCTATGTAGTTGTTATTAATACTTGTATATTTGTAAGTTAATACGGTTATATGAGCGCTATGTGAATACGGGGAAATGGATAGAGAGACACAGAGAGAGAGAGAGAGAGAGAGAGTAGCAAATGGGAAGTGTGTGCGGATGTGTTTGGCGAGTTGCCTCGCCTCTTGATGGATGTGCAAATAATTTTGATATTGATTGTCCGAAAGTTCTTGTGTTTTGTCTTTGTGTTTGGGATTGGGTTGTCAAGCTTAGGTTGCTTACTGGGTCAATGCGGGGCGGTGTGGACTTGGGGTAGAGCGGATATATGGGAATTTCTGGCATTACATAAATTTAGGCACGGCTCAGCTGTTGTTGTTGTTGTTGTTTTATGCCTAAAGGAGTCTCAGGACTCACGAGTGCCCAAATTTCATTTTAATTCAATTGATTGCAATCTGGTGATCTATTGGCCCGACCTCATCCTAGCTGCTGATCAGGCTTGGATCAGATCTTACCAATGTCTCACACAGATATCGAATAATCCGATTTCTCGCTAAGCAATTTCTGGCCTGGAGCGGGTGAATGTTGTTGTGGGCGTTGTTGTTGCAGTGGCTGCTGTTGCTGTGGCTGCGGCGACTTTGAATGTGCTCTCTTGTGTGGTGGTTGCTGTTGCTGACGTTGCTGCTGCTGCTGCTGTTGTTGCTGTTGCTGTTGTTGCTGTTGCTGTTGCTGTTGTTGCTGATGCTCCTGCTGTAATTGGGATGTGGTGGAATTGGGACGCGACCACAGGGAGGAGCGCTGGCCCAGCTTCAACTTCTTAATCGTATCTACATCGCACTCGACCTCGGCCAGCTCAATGTGATCGCCACCGTCGCGCTCGCCGTGGTGGAAGGCGCCGGCGCTGCACTCGGCCTGCAGCTGGAGCGGGTGCAGCGTGCGCAGGATGCCAGCTCTGCATGGTTTGGTAAGGGAAGAAGAGTATCCAGAGTTGTTTGATACTATTTCAGTTTCTCTAGCAACCACACTCAAGCATTCAGTATAACAGAGAGAGAGAGTGAGACAGAGAGAGAGAGAGAGACTTAGATGTGTTCAAGTGTTCCAAGTTGTGTACGTTGTGGTTGTTGGTGGTGTGGTGTGGCTGCTGCCGAGGGCTGCGGACTAGTGGGCGCCCTCGGGCCCACACACCTCACCGTAGGCCAAGTCTCATGTGTGATCTATGGGATCCATATAGGTGCACGATATCTCGCCGCCAGTATAGCCGAAGCTGCTGCTATCAGCCCCGCCACCGCCGCCATACTCACTCCCCCCATTGGCCGTATCCTATTTGGGCAACGGCAGCGTCGGCGCCGTGAAGAACTTCGAGGACAGCAGAGCCGTCGAGGGATTCAGCAGGCCGGTGCCGGAGACACCGCCCCCGCCCTGGTGTAGCTGCTGATGGTGGTTTTGGTGTGAGTCATGCGCGGGCATTATGGACTTGTGTGGAATGGGGCGAAACTGTGAAGAGGGTGGCATGCAAGTTACGGGCACAACAGATGCAAGGGTACTAACGCCTCCGTCCAGACCCAACAGCTCCTGGCCATTGGCATGCGAGGGCGTCGGCTCTAGCTGATGGAGCTTGGGCTGGACCAGCAGCGGTTGCTGTTGCTTCAAACTACTGCTACTACTGCACTGGGTCTGACTATGATTGGGGTTTTGGTTTTGGTTCTGGTTCTGGGTCTGATTATGGTTCGGGCCGGGTTTGTTATTCGACTGTTGTTTGTGAAACTGTTTCTGGTGTTGTGTGCTGATCGATGGCGATTTGACCAGCGTGGGTATGTGGCATTGTATGGAGTCTTGTGATTTGAATGTGCTCGAAATGGATTTCAGATTGCCGCTGCCGTTGCGCGGTGACAGAATTTTGTTCGAGTTGTTTGCCGATGTGGCTGTGTTCGTGTTCGTGGCCGTGTTTGTGATGTTGTTGTTGCTTTTGTTGCTATTGTGATGACGCGGTGTTGTATTGGTGGAAAACTGATATTGCTGATGATGATACCTGGAGCGACCGCGCCGTGGTAATGATTTTTGTTCGGACATTGGTGACAGATCGGAGGATGTGCTTGATTGTGCTCCATGGTAGATGATGCCTGCATCGCATAGAGCATTAACGTTTTGGAAAGAGAGAAAGAAAGAAAGAAAATACGGGCAAATAGAGAATCGGCATGTGGATGGGGTAACACAAACTTAGAGCTACTTTAAGGCTAACCAGCGAAATTACAATTAATTTTATTATTTACGATCTTAGTCTTTTCTGCGTACTGGCCAAATGTTATAAATAAGTTAGTGTAAAGCTTAAGTGCATTGTGTGGCAAAAGTGGTGCAAAGCGCGTTGATCTACTATAGATATGTTATCGATATGTTGTGATTTGGAAACTGTTGTATTAGTCTAGAGTCTGAGTCTGCAAAGTAAAGTAACGCAAAAAAAGAGAGAAAGAGCCAGTGGATTACTCCTTGATGTTGGTCCAAGTCCACTAAAAGCTAAAATCTATTGTAGGGAATTAACTTAAAGCACCTGCAAGCATCACGTTATGAGAGGCTTATCTAACTAGTGATAAATGGAAATTGATAATCATTGAATGAAAAGACTTTAGGCGACTGAGCCCAACTAAGGGCGACTTTCTTCAGCTCTGTACATGAGCTGAATATATTTGATCTGAGTCTCAAATATGTCTATCGGAATCCTAGAGTAATGAATGAGATCCATTGTGGATGTAACGGAAAGCAAAGGAGAGAATTTCCCTCAATTTCGGATAGCTTAGATAGACAAACCAACAGACAGTAGCTAAACATAATTTCTATCTTGATTCTTTGCCTATATCCATCAATGCTTAGACTACGAGATATGCATTGACCTCCATATGCGATACTTCGCAGGTGCTGTGACTAGGGCCAGTGGGTGCGTGACTTACTGTGCTTGATCTTGCCCTCGTGCTGATTGGAAGACTCGGTGCGGCTGGAAGTCAGTTGATCCTGGTCGGACTCGGACTCCTCGCTCTCTGGCTCCGTTTTGCGTGAGTGGCGACGTCGATTCTTGGACTGTGCATAGAACAAGGCATAACATTAGCTGGGACTGAGTAAGTGAGTGCGACTACGTACGACTAGCGACTACAAAAGCGCTTGGGGATGGTAAACGCTCTCGAACAAAACAAAGGATCAACTAAAACCCAAAACAAAACTGGCATGTGACACGAGGCAGAGCGCGTCGCTCAATGCCCACATGATAGACGGCTTTGCACTTAATGGAACTTAGATAAACGTAAGACTCGAGCAGAGAAACAACATAAAAAGCACGTAGTATTTATTCTATGGAAAAATACACACTAATTGTAGCTCTAATGCCCCCTACCGAGAGGAGGACACAGAAAGAGAGAGATACAGAGAGAGAGAGAGAAAGAGAGCTAAAATCAAAGAAATGAATAAACAAACGCACGATATTATGAAACGGTGAGGTTTGATAATAATTATGAATTGTCTTTTGTGGACGTTGGTTGTGGTGGTGGTGGTGATGGGTGGTGGTTGGTTTTAGTACCGCAGCTGGTGGTGGCGACGAGCAGCCCTCGGCCAGAGCCCTCTCGTGGTACATGAACGAGTGCAGCAGGGTATTGGCTGGACCGGCATGATGCGGCTGTGACATGTTGCCTGCTTCCGACAATTGGAAGGTGGCGTACGGCGAAATGTCCTCAGAGGTTTCTGTGGAAGAGCCCCAGGCTTAGAGCTAGGCCGTGTCAACTGATTGTGTCTTGACACTTACCCGGAATCTTGTCATTGTTCTGCATGGAAACCTTGTGAATGGTCGCATAGTAGCGTTCACGCTGCGCCGCCTCTGAGTTGGCGCGATTCTCCAGCGACTCCTTTTGAATGTGATTGCTTTGTTCTGAGCGAAGCAAAGCAGAGACTGTATTGATTGTTGTGTTGGGGGCTAGAAGCACTTCTACTTACTGTGTCGGTAGCAGATGATGACCAGGGCAATTGTGCAAATCATGCCAGAGACGGCTGCAATGGTGGGAATCAGCAGGTTTACGTTGCCATAGAACACGCTCGGGCCGCGCTGGCCACGCTGCACAATCTCCGGCGGAGGCGGGTCTCCGTCCTTGGTCAGTGTGACGAAGCTGAACTCCGCCTGGGACACGCCCGCAACATTGTGCGCCTCCATGCGCAGCTGGTAGAGCGTCGATGGCTGCAGGTTGGAGATGACAACGCGACGCTGGGGCTTCAGAGCATTCGAGACTAAGGCAGAAATGATATGGGATCGATTGGTATTGTTGCAACTGCAACTGAAGCTTCGATTGCTTCTGCTCACCTAAAATCCATTCCTTGTCGGGGTCGTCTGTGACCGCTCGATACTGAAGCACAAAGTACATCAAGGGGCAGCCGTTGTCGGGCCAGGAGTGCAGTCGGATGAGCACCGAGGTGGAGTTCGGGGCCAGCAAGCTTGTCGTCGCTGGCATGCCCGGCGCCTGGCCTTGTGTGCGCACGTGCAGCATGACACTCGCTGGAGAGCTGCCCACCTTGTTGTGGGCATTCAGGTGTATCTGATAGGTGCTGCCGCAGACCAGGCCCTTCAGCTCGTGACTGGAGGCGTGCCGCGAGAGCTGCATCTCGTCGGTGTTGCCCGTGGCGCGCCGGTAGAACAAGGTGTAGCCAGTGATGGGCGCATTGCCAGTGAAGCCGCACTTCCAGTGCATCAGGATGCTGCTCGAAGTGGCGCTGGTCACGTAGAGCACGGGAGCAGAGGGCGGTACCTGGACGAGCAGCATGTGCGTGAGGCGATCCGTGCCGATGCCATTGTCCACCTGGCAGCTGTAGTTGCCGCTGTCGGCCAGCTGCAGGCTGGAGATGATCAGGTCACCGGAGTCCAGCAGCTGTGAGTTGTGCAGGCCGCCCTGGCGCAGCGCCACATCAGCCTTGAACCACTCGCGCTTCGGCTTGCCCACAGCGGTGCAGGGCAGCGTCACAGTAGAGCGCCAGGGACGCACAACGGAGCCGCCGAAGGAAATGATGCGGGCCGGCACGCGATTCGTGGTTATCTGAGAGGCAACGCGCGAACTCTTACCCTCGCCCACGCGAGTCGAGGCAGTCACCCAGAACTGATACTCCATGTGGGGATGCAGATTCTTGGCCTCGTAGTAGGACTGCTGCGAGGGCAGGCTGCGCTTCTCATTGTTCAGCTCCTCGCGGCCGTTGACGACGCGCGTGTAGAGGCTGAACTTGGTGATGACGCCGTTGGGCTCGGTCGGTGGTTGCCATGATATGAAGAGAGACTGGGGCGAGCTGACAACAACCTTAATGTCAGCCGGTGCCTCAGGCACGTCCTCCTCGGTGTGACAGAAGAGCGGCTTAGAGAGGACGCCGTCGCCCATGCGTGTGTGTGCCAAGACCTGAATGCTGTAGTTGGTGTACTTGCGCAGGCCGGTCAGCACAGTGGTCAGGGCAGTGGTCTTGCGCGACTCGACCTCATCCTTGTTGGGCATGACGTCGTCAATGATGGGCTCGAAGATGAGCTTGTAGCCCTGCAGCAGACCGTTCGTATGGTAAATTGGCGGCGGCTGCCACGAAACTTGCAGCGACTGAGACGTCAGCGCAGCGCAGCGAACATCCTCTGGCGCACGACTGGGCACTACAGGGGGAAAAAAAACTGATCAATACTCAGGTTATGGAGACTGCAGCACTGAGAACCTACCATCCTCCATAGTTTGCGCTCCAATTGGCTCTGACAGCGGACCGGGACCCACTTGATTGAAGGCCTGCACCACAATGTTGTAGCGCGCGAACTTGGCCAATCCACTGAGCAGCAGCTCTCCATTGCCAGCCTCGCCATCGCCCGCGACCGAGGTAAAGTTGTAGGCAGAGTTGCCTGAGCTGATCAGCTTATAGCCCACATTGTAGCCCTGGATATCGCCATGACGCAGCTCTGGCAAAGGAGCCGCCCAGCTAATCAAGAGTTCCGTTGACGACAGTGGACGTGCAGACAGATTCAAAGGCGGCCCAGCGGGCCGTTGGGGCTCTGTGCGCACAATCAACTCCTGGCTGGGTGCACTGCGTCCTGCATTGCCCTCAGCTATGACCCTGAATGCATAGCGTGTTGCCGGCTTCAGATTCTCAATCAGTGCATTAAAGCTGGGCGGATCCTTGACTTCCATATGCTGCCACTGGTCGATGAAGTGAATGGCTAAAGTGAAAGAGGGAGAGTTACGCCCGTTGAATAAGTCAGCTCAATTTGATGCTTACGATCTGCCTCGCGGTACTCCACTATGTACTTGGACACATCGCCCGTGCTGAGCGCCTTGGGCTGCCATTTGAGATTCACCGAACGACTACTGATCATGGCCGCCTCCAGCACACTGGGCGGCTGTGGTGGCTCCTGCACTTGCAGCTGCACAAGCTGCTGATCGTTGCCATAGAGATTGCTTGCACGGCAGAAGTACGGTCCACTGTCTGTGGCATCCACAGTGCGTATCTGCAGCTCTGCCGAGACACCATCTGGTGTGGCCTCCTGCTTAACCGAAATTCTGTGGGAGATTGAGATTGGTAAATCATTGACAGCATGATCAATCTCCTTGTCAGTAAGCTCACTTGTAATTGGTCGACGGATTCAGCGTGTTTTTGCCCGAACGCATCCACACAATATTTATCGGCTTGTCTCCGCTGACGGCGCACTGCAGCAGAGCCGTGTCGCCCTTTTTGACGGTGACCGAGCGTGAGGTGGAGGAGAAGTATGGGGAGGCTGCAAAGCATTAAAATATTTCGCATTTTAATTATCTCAACAACAACAACCGCAGCAGTAGTTGCAGCCAATGCAAATGCAACCGAGTCGCAGTAGCCGTTGCAATTAGGAAAATTGCCAACTTTCGTTTCATTTGGCACATCCCCAGATACTCACAGTTTACTTTCAGCTGTATGACCTTGCCAATGCCGGTGCCGATGCCATTGTTCGCTTGACACAAATAGAATCCCTCGCGATCCTCCTTCACGTGCTGCAGCAGCATTGAGCCATTGCCCAATAGCTTGGTAAACGGCCGCTCCCGCACCTCTTCATAATCGCCCGATTTGCTGCCTGTTGAAGAGAAATATACATTTAGATTAGGTAATATCTAAAGTTCTAATGCATTTTATATGTATCTTAAGAAATGTGGGTCAATCACTTGGCCTTCTTTTAAGAACTTGACTGATTTATATATCAAAGTTTTGAGCATAAGCATTATAAATCAAATCAAGTCGAGCCAGGATTATTTGCTCAACAGCGAAATCGATTCCTGAATCAAGTATTATTATAAAATTAAAATAAATACTGGGGAATTCTTGAAGATACACATGACCACAGATTAAAATTGAGTTCAGGATTTAAAAAAAATTAAATAAATTAAGAACAAGATTCGCAATTTTCAAGTTGGCAATCGCTAGGATGCGCCCCCCTCTGGAAAGACGATACTGCAGCAAATCAAATTTGTTCAAGCCAACTGACGCAAATTCATCGTCTCAGAAATTCCGAATTGAAATGTGACAATTTGTGATTTGGTATCGCCTTACAAATGACCTTGAATGGGTTTTGTATAGAGTTCAGTAACTTGATGGAATCATGTTTGCAAATATCTTAGGTCTAACATGATGCTGAGCTAGAGATAGCTTTCTGTAATTTATAATTAAATAAATAAATCTAAAAACTTAAACAGAGCTCGAAACGAAATTCCTTATAGTAATTACAAATATTTAATGAAAGAAATTCAAAATAATATAAATGAATCAATTGTTGGGTAAGTAATGAAAAATAATATAAATGATATATAAAAGACGTTGCTTATTCTTAAAATTACTTTAGCTAGAATTAATTGAAACAAATTGTATCTGACCTGTTGCCTTCTTCCATACGATACTGGGCGTGGGTACGCCCTGTGCTTGGCAGTGCAGCATTATGTGACGATTGCGCTCCACATTCGCATCGGCTGGCTCGACGATCCAACGTGGTGGTACTATGGAACGTATACGTAATATAAGAAATGTGTATCTGGCATAGCTCTAACGATAACGGTTCAAATCAAGAATTCTCTAAGACATACAGAATAGTTATGATTTAGAGATAGAGAGTTATAGAGACAGATATAGAGAGAGAGAGAGAGAGCGAGAGATAGAGATAGATAGAGAGACAGAGAGGAAAAGCAAAGATATTTGGCAAAGTATAAACGGCAAAACAAGGTTTTGTGACTATTCAAATTGGTTGAGAGTATAGAAATAGAAAGGGTTGTAGCTTATAGAAAACGATTCAACTAATGTACAGTTGGGCTGTTCATATCTTACTTATAATTGTAAATGTAACAAAAGGCTTTTATGCAACTCAATCAAAATGGAAATAATTTCAAAAGTTGATGCTTTTAAGCCGGATGCCTTATTTTACATAAGATCCGTGAGGTAAACTCTTTAATGAGGTTGGTTGTTGTGCAAGGATTTTTAGTCATATTTTAATTAATTTTTATTATTGCTGTTTCTCTTTTGTTTTTAATTTCACATTTGTTTGTGTGCCCACGCTCTGCGGCTCGCTGTTTCGCAGTTTGTTGTACAACAAAATTTATTTAAAAAAATAAAAAAAAAGAAAACGAAAAACTGCCTTTCGTGGTCTGGGGAAATAAATAACAAAAGCATGCAAAGAGCGTATTGGAAAATATTTGCATTAAAATGAAACTGCAACAGAAGAGACATAAATGTTTTATATGCACGATTATATGAGTTTTATTGTTAAGCACGCAGATGGAAATGAAAAACTTGATTGCGCAAAACAAAAAACAAATGGGCCTTCAATAATTAGTTTTTAAAAGCATGTGCCACGCCCACGCACACGCATGGCCAGAGAGTGCATTTCAATGATTTATAGGGCCAATAATTGCTTCTTTTTTTTTTTATTTATTACAAATTCATTTATTTACTATCCAGCCTTTTGCTCGTCAAGCAGTAATTAATACAAAAGAAAGAACTTAATGAATATCATAATGGAAATTAAGAGTTTTCATTAAGAAGCATTTTGTAGTCTGGTTTGGTTGGAGTGGCTCTCTTGTGTTGTACATAAAGCGGGTTTTGGGTGGGTCTACGACAGCGCGTTGGCTAATAGCGACTAGTTGGAAAAAATCTTTGCACACAACAGCAGCCTGGGTTACTGGGCATTTCAACTAAAACAAATGAATATATACACGTGTTCTCGATTTTGATTTCAACTCGAAAATCGCCGAAAGACATTGGAAAAGTATTTTGGAACATTTTGACAATTTAACTTAGCGAAACCGAGCTGAAAACAATATCGAGTGCCAACTGTGTTTAAGAACAGAGCAGAGAGCAAGCAAATCATAAATAAAATAAATTAAAACTCATTCTACTATGCACTATGCACTATGCGCATGCAAATGGCAAGGGCAATGGCAATGGCGATGGCGATGGCAGCTGGCATTGCAAAAAATTGAGGTAAAATATGTACAGTTTCATGCAAAAAACAAAAGCAATTGAAGGGAGCGTGCAGAGTATTGTGCTGCTGCCACAGCATGCCACATTGCTATGCAACATTCATTGTCAACTACATTAGCAAATACTGCGAAGCTTTAAATTTATATATTGTTTGTAATTTGGTTTCACTGTACTTTTTATTCTGCAAAAAAATAAATATGCTTTTGCATTTAGGGCGCAGAATAAAAAGGTTCACACACACACACACACACACATACGCTCACAGAAGCAAGGATAGAGAAAATAGCCATTCACACACACACACACATTCACTCGCACACACAGAGCATAGCAGAGTGTCAGCAGTTAAACAGAGTCCAAAACCAAATTGAAGCATAAGCGGGGCGTCTTCAGTGGATTTATAGCTGATTCTGCTTTATCAGTTAGTTTATATTCTTGTTAATTAAGCACAGCACATTTATAGCTAAGGCTTGGCCATTCAATAATTTTGTTGTATTTTTTTATTTTTATATTAGCGGTTTATTTTTATTCGGTTTTTTGGTGGGGGAGCGGGCAAACAGCAGCCGTTGTGCGCTAAGTTTTGAAGCTGCAAGTCCAAAAAATTGGCAGTAAAAGAAAAATAAGAAATGAAAGGGTACAAAAATTCGTATGCATTGTACTCTATACACAGCGAGAGAGTTGGCAACAAAAAGGATTAAGCGAATAAGCAAATTAATGTTAAGCCAGCTAATGTTTTCATATCTTTATTTTCATGTATGAGCATTTGAATAAATTATAATATTAATTTGAGAAAAATGTTCAAGATGTGCGCTTTTCCAAGGAACTAACTAAGCATGAATTGTTTCTCGAGTGTTTTCTTTAAAAATTATGTTAATTTTCATAATTACAAGTTAGTATAATCTCAACTTTCGAAGAGCGCATTTCAACCACGACAAAAGCCGTCGTTTCTCTTGTAGTATAAAAAGCGTTGTAAATTAAATATCGCAACTTATCGAGATATGATTTATGTTGTTGTTTATTGTAGGTGAGAATACTTAAATATATATGTATATATATATATGTTTATAACAAATTTTGCGATTCTGTTTACGAAGCGAATAAGAAGCAGTGCAGTATATGAGGTTACCTGGTGAGACTGTTGTTAAAAAACCCACAGCGTGCCAAAGCGTCTTAAGGGTATGAGGCTTTGTATAAATAATTTAATGGATGTTTTAAGCTGGGCAATCTCTGACATTTGGATTTATAAGGTTTTTTTTTTTCGTTTTTTAATTATTTGGTATTTTTCTTTTTTGTATTATTTTGGTAGAGTGAAACCGTCAAAAACAAAGCACCAAGAGTTTGGCAACGTTTAGTTACGATTCAGCTTGTGGGGCACAGGACAAGCATCAAAAAGTTGATTTCTTAGAAATTAAACGAATCAAATCAAAAACTCAAAACCATTAAGAAGCGCTTTTCTTGAATACATCAGCGAGAAAGCAAAAATTATTATTGAGGGGCGATTGTGAAAATTTAAGGTGGTTAATTAGTTCCTGTTAGGTGTTAAATGCGACAAATGCGTGTTGGTGTATTGTTGGTGTACTGGTGTTGGTGTACTGGTGTAATCGTGTTGTTGATTGTGTATTGGGTTTGTAACCTATTACGCTACCTTTGACCTGCAACAGAGCGGTATATTTGATCTCGGCTGCCGGATTCTTGGCCACGCACGTGTATTCGCCGGAATGCGAGGCCGACAGCGAGGGAATGCTCAGCAGAGAGCTATACTGGTCGAGCATGGTGATATTCGCACCGAGCAGCTCGGGCAGCGGCTCGCCATCTTTCAGCCAGATCAGCTTCAAGGGCGCATCGCCACGAGACACGCCACAGACAGTGCGCGTGCGCATGCCCTCGGCCAGACCATCCTGAAAGGCGAACGGTTCTATGATCGGCGGTACTGCAAGAAGGAAAGAGCAACCAGAAATGTTAACAAATCTCACTGCCAGACCCCACCATAGTCTGCACTCGTCGTATTCCATTCCTCTAATTGATGTTGATCCCGCGCTGAGCTGCTGTTTGCTGTTGCTGTTGCTGTTGCTGTTGCTGTTTGTTGTGCTGTGGATGTTTCCTGATTAAAATTACATACATACATTCATATGTACAGCTAAACCTTCGCAGTTTTGTTAAAGGATTGTTAAACTCTACGAAATAGTATATTACTTGGTTGTACAAACATTCCAGAACTTGAAGTGAAAGTGATTGATAAAGATATACGATATGATTCATAACAATAGAGCTAATGCCGTTTCTTTAACATAATTTACAATATTATATGAACATATATATCTGTATATACATATATATGTTCATGTGTAAGGATGTTGCAGGACAAGTGAAATTTCGTTTGTCGATTCATTAGTGATATTCTTGATTACATTGAACAAAGTGCATACGAAAAACGCAACTACTTTAAACTAAATAAATACTTGATATAGAGAGAGAATTTGATAAAGGAGTGAGTGTTCACAACTCAGTTGTTTACCATTCACCAGGAGCGCCTGCGAGTTCTCCACCTCCGCTGCCGAGTTGCGTACCACACACGAATAGTTACCTGTGTGGTCGCTGCCGAGGTTGTCAATGACCAGAATGCTATTATACTGATCCACCTGCTTGACGGACATGTGCTGGGTGGGGTCGATGGGGCGGCCGTCCTTGCGCCAGTTGATGGTCAGCGGCAAATCGCCCTTCACCACGGAGCAGGTGAGTGAGGCGCGATCGCCCATGTTCAGTTGCAGAATCGACGTTTGAAAGGGACTTAGACGCGGCGGCACTGCAAGTGGTTGTGTCAAGGCAAACATAAGTGAGCAAAGCTGGAGGAGCACCCCGCACTGAGCCAGCAATCAATGTAATTACAGAAACTTTAACTTTGGCCCTCTGATTGTGGCAGCGCCGGGCCAAATCTCGGAAAAAGGTTACAAATTATCAACATTTAATTAACGGGACGCTTCATTAGCACGCGAATTCATTAATTAAAATAAAAAATAAAAAAAAATAAAAGAAAAGGAATAATTTAGAAAAAGGGTCGCTGGCCAGGCAGCCAGCAGCAAATGCGCTGACTCGTACTCCTCCGCACTTTGGTTTGCTTTCTTTTTTTTTTTAATTTACAAACTTTTAAGCTGGGATTATTGCGCATATTTAATAAGGGTATAAGCAGATGCGGCATACGCGCCAAAATTAAAAACGAAATCAAAACTTAAAGCTCCACACAATCTACTTAATTTGCTGTTAATAATTAAAATGTAATTTTCACTCGACGTCATCGGAGCTTTCATTTCTCTGCTCCCTCGTCATCCAATCCGCGCTGAGCTGTGAGCTGCGAGCTGTGAGCTGTAAAGGAGACTGGCCAACTGGCCAACAGTTGGCACTCCACAAAGATATACTAACCTATGACCGTCACCTCGCCGCTGCGCCGGGCGCTGTGACCCTGTTTGTTGCGGGCCCAGCACGTGTAGACCCCGGAGTCCGTGTGCTTCTGCACTGGGCTGATGGTCAGCGAGCCGTCCGGCTGCACACGCTGGCGTATGTCATCGGGCAGCTCGCGTCCGCCGCGCTCCCAGTGTATCTCTTCGATGGGATAGCCGGCCACGGGGCATTTCAGATTCAATGTCTCGCCCGAGACAGCTGTCACCTTGGGAATGAGGCGTATGTAGGGCAGGCCTGCGGAGCGAGCGGTTGACAAATGTAAGTGCTTAACAGATTTGTGTACACGTTGCTCATTTAATAATGCAGCAAACAGCAAATATTACAGCGAGCAAACAGGCAAAGGAAAAGGAAAGGGAAAGGCAGGAAGCAGCGCAAATGTAATATGCATATCCTGGCTGCCGACACAGACTGACTCCGGCTCTCTATGCAGGGGCGGCGAAACACTTTTCGCTCTGCGCCTGCAGAATGCGGAAGGAAACAATGCAGCAAATGCCGCCAAACAACAACAACAATAACATCAACAAAATGTTGTTTGTGTGCTGCTTGCGCTGATGCTTGTGGATTCTGCGGAGTATGCATAATTTTCTAGCATGTCATACGTGAGCAGTTCGGTGTCGCTATCTGTGCCTGGGCCAGAGATTTTTGTAATCACCGCCATTACCAAGTCGCGTAATCAGCGACACAGCAAGAATTCAAACAAGATGAGATGAGATGCTTTGAGAGACTTGCATAATGTGAGCTGAGTAGAGTCAGCTTGACGCAGCATATCAAAGTTTATGATAATCAGAGTAGAACTTCAGAAAATCAGCATTATACATATATAACCTATACTTATATGTGTTTATGAAAATTTACATCCAAATTAAAAAGAAACATTGTAAATATATAAATTATATTATAAACACAAATTTAAAATTTAATCTTTAAATATCTATATGTTCAATATGAATCAAGTTTATCATGAATTTCTTAAGAGCATATTAAAGATCTCAACACTTCCTGTGAGACCAAAGATATATAAAACAATTTTAGTTAATAAAAGTATGATGAACAAACTCAGATGCGACTGATTTGTATTTATGTATTTCAATTTATGAAAAATTACAAATGAATTATTTTTCTCAACTTTACAGAGCTTCTGCTTTCGATAGATAAATTACTATTTGAATATCTTTAATTTGATAGGAAACATGAATGAAAGAATAACAGCTTGAAGGAGAGCACAATTGAATAGCCATTAGATGGCTACAACACTATGCTATAGGCTCGCAGGGTATTTGAGCTTCGACAAGCTAAAGACGCCTCCTGCTTCATGTTTAACTTTAAGCGCAAGCGTTGGGCACAAATATGGCGCAGTTTTTTCTATTTATTTTTGCAGTGCTGTCATTTTGCTTGTGCTTCCCTCCGCTTAGCAACGCCATTTTGTTTGCGCGGCGACACAAAAATATTTGATTTTTTGCAAAAACAAGGTAGACGAGGCCCTCAGCGAGCGGCAGAGCTCTCTGCTTGTGTGCACAAGAGGGAATGCGCCTTGAACAACACTTTAGAGCTGCAAAGCAAACTGCAGCCAGATACACATACATAGACAGGCGAGGCAGGCGCAAGGAGCAAAGTGCTGGAAACAAAGCAAAAGCGAAAATGCAAAAGAGCAAAAAAAAAAAGAAAATACAATAAAAATGGTGAGCAAAAGTAGGCAGCGCAAAATCACCAAAAAGAGGAGACCAAACATACAAACAAAAACTGTGAGAACTGAAAAACGTTTAAGTGCATGTGTAAAGTAGCTGTTTACACACACACACACATACATATATAAAGACACTCACATATACAGAGACAGTTGTGTGTGATTTGCGAATGTAGCACATACCATAAATATTCAAGCGAGCTGCATGCTCCACTCGACCCGCACGATTCTCGGCTATGCAGGAGTATTCACCGCCATCCTCGACCATGACATGGCTTATGTTAACATGACTAATTACATCTCCATGCACGGTGATGTATTGTCCGATCATAAATCTGTAAAGAGAAGCCACAGAATACCATGAGAACAGATGCATTAGTACGAAAAACATTTGAATGGCCCACACGCTGCCTGCGCAGTGCGCAATGCGCAATGCGATATGCATTTTATATTCGTGTAATTTTCGTGTCTTTATTTTTTATTTTGCTGCATATTTAAGCGGGCAGGCCAGGGGCATTAACGAGCAACTACATGCATATTAGTGAGTGCATGTGCACACATAGGCGCACATATTTGCACAGGCTCAACGAGGCGCATCTCGTATGCAGGCTGACCCAAATCCTTTGCTTTGGCTGTGAGCTTCATTTGTTTTCGACACAACACGGCGAATACGTAACATTGCATTATTTAGCTGTAATGAAGTCCGTCTGCCTGTCGCTCTGTCGCTCTGACAAGCTGTCAGGCTTAGCATAGTTTCTGTCCTGCTTTCAATGTCATGTGCCACGCCCATAAGCCACAGCCATAGCGACATCACAGACGAGCTCCACTTAATGCGGCCATTACGTTGTCATGGCAAATAATGAAAAAAAAAAAAAGGATTTTTATGAGCGCTCAAGCAGGCTTAAGTCTATTTGTTTGCAAGCTGTCTTATTGGCGAATACATTAATTACAGCAAACAATGTTCCCCATACGCTATATGGCACTCACACACACATGCGGGGCTATCGTTGTTAAGCGTGGCATCTCAGCCAGCGGCTCATTAGTTTGTGGGCGACGCGAAAGCAACATTTCAATTGGCATTAGAGTTAGAGCAGGCGAAGTAATTACAATTTTAATTAACTTTTGCAGCTGTCCGGGCCAAGCTTAGCGCTGTCTGCGCAGCGATCGTAAATGCACTTTCCCGGACGGACGCTGATTTCCCCAGAAAGTGGCAAAGTCAACCCAAAAACTTAGCGGCTGGCGGTTGGCACTTTATGAACTGCCCGTGCTCCCCCGACAAGCGCTCCGCAACGCTTGTTAAGAACAACAACTGTAGTTAAATGAAAATGAAGCTGCTCACAACTCCGACGTACAAACACCCAGACACACCCACACTCCCGCACACCCGCACACCCGCACACTTATATCCCAAAATATTCAGCCATGGACATGGATGCTAACTGCAACAATTGAGCGCATTGAAACAATGCCGGGACAAAATTGCAACAAAGTTGCAAGTTGCACACATCCGCACATGGCGGAACGAAAGAACGAAAGTGGCCCTGCCCCCCATTCCAGCCTTGGAGTGGCAGCTTAAACGCCATTACGAAACTTTAAGCGGAAGCGTGTGTGTGAGATGTCTGGTTGAGTTTATAAGTCGACAGGGGGAAGGCAGGAGAAAGGCAGGAGGCGGGACTGTGGCTGTGGCATAAAGTGCTTTGGTTGCAACAAAATAAACCTAATAGTTGGCGCAGCTTTTGTATGCTGTTTTAGTTGATTGTTGTGTAAATCCGCGTGTGTGTGTCTGTCTCCTGAGCAAGCTTTTAGGTAGCTTAATTTCCCACACACTCTTACACAAAAAAAAGTAGTTGAAGCAACAACTTAAGATTCAGTGCGAAGTGAAAAAGTTTGTCTGCCAACTTACAAAATTATGAATTTCAATTTGTCGGAACAGAGATTCCACGTGGCGCACTGCAACTCGTTGACAGTTAAATGGATTATATTAGAACGCTTATAAGTTTTACAGATAGCAAATTTCTTAAAAGGCCATTTATTATGCTCTTATTATAATTCAATACTTGAAATTTAGATAAACTCAATTAGGGCAAACTAAGTTAAAAACTTTTGTCATTCGACAAAGAGTTAAGCAAGTCGGGTCAAGTGAACAAAAGTGTTGAGTAAGTCACGAAAATATTTATAAGTCCATAATATTACAGTGAATTAAATGCATTTTTACTAAGCTAAGACTTTCACGCTACTGCCACAGTGAGTTATTTTTAGATACTAATCAGATAATAATAAAGTAATAATATGTTATATAAAAAAGTATATGATTTTTCTGCATGGAGCAGAGCTTCGAAATTTGATAATATTCTTAATATTTATAAAAAGTTTATAAACAATAAATTTACTTTAATGAATGAATTCTACATTTTAATATTTAATAGAAGTTAGTTTTGAGAATGTTTAAAAAATTAGAGCAATATATAACGAGAATATATAAACCTATGTGAAAATAAACCATATTTAATCAGTCAGTAATTAATAAATTAAAATTATATGCTCTAAACGAGGTGACAATAGGAAAATAGTCTATTAATGTGGGATTTCAGAGAATAGGACATCCCTGGCATATGAACGGCTGAATTATTTGTAGCGATCATAAGCTCTGAACTAGTTGTTATGAACGGTAGCAAACTAGAATAGAATAGGATTAGAAGTAGAATAAGAGAGTCGGATAGCAGCAGCTGTACTGGAGAGTCTTATGCGAAAGTAGCGTGAAAATTCAAAGTTGCAAAGATGTTTGAAATCAGATCAAGAATGAAATCAGAATGAAATCAGATTCGCGCTAGAATAATATAATGACTTAAGTGTAACTAAAACTAATTGCATAATTATAAAATAATCCAATATAATAAAGTTGAAGAATAAAATTGAACGAAAATCGCCAAATTCACTTTTCAATTTAATAAAATTCCTATGCAAAAAAGCTATCTATGTGCAGCGTATCCTACCAATAATTTTATGTACATAAATGTGTTGTTAAAGTACTAAATCTGACTGTACCGCTTCTTCACTTGTTAAACCAAATAAATATATTGTTATTGTGAAAAAAAATTAACTTCCTAAATTAATGTTGATCAATATTGGTAATTTATTTAATTACTTTGATGTCGGGAAGGAGTTTAGAATATAATATCAGCATCATAAAGGAGATAAGCTAAAATGGAATCATGACTATGATTCAGTTACAGTAGAAACATTGGAATAGTAGTTACATAATTTTAAAATAGATTTATTTTATTACTTAAAATATCAACAAAACGAATAAAATATAATAAAAGTAAAAATCTAATGAAAAGTGGGTTGAAGCAAAAGTGCAAATAAAGAGGGGGAAAAAGAAAATATTTAAAGTTTATAAGTAATTCGGTCTCTCTGTATGAATGCCAATAAGCTTACCGCAAGTGAGCCTATAAATTGATATTTTTAACTTATAGAGGCGTGGCACTTTTAAAGAACTCAACACTTCAGTTACTGCAAAATTTCGCTTGGAATCATAATCATGTTTATAGTTGCTGATTAAGAGAATGTACTAAATGGTTTTATTTGTTGATTTAAAAAATAATAATTTCAACTATTTTTACGCTATGTATGTGTATTACACAGTTGGAACATATTAAATGTATTTAAGAGCTGAAAGTAGTTTGCGCTTTAATTGAAAATTCTGCAATGACCCTGGCAATAGGCAAATCCTTTGCTTATTTATATAAACTTATACACAACTTTCTATTTGGGCCACACTTAACGCTGAATTATTCAAACCGAAATTACACATACTTGCTCCAGACAGCCTGCAGCTGTAGACGAGCGCAGCATGCGCACACATGCCGAGCGAGTAAGCGGCGACGCCTTCACATGCGACGCTGCCACATGCTACATGCCTCAGACAAACTTCTCCAAATGGCGTAAAATGAGCGTTTGAGTGTTGCGTTACCTCGTGCGCGCAATCATTTAATTTCCGCCCCAAGGCGTCAGCTCCAGCTCCTCCTGCTGCTCGCCTTGCCCCGGCATTGCCTGCTTGGCTGCCTGCCTGGCTGCCTGGCTGTCTGTCTTGTTGCCAATCTCTCTGTCTGTCAGGCTGTTTGCCCGACTGTCTGGCTGGCTGTCTGCGTGTGTATTAAATAAATACAGTTACCAAGTTGATATACCTTTAAACCGAATAATGTAAACCACTTAAAACTCGGCAATTACAACAAGCGACGGAATGTTTGCAGCACTGCCGAACAGTTGCAAATTAGGTTGCCCCAGCACCTTCAACACGGGCATCTGCAGGAGTATAAGCATAATGCCTGATGGCGTATTTGTCAAAATTGTGTTGCTTAAATAACTTTTAAATTGAAGCCAAGGGCGACGACCAGCACGAGAGTGTCGGCAACTTCTGTGCAAACTTTAGCACTGCCCACTCGCAAATACTTGTAATCAATTTGTGCCCTGTGGTCGGCCAAACTCCTCAAAAAGTGCTGGACATATTCAAATGAAGCATTCCGCAAGAAAGAGCTGAGCACTTGAATAAAACATATTCATGGCAAAGTCTCAAGCTCTTTACATGAATAATGTTTTTGATTATTTTGAAGTTCAGCCCGGAACATGATATGCATCTGACGAGTGACAGATGTTGCTGATGCGAGCAATTCCCTCAATAACTTTTTTATCAAGAATTTATTTAATACTATCATATTTCTCATTTCAACGATTCTTTTTGTAACAAAATGAACAGGGAGTAAGATTTTAATAGTTTATATTCTATATACACTGTGTATGGTATCATACATAGAAATAATACAAGTTTCGCAGGAATATATATGTATATATTTATTTATGCAACTATTTGTAGACTTTCAGTGCCCTTTGGCGAGCAGATGGCATTAGTTTTAATTAAAAACAGCAGCTGCAAGCCAGGCCAGGACAGGACAGGACAGGACAGCGACGGCGACAAAGTGCAGTTGAAGCGCAGCTATGATTTTTTTATTGGACAGCAAACAGAACGACAGAAATAAATGACAGCCAAAGTCAATGTTAATAAAACGAACTGGGGCCATTTTTAATCAACAACAGAAGTCAACAACGGAGCAACTTTGACTTGCAAATCATTACAGACGTAACTCAAACAATTAGTGGCAGCTGCCAACAAACTGAAAATGAAGTGCGGACGGAGGAGTGGAGGGAGTGGAAAGTTCCGTAGTAAAAATCAAATGAAATGCCAGTGACAATGTCAAAGCAGCGTCATCAAAGCCAGACCAGACGAGGTTTGGGGCGCAGAGAATGGGAATGTGAGCTGCAGTCGAGGCAGGCAATCAATCGATGTGATGTTGCATTTTATTTGTTTGTAGCAAATAAAGGCAACTACTTGGAGCGCTTGACCGTTGCATGCAAATGTCAATGTCATTAAAGAGCCACTGGGAATTTAATAAGCAGTTGCCAGTCGCCAGTTGCCAGTTGGCAGTTGGCAGTTGGCAATTGGTAATTCTATTGGCTGTTGGCTCTTGGCCAGACTAAAAATGTAATTAAATGCGTAAGGCAAACAACACACTTGCCGGGCCTTAATTAACAAATAGAAAGGCAAAGTCAGAGCCTTGGCCAGACACAAGAGTGGGCTGTGCAAAGTCTTTAGACCATTGCCTCTGGCTGTGCCCCTCCAAAGAGTGAATGAACGTTGAAGCCGGCGCCGACCCGTGCACTCAGTAGGCACGCCAACTGGCAGTCGGCAAAGCTACTTTCTATACGTGCGATGTTTTAAAAGCCAAATGCTAAAAAAAAATGCAAAAGAGAAAAATATACACAACGAGCGCAATAAATGCAACTTCCGCCGCATTTTTTTTTTTTCTGTTCATTTTTTCTCTATATTTTTCCCATTTGGCTTTTTTTTTGCGGTGCCACCCGCAGAGCTGGCAATAGTCGAGCGCCAAGCAGCCAAGAGCAGCGCACTAGGCAGAGCCCGTTTTCAACAAGTTCAATTACCTTCCGTTTGATGGCAGAGGAAATCCGTCCAATGTCCATGAAATTTGAGGGGTTGGATTGCCGGCTGCGGAGCATTTCAGACTAACAGCGGGTCCCGGCTGCAGCGTTTGCTCGATGAAGCTGTAGAGTAGCACGGGTGGAGCATCTGTGGAGATGGAGGAGCAAGGCCAATGTGGTTGCGGATATTCATATAAATATTTTAGCTGCAATTACTTGGCGGCTGTTGCCCATTCTGGCTCGCTGCTACTTACCGCCCAGCTGCAGCTCTGCAGTGGCCTGAAACGTATCGCCCTCGGGTCGTCGCACCACACACTGATACATGCCGCGGTTCTCACGGCTCACGCGCGGCACCACCAGCGTGTCCTCGATGCGCCCGGATGAAGGCAGCTGCCGTCCGTCCTTGTACCACAGGATGTTCTGCATGCCCACGGGGCTGCCGTTGCTGGTCACCAGGCAGCGAAACTCGGCCGTGCCTCCCATATGCACGCTCAATACATTCGGCGAGATTTCCACTTGTATGGGCGTGGCCACAGTCAGTCGCAACTCAGCGCTGGCCTCGCCTCCCACATTGCTGGCCGTACACTTGTAGACGCCCGAGTCCTCGCCCGTGACCGCCTCAATGGCCAGTATGGGTCCGAGCAGTCGCACCCGCGGGCCGCTCAGCACGGGCAGCGGCCCGGCTCCGTTTTGCGTGTACCAGCTAAGATGGAGAGAAATACATATTTTATATGATGCAAGTCTAGCTCAATGGGAGCAATAAGAACTAGATTAATTTGAAGGCAAGAAATTACTCTGCATACAGGAAATGTGTGAGCTTAAATTTCAATTCCAGCTTAATCCAACTATTTAAATAATTAAAGCTAACTTCGCCCACACACTCACGAGTTCCGTCTCTGTCCCTGTGTCCTTTGTTTAATGTTGCATTAATCCCAATGGCTGGCTCATTTGCCAATGTGTCTGTCGCTGTTTGCCCGGCTGTCTCTCGACTTTATTAATTATGAAATGGCTACAGTTTTATTTTTCTTGTTTATTTTTTCTGTTTTATATGCTGCTCAGCAATCTATCCATCTATCTGACAGTGGTTTGGTTTCCCTCATAGATTCTTTTGTTTCGCGTTTACAGTCTGGCATTGTATCTCGGAAATTTACAGCCGCTGCCTCCTCTGCCGACTGCCGGCTGCCGGCTGCCGTGTAGCGAAAGTTTTTTTATTACTTGTCTGCTTATCAAAGCGTAATTATGTGTGCACATGTGTCCTACACCTTCCTCTAGTCTGCCTTTCCAGCAGTTAAACGGCTACACACACATCTATAAATTCCATTTCCTACAAGTCCGCTCACACGTTACGCAAACGCAACGTTATCTACATCAGAGTGGCATCTAGTGTTCGAGTTCATAGTCCAACTTTAAGGTAGACGGCGCTCAACTTCATATTTTAATTAGCGTTCCATGGCTGGCAACTCTCTCGACACATTTAACACAATCACTGGCCATGTAGCAGCGGCCACAGTTTTATTTAGATGCTTGGAAGCCCTAAACGCTCGCACACACAACACCTTTCTGTGTGGGCGTGAATCTATATGCGTTCCAATTAACTCACACAAAGGCAGCGCTGTCAACGTCAAAAGTTTCACCTGTAATGTGTCTAGCTCGCTGGCTGGCAGCGCCATCGATTTTACGCCCCGCCCGCCCGCTAACTGTACCTGTACCTACCTGTATTCGGGCGAAGGGCAACCCTGTGCCACGCACAGCAGCACCGCGCCCTCGTCCTGCGAGACCTGCACATGAGATGTGTGCTCCACAACGCTCGGTGAGATGATGCCGCGATGCGCTGTGTGAGTAGAGATTGACATTGGTTAGTCTTGCTGTTAGCTCTGTGCATCTCTGTGTATGTGTGTGTGTGTGTGTGGGAGTGTCGCTGTGATTGGGTCACTCACAATTAATTCGCAATCGCGTGGGCGAGCTGACAACAACCTGACGGGTTAGCCGATGCATGCTGCGACAGCGGAAGGATTGCGACTCATCGCTCTCCTGCAGGTTGTGAATGAGCAGCTCACCAGTTGGCAGCAAATGGAATTTGCCATCTGTGAAAGACGAATAAGACAGTTATTCAAGGATGAAATGATATCGAGTAAGATTGTTACAGTCGGGCGCTGCCGACTTCAAAATACCCATTCCCGGTCCAAAAATAATTCAAAGTTTATTGGTAAAGAAGTTAGGTAAGAATCTTAAGTAAATTAAGTGTCTAGATCTAAACTTCACACATTAATTATTTTTACTATATCAATAGAGTTGGTTAGCAGTAACTCATTTGCTAAAATTACTTATGCTTTAAATAAGCTTTTATTGCAAATTTCAAGAATTCAGATTGAATGCGTTCATACGAGCCAACGGATGAACAGCAAGACGTGCACGAACCCAATATGCTTTTACACTTCATGAATCTGTTAAAAATGACATGGCTGCACATTTGCTGATGCACCGGAGAAAAAATGTGATAATAAAGCTTAACAAAAGTGATAAAAGAAGTAGAAACTTGCATATGAATAGCACAAAAGAGAAAAGCAAAATGAATACTACAGTCATTAATGAAAATAAATAAAAAGGCTCTAGTCGAAACTTCTCGACTTCGAGATACCCTGAAGCCTGCATTCCCATTTTTAATGGGTTCAGGGTATAAAATATTTATCTATATGAGTAGCAGAAGACTTTTAAAAAATACAAGAAATTTTATGATAATTTCTGAAAAACTTCAGAATCAAACATAAAAGAAAATAAATAAATGAAAAGTATTGTAAATATTTTTTATGGACTCGTAAAACTTGATTGTTTTGAATGAAAGCCTTTGAAAATTCGTTGAAAAATAAAATAGAATTATTTATAATTATTCTAACGGAATATCTAGTCAAAATAATTTTATTTGCCAAGCAAATTGACAAATATTAAAAAAAAAAAACTGTAAAATCAAATTAAAATTTAATAATAAATGTGCACATGGAATTTTAAATGTAGTCTAAGTAACATTTAAATTGCTGCATAAAATAGACATTTAAGGAAGTCTGTGAGATACTCGTGTCTTAGAAAGCTGCATCGCCAAGCGCTTGCCAAAGGCTTAACTACTTATCACTGCACAAAGTTGCACCTTTGTTGGGACAGGGTTAAGGCAAGTTAAAAGCTCTTCTCAAATTGCCAAAGGACAATGTTAATTATGCATCAAAGCATAGGGCATAACACACACACACACACACACGCGCATACTTAAATACACCCACACTGACACACACGCACACATGCATGCATACGCGTTATGTGCTATATAGGCAAAGCGATGGTAGTTTAGCAGGCAAATACTGAAAACAAACAATGCACTTTGTTGGCTTGGTAAGCCGCTGCAGGGACAAGGATGCAGGCGAGCGCCGAGGACGAGGCTGCGACTTCAGTTGAAGCCACGTCAGCAGCAGACAGGCAGACAGCAAGACAGATAGACAGATAGACAGATAGACGTTGCACAAGTATGAACACCCGCTTTACTTACCGCCTTGCAGTGAGGGATAGATGTAGATAGCGGGTTCATGAACCCATGAGACCACTCGTACCAATTCCTTGACAAACGTGGGCACCACACAACGCAAAATGGCTGTGCAGCCGCGCGACGCGGATAATACCTCCACATCCACTTTGTAGGCCTGGGCCACGACTGCCGCAAAAGTACGAAAAATGTGAAAATACAAAAATATGCACAACTCGTACACACATACATACATACATACGAGTTTATACATATGTATGCATATATGATGCATTTTGGCTGAGTTGAAACTTACCCGCCCGCACTTGGACGTCGCGCGACACAATGCGACCCACAGAGTTGCTGGCAATGCAGCGATATATCGTATTATGTATATCCTGATGATAGGCAGCCGCAGCGAAGGGCATTAGCACGAGCGTGCCGTTGCGGAGCACACGACGCACGCCATGAATCTCCGTAACCGCCGTGCCATCCGCGTGCACCCAATCGATCGTTGGCTGGGGACTGCCCGAGGCGGAGCAATCCAGCCAGCCGCCGGACGAATTGGAGAACTCAACGCGACCCGGAGGCTCCATGACAAAGCCGGGGCCACGCAAATGTGTTTCAAAGGGTTCGCTAATCGTTGCATCTGTAACAAAATAAATCGACAGAAAAATATATATAGAGTGAATTAAAGTGGGTTAGTATAAATATTTTTAAAGAAAAGTTTCATTCAAAATGTGTCTTTCCCTTCCCAAAAAAAGGCACTTGAAAACATGAAATGGATTTTTAAAAATCATCAGCAAACAAAAATAAAACGCAAATATCTTAAAAGGCAATTAAATTGTGAACCATTCAGATATTCATAGAGCAATTCTTATTTCGCAAATTTGCATTAGCCTGCATTCAACTGTACTCCTTTAAGGGGTACTTAAAATCTTTTATATTTCATCAGGCAAGCTTTCCATTTAAGTCTTTCCCGCCTGCATGCCGCTTGGCAAACAGATTGCGCCTTATCTTAAATAAGAATAACATTTTTGTCTATGGCCTGGGTATACTTTGCTCTCTGTTTCACACATACATGCACATATACAGACTCGCATATTTGTATGTATCTCTGTAGGTATGTGTGTATTTCTGAAATTGACATTTCGCTTCAAATTCCACATGAAAACGCCTCGGCTGTCAGTGCCACCCAAGCGGGGCTGTCCCTGCGGCGCTCTGCAAATCCTTGCAACTCGTTCAAGTCTGGCACTAGGAGCCTCTTACTCCCTGCCACCCCGCCCCGCCCCGCTCGCTTGGCTGTTCCGCACCGCCAAGTCATTGTGTCTGCAATTAGAGTTGTTTTTGTTCTTTTTGCTTTTGTATACTTTTTTGTTGTTGTCGTTGTTGTTGTCGCTGCTGTTGCTGTGCCTGGCCGGTCGCTTTTTGTTTTATGCTTGGCATCATGGATTTTTATGTTACTTCTTTCTGGTTTCATTTTTCTGCTCGTCTCTCTCCGGCCCCTGTTCGTTTCATTTCGGTTTTCCCCGCTGATTTCATGGCTCCCGCTGTTTGGGAGCGAGCAGGACGAGGCCTCTGCCAGGCCATAAAATTATTGCAAGTATGTCTTGAGTACGCCTGGCACTCGGTATATTTTTTGTTTCGGCCAGAAAGGGTATTTTTACGAGCATGTGCCGCAAAGCGCATACACATGGGTGTGCGAGTTAGCTTGTGTGTATGTATGCATGTGTGTGTGTATGTATGCATGTGTGTGTGTGTGTATACATCCACTTGTAGGTTTTTTATTCTTTCCTATGAAAACAAAGAGTCTACGCTGCGAGCGCTACTGTGCGTCTGTTCCGCTTTTCCTGTCATTGTATGCCTTGTACGGAGGCAAGTATGTCTTCTTCTTCTTCTTCTCCTTCTTCTTCCTCTTCTCCTTCTTCTTTTTCGGTTTCGCCTTATTCTTTTAGCACCTCAACTTGGGCTTATTGGTGCGGCTTAGCTGACGAATTCGACATTCACGCGAATATTTTCGATTTGGGTTGTGCGGATTTAATGCCAAAGCCATGAAACAATTTAAGACAACAGGGATTGAGCGATGAGATGCGATTCAGTTTTCACAGAAGAACGAAAGTCCTTCTAAAATATTAAATTTACATATATAAACAAAAGGGTATAAAGAGCTTTGCTGTATTCTTTACTATGAATTTAAATATATTCACATATATAATTTTTGATAACTTGGAATTGCCTTTGTCAAAAACTATCTCAATAATAATCAACGGAGACTTCTTAAAGCTGTTGCTATTTTTTACAAGTTGTTGTTAAACTGGCTGGCAGTTCGTTGCACTCCCATAGCTGCAGTTACAGCTGCAGTTGCAGCTGAAAGTGCAGCCGCGGTTGGCTTCTGCATCCTTCAAAGCTTTTCTTCGAATTTCCGCTCGACGTTCTTTTTCGTCTCGCATTTCCACTGGCTTTCATTTGGAATATGAGTGTGTTTCTCATCTGCTTGGCGACTCGAGGGGTTGTTTTTGCCTGTGTGGCGAGGCGACTCAGACAGTGTGTTTCTTCTCTGGATTATGCCCTTTTGGCACTTTTTGAAATTATTTCTTTTTCCTTTTGAGCTTTGCGTGTGAGCAAGTTGTGTAGTTCTGTTGTTTATGATACTGCAGACATAATATACGAGTATAAAGGCCTAGCCGTACGAACAGCCCTGGCATCCACATAGCCGCGAAACTAAAAGTTACCAATGCGCATTAAAGCTGAACGGTGAACGCTTTAAAGGACTTTCGCAGCTGCGGAAATGTTCAGCCGAAGTGCTGCCAGTTGGTACTGGCACCGGAAATGATGGGCTGTGCCCTCTGCGTAATCAACCCAGAAAACAGGAAATTCAATTTTTATGCGCTAAAACAAGCAAAGAAAACGTCAACACACACACAGATACACACACACACACTCATAGCAAAGCGTGTTTCCAATTCAATACGGTTTTGGCCTAAAGTTGAAAGAACTTAAAACGTTTACAGACCAACGCGCATTCAGACAGGCACAATAATAACAATGGCAGCAGTAATAATAATTGTAAATAACTTTTTATGTTGGACCAACTGGAAAGCAAAGAGATGGCCCTAAGCCCCTTCAAAGCCGACTTGCACACGAACCAAAAGCAAAGAAGAAAATCCAGAAAAAAGGCAACTGAATGAGAAATTTTAAGTGTTTGTAGCGTAAATTGATTTTCGAGAGAAAACAAAACAAATTTACAAGTCACAACAAAAAAAATCGGAAACGTTTTTTACACAGTTTAAAATTACATAAAATAATTTTTGTTAAATAAATAATAATTTATTTATTTCGTTATATATGAACGAGATTCAGCTAGGCTATGTAGCACAATCGCGGCTAGGACTGGGACCATTTTTCTTTTCGATTTCGCGCCAGCTGCGCTCTGCCTGACCTCTGGCTAGAAGACCATTTGACAAAAAGCTGAAACGTACATCATTAATTCCACACGAAATTAAAGCGTTTGTCACAAAAGATTTAAAATACAATCAATCTGAGCGAGCAACAGCCCGTTCGAAGCCAATGAAAATATTCCATAATTTTGTTGTTACAGTTTTGTGGGCAAACCACTTTTTGGTTTAAGTTCGCTGGGCTTGGGCTCTATCGAACTTTTGGCATAATCGAATTCTTGTTGTTTTCGATGCTGAATTTGAGCAGCGCATTAGATTTTATGTTTATTTTTATCCGCATGAAAATGAAATAACAACGTAAAAGAAAAAAATTCGAAGATATACGAACGCCCTTCAGTTATTGAGCAACAATTTCATTTGCATATATTTCATTTGCTCGAAGCTCGGCTAGAGTGCGAAATCATACTATGTATTTGTATTCATGGTGTAGCTATAGGTACGTCAGTTGCTATTGCCAGAGCCATCATAAATATGAAAACAGTCAGGCTAGGCAATGAAAATTGGAAAATATCAAATTTCCAAAAGCTTCTTTATGACTCTCTCTCTCTCTCTCTCTCTCTATGTATTGTGTGAACAATTTGATGGGTCTACTGTGGTTCGATCGAGTGCTTTGACTCTGTTTCTGACACATTTCATTAGTCCGCATACACACACACACACACACACACACACACACACACACACACACTCATACACACTCAAGTTGTGTGGCATAAATTGACGCCTGGGTTTTTATCATAAGGCAATTTCATATTATGTATACGCAGTTTGCGCGTTGGCTGGTTTAGTTTTTGTTGTTATGGCAGTCATTTTATGGGCTTGACGTAACATAAACGGACCAAATCATTTGCACTTAGTTCGTAGAGTAAATGCTAGGTCATAAATTATGCTAACACCTCTCTCTCTCTCTCTCTCTCTCTCGAGCGCTTCGGTCTGAAAACGTTTGTATTCATGTGAGCTCTTATGATTTATGAAGCTGAGAGGCTCAAACCTCAGCAGAAAAGATTACACGAATTTGGGAGCGTCTCGAAACTGCAATATATTTATTTTTTATCAGAATAAACTACAGCTGGAGCATCTTGTTTAATTAAGCATAACTTGAACTTCATATATATTCAAGCGTATTAAATATTACAATAACAATAACAAATATTACAGAGCGCATAAGATAGGCCTAAAAGTGTGCACGCTTTTGCCGTTCGCCCAAAACCCGTTTAATCTCTGAAAAGCCTTATGAGCTTAGGCGCCTTTTAGAATAATAAGTTTTGGAGCGCGTAAAGGGAAAATATTTGCCGACAGCTGTTGATAGGTATTCGAAGCACAAATCTAAGCATACTTTGCGGCGCATTCCTCGCGTGGCGGCAAAGTAATCCTGGTGGCACGGGCTAGGAGGAAGAGGAAGAGAACAAGAGGAAGGGAAATAAATAGAAAGCGAGACGAGTTGCACCTACCAAACCTGAGCAGCAAACAAATCAGAAAAAGGCGGCTACTAATCCACATGCTTTCCGGTTTCCTGTTTTGATTTTAGTTTCACTATTCGTTTCTTCTTGGTTTGTTTTTGTTTTGGTTTTGGTTTTGGTATTGTTGAATTGGCAAAGATTGATTTCGGCACACGCAATTGGGATTCGAATTGTCGACCGAATTTACATTTTAGACACTTCGCTTAGATTTTTATCGTTTGGCACCAATGTTGTGTAGTGATTGCTAAAACAAAATGCTGATGATTTGTTGATTTTATGATGTTGGCGATTTTTTGTTGAATAGCCGGCACACTCCGAGCACAAACGCGCATTCACAACCTCGCTCAACAATCCTGTCCAGGCAACTGCACGCGTGCAAAGGTTCGAATTGACTGCGATGCCTTATCCACCAGCCAGCGAGTCAAGCTCTTCGTTGCGTTTCTCAGATTCTCAGACTCTCGGATTCTGTACTTTCTGTGGCGCTCTCTTCGACTATGCGAATTCACCACACTGCCACTTGAACTCGCACTCGCACTCGCACTCGCACTCGCATTCGTATTCGTATTCGTACTCGCACTCGCGCTCGCACTCAAAGCCCAGCACAGCACTCACTTACAGCACTCACTGTACACTCAGTTTCCGCATTTTCTGAACCGCCAGAGCCGTGCGTATCCTACGAGCCTCGAAAAGCAACTGACTTGAACACAGCTCGGCCACGGCCTTTGCTATTCTGTTTCCGCTTTGCAGTGCAGTTGGCAGCACTGCAAACTCGACGGCTCGCCGACTAGGCGGCTTGGCGCATGCGCCCCTCCACCTTGTTGTCTGTGGTTAGGCACGAATGTGACTCGGACAGAAGCCAACTGCGAGCGGGGGCATCAAACAGCTGTGTTTACACTGGGTGGTCAACCGAGCTGCTCGGAGTATGGGTCAAACGCCGAACCTATTGGCTGAGCAATGGAAATGCTTTAGTTGTTGCATGAAACCTCTCATTTTTGATCTCTCATAATCATTGGCGTGTATGGAAACACCACTTGGACCAACCAAGTACAATTCATAATATATGTACATATATCTTAATATAAATTAAAAAATTAAAATTCTATTAAATCAAAATATATTTGCTAAAATCAGAGCATTTAGCCAAAGCCCTAATTGAAGCCTATGCGGACATATTTTGATTCTCATAATTTGTTTGTAGAATTTACTTGGCATTAGGAACAAACAATTTAACACTTAAAGCGCAACGGCCTGCGCATAAATAAGGCCTGATTTAGCACGGGATGCGGCTAATGAGCATCGAGGGAAATGCCGTGTACAAAAACCATAGCAAATGGCTGCCAAACGTTGCTGGCTGCCAAAAAATGATAATTACTTAGCCTAAAAGCATGTAGCATATAATTTGTTTGTATATTCTACACATTCTGCTGGCCAATTTGGGCGCGTGAATGCGTAAAAAGCTTCAGAATAAGAGTCCGCATCACAATCAGAAATGTGAAAAAAAAAAGAAAACCAAAAAAACGAAAGCCGCAACATAACAACAACAGCAGCAATGCCTGCCGTTGACACACATTAAGGTTCGCCAAGGACAGCAACGAAACATCAGCCGCAACGGCAACGGCAACGGCAACAACAGCAACAACAGCAACATGAACAACAGCAACACGAACACCAATAAAACATAAGCCAAAACGTGTTTGTTTGCCAAATTTATTGTCGGACCCGCTCGCTTTTCCCACAGCGACCAACCCAGTACAAACAGCAGCCCCAGCAGCCAACATCTGAGCGAGTATAGGTACCCTAAACGTGTTGCTGTGTGCGTGAGTGTGTGAGTGAGTGTGAGTGAGTGTGAGTGTGTGTGTATAGCTGTCAGGGAGTGCGTGTCGGTGTTGTTACTAATGACAACGAAGCCGCGACGCGCATCAACGAACGACACCAGAAAGTCATTGACTCATTGAGTTTTCCCTCTGCGGCGATAACAACCGCCAATGCCACGCCCCCCCCCCCCCCCCACGCTATCACTCCTCGACGCCTCCGCACATAGCATAGCAGTGCAGCACTCGTTGGCTCTTGGAATGTTAGATTGTTTGTTAGCTAGCAGGTTGGTTGCCAGGTTGGTCGGTTGGCTGCATGACTGCATGGCTGCGTGTCTCCATCCAGCCAACGGCGCCACCAACAGCGCCCACAACAACAGCAACCACAAAGTGAGCACTGCTGTAACGTTATGGCCATGATTATGTACTGGCTGCTGCACTTACTCCATCATCATTAGACATTGTCATGTGGCACTACATTGCCTTGGCACTTTGGGGCGCTCGCCGGTGCCAAAAGCAGAAAGAAGACCTTTCGAAGTGACAAACTAATACAGAAATCCACCTCAAAGAGTCGGCTTTAACAACTTTTTGCAAATTCTCTTAAATAGAGAATGTGAAACTCAACCAGTACGAACTAATTCCGTTTAATGTCGTATTACATTAGCACATTTATTTAGTTGATAAACACACTAATCAATTTTAATAATAAGAACTTTATTATTTCAAGTTTTTGAATGCGTGTCCAATTATATTATTCTATGCTGTTGTTTATTATCAAATGGCTGTAGGCTCACAAATATTTGTGGGCTCTATTTAAGTGTTAGCAACCAAATGAAATGCCATTAACTTTCGGTTAGCAGCTAATGGTCCATGACAACATATATCTCTTTATGGCTCTGTAAACAGTTTAAATATTTAAGCAATTCAGGCCTAGTCAATTTTTAGGTAAATACTTTTAATTGTTGCACGCACGTTCAGCAGTTAGCACTTGTCTTGCGATGCATGCAATTCTGTTGATTTTTCTATTGCTGGCTGTGGCACAAACCGTAGAGATCAAGAACGTGGTAAAGTTTTCTAAAGTAGGCAGCATTTTCCTTCTTTATTTATTTCATTTATCAACAGAGGCCAGTCAAGCGGAAATTTGTCATTCAATCAGTACAAACCAATTGTGATCACGACTTTGTGGAATATTTTCAAAAAGTGCCCGATCGAGAATTTCACTACACTTTTCGAGTAGTCAAACCGGCTAATTCTTTTACAATCAGCATTGCTCTGCGTACCGTAAAGTCCAAGCAAATTATGTACAAAATTGATAAACTGAACGGCTGTCAGTTCCTGAAAAATCAGATGATGAACAAATTTCTATCGAATATCTACCGAAAGTTAGTTGTGAACAATACATTTGAGTGCCCGATCCGTCCGAACGTTTACTTCCTGAGGAATATGATCAACCCCACTATAATGCCCAACTTTCACCCCCTGGGCTACTATCAATTAGATGTGCGCATTCAAATGCTGGAGATTGGAAAGCCGATTGTTATGCAGATTCTCTCGAAGTATTTTGTGGTAGCATTAAAATGAACATTCAGATAGACTTTTGTCAAAAATAATAAACAATTAATAAAAGATGGCTCTGATTGCTAATTATTAATATGTATAGAACCAACATTGATTACTTCCAATTTGAAAGTTTAGCGGCATTTGAGATTTGCAAAAGCTGAACAAAATTCTACGAGAATAATCTGGTTTCTTCGGACTGAAATCAATTAAGAACAAGTAAGAAGGCTCTAGTCGAGATGGCTCGACTACGAGATACCCTGAACCCTGCAACAAAAATTATACTCTTCTTCTTTACGCACGTATAAGCAAGCGCTCTGCTAACTGCGCAGTTGCTGCCGTGGCTTGGTGGTGAGTTGGGATGAACTTTGGACACTTATAACTCTATTTCTAAACGGACGATCCTTATGAATATGATTATATTTTTAGAATAGACTAGGAGTATCTAAATGTATCTATTTGCTAAATTGCAAGACTCTAGTATTTGAAATGAGCTTTTTTCAAAGTGGAGGCGAATGGGGTGTGGCATCAAAAATCTGTATTGCAAAATCTGCGTATCTATATTATCTATCTGAATATATAAATTTGAAGTCTCCAGCTAAACCGGTGAAGAAGTTATACCCAAAAAACCTACAAAATGTAAAAGAATTTTCGATAAAAAACAGCTACTGCGTAACTAACATAGGACGGACGGACGGTGGGACAGACGGACATCTGCGTCACCTGCGTCATCTCCTTCCGCCTGTTACATACATTTTCTCAAAACCATTATACACTGAATTCCCATTTTCAATGAAAGAACTAACTGCAAATGTAAAACCCACTATTGTGGTATCCTTTAATGAAACTTTCTTCAAAGCAACAGAGTTAGAGGAGTCTAAGTGGAAGGGTGTGTCTAAGAGATATCCTGAATCATACTAACGCACATATGTATATCATATAGTATAGTATATAGTACCATATAATGCCCAGTAAATATATTACATAATACATAATTTACTTTTATGTACGAAATTGCTACAAAAGTAGGAAATTTTGAAAAAATGTTAATTATAATGATGCCAAAGATTAATTCATTACAATTATTTTTCTCCTAAATATTTTCATCATTTCAAGAGATTATTAGGCATTTTTTACATCACAGATAATCAGAATTCCAATTATAAATATTAATGATCCATAAAATGCATTCCTGATGGCTTTATAAATAGTTAAATAGTTAATGGAAATGATGCAAAATATGGGCTTAAATAAATGTTTAATCACTTCAGAATCGCCAGTTTAAAGTTTACAATGTCTCCACATCGAATGTATTTTTGGTTGACATTTGTGATACTTTCAGTTAGAAAGGTAAACCAATATTCAGCATTGAATTATCTTTAAATCTGAAATCTACTTACTTTCATATAGGTGCACATGAAACAATTTGTTGTTGTTCAATCAGTGGAAACAAATTGCGATCATGACTTTGTGGAATACTTCAGAAAAGTTCCCAATCAAAATGTGCTCTATACGTTTCGTGTAGTGAAACCGGCTCCAACATTCACCATCAGCATTGTGATGCGTTCTGTGAAATCTCAACGCGTATTGTACCAGTTAAACAAGATAGATGGCTGCCAGTTTTTAACAAATCAGTTTTTTAAGAAGATGCTGGCCGAAAGCTACGCTGCCTTAATTGTGAACAAGTCATTCTTCAAGTGCCCGATTGCCCCAAAGGTTTACTACCTCAAGAACTTAAGCAACGCCTTGATTTCACCGGCCTTTCATCCAACGGGATATTATCAGGTTAACGTTCGTGTTAAAATGTCCGAAAGTTCAGCCCCATTCGTAATGGAAGTTGTCTGGAAGTACAATGTATACCACAAATAATTATTTAGAAACATGTTTTGTGAATACCCATTTCATTAGGTTTGAAGAATACCTTACTATATCTAAATTTATAGACCTGTTTAATTACTTGATGTTCCAATAATATAATTAATGCATTAATATTCACAGCAATTGTCACTAGAGCATAGTTAAAATATATAAATAATGAAGGGAATGCTGACATCATGCTGAATTCATAATAAAGTTTATCCTTATTCAATTAAACGTGAAAACTATTGATGAATTAATTAATAATTATGCTGTTAAATATTCAATTCAATGAGTTTGGGATAATATAATATGTATACATTATCTATCAATTTCATAATGGATTTTTTGCAATCAAGGTCAATAAAAATCAGAATTTTATTAGATTTCGCGACAAAGCAAATGTTTCTACTAATTTTTCTTGTATCGACGCTATCATTTATTCTCGCTCATGAAATGAAAAGGGTATATTAGTTTTTTGCGATGTTCTTTTGTTTGTCTGTAGGATTGCAAACCATATCCTGAATGTCTAAGGATTTCGGAAATAACATAAATATAATAATTAAAGGTGCTGGAGACTTAAAATTAAGAATACACATTTACTTGTACAGATAGACCAATACAAAAAAATATATAGAAGATAGAACACCTCGTTATTTGAAAGTTATTATATTGTTCCATAGCAGAGCAACGAGAAAATTAAATAAATGAACAACCCAATAAACCAATTTCAACAAATTTGTCGATATTTCTATTATTATACCCTGAGCCCATTGAAAATGGAAAATCAGGGATTATTATTTGAATATTGGAACATTATTCGTTCAAAGGGATTTCGTAATCGAGCGGTCTCGACTAGGGCTTTCTTACTTGTTTTTATACCCTGAACCCATTGAAAATGGGAATTCAGGGTATAATGGTTTTGTGAAAATGTATGTAACAGGCAGAAGGAGACGTCGCAGACCCCATAAAGTATATATATTCTTGATCAGCATCGAAAAATAAGTTTATCTAGCCCTGTCCGTCTGTCCGTCCGTCTGTCCGTCTGTCCGTCTGTCCGTCCGTCCGTCTGTCCGTCCGTCCGTCCGTATGAACGTCGAGATTTCGGAAACTACAAAAGCTAGAGAGCTGAAATTTCATATGAACACTCGTATATTAGCTACGCAATACGAGTTTATTTTGTTTTTTCGATAACTCATCCCATTTCCAAATTATCGATAAAAAATCGAAAATTCGTTTCAATTTTTTAGATTTTTTGGGTATAACTACTACACCGTTTTAGCTAGAGACTTCAACTTTATATATTTAGTTAGATATTATGAATACGCAGATTTTGTAGTTTTCAGATTTTGGATGCCACGCCCCCTTCGCCCACAATTTGGAAAAAACGCATTTCAAATACTAGAGACTTGCAATTTGGCAAAAAGTTAGATATAGATACTCTAAATCTACTTTTAAAATTTCCTGAAGATCATGCATCTAGAAATGGAGTTATAAGCGTCCAAAGTTCAGCCCAACCCACCCCCAAGCCGCGGCAGCAACTGCGCAGTTAGCAGAGAGCGCGCTCATAAGTAGAGCGTAAAGAGGAAGAGTATCACTTTTTTTGCAGGGTTCAGGGTATCTCGTAGTCGAGCCGTCTCGACTAGAGCCTTCTTACTTGTTAGAACTCGAGCTGTGGAGCAAATGTTCATGCATATATGGTCCTCCGTATAAAAACCTATGTTTATCATTTTCTTAAGCTTTAAAAGTTAAAATTTAATAATTTAATTACTGTTTTCATTCTCAATATTTGATTTTTGTTATATTCTCGATACCAGAACCTATTCCAAATCCCAGTGATATATCAATGAACAAAAATGTGCGAATAAAAACCAGAATGTTTACGTCATACTGGAATTATAATTATCAAGTGTATATTTTTAAGTGGACTATTATAAATAAGTTATGTATAAAAATCTTAATATTTTTATTTCATTTGGCGTTGTTAATGTTATCTCACAATTTTCGTTGGGTCAAATGATATGCGCTTATAGAACATTTACTAAACAGAAGTCGAGTTGGTTGTGAAATCAGCGAGAATCAATTGTGATCTCGATTTTATGAAATATCTTATCATATCTACTAATACAGACGTGCTCCATACCGTCACAAATAATTGCAAAATCCATTTCTACTGTAGAAAAATGAGAAAAAGTTTAACACATGGAAATGATAGTCTCTAGCTGAAATATTTTTATTAAGGAAGTATAAGAACTTAAATTCAATTTAAAATATTCACAACGTTTATACATAACATTTTACGAAAATGAGGAACTGAAATATTTAATATATTTGATAATTCAATATTTAAAATATCGCTTAATACAATCAGTATAGTCTTAATTATTTGTATATTATTATATATCTGTATGAGACCAATGATAAGAGATGGCAACTAAGCACATCTATCCATCGAAAAATAGAAGCTGTCAAAAATATATTAATATACCATAGACATATTTTAGTTTCTATGTTTATGTACGTTGTTTCACATTGTTTTCGATGTTTTAATATTGCTGAAATTATTGCAAATCTCGATGACAATAATTTTCTAAAATATACCTCAAACGAAAGCGTTTATTCAGCATTCAAACATTGACGTTGTGGAGTGACTCGCTATAGCTGCACATCTGCCGCTGGCCGCTGGCCACTGGACACCAGAGCTGTTGTCTGCTGCCTGCAGCATGTCCACTCAAAATTGATAAATCTACATAACAATTATGATGCTGGTTAGTATTAAAAACAATAACGGGGCGAACTTGCCATAGGGATGGCTATGGCAATGTCCGTCATATTTCTAACAATGCGTTGGCATTTGCACAAAAAGGACTTATCTGCACGCAGCGCTCTTGTTGTTGTTGTTGTTGTTGTTGTTGCTGTTGTTTGGCGTAGCATTTATGCGCCTGTTTGCATGGCGTTTTGTATGTAGGTCAACATTTGCACGCTGTATGACTGACGTCAACATGGATGGGCCAGCACAGTCCGTTTCCGTTTCCCGTGTTTATGCAATGTTGCTGTTGTTGTTGATGTTGTTGCTGTTCCTACACCTCGTCTAGCAGCGATGCTATTGTTGTTGCTGCTGTAGGCTTGTCGTTCTGATTATTGCTGCCGTTATGACAAATGCCCACACTACACGGCAAACGGCAGCTGACCAGGCAGCCTACATATGTATGTACATATATATGTATGTATATGCCAGCCTATATACAGTGCTATATGCATATACATATATAGTAACTGTGTGTGTGTATCGCAGCATCATCGATTTTTATTTTTGCGTGTTTTTCAAGCGCTTTGTTGCATTTATTTGCGCTGTCATTGACAGCAGTTGCCACACATACATTTTTGTAGCATACTTTTTGGGGCGTTGTCCGTTGCATTTAATTGGTATACATGCTTCTTCGCACGTCAACGCAATGACCATGTGTGTGTGAGAGTGTGTGAGTGTGTTTGCCTCTGTCGCAGACTCTTTAAAATTGTAAGCGAATGCCGCAACCACCATGCGCAGTGCCCCTTCATACGGCTGTGCTGTGCACTTCAAAAATGCAATCGTCAACGCGTTTCACATGTATTTTTTCTGGCCTAGGCCAGAACTCCTTTGACTACTTTGAGAACATCATATACACATAATTGCAGCCTTGAGGCTGGCTCTCCGCCTCTGCACCTCTCAGTCCACCATTTTACCTTTTTTTTATACTTTGTTGATTGTTTATTGATTTTTGCATGCCACTGTGTACATATTTTGCATGTTTTTAATGACTTTTTGCCAGGCTGTTACTTCATTAAAATGAATGCCATAAAAATGTTGCATTTCCCATTTTATTTTTTCGAATTGCGCTCAAGTGGGTCGGCACTTGAGCCGAGTTGTCGCTTGGCTAAAGGGATTTCAATAAACTGATAGGCAGGAACATCTTTTGTGTAGTCTGGCATAAAAGAAATCACATACATCATTACAATATTTATTTGCGCTCACTCTTAACCTCTGCCAACAACGTGTGGGGAGGGCTGTTTCCAAAGACAAAGACAAAGAAACGCAGCGCAGTATCAACAACAGCAGCAGCAGCAGCAGCAGCAGCAGCAGCAGCAGCAGCGTCAAGTTGTGAGTTGTAAGTCTTCTGTTCTGGGCAGGAAGCACATTTGCATGTAACACGTGAGTTCACAAAGGCAAGTGACATTGTTTGGGGGCTCGTGGGTCGCTGCCTGGCTGGCACACAAATTAAAGTGAGAGTGCAAGTGCGTGGGAGGGCTGGCTTTTGACACAGCATACAGACAGACGCAACCCCTCAGCCCGTCAACTCCTCAACTTGTCAACCCGAGTGCAAGGGCCAGCAAGGAGCCCTGCGTTGCACACATGACAGCATACAAATGGCCCGGGTGAAGCACCAGAGCTGCATGCGGATGAGGCACTGTTGATGCCGCCGCACGCCTCAGCGCACACAACAAATTATGCGAAAAGCATTTGCCGCTTGCTCAAATTTCAGTAATTCCACATTAAATGATTGAACAATTTTAAATACTCGATACATTAATCCATATTCCATGTCACTTACATATGAGAAAATTTGTCGAGGCAAAGTAAAGAGAAGCTCAAATAGAAAATGTGTCGAAAAGCAGATGATCTCTACCAAGCTCTCTTCATTGTGTTTCTAAACAACTAACTTGTTATTATTATTAAACTATTAACTTAACGTCGCTGAGACACCAAAACCAACATCAAAATTCAAATTCTTAAGCATATTTATTGTTATATACATTCATTCAATACCATTTTATTGTGCATCATATGCACTGAGCAAGTTTTCAATTAGTTTGCATGTGAAGTCGAAAAGTTGTATAACTTTTGTTGATATATTGATTTTCATTATGTAGGCATTTAGAATGGGCAGACCCAATTTGAAATTAATGCACATTGAGAATATTTTCAATTAATTTTCGTATAGTTGCTATGCAATCGTGTTTGGCTTGACACACAATACAATTGAGAACATGGCATAGACAATATTTAGGTTACTCGAACCCACAAATTACCATTTCAAAATAAATTTCCTCGAAAAAAAGTATATTGGCCCCGTTCATAGATATGAAATGCAATTTCATAAAATAGTAAAATCGAATCTAAACATATTCCAAGCTTTGTTGAGTGCACTGTGGACGGAAAGCCCGATTTTTTGGCATAAATTCCAATTTTGAAGATAGAGAGTTGAAACTTGGCACAGGTGACACTAATATTATACATAGTAAGCCTTTAAAATTTGAAACGGATCCGACCACGCCCACTCAGACCGCCCATATAAGTAATCTTGCGAAATATCTATTTTTCAATTTTAATTACGTGCTTCTCTTAGTATACTACAAAATTTATTTAATACCACTCGAGTGGTATGAACATACAAATGTACGAATATCGTGCACATGTCTTCGATGCGCTCAACAGTTAGTATGCAGAGCAATGGTTAAAGATAAGAGTCATATTGTGTACTCTATAAGATGAACGCTGACTCTTACAACCTCAGCGAAAGTATTAGAACGCAATAGACCAATGCTGAGCCTTACAAACTCAGCAGAATGTATACTAGATTTAAGGGATGAATTTGGATATAAATACTCAGACTCCGAAGAATAAAATTCAATACTGACAAGTGTATTCCTTCATACACTCACAGTCTCGTCGCGACTGCTGACAAGCACACAGCTGATTGAAGCTAGTCGTGTGATTTTGTTAAATAGCGAATTAAAAATTGGACCAAGGCTGCGTTAGTGGCAAAGAACTTGTACAGTGTCTTTCTAAAGACACGGTGAAGACCGTAATACACGTGAATTTCGCAAATTAATTGTTAAAGTGCAAAAAGCTAATACATTTGCAGACAGCCTACAACAGCGTTTCATGCCGTTCAACTACACTGACGATGATACGCGAAGAACTGTTGAACTGCAACTGGATACGCCGTTCCAGATGACTCTGCCTGTACGGCCTATCACACTGGAAGAGGTAAAAATTATAATTAGAAATCTGAAGGTTAAAAAATCTCCTGGAGAGGATAGGCTGGATAACAGAACACTCAAGCTCCTACCCAAAAAAGCTCTCCTGTTTATAGTGCTGATTCTAAACAGTATGCTCAGGCTAGGACACTTCCCAAGCATCTGGAAGACAGCGCAGATAAAAATGATTCCAAAACCTGGAAAGAGTTTTAGTGAAGTGGATGGATATAGGCCAATAAGTCTTCTTCCTGCCTTAGGAAAGATGGCCGAAAGAGTAATACTCGACCGGATTATGCAACTTGAAGCAGTCAAACAACGAATCCCAAACTGGCAATTTGGATTCAGGAGGGGTCATGGTACTCCGGAGCAGCTACACCGTGTGGTCAATTTCATCCTGGATGCTTTCGAACACAAGAAGTATGCAGTTGCTGTTTTTATGGACATAAAGCAAGCGTTTGATAGAGTCTGGCATGACGGATTATTATTCAAACTTAGAAGCGTTCTCACTCCACAATTGTACCAGATTGTCAGCAGCTTTCTACGAGATAGAAGCTTTAGGGTCGACGTTGATGGTATAAAATCGTCAAAAAGACCAATATGTGCAGGCGTGCCTCAAGGTAGCGTTCTCGGCCCTACTTTGTATACTTTGTTCACAGCCGATATGCCCTCACATAACGACATCACAGGAGCAAACCGAAACAATGGACTGATAGCCACGTATGCCGACGATACAGCCGTACTGACACGTAGTACCTGCATCAATAAAGCTACAGAGTCATTGCAGCAGTTTGTGAGCAGCTTTGAAGACTGGGCCCGCAAATGGAACATAGGAATTAACGGAAGCAAATGCGCAAACGTTACGTTTACCACAAGACGTTTAAACTGTGGTCGCATCAGCATGCAGGGTTCAACACTACCGCACAAAAGAAGCCACAAATATCTGGGCGTAGTGTTAGACAGAAGGCTGACATTTAACATGCACACCACGATGGTCAAAAAGACTGTAATGACCAAAAGCGCAAAGATGTCATGGCTTCTTATGCCGGCCAATAAATTGTCACTGTACAGTAAAGTGACAATTTATAAAGCAATACTAAGCCCCATATGGAAATATGCGCTTCAAATCTATGGAATTGCGTCAAAATCTAATCTAAACAAAATAAGAGTTGTACAAGCAAAAATCCTCCGGCAAATTAGCAATGCTCCCTGGTACATGCGTACGAGGGACATTGAAAAAGATCTCAAGGTCCCCAAAGTTGGAGACGTAATGCAAGAGGTAGCTGCTAGATACCTTGCAAGACTCGAAGGCCACCCAAACCCTTTGGCGAGAAGACTTAACAAAGAAGCCAGAAGAAGAAGATTAAAGAAGTGCCATCCACAGGACCTCCCTGCGAGGTTCCTATAAAATTAATGTTTAATGTAAAAGTGAATGTGATAATTGTGTGATAATTAACCCAATTGTGATTGTTGTTTATGTAAATTGTTATTGTAATATCTGTAGTGTCCTACTGTAAATAATTGTATCTTTATGTTCAACTTGTTAAGCTGCCAATTAGGTAGTAGAAAGCTTGTTTAAATAAAATAATATAAACCTTTTTACCAAAAAAAAAAAAAAAAAACTTCATACACTGACTTAATATCAACTAAAATTTCGATATAAAAATCACTCAACTAGGCTAAAAGCCAAACAGAACTAGCTTCACGTCTTTAAAATATATTCCTGATTTTTTCTATTTCGATTTATCAAGCATATTCAGTATATGCTCTATAATCGATGTGCTGTAAGAAATGTTGCTAAAGTTTTCTGCTTTTTAAAAATCATTCTGAGATTTGAAATGTTATGCCAAGTAATCTGTCGACGCAAAGATGACGTCCAAACATTTGGCCAACATTTTGATCAGCACAAAAGCCGCTTAACACGCACTTTCCATTCACACATACATGAACACACACACAATACACACATACGCACACAATAATGTGTGTGGCTGTGTAATAAAGAATGGAGTGTTGCTTTTTCGCCCTATCATGTTGTTTGCAGGCTTCAGGGAATATAATAATCACGCATTAAGTAACATTTTCAATTACTGTCCTGCTGCTGCATCTTGTTGTGGCGCCCAGTCCTGCCCTGACCTGACCTGCCCGTTCTGACTGCCACTCAAAATGTCTCTCAACTCTGAGCACATAAAAAAAGCTAATCAACTTATTTATGAACGTTTGCGGTGAACAAAAGAAGCGTGCAGAATTGCGTATTCCGGCCAGCCAGAGAGTAAATAATATTAAAGACGCACACAAAGCAGCACAGTCCGTGCCAGTAAATACACTTAGGGAAGCAGTCGCGAAAAAGGAGCGTCGCATTACCAGCAACAAAGTGCCAAGTGGAAAAATGTCGTGGAGCAGTTTATAATTTTTCAGCTAACTGAAATTACATTTTATGTGAGCCACAGACGTGAACAGTCATAGTTTACACACACCCATAAAATATCGAGCTGCAGCGCATTGATCAGCAGCATTCCAGCCCTCGGCTCATACTCATTGAGAGTTTTTGGGTTGGCAGGGCTGGCAGCCTCTTGACCACAATTTAGGCCACTTACATTACGTATCGCGTCCCAGTGACCATGTGCGACCATAAATGCCCAATGCTGTTCAGTTTATCAGCTGCGGCGCGTGTGGGGCATATCAAAATGGCATTGGGATTGGGAGTGACGACGTTTTTATGGCAGCACAAAAGCCTTTTATGTTAGCTGAGGGCAAGTTTTATGATTTTTTCCTTTTTTAAGGCAACTCAAAGGCGCAGATCCTGCTATCGATGGGCAGCTGTTAGTGAGGAGTGGGTGTGGTGCTATTGGCAGAGGAGGCCATGCTATTCGGCACGTTAATTAGTCATAATTACCCGTACAGCTTTTGAGCTTTGTCAGCTGCCTTTTGTGCGCCGTCACGCCTCTGATTTATGACCAGCAACGCGCTTAAAGCCCCACAGCTTTAACTCAACCAAATTGCCACATACTTACGAACTCACACACACACACATACAAGCGCACACTACCCCACTGACAGTTCTAATGCGTGTGCTTAATGATTTGGAATTGATTAGAAGTAGCCCGAAAGCAAAACAGAATACAAGAGCCATACAATAATAAAGCACGTTGATTATTGAATACCCTTGTGTGACGAGCTAAACATAATATCTAAATACACATATAGAGCATATAGAGCAAATACATCAATGATAAATTTTAATGTATACTTATATACAAGAAGAGTAATTGTGATTTCTTGTTTGTTTTCAATAAGTTCTAAATGTACTAAAATATACTAAAATTATACTTATTTTGAATTCTTTTAAGTTGTAGTAGGCATTTAAAGCCAATGATTATTTTCCCAAGTTTAAAATACTAAAGAGATAAATGTATCAATTTTTAAGGAATAGGTTTCGAACAGAAACTAAATATCGTCTTGCAAGTCAGAGATTATATTTGTCTAAATACTATGCCAGAAGGTCTATATATGTATAGGAAAAAAGTAAAATATAAATAACAACAATTAAGTACGGAGAGAAAATTTAAGTATTATTCAAGCTCGTTCAAGGAAATTAGATATTTCTCATAATTCGACTTGAGAAAAGAGAGAAAAACAATAGTCGTCAACTAGCAGAGTTTCCAAACAAGTTTTAGCACACTGTAACTGATATATAGGATATACAAACTATAGCACTATATACATTCAATTATATCACCTTCATAGACACATAAATTGAGAATGCCATCGATGTTAAGTATTAGTAACAGTAATGTTTTCACTTGCATTTCACACTTGATGATGGAATTACAGTAGCCTTTAGAAGAGTATTAAAGCGCACAACAACTGTGGGAAAATAAAAATAAATAAATTATCAAAGCAAGTTGAGATGAAATTTTTATGGCAAGACGACGGCAAACTTTATTGAAACTTCTGGGCAGCCGCTGGAGGCGTGTCTGGTTATGGAAAAGGCTTCTTGAGCTTCTGCTGTTGATGGGGTTTCATGGACCGCCTGCTTGCTGAAGATAATAAGCTTCACCAACAGCAGATAAACAAGAGCAGCCCGAGCATTGGCTGATGGCGCTGAAATGTTGGCACATCTTGGTGGATTTCACATCTACTCTTTATCCGGCTGCCAAATAAACTTCCAAATGTTGGCGCTTCATCGCCTCGTTTCTATTGTGCTGAGTTGCTAACAGTTGCAGATACGTTGAATAATATGAGACGATATAGAAATTAGCAAAGGCAATTGCCAGTATATTTATGTTATAGTTAAGACGGCAAGCTAAGTCCAGCTTATAGTTTCAACTGTTCAAAGAAGTTACATTTGTTTCTGTGATAAATTGTAAATAAGATGATTCCGATGGAGATAATGATCTTATGATTTTATGATTCTAGGCAAATATTCTATATATCTATGCATTGAGGAAAATACAACTATAGACATTCATTGTGTGTCTAAATTTCCGTTTATAATTAAGGCGAAACATAACAAGAAAGCTATAGTTGAGACTCCTCGATTACGAGATCCCTAGAACCATTCGATAAACTGATATTCCAAGAACTCTCTTTCTGTCTCGCTTGCAATGCATACGGGCTATGTTATGGGAACTGATTTGCTGAATAAATCGGGACTTCGTAATCAAACTTGTGTTCAATACATAAGTCTCTCATTTTATGGGATGGGTTTTAATTTGGCGTCATTATCCATCATGCAACAAAAATCAAAATTGTATTGAATTATCAATATATATGCAAAAGATTTGGTGAAGATAAACCAGAAATAATTTTAAAACTGATCCACGATAAGTGTTTAATCAATCAATTTCAAAAACAGGAAGAGTTATCGATTTACTGAGGCAAATTTAATATGCGCGTGGGTTACCTCACCAGTCACGGAGACGGTCACACTCGACGTTGTTATCGATAACGATAACATATACACAGAGCCGTACACACATGTGTACACACTGATCGATAAATAATATACAGGCATGCCTGTCAATTGGACGAGGCATACAAAACTTAATAAAAAAAACAGTACATCTTAGAGCTGTAAAATTATCGATGGTTGCAACATTCAATAGTTTCGATGGTTTTTCAAGAAATATTCAATAGTATTCGATAGTACTATCGAAAAACTTTCAACTTCAAAAGCCAACTAAATTAATGAATATTTAACAATAAAACTAAAGATTTTAATAAACATTTCATTTGCTTAACATACTGAGATCCTTCATGGTCTATTACGAAACATAACAAATTTGAATTAAGTTAAAGTTAAAGATTGGTCTTTTAGTCTTCTGCCAAGATCCAAGAATTATGATGAAGAAAAAGGAGCATATCCACATGATTCAGTTTTTAGGCAGCTCGTCGGCTCGTTATAGCTTGTCCAGCTTTGCTGAACATTTGGTCTGACTCATACTTTATTGATTATAATTATTTCTTACCTAAATTTAATGTCGACCTGCAAAATTTCGCCAAAGCAAGTGATGTGAAGTGATATTACCACTATCGATAGTACACAAAAACCATCGATAGCAACACAAAACTATAAATATTCGATAGATCGATAGTACCGCCGCTAGTTTTACAGCGCTATTGCATCTTATAACGTCAAAGAACCAAGACGTGTTTAATTTAAGTTTATATAAAAGATTACAGCAAACAAATAGCAATCATGGGTTCTAGACATATAACTCGTGCGAATGGCGGATCTATCACAAAAAATTCAAGTCAAGTTTCATGTACTTATAGTTTCTGAAGTCGAAGATACAGACGGAGGAACGGACAGGGCTAGGATTCAGTGCGTCGCCTTCATCAAGAATCTATATGACCTTGATTTATCTTATACCTTACCTTGATTTGCCAATTTATAATAGGTTCATTATGAATGGTTCAGGGTATGGAAAAATTCATATATGTATATGACCTAAAACTTAGAAAATTTTGCGAAATTAGAAGACAAAATGAAAGAATGTACAAAAGAACAAAAATCAAAATTGTATGAGATACAAATTAAGCTAAATATAAAACTTGTACACTCCAGCTCCATCTCTTATATCAATATTTTTGGATCAACTCGTTCAAAAATACGAATGGAAGGATGAATGAATAGAAGATATAGACAGATAAACATGGCAGGCAGATGAAATGAAATTAATATTAATTTACCTACAACAAATATTTGTAATCAGCCCATTACGTACATAAGTCCATGTCTATGTCTTTTCATGGGGTCAACATATATTTTTTGCGAATTGCGTTTTTTACAGAATTTGTTGCTCACTCTCGCTTATTGGAGCTCGTTTCGACAATTCGCCCTTGTTGTTTGTTAACAACAACATATCACTTGTCGCCCAATTGTGCGACCCTCCGCCAATCTCTATTAGTTTTATTGCCAGCATTTCGGGCGGCGTTCGCAGCCATTTTGTTAACATGATGTTTTCATTGATATGATATTGTTGTTGCTGCTGATGAGTTTGTTTGCTGTTATTGCTGATGAAAATATATTCAATTTATTATATTCTTTATAGAGACACTTATTCTGCGTACCCATAATGCTGCGCATAAAGCTCAAGCATCCCTTCAATTTCGAGGGAAAAACGTTACGATATATTTTCTGCTATCCATGGTGACAGGCGACGCGTCGCCCGAGGAGCATATGTGTCTGAGTGTCAGCGCGTGGGGAACTGCTAATATTATATCTGTGTGGGTAATGAATCTATTATTAAATTGTGTTGCTTATGCCAGCAACAACACAACAAGTTCAATGGCAACCGCAACAACAACGATAGCACTGGCAACGCAAACAAACAACAGCAACGTCGACTCCAATGTCAACTTCAACGCTTCCTCTGCACATTTTGGCGTCGCTGCCGCTGTCAAGTATCAATCAAACACAGACGCCGCTGAGCGCTGCTCTGCAACACTTTCAGAAATTTATGAAGGTTCTTAATGGCCAAGGCTATGAATGCGATGCCTTGGGTCGAGAAATATCAACAACAACAACACCCACATAAATATTTTTCGCTCACTTTTTGTAGCTATTATAGATGTTTTTTTCAACTTGGGTTAGTAAACTTAGTTCATGATTTGCGGAATCCAGTTAGAATTCGTGTTTTCGCTTTGGACAGCCAAACTTTAAGCCCCGATAATCACTGTCGCCTTTCAAAGCTCTCATTAGCAAAACGTTCAGAACTCTTTGGCCAACTTTTGACTTCATTATGTCGGTTTCTCTTCTCCCTCTCTCTCTCCTATCTGTCTTTCTCTCTCTCTCTCCCCCTTGTTGTGCCCGCGTCGCTTTGTCGCCGCAAAATTGTGCAACGTTTCCGCTGCTGCTTTTGGCGCACATCCGTTGCCGCCATCCTGGTCCTGTTCGTCGAGCTGTTGCCCCCACTCTGTGGTTATTCGCCATTTCATTTTATTTTGCACATTTTATTATGACTGCCGCTTGCGAGGCAGCTCATACATTTTTTATTATTATGTCTGCTTATCAGCATGTGGCAAATATACTCCAGGACCACCGCCTATGCCAGCGCTAAAGGCCCGCTCCCTCCCCCCAGCTCTGTGCCCTAGGCCGAGGATCCGAGTCAAGCCAAACCATGCGTTGAAATGCGCGTTTAGAGCCGCTCGTTTGGGCGCGTCGCTTTACAGTTCGCTGATTGTTTGAATGATGACGACGTCAGCAGCGGGCAAAGCCCATAAAGCTGCGCTTTGATGCTAACTGGCATTGAATTGTCACGCCCAGTTAAACACTGCTTTACATTATTCCTTCAAAAGCCCGTGCAGTTCATACATTTCAAATACATGTTTCCGCATTTGTTATATTTTTATAAAATATGATCTAGAATATAAAATAAATTCTATATAAATCAATTGAGAAATCAATTAATCATTGCTCTTTTCCATACTTACTTACGATTACGAGCATTTAAATTGTTCGTTTTCAATCCAAACGCAGGTTCATAGTCAGCATATGCTACGTATGTAAGTCAACATATAACTTTTTTAAATATAATTATTTAGTCTGCACTAGACTGTTCTAATTCAATATGCCAAACGTGGCGTTATGTTGACATATTGTATAGTCGATAACAATTAATTATTAATCGGCAGTAATTGGTACTATTGTAAGGCTTTGGCTAAACTAACCTAAAGCAATTTGATTTTAAGCAATAAAGTAAGAAGAGGAAATATTTCTCCTCCTCTTTTCTTCATGCCTCCTTCAATGACATAAAATACTTTACATAATATATAATTTAGTGATAAGTTTTAACAGAGTCTAAATATGAACATATCTGCCCTGGAATGTCTAACTGCATAACTCGGCCCACGTAACCATTAAGGTGTGACAGACCATGTGCACCAAAAATAGTCGATATACATATATATGTAGCTATTTTGTTTAAATTTATTTATCTCCCAATATTTCACAAACTTGCTATTTGCTTGTGGCGCAACTTCGAATCTTAATTTAGATTTTTCCTGCTTGCTAAGAAATGCTTATATTAAATCAGAACACAGATAATTTTTGACTCATAGGATCTTCTAGGCGGGCACCCCGACTAGAATTTCCTATTCGTTTCCATCATCACTTTATTCAATATTGGAGAAGTTTGTGGATTGACGTCATACATATCACAACAATTATAACGACATCAACAACAAGAAAGACGAATGCACCAAACGTATAAAGCCGCAACTGAAAGCTTTGCAGCCAGCCAAGCGAACATTGGCCGCAATATGAAGACACTCTGCCATAAGCCCAAACAGAGTAAGATGTCAAATAGATGTCTAGATGTACGCGGTCAACGCAGAAACTCGGGATAGCTCAATTGGCGTCCAGTAAGCAGCAGCAGAAGGAGATATTAATCCTAAGGGGTATTGTCAACTTGAAATCGGCATAGTTAAAATCTGCAATTTAATTAGTTTTGTGTAAAAGTTTCAATGAGGTTTTTATATTGCTTTTGTATGTACGTACCTTATATTAAACGCAAGACTGAATTTCATTTGCGGAATCAGATATAAACTTCAAATTTAATTATACCAAACCATATTTATTATTTCAATTTTTTTTTTAATTAGCCGAAAAGATGTTACTCAGCATGCTGCAGACTTTAAACTGAAAATTTAATGAACCTCGTGCTCAATTATATAGTCCAAATATCAACGCCTACTGAGACATGGCAATTCGACGAAACTTCTAGAGCTTGACAAAGTCAAACTGTCAACTTGACTTCTCAGTATATATCGTAGCACGAATATAATGAGCCGTAGTATTCATAAGTAGCAGTATTTTGTATGTCAATATTGGGTATTATCACTAGCCATACAATGTTGTATTATTACTCAAGTTGGCAGCACGTTTCTTGGCAAACTCAAATTGGCACTTTATGAGAGTGAGACAAACATATATAGCAGCTAAAGGTAGTCCCTGGTGTAGTAGAGAGAAGGAGAGAGAACGAGATGGCGAGTAGGCGTCTTGTAAAAAGGCGACATAAAAGTCAAAGTGTGATTGCTGGATGGCAATAAAGAATCTTTTAGAACTTTTACAGACAGAAAGTGAGATAGTAAACCAAGGAATAAGTTGTAGAGCATGACTAAGAATGTTGAAGATTGTGCGCTTCTTGCGGGAGTGACAAGGCGAGAAAAACACATTCTATTCTGCTAATTCTAAATTCTATTCTAAATGAATGTATTCGATATCGATATCTTTTTAAAATTTATCTATTTTATTATTTTGTTTTTCTTTGTTTTTCTTAATTCAGATGATATTACTCAAAGTAATACAGACTTCCAACTGAAAGCATCAACGCCTACTAAGGCAATACAATTCGGGAAGACTTTCTTCTACAAACTAAATTCTTCAAATCAAATTGTCAACTTGACTATGAAGCTGCTGTTGACATCATCTTGAGATTTACCAAAAATGATCTTATCATCAATGTAAGTGGAACCTTCGCCACAAATTCGATAATTTCTATATATCCGTTCGCTCGGCAATCCGTATGTCTGTATGGGTCGATTTCAGAGCATATTAGAGCTAGAGATTTTTTTTAATTCTACACTGTTATATCTTATACATCTTCAGTGCTAGAGGCGTAATTTTTATATGTTTTCAAATGTATCACTTCATTCATTTCCTTATGGCAAACTAGACCTCGATTTAATATTGAAGAAGTAAACTAACAATAACAAGTAAGAAGGCTCTAGTCGAGACGGCTCGACTAAGAGATACCCTGAACCCTGCAAAAAAAGTGATACTCTTCTTCTTTACGCTCTTATAAGCGCGCGTTCTGCTAACTGCGCAGTTGCTGCCGTGGCTTGGTGGTGAGTTGGGCTGAACTTTGGACACTTATAACTCCATTTCTAAACAGACGATCCTTATGAATATGATTATATTTTCAGAATAGATTAGGAGTATCTACATGTATCTATTTGCTAAATTGCAAGACTCTAGTATTTGAAATGAGCTTTTTTCAAAGTGGAGGCGAATGGGGCGTGGTATCCAAAATCTGAAAACTACAAATCTGCGTATCCATAATATCTATCTAAATATATAAAGTTTGAGTCTCTAGCTAACACGGTGTAGTAGTTATACCCAAAAAACCTAAAACATTGAAACGAATTTTCGATTTTTTATCGATAATTTGGAAATGGGACGAGTTATCGAAAAAACAAATAAACTCGTATTGCGTAGGTAACATACGAGTGTTCATGTGAAATTTCAGCTCTCTAGCTTTTGTAGTTTCCGAAATCTCGACGTTCATACAGACGGACAGACGGACAGACGGACGGACGGACAGACGGACGGACGGACGGACAGACGGACAGGGCTAGATCAACTTACTTTTTTATGCTGATCAAGAATATGTATACTTTATAGGGTCTGCGACGTCTCCTTCTGCCTGTTACATACATTTTCACAAAACCATTATACCCTGAATTCCCATTTTCAATGGGTTCAGGGTATAACAATTATACCCACCGTATCAAACAAACAATCAAAAGATTTTCTCCCAGCCCAAAAAGTCATTGGCCGCAATGTTAGGAGGTATCGACATAAGCCCAAACAAATACCCCGCATTCATTACACATAGCAAAATGAAAATCTCATGCTGAAGCCCAAGCTATCGATTACTATCGACAAAAAATAAGTGGAATGTGTAATGGAAAAAATAAGCATGACAATACCGACTCAGCTCGTCGTCCTGATCATTCTGTCAGTACATACATTTAACAAAACCATTATATTCTAATTTCCATTTGCAATGGGTTCGAATACATATTTTATTTACATTTTATTGAAACGATAACACAAACTAATTAAGTTTCAAATACTTTCCATCCCGATATCAAGTTGACAATACTACTTAAGATTCATGGCTTCTTCTTCTTCTTCTGTTTACTCGGGATCAATTGAGCTTTCCCAAAGTTTAAATATTGGTCGCTTAGATCTAAGTAACATGATCTTTGAAGTTTTACTCTGTTTAGGCTTATGTCAGAGTTTTCATCACGTTGCGGCCAATGCTCATCTTGGCTGATTGCAAAGCTTTCAGTTGCTTGTTTGGTTTGATGCGGCGGGTGCAACTCTACGATCTCTGATTTTACTTAAAAGTTTATAAAAGCAGAAAGTGTTTCGATAAAAACATATTCGAACCAGCGAAATTGTGGTACACACATAAATTTCAATGGCTTCGAGAAAAACAATTTACGTTGCTTATTTATTTATTTTATGTTTACCTATTCTTCAATTATGGCAGTTTCTGTGAAACAATATCACTGAGAAATATTATAATATATAAATCGAATTTAATTTAGAAAATGAGCCACAAATTTGTACTAAAATCTCTTTTTTTTACTATTTAGCCGAACCGATGTTATTCAGCGAGCTACAGCCTTTAAAGTGAAAATACTTTGATTTCTCATACTCATAAATATACCTCAAATATCAACGGAATTAGTTTCTTCTACAGCTTGACGAAATCAAATTGTCAACTTGCCTGCTCTGTTACTGTTACAAAAATATGTTAACAGTTAACAACTACTGCTTGATTAGCTTCTACGCCTATTGCAAATGTGACAAGCAAAAAAAAAAAAAGAACAATTTTAAAGTATCCCAAATAAAGTCTTCAGGTAAATTGTAGAGCACCTATACTGTGGTGAATCAATTCGAAAACATCAACTTTTAAAAAACATTGAATTGATTTTGAATGATTTTACATAGCTTTGTTTAATATTTTGAGAGCGTTTTACAGAACAGCTGATTTATGTGTGTATTTAGCAACTCGCGGGTCTTTTAATATCCGGTCGGCCTAAAAGTATGCAGCGGCAGCAATGAAAACAACAACTGCAGCGAAAAGCCAGCGGCCATTGACTGCGACGCGAACACGACCGCGACCGCCATTGTCATTTGCTGGGGCAATGTCAGAGACGCAGGCCGCAAAAACAAACTGCCGGCACCAGCAACAACAACAACAACAACAGCAACAAAAAACCGCAAAAAACACTCGCAATCACAAATACATGCACACAGCTGGCGAGTGTGAGCGGCCAAACAGCAAATAACAAAAAGCACACGGCAAAACACTCAACCAACATCCATACCAACAAGAAGAGCAACAGCAACGGCAACAACAACAACAACAGGAGAGAATCAGCCAGCAGCAGCCGTCAGCCAACAGCAAGCAAAGTAATTTTAATTAAAACTTATGGCAACGTCTGCGAGTGAGTAAAACACGGCGAAACGAGTTGATAAAAGCGCGCACAAACACTCACACACACGCAGGAGGAGCAGGACACACAGACACTCATACTCACACATACACACTTAAATACAACTACAGCAAAGCTCACAAATACCAACATACTACGCTCGCACATAGAAGCTCAAGGCCCCGTTGGCTTAAACGAGGTAATTAAAAAAGCGTAAGCACATTCGTTCCCAGCCAACAGCGCCGATTCCCCGAACCCATACCGTATATGAATCCTTGTTCCCATCGCCCACATCCAGGTTTTTTCTATATCTTTCTCCCGCTTTCTCTCTCCGTGTAATTTCCATTTTATTTTATGCGCGTTTTTGTTTGCTGCACTCCTTTTTTTTCGCTATTTACCTTTGTTGTTTTGTTTTGTATTTTATTTTTTGTATTTTATTTTTTGCTTTGTTTGTTTGCCTTTAAGCCGGCGCCGTAATCTGATATTACGTATACGATGTGAGCGCCAGATATTTAATAGAAATTCAACGTTTTCATGCTTGGCAGCCAATAAAAACTGGAATTTATTTTTAGTTTCTTTTTTTATTTCTTTTTATTTCCCTTCCTTTTTAACAGATAGTTAAGCTGTCGAGAGGTTGGGTCTGCAGCAAAGAAATGGGTTGATTCCCATTTATCAGCTACGTTTTGTGAGCATATAAAAAATCGAGATGTATTGTTCGTATTGCTGTATATGGTATGGGAGGCCTATGATAATTTGCTGCCAATTAAGTGTCGTAATTAATTTATGTGAATTCTCAATCACAATCGAGGCAAATATGCAATTACTTAAAGTGAGAAAACATTCAACTTTAATTACTCGACTGCGATATACTCTCTCCGTGGACACAAATAAATACTTATACTTCTATAATAAATATTTAAATACATCCGTAGAATATATAATACAAATATATTTACTATTATCAATAGCATTTAATACTTATGGAATGGAAAGTAAGTAATCACAATTTAATTTAATGTTACACTGAATTGTGAGAATTAGTAGATCAAGTAAATTCGCTACTTACCTTGGCAGTTAACTGGCTTGAATTTTCCTCTACGCTCTTACTAATTATTAATACTTTAAAGGCTGGTTATGTCCTCTTTCTCTTGGCTGATTATGCTCAATATACATACATATACAGATGTACTTACTTTGCATTTGCGATGGGAATGGGAATTACTGGCCTCTTTCCACTCGAACAAGTGCAACTGGAAAGTGCAAAGTGAAGCCAAAAGCTGTTCAGGTTGTTCAGGCCGGTTGCTTGATTAACCATTCATTGCTTTGCTGTTTTATACTACCTCAATAACTGAAGCCGGACCTGAAACTCCTCTAGTTTCAGCAGTAGTTGCAGGTACAGCTACAGCAACAGCTACAGCTGCAGTTGCAACTGGTCACTGGCTTCTGGTTGATGTTTGCTGCCAACTGCTTACTTGCCTGACTGACTTGGCTTTTGCTTCTCACTGAGCTACCCTTAGCCCATACTTTAGCCGCCTGACTGGACGGCTTTGTGTGTTTCGGACCTCCACTCCAGCTCCGATTCTGGTTCTCATTCTGACTCTGATTCCGATTCTGATTCTCACTCCAGGCTCTTGTGCCAGAGCCATGCAATTTACGCTCAAGTAGCAAGCACAGTCCGCATTTGTGCCGTACCTACTATAAGCTGTATTCTCTGATTATCGCTGCCAGCTTTGCCAGCTGTAAAGTGGCAATCCGTGCAGAAATTGTATTTAACTTTATTTTCAAAGCGAGCTGCAATGGTAAAAAAAAAAACACCAGTACTAAAGAGAGAGAGAGAGCGAGTGCTAAGCTGAAATGCTCGACTTTGCGAAATCCTTGTACTTAACACTCTTTGCCCAACAGTCAGTATTCCAAAGTGAATCTGGAGTCCATACATTACCTGGTTATATTTCAATATTAAGCCTGTTCATCTATAATTATATAAATCACACATTCTGTATTTACTGCTAGTTAAAATCCCCATTATTGTCACGTTTTTGGAAATAGGGTATTCTAAGCGAATTGTAACAGTTGTTGAACAACAGGCAAGTGGCCTTTGCATGTCCTGTTAAAAATTTAATTAACATTTAATTTGACTCAACTTACGCCTTACCATATGGCTTGAAGGCCCCGGGCCAACACCCACAAAGCCAGGGCCAGAAACACAAGCTTGGCCAGAAAGTTGTGCAAGGCACAAGTTTTTTACTGGTGACAATCACAACATGGGCTGCTCTTGCCGTACAATATGCATTATAACATTACATTGCAGTTGGCCAAAAAACCAGCAGCAGTTGCTTATGTATGCAGCACGGCACATCCGTGGCCAGGACTATGAAATCTGTGCCAAGCAACTGCATCCTTAGCCCCGGCTGCAGCCTCAGTGAATCCTTACACGTAGCGGAAGCAATGATCTGGCAAATTTTAGTTTTACTTGTAGTAGCTGCAAGAAGTTTTGCTTGCTCTTACACTAAATAGCGTTAGCAGCAGCAGCAGCAGCAGCAACAGGAGGCAGCAAGAGGTACCTGGGGACTGCCAGAGTTGTTGACGTGCTTAGGTGTTGGCTTATGATTGCGCTTGCGGCAGTATTGCCAGCTGCTTCTGCTACTCCTGCTGCTGCTTCAACTTTCTGCGTCTCGTTTTGCCGTTGAATGCAGCGACAAAAACTGCAAGTAAGTTGCTTAAATTGCAGCGAATTTGAGATGCTACACTGAGCTTAGCTAGCCCGAGGGCAGCGACTATTTATGTGACTCTTTGAAATTCTCTCCGTTGTAGCCCACTTTAATGTTGCACGACAACGGAAAGCTAACAAGTTCAGTCAATCTGAAGAACGTGCCTTGCGCGTTCCAAGTTGTTGAGTTGTTTATAAAATAAAGGTGTTGCGTGCGCTCACTAGAAGTCAAAGATATTCTTTTGTAAAGTCCATATCAATGTTTAATCTCATGAAATTAGAACAAAATATAATTGAATCACTATAATTCCAGTAATAGGTGTATCATCATAACATCATATACATTTATTATATATATTAAATTAAAAGGAAATGTATGAGATCGTGGTATAATTAAGGATCTTGCAGCCTACTACTTTAACTGCCTATTCTCGACTATTTATATCAAGCATACATATGGATATAGTTCCCAAGCTCAGCTTAGCTTAGCTCTCCTGCATTCAAAGTTTTGCAAACTATTTCTTTTCAACAGGCAGCAAGCTTCTTATGTTTTTAAAAAACAACAAAAATAGTTAGTCTAAAACATTTCAAATACTCATAAGCTATTTCAACGAAACTAGTTCCAATTCTACCCTTCATTAATTGATGGGAAGACCTGCTCACTGATTGAAAAGCCTGCGTTTCTACTCTTATTGCCACAATAGGCATCTATTTCACCTAGAATCAAGTTCCGATTTGAACGATTCCCGAAGCATGCTAGAACTATTTCAATAATCTAGTTATATTACATTCCTCTAATTACATATATTCTTCCCTTCACTTATTAAGGAGAATACGTGCTCACTGGCAAACAGACTCCAATTACTTTTCTACTCATTGCCACAATAGGTATCTATTTTACTAATTTCTAGTCAAGTGCAATTAAGTTAACTTGTAATTTCTCACAGTGCACAAAGTTGCCGAAACCAACACACACACCTACACACGCGCACACATCTGAAGAGGCAGACAGCCACAGTCATAACCCATGACACGACCGCTGGAACATCACGGCCACAACTTATAGTTACTTTCTACATAGGTATATGTGTAATTTTGCAAGATTTTATATTCATTGAATAATCCTTGGATATAAAATGGAAAAGTTTTTCGTGCACCGACGCTGAGCGGGGGCAGGACGAGGCGCACGGCGTACGCTTAGTTGGCAGGAACCCTTGCTGGCGCTCACGCAGGATGCAATTTTCAATTTGTTGGTAATTTTATTTTATATTCCACAATCTAAGTCAAGTCAAGTTTACCGAAAAACGTTTTACCGTGCAAATGATTTTCATTCTGCCCTGGCCGGGACGAGCAACTTGTCGTTGCATGAGCAAGTTGTAACTGCACGCAATGAGGCAACGGGTAATCGGATGTGGGAGATGCGGGCAGAACGAGGTGAGACTAGCTGGCTGCTGAGGCAAAGGACAACATTTTCATCTGCGCTTCTGCGACATTCGCCTCATTGTCATCTGCCCAGCCCCGTCCCGGGCCAGGCAGGTAAAGTTGGAGTTGCAATGCGAGTTTAAATCTGAATGCGAGCAGCTGAATTCGCTCATGAAACAGGCAAATCCAGGCGACATACTCCAGGTGTGCAGCTGAAAACTGTTGGCATCCGCGCAACGGACAGTCAAATGAGTTTTTCTCTAGGAGAAAGTTTTCAAGAGAGCGCGCGGCGCTGCAAGCAACTAACAGCACAATTATTCTAGTGACGTGGCTGGAGTTTTTGTTTAATGTTAATTGTTAACCAGTTAACCAGTCTGTCTGCACTACCATGACAATTAAACATACACAAACACACACACACACTCTTACAAACACATACATACATATATTTGTGGCATTTCACGCACGCCGCCTTCTTGACTTGCCCCGCAGTCATTTGCATACATCTGCGTTCGAGGCAGGATTATTAAATCAGTCGTAAGATTTTTGTTTCATGTGGAAATATTTAATTTGGATTTTAAATGCGTGCTGCCTCGCCGTAATCCAAGACCAGCGGAGCGACCCTTAAACAACTTTACCTCTTGTCGCAGCTGTGGCACGATGCCAGCGAAAAACGAGACAAGTGCGGCACACGGCGTAGCGCAGATGCCAAGAGAAACTTTTTATGGTCGTGAGCCTGCGGCAGGCAACTCCCGTTCTAGGTCGCTCGCTCTCAATCCCACGGCCCGCCGGCTCAGCTTCAGGTGTGATTGACTTCAGAGTTAACAAACTTTGGCTCAGATTTCGCTGCGTATTGCCTGCCACAGTTTTAGTTAGTTATGCTGTCAGCCAACCTGTAATTAATTATAGAAGCCACTAGCTAATTGCTAAGAGTTGTGTATGAATGAACACGGTTTTAGCTTATACTCTTCGCTAATCATATAATCCACTCACCTGTAGATTTCCCTTTCACTTTAACAGCAAGTCAAGATCTGACTTATCAGCTCAAATTCATTTTAATTAAAATTATTTATTTAAATCGTATTATGCAGTTGTCTCATTTCAATTCTGTGGTAATGTCTCATTCCTCATATTTTTGTCTTTCTTTGATTACATGTGTTAGAGTGAGATAACTATATATCCTAGTGTTCTAACGTGGGTGACTGTTTCAACTAGGTATGGAACTGTTAATATAGTAATGATGGAAATGTTAGAAGAATAGTAGAGGTATAAATGTATGTACATAAATCAAGTTTATGACTAATTGTTCACAGTTGTTGAATTTCAACTATTATTATTAATCATGTATGGTTAGTGCTATTATGCAACAAATAATTTGCAGTCCTGTCAGCTTATCGATATATCGCAGCACTGTCTGCAGCAATCTGTGACTTAATGTCGGTATAAAATTAGTATATTATTATATTTATTATATTATTAGTAATGTCAATTAAATAAAATGAAATATACTACTATTATATATTACCTTACCCTTGAAAGCCGATAGAATTTTCGGTCGATTGTTTGACCAAACTATATTTATTTATTTTCGTATGGTTCTATTTTAATTTTATACTTCTTTGAAAATGTCCCCCGAGCAACACTTTCTTGACCATTCAGATCATCCACTGACAATTATAATGGCCCAGTCTAAAGAGCAATCTCACTCTCACTCAGCAACGCTTTGGACAACAGCCAATTGACAATAATCTTTGTTTTTATCTCATGGAGTGAAAATTAGAGAATAAAATCCAGAAATGAGAAGCGTTCACTATACGTACATATAAGCTCTCAAAGCTTTCCGCCTCACACTAATACTAGCGCATCAGAGGGAGAAAATCGTGACAAATTTAAACAGAATTGGGAATGTTAGAATACAGACTTTTCTATTAATTTCACAATATCATATTACAATATTCCGATACGACATACCACACACCGATGCAGCATATTTATATTATATACATATATGTATTTCGATACATACATGTATATAATGTAGTTGAATGAAATAAAATTGCTGTGGGTGTAGATCAGCCCATTAAAATATAACTTAGTAATTTGTATATTCATTCTTTATCTTTCAAATATTTATTTTTAAATTCACTTTCAAATACTTATTCACATACTTTTCTGCTGACTGTGTGACTGTGAGCTCAAGCACTCGAGTGTCCAGCAGTGCATGTAAAGCCCTAACACAATTCCTTTATCAACTGTGTCACTTCATATTACCCTTTTAAGCAAGCTAACCTATTTGGTTATACACACGATGGGGCAAACACTTTGAGTAGCTGAAATCCATTCCAGCTCTTTACATACATGCATTCTGCCCCATATAACACGAGAGATACTTCGCTTGCACAGCGAACATTTAATTTGCTACATAATTACGTAATTAATAAAACACGCTGCAAGCACACACACCTTCTCAGGTGCCCATGGGAGGCTCGTAGTGGAAGCTATGTAGGCAAACAAGCGCCTTACATAACATTACTGAGTGTGGGTGGCGTATACGCAATATTGACAGCGCAAGATTTACAGAGCCAGGTTGAACTTTAACATGCAGACACGCACACGTACACGCACAGGAACTACTTGAATAATAATAGCAACAACAATCATGGAACGCTCGCAGGCAATGCTTACATTTGATTACAATGTCATTGAGTAATTAATGTGTCCTTGTCAATAAAAATGCCAGCAGGCATACGCATTGCTGCCTGTCAGACTACAAAAGCTACGGCATCAACAGCAGCAACAACTACAATATCTAACAACAACAACAAGAACAACAAAAATACCAAGTGTGTATACATGAAACTAAAATCCTTTTGTTTGCTCTGCCTTAATTAATCTCATCAGTTAGCCCAGCTGGTCGTCCTTTGACCGGATGTAACCGACTCTTGTTGTTCAGGTGTCAGCCAAAGCCCCAGAGCATTGTTCACATCCTGCTGCTGTCGTTACTCCTGAAGCTGCTGCTGCTGCTGCTGTTGTTTGCCTGAGGAAATTGTATTTCTAATTAATGAGCATAAAAAGCTATTTTCGACAATTTATTACGTATACGATTTCGTAGTTTTTAACAGCCCCGACATACATTAACAAAAGTCTTAACAGCGCCCAGCTACGTACCAAAATGTTAAAGCCCCAAGCAAAGCAATCAAAATAATTGCCGTAGTTTTGCGGGCAATCGTAAAAGCAATTCAAATTATAATTAAGACTCAACCGCCCCCAGCAAAAGCAATTAAAAATCACAACAATTCTGATAGTACGTTGAAAATAGTTTTGTCAGTGCGACGACAGGATATTAGCCAAAAGTTCGAGGTAAATTGACTTTGTCTGCCAGCGGTTCACAATTCGATAGACAGAAACCAGAGTGAGTGTATGTGAGTGTGTGTGAGTGTATCTGAAGATAAACATATATATTTTAGAGCATTCAAGCCGGAACAACATTGAAACTGAGCAGCTAATTTATTCGCTTGCCAAACTGAGCCTGACCAATTGATGAATACGCACGAGACATGACAAAAAGACAACAAAATGTTGTTGCAGGTGCTGCTAAGCACACAATTAGCAATTTACAACAAGCCAACTATGATTTGGCTGAATGATAACAATAGCTCGAATATTTCACTTAATTAAGCTTTCACAGATGACAGCGAAAATAGGTTAATAACTTATGCCAAATATTTCACCAATAATGGGCTGAAATTAATTTAAATTTTATTTCCATTAAAGATTTTAGCATTTAACCATGCTGCTTCTATCTGCTAGCACTGCAAGTCAAAAGAGATTGTAGGCAGTTCTTGATGTGTATTCGAGATAAAAAGAATAAAAGAGAATTTATCAGGTGAGCTTAACTGACTGCAAAAGAGTCGTTCACATTTATTAAATACATACAAAAATATTTAAGTTTAATTTGCTTATGCAGTCAGCTTCAATTTGCCATACATAGATATTTACTTTAGAGATTTATTTACCATAAACATTTGATTAATTCTCATGCAAATCGAATATACTTCTCGCTCCCACAGTTCTTGAGCGAGTATTATAATAGCATCCGTTTTGCGGTTAGTCCGTTTGATATTTCAAAGCGCATGTCAATTACACGCAATTAAATCGTATTCCAATGTATTCGAAGTTTCATTTCCGCTACGGGCGCTATTAGATATGCGACGTCAGTAGCAAAGCGAAAACGTAGGCGCTGGCGCAGACAAAACGGAAATTAATTTCATTTTTATTTGTTATTATGGAATATGAGATAGATGTGGATAATGCTTTTTTGTCGATGGCTCAATTTACCCCACAGTGAGTTCAATGGCCAGGCCGAGTCGATAAGCATGTTATTATAATACAGCAGCTATAATGAACAGGCGTCCAAAGCTGAAGACCACACACAAGCAAGCCGGCCGTCACTAAAAGAGTATGGCCAAAGTTTGTGATATGTTCGGCAAACAAAATGCCGATGGCCAATTGACAGGAATAGAAGCAGCAGCAGCAGCAGGAGTAGAAGCAGCAGCAGGAGTAGCAGAAGCAGCAGCAGTAGGCAGGGCCCGAACACTGCCAACTGATTGAAGTGCAAACAAAGTGTGGGCCAAGCTAAGCGAACGGCTCTCTGCTGTACATCAACATGTCAAATCTGGTCATACATACAAACACACTAACACACACACATACAGCAACACATGGCACTTGTATTGCGAGCTTAAACTCTGGGGGAATTGTCGTCCAAAACAAAAACTAATACAATAATATGCAGCTCTCTGCTGCTCTCCATTTCCCCAAGCCCGTGTCTATTGCTATCTCTGTCTGCCGCAGTGCACTCAACTATTGCCAGCTCTGTTTATCTGACTGCGCAACTTTCACTGAGGAGCATACATTAAGGCGTGTTGAAGCGCATTGAATTGTGTATTGGGGTTTGTTTACAATGCAGCAGAAAGTTTTTACGTTCGCTTAGCCAAAGGCAAAGCAACTCCCAACTTTCTTAAGCAATTGTCCACGACCAGCAGCAACAGGATAGCAACAGCAACAGCACCACCAACCACTGAGATAGTTGGGTGAAGCTTTTGGCATTTATTAGATGCACAGCTCGTCGCAATCCAGTTGTCGGTTTGTAGCTTCCCCTGTGCCCTCTGCGCACATGACATATGTTTTTTTTTTTGCTCGTCTTTTGGCTTTGAGGCTCAAGCGCAAGTTTCATAAACTTATTTGAAGCATCTTGAAGCAGTTTTCGTTTTGATCTTTTGGAGAAGAAAAAAATAAATCAAATAAAAAATGTACTAAATTCAAATATATTATTATACAGTCCTTGAAATTAAACACGTATTTATAGAGCATGAAATTCAATTTATTTATTAATTAGTTAAATTAGATAATCATTTGCATTGCACATTATTAACAAATTAAACCATTTTTCTCTGAGCTCTTTGTTGTTATTTTTTATTTCTATCTATTCTTTATCACTGCCTGAATGCACACGATATTTTTAATCCCCTTTACATACGCTAAAAATCAATTAAAAACCCCTTAAAACATGAAAATAAAATCACCGCAACTGCACCACAAAAAATATGCCACAATAAAAAGTTGGCTTTCCGTTGCCAGGCAACTTTATATGCAAATTCGAGTGGATGCTGCGTATGCATATATATATCTGCATTCTACATATATATAGATGTGTGTGTGTGCGTGTATGTATGTATGTATGATACATTTTAAATGAATTGTTCTCGCTTTTGTTTGCACTGAACGCGAAGGCAAATAGCAAATTAAATAAATAAAATTTATTTACTAATAAAAAGAGGCATTAAAACGATATATGAAACATAATCTATATATACATATATTTGTATATACTTGGACTTATGTAAAGGACTCTATATTCCGTTACTATGCAACGAAATGAAATTTTAGATATTGCGACAAAATTACACACAAATTTTATATGCTAAGGTAGATTAAGATATAATCCACTGATTGCAAATCTCTCTCTCTGTTGGCTATTATATAAAAGCCTATTGAACTCGCAAATTAAATTCGGTTTTCATAGAATTCACATTACATTTCATACAAAATACATTTCTCATATATTCATTTAGATATTAATTCTTTGACTATCCTTGTTACTTACAGGGTATTTTGGACTCGGCATATGACGGCTGGATTCTGTTTTAATTTTATTTTTATTTTCGCTTTGGGTGGGCGGCTGGTTGGTCTTGTGGGTCAATAAAAATGTCAACGCCAGCATAAAATTCGCCGCTTTAAATTAAATATAAGCCCGTATACGTAATATTTTCAATGCGTTTGCTTTTAATTTGGTTTTTGCCAAACGGCAATTTAAATATTTTATTACTTTTATATAATGCGCAAACTGTACATATTTGAAATTTTAATTTAATTTTTCTTTCTTTTTTTTTTTTTTGCGGCTTATCTTTTTCATAATAATAATGGAGCGCCCCAACCGAAAAACTAACGCTTTATGCCCAATTTTTATATCGCACACTTAGCTGGGGCTTTAATTATGCTGGCAACCCTTGACTAGAGCGCTCGTCAGCTGAAGAGGCCACCACAAAAATGTAGCTCATGAACTGTGGTTCATTGTTTAAACTTTCAAGTTGGCGACAATAAACGTTGAAACTTTTAGTTTTATTGCCAAAGTTTCGACGAGATTTCTGTCGAAACAACATACAGAAAAAAGTCGATGTATAATAATAGCCGCAAGGCAGAAGTTTTGGGTCCGGCCACAAAGAGCTCCATCTCCAAAAACTTGTCTCAACAACACTTTCGCTTTGCAGTTAGTTTGAGTTCCACTCACAAATCGTCGACTAAGTGACTGACTGCCTGACTGCCTAACTGCCTAAGTGCCTGCCTGGCTGACAAAATGCCAGAACGCTGTTTGTCCATAAAACTGTTGAGCAGCCAAACAAAAATGCAAAGCGGCTCTAATCAAGCGCTGCCTCCCCAACATAAACAGTTGCTGTAGACTCGATACTCCCCATGCCTGCCCTTAAAGTCGAAGGAAGCCACAATAAAGACGCAGCTCACGTTAAACGGCGCCTGAGTCAAACTGTCCAAACCTGCACGTACCTGCACTTGATCTATGCGGATATTAAGATATTGAATTACCTTTCAGTTCGTGCAGCTCAGACCGACTCGGTTCAGCTAACGCCCACCCTCCATCCTCCGCTGAGCTGGTAACATGAATGGAACATGAATGGAACATTCCAGCGCGCACAGCTCGGAGATATGGAAAAATGCGAAATAAATCCTTGTGGCAATTGAACGTTAATAGTTAAATAATGCAGTGCCAAATATGCGCTCAATTATGCTTAAAATTCCTGGCATAACCCCTAAGTGGGTAACCCCAAGACCTGGCCAGCCCAGCTAGACACAAACGTGTCCATGCGGCCGACTTTATCTATTAAGTATGCAGCATGCGTGCAGAGGCCGAGACAAAAGGACATTGATATGGATAGAGAAGCCTGACTGGTGGAAGGTGCAGACTAGCGGCACGCTGACGAGCTTACAAATCTGTCTCGCTTTCCTTCAGCCTAGAAGTGAAACATCTGTTGTAGCTTTAGCCTAGTCAAGATGTTCATATTTAAGGCGTCTTTTGCGGCTCTAGATAAAAAAAATATATATATATAGAAACTTATTTGACACAAAAAGGAAAAGGAGTGGTGGTATATACGTATTCTATAAAAATGTACATAAAGTCTTGAACCTCTAAATTGGAAGAGTATACATTGTGCAAATAAGTCAAAACTATCCTGATATACATTTTATTGGCTTTTAAAATTAAATTCCTTACAATCGATTTAGTATTGCTTATTTAGCTCGATAATCATAATCACCATAATCAAACTATTACCATTTAGAGTAAACAAGATTTCATTTTATGAACTTGACTGTGTAGCCTAATGACAAAATATGTCTAATTGAATAAAAGTGATGCTGAAAGGGTTCAGCAGGTTGCTTCCTTCCTTTCTTTAATCAACCAAATGGCAATTATGTAAAATACGGCCTAGAAAGATGTACTAGAACAGACTGATTTTTGAAAAATTACAAATGCTACATATAGATTTAGAAAATATGAAATAATGTTTAACTGTTGCAGAATACAAAGATACAATTAACTTAAGTAAAGATACAATTTAATAAAATCAATATTTGAGATGATATGTTGATAAACTTACTCACTTGTTAAGGTTAAATATTCTAAGGTAAGTAAACTCCAAACAAATTAAACTGAATAAAAAAAAGATGCATATACAGTGTGGAGCAAAAGTAATCAATTGAAGAAGTAATCAAAAGCAATTACTTTTGCTGTCAATTTTAAAATGTAATTTAATGTAATTTTTAAATGAAAACCTGTTCTTTTCTGCTTGTCAAGTTTGCTGATGCTTATTATATTCATTAGTATTTTTATTTTATTAAATAAAGTTGGGAGAATGATGTTGGCCAAGCAGCCACCGCCATATGTCACCATACGTACCTGTTTTATGTCATTATCGTAGCACGTCTCATCAGAGAAACATGGGAAAACATACACACCCTTACTCTAAGCAAGAGAATGTATTTGTTCCGTTTCCGTCTTCGTCTGAGTGCTTTGCACTGAGCTATTCCCATAATACTCTTTTAAAGAGACTTAATTCACGAGTGATGCGATTGTTGCTCGCATAATGAGACTTATTTGGAGGCGGAGATCTCGAAAGGTCAATGCAAACCAACATCAAATTCACATACACGTGCACACATGTTTAGCGAAAACTTTTCACATATTTTCCATTAGCGGCATTATTTTTTATCCTAAGGAACTCATCATTTTTAGAGCTATTCATTATTTCAAATCCAAACTTCAACTTCAACTTTACATTATGAGCTAAGATAACTCTACGCATGTGTTGCGCAATTTATAAATAAAATATAAATAAATAAAATTTAATTATATGGGCTTTCTTGTCATTAAAACGAGCTTCTTAATGCCAATTGTTCATCTCGCTTAAAGCTAGATTAATACAAATACAGACTTTAGAGTCTTAGCCGCAGCTGCGTCATACTTTATACATTATTTGATTGCCAAAGACGATAGCTGGCAATTTATGTCTCTGAGTGTAATTTAATAAAGGCATAGCAACGCACAAGCAAACACAATAACAATGGCGAAACGGGCAACGAATGTTGTTTATGGCTGAAAATATTTATAATTGGCGCAAATGGCCCAGCAGCTGTTGGCCGCCTTTCGCCCTGGCGATAGGGCGAGTGTGATTCAGCCAACAGTTGCTAAGCATTTCGGTGGCTTTCGTCTCCAGTTCATAATTTTCCACGCAGCTAAAGTGTCCGTAAAGTTGTCGTTTCTTTTTATGGCTCGGACTACGGCCATGGCACTTTGGTGCAATTGCGTTTCAGAGCTAATTGCAATGAGTGCCAGTTGACCCCACAATGTCGCCAGCTCCGAGCTGATGCAGTTTGTTGCAGGCCGTAAGCTGCAGTTGATTGGCTACTCTCTGACAGAGAGGCAATTAAAGCTGCAGAGCGAGAGATACTCGCAGCTTTATTTGGTTGTTTCAATTAGCTTAAGCAATCCGCAGCGCGGTTTTTAGTATAAATTTCAATTTAGTTCGCCATTTACATAATTCGCAAAAAAAAAGAAAAAAAAGGAAAACAAAAATAAAAATAACAAAATCGGTACGACCAAAAGCCCCAAAAATGCAAATGTTACCCAGGCAGGAAGCAGCAGTCTGAGACAAGACGGCAGAGCCAGAGACGTTGACTTACGTCTTGCTGAGCATTTGGTAAGCACTTGTTGCTTAAGCTGTAGCATCTACTTCCCCAGCTTCGTCTCCTGCTTCTCATCGCTTCTCCTGCAGCTACCCTTTTCAAAGTTTTCGACATCAAATTCACTTAGACTGTCGTGGCTGTCTTGCCTGTCCTGGCTGTCCTGGCTGTCCTGACTGTTCTGGCTGTCGTATGCGTTGCTTTGCTGTCTTGTATCTGTTGCCTAGCATCTGCATATTTGTAGCAACCGGATGCAGGAACATTGCAGGCATGTTGCTGTTGCGACTTGCATGCAAATACAATTTGACTGCCTTGTTAGAGCGCCCAGACTACGGTTTTCCTCGCAAAACAATAAGACGCTCAGCCACGACGACTGGGACACAAACCAAAGTCAATCCCTCTCCCAGCCTGCCCCTCGCCCTGCCCCACCTCCCGCCAAATGCCTCAGCTGTCACATGGACAGCCATTTGGCATGAGCTTAAGCCAAGCTGTGGGCTGCCGCTGTGGCTGTCGCGTGGCATCTCAAATAAATGCCAGAACAGCTCAGCTGACAGACGGTCACCTCACCTCACCTCCGCACCCTTGCGCCATCCATGCTCCAGCCAGCCATCGCCGACTGATGTTATTTGCGTGCGGTACTTTTTACGAGTCGCTTGGGTGCTATAAGTGTGTAAAATTCATACGCTTAATGCACAACATTTGATGTACTGTATGTGGTCCAACAATCAGCATTATCAATTCCGAAGGCCAAAGTATTAAAATTGCTATGACAATGTCATATGTTTTATGCGGATAATAAAGAGCTGCATAAAATATAATTCAACTGATTAAAGAACAAAATGACCATACCAATACTGTCTTGCAAAGATTTAAAGGCAAAGAGATAACTAAATGTGTAGAACTTAATATATAGATATAATGAGTGAAGATAAGGAACCATTCAGCTGAGGTAAATCAGATTTCAGTATTGTGATATGCTCTGTTATCTTGACTTGGCATTGATGTGCCTACATAAAATTAATGAAAATATCATCTGAGTCTATTTAAGCTAATTCGCTTACTTAACTGGTATAAGATATTATATTAAATAGCATGTGCAAGTTCCTGTTAAATGAATCGTTGCCCAAAGAGATGTTTATACACGAATGCAAAATTGATATACATATTATATTAAACACTTTATACTTGCATTTCCAATTTCTTTGCAGTCATTTTAGCTTTCTTTTTGTTGGGGTAGAGTAACGTTGTATTGGGTTGATGGATTTCTGCACCTCATTATGTATAATACATATTATATAATAAATGATTATATAATAAAAGAAATTATAATTGATAAATTGAGGTATTAATTGCTTTATCACAGCCTAGAATTGTTCATGAATATTGTTTGTGAATATTATGTGGCGCTGACTGTTATATCTTAGTCTATTGCCATGGTTTCCTACAGCGGGTAATTTGAGCATAGACCTCCAGCAACTCGATTATTTTGTAAACGAAATCTGCTCATAATAATTCGCTACTCCCCCGCAGTTCACTTGAAGGAATCAGATGGTGGCAACGAATAACATGTTAATAAGTAGAGAACAATTGTTAAATTTGGGTATAAATTACTTTTCCACACGCGCTAACATTAATTTGTAATTGTATTTTTTATTGAATTTTTATCTACAAAATTCTTGCATTATTTGCCTGAATTTTAATGATATCTGCATATCTGTCACGCTCTCTAAATTATATTTCTTATTTATCTCTATCTGTCAAATATATACTTTATTGTTAGTTTTAGTGATAATTAAATTAAAAACTAATTGAAAATTATGAAATTAAAAAAGTGCCTTTAAAATTAAAGAAAATATTTTGTATACACTCATACTCCAATGTCAGATATAAATTGAAATTCAGCTGTCGCAGTGCAATTTAAAAGTACCAAATCCATTAACATCGTAGACAGAGCTCAGATGCACAGAGTACGTGATGTGCGGTCGGGTCGCATGCTTAGGATTGGCAGAGTAATTTAATCATGAGATGAGGCTTCTGCTCTGGCTAACGATGTGATGGGGATGAGCCTGTTGATGAAAGCAAATTCTGGTGAAGTGTAATGCTTTGTTAAAAGTTGACCTCGTCAATGAGAATTGGGCGCCAGTCAGGCAGTCAAGCAGGCTCGGCAAACACAGAGATGCCGACATGAAGGTGAATGCAGTAAACCAAGTGTGCAGATTTTGACACACATTTGGAAATCGCTGTGGTTGGTGGTGGTGTGTGGGAGTGTGGATGCAAACGGGGTTCGTTGTGCGGTTGCTGAAGTGAGACATGCCAAAGCAAAAGTCGTAACCACTTTGTAGGTGTCAAAAACATAGCAGCTCTGAAAATTGGATTGCAGCAGCAGCAGCAGCAGCAATAGCAGCAACCGGATACGGAAGCGGCAACGTAAGCCACGCCTGGCCACACTCAGAAGACGAGCCTACGTTATGAGCAATGGCCTGTCTGCCTGTGGTTTCTGTTGCTGCTGCTGTTGCTGCTGATGCTGCTGCTATTGGGGCCATTATGTTGGCTAATACAATACATACAAATAAGCAGATGGGTGACTGTGACTGACCCAGCGTCAGAGTCAGACAGTGCGAGGTAGAGACGACCCAAAAAGAGCGAATAAGAGAGAAAGAATGAGCGAGAGAGTGAGAGGGAGAGTGAGAGAGAGAGAGAGAGAGAGAGAGACAAACGACAAACAACGTGAACACGAGCATAAAGCCCTCATTCGCAATGTGGTCTCTGGTCATTCATACGCAGCGTCGACGCCACCCATATACAATTGCATGCAATCAGCGCCAGCTAGGTATAGGGTGATAGGGCGTTGGCTGCAGCAGCAGCAGCAGCAGCAGCAGCAGCAGTAGCAGGAGCAGCAGCTGTAGCAGCAGCCCCGTGAACTGACCTGCCCTCGACTGGATCGTCGTAGCCCAGACTGGGCAGAGCCCTGGACACCATTGCAATGAAACTGAAGTGAGCCTGTGCTTTGAAAAGCTCGATTTATATTTGCTGTATTTGGTCATCGATTTTGTACGTTGTACGACGAAAGGGAGGCGCAGCGGGGCTGCTGGCCTCGCATATAAATTGCTTTTAATTTGCCCATACAAATTATTGCATAATTGCTATTGCATTTGTAAACAATTTGCCCACTAAACCGAAGCCATGAAAGGTTGATTGAACTGCAGCGCGGAACTGCTTCCATTCAAGTTTGCTTTATATATTCGTGTGTATGTGTGGGCGGGGCTGTGGGTGCTTGTGCTTGTGTGACATTTTTCATGTGCTACTTTCATATATGAGAAATATTTTATGGCCAATATAAATGTTCTGCACGCACTTGGGGGAACAATAACTTTGCCAAGCTGCCGTTGACGTTGGCAAATGCCAGCGGAGACTTCAACTTGAGTTCCCCGAAGACGCGACGGTTGCTGTTTAGCCCGGCAAAAGCCCCCAGAGTGTGGCAGCAATGCGGAAAAACAGAAGCCAAAGCAAGGCAGGCTATAAGAACTGTATGAAAATGCTGCTGAATCCAGCATCAGAAAGAAACAACTTCGGGCTTTATGCTAGAATTATTCTTATGGCTATTACCAGCGGCCAAAGCTAGTGGGCGACACACAGATCAATGGCTGAATGCGGCCCAATTCGGTTTGCTTGTTCAGCTGTGGTAGACCAAAAAAAAAAACCCTTTGACACTTGCAATCCACTCAAAGTTTCGCTTCACTCTATTCCATCAACAGGCCATCCTTCGAAGAGCCACTCCACATCATCTTCATCCGCCGAAAGGCTGCCCACATTCATACGCTTGGCTGCTTTCAAGCATTGCTTGGACTATGTCAAGCACAGTCTCGAACGCCAAGATGCATTGTTTGAGAACACGAAACCTTCTCCACACACACACAAAGGCATGCCAGCACACACATATACCATGTATATATACACACTTGTGTGTGTGTGTGTGTGTCGTAATAGAGTAAATGCTACTCTCGTATGCATTACAAACCAAACATAAACAGCTTAAAGCAAAGTCTAACAAACATTTGTTATTGCTAGCAAAAGAACAACAAAATAATAAAAAATAGGTTGATGGTTTTGTAGAGCGTAAACTACGCAAATTGATTTTTATCAAAAGATTTGATCTGCTTATTGAAACTGTAAGCCATTTCAACAAATATAATAATATTGTTGACCAAAATAGTCTGTATGCAAAATCCCCCTATTGCAAAGCTAGCTACTTTCCTTGTGAAATAAAATGTGTGCTTTTTTTTTTTATTTAATATTAATTCAATTTACCCCAATTCCCGCTGTCAAAGTTTCTGTTTGACCATAAGCCAGTTGCTTCCACCTGTCAGTCATCCAACTAACAACTTTATGCAGCATTTTTCAACTTCAGGCACTTTGAATTTTTAATTATTTTCCCTTTTGTATAATAGTCAAAAAGACACCAACAAAAAATAAACTATTAAAAAGTTGTTCAAAAAGAGTCGAGGTTGTTCGCAGAAGGACTTGAGAAAAAAAGAAAACATTTTATGAGCGGGCACCGCAAAAACTAATAACACTTTGCCAAGCCCCCTCGTCGTCCACTAAATACAGCCCTGATCCCGAAGCCCTTGTCTCTGTCTTGCGCTTGAAACTTGAGCCAAGGGTTGAGGCTGACCCAAGCTGCAATTGCTAAGCTTTTGCTTTTTGTTAGACTTCGCTCAGCTTTTATTATGCATTTTTTCCAAAGTACAAAGTATTGTTTACAATCGCCAAAAAGAAAGTTAGTATGCAAAATCAAAGGACAATTATAAATATTTTTAATAAAATTATGAATTTGTGTTGAATATTTATTATATTTTCAGGATTTAAATTACCCAGAATTGAACTGAAATTTCAGTATGTATAATAATAATAATAGCATATATATATAAACTACATTCACTTAAAATTCCGAGATTGAGGTTTGAAGTGAGAAGTTTGTGATTAAATAGATTTGATTCCAAATAAAATGTTAATATTAGTATTAAAAAAAATAAATGACATTCTATGGAGATATTTCAATATTCAAAATATCTTACAAAAATCAAATTAAATTTTCAAAATCCAGCTGAAAACATAAAAAAAATCAAACAAATAAAATAAACTTTAAGCAAATCTATGAACTACATGAAAATGGAGTATAAAAAAGCCAAATTTTAAGATAATTTTAAATTGCGTAAGTGAAGAGTATATCATAGTCGTTAACAGTAAGTGTCAAGCTCTTCACTTGTTATACTTGAACCATAGAAAAGAAAAACTCTCAAAGAAGGATGAAATAAAAACTTATATTTCGCAACTGCTAAAAGTGCTCACCACGACTGTAAAAAGTCTTTGTAAAGTTCTTTTAAATTTAAGGGTTTGTTGAATAAAACTGAACAAAGTTAAAGGCTGCATTGAAGGTCTTCAAAATGATTACTGAAACTTTTAAATTCATATTGAATAATACTAATACAATAAATATATTTGAAATAATGTCAATAGCATTAATATTTATTTATGAAATTTAGAGCATTTAATTTGATCATAGAGAGATTTTCAGGTCTGCATCGTCTTCAGCAAAATCTGCTGATACTCCATAGCTGATGGTTAATACAATTTCTAAATATTTGCTCAAATGTCATGTAGTCGCATGTATGTGCTCAGCTAGCCTTGCTCTGCTGCTGACCGACTGACTGCCTGAATGTCTGTCGTTGCATTTCCATTTCCTGTGCACGTTGCAATTGCAAAACTGCATTCGCTCGTATTAGCATTTGCATTTGCTATGCATGCAACATACTCTCTCCTTGGGTGTTTGTGTGTGTGTGTGTGTGTGTGTCTGCGTGTGTTTGCGTATTTGATTGCTGCTGATTGTGACATTACACTTGACATTTACGGCGGTAACTGCTGCTGCCACTGCTGCTGCTGCTGATGATGTTGCTGTTGCAATAGCAACAGCGAAGCACATCTCTCACTCTCTCGCCTCTTGCTTGACTTTTAAATTTCATCTCGCTCTCGTCTCAAATACAGTCCGCCATTTTGGCTATCCGGCGCATTGCGCATGCTCACCATGACAAGAGAGAAGTAACAAAAGCAACATTTCATTTGCATGCCCTGTTGTGTTTCCCTACCACACACACACACACACACATACACACATACACATTCATTATGCTATGCCGCAATGTGCGTAGCCTACGTACCCAACATTCGCCTGCCGGCCACCCAGCTCATTGCGTCCATTGCTGCTAAGTGGCACATTTTTATGAGTCTCGACGGGTTTTTGCTCCGAGTTGATAATTTTCACTGCTGATGCTGCTGCGGCTTCTGTTTAATTTTGTTGTTGCCGCTGCCGCTGCTGTTATCATGTTGCATGTGCTGCGCATTTAATCAATTTAATGCAAAAATCTCCCTAGCGATTCGCTTTAGCCGCCAAGCGTCGCCGCTGAAAGATTGTTATTTATCACGTTGCCTTTTATTTAATTATGCACTGCCGCGACACAAGCGACTCTCGCCCACCCACTGACCGCCCACTGTCCCAGCTGCTGCTGATGGCAATTTACTGATTTATGCCTTGCTGGCTGATTATTATTGTGTTCTGCTTAATTGTCATTCCCCAAGCAGAAGTCAGAAGCCCAAAAAGAGAAAAAGAAGCAAGCAAAGTGCAGAAAGAGCACCAGAGAAAGATGATTATTAATAATAAGCAGTCAGAAGTCACCGGTCCAAGTGTAGCCAATTTGCTGATTTAGTCAACGGGGACCGTAAAAACCTAGCTGTTGACACACTTATCAACACATACACACACTAACACTCACACATACACACACACATTGCTTGCATACTCGGGGCATAAAGCACATGAAGCATCATTGCTTGGAACGTGTTCATTTGCAAATTTATTTGTGTGTCGGTAAGTGGCAGTTTGATGCGCAATGTGCTCTTCAAATGCCGCCCCATGCGCATGAAGGGGACTTAATAGAGATGCGAATGTATGTGTGTGTTGGCCAACTGGCGTTGTTGTTAATATTAAAGCACATCAACGACGCCACCAAGAAGTCATTGACTCGTTGAGTTATGCTTACAACGAGCCCCACAACGCTATCATTGTAGTTGTAGAGCTCCATACAACGCATACACAGACACATCCACACACACACACACACACACACATCAGCATCAGGGACGGCGGCGCAGCACAGCGCATTCGTGCCTAAAATTATGCTAACATTTTGTCCGTGCGGCGGTTTACGTTTGAGTAACACGTGTGTATGCACACGTATGCACAGCAGTCTGTGTGTGTGTGTGTGAATGTGCAAAGTAGTGTGTGCTGTCGCATAGCGGAAAGTCGCTTTCCCTAAGTAGCAGCATGTGTGCAAATACACAGCGCAAAAATTTAAAAAGTTTTAATGGGAATGCAAACATGAAGAATATGATATGATATGAGTAGCTGACTATGTCAAGCCATGATCAGTTGAAGCTAAAGTAAATCAAAAATCTTAAATACAGAAAGAAAACATTTTGAGTGCAGTGAGTAATACGTATACGGTTTCGTATCAGACTTTTGCTATAAGTGTTTTTTTTTTTTTTTACAATATTTTTATATACAAAATTTTCTGTAAGACTTTTACAAGAGTTTTTTATAAGAGTTTTTGTATAACAGTTTTAATATTGAATTTTTGTTTAAGACTTGTTCATATATTTGCGACAAGCTCTGGGTTTAAAAATGATTATCTCAACAATACTTTAGCCCCGGTTCCAGCTTTGTAAGCGCTGCAATGGATTTTTGATCCATTTTGCCCATCAAAATTATAGGCGAATCTAAGTTCATGGATGCTGCGAGAAATTGAGTAAATCTATATGCATTTACTATAGTTTTACTGTGAGTTACTCAAAATGCATCGACTAAACCACTCTATTGATTTCTCAAAAATAATATATATATATGTATGTATATATATTAACAATTTAGGACGCGCTCCAAGGCATGTATGAAAAATCTGTTGCAACGTTTTATTTTGTGAGAATCCATTAATAATCAATCGCATATTTAAATTGAACTCAGTTTGATATTTCATTGGATCTAAAGTGGATTACAACACTTGCTTTGATTACTTAATGTTTCCATTTTTAAATATATACTGAATAAATAGAATATAATATAGATGGAGGTCGGTGAGCTAAACGTCTCTTTGAATAGAGTTTCTCCAGGAGACTGGCGAACCATTTAATACAAATTCGTATATAGCATAAGCAATGTTTTTCAAAGGCTCTAATTTGTGGGCTAGGTTATAATTGACTTTGAAATGATGTCAAATTGTGTCTTCTCAACTGAATAAAATTTAAAATGTTTATTAACTCATTAATTACATCAAAATTATACAAATTTCAAATATATTTAACTCGTTAGCTTGAAACGATTAAGAGCACTGATTAGATTAGAATATTTAACCAATGCTTTTAGAGCAGATCCATTAAAGCTCTGACTGCCTGGCTGTCTGACTGACTGGCTGACTGCTTGCCAGACAGTGACTGAAAGTAAACTGAAAACGTAACTGGTGACCGCTTTAGCGACTTTGTATACCACGCACGTTGTTGTTGCTGTTGCTTAATGCGGCATTTTGCGACAAGTGTTGCTGAAACGTTTCTGGCATCGTCATCAGCACGCACACTCACTGTGCACACACGCACACACAGCCCTGGCAATTGTACGTAAATTGTGTTGGTGGGCAATGGTGGGCAGACAGGGGCAAGAGTTGCTCGGGAGGTGTCGGTGCGAATCTCTCATTCACTCATGTAAAAACCACACACACTTCACGTCAAAAGGAAGCTGCAGATGCCCCGAGAAGAGGGCCGAAGCGAGAGCGTCACATTCGCCTCGTCACAAAATTAGGCAGTAATCAAAATACACACAAACGCACGCCCACACACACACACACCCACACACACACACACACATGCATGCAGAGGCAACGCTTGCGTGTGCTTATGAGGGTTTCTTTGAGAGTTTTACCCAACCTACTTTCAACTCAAATTTGAAACAGTTTTTCGTTTGCCGTTTCAGTTGCCGCCTTTTTTTATGTCCTTTGGGCTCAGCACACTAACCTGTTGACCTTAATATTTTCTAATCTTGCTGCGTGCCTACACATGCCTTCGTCCTTTCCCAATGGATGTCTCTCTGTGTGTGTGCGTGTTTAGCAATTTTAGATAAGCTCAAAACGAAACGAAATGAAATGAAAGCAAAGCGATGGAATAGAAATAGAAATAAAGAAGATGCAGAGAATTGGCAGGACAGAAATGCCTTTGATGGGACCCAGGCCCAGAGACTTGAGACCCTCTCACTAGATAGCATCGTGTGCGTGGCTGGGATGCTTCTCAACTGATAAGCACTTGGACTCATTTTACGAGTGGTTGGGGCAACTGCTCTTCAAGCTCCTTAATTAACAGCATGGCAAATTCGCTTTGCACAATTAAAACAATTTAATTATTTGTGCGTGCATAATTGAAAATGCATTGCCATCAGCCAGGAGCAACAATTCACACACACGCGAGGACTCTTAAACCCAATCGATACAGCGGGCAACGCCCAATAAAAAATGGCGGAAAACAACAATAACGACAACAACAGCAACTTCAATTTGTTGAAAGTTCTACTATATACGACATAAACAAATATACATACAATAAATAAATTGGAGCAGGCGTAAATACAAGCACACACACACACACACACACACAGATATATACGCAAACGCACACTCACACAGACTGAGGTGAACAACATGCAGATGCAGCGTACAATAAATAAAATGCAGCAAACGCATTGCACAGCAGCAGAAGAAAGAGTGCAGAAGCTGACAACGATGTTTGGTCAGAGTGTGGGCCAGAGCGGGGCAGGGATGTGTAGTGGGGCAGGGAGGGAGTCAAGGGCTGAACAAAAATGAGATTTGTGATGCCGTCAGTCCAGTCCAGCTGTCCGCACGCACAACGAGAAGCCCCATATTAAAGGATTATGCAAAGGGTTCAAGTACATAAGACCATCAATAGGTGTATAATTCAAGGCGAACTCCAAATTAAATATGTACATATATATCTTTCTACATAAATATTAACTCTACATTTCTAAAGGGAATTTTAATCAATTTACATATAAAATTTATATGAACATGCTATTTAAATTTTGCTAAATAGGATTTCAATTATGCACTAAGAACTGAAGAAACAATATTTATATATATAATTAATTTTCATTTTAACATGCTTTTGCTGAATTTCAATTAAAAAATGTTCTTATAAAGACTTTTAGATTTTTACACCCTTACATTTCTATATATTTCATATATAAATGCAAATAAAAATTTGTTATGATAGAAACGAGCTCTTCATAAAATATATAATTTATATATAGTTTAGAAAGAAATTTGATCAATTTATATTAATATTATAAATATTTTATACATTACGAAAATATTTTAAAAAATAAATTAAATTTATATAAAATACTTTAGCTCGATTTTGTAAGCGAAATCAAATATTTTATTTCATATACACAACAAATGTCTACAAATTTATAAAATAAATGTATATTTTTCCATGAAATAAAATGTTATAAATCAATTTGTTTCTTTTCAATGTTAAATGCGCCAAAGGACAGATAATCCAAAAATCTTACGCAGGTTCTTTCATTATGCGGCAGCCCTGGTCTGCAGCATAAATGAATAAATATTTTGCGATTTTTTATTTGTCTACATATTTTTATTTTTCATTTGCAGCTGTTGTCGGTGTTGTTGTTGTTGTTGTTGCACATCGTATATGAGTAATGCAAATGGACAGACAACGAGGCAGGAGGCTGCGGCGAATCGAGGTGCGGCTCACAATGGGCGACACGGCGTATACGCAATACATACGCACTGGCGCAAACCATGAACGGAACATGTATATAACTGTAGCGTACATTCGTATGCATATATATGTGTGTGTGTGTGTGTGTGTGTGAGTAAAGCGGATTTCGAAAGCATAAAAAGGACGAAACGACAACGAGAACGGGAATGACCCACAATGAAAACGGACAGTGTGTACAAATAGGAGCAGCAGCTGCAGCTGCAGCAGCAATGGATACACACATTCGACCACATGCACATGCACATGCACATGTCCCATAAATATAGCACACACACATAGACAGAGACACGCATGCAGAGCCATGTACACATGGGCCTATTTATTGAGGCTCTGTTGTGTATGTAGAGTCGTCGTAGTAAAACGCTTGACGCAGGTAAGAGGCTGCCACAGCTTCACGGCACTTTACAAATTTGCAGCTGAAAGCTGCGCTTTGAACAATCAAGCGTGCTGCACACACACACACACACACACAGTCACAGAGAGCAAGCAAGCAGAGACAATGAAAGCAAAAGAGTAAACGCAACGCAGCTGTCGAAAGCGTAAATGAAAATGAAAAATTGTGTAGTCGGCATGCAGTAGTAGCAGCAGCAGCATCAGAAGCAGCAACAGCAGCAAATTGAAACACAACAACAGCAGCCACAATGGAGAGTAGGCTGGCAATGCTGCATGCTGCACGTTGCATATTTCGGGGCGTGTTGCAGGCAGTGCAGGTCCAGTTAATCGGCTGCAACGTACGTATTCAGGTCATCATTATTGATTCGCACTCGCCGCCGCTGTGCGTATAGAGACATGAATTTTACGTACGCACTTGCACATAAACTCGTATATGCACACAAACACACACACACGCATGCATGCATGCATGTATGTATATACATATTTCGGGCAGCTGCATATGGCAGTGGCTCGTTATGTATTTTGAGCCCTACTTAGTTGCAGGCGCTATTAACTCTGGTCAGGCTCATTACTAGCGCACAGCGACCCCACCCAGCCAGGCGTTTTCTACTAATCAGCAGCCATTATGTAAAGTCAGTCAAGCAAGCAACGGCAACAGCAACAGCAGGCAGTCGCATGTACATGCGGCGTATGCGCAACGTGCCGCAGCGCAGCCAATTTAAGGCGTTGCAAATTGCTCTTGCCGCAATTCACCTGACGAGCCAGCGCGCTCGCAGTTAACGAACCACCCACGCTTCATCTTCTGCGGCTATAATTTAACAGAGAGACGAAGAAGAAGAAGAGAGTAAAAAAAATACAAAATAGAAAAAATTAAAACGATATCCATTTTGGCTCAGCAATTTCGTCTTGGTGTCGTCGTGCAGCGCAAGACTTTCATATCTCGTATTTTAGCGCCCTGAATAGGCAGTGCGTTGGCAATTTGCTGACAGCAGACAGGACACGACAACAGGGATAACAGGGAGGACAGCGACAGCAGAGACGCCAAGGACGACTGGCTGCCCGCCTGCCTAGGCGAGCAAAAACTCGTTTAGTTTTCATTTCATTTTCCAAGCAACACTGCAAATGCGTTCGCTTGCCACTTTTTGCTATATTCACAGCTGCCGTGGCATAACCTCATACAATTTCTTTAACATTTATTAGAATTTGTGCGAAGACTTTTAGCTCGGCGTTTGGAGGCTGCTCGTCTTGGCTTCCCAACTCTAAATTGCTTGCAGCCTCCAATGTACACTGTGTACATACATATACAAACATGGGCATTTCTTTCCCTTCCTTGCTCAATTCGCAGTCTGCATTCATCCGTAAGGCGCCCGGCCCGGCCTTGCCATCTGCCGTGTGCCGTGTGCTCCGTTCGCTCCGTGCCGGTTGCCGGGTGCCGGGTACTCGCCTTGCAGGGTGTGTATTGGGGTGGGCGTGTTGTGTGCCTCGGTGATGGCGTGTCATAAAAACGTCGACGCTGCCAACACGTAAAATGACAGCTGCACAATGGGCGTGCTACAACAATTTTTTATTACTTATCTGAAAAACTGGGGGACAATATATTGTAAATATTGCATCTAATTTATATTACCAAAGCTATCTAAGCTTAAAATACAGAATTCGATTTAATTAGTACTAATCTCTAAAGGGATCAGGTTATCATTAAAATATTCTAAAATTATTGAGTACAGCTTGCACCACATTTATTACAATAGAACGAAGAATATGTGGTAACTATTTAGAAATTGTAATAGTATGTATCGCCTATATATGTGTTTTCTGTTCCGTAAAATACTATCTATAATATTCTGAGTGCACCGACTTCTTTACTATTTAGCCTTCTTCTTAGAAGTCTCCCAACCTGCATTTTTAACACATATTCTCGACACTCTTATCTGACAAGACCACAAACTCACTCAGATAAATAATACAGTACGCAATACAATAATACAATAATAATTATATATCTGACATATGTATGTAAGTTAAAGGAACATCTGGATATCTACAAAGTTATAAAACTTCTAAACACAGAAGAAATGGAAATACTTATAAATTAAACTTACATTTATTACAAAAAGCTTAACTTAAAATTTGGAGAACAGAGAGAATGTATGATAAAATATTGATAGAACACTCTTTCAGTTTAAAAGTACTGCACCTTGAGTGTACATGACTTACATAGGAAGAAAATCAGCAATTTGAGTGTTAGAGTCGTAATTAATTAGAAAAAAAATGAGTTTTCATATTTTCAGTTAAATGGCTTTTTTTTACAAACATGATGGAAATCTATGCTGGAAAGAGTTTAAGAATAGGGCTTAGTAACCCTTGTCGTTTAAATACATCAAAAGAATCGCCTGTTACATTATATAATTACTAATTTTTTTAATTTATTCACTAACAAATATCTTTAAAGCTAAAATTTAATTATGATAAAGAAAAGGAAGACTTTATTAAGCTATATAATCATTTTTATTCATGTCTTGATTTTAATGTTTCATAAAACAATCTAACTCTAAAGAATCAAACAAGTAATAATAAATAACTAATAAAGTATGAAACTTAGGCTCAAGAGAACTCAATCTAATGTCTCGATTATCAACATGCTAAGCTCGTTTCTAGGGTGTAGACATTTAATAAAGGATTTTCTTCAAATATTAATAATATCAAAAGAATTTTATATATAAATATATTACATTATTTCATGAATAGTAGCCATAAGTATATAAATTGAAGTAAAACATTTAAATACTTAGCTCTCTCTCATTTTATCTCTTATGTTTGCTTTCTATGCCATTGTAGACGATTTAACATTCGCCCGTTGGCAGCTTGTTTATTTTTGTCCTCTGCATGCTGTGGAATTATTTTGTACACATTTATTTTTCTTATTTTTTACAGTGTTGTTGTTTAGCACCTATTTGCTCTCTGTTGTTGTTGTTGCTGTTGTTGCTTTCAGCTTGTCGGGCAGACAACTATGCGCTATTGCCCTGATTAGAGGTAATGATAAGCCAAGTCATCCTAGCTGAGGCAGCCCATTAAAATTATGCATCTAGCTATCTGTCTGCGTTTTGCGGTGCGTATTGCATTAGCCATGATTATCGCAATAGCGCAGTGGCAGTGGCACAGTCAGGCAGGCAACAAGAACCGACATGATTTCCAGCGTGTTCGAGCAGTTGCTCCTCCAGTCGCCGCGGGCCGAGTGGCCTATACAACGGCAGCAACAACAATACGTAGACTTGTACATTTATGTATGTGTGTGTGTACAACAACTTGAAATGCCGTCATGTGCAGCATGTGCGGCATTGTTACATTAAAAAGCAAAGAGCTCCAACAATGGCAGCAGCAACTGCTACGGCTGCTGCGTCATGCACTTGAAATACCAGTCAAGAGCAGCGGCAGCAACAGCGCAGTCGCCCCAAAATCTGCTGTTGGAAAATGGTTTTTGAGGCCAATGTTTTTCCATTTTTTTATTTTTATTTTTTCATTTCTTATTTGTGTGTAAACAGAACAATGCGAATACAAATAAAACAACAGAAAAACAAAAACAATTACGATGTTTGCAAATGTAATTACACACATGTTTACCCAGAGTTGAAGCACCTTCATGTTGGCTTTACCACTATGCGCTGAATAACTTTCATTGAAGATTCTGATATGGTAGCAGACCAATAGCAATTAGAGATGAAGAGCGATGTAATATTAGAGCTATCGATAGTTGATGATAGTCATTTAAGAACGATCCAGAGTGTACAAGAGTGCACTTATAAATGGTCGAGCAAGAGAGTGAGTAAAACTACAAGAGAATTGAAGCAAAAAATAAAAATATTGTTGTGTTCAATTAGCCAGCAAAGCAGCTCACAATATTTATTTTATGGCTATGCAAATGAATTGAAAACAGACCTAATAATCCCAAAAACTAAATAAAAGCAGTTTGTTTGTGACTAGAAAGATTTATTTTGTTTCATTATTATTTATTTATTTATATTTATTAATCAAATAAACGCCTTCTCACTTAACTCTCACAGCCAATGCCAATTGCTTACGCTGTGCATTAGTGTGGGAGCGAGAGCGCGATCGGCCATGGGACCGCCCCCTGGAATGCCCGCGAGAACGGCCACGAGAGCGAGAGCGATCGCGTTTACGATCTCGCTTCCCAAGTGCAAAGCTTTTTCTTCTGACTGCGAGCTCTTCAATGGAACTGTCTGAGTCGGGATAGTCGCGACAACGACACGAGTAGCGCTCCCTTTTCGAGCGTGGTGGTTCCACCAAAAGGTGGCTCTTCTCCAACTCTTTCAAGACATCCACAAGCAAAGACTGTGCTTGATTCGCTTGAAGAATTAGTCGAGTTATCAGTTCTTTATTGTCTTCGATCGACATGATACTATTTGATTCCTATAACTTAAAACACTCACACTTTAATAAAGAACTTGTTTTTTCAATGCTTGCACTTGCAGCACTCGCTACCAACTGATAAAGAACTCAATGCCTAACACGGCTTTTATGGTAACTCGAGAGCATTAGGTAAACGTTTACAAACGTTCGATAAGCTTGAAAACGTTTTTGCGCTGCCGTCAAACGTACGGTAAACGTTTACCCAAGCGCTGAGTCATAGCAAACCGTTAAATTATAAATACAATGTTTCAAAAATCATGCCAAATGCCATGACAAGCAAAAAATAAAATATAAGAATTGCAAAGCTGAATATTCAATCGAATTCGCAGTAGAAAATCAAAATGCGTTCTCAACTAACCAAATTACATTCGAGCATGGCAGTAATCAATCATAGAATACCCTGTAAGTTGATTATTATCTTAGTGAAGTCCGTTTGATATTGTGCTCTAAGAGGAGCCCTTGACCTCATATAGAGACTTACATATATTAAACTATTATCTTATGTAAGAGATTATGTAGGAGATTATGAAGACATTGAGTCCTTTGTTTCGGTTTCGATTCTCTGGATCCCTCATATGCTTCAGCTGCTAAATCAGCGCTAGTAATTAAACTTTACTCAATTATTTTATATATATTAAACACTTAAGCATCAAGTATGCTTAGAATAATACAAAAAAAATAATAAAATAAAAAAATAATTAAATAAAATAAGAGATTAGATAGCCACTCTTCATTTTTATTTTATTTTATTTATTTTTTAGTATTTTTAAGTATTTTAGTTTTTTTTATTTAAGAAAAAAAATTTGTTTTGCCAATTTCGATTGATAAACTTATTAAATGCTAAGATTTAATACATTTTATTTTGGGAATCCTTATTAATAATTTCCGATAATGCCGCCTGACCCATATGCAACAAAATACACTAATAATATACCCCATGTAATGCATCTCTAATATAGGGTGTGTAGAGGCATCGCGACTATCGCGCACACAAATAGAATAAGAATGAATCGGAGCAGGGCAACGCAGGAGAATACGGCTCAAGTAAGTTTTGCCATGAAATCCCTGGGAACTTCAATTGTCGACAGTCGACTCACTGAGCTGAGCACATTCTGCGCAGTGTAGGAATACGTGAGATGGTGCAGACCACGTTCATCCTATGCTTGGCTCCTCAAGTAGCTTCAAGTTAGGAATTCATTGTTAGTTATGCGATTTCATTGCTTGTTTTCTTTGCGAATTTCTACCAACGACAGCGGCCATGGAGCTGAGGACACCAAGGAAACTAAACGTCTTTCATTGGATTTTGGCATGCCAGGCATCAGGTTTGGAATCACGACTTCAAGCAGCCAACAGCAAAACAACAGCAACAACAACAATAGAACTGAAAGCAAGTAGCTGTAAGCCACCCTCAATCGCATTGCATTGCACGGCAGCAAGTCAAAGTCAAAGTGTTCGACATTATTTGAAATTCATGAGTGGCATTCTGGCTCTCGCTGCTAGCTCCACGTTTAGTCTGGCAAATAAATTCAACGAGCAGCAGCTGATAATGGCATACTTAGTCCCTCAATACACATACATACATACAACTCCGCCCTTAGCAATGGCAAAGGCAACGGCAGAGGCAGAGGCAGCCACGCTTTTAATTGAACACGCACGCTAATTAAGACACCAATAGTTCTGGCTTTACTTTTAGTTTTAGTTTTAGTTGTTCTTCGTGTTGTCGATTGTGCGATTTCAGCTGCTTCTGCTGCTGCTGCTGCGGCTGCTGCTTGGCTTCTATCTGGTATTTGGCTGTGTAGCGCTTTGCTTCACAATCCAATTTTCGTTTCGCTTCGCTTCCTGCGGCTGCTCATGTAACGCAATTATTACGCTAATTAACTGTTTAAGTTTATGCTAATTACGCGCGCCTAAGTCACCCGAAACATTTCCTGGCAAGCGTTCAATTGAAAGGTCGCCCAATGCCAAGTACAAACGAATTGAAGTCTCTGCAGCAACTTATACGACGCATAAACAAAGGAATATCAGATTTCGCACAACTCCAAATATATTCAATCCAAGCTGAATTGTTACTCTAATATATTCAAGACAATTCAATCAGGGTTTCGCAGCGCCCAAAGATTAAAGGCTACGTAGCTTCTTATGCTAACTGCAGCATTATTTTTTATTAGGTCTCTCTGAGATTTTGCTAAAGTTAAACACCTTCTGATTTGTGAGTTCAATTGAATCGAACAGTTTGCTTAAAATTCCAAAATTCTTTATTTAATATTTGAATCTTGAAAGTATTTTGAGGCATTAGAAGCGACATAGTTGTCATGTTCAGTCAGCTAATTCCTTATTTTACGTTTCACATGTCTCCGAGCTGAAGTTAAGGGAGTTTGTGAGTAACACTGAGCTTATGAAATCTTAAGCACAATTCTTATTATACCCTGAACCCATTGAAAATGGGAATTCAGGGTATAATGGTTTTGTGAAATGTATGTAACAGGCAGAAGGACACGTCGCAGACCCTATAAAGTATATATATTCTTGATCAGCATAAAAAAATAAGTTGATTGAGCCCTGTCCGTCTGTCCGTCCGTCCGTCCGTCCGTCCGTCCGTCCGTCCGTCCGTCCGTCCGTATGAACGTCGAGATTTCGGAAACTACAAAAGCTAGAGAGCTGAAATTTCACATGAACACTCGTATGTTACCTACGCAATACGAGTTTATTTTGTTTTTTCGATAACTCATCCCATTTCCAAATTATCGATAAAAAATCGAAAATTCCGTTTCCATTTTTTAGGTTTTTTGGGCATACCTACTACACCGTTTTAGCTAGAGACTTCAACTTTATATATTTAGTTAGATATTATGGATACGCAGATTTTGTGATTTTAAGATTTTGGATGCCACGCCCCCTTCGCCCACAATTTCAAATACTAGAGACTTGCAATTTGGCACATAGATAGATATATATACGCTTAATCTACCCTGAAAATTTCATGAAGATCGTGCATCTAGAAATGGAGTTATAAGCGTCCAAAGTTCAGCCCAACCCACCCCCAAGCCACGGCAGCAACTGCGCAGTTAGCAGAGCGCGCGCTTATAAGTGCGTAAAGAAGAAGAGTATCACTTTTTTTGCAGGGTTCAGGGTATCTCGTAGTCGAGCCGTCTCGACTAGAGCCTTCTTACTTGTTTTTATTATTCTGTTGTTGATCTGGCGTCAGGCGACTATTTTAGAATTTCCAAACATTATTAATTATGTTTCTTCGTGTTTATAAACCTTAAAACAGGCGGAATAGGTTACAGCGACTTAAATCAAATTATCCTGCACTTTTTATTATTATTTCTTTAAAAACCTTATTTAATTCCATAATACTTCTTACAGATAACATAAAAACTTATCGATGTATCCTGCGGAATTGTCGTAAATTTCAATAAAAAATACCAAAAATTCTTACTTACTCTCAGCCATTTGGACAAAAATGTTTGTAAATATAATTTTAAAAATTTTTAATGAGTATCGAACAATTGATCATGTATGCTTGATCACCTTGATACAAACAATTCTTCTTATCGATGAACAGCCCTTTTCTTTCAAACAAATTATATTTTCAAAGTCTACCGCGGGTATACATAGTTATATTGTATAGCCACTTTTTCACGATTTAATTTACACATACTATATTAAATCTATATTCATTCTATTCCTTAAAGAACGCAAGGCATTTAAAATTGAAGTCGCACATGTTTTTTTTTTTCCACACTTAACAATTTTTATCTCTCGCAATTCATTATAAATTTAGGCCTAACATTGCGGTCGGGCGCAGCCGACTCTCTAATACTCGCTCTAATTTCTCTTTAATTTGCCGACAAAGTTACACATAGTCTGAGAGTTTCACCAATATACACTTTTAACTTCGCGAACGAGTAAATGAATTCATCTCATATTAAAACATGTGCTTATTGTAAGCGCCAACTCTTTTATTCGGAACTTGGACAACGTCTTAAACTAATGCACTTACTAACTCATCACTAAAACCCAAATCCCGGCAGCACTTGCAACGCCTCTGTGCCACGCAGCTCACCCATTTCAGGCGCTGACACTGGGTCCATGGCAAGTAATGCATCATTCCTGGCATTCGCACGTCAGCGACAAGCGGAAACAGTTAGCAGCCATCATGGCTGCTCGGCCCGCGTTCCCCTCACCCACTTCCTGTTAATGTATGTATATATGTGTGCGCATGCATTTCTTAAAGCCTGTGACTGTGTATGTATGTGTGTGTGTGTGTGTCTGTGTATGTAATTATTGTACGTCCAACGTCATCGTCGTGTTTGTGTCGACAACGCCGCCAACTTGTTTGCATACAAATTAAACTCGTCATTTATGAGCTCTCTCTCTCACTCTCTCACTTTTTCCCTCTCTAACTCTCTTTCATTTACTCTCGTTCTGTCTCTCCCTCTTTTTCTTTATTTCTCTCTCTCCCTCTCTCTTTATAGCTGTCTCTTCCTGCCGCTCTCTCTATCGCCCCATCACTCTCTTAGCCCGCCCACTCAATAGCGCGCTTCGCTGCACACTGTAGATTAATTTATCATCTCGCTTTACAAGCATTCTATGAGTGTAATGAACTTTTAACAAGCAACTGCCACGCCCACAATGCCCCTCGACGCGTTAGTTTTTGCGCATCCAATTAGTTTTTGCAATTTTTTCCTGTGCTTTTATTAGCGCAATGCAAATATTGTTCAACTGCTCCACTACACATCCATCAACCGAAAAGGAATTAAAATAAAAAAAAAAAAAAAAAAAAAAAAAAACCATACAGATTATATCCACATATACGTACATATAAATATGTGTATAGTTCTGGTTATAGAGAATTTATATCCAGTTGGAGCTATGCGAACTGACATTTTAGCTGGAGCTTTACATGAATGTCAATGAAATCTTTATTCAGAAGCTTGAAATATATCTCTCATGATTTTTAAATACTTTATACAAAATTTTATTCAAATCAGCATCTAAATATAGAAAAGTATATGTATATATATGTAATAGTTAGTTATACGACTACAAAGAAGCTTAACTCTAACTATAGAAAATACTTTTATTAATATTCTAATACAATACAAGCAGACAGCTACATACATACATACATGTATAGTACATATAACAAGATTTGTGTACAATGTTATTATGTAGACGAAACTAATATTGCGCGCGGGCGTTAAGAGCGGGCTGTTCTGCCAGCTTAACAAAGTTGAAAAACATAATTAAAGTTTTGCATGGTGCCGATCCTTTGGGACAAATGCCTGAAACCAGGACTAAAAGTTGACTAATGCGCGCAGCTTTCACGCGCCGAAAGGTAATTAAAATGCTAATAAACACTCGTTAAGTACATAATAACCCAGCAGGAGCCGCAACAACAGCAACAGCAGCAACAGCAGCAAAAGCAGCCTCCCGATACAGAGGGCCCAACTAATGCGACTTATCTGCAAATTTACACCAGGCACGAGTCAGCAACACGTCGCACACTTTGCTCTCTACCAAAAATTTACTAAATTTATGTCTCAAATATTCACAAGCACACACATACATACACATACATACATCCTGTGACTTTGAGGTCGTTTTAGGCACTACACGACTCCACTCGCCTTGTCTTGCCTTGCCTCGGCTGCTCATGCTAAAATCATTTAACAGGATCGCATTGCTTGTTATGCATCCGACGTCGCCTCTAAAATATGAATTACAAGTGAGATTTAAATAAATTAGCACACGCCCACGCACACTAGAGAACTCGATACTGACAGGAATAGCCGCACATACAACTTGTCAGGCGAGTGCACATTGTCAATCCTTTCAGTTCGTCCTTGTCGTAGCCTTGTAAAATTCTCCAGAGTATATTAAACAAGCTCGCCTAACTAATGGGAATATGTACAGCTATAATTATAGGTAAAGGGTGTTATATACGCTCTTCCATGTGATTCTCACACTAAAAGCTTAAAGCTTTGCCTGAAATAAAATTCTGTTTTTACTCTGGTTATGAACAAAACTTTACAATTTCAGAATGTATTAATCAAAAGGATAAAAAAGTTGAACAAATATTCTTTTATTGCATTATACACCTCTTTTTGTAGTTGTGTACTCATGCCTGCTGGAACACCCTATATACAAATAAATCGCACCTTTTAGCCAGTTTTATACCCCAAACACTGAACTCAAATTTTAATTAAGATTTTTTTTTTTTTTTTCAAGTATTTTCTGTGCTTATGAAGCTGCCCAGGCACTCGCTACGGTTCTCTGACCCTTTGCCCCACAAATTGCTAGCAATTTCTCATGTCCTTGTAGTTGTTGTTAATGTTGCTGTTGTGGCTTCTACAGTTCTGGAAGGAGACAGGAGGCAGGCAGCTGGCAGCGCCACTATATAACATAATATGTCGGATATGTTGGCCTTGCCCGGTTATTGGACACCAAGACCCAAGCACATTATAAATTATGACATAAAAATGTAATAAGCCCCAGGATCGACCCTCGGATAGAGAGTGTCAAATATTGAGTGCACAGAGTGAGATTCCAAATAATGTTTGTGTGATTGTCTGTGTGTGTTTGTGTGTGGAGGTTTGTTTTGGCTAGAAATGGTTAGTCAAGTGTTAAAGCTGGGCAAAATGCATACATTATTCAAACTATTGTCGTGCATAAAATATGTGGAAGCTTTGGCTGTATGGGAGAATGTCAAGTCAAAGTTTGCAACTTTGTTAGACTAGTTGTTGTTGATACTGCTGCTGTTGTTGTGGAAAATGAGCAAGAAAATGCGCCCGTTACGATATTTGCATAAAATGAGTGAATAAATGCAGCAGAAGGCCAAAGGCTAAAAGAAAATTTGGCACATAAACAAGCTGACGATGAGCGAAGCGTCTCAAATGCCAACAGGTTAGCAGCCGACACGCCCACTTATTGTAGACCCACAAACGCCCCACTCCCCACACCCCACATCCATCTGCCGGCTGTTGGCTGTTGGCTGTTGGCTGTTGGCTATGGCATTTTGACAATACAATGAAGGCAACGCTCACCTCGCAGTGGCAACAAAAACGAAAACGAATTTGCATAAATAACAAAAACATATTTAAGCCCCCTGCCAGTCCCGCCGCATTACTGCATAACGGGATGCCAAAGGGGCAGGTTCAGAGATCGGGCTAGGCCAGGTCATGCTGGCCCGCAAGCTGGGGCAAACTTCCTTGGCAGCACTCTGGCTGCTTGTTACCTTCAGGACTCTTCTTGCCACTCTTTCTCTCTCTCTATCTCTGTTTCACCCCTGCCCTTATCTAGCTTCTTCCTTCTCATTTTTTTTGCTCGTTGTTTGCGCTGTGCATAATTTAGAGACACGCATCGAGCCGAGGAAGTTGCGTTGTCGCCTTGCGGACATCTTGTCTGCCTTGGTTAGTTGATTTCTCTTAGCCCATAAAAATCAGAAAAACGTCGTTCGTCTTGCTTCCTCTTTCAGCTTGTGTTTTTCTTCCACTACAAAAAATTTTTTTTTTTTTACTCGGTTTTCTCTCTTTGGCAAATATGCATGCAAATGTTGTTTGCAGAATGTGGCGCCAAATATTTGAAATAAGTGCAAAGCGGCAAATAAACGACAGCTAGCAACCGGATCAGCAACAGGATAAGCAAAGGCGCGTTAAGGAATTTGCTTGCTTTCAAGTTTTCATAGATTAAATATATACGTAGAAGCCAAGACTACAAGATGCTACAATAGCCGAAACTGACTTGGCTTAGCTCATGGCAAAGAGCCACAAAATCTTGCTACACACAGAGAAAAATATTCAATTCAATTGAATAAGACAACTTACAAATGAAGTTTGTCCATTGTCTATTCAATGCAATTTATTTATTTCACTTTGCAACTTAAATGCAACTAAGAATGTAGCTTAATAAATTCGTATGTAATCTTATGGAGAAAAATAAATAGAAATAGAAAATGATTGTAATTTTTTAATTTTCAATGGTAAAGCTAATGATATCAAAAGCTCTGTGAAGACATAATTTACTATCTAACACAGATACTTTATAAAAAGATATATTTATGAAAAAAAAAGTTTCAAGATTTTATTTTGAGATTTTATTTTTAGTTAATTTATATTAAATTTGACAATATCTTAACATACTAGTAAAATATTACAACTTCAAAATAAGCCTGAAATAATAAAATAAATATATATATAAAAATAATAAATAATACTTACGTTAAAATAATATAATTAATTTTTCAAAAGCTCTATATTTTTCTAAGTATTTTAAACGTTTACCTAAATTTTGCATTATATGCCAACTGTATTTATAATTGAGTGATCAATTAGAGCTCATATGAAATAAAAAACTAGTTTGCTTTGCAATGATATTAGAGAAAATAACTGACCCAAGATATGTTCGACCATCAAACAAAATAAGATTTTCATCTATCGAACTTAATTGCAGCTTAAATTGGCTTGATTTTAGTTAATATTTAAACACAAAATCGCTTTAAAATACATACTTCTCTCACTGCACCATTTTGAATTAGGATTCACACAACAATAAGATCGAAGAAAGTAAATAACTTAAGTCCAAGAGACGAGTTTTTATAAAACTTAATATCTCAGGCAACTCAAATTAGCTTTTTAAGTCTATGCGGATGTCAACGTATGCCTGGCTGTGTGATATAGCTTCTTGGCTAAATAATGTTCAAGCTTACGCCTCTCTATGTCAGCTGAAGCCTGTGAGCCTGTAGGACCCAATCAATATGCTACGCAGACCGCAGTGCAGAGCTCCGAATTGCTGGAAGGAAAAGCCAGCGATAATGTTGCTGTGGTGCGCAAAAACAAGAGCTGCAACGGCAACTGACAACAGCTAGAAAAAACGCAACAGCAGCTGCGACAACCAGGACAGTCAGAGGACAGGCGAGACAGAGACAGGAACAGAGACAGGAGGGACAGTTGGGACACAGCCAGGACAGCCAGAATGTGCCACAAAGTAGGGAGAAGGGGGAGCGCGGTGCGAAGAGTGTTAGAGGAAGCAATAATTTAATTCTGCATTGCAAATGCAAACAAATTTCGCTGAGCCGCAGAGAAAACTTAAACCGCAACGCGCGACAAAAACGCAGCGGAAGACAACACGAAAACGCGCAGCCGGCGGCGGCAATGAAGAGCGCGAAGGACGACAGGATGCCACGATGCAAGGAGCTGTGGCAAAAGTGAGCGAGTGTTTATTTTATAGTCGCCACGGAGTTGGCTTCGTCTGCCTGTCTGTGTGAGTGTGTGTGTGTACGTGTGTGTGTGCTTCCCGGCAGCTAACCACCAAACGCTTTGCTCAGACTGCATTGCCCGCATCCATCCGACCACCGACCACCGACCACCGACCCCCGCCATCGGTCGGTTATTATTGAAGAATTATTACGCGGAGTGGCAACAGAAGTTGCCAATGCAGGCGATGCCCCATCCCATCCCATCCCCATTGGCTGTCTCCGAGGAACGACTAATAGCGCAAGGCCCCCGCACAATATTCTTGTCGATGCATTTCTGTTTTTTATTTAGATTTATATATTTGCGCATAAAAACCGAGTGCAAAAGTTCTGCATATTCATGGCGCTTTAAATGTCGTCTCCAACATCGGCTGCAGCAACGTCTGAAGTGCAACAGCCGCAGCAGTAGCCACAAAGCCAACTACCAACAAAAACAGCAATACAGCAATACTGACTATAAACATACTCTACCAGAGGAGAAGTATCGACCTACATGAATACATTCTTAGCATGTAGATTAGTGTTGATTAAGACGAATTCATTACAAACTAAAAGAAAGAATTGTCATGAAAAAATATAAGGTTGTTGACAGCGTAATAAAATATATTCAATGATTCTTCCCACAGTTCCTTGCACTTTACAATATTGTTTAAAAATATATATATAATTAAAATTAAAAACTTAAATTATAAATTAGCAAAACTATGTATTTCTTAGTTACGAAACAGCAGCTAAACACAGCATAATATATACATAATTCCATAAGCTTTACATTAATAATATTAAATAATATCACAGGGAAATAAAACACTAAAATAAAAAGTACGCAAATTAGCTTTGCTCAGCAAGAAAAATAAAATAAATCAAATTAAAGGGAAATAAAGCACAAAAATAAAATATAATAATAAACAAATTAGTTTAGCTTAGCAAGAAGAAAAAATAAATAAAAATAATAATAAATACAATTAAAAGTAATTAATACAAACAAAAAATTAAAGAGTAATGAATCATAAAAACATCATATCATATCATATCATATAACTTATTCATGCTTAGCAAAAAGAAAAACCATCAGCCGCAGCGGTATATTTTATATGGAAACATAGAATATTTTTTAAATGTTTGATGTGTATGTAATCAGCGCTATCTCCTGTAGCAAATGTCTACTAAGGTAATCAAGGCTATAGCTAAAGTCTACTAAGGCTGTTTCAAATTAAATATCCCTTGCTTATAATGTTTTAATAATAATTTTAAAAATAAATATTTAATATATCTTAGTCATGTATATAGGCATATGTCATTATATAGGCAAACTACTTGCTATAGACAGCAAATTAGATCTGTTAAGTCTATGAATAGTATCAATGAACATTGAATTTTTTAATAGGTGAATGCATTTATTTCGATGTCTACACACCTAAAAATTAATATAAATCAGCGAATAAGAAATTAAAAAGCATTGCAACAAAATAATTTACTTAAAATTTGAAGGACAACAATCAATGGAATACAAGCGTTCTTATTATGTTAGATTTTAATTATGTATTTGAAATTAACATCTTCAACTTCAGCTCAATTCAATAAGATTCCGCATTGGCATTAAATTGAAGTGTATTTGAGGTGCAGCTAAACGGAGCTAAGAAAACTTTTCAAAACTTTTTGTGCATATGCCGCAGATGCTGAAAAGAGGCAGCTAGTGAGAAAAAAAGATAGGGGAAGAGCGAGTGTGTGTGAGTGTTTGAATAGGTGATGAAGAGAGACAAAGAGAGCAAGAGAGAGAGAGAGAGAGTGAAAGAGGGAGAGTAAACACAAAAAAAATCGTAATAATATCAACTATAAAAGTAGCAACATCAGTTGGCAGCTGTAAGCAAACCTAACGACAGACAGACAGACAAATGGACGACCGTCACAGACATATTGTGTCTGCAAAACTTTGTTGACAACAGCAACCGCAGCAGCAACAACAACAACAACATCAACAACAACAAAGTTGACGTGGAGATACAACAACAAGGAGAGTGTTTGAGTCGAGTATCTAGCGGCTAAAAACCGCGCAATGGAGCGCATGTGGAAACAATGAAATTATTGGTTAAATTTATGTGCTCTCCATGAAGTGAGGCTGCTGCTGAATGAGGCTGAATGAGGCAGAATGAGGCCCCCAGCCAGCCAGCCCCCCCACGCAATTTGCCTTGTAATTGTCGACATGTCAGCACATTAAACGGCTATAAAACGTTGGCAAAATGGCAAATCAAAGCAACTTGTCCCACGTCGGCTAACTTTTCTAATTTACGACCATGGAATGCAACAGTTAAGCGCCTGTGGCCTTTTGAACTCTCGACCCCGGCCACATTTACATGCACACAAACCAATCCCACGCTTCCCCCCTGTGCTGGGCTGGGCTAGACTGAGGTTGGGTCGGTCTACCTGCGAAGTTGCTCTAAAATTTATCATGACACTAATGAGCATGAAATGGGACAAGGTTTATTAAATTTCCTTTTTAAAATGCGCACATGGCAAGTTGCCCAGAGAGCAGCAGCAGCAGCGAGCGGCAACAAGTTTACTGCATTCTTTCTCTCTTTCTCTGCTCATCAGCACAAGCAGGAGGCGGCAATGCATCGAGGCGACTGTTGGCGACATGGAAGTGGCGCCATTGCGACTTTCGCACTCTCTTTTGCTACCTATCAGCTGCCTAGCATTGGCCCCACCCTCAGCACACATTACTCTCGCCTCTATCGCCACGTCATCTCCCACTGCCACACACATAGACAGACGTCCGAGCAGCTGCCGCCCGGGCAGCAGAATGAAAAATGTCCGCAAGTGCGAAAATGAATCTGCCCCATGTTGCAATTTATTATGCCAACATAATAAATATTATATACAGTTGCTGTGTCAGACACTCTCCGACTCGACCCATTGGCCCATTGGAAGGGGGAAGGTCTGTCTTCTCATTGTTGCCTCGATTTTGGGTGGCACAATTTGAGAGAGCGTCGCTTTGTAACACTTTGAGAAATGTTTAAAGCATTGCCACACTCCTAGCCTAATTGTGGGCGAAAATAAAGTTAATTCAATGCAGCCAAGAAGACACGCCGAAAATTATTTTCTGCAGATATTTGCTTCAATTTTTTATAAAAGTTAAAGGAATCCTCCTGACTGAAATCTTGGAAGCTAAACAAGTGAAATATCAAATATGAATTTTACAAATTTTAAATCATAAACAAAGACAACAAAAATATTACAAATGTTCAACTAGAGTTGGTCAGAAAGGATAGAAAATGTTGAATTGTATTTCATGTTCAATCATGTGTCCATATCCAGGGCATTTCGTGGCTATGGAGACTTACAATTGAAAATATTTTCTAGTAGTATGATAAACCAAAACGATGTAAGAGAATAAAACTTCAAGAGTCACAAAAATAGATCAATTTACTATAATAAATTGAAAGTAAACTCTTTCCATAGACGTTGTAAATTGTTAAGTTTTGCTATGTAATTATTGTTGGACCTGTCAGTTAATGGAATGGTTTATTATATGTTAAATTGAATTACATATAATTTGTATGTGGTATAACATGTAGTATTATAAACAAATATTTTCTTACTGATCTACACATATGTACGTACATATATTTAAATAGTAGTATTTAAAAGAATATTGAAACGAGCTACAGCGATGAATATGTAAGCTAAAGCCCCTTTAATAGTTCAGCTCTTTTTCTCTGATTTTCTTATGTTGTGGATCAGCTGTTTAAGATACAACTTGAATTTATGCTGAACTGACTGTCTCCCCGCAGAAATTTAACGCAGGTTGTTAGTGTGGTGTTTGAACTATTACAAAATCAATTCATTTATTTTTCAAATATTTGTTCATTTGTTAATAATGTTTCAAAACTCAAAAATGAGACCAAGACAGTTCCACAGCTTATTTCAACCACTTATGAAATAACATTATTTAACATTATAATAACTTGAAATAAAAACAAATTAATACTTGGCTAACTACAATTTTAAGCCTTTTTGGGATAGATTCCACCAACTTTTTGGTGACTTCTGGAGTAATTTTTTCCCATTCCTCAACCAATGCAGTTTTTAGGTCCGATTTGTTTGATATTTTGTGTTTGCGAATGTTTGTTTCCAAAATCGACCACAAATTTTCGATTACATTTAAATCTAGTGACTGGGCTGGACTGGAACTATCTTGATCTCATTTCTTAGTTTTTAAACATTATTAAATGATGAAAAAAATATTTTTTAAAATAAATGAATTGATTTTGTAATAGTTCAAACATCACATTAACAACCTGCGTTTAAATTTTTGGGATATTGCCAATAGTTTAGATTTTATAGCCCAACAAACTAAACATTATTATCAATATTATTCCATCGATTTACATATATCCACCGTGGCTCACAGCTTATTTGATACCAAGCATTTTCTCTTTAATATCAATATTAAAATGTATCTATTTAAGTAGCTATACCGTCTAAATGCCATACTCAAATCAAAAGTTGATCATTTACAGCCAATGTAAGTTGATTGTAAATATTTGATTATTTTCACACATTCTATAAGTTAATTACTCGTTAATTAAAACAAGTACAAAAATAATTTTTATACTTCGAAATGATGGACAATGCAATGTGAATTGTTGGTCTTTTATAAATTTCTTTTCTTTTAACTAATGAAAAGTCAGTTTCCAATCAGCATTTACAACTCTTTGAATGTATTGAGCAAGAAATCAACTCTTAAGCACTTTGAGTAGACATAGCATATAAGCAAATCACAAATGTACTATTAGAACAGTGGATAGGGTAATAGAACAAGATTTGAATCATAATCAAGACTATTTACACTGTTCTGGTCCAATTGAGTTGAGCAGCAAATCTTTACAGTTCTGCACATTTCCATCTAAGCATGAGATCTTTCCATTTTTAAGTTAAATAAATTTAGTACTGTTGGCCTTTCCACTTACCACATCTAACCGTGCTGCGGTGCTTGTTTACTCTGAACTTAGCCCCGACTCTTTCCGCTCCCGCTTGGGTGTCTGACGAATTTTGGGTACGCACCCATAAATAAATCATTCAAATTGTCAACAGGAATTTATTTGCGTTGCGTTTTCGTTTCATGTAAGTTTCTTGCGGTATCCCAAGCGGAAATGGACCACAGAGACTGAGTAGGAGTAGGAGTAGCAGTAGCCGTGGCAATGGCACTGGGAGCGAGCAAGGTGATGATCAAGGGTGTCATAAGAACTCTGGTGGAAGAGAGATGGGAAAGCTCAGAGAGAGAGAGGCAACATCAGTACATTTTGCGTTTGTCAGAGCTTGTCAAGTTGCTGGCAACGCTGTCTGTCCCACAGACTTTTTGTATTTGTAGATTTATGCAACTGTATGGGTGAATGTACATACATATGTGTGGGTGTGTATGTGTGTGTGTGTTTAAGTGTGTGTTAATGTAATAGTTTATGTTGTTGTGTTGTCGTCTTGGTCGCTCTTGCGGTAGACGACTATATTACAGTTCAAATACCCTAACTCAAGGCACAAAAAATCGCATAGAAATAATTATATAGTAATGAAAATATTTAATTCAAGAAATTTAAATTACTTTAATGTTATAGTAAATAAAAAATGTATGTATGTAAATTTAGATTACTTTAATGTTATAGTAAATAAAAAATGTATAACATTTTAAAGTTGTAGTAAAGCAGACAAAAATGTATTTAGCTTTTAGTGGAAGACGATTTTGTTATGACAATGATTAAAACTTGAAATTGAAATAAATAAATAATTTATAAATTGTTTTGTAATATATTTTGCCAATTATATTATTATATACCATATGCTGCGAGAGAGCAGATGCAGTTTCTATGTACATTAAAAATTTATTTTCAATTAAATACGTTATAAAATACGTATTTAAAACAGAAAATAATAAGGATCAAATTATAATATATTATAATGATTATAATAAAACCTAAAGCATAATTTGATCTTTATTTGCATTTGTTATCATTATTATTTTCTGTTTTCATTATTATTCCCTATCTTTTTTCGTTCTTCAATTTACTAGCTTTTTTTAAATTTTGTTTCTTAAATATAATTATTTAAATTTAAATGCACTCTTTTAATATATAAATATTTTAATAAATTATATTTGATATTATTTAAGATTTTTTAATTTTTAAATCATTTTGTATAAGTTCTATTATATATTTATTATCATTATAAAGCCAAGCTCTGTAGCTAAAGAAATATTTCTAGTATTTGTAAGAAAACTTTGATTTCCCTATTTTAGCTATTGTTTTTTATATAATAATTAATTTATCAATGAAACTTTTTAGCAATATTTCTATTGAGGCATTTAATACAGATATGTGAATATTGCATAATAAATTAGATTAAAGTGTGTGCACATGTGTCTCACCTTGGCAGGCCCATTTGCAGAGACGATGTTTCTTGGCTGTTGTTATATAACCAAATTTATTTGTATGCTGTTGGCACTGCTGTTGCTGCTGCTGCTGTTGCTGCTGCTGCTGTTGCTGCTGCTACTGTTGCTGCTGCTGCTGCTGCTGTTGTTTGCTTTTCATTTCCGGCCACGTCGACAAATCACAAACAACCAAAAAGGATATTATCTGCAGCAAAACTGTTTCCGTGGCCACACTATCGTCACTGTGGTGTCTCCATCTTTTTTGGGGCATGCTCTGTCATGTTTATTTGGATAAATAATTTGCAAAAGATTTTTCGTTTTTCATTGTGTGTTTTCTTAATGGTCTTTTAAGTGGTCTCCATTCCGCATCAACGACCATCCGAATGCCCGAATGCCCGCAGGCCTGGCTGCCTGCTAATCTTAGCCAGGCTATCAAGCCGTGCCAGATACCCCTTCGGGCAGTCGAATGTAAATTCTTAACTCACGTGCGCAAATAGAAACCCACACTAATTTTGGGGGCTTCGATTGAAGAGCGTCAACAGATCAATTTCCAGCACAATTCCAATGCTAATTGGCTGGCCAAATGTTTGTGCCTCTGAAATTTCCACTTGTCATAGTTGACGACTCACTTGAAGCGCTGCTGATTAGGGCCGACGCCCGCAGTTAGCTTCGAAGCGTGCTGCAGACATGTCTGGAACGGGCAAGAGATTCATTAGCTTTACATTGCTAGCCTTGGGCTGTATACACTGTGCCAGCGCGTCAGCGGCCAATTTGACCGAGTTCCTGTCGCACCGCCAGCGGCGCGGACTTATCTACCAGAACAGCGGTTCCATTAAGTTCAGTATTGGACCCTCGATGCCAATCCCTTTAGGCGATCATGTGACCTTTCGCTCTGCGGTCCTTTCGTTCACACTGCAGGGTGGCACCTACAGCCTGCCCACGACCCCGATTTGGCCCTGGGACAAGTGGGAAAGCACCTTCGCCCGATCTCTGCAGCAAATGAGGCGCAACATCGAGAGGCACACGGCCAGTGGAGCTGTTCGATACGCGGATGATGCACGACAGCTGGTCTATACGGCCCTCGAGGAGTACATGGGCAGGCAGAACAATGATATGCTTGTGGGCAGACAATGCCTGCTGCGCTCCATATGCGAGAATGCCCAGGTGCATCATCACATTGGCATCTTCTCCGAAATACTGAACATTGTGCTGAGGTGAGCAAACAATTCCAACAGTTTTCAACCTTTCTTCTAGCATCATTTATCCCTCCCTCCCTTTCTCTCTCTCTCTCTCTCTCTATCGCTCTGTCAATCTCTGTAGTCCGGGCAAAGCCGATTTAGATAACTGCTATCACGATGCCTTTGCGGCGGGACGGGCGGGTGCTAATTGCCTGGCCGTATTTGAGGCCTGTCCACGTGGCCTCAACTTTCTGGACGAGCTGTTGGTTTCGGAGCACAACTGAAATTTGATTAATTGGATTTTCGCTACGGATCGATTGATGCATTGGATTGGACAACAATAAAGTTTTGGCAAATCAAAATGCATGTCTAATGCTTCTTGTTGTTGCGACTGTTGCATAATTTGCGACTCTCTCTTTCTCCCTCTCTCTCTCTCTCTCTCTCTCTGTCAAAGGCCCACACAGTTTGGCATGTGGCATGTGGTATGCGGCATGTTGCATGCGGCATGAGGCAGGAAACAGCAATAGGGGCGGCTGCACAAGCAAACGTACACAGAGTACACGGAGGCTAAACCAACATTACAGGTTACACGAAGATTCTTCCAATGAAATTAGACGTATTTGGGTGTTATTTAAATAGATTATGTGTGACCTGTTTTTCTTAATTTTGAGTTTTTCTGTATACAAGTTTGGTTAAAATTCGACTTCAGTACGACAGGAAACTCGACAAGAAATCAGGCTCAAAATTAATTTTCTTGAGTTGAACTTTGACCTGTACATACTAAAAGAGTTTGAATTATAATGTTAAAGGAACAATGAAAACCTTCAAATCCAACTGCAACTTTTTAATTTTACAATTTAATCTTCAAGTTTACAAAACCAAACTTTCGCTAAGGAACCCTGTGAAACACAACAAAATCCGATTTTCAAAAGGCAAAAATAACAGCAAAAACTTTGATATAAAAGCAATTATAACAACATTAATAACAAACTCTAGATCCATCCACATTATTACATTAGCTTTGTATAATGCGCTTACATTACATTTGAAATCTAGCAGTCTATCGATCCTTTGAATTTACATTTTACTTTTTCCATTTCATGAATTCGCTGTCCGCATAAACGTCACTGCCGCTCTATTGTTACCTATTCCTGTGCGACATCAGAAGTTCAAATACCGCAAAGTTGCACAACTGCTCCTGCTCTCACTCTCTCCCCCCTCTCTCTTTATATCCCATTCTCTTTCTCTATGCTTAACTCCCTGTCAACATTGTCCACCCACCGAGCAGCCGCCCAATCGACAGCAGCAGCAGCAGCAGCAGCGTTGTTCGCGTTGTCATAATCGCATTTGAATTAGCTGTGCATACAAAACGACAAGCGATAGGCAAACAGGGTGCCCCACCTAGGCTTAGGTGCCTAGCTGCGTAGCTGTTGTTTGAGCTGCGTCGCAGTGAGGCACCCGGTGCGGAAAGTGATGTTGTTGTCGCTGTTGTTGTTTTTGTCAACGTGTTAGCCACCTGGCAAGCCTAATGTGGCACTTAAGACGCATTTATTGTCTGTCTTTCAGCTGTCGTAGTTGCACTAGATGTTGTTGTTGTTGTTGTTGTTGTTGCTGCTTCATTTCCATTTAATTGAAGCCATTGTTGACAAAATGGCGGTCGCACGCTCGCTGCACAGCATTTAGCTGACTGCAGGCCACAGCTACAAGCCATTTTCGTGCCAGCACTTAAGGGGCGTGGTAGCGAAGTCAGTTTACATTAACAGCAAATATGTGGCATTCCAAATTGTTTTAAATGGTTTATTTTTAATTCAAATCGAATTCATTTTAGATTGGTCCAGCCAAAAATTAAAAGAAATTTAATAATTTACATCCACTGTCAGCGCATCAAAGACGCTCAAGGCTCTGGGACAGTCGTGGAAGTGGTGCTGACAATCAACGCCAGCCAGGCCCGCTGCGTAGGCATCCCTGTAGACCTGATCGAGTCGCGCCTTGCCCGGTCTGCAATGGGAAATGAAATGAAGCCGAACGCCATTTGAGATCTTTTTATATCTATCTGCACGACTTACGTTAGCAGCACATTCAGCAGCTCGGCCATAATCCCCACATGCTGATCCACTTGTGCATTCTCGCACATGGCACGGAGCAAGCAATGGCGGCCACGACCCGGGAGGTTGCTCTCGTTGTCCATGTAGTGCTCCAGGGCGGTATAGGCAAAGAGACGTGTGTCATCCTCGTGCGATGCGTCCAGCTGACGTATCTTTTCCTTGAGAGATCGCGCAAACACGGACTCCCATTTGTCCCAAGGGTAGAGCGGAGCTGAGGGCAATGTGTAGCCCCCGAAGTGCAGCACAATGAACTGGACAAAGCTGCGCCACACAACCGGATCTTGCAGCTGAACGGCCATGACGGGGCCAACCACTAGGCGAATGCTGCCTCCGTTCTGGTAGATCAGCTGATGGCGCTTCTGGCGCGCGAGCAGATAAGCCGTCAAGTTATTATGAGAAGGTGCAATCGCATCGTAAGAGCACTTAAGCACTGGAACCAAGCAGATGAGTAAGAGCAGGCAGATTGTCAAATGCATTGAAAGTTACTAGGGTGACTGTCTGTGAAGTGCACAAAGAACTGGAAGAATGATTTTTGGCAGCAAGCGAAACGATCAGAATTTCGAATGACTCGATACAATCCAAGCAGAGTTAATATTTGCACGCCCAATTAGCAGATGAATTGGGTTATAAAATCATCAGCTTGGCAGCGCGATCCGTTCAGATTTAGTAATAAATACGCATTTTTATTTTCAGCTATTTACATATATTAGTATTGTAAAAACATGTCCGTTTAATTTCAATTTTTACACAGTCGTCAAAAGAAATTCAAAATAACCGCCGCATTTAACGGAACTGCCAACTTAAGAAAAATCACATTACTGCGTAATGAGTCTCAGCCGAAATGGAGAATTACTTTGTCATTTTTCGTTTGACTAGCATGGCTAGCATAAAAACTAGATCAATCACAATATACATCCATATTTTAGAGTAAAAATTCGATAATCAAATAGTTTGTTGTTGTTTATTTGTCATTAATAATATCTCAATTAGATTTAAAAATCGCGCGATGTTATCGGCGCTGCCAACTTGTTTTTGATGTGGACGGTGCTGTAAATAAGATCCACAACATTCTCAAATCAGTGTGACCGCGAAAAAGTTATGCGGAATTGTAAATATGTGCAAATTAATTTCCAAATACCAAATTCAAGGAATTTCGGCCACACCTTATCGAGCTAGCATTCAACTTCATTAGACATCTGTTTAAAAATTAACTAGAAAAATGAGCAACGAAGCGGCTAAAGCCCAGATCTCTCAAGAAAAAATTGTCGCCCAGTTCCAACAGCTGAGGAATGAACAAAGAAACCTGGCTAACAGCCTCAATACGCTGGAAATGGATCTGCGCGAACACAAGTGAGTCAGAAGGGACCGCTAAACCTAACCTCCAAAATATAAACAACAAATTGTCGTTCTCCATATATTCCCAAAGAACTGTGATAGAAACACTGAATGCAGTGGATCCGGACCGCAAGTGCTTCCGTCTCATCGGCGGCGTGCTTTGCGAGCGCACCGTCAAAGACGTCCTGCCCCAGCTAATTGACAACAAAGATTTCATTGCGAAGACCATCACGACGGTAACAGCTGACCTAAGCAAGAAGGGCGTGGAACTGAACAAATTCAAAGAGGAGCACAACATCAAAATACGCGGCGAACAAATAGGCACCGAGGCATCCAAATCCACGGATACCGACAGCGCCAGCAAATCGGAAAATCGCAACGTGCTAGTCTCCTAATTGGACCCCCCAGCAAAGGAACCCCAAACAGCAGACGAGATGTGAAGCGTATTTATTGTGTCCATTGAGGTTCTTTGTGCGACGGCACTACAATAATGAATGCATTGATTGATTCTAATGTTATATGTAATTTTAGCTATAAGGCGCCGTTACTCACGCAAATTTCAACTCATCTATACCTCTATCCTCACATCCCCACCCACACCAACACCTACGCCCTCCTATACATTTACACATGCATAACTCACACAGTCGGCCACAATTAAAACGAAAAGAGCTAATTTGAAATGGCAAATGGATGCACGTGTTGAGTGATTTTATTGACGCTGGTAATCCCGCTTGCCGCCCGATTTGCTCAGCAGGCGCACATTTTGGATGCAGATGTCGTGGGAGACGGCCTTGCACATGTCGTAGACGGTGAGTGCTGCCACAGAGACAGCTGTTAGGGCTTCCATTTCGACGCCAGTCTGGCCGCTGCAACGCACAGTGGCCACCAGGCGCACGCAGTGCTGCTTCTCCAGCAGTGTGGCCTGCACTCGCACTGAGGACAAGGCGATATTGTGACACAATGGTATCAGCTGTGCTGTCTGCTTGGCCCCCATGATGCCCGCCAGTTGGGCCACGCTGAGCACGTCGCCCTTGGCCAGCTGGTTGGCTGAAATCAGCGCCATTAGAAGTTCGCCCACGTGAACCGTGGCCTCGGCGCTGGCCGTGCGGGTAGTGTGAGCTTTACCGGCTACATCCACCATTTGCGCCTTGCCCTGGGCGTTGATGTGCGTCAATCCACTGCAGTTGCGCAACTGAGCGTGCTGTGGTTGGTGAGGATGAAGCATGGTCCAGCTGCTGCTCCTGTGGCTGCCGATACCTGCAAGCAAACAGTTCTGGGGGAATGGTGTGCGAGCTCTCTGTGCTAGCCGCCTATGAGTATCATTGGGCGATTCTCCATTTGCGACAGATTCAGCATGCCTGCGTAGGATTAATGCGCCCATTAATACAGACAACTATAAATGATCATCTCAATAGTTCGACGCTCACCTGCATGCTGTCGCTTCTTGCGCTGCACAGCGGCGCCTATGAGCTCGACCAGCTGCTCCTCCGTGCAGCCCTCACTGCGCATGGCGTCGCGCAGCGAGAACTCCTTGTTTCCAAAGAGACACACCTTGATGTTGCCGTCGGCGGTCAGGCGCAGGCGATTGCAGGTGCCGCAGAAGTGCTCGGTCATGGAGGTAATGAAGCCCAGTTGGCCAGCAAAGCCCGGCACTGCGTAGGCCTTGGAAGTGTCGTTCGGCCCATTGGGCAGTGCCTGGAACTCGGGCCATCGCTGGCGTATCGTCTGCACCGTTTCGCTATACGAGATCAGGCGCTCTGTCTGCCACTTGTTGCCCGAGAAGGGCATGTATTCTATGAAGCGCACGTCGACGGGTCGATCGCGTGTGAATTCGACAAAGTCGCAGATCTCGTCTTCATTGAAGTTGCGCATCAGCACGCAATTGACCTAAGAGATTGAAGAGTTACTCAATCTCAATTAAAATTTGAATATATATTATGTAATAGGCAGACCTTTGGTCGGTAGCCCAGCTGTATGGCTAGATCGATGCCCGCTATGACCCGTTCCCAGCCCTTGCGTCGCGTTATCTGTTCAAAGCGTTCCTTGCGCAACGTGTCCAAGCTGATGTTGAGCGAGTCCAGGCCAGCGCGCTGTAGCGGCAGGAGGAAGCGCGTCAGTACCAGTCCATTGGTGGTGATGCCCACGTGCTCCAGCTTTGGCAGCGCCTTCAGCTGTGCCACCACCTCCACAATGTCTCGCCGCACTGTCGGCTCGCCACCCGTCAGCCGTATCTTACGCACGCCTTGCTCCACGAAGATGCGCGCCAGGCGCAGCACCTCCTCGGTGCTCAGCAGCTGAGACTTGGGCTGCAGCGGCACACCCTCAGCCGGCATGCAGTAGTCACCTGTAACGGAACAGCCAAACTATTTCATCACTGCTTATCAACTACGAGCACTCCAAACGCTCGGCATATAATAGATAACACTGAAGGGTGGGCAGCATTGAAGTGGACTTACAGCGCAGATTACAACGTTCGGTGAGTGAAATCCTTAGATATGTGTGATGCCGCCCAAACCTGTCTGTGAGGGGCGAAGTGGCAGGTGCGCTCTATATTCGAATGTCATCCACTTAGATTAATCAGACTCCATTTGATATAAATTATATGGTAATCACCTGCGTGACAGTCGCGTCCAGCGCATTGTTGTCATTGCTTTTAATATCGAGCTGTGCACCTGTTGCCGCCCTCCTTACCGCCGTCGCCAGCTTGTGGAAATGGGAACCGGTTGCCATGCCTGCCGCCTGTCTGAGCTGCGCTGAGCATTGCAGCAGCAACAGATTCGAGCGTTTCACCAGCAATCGCATTTGATGGACGTTTCTACGTCGTTGACTTTAATAGGAATACTATAGACAGTCGGCAATTGGGTTACCTAACCTACAATTCGCTGCTGGGGGCTTGCCGCTTGGATTCCGCTGTGCCATCAAAACACTCCAATTAGAATCAATTCTGTCTGATAAGCGTGCATTTGACTAGGTAACGTGCTTACTCTTACCTCACTCGCGAAAGCGCTTGTAATTCTCACTCGAGGAGCTCCGCACCGGCTAAAATGCGAACAGCAACAGTTGAGTGTTGTTTATAAACTGAATGCTCTGATCATATGGCATTTATAAAGTGAGAGCTTTGCTTCGAAAGCTCTGCAAATCTATCTAAGCACATGCATACATTCAACGTTGGTGTGTGAATGTGTAAGTCCAATTAGAGAATGAGCACTTGTTTAATCTACTTCGCTGTCGGGTAGTTCTACTCGTGAATAGATTTATTTCTATTAGACATTTAGCTTGACAATTAAAAATTTAATTACACAAATAAAAATAATTAATAAAGATAAAGTATTTTCCAGATAATTATGAATTTTTGCATTTTTTAAATATATGTATATCTATATATATATATATATTTATAAATATATTAAAATGTATTTCTTTTTACATATATTATTACAAATTTATATTTGTAATTTAGGATTTGAATTATTATATTATTCTAACGGTCAATTTGTTTTATTCATTTGATTCCACTAATTGTTGGTATAGAGAGAAAGTGTGAGAGAGGGAGAGAGAATCTAATGAAGTTTTATAAATAACGAATGAAGAAGGAATTTAAATTGATACAGAAATATATAAATATATATGTATGTGTAATCAAATATACAAAAATGTTTATGTAGCAAAACAAAAACAAACAATTCATGATGAAATTCATTAATAACTGCTAAATCCCAATCTCATCTTTCTTGATTCAAATAATCTCACAAAAACTGACAATATGAATATATAATATTTTTTATAATATAGAAACAGAATTTAATACATTTAAATATTTATATATTTAAATTTATATATATTTATAAAGATAAACATTTGTAGGAGTTGAAGTTCCCTTGGCACAACGTTCAGCCTTGTGTACTCTTTGAGTTATTACTGCTCCCCTCTCGTGCTACGCCACTGGCACAGCCTTTGATCCAGTAAGATATTTACCACTCGCTGGGTCAACTCTTCCACATTTAGTCATCTGTGTGCCTCGTTGCTGTTCGGTTCGGCGCTGGGCTGCTGGAGCATTGTTTACATCGGACGATCTTTCGCTCTTTTGTTTATTGTAATTTCGATAAACACATTTGCACCATGCATAGCATGCGTCTATGGAATCTGAGGAAGCTCTCACTGCTGCTCGGCGCGCTCTTTTTGCTGTACTTGTTCGTTTTCTCTGGCGGCTATCATAAGTATCAAATAGACCGCGTTATCGACAATGCCAGACCGGAAGCAGTTTGGGAATATGTGGCGGACTTCAACAAAATGCGCCTGCTGAATCCGACAATGTGAGTATGCGCCCACAGTGCGGATGGCAACAACTAACAAGGTGTCCATGCGCCAGCATAAATTTCAGAATTGTCGCCGATCAGGGCCACGCCCATGACTGGCGCTACACGGTGAGGTACACGGAACGCTTATCGCACTGGCCGCACTGGCTGAACGAAGCAACTGCCCACTATGTGGTGACCAAGACACTGCCGGGAGTCTATCCGCCCGCCTGGTCCATCCAATCAAATCACGAAACCTGCTTCCTCGGCGGTCACTATTGCTGTAAGAATTCAAGTAGCACCAAGCACACGTGTTTCCATGTTTCTCAGGAACTCTTCCTTCTCCATTATTTTTTTCAGTGCACTCGCGTAGCGAATTCAGTTTCAGCTCCATCGGTGCGGGCACGTATGCCAATGAGAAGATCCAATATCAGTGTCCGCCGTTCCTGGGCACCGCTTGTCGTCGCGAGCTCGAATTCCAGCGTCGCGCTGTCATGCACAATCTGACTCAGATATTCAAGCGCATTTAGTCCCAGGACAGAACCCTCCATAATGAAAGTCTCGAATTCCGTTCTATTCATTCATTCATATTTCTCTATTCGTCTATATTTTCACATCTAAACGTTTTAAAATTTCATTGTATTTAATGCTAAAAAAAAAACTGAAATTGTTGCTAAGTATTTGTTCAATTATAACAAAACAATTAAAATACATGATTCCAATGTATATGTACTAGATCGACAATTCAGGCATAGAATATCGTTTACAAATGGAAAGCTTGCCCTCATTAAACATACAAATATATATATTTATATATTTTTCTATTTGACGAGTTTTATAAATAATTCATCGACCTGTGAATCCACATCACAATTGAACTGTTGCAGCGTACACCCCTTATAGATAAGATCTTTGTTTTAAAGGAATAGATTTAACCAACACAGTTTGACTTTCTAAACTCTTAGCTTGAGGTACAGCTTTTGTAAACCTTTAAAAAATATATATATAAAAAAATTGATGATAAAAATGAGTTTCTAAGTAAAGTCTGGTTGGATTGTTGGACAAGATGACTTAGATTTTGATAAATGATTTGGCAAATTGTCTTAGCTCGACTCGCTGCATAGTCTTGAGTCTCTCGAGTCTTTTGAATAGATCACGTCGTCTGCATAATATAGAGTCACTTGTCCAGCTCGAGTCGCTTGCGTTTTTTGGATCCTGCACTGCGTGCCAATCGGGCGCGGTCCGCTTTCTCGGATGGCAGCACAGGTGTGCTAGGCGCGCTTTGGGATCCACCTGAGATAGCTGTGCCAAACCAGCGTGTCAGCTTCGTGGATTGCGTGGATTTGATTGGCTTGGGTGACTTGCGCAGCAACTGACTGGACTGGGTACGCAGGGCTGTGTCCTCCGAAGCGCCACTAGAGCTGATTAGATAGTTGGTAATTTTGTTACGCTGAGCCGGCTGCTGTTGCTGCACGGGCGATACGTTCCCCGTGGAGTCCACTCTCAGTCGACTGCCAAATTCCCCATTATTGGTTATCTCAAAGATGTCGTCGTCCAGCAAGGTGAACCGGCGCTGTGGAAGCTGCTGCTTCGGGCTGGGCAGCTCCGGCAGCAATTGAACTCCTGGCTCCTGATTCTTAGTCTGATGTGGCTCAAACATTTTCTCCAAAAGCTCGAGGCAGGAGCGTTCGCGCTTCTTTTTAGTCGGCATGCCAGCAGCAGCCGCTGGTTGCTGATGCTTCAGCGGCTGTCTCACCTCTGAGCCGAATATCTTGAAGCCCTCAAATGGCACAGGTTGTGCTAGCGTCACTTGTGACGCCTCTGAACAGTTGCTGAATATATCAGGAGACTTGTTAACCGAGCCGCGCTGCTGGGCTAGCAAGAGGCCGAATCGTGACGTAGTCGGCTGGGGCTGTTGCTCTTTGGCAGGACCTGGGCGCTTTCTTTTCAATGCTCGAGTGCGACGGCTTTGCGATGGCTCAGTCGATGGCTGCGAACTCTCATCATGAGAACTATTGATCACCACGACATCTGGCTTTTGGCTGGGACTGGCTACGACAGCCACCTCCGAGTCGCTAAACAAATTCAGGTTGACGGGCAACAGAAGTTGGGTTGCCGGAGGCACGTGCGGCACTCGAAACTCGGGCAGATCCAAAGTCTCAAGTTCTGCGAGGTTCTCTGGGAGTTTTTGTGCGCATTGTAAATACGAATTGTCGGACAATATCGAACCGGAGCTTAGCAGCTCTGGTGTTACAGCAGGTGCAGCTTTCATGATTGTATGATTATATGAACTTGTCTTTCCATTGTGTTGATTGTCAAGAAGAGAAGGCGGTAGATCGCGAGTGGCAGCTGGTGAAGCCGTTGCAATTTTTGGACTTGCCTGGCCATTCTTTTCATTGCTCGGGACAGATGCCGGTGGCTTCAATGTGACATCAGGCGAAGCCTGCACACATTTGGTACTGTCTTTTTTATTCCTTTTATTGCCAGGCAAGGATTTAAGTTTATTGGAAAAATCCTCCTTTTCCGCTCGGCTTCTCGTCGTCCTTTTGGGTTCTGGCGGTTCCATCTTAATTTTCTTTGATACTGCCTTTGTTGTCTTGGGCGTGACTGCAGTCTCTTGCTTCACTGCAGGCTTCTCCTTTTTGTCCTTGCTGCTTTTGGGCGTTTGGTTTGCTTCGGAGTTGCGTTTTCTTCTGGGTGTCCCTTTCTTATCGTAGTCCAGCGACTTCAGTTGCGTCATGTACTTGCTGTACGGCCGTGAGTCCGCGGAACGCGTTAGTCTTTGCATTCCACGCGTCTGCCTGGGTTCCACGTCAATGCACTTCTTTCCATTAGAGCGGCCGGACCTGGGCTCAGTTTTCGGTGTAACAGGCAACAAGGCATCTTGTTTGGGCGTTTTTGGCTCAGGTTTTTTAGATGACTTGGACTTAGCCGGTGTCTTGGGTGAGCTTTTAGATGAAGCCTTGGTTGTTCGCGGCGCCGATTCCGACGGCTTCATGGAATCATTGGGATTGCTTTCGTGAATGGAAGTACGTTTTAGCCTAACGTTCAGTATTTTTCCTGTATTCTTCGATGTATCAGGCAGCTCTTCTGTCTCCGATTCGGTAAGCTCCGCTGGCTTTGAAGCTTGTACACGTTTCGTATATTTTCGCTTGTTTGGTGAGTTTGATGTTGGCGACGATTGTGGCAATTGTGGTAATTTTGGCGACTCAATTATTTCACAATCATCGCTGGAAAGCAATACCACATTAGCGATGCCCCTGTTTGTATGGTCATAGACTTCCGCCTCAGATTCCGATTCGGATTCAAAGACCAAAGGTTCCATTGCAATCACGTCATCACTATGCTCGGATAGAGATATTTTATCTGGCTCCTGCCGTTGCGACAACTGTTCCGTTTGAAGGTCCAGCAGACACTGGAAAATTTCGTCAGTGCTCCCTGTTGAGCGAACGTCTGATGTTCTAGAGTCTAGAGTAGAGCCACTTAAAGTGCCATTACTATTGTTCTCGGTCAGCCAAAGAGAGAGATTCCTCTTGTATTGCTCGGCCGTGACAAGAGGCAGATATGAATCGAATTGATGGCGATAGCGACGAAGACGATATTCTCTGCAAAGGTAAAATTTAAAATATTTTCAATATGATCAAAATTGAGTTGACCTATTATATATTGCATATTTATATAACAACATTAATCGTATGATTTACTGTTGACGTTCACAAACTTGATGTATTCGCCAAGGATACCCCGTTGCTTATAGTACTCCTCGAGATCCACTTGCTTAGTGAGCACCTCCTTAACATCCGGCAGATGAAACTTGCTCTCGAAACTTCTAAAGCTCTTTAATTGGTGATCCAAGCAGCCGCCCAAGTGCATCACTTTATACAGCAACTTAACGTCGGACTGGAAAGATGACCAAGTTAATATAATATATTTTTATATTCATATTTATAATGCCTTTACCGTTATGTCCACACTAGAGATCACAATGTTCACTTTGCGCTCGAATTGCTTAAGCAGCATGGAAGTGCAAAAGTTATTATTTAACGTATAGCCGCGATGATCCACTATGACGTAGTTAAACTTCAGCTTGCTGAGATCGCCTATGCTGCGTAACACGCTCCATTTGCTCAGATAAACGCTATGCGCAGACTCTGTGGTGTCTACAAAATAAAGGCGAATTATTATATTATTTATATTAATTTTTACACAAGAATAAATACCATTGACGTCCTTGATAACGCATACGGGCAAATCAGTGAGGACGCCCAGGTGAAACTGCCAACCAGCCAGCAACTGATCATCGTTCTGCAACACAATTAACGTCTTTTTGGCTGTTCCCAGCCCACTTAACAGGGCCGCAACAGATGCTGTTTTGCCCAACCCGCTCTCATCGTTCAATATGCAAAACTCTTGTTTAGACAGCCGTTTATAGAGAAATCGCACAGCATCGAGCTGAAAACACTTTAGGTACTGCGTCGTCTGGCTGGGAATCAGCACGTTCTCGGAGACGCGTAATTCCGCTGTTCGCTCTGAGACAAAGTGATACATTTGCCCCTCTTTCGACCTTTTTATATGTGGACGTGGTGCAGCGCCAGATAGATTGCCACGAGTATGTACAGCAACTTAAGATATGAGAATATCAGAAACATCGAAAATGAGCCAATTATCATCCTCTTGGACGTCAGTGGTCCATCGACATATTCAGCATTAAATATATCCACCAAGTTGTTATTGTTGTAGTTGTTGTAGACGATATGCATGTGTGGAGTAAATGCAGCAGGTAGACGTAGGTAGAAAAAAGGCGCGTATCGTGCGTGCCGGAAAAGTGTTTTGTTATTCTGTCCTTCAAATTTTGGTGGCTGTATTTGGCATTCACTGGAAATATGTAAAGCAATATTTAGCAACGTCTGCAATATTAAATTGGCATTATGAATGTACTTTAATCACAAGAAAATTTGTTGCTCTTGTTGTGTACCTTTCGTCTCGCCTTGCAACACTGAACGTTAGAGATGAACAATATGCACAGCTGGAGATGGACATATAGAATAAAATGATTACCATGAGAGCATGCTCATTTCAATTAAACTTCATATATTATATAACAATAATAAATAATAGTTAAAAAATGTTGAATACTTAAATAAATTACACGAACTATCGAAATAAGTTGAGTTTGCTAAGAAACGGTCACTGTATGTGAAAACAATTATGATTCGTTACTTCTGGCTTGGTACTTTACAGTTCCAGCCGCAATCCACAAGTGTTGGGGACTTGAGCATCACAAAATTGAAATAAAATTAAATCATGGTCGGCGCCAAAGATAAAGCGCGGAATGTCAAAAGAAAACATGTCGAGGATACTCTGACAGTAACTACAGCACCTCCGCCTGTGAAACACCGAATGATAGTAACACCTTGGCGTGACACGTGCGTTTAACACATTTTTATTTGCTCCAAAAAGGTTTGCTAAAAACTAAATTTTTCCATTTTTAGCACTGAGTTTAGCTATGTATACGACTTGTTATATGGAAAACTGACGACACCTGCAAATCTTCGCAAAGCCCTTAGCCAGATGCGAATATGGAATCTGCGCCGAGGCAACCTTTGTCCGGCTTCCGTGCTAGCGACTGCCGTGCTGGTCAAAGCGCAGCTGGAGGATACAGAACGCAGCAGCAACATCCAGTCAATATATGCAAGCGCTTTCACGCGATTCTTTAACTTCATGTCCTCTATAATGCAGAGCTACAACATGTCCAGCATGTACGTAACGGCACAGCAGCTCGGCCTGCCATCCTTTATAGTGGATTTGCGGCATTTGTGCGCCCATGGACAAGAGCTGCCGCCTGTGGTTGTGTTGCGACACACAGCTGCCCACTGCTTAGAGTGGCTGCGTACGTTTTACTGGCTTCCTCAAAGAGAGAGCCTTAGTAATCTGGATGCCCCAAAGCTGCAACGCAAGGATGTGCTCAAATTTGAAAACGAACTGGGGACTCTCCTTCAGATGTTTGATTTGGCCTTAGAATGTCAACTGAAGGGAGCACAAAAGCTGAAGATGATCAGTAAACTGAAGCCTAGCGCAGAGTTCAACAAAATTCGAGTTTATTGTTCTGCAAGAAAACTGAAAAGCACTAAGGAAATCCTTGATACAGTGGTCAACGAATTGGGCGCCGCTGTGAAAAGTCGAAACTCAGCTATGAAAGATTTGCTTGACATTTATATGGCAGGTGTGCTTAAGATGAAATATTTCCTTGGCGCCGGCCTCACCCATACTGAAAGTGAGGAGCTAGTCATTGAGGCTACCCAGGGCCTCTTCCGACTGATGGCCACGCAGGGCTACATTGAGAATATGTTCGTGGCATTCGTGCAATTGTCAGAGAATGCAAATGAGTCTGACGAGAGACGGCGAGGCGCGAGCTATTGGGCCACGAAGATGTTGCAGACTTTCGGCATGCTGTCTCGAATGAAGCGTATGTACAAGGAGGAATTGGATTTGGTAAGCATCTGAAATAAACGAACGCAACATCTTCAACATTTTCTTTATTTATAGAATTCCAATTTAAAGCCAGTGGACTTTACGACACTCAATAAATCGGATATATCAAAAACTATGCGTCGCCTGCTTATCCACTCGGGCGTGGATCAGACTCTCACATTGGTTTTTGGCGAGTGTCCGAAGAAACCCCGCTCTTGGGTATTTGAGCGAGAATTTCTTATGAATAGACTGGGTCCTTTGAATAAATACTCAGTGCCCATCTTAAAGAGGTAAAATGAATGCTCTAATTAATGAAAAACATACTCTAACTGTTGATTTGTTTAAATTTCAGTTTGCTACCTCTGGTGGTTCCACCTTTAACAGACGAACAGATTGAAGATTTTACTAAACTTTGTAGCGCTAAGATTCAATCTATAGACGAGGAGAATTCTCTTAATACTGAAAGTAACTCTACGGTGGCTCCCAAATGTGATAGTTCTAAAACCGAAACTGAATATGGCATTTGGAAACTCGATGAAGGTAAGCAAAATGTTTTAAACTGGAATATACACTTTTTTAACATAATTTTTTGCAGATAAGGCGTGGTCCAAATGCGCACTTGGAGTACTACCTACAAAAGTTAATTGAAAATAAAGAAATAAAAAAAAGACTACAAATAAAACCTAATATCATTTCAAGAACATTTCAATAAAATAGTTAGGCGCGAATTCTGCTTCATTTATTTTAACCATTCTCAGCAATTTTCTTGTTATCGTTTATCAACACTGGCACAACGCAAGCTACTAAGTTTGTTTTCGCTCTCATGATTGAGTGCTGAAATAAGAATGGATTTTCAACGAAGCGATGCTATTCTTATGGAAATATTGCAAGATCGCAAAACAATCACTGGCTTTTTAGATGCAATATTTGGTTTTCTGAAACGCAAGTAATATATATTCATAAGTAACAAAAGGATAAATATAAAATAAAAATCATTTGTAGCACCGATTTTTATCATACCAAAACAGATGCATCTGATAAAATCGGGTTTCCTAAAGGGATGAGGGATCAAATTCTCTATGGCGCCATGCAGCGCTATGACCCTGACTGCTGGCTACAAACTATGAGCGCTGAAAGCGGTATTGAGGATTCTGGCGAGAATGCGCCGCCCGCCACACAAGAAATTTGTGTGGAGACCACAGAGGAAATAGAACCAGAAAGTCATCAGAAAAAGCCAAGGGAGGAAGAGAGTGACTTGAGTCGTCCGTTTGAGGCGGGTGACTTTAAGAATGGCGCAGTGTTTGAGCACCATTGCTGGTCTCAGACGCTAAAGGATTTGGAAGTGCAAGTTCAGCTACCCCCCAATCTAAGAACTGCCAAACAACTGTCCATCGAGATCAAAGCACAGCAAATCAAGGTGACCAGTAAGAGCACTCCGGAACATGTGATCCTTGAAGGCACACTCAGCCAGCGTATAAGACAAAATGACGCCATGTGGTCTATTGAAGATGGCAGGTTGCTGATCTGTTGTGGTAGGTATTTCAAACTAATATCGAAACAAAATTTAATTGGTTGCCTCCGCAGACAAGATGAAGGAGCGATGGTGGGAGAGGCTCTTCGAAGGTGACAATGAGATCGATATAAAGAAACTTGACTGCGAGCGCTATATAGATGAACTTCCCGAAGACTCGCAAGCGGTAATTGAGAAGCTCCGCGTACAACAGATGGAAGCGGATAAGCAACAGAATTCCTTGCGGACTACGGATCCGGAGCAGGCGAAAACGTTAGAGCGCTTGCGTGCGGCGTGGGATGTTGAAGGTTCCCCGTTTAAAGGACAACCCTTTGATCCGTCGGTGGTCCGGATGAGTTAGTTGTTTATTAGGTACATATTTATAGATGAGATACTAAAGTATATTATATAAATAAAAGTTATGGTCAGGATATTTCCTGCTAAACTGCATAATAATGGTGTCCTTAATGAGCTTTCAACTCCAGCTTCTTGCGCTGCAGCTGTTTCTTTTGGTATGCGATATCGGTTTGATCCGTGTTCCAAGCCACATACATGTACGTGGTGAGCAGCACAGCGAGCAGCAGTCTATCGAGGCTCATTACGTTTGTGACAAACAAAATGAGAGAGAATGCCACAAAGGACGGATGACGAACATGGGCGTAGAGGTTGCGCAGCTCAAGTGACTTGTATGCGATGGGCTCTGAGTAATTATGTAGATCGTAGTAGGTCTGCTTGATGCCCAGCAGCTCTCCCAGATCCATTATGAAGCTGCCTCCGTAAATAACAGTCCAAAGTATGACATGAGTAATAACAAAAGTCCACCAGAGCGCGGTTCTCTCGTCTAAGTCGATCTGCCAAAGCACAATCGATTGTGCGGGCAACCAATTCTTCACCAGGTACTAAAATAGAGAGAGAGAGTATGCGTATGTATATCGAAACTCAAGGCTATTATGGTATGTATGGCGTACGTACATGTAAACAAAGCGATGACGTCAGAGCATAAATAGTTCGCTCTGCTGAACCCAAATGCAATTTGCGTAGCAAATTCTTAACTATTGCTGACTTAAGAAAGCTGTGTTGAAATATGAATCCGATTATATAGAGGGTGTCGAATACAATTGGTCCATATGCGGTCTCCAGTCGCGATTTATTGTCCAATAAATTAAAGATCCAGGTGTGTGCTTTTGACACCGATCGCGGTTTTGATAGAAACAGTGTCAATTTTCCAACCACATAAAACGTGTAACAGAATGTGACTAACGAGGCAAGCAATACAACAACCTTTACGAATGATGCCATTTTTTGTTTGTTTGATTTATTATAGAAATAATATAGAAAAATACGAAAAGAGCACACTCAAATTCCTACACAATTTGACGCGTTTGTTGAAAGGAATACATGGGTGTTGAAAAACGATTTTAGGCTGACAGTGGATGGGCACCCTAAAAACGCAATCAGCTGTTTGTGCACGTCTCTTAGTGATTGACAAGTGTCGCTTTTAAACTGACGTCAACAATTATTTAGTTATTTATTATTTTTCTTAATAAGTTGTAAAAATGTTTACACTGTGGACACTGATTGAGGCGTCGCTTCTTTGCCTAAATGCAGTTTGCATTTTGCACGAGGAGCGTTTTCTGGCCAAGTGTAAGTAATTTCCTGGTTGATATTTGTATAACTCACCTAACAAATGATAAATTTACAGTTGGCTGGGGACGACAAGCCGGTCAACAGGATTTCGGAACGCCCAGCGCTAAGGATCAAGTCCTAAATCTCATTCGATCGATCCGCACAGTTGCCAAGAGTGAGTATTTATATATAATCTGCTTGAAACAAAGACAATATAACTAACACGTGTCCATATTTTAAATTTTACAGTTCCGCTGATATTTCTTAACATAATAGCGATTATATTTAAACTGTTACTTGGGTAAAACTTAAATTCTATTGTAATAAATGTTCTAGTAGTGGTTTTTCGAAAATTTGCGTTTCTTATCCTACGTGCTGGCCCGATTTGCGTTGCAGCACACATTTGACTCGGTTCTCCAATGCTATGCTATATGCATCCAGCTTGTAAGCAGCAGCCTCCAACTTGTCCACGGTGTCTGATATTTCATCAATTTGCTGCATGAGTGGTGCAAGCTGTTGAAACTTGCCATATAGCTCGTTGGTGGATACGTTCAGGTTCTCGGCTATTTGACGCATGTCTTTGTATTTGGCTATGGTTGCCTTGTTCATTTCCTCGAGCAGTTTGTAATCCTCTAATGGCGCATTAAGCTCGTGTGATATATATTCTTCTGTTTTTTGGAACATCTTTGTAGCCAGTTTACTGAGTTTTGGGTCATGAGCGTGGGCCAAAGCTTCGAAACTGGAGGTTGAAGTTGACAATGTGGGGCCCCGCATCGGTGAGTCAAGTAGCGGATTGTGATCCTGATCCTTAGCTTGGGCAGAGTTAGCGTTTGTTGTGGGCTGCTCTTTGTCCATTTTGCTTGATGAATTTTCCAAAACAATTACAACAGCTGATGTTTCCGATTTAAAGTGAATAGCAACTGCATCTAACACAGTGAACAGCAAATACATTCGTCTTCTTGTGAATGGCAAATAATGTGGCGCTCATAAAGTTTGTGGATTTTCCTTATCGAAATTGGATCAGTTTATTTGTGCGAGCTCTCAAGATAACGCAAAAAAATGTCTCAGCATAATAGTGAGCTAAAGCTTAAGCATCTTTTTGATGGCGGAGAATGGAATGTATACGATCCGAATATATTGAATTTGGGTGTAGGTGCTCCAGGCACAGATCTATTGGAGCCCTGTTGTGATATCTTCCAACAGGCTACAGCCCATTGCTTGGTTAGTTAAAGATTTTTATAAATATTTATTATATTTTATAATTTGACTTCATCCGCATTTTTAATAACCTTTTTATATACCTAGAAAAATGAGAAGGAAGTCAACCAATCTCTGATATTTCAATATGGACCAACAAACGGTACTCATGAAGTACGCAACGAAATCGCCAAGTACTTGAGCGAAATGTATGAGGACCCCGTAAAAAGGTAATATATCGTATTAAAATTTGCAGTTATTTATGTGATCACTTTCAGCGAAGACCTAATAGTTACAACTGGCGCAAGTCAAGGCTTGCATTTCCTGCTTTCTACGATGATCGACTTTAATGGCTTCATATTCGTGGATGAGTACACGTACATGATTGCTTTGGATAGCATGAAACATTTCACGAGTCTCACTATTGTTCCTCTTAAGCTGAATGACGATGGTGTCGACCTAAACGATCTAGAAATAAAAGTAAGAGATCGGTGCTTTAAATCGGAGAAGAAGGAGTTTTGGGCCATTTACTATACAATACCCACATATCACAATCCTACTGGAATTTTGTTCTCGCCAGGTAAGTAGAAAATAATGAAATCGTTTGCTTTAATCACTCAGCGCCTTACCTCTCCATTATATTCTCTGCTAGCTATTTGCCGTGGAATTGTGGAGCTCTCACGCAAATACGGTTTCTTAGTAGTGTGTGATGATGTCTATAACATTCTTCATTATGGCGATAAACCGTTGCATTCACGTCTAATGTGTTATGACACACGTACAGATGCGGATTACGTTGGCAATGTCATTTCCAATGGCAGCTTCTCAAAGATAATTGGACCTGGCGTGCGCTTAGGCTGGCTGGAGGTGCCGCCGCGTCTCAAACCGCAGCTTCTTCGAAGTGGAATTATTAACAGCGGCGGTTGCTTTAATAACTACACAGCTGGAATTGCTGGTAGTCTATTTGAACTGCAGCTGGCACAGCCGCATATTGCACGACTTTACGCTGCATACAAAGAGCGAATGTTGGCCGTCAACGCGGTACTAAAGTCTAACTTGCCCAACACCTGTCGATTCGTAGCGCCTTCTGGCGGGTATTTCCTTTGGATCCGCTTACCGGACCACGTAAAGGCTTCCGAGTTTCTAGAATACTGTTTGGAGCATGAGAAGATTACATTTATTGTCGGTTCCCGATTTGCTGTTGAGGAGGGCAAGGGAGCGCAGTTCTTTCGTATCTCAATAGCTTTTCACACGAAGGAAAAACTTGTGGACGGGATCAGCCGTCTGTGTCTGGCTCTAAAGGACTTTATAAAGGCTGTTAAAGACACGTGAGCTATTTTCGATGTTGTAATATGGCAAAATAATTGTAATTCATTGCTGATTTGTTATCGTATTTTTAATAATACTTAAAAATATACGACTTAGATCTTAATAATCTATACAATTATAAATTATGAACAAATACAATATGTGTACGTATAAATGTATGGGCACAATGCTTAAAAATATCACAAATTTGATCAATTTTTACAAATATTCAAGTTAACTTTACGCATCAGTAGTTTATATGCAGTCGCTCGGTAAAACATCCATTCTTTTCTATGTGGGCCCATTTGTCACGAATGCTAACCGATATCGTGTTGGATATTGAGTGCACAATACTTTGCGTGACGGCAAATTCGAAGGAATGAAAGAAACATAACAAATTATATATTTGGCTTAAAGTAATTCTAAAGTAGCCAACTATTCGGTGAATGTGAGGACAATTTCCTTGACAGAGGTATACGTGCCAATTACTAGACCCAGAATGCCAACAATAATCAGCACAAAGTTGCCTAAAAATAAAGGATTAGGAATCATTGCATCTCACGTGAGAGGCTCTAAATTAAGCACTCACTTAACAGCAACCAGCCCTTCCGCAGCCCAGAGGTCTCGTACCAGTGCGTGGAGATCTGAATCAGAGCTGGAAATGCCAGGCCCAAGGCGGACAAACACAGAGCGCCAAAAAGTGAAATGAAGAGCTCCAAATTGGGTATGGCCACAGCAAGCAGAACTACATGATCAATGAGATACTTAATTTGTTTATGTTTTCGAATATTGTCCAGCTACTTACAGGTGATCAGCACAAGGCCGGTACGCACGGCATACTCCCAGAAGAGCTTGTTACGTTGAGGACCCAGTTTCTTGCCAACGTAGTCGTTCCATGTGATGTCGATGGCCACATAACAGGCCAGACCGTGTGTGATATAGATGGCAAATGCTAGCATGGCTTTGACGCATTGCGCTGGACTGCAAAAGAAGAATAGACAATCGTAAGTTTTATTCAATTATATAGTTTAAATTCACTTACATTTCATGTTCCGGCAGATTCAGGGTAATGGACCCCAAGACATTGACTCCGTAATTCAGATACCCAAACAAACCCATACCCACGTACAAGAAAACAATCCACACCATAGATATATTCAGAACGCCACAGGAGCCGCCAAATTTGTGTGGAGTTTTCATTTCGTTCTCAAGAGGCAAAATTACGCCAATGGCCTCCAAGGCAAACAAAACTGTTCCAAAGAACAATGGGAAGTTCTCAATCTTGCCAATGGCATCCTTGCCCTCAGTTGTGATGGGCTCCCGAAAGATGTAGTAGCAAATGAAGCCAAAGGATATCATTGTTATGAAATTGGCTAGTGTGGAGAAGGGCGCTAGGTACTTCAGCTGGCGCACCCAATTGATAAGAATTAGTGGTACCAATATGATTATCATGCAAAGACGCACGTCGACGTTTGTCTCATAGACGGTGTCGACAATGGACTTTATGTTGGACGCAACGAACACCACGTAGACACAGCAAGTGCCCAGTTGGTAAATTAGCAGGAATACATTCACTACGGTGCCTATATAGGGTGCACAAGACTTGAAGAAAGTTGGGCCTTCGCCTAGGGCTGCCTCCGCCACAGCAGGATAGTTCATACTGGGCACCTGTGGGGAAAATACAGTCAGTTGAGTTTTCAATTTTTGACATCAACTTACCTTCTTGCGCCGACACAGCTCATACTCTGCCTTGACCAGCTGATGTATACAGTAAGTGCATATGAATCCGATCACAATTGTGCCTATGGACCCCGTCACATAGCCTGAGTTGCGAAAAGCATTTGGCATGGCCAAAATACCAGTGCCCAGAGAACCCTTCAGCAAATGGAATAGGGTCTCCCAGTTGCTGTTGAAGGCATCAAACTATTAGAATAGAGTCGACTTTGCAAACGAGTCAAACTTACGTTGTGGGATGCGGAACTTCACGATGCTCGTAGGGATTGTAGTCGGGATCCTTGGCAGCACCCTTCTCCGCCAGCTCCAGTGAGTACTTGTTGCCACTTTGCTGCTTAATGTTGTCCACGTGATCACTGACGAACGCCTGATTATTGTGCCCATTTTTACTCATGGCTGACAAGGAGGCAAAGAGAGAAAGGTAAACAAGAATAAGTTTGAGATCTCGGACAAACTCTAATTTTAAATTTCTTAAATGTCTATTCTGTTCATCAACAGGTTATGCGAAATTGACTGTCGTCTGACCGTCTGTCTGCTCTGCCAACTACCTAACACTGAAACCGGCTTTAGCCCAATAATTGTGAGCTTTACAAAAAATAAGAGCCCTACCTTCTCCGAGTTCATATAGTATATATGACGTATATTATATCCAGCTTTTTTAAAAATACGATTGCCCAGAGGGTATAAAGACTTTATCGCATTGTTGTTAAATGGGATTTCATGGTTTAACGGTTTTGTGAAAATGCTTACAACGTCCAGAAAGAGTCAGACTCATAAGTTTTTATCGAATTGCCATCTCAGCGATCTCATAAACCACAACAGCTGCATTCTTGAAATTCGGAATACTTATTCGAAAGTATACATAAATTATTTTCAAGCGTTCTTTGATTAGTACAAAAACGTTGGATATGAGAATTACCTCGTTGATATGACGAATATTAAATGATATTTTGATATTTTGGATTTTGGTTACCTCTTTCGCAGCACCCAAAAGAAGAAGAAGCGTATCACAAACAGTGAAAACATTCATATGCCTTGGAAATTCGACCCAAAAAGATCTTGTGCTTGTATTCTGATCAGGGTATCTTCTAGTCGAGCTCTGCCCATTTGAGCTCTCTTACTTGTACTCGTTTCTGTACATAAAACCATTACTTAATTTCTGACACTCTCCATAGAGATCACGATCTAACTAAGAGCGGCAAATGCAGCTGAAAATAGTCTGACATACATATATCTAAATTAAAAGCAGACCCAGGCCAATGTCAAGTTCAGTGTGACGGAATCATTGCCCTCGTCATCAGATCCGCATCAGGGCACATCGACTCTATTGTGTGTGAGTGTGTGTGTGTGTGTGTGTTGGCGAGTGTAAGACACACAGAGAAAGAATATGTGTGTGCTGGTGTGTGAGTTTGTGTGTATACATATATAAATCGCCAACAAAATGCTGCAAATGAAACGTGCTAACATTTTCTAATTGCAGCCAATTTTACTGTCACTTGAATGTGGCTTCGGACTGTGCATGCATTGCCGTGATTTCATTTAGCGTTTGCAATAGTTAAGCTAAGCTGTTACCCCTTTTTAAAAGAAATAAAAAAAAACTTTGTTGCTAATTACACATCTACGAGCAAACAATAGTTGCCTATTTCTTAATTAGAAAATATGTTCGTGTGACATGCACAATTTGACATTTTATTGCCCGCTATTAGGCAAAAGATTTTAGCTGAGATAAGTCAAAATCTCAGTCGAAAATTCCCGAATGCTAGAAATACTAAATTTGGCCAATCAAAATATCAGTGGACCTATGGCAATTTTTCCGGTTTCGAGAGCAATTGCTATATTTAATAATACCAGTTGACTTCTCGACTTTCATCTATATACATATATATCTATATACACATACATATGTGATTCGCTTGAATGCATGCTTGCATAATGTATGTATATTATTCGAAGCACTTCCAACTGCACTGACTTACATAACTGACGGTGGCAGAAGGTCATTCGAAACTGATTCATCGATCAGCTTGTCTCGAATGGAATAATTAAATGATTATACTATGCATATGTTGAGCAACAAACTTTTTGACACCCACTTTGGTGCGGAAGCTCAAATTATGCATAATTTCAAGTACAGCTAGTTTTTTGTTCTAGCCCAGAGTTTGAGGTACGCAGCAATCAGATCTGAGCTATGCGGAAGTCATAAAAACAATGTAGCCAAATGACTGCGGCAATTGGCGTCGAGTGCAAATCTTAAAGAACGCGAACAAGAAAAAACAATTATGAATGCTGCGAAATAGTAGGGATAGAATGGGAGTGTTAGCTTCATCTTAAATGACAGCAATGTAAATTGTAGAATATAAATAATAAATTAGAAATTAAATTCAAATGGATAGATTATTGTCATTTCTTTAACAATTAATGAGAACTTTAACCGGTAGAGAAACGTTAGAAGAGTAAAGAATAGAAATATTCAGCATCTAAATAAAAAAAAAAAAAAAAATAGTAACTTTCTAATCTATAGATTACGTATGTCCATAATATTAAAGTTTATTTTTTATTAATTTTTTATGTTTTGCCTTTTCAACTAACGTCACAAAACTCACTTATTCCTAGCCGTTGTACCTAATTTCGCAGAAATACTTCAGATAATTTATTCATCAATAATTTATGCGAAACTTTACTAAAATAAAGCAAAAGAAAAACTTCATAGTTTGTTTTATTAATGAACTGCAACCGGTTCAAACTGGATGCGTGCTATCTTTCGCGCCGAACCTTTTGGCCAAAACAGACAGGCAAGAAAAACTTGTATGCCGCCAGCCAAAGACCCAATACGCTTAATAAATTCCGAATGACAAAATACAAATCAGACGTGATTTTGCCTAAATGCGCAATACCATTCAATGCAAATTTGCTTTTGATGAATTGAATAAAATAATTAGTAGAATAGCTAAACGTCTTTTTGCAAATATTAACAGCATGTGAAAGACTATAATAAAACTATACTTAACAAAAATTATCGAAGCTGAGTACTCTTTTTCGTATCTGTCGATCAAGCTATGGCAGAGTAATAAGACTTGTTGGAGTTGTTACTTATAAAATGGATCGAAATTTAATTTAAAATTAACAAAACCATTATACCCTGATTTCCCATTTTCAATGGGTTCAGGGTATAAAAAATATATTGGTTTTCATGAAAACTAAACTAAAATTTGGAATATACTATATTCAAATGTTTCTTTGTCTTAAAAAGTGTGTTTTCTGTTGACCAAGTATATGTATATAGCAAGTTTAAATTCCTCTTTCAATTTCATGGTGTAAACAAGTCTGTTGTAGGTGCGAGATATATATTGTACATATTTAAATTATATATTAATCAGTTTGTATTGTAAATGTTATATATTTTCTATATTTTCAGGTGTTTTATCCTATGGCTCAGATATGGGATTAAACTCTCAGGTTAGCTAACATACACGCCTCTGTTTCAGTTACTCTGATGGAAAATACATACTTAAATTAATTTATTGTTGTAATCATGCATCCGTTACACATTTCGTGATGAGAATTAAAACACCCGTTGCAAGCGTATACAGAATAATTAAAATATCTTCAAATTCAATCAGCACGCGACACTTCATACAATTTGTGCTAAGCACTTTGCAAGATCTGCCGACCGACGGGTTCGAGTTCAATGAGCCAAGTTTACTGGCCGGCCTTTGTGGAGTTTCTGTTATTGTTATTTGTTATTTGTGTTTGAAATTCAACAGTCATTTGTCAGCGACGTGTTCGCAATATCAATTGGTCATGCATATGACGGCTTCTCGCCATCAGCTTCAACAACACAAAGTTGTTGGCCTTGCTCTGCATTTTGGCTTTAAGTTATATTTAAATTTATTAAATCAACCAGTGTGCACTTTGTAACAGTACCGATATTCTAGATATTATTTGTAACTCATTTACATGCTAGAATAAAACCGAAAGCTTGATCGTTTGCTTTCATTGCCAACACCTATTATCGGTATCAACCTATTGCCGGTTAATATCTGCAGGTATGCAAATGTTTTATATTTAATTGCATGACTTTTTGATACGCACTGCGAGTTGATTAATTTTATTTATTTTAAATATTTCATTTTATTATTGACATTGAGAAAATGTTAAGACTCTTGTATGCAGAAACCGGTATTAATGGAAAATTTTCGCATATCAATTATATACGATTGAGTGACATTTTAATTATAGCCAAACTTTGTCTTTAGCCTTACAGCTCAGAATATTTAACACATTGAATGCGGCACCACTCCGATTTACCTTCTTGTTATTCTCTGAATAAGATGTCTGTGTAAAATACATACATATCATTTTGACTAACATATCTATAATGAAAAGGCAAAGAAATCCATTTTGATTAAATTCTAAAAGACTTTCCTAGTTTATTTTATGGAGCTTGCGAGCAAAGCCTAATACGTCGTTTTGTAAATCATATTTTAGCTCTAATTAATGAATTACATGGAAATCTATGCGATTCGACAGCTGATCCGTTTAAACACCTGTTGAAAGTATGGAAAAATTTCAGTAATGGAATCGAGATGTTGGTGCTCAGCCTTATATCGTTGACACAGTTCACATAGAATTTGAACCTAAGTACACTTTCTTCACTCTCAAGCCAACTGCCATAGATTGGTATGCATTGGAGAAACTATAGTAGCAGCATTATCAACCAGAATTAAAAATGATAAGTCACATTGAAATTAGATATTATTCGCTACATGTTCCAAGGATGCTTTTTAATAAAGCTACTTAAACTATTTAATATATCAAGAACAGAAATCGGTTCAATATTATCGAATCAATTTTCATCTATATCTCATGCTCATATAATCCGTATATCCGTATATAATTAAATTAACCCACGCTCTTTTTGTATGTTGCAGAAAACGTTGCGATTGTTCTATTTTCATACACTTGATCCATAATTTGGGTCTACAATTTCAACGCTTTGTTGTGCTAATTTTAAGTGCAATTAATTTAGATTTACAAAAGAGCTGTTCGGCTAGTCTCTCGTTTACTCATTCATCACGCTTAATCAGAGTCTAGCCGGAGAGTGCGCACTCAAGCTTGACTCCGAATTTTTCATTTGTTTTATTTTATTTTTATTTTTTGAGAGCTTTGAGCTATGCTTAGTTAGTAATTTGCGAATGCTGTGACACTTCCGGTGTTAATTATCCGCAACAATTTCAAGCAACAGTGGTGAGACACTACCCACAAATATAACTTACCGATGAGCCCAAGAACAGATAATTTGTAAAAAAAAATTAATTTAGAAACAAAATGGATATACACGGTTTTTAATTATCGCCAGTTCGCACGAGTTGGTTCGAGCGGATAAAATAACTTGCAAAAATATTAGTCAAGTTGAATCGAATGCGAAGCAAGTGTTGCCGGTGTCAAAGGTATCGAATCTAACGGGAACGATCCACGTTTTGCGATGTGAACGATGTGAACGATGTGATCGAGTTGCCCGCGCGCTAACGACTAAATCAGATCCAACGTGGATCACCGGTTTTATGCACTCCGCGAAATGTGGCCCCCCGATGGTAACGCCAGCAGGCAAGCAACCAACTAACCACTCACGAATACTCGTTCTCTCAGGGAACGGGGTAGCTGCACCACCAGTCAGTCTGATGGAAAAGTCACAAAATATAACTTAAATTTTTAAGTAACGTCGTTTCGCACAGAATCCGCAGTAATAATTGCGAGTGTCTATGAAATTATTCACTAAAAACTTTGGCACAAAAGAAAACAAAAACCTCAATCATGAGAGCGAGAGCAACAGTAAGTGAGATTCCACATGAACGAACGATGTACCATATCATAAAGCTCATAGCTGTTCAGATGTGCGCGTTGATGGTCCCAGCTTAATTTCACATACTCTGTCCAAAGCTCAAAATATTTACTCATTCTTTTTAAGGCAGTTCCACTTTTAGAATGGGTTTTACAGAGAGGTAGAAGATGTATGTCTATGTACAGCAATCATTGAAGCAACTCAGCATCGAGTGGAATCACACTTTTATTATTCAGGAAATTTATTTTACTATTTTTGTTCAATGTAAAAATAATTATTTAATGAAATATTATTAAACTCAACTCTTATTGTTAGAATCTGACAAATATTTACAAATACAATTTTTCAATTGTAAATTATCTATTTAACATTATATATTTATTATTATATTTAGTAAATATTCATGGTTTAATTCTTGAAGCTTTTTTAAAATTGTTTACTGTTTTATGAAGTCAGAGTAATTTTATTTTATTTATTTACCTTTGCGGCTACGTAAGTACGTATTCGATGCTCAGTCTCAGTCGTCAGACATTAAAACACTACGATAAATGTAAACATGATGCGTGTTGTCTTTTAATGCGTAAGCCATACAAAACGATAAAAAAAAAAACTGACTCGCTCTCTTTTTGAACGCTTTCAAGTCTTGGCAGGGCCAGGCACAAAAAGTAGTTGCCAAATATTCGGCCACTGCTGCTGGGACTCGTAACAATGCTACGACCGTCCAAAGAACCAGTACGAGCTAAGGTGTAAGGTGCTTTCAGCTGCCACTGTATGTAACTGAAGTGGTTAAGCGCTTTGTTGTTGCCAAAATCTGCAATTAACATTTTTTGTTTCTTTTTTGTTTCTTGTTGTTGTTGTTGTTGTTGTTAGTGTCGTTGGCTGGGGCAGCAGTGCCTTAATGCACTTTCTCAGGCGCGTAACCGGTTTGCGCTGAAGAGAATTCGCGCGCATGCGCCAAATTTCATTTACTACGACGGCCTTCCAAGAGTTTTGCATGCATTGCGCATACGCCGAGTGTTACAGTTTCTTGGATATCGAACAAGACCCAGCCACAATGCGAGTGCGAGCATAGTCGATAGCCGGCTAACCATTAGCGCAGGCCCATGTCTAGCAGCTGCTAAAAACCAGTCGGGCGTTACACGGACTCTGACGTAGTCTCGTAGACCCCATTATCATCGTTGCGAACATGTTTGGCCTGTGACGTCAGCGTCGAGTTGGTCGTCTCGTGAATCATATGAAACTGTTTCGGCCATGCAAATCAAACAGTTCCAGCTGCTGATCATCTCTTCAATTGCTATTACGCACATAACACAGGTTTGTTCGTTTGGCATCTTGATCCGAGCTGCTATTGCCTATATCCGTGTATATCCATTGAAAGGGGAAGAATCGCTTCGTCGCTAAACAACAGATACTAAGAGTTGCCTTCGAAAGTTTTTTTGTTTTTTTTTTTTCTGAAATTGGTGCTAATTTGTGAGCAAGTAGAGTTGCCTCTATTGCTGCCAAATCGTTTGAAACGTGCTGAAAAAGTAATTAAATTATCAATTCGATCTGCGTTGTTAATTCAAATTGTATTTCAAATTTAAAACTGGAATTTTGTTTGTGAAATGTTTTTAATTTAAATAGAGAATTTCCGCACAAGTAATGCCCTAAGCGAATTCGATATATTTTTTTGACAATTGGAAACCTTTTAGCTGAATCGTAAACAGGCCAATTATTTAGTTGACCAGAAAGCACGCTAATTAAATGGTTTAATTTGGAAACAAAACAAATCTAGATAAATATGTATTGCATATAATAATTAGACGCGAAAATCGAGTATATGATAAGCGCTTGTATTGTAATTGACACTGGTTCAATTGTGATAAATATAGAAATAAATATACGGAAAGTAATAATAACAATAAAAAAAAAAAAAAACACTTCCATTACACTGAAAAATAAAGTACTACATAATTGAAAATTGTTTTCGCCATGAACTTGTGCGATCAACAACAATTCCATTACACTAATAAACACGAGTGGTTAACTTGGAATTAGAATCGTGTCGGATTAGCCTTTAAGGGTCGTTTGAAGGGTCAAAGCCAAGCGGAATATCTGTAAATATATGTACAAATAATATATAAATACAGGTATATATATGTACGTATGGATACATTAATATTAATTTATATTTCAGACTTTTTTCCAGCTTCCGTTGTGATTCGCATCGAATATGGAAATGCGGGGTATAATGATTCTGTTCAAATGTATGTAACATGCAGAAGAGACCGATGCCGATTACTGAAAATATAAAGCTATATTCTTAATCAAGATCATCGCATGTGCAAGATTTAGATATGCTTCTCAGCAATCAAATGAGATTGTTCACAGATCGTTCACCTATGTATTAAGCAAATATCAATTAAATTCTGTGAGTAATCGAGGAGCTTTGTAGAGTTACCTTGATCGAATTTTGTATGTGTGATTAGCTCCTGTAAAATATACAAACTGAGACTTGTGTTGTTTTTTATAATGTCTGGTTCTTTGTTTTTATCAGTGTGATATTGAAATCTTGCTGTTAGCCACCCATGGCTCATCTGACATATGCAAGTGGTGGCCTAATTGAATGATTACCTTGTTATTGTCAATTTGTGGAACAACTCATATCTCAACTATTTCATGTATTATATACTTAATAGAAATTTAGCGTGCAACTAAAATCAAGTAAAAAATTGCGCATAACACTTTTCGGCATACCGTAATATGTAAAACTGGGTGATGTTGATTTATCTGTTGCTCCCGCTCCTAAAGCCAAATACACACACATACATACACAAAGGAAATGAGAATTGAGAGCCGACTCGCATGGCAATCGGGAATGGTTCTGTAGAAGTGCAAATGTAATATAAAGAGTATCTGAGATTTATCTGCAAGTGCTCACGGAATACGAAATATTTGTGTGCTTATATTGATTAAAATTTTAATTATTTTTGACAGTTTTTTTTTTGCAGTTGTCAGCAACCTGCATTTGCACACGCTTGACTTGAGGTTGACGCTTCAGTATGGAGACCTAATCTTGGCATGCGGCTGGCACGCTGAAACTGACGAATGGCACAACAACCACTCCAACACTAATCTGAGTGAGTTTTGTGTGTGCTTTGCTTCCCTTAGCCATTTTAGATAAGCAACGGCTAATCGCAGTGCTCGCTGGCCTACAAAAGTGTCTCCATTTTATCAGCTTGGCAGGTAAACATTTGTCGGATTCTCAGAGTCTATTCGCACGTTTCGTTGTCTGCATCACAAAGTGTACTGAATCATTTGCATTGACAAAACAAAAGCAAAATTATGCCAAACCAGACGAGTGCTGGCTGGCAGGCGTAATTTCAATGTTCAATGTTAATGTTAAGCCGCAACCATTGCCAGGCGCTTTATATGTATTCCGCAATGATCTCAGTCTCAAAGCAAAATTCGAATATCTGGCACAGCAGGCTGCATCAATAAAACTCACTCAGTCAGCGAGCGGGTTTTGAGTGATTTTTTTTACCATTTTCTGCTTCTGCTTACTTTTTTTCGAATGGAGTGCAGTTAGTTGAATGTTGAGTACATTGATATTAGCTTTGTGTTTAAAACGGAATGTATTGTAAGATTTGCGGGCTTATTCGGTTCACGCCGATCGCCACATAAACAACAAACAGTCGGACAACACGGCGAATACTTAACTTAATTGCTTTACGAGTTCCGTGTGGAAGGAACGTGATTAAAAAAATGACGCTGGCCGTAATTAGTGGACCAGCTATGGAATCTAATAATGGAGCAGTAAGTTCTTACCCACACGAAAAGTGCCCTTATCAGCTTTCAATAATAATAAGTGTCCGATTGTGCGTGACATATTTATGAATTAATTATCGTATATTAGGGCTGATTGTGATAGCGAAAAAAAAAAACAAAAAGTTTGATATCGTGCGGCCAGCTTGTGTGTGATTAAATAACTATTAACTGACATAAATCTACTCAAGTGATAACTAAACTGGGTGAGTCCTTTGAATTTTGCTCATTTCCACAGTTTTGGTACAGACTGTGCTTGAATTTCTGTATCTCATCTGTCTGGTAGACAGTCTGTGACGACAGTAAACAATGGCAAAGACATTTCAGTCATATTTCTTATCAGCCCATCTTATTTGGATTGCCTAATGGTGTTTTATATGATGCCAAGAAGCGGCAGTAGCCCGACACTCATCTGCCGTCAAGTTACCTAATAGTCTCGCTGTGCCAAGCGCATTGCATGAATTACTCTAACGGCTCAAATAAAAGTTATACACAATATAATGGATAACTTACTTACGTTACTAACAACAATAGTAGTTAACCCTGTTCACATGGGATGGGGATTGTTAAGTCTTGTCTGCTAGCTAAACTCAATCCATTACTCAGTTGTTATATAGGCAATATAAATTATTATTACTGAATTGCAGTCAATCCGTGTTATGGAAATTAGTTATGTATTCCACTTCCTTAAAGTACCAGAACGCTTTGATTTCTTTACGTAAAGATATTTACAGCAATTCAATCCAAGTCAAAACGTAATGAAAATTTTACACTACAGAGAGAATTTCTTATCGTTCGTGATTAGTTTTACTTGGTCATAAAAATTGGTATTGCATTTTTAATAACCTCACTGAAAGTTGTAACTTTTGTTGCTTTTTTATTATTATTGTATTATTGTAAGTTAAATATCATGAATCACAAATTTATTTTTAGTATTCTATTTAAATATTTCACAGCTGATAATAGCAAAAATAGCTGGGAATAGGCTCAGTCGGAAAATATATGCTTTTTTCTTAAAGGAACATATGGCGCATAGCCTTTTCTTTTTTCCCCTTAACCCGTCGAGTCTTTCACATCGGCGCTTGTGATCTCTAGTATAGACCACGTTATCAGCGTAATAAACATGCAAAGAAATTAAAACATTAGTTTATTATGGAAACAATCAAAGAACTAGGCTGACCAACGAAATTGCCAGCACTTTGTACTCCGTTGAACGTAATTCGTATCACTAACATTGACCAACGTCGTTATTGGAGCGAAAGTGTCGGCGAGAAATCAGTTTTGCAGTGATTGTTGAACTCAACGCATTATAGCGGAGTGAGTTAATTAGGAACAAAGAACATAAGAAATCTAGATCGGATATACAAAATGTCAGCTGATGCAGAGGTGAGATGTGAAGGATACTAAGTACTATCACAAAGTGCACTCTATCAATGGGCAGCGCAACTTGCTATAGCTCGCAACAGGATCTTACACATGTTTTAAGATAACGTAAACAAGTCATGGGGTAAACCCTATGAATCTGTGGCTTTTCGACATTTTGACAAATATCACGTCGTAGGCTCTCATAAATGTGTTTCGTTAATCGTGCTATGTGCTTGATGCGAATCAGTTTAGTACTTCAGAAATGTGACTTGTATACGAAATTGATATATATATATGTATACATATATATATCTATATGGAAAATAGTACGATTTGTTGCTTATTGTTTCTTTAGATTTAAGGTTAGCCACCAGTGGTCACCAGTGTTGTTATTCTTTTGTGAGCGAACTAAAAAAACTGAATTCATAATGTAAATGATTATGGCAAATGTGTTCAACCGGTTTGTGGACTAAATTTAGAATGCATTATGTCTCCGGTCTCCGGCTGTTCTGTATGCAAATAAATTTCTCAGCTCAGCTCAGCTCAGCTCAAGTCAAAGCTAATTTGCACGCCTGCTACAATTTGGATTACAGTTGGAAGGAATTGCAGTAAATAAGCAGTCAAGTACGACTTGATTTTGATTTGTGCGACGAGCGTGTGAACTTGGATCAGTCGTTTAGTTTTTCTGTAAATGAGGCAGCTAAAATTGTTCATATCATTGCAAAGGTCACAAAAATTAAGTCGCAAATTTTAATCGCACTATTCAAACGAAAATAATTCGCATTCAAATCACAAACTTACGTCTTGGGGGCGTATGCGCAATGTCCAACCAAGCTGGCGCACTGTTAGTTTTCGTTAAGTGACTCAGGTTTGCCGAATGCGCATGTTTCGTTTATTAAACGCTGCTCGACAACACTATGCGCTAGATGGCGCTAGTTTCCACTGCGCTAAAAAGTATGCAATACTATTTAACGAAATTGAAACGGAAGTTTGAATGAGAAGATTAAAGATTTATGAATACTATTCAACTTTAAAATAGTCATACTTTGTGATGGGGGATAATTCTAAATTAATAACTTATACATGTTTTATTAGGGTACTAAATATGATAATTAATTAATAAATTAAAATTAATACAAATAATTTAAAATAAATCATTCATCCCATAATTGACCTTCGATATTCTATTATTCACAGCTTTAAGACTGCATTTTGCAAAACTTATGAAACCTCTTTCACATAGAAGCGCTTCTTTGATCGTACATATAATTGGTTTGATTTGCGATTTTAATTAGTGCAAGGATAAAGGTTCAGCTGAATTCAATGTCTTTTTACTTAATCTGCTCTATCGATGAATTTTGATTTAATGCCTTAAATTCGGTCAAGTTGAAGCGACTTCTAATTTCTTCAATTGAATTTTGCTCCGTAAGTAATAAATCGGAATCAGAAAAGTTTCCATATGCTGACATCAAACTGCTTCGCACTGGTTAGATGTTAGACGAGATCGGTATCGTTTCGATTTTTGCAGCTGGCACGTTTCGAATTACACATAAATAAATGCGTCGCAAAGAACCTACATAAATTGATTTAAATTTGCAGTTGTTTTATAGACACATTTCCATTTATATATACATACATATACATACGATCACGTATTCAATTTTGATATATGTATATGCTTCATACTTTTCTGACTTAATCGATGTCAATGCTTTGCGTTTTCATATTTTCGGCAATCAATTGCCACACAAATTGCTTCGGGTAAACGTCACACAATTCAATTGCTATATAATTGGGCTTGACTGACAGAAAAGTTATTTTTAACAGATAAAGGAGAAATTACGGACTGGGAAATGCTACTGCATGAGTTGCCATTCCATACGAATTGCGCAGTTGGATATACATATTTTCGTCAAACTCAGTCCCCGTGAATGAACGACTCTTTCTACTTCTACTTCTGCTGCTGTTTTGGGTTCTGTCTTATCTAACGGCATCGCTAATTAATTAGGGCATTATTTGCTATGCATATTGTAGAGAGCTTTCCATGTATCGAATGGCCTTATCTGTAATGTCTGCATATTAGTTATACAGAAAAAAAGCTGAGTTGCAAATATATTCTGCAGTAAATATATATATATATAAATTTTGGGATATCTATATAGTTAAAACAAGTAAGAGTACTCTTGAGGAGACTGCTCGACTAGGAGATACCCTGAGCCTCGGACAGTGCTATATCGATTCATATACTTTCTGCTGTCTGCCACGCCTCCTTCTATTTGTTATATACATTATTATTAGATAAACATACTCTGATTTCCCATTTTCGATGGGTTGACAGTAAAAAACTGAAAAATTAATATATATTTTTTATGTTAAGTCTTATTTTTATTTAGAGGTGACATTTATTAGTATTTATTTGAACTATGGAATCAGAAGCGTATTTCACTGAGTAAAATAAATAATCTGAATATATATTATGTTAATGGGGTGAATTGTTCAAGCAGGGTATTGTTATAAGTCGACTCTGTGCCGATTGATACATTTCGATTTAATGATTGGCGTAACTATTTGTGTGAGAGAGCGAGAGTTTGTGATTCATATATCAAATAAGTGCAGCGGAACTGAGAATATTGGATAGTCCCCGGTACGCCCATATGAGCACCGAACAAGTTTCCTTTCGATGGAAGTTTACATTTTCATTATCAAACACGGAACTAGACGGGCTCTCTTTCTCTCTCTCACTCTCCGTCGCTCTCCGAGTGCCTCTCGCGGCTACACACTCTCTTTTCTCTGGCGGCAGCTCAATCGTGAAGTCGTGCATTTTACTCGCTCGTTTTTACGCGAAGGTTGGCATTCTTGTTCTGTTTGTCAAACCGTGCGGTTGTCAGAACTTTGAAAATATCTTTGCAACGTCTTGGCAACGTTTTAAATTTCCCTCGACACAAAGAAAATAAGGCTGAGAAGAAAATTTTGGTTTTCTTTCGAAGCTTGAGCGGTCGCAAGTGTTGAGAATTGCATTAGTAATATTGCATTTTATCTTTATACAAAATTAATAAAACAAAAAATCCAAGTCTCAATTTTTGCACTAAATTTCCCCATTAAATTTTATTTTGTATCGTAAAAAGTGTTTGGAAATTGCTGGAAAACGCACTGCAACGCGTTGACCGAGAGTTTACAAAATACGTTAAGCGCGCGACAGTTGCCATTGCCGACAGGATAACAGGACCAACTGGATTTTCGCTGCGGTGAAAATGAGTTTTCACAAAAGCGACTCACGCACACCGCTCGCACCAGCGGAATACACCGTAAGTAGCTACTCAAGAGTCTCTCGAGAGTTTCGAGTTCCGAGTTTCAAGTTCCGAGTTTCGAGTTCCGAGTTCCGGTTTCCGACTTATGTTAATGAGAGAGAGAGAGAGAGACGCTCGGCAAACCTCTGCAGGGGGTTAGTATTGGACTCGCCTGATGACGGCAGAGACCAACCATCGATTTGTCTATGCTGTTATCACAGAACCGTTAGAGTAATTTTAATGAGAGTTACGTTCCCATTCGACTAGTCGCATTCGGTCGTATTAGAATGATGCGTAATCTGCATTAGACCAATTGATAATCATTTCTCATGTAACTTGCTGACATATTCAATTCAAGTTATGATTCAGTGTGAATTCGCCTTAGATAGGTCTTAATGGATACTCATAGATAGTGAATCATGTGACATAGGTATTGAATCAAGTGTCATTAGACAATAAGCGTTCAATATAAATAGAGCTTGTTTCTAAACCTTCTAGAACTCTCTGGTTTTTTGTTGATTGATCGAATTTCATACCAATTGGCATGCAAATCGCTTACCTTGCATGATATGATAACGAATTGAGGAATCCCAAAACTGAAGTCTAATTTCGGGGATGTTTCTGATTCGGATACTTTTCGTTCGCCCCTGTTAGTGTTGTCGCTATGAGAAACACACATGAACATTTCCACCCTCGCGCTCTTATTCTTTCAGCTAAACAATGCCTTTTCGCATGCTCGTTGTTGTTGTTGTTGTTGTTGCTAATGTTTGAGCAGTGGAATTTTCCACTCACAGCCTGTGCGAGCGCCTTGCACTTTTATGTTTGCCTGGCTGGGATTCGAGCTCGAGTTCGGTGCGCTTATGCGATAGGGGACGAAGTAGGGCATACAGCTCGCCGTCTATATGCCGACAACGTCGTCTTTCGTCTACCTACTGCGTCAGCATATTTCAGGGTTTACATTTTTGTGCTGAGCGTGTTTACGATTTTGTGGCAATATGCACAAAAATTATGGTATTTGTACTTTGACTTGAAGAATACTGTGTCTTTCGCTCTGCCCGTCGGTCTCTCGGCCTGTCTGTCTGTCTGATAGTCTGTTATTCGGTCAGTCGCCCGCCCTGACAGTCTGTCGGTCGTGCTGCTGGTACGCAAGCGCCGTCGATGAATTTGCTGCGTTTCGTTTTCTTTAAGTGGCACAATATAGAATTCGATCGCATTTGGTAATTTTCCATACTATGGAAGTGTGACCAAACTCTCTCGACTCATGCACTGCAAATATTGCTCTTGTTCTCCCTGAGGCAAGTGTGAGCGCTCATTGCGGCTCACTGTGGCGCTGCACTTGAAACCTGACTGCCGTACATTTTGTTAGGGAATCAGGTAAACAGAGCAGAGCAGAGAATACGATCTCTCATTGCTGACCACTTACATACATATGCGCAGCTAGCCTTCGAGCTGAGTCCGTTTCAATTTGCAATTATTAATGCTGTCTCTGATTGGTGCCTGCTTCAGTGAAATTCTATCCCCCCACATGGGCTGGCCGTCCCAATTGATATCATATCTGAGCAATGTTAGTTGGCGCCTAAATGCAATTTTCGATGCATTTGCCATACGCCCCGTTCGACGTTTCGGTGAACATACCTAGCCATAAATCGACGTGTTTGCATTGACTGATTGCTAACAGTTATTTCGCTAGAATACAACTGTGCTGAGCTCAGCCGCAGTCGCAGCCCCGCTTAGACGACGCGGGGCGCCACGTGATGCACAATTCGTCTGTGTTTTATATATTTTCGCTGCTTGCATTTTAGCCAGTTTTGTAAAAAAAATTTTCCATTACAAATTGTTGGCTTTTGTTAGCTTTTTTTTTTTTTTTTTTTTTTTTTTTTGTGTTGCTTTGTGCTGCTTTTGCTGTTTTCGATTTCATTTCCCTGCTGCTTCTGCTTCTGCTTCTGGCAGTGTTTCTGTTCCATTTGCTTATGTAAGTTCAATGGCATGCAGTTGGAGCTATGCAGAGCCCGTAGACACAGAATTACGGAGCTTTAGAACTACAAAGCTCTAACGCTTCAAAGGTGCCTTTTAATTAGATGTGTGACATGAAGGCATGCTCTGCCTGCCCTGAACGCCTGAGAATGTGCGAATTTGATTAGTTAGTCATTGCATCTAGAAGGGGGTGGGTGCGAGGGGCCGTCGAGTGTGCCAGGGTAGAGTATGCCCATTTCGTCATATCGTGTAACAACGCATTGCTATTCTTGAAAGTAATTATTTGCAATTGCAGCGCAATCTTGTAATAGCACGTACTTAGATTACACTGAGATTTTTGTGCTGCGAATTTTGTTTCCTCTTACGGTTCTTATCGGGCTTATGGGAATCAATTTGTATGCTATCGCTATCGAAGTGCCCACGCTAGGAAATACCTGCAATAAATGCTATGAATCCAATATTGATTGATTGGCTTTACGAGCTACCAATTTTGTCATTTGCCTATACTATATATTGTATTGTTTTAATCTTTTTTTCTGTTTGGCAAACTCTAAGTAAGATTGTAGAAAAGTTTAAAGTGGAATTGTCTGTTTGGAATAAGTATTTATATATATTTGCTTTGAGCACATTTCACGATTTTCTGATTCATCATACGGCCAGATTAGTTTCGACATATGCCAGACTATTTATACAATGCATACTTGACTACTAACACTAAAAATATAATTTTCTCATTGCCTGCTTATGAAATATATATACAATATATAACGTATAAGGTATGAGTATGAGATCTACATAATATGATACAGCTTTCTTTGCAAATGTTAGTGAGAATTTTAATGCAACTCTCTGTACTTAAATCAAGTTGGCAGATCAAAAGTTACGGTAATAAGCCTTGTATACTATATCCCAAATATATTTTATAGGTATAATTTCATGACTTTATTATTATATCATGTAGGAGAGCAAGACGAAATAATTTTAACAATAAAACTCTTTGATTGAAAAAAATAAATGTTGCATTAGTTTTCATTTGTTCAATTAAATGTTCATTTGATAAAGGAACTATGTGTTATCACAGTTTCGCTAGCTCCTAATTCGTCATGGCTTGCATTTCCAACGTCTGTTGTGACCATATTGAACTTGAAGAGCACTAGCGACACGTGTTGTTCGCTCTTTTCCATTTTGCTGCTCTCTATCGTGGAGCTGGCAGTTTGTTTGCAGTTCGCTTTCGAGTTCTATTTGCGCTAATGCTGTTTTGTGCACATGCTTTTCGCTTTACTTTTTGCATTTTTATACCCTAAACACATTGAAAATTGTAAATCGGGGAATAATGGTTTTGTGTAAGTTTATGTAACAGGTAGACGTAGGCGAGGTAGAAAATATTAAGTGTGTATATTGTTGCTGAGTCGTTATAGGCATGATCGTGGCCAGAAATGGCCGAGACTTGAAATTTTAACTGTATATTGTACATTTTATCATATTTATTATCGAAATTTATAATTTGACTTTTTAAACGTGACTTGTAAAATGTTAAAGTTAGAGACATCAAATACGAAGTATTTCAGATACTAAAGACTTGTGTTCGAACTAAAAGAAAATTTATTCATCAAATTAGATTCCATTCTTATATATTTTTGTATGTAAACGAAGCGTAGATCATTCTCTTCTCTCCTTCAGCTCTTCTCAGTGTTCAGGGTATCTCTCAGTCGAGCAGTTACGATTAGACTACAATTTTTGTTTTCATTTTGCTCGTGTTGTTTGGGTAGCTGTTGTCGCCATTTGAATGCGGGTACAAATTCTCGACCCTCCTACAAAACACCACACGCCACGCTAAATGCGGAAAAAAAATGTTACCACTGTAAATAGTTTTTATTTTGAAACTATTGCACTGTATATAGCATTTTTAACTCAAATGTTGCACGCGACAGCGACAAAGCAGTTGACTGTCACATTGGGTGACAGACTGCCAGACTGACTGGATATTAGATGAACTGGCGTCTCAATGCAGCTGAGCTTCTGCCTGCCCAGCTGTCTAATTATTGCGTAAACTATTTTTACTTCGAACTTACGATGTGAAGCGATGATTACATGAATTTATTGTTATGCCATGTACTTAAACACTAAATAAGGCAAATGAGATTAATCGAGTGGTGGGATTTATATATGGAAAACTAAAAAATTCATAGACTTACGAGTCGCAGAATTTCTCAGAGTTCGGCGATGCAACAGGGAACAGCGAACAGAGAATAATTTCACTAGGCATATTGTATATCAAAGTACGATAATAGTTTTCTTTTATTTATTATTGTTATTTTGGATCTTCCTCATCTTGAGCGACTTTATGTATGAGCTGTATATAATAATAATCATATATAAAATAATTTAATGAATAATTTAAGATATCTAATAAATAATTATTATTATTATCATATTAATATTATTTTTAGAAATCTTGAATGTTTCTTAAAGGATATCTTCTTGTCTTGAACTTTTTCGTTTTATTTGAGTATTGCACTTATGCATATACGCTTCTAATATTTAATTGTTTGCGGTCCATAATAAAAACCAACTGATGCGTTAAACTGTCGAGTTCCATTTTGCATGTGCTAGAGTTGTTTGACATTATTTCTAATAGTAAGCGCCGTTTGGGTCTTGTGCTCAATAATAAATTTCAAAGAATCTAGAAAACTATACATACAGACAAACAGTAACTTGTTAAAGTAATTTAATTTAGTCGAACTTAAATTTATTGATCAATTTAAACATTTTAGCGAAAATAATTTATTTAAAATAATTATAATTAAATAATTATAAATAATTGTGTATTCATTAGTCTACAGTCAATAAACGGAAATATTTATTATGTATATATTATTTAATATGGGTTGAATACGAGCTCGCTTGTCGATTCCGCATTCTTCTCGGAAATGTTTTCGAAATTTCGTTGCCTACTTTTGTGCGCACATGTGTTCGCCGCTGTGAAGTGTGGCGTGTTTGTTGCAGTTTTCCCCAAACGACCATAGATGGCGTTAGCAAACGTGTAATAAGTATACGCACTGTTCCCAGTCGTTGTTTATTTGACACAGTCCGTTTATCTCATAAATAATTTAAAATAACAAATTTTATATTTTAATTGAGCTGAATCTAGAGAATAAATGGGTTATTTATGAACCAATTTTCTAATAAAAATAAAAAGTTGACACTTCTGCCCCTTGCTTTAACTTGGACACTTTCAAAAAATTACTAAAATATAGCTGACTTTTGGCTGTATTTGTGTATTGCTGTTGCCGTCGTAAATATTTTTCGCACAATATTTGCGCAAATTTACAGTTTCCTCATTAATTTTATCTACGTCGCACTTACCATAGGCGGATCATGTCGCTTACGGCGTCGCACTGATTTTGATCAATTTATATGTGGGAGCACTCGTTGATATAGTACCTTTTTTTTTTTAATAGCAGCGCGCGCGATTCAGTTTAGTTCTCTCTCTTTCTCTCTCCTTGCCTCACTGGGCACACGTGTGAACATATAGGAAACAATAGCAATAGACGAAGCATTCAATGACGTCATTTTTAATGCGGGTATTCTCTATGCTGCTGCCCCCCCAACAGTTTATCTCAGCAGTTACAAGTATAGATGCCGAAAATCTAGTTCTGAACTCTCCCACTACTAGCACTACTAAATGGTTGCTCAGTTCGGAAGAGGCGCCCCAGCCTGATGCAGCAGTCTCTGCTGTAGTGTGCGTTCCCGTACTGCTGTGTGTGTACTATTTATTTTCGAAGCTCTTCGCAATATACCGCAGACTACTTGCTCAGTGAGTTCGCTGTGGCGGCTGCTGTAGTTGTCGCTTTTCGCTTTGGTAACAAAAGTGCATATAAGCGGACGACATTGGCCGTGGACGCGAACAGATTTGTATCGTCACTCACTGGAACTGCACGTGAAAACGTCGCGCATGTCGCTCAATCGCTCGATCTTTAATTTGATCTTGACCTCGACTACGAAAAGCGCAACGCCTTCAAGCTGAACGCCACCGCCGGAAAGCCGCCACTGCCGCCGCGTCAGCAGCAGCCGCATGAGCAGGAGCTGAGCAGCTTTGGCCCTAGAAAGCACGAGACACGTTTGTCCAGCGGCGTGCTCAATCGCCACAAGTTGAAGATGTCGCTCAAACGCGGCGGTCCACCGCCGGCGCCGTCGAGTGGTGCTGCAACAATGACCACATCATTGAGTGGCGCCAGCTTGGATCAGCAGGTGCGACCGACAGAGTGAACTGCTTGCTGTGTGTTTACGCGTTTCAACGCATTTTTCTTCTTCCGCATAACAGTTTGTCTATTGAACTTGAATATTGCGCATACGGCGTGTGGTGCAAAAAAAAAAAAAAAAAAAAAAAAAAAAAAAAAAAAACTAAATAAAAATGTCTCAATACGCTGCATTGTCGGGCGTTTTGTTTATCGCAACATTACAGTTGAATATCTCAAGCTTTTCGATCCGTTCGCGACTAGTGAGGTGAATTGTGTGTCTTTGACCTTGCGCACTGCGATTGTCAAGGTCATGCGGTTGCATATCCAGCAACAAGTAACCAAGATGTCGCTCAACTGTCGCCACTGGCCATAATCTGACGAAAACAATTGTTCGCTGCACAAATACGTAAATAATTTTTGGCATGGGTGCAGTCTCTGCAGCTAGCAGCTGGCCGATTTACATAAGTGCGCGCTCGCTCTCCCTCTCTGTGCAGTGCCTTTTGATTCATTACACTATATCAGTTGCTCAATCGGATTCTGACGATCGACGATCTCTTTTGCAGAAAATTCCGACGGTTGTGACGGTCTACGACACCGAGAAGAAAAATGGCAACAGGAACAACGCGAGCATTGGCCAGCCCAAGTGAGTACCTTTCATTTAAGTTTTCGATGCCGTGGCCAACGCAGCTGTAGCGCGCATCCGAATCAAGAACCAATCGCTTTTACAACCAGATACATATTGTGCACTCGCTGTACAAAATGTACAAGAATATCGATAACAACTCCTCGACTACAATGTTTGAAATGTATTCATCCTCGGATAGATTCATCCGCTCCGACTTGGCCGATGTGCCAGTGCAGCAGGCGGCTGGCTCCACTCTCCCTCTGGTGTTGACGCGCAAAAAAGGCGGCGATGATGGCGAGGATGGCCACTACAATCCCTTCGAGCATCGCAAAGTGGAGCATCCCACATCGTAAGTATTAATGGATTAATTCAATTCAGTCAGGACTCAATGTCATTTGCTTGCCATGCATCTACTGCAATACGAAACAAAGTTGAATAAAAAAGTGTGTTCTCGAAATATCTTATGTAAACAGCTGATATTCTATTGGCTATAGATAATCAATGACTAACTATTTAATTAACGTCATTGAACTTTTGCCTAGACTTTGATTTCTCTGCTTGCCTTTGTGATTTCAACGAAAAGGAAAAAAACGGAAATACATTTGAAAATTTATTGGCATTGTCCTTGGACATTTGCCGAAAAGCTTTTAAACTAAAAATAAAGTAAATTCGCAAATAGAAACGAGAAGAGAATACGAAAAAAGCACAAACAAAAACAAAAACAAATGTAGAGATAATGCTGAACGATTCGTTTGCAGTGCAAAATTTAAAATGTAACTTGGCCGGGTAATGTGAATGAGAATCGCAAAGAGAGGGGCGGATGGGGTGTCTAATTATTTTCGGTGCATTCGCAGACCAAAAAGAGAACGTTGGGTTAGGCCAACTAAGTTCAATGCAATCTAGATTCAATAATATCGAATCATACTTAAGAATTGACTCACAAACGAACTGCACTAAACATAGAAATTCAATTTATATTTTTATTATGCATATTGCGGCTGACGTAGGTGTGTGCTTGAATGTGAGTGCATATAAAATACATATATATATATATGTATTCAATGTGTTCTCTGATATATAGCTCTGACCATGCGAAACAGCACTAGAGACGCAGCAGTCGGCATCGTTTTGGCAGAAATCTCATATAGTTTGTAAATATTTGAATGCAACTTAAGATTTCGTTTATTTATATTTGGCAGCCAGACGAGATTTGCGTAATATAGATATTATTTTAGTATTATATACATTGCATGTCAATTTTTATTCGAGCTTATTTTGATTTCCAGCGACCTGGAGACCTTTGTGCATCTGCTTAAGGGCTCCCTAGGCTCAGGCATATTGGCCATGCCCATGGCCTTTGCCAATGCCGGTCTGTGGTTCGGCCTATTTGCCACTTTTGCCGTAGGCACCTTGTGCACCTACTGCGTCCACGTGCTGGTCAAGTGTGCCCACATACTGTGCCGTCGTCGCAAGATACCCATGATGGGTTTTGCCGATGTCGCCGAGCAGGCCTTTCTGGACGGGCCACCCTCGCTGAATCGCTGGTCCCGCTTCATACGCTTCATGGTGAACACGTTTCTGGTGATCGATCTGCTGGGCTGCTGTTGCATCTACTTGGTGTTTGTGGCAACCAATGTGCAGCAGGTCGTCGGCGTTTACATGGACACCCACCTGAGCGTGCGCTTGTGGATTGTGATTGTGTCAGCGCCCTTGGTGTTCATGTGCCTGGTGCGCAATCTTAAGTTTCTGACGCCCTTCTCAATGATCGCCAATATTCTGATGTTTGTGGGCATTGTCATAACGTTCATCTATATGTTCTCGGATTTGCCAGCGCCGTCTGAGCGCGCAGGCATTGTGCCACCCGCTCAATGGCCCCTCTTCTTCGGCACGGTCATCTTCGCTCTAGAAGGCATCGGTGTAGTCATGTCCCTGGAGAACGACATGAAGAACCCCAGCCACTTCATTGGCTGCCCCTCGGTGCTTAACTTCGGCATGGGTCTGGTCATCGGCCTCTACACACTCGTCGGCTTCTTTGGCTACCTCAAGTACGGGGATGAGACGCAGGCAAGCATAACGCTGAACCTGCCGCTGGAAGACAAGTGAGTAGCATTGAGCGTGTTCCCATTGGCTTGTTTATTTTCGAATTCTCTTATGCTCTTGCAGACTGGCTCAATCCGTCAAGCTGATGATTGCCATTGCCATTTTCTTCACCTTTACGCTGCAGTTCTATGTGCCAGTCAGCATTCTTTGGAAGGGCATCGAGAGCAAGATTCCTGCTGCCCGCCAGAACATAAGCGAGTACGCCATGCGTGTGGGCCTTGTGGTAGGTTTAATTACTTTGATCACTCACTACCTTTCCGATAATTCACTTTGGTACTTCTATCTATCAGTTTTTGTGCTGTGGCATTGCCGTGGCGCTGCCCAATCTCGGTCCATTCATCTCGCTTATTGGCGCCGTGTGCCTGAGTACGCTGGGCATGATCGTGCCAGCGGTTATTGAATTGGCTGTGTACTACGAGGACCCTGGCTTCGGGCGCTTCAAGTGGCGGTTGTGGAAGAACTCCGGCCTGATACTGTTCGGCATTGTTGGCTTTGTGACAGGCACGTACGTGAGCATACAGGAGTTTCAGGCTGAGTTCAACGGCGGCCATGGGGGCGATGCTCAGTGAGCGGCTGCCCACAGCTTATGCTAATTTAATTTAGATTAGTTTTAATAAAACTCTTCTAAGCACAGGGATATCTAAGTTAAGTTTTTAACTAATTTTAGGGCTAACCAAAGTTTGTAAGATTCTCCCTCTGCAACACTTTCATCTACGTTCCCAAGCAATGCATCCAACACACTACCACTTCCCATCCATTCTATTAAACATCAAAATAAAACTATAAAACAATTATGTGCTAACATCATAAACTGCATTCAATAGGCGGCTATCTTACCCCTTTACCCCTTAACCCCTCTACCTTTATACCCTTCTACCACTTATATTTACTATCATCCAAACCAAGTATTTGATTTAGTCGATGCCGCATTACGAACAATAATTGTGGCATCACATTTATTTAGAGAATTCCTCCAGAGTGATTTCGTAAACGTAGTGATCTTTTGACAGCAAAATATATCGTAGTTATAGTAGTTGTAATTAGTTCATAGCTGAACTAAATTAGTTACACACACACAAACAGACAAAACAAGGAAAGACTGACAAACACAATGTCAGTTTCGTTATATTTTTCGTTCATTAGGAATTTCTTTATTTGTATGCCCTATTCTATTATTCATGACATATTAAAAATATATACATATATACAAACCTATCCTAAATGACACCAATTGCATCATTTGCAAATAAAATTTGATTTTCAAAATAATACATATAAATATTCGTATTTTATTTAGTTCTTTTAGATGACACGAACTGGAAGCTAATCAATAAAAACTAGAAGCAATCGAGAATTTTTAAGAAAATTTTAATAATATTAATATTAATACATGTTATTGTGCTTCATATATGATGTATATAATATTGATGTATATATACATACAATATTATATTTATATATATGTCGTAGAGTTAAAATTGTTGTTCTCGCCTTCCCTTATAGCTACGCATAATAACGCGCAAAGAATCCAAAACAAAACTAGATCCAAAATTTACGACATATGTATATTATGTTAAATTTCTATATGTAATTTATATATATACATATAAATAATAATTTCTATATATACATACATAAAAGCATAATGCTAAAAAACTTAATTTGGACTTTAGAATAAATTCATAAGTCCAGTATAGAGTATAATGTGATCAGCTTTAACGTAGTACCTTTTCTTGAGATATAACTCATTGACAAAAAGTATGCTACAAATAATTATTTAGTTCTGCTCAAAAGTATGCTACGGAAATTGTATTGAATGCTTTTCGAACTTACGATAAAAGAAACAACTTTAACATGTTATCAACAACTTTTTGGGACTGCTAACAGATGTACATTCCTGGCCCTATGTCATATGAAATCGGATATGGATAGGCTAACCAATACTTGAATCACTGCACTCAATCCCTGCGATGTGTTAAGTGCGATCTACACCGATGACACTGTATATTTCACAGTAAGGGCGAACTCCAGCTGTACTTAAACGCATTCCAGTAGTGGGATGAGAAGTGGAACATCGAAAGCTGAAAGCTGTTCTTCATTAAACGCCTTCATAACTACCCTTTCAACGATTCTTAATAGAAGACTGCTTAATCACTTATTGTCATACAAATACCAAATACTTAAGTTCAAGGTTGCAAAACTTATTCAGCAACTAAACTATGCCTTCAGATTCCAACCGAAAAATTCATCGAATAACTAGAATCTCACCAAAACAACCAACCAACGTTTATGTATAACAGTCCAAATATCTGTTAATGCCCGCTTGATAAAACTAGAAGAAGAAGCAGATGCCTATATAAAAAACTTTAAAATATCATCTTCCTTATACTTCGCAGCAGTTTAATTTGGCTGTACATATTTCATAAGATAACGAAAAAAAAAATATACATTCTTTTAGCGATGAAAAGAAAATTAATTGTGTCCTTTTACTTATTTGTGAGATTCTTTGGGAGGTTTCATAATTGTGGCAAAGAATTTTCATTTCCATTAGAGCTTAAACTATATTATAATAGCTAAATAAAATGCATGTAATGGTGTAAAAGTTTACTTTTCCTTCTACGAATTTATATTTTTAAAACTTAACTGAAAATCAATCCTTAAAATATTCACAAATTAATGCTATCATCCCATAAAATATTCCATTGGATAATACAGGTGCAAGCAATTCTAAATATATATTCTTACTTATTACACATATATTTTTTTTCGTCTTCCTTATATATGCCTAATTTCCAATTTCCTGCAAATCAGTTCGTATGTGCATTAGCATTAGCAAGGTTTATCCAATTTTTAATTGTTCCCAAGCGTCCTCTAATTTACAGGGCCTTGGGATTGCTTACCAATAATTAGTTATCGCCTTCGCTCTATTGACATTTCCCAGCGGCTAGTGAGAAGAGATTTGCCACACATGTTTATTTGCAGTAAGCGCAAACAATCCGAGCACTTGATAGCGAGTGATAAAGAGTCGACTGCCAAACCGCAGCGACAACAGTTGCGATATTTTGCAACAATTTTTAGCGCATTCCCACGCTTCTTTATGGCGTATAGAAGGGCGAGCGAGAACTAAGAGCTCAGAAATCAAATTAACATGTGATATAAAGTGCTGAAAAACGAAACGAAATGCTGATAAGATATTTATTCAGGTGCTGTAGACTGTGTGCTTATATTTTTTTGTACTCCTCTCGTAATCACCCACAAAACTGTTGGCAAAAAGGCGAGTGGGCTGCATACACAAAAAAAGCAAAAGAAGAATACAAGAAAAGGGAAATGTGCAAACGCAATTTAGGTCCGAGTAACTGAAAACTGAACCGTGAGAAAATTACACCCACAGATAACAAACTCACACACACACACACACACACACACACACACACACACACAGCCTTAAAGCAAGAACTCATATATCGCTTGTGTATAATACTTGTGCGATAAGCACTTTGCATGTGACGCAATATACAGTTGTGTGTGTGCCTATCTGTGTATGTGTGTGTGCAATTGAAATGTTATTGTTTACCAATGTTCAAGGCAGCAATTGGAAAAAGAGTTTAAAGTTCGTGCACAGCCAAAAATTGTATCTGTCAGATATACGCACGTGTAGCTCTTTTACTTTTTCTTCGTTTTGCTTTTGCTTTTTTTTATTGCTACTCGATAAGCAGCGCGCAGCGTGTGAATTTTGAAAACCAATCAGACTTCGTTGGCTTACTGATTGAACATATGCATCAAGAGCTATAGCTATGTGTGTGTGTGTGTGTGTGTGTATCTTGTGGATACGCTTGGCTTTCATCAGCTTGGGCTGGACACATCATTGAGGATATTTCAGCGTTGGTGCGTAAATCACATAAGCGATGTGTGCACAACCTTTGAACTGGCAGATTAAACGGCATAATCTGCCAGCTGCATAAATTGGCGGATTTGGATTTTAACTACTGTTAATTTGCAATTGATGTGTGACTGCTGGCCAAACCGATTCGGTACGCTACAGTTGTGCAGACTGTATGCACACAGGTTTCTGGCAGATCGATGCACAGATAAATGCATTTTATTGGCTACTGCTGCTGCTGCTGCTGCTGCTGCTGCCCAGAGTGCGTCTTAGAGCGAGTATCTATCTCTCCCGCTCTGTATATCTACTGTAGAGCCAATAGCTGTTTAGTTGTTCGCTTGGCAGCTTAATGTCAGGTGCACAATGTTGGGCCATGTTTATTGGGATTACTTAGTTGCTAAAAATTATGACCAATTTGTCGGGTTCAATGAGATGCGACAGCAGCCGCAGAAGCAGCCAGCACCAGGGACATTCACGAATATCCGCAACGAAACGCCTTTCAAGTCAATTGCATGCAAATGCAGTTAGTTGCAGTCAGGAGACGTCGCGTCCTCGGTCCGTAGAAGGCGTTGCGTTGTGGCTCTCGCACTTATTTTGCGTACATTTTTGGTTAGCAAAATTAAAGCCTTAAACAGATAATGCGCTATCAAAAGCAGACAGTGGTACCCTGCTCTGGCTCTGGCTCTGGCTCTGGGCATTCAATGCAAATCTCACACTCTCGCCCAGGTGCTGGTCGCTGGCTGACGTCTGGCGAGTTAATAGAAAATTTATAATGCCAGGCGTGCCATAAATCGCAACATACACCCACATGTGCTGTATGTCAACGTTGCGATAGGTAGGCAGGCAGGCAGGCAGTCAGGCGAACGTGTGGGAAAAAGTTGTAATTTGCAGTTGACAAATACGCAAATACGCAAATACGCTTTCGGCCCCGCACTCTCAGCTCGCAAAAATTAACTCATATTGCAAGCCAGCAGGCAATTCGACGCTGCAGTTGGAGTCGACTCAATGATTTATGTGCACAGCGCTGCCTACGAAAATGTGTAGCAGCAACAACAGCAACAACAGCAACAACAGCAGCATCAGCAGCAATTGCTGTTCCTGCAGCAGCAAGAAGCTGCTCTTCGCTACAAAGATCTGCTGAACAATGGCATTGGGGCAGTGGGAGCTGCTAGATGGTGGCTCACCAATCTTTAGTCTCAGTCTTGTGTTTTCCTTCTCTGTTTTTTTTTTCTTTTTTTTTCAATTTCAGCCTACCTGCTGCCGTGTTGGCGTTGCTGCTGCTGCTCCTATTCCCGCTGCTGCTGTAGTTGCGCCGCAGGCTGCAATTGTCTGCTTAAAAGCGTTCATTCTGTCCACAATGAAGCCACATAACTTGGCCGCAGTTACTGCCAGCCCAGCCAGTCAGACAGCCACTGCAGAGATGCCCCCACAGTCTCCTCTCCCAAATTGCGCCCATTGCTTCGATGTGATGATTTATTGCGGCTGCGCCTGCAGCGACCTCCATCCTTTGCTCACCGATGTCTAATGTCCAGAATCACAGTACGGTAGCTGCTGTTCACTTGGATGCGTTGCCATTTTGCTGTTGTTGTTGCTCTTGCTGTTGTTGCTGTTGCTGTTACTGTTGCTCTTGCTCTTGCCATGAATTGAAACTTTATTTAATAAGTTGATGTTATTTGTTAACCGCACTAAAGGTGCGCTGCTGAATTATATTGCTCCTGGCACAACCACTCTCCGTAGCATTTCTAATGCACTCAAGGGCTGCCAGTAACACGTCCCACTGCCTGGCTATAAATTACATGACCAAGCGTGGGTACAGCGATTTACTGCATTAAATTGCAGTTTAAGCAGATTCCAAAACACTCCAGAGCAGCCAATATACTTTTCAATATAGCTCAAAGCGATTACTATATTTGGCTGGTAAAATATGTCCACAGGAACACAAAGCTAAAGTATTCCAAAACTACGTTAGCTTGTTGCAATGCAAGCAATTGTCGCAGACAGCGCTTAGTCGGCGTGTTATAAGCCAAGACATAAATATGTTGCCATTAGCATTCGTATTGAATGAAATAAAGAAAGTATATTAAACATAATTTGTATATCTTTGTCTCTGTTAATTAATTAATTTATTTTTATTTTATTTATTTTTTGTTTATTATTTGTATTATTTTTTTTTGTATTTATTTTTTTGTAGATATTTAAGCTTACATTGATAGACTTTTCGTGAACGATGGACTTATGAAATCATAAGGGAAGTTCAATTTCATAATTTCATAGTTATATATGTAAGTTGAGGATGCACTTACGGAGCAGCAGGACTGGATTCTTTCATCAGACATTCAAGGGGAGAACACAACCTACGGAACTGATACGATTTCGGGCGAGACAGAGACCTATTGAGAGACCTATTGCGACTAAATTATTTGCCTATTCTCGAGTAGTTCTTATAGCTCAGCACCCCTAATCGCTACTCTTATAGTATTGGAAAGCTTCACTTGTATGTATACCGCAAGCGCGCCGTTTCAGGATTTCTTGGGCGATAGCAAAAAAAAAAAAAAAAGAAATGTTTAAAAGAATGTTTAAAACTTATTATTATTATCTAGACTCTGTAAACAATATTTAGTTTATTATTTTTTAGTTATGACTTTCAGGTTTCTAAAAAATATTTTTAGAAACTAAAAATGAATTAATCAAAAAAACCCAAAGAAAAATATATTATATATTATCATTATTATATTATTGATGTCGATTAACAACAAATTCAAATTGAATAGTTATTCAATTAGTAATGTAAATAATGATAGAAGTATTCATTAAATATAAGCGAAATTTACAAAATGTTCATCTTTATAATGTCAGCTAATTGAAAGCTAACATAGTTTGCAGTCTAAGATTTTAATATACGCACTTTGATAGAACTCCTAGACAGAGACAGTCCTTTGACCCACTTGTAATCGGTAGGAAGTGAGGTCTGCATTGCGCTGTAAAATGTTATTTTTTAATGCTCTGTGTCAGTGAATCGTATTAGAAAGTAGACGAAGACATGGGCGCTTTAATCTGAGCCGCTGCATCTGGACAAACACTTTCTGACAAATTGCTGATAAATAAACCTCAAATGCGAGAGATTTGCAATAATGCCTTTCTAATTTCATGCGTCGCCGTTTTTGCCGCCATAGAAGGCACCTTCTGGCGGGCATGCAAAGCGCGGAGAAGCGAAAAAAGAAAAAATCGCGAAAAGCTCTACGATTGGTGCCTGCTAGCATGGCGCCTCGGCAGGCTGCGCTGTTTTAAACATTTTCCACACGTAATGCGAAAGTTTGAATCATTTGTCCACTGTGCACTGTACACTGTGCGGCAACGGGCCGTTTTCATTTAAAATTCTTGTCACAGACATGTAATTGCAACGCGCCATCGACTGCGGTCTACCGACTCTCGACTCTCGACTCTCGACTCCCGACTCCCGACTCCAGAGTTTCAGCTCCCAACTCCCGAGTGCTGCCAAACGGATCTATATTGCAATTGGGCTGGCCTATTGACAATGCGTTTGTCAGCAACAGCGGCACTGCTTGTTGCTGCTGGTTGCCTCTGGCGCTGTGTTGACACAGATAAGTGCGTGGCGGTGGCGTCGGCAGCGATAAGTAGCGTTTATGCATTAATTTTTGCCTCAAAGTGGCATTATTTATTACGCATTAATGCGCTGAATTAACGTTTATTTAATTAATATTAATGCTGGCGCAGCAGTTGTAGCTTGTTGCTGTGGCAGCAGTTGCAGTTGCAGTTGCAACACAGTTGTCAGTTAACAGCAATTGTTGCTGTTGCTGGTGCTGCTGGTGCTGCTACTTAGGCTGACATTTTGTCTATGCATTTTGGGCAGCCAGGCAATTAAAGGTACCGCTAACAGGCATTGCCTGTCCAGGCAGTCATTCAGTCAACCCAGTCCGTCAGTCAGTCAGTCAGCAATTGTCAGTTGTTGCTAGACAACATGTTGCTGACATACCTCACAACCATGTTGCTGGGCTGCAAATTTGGTGCAGCGAGTGCTTTGGGCGACGGTGGCGTCGTTGACATCCTCTGTATGTCGGCTCCTACAATTGGTCTTAAGTTCCCTGCTAAACTTGTCGCCGGCATACATTTTTGACATTCGGCAGCATTGTGAAGCCCCTGCAACAGCAACAGCAACAGCAACAGCAACAGTCGCATCTGTAGTCGCTGTCGCTGTGCACAGGTCAAGGCCTCGAGGGCAGCCAAATTAACAGTCGACTTGTGCTTATCCTATAGTCAACAAACGAATGCCGCTGACCGTTAAATTGTGCAAATATTTGTACAGAAATCGAAAGTGAAGTCGCCTGGCAAATAAATATGTAACCAATAACTCATACGTTTTTTTAACGAATTTTCGATAAAGCAATATTTGTATTAAGTCAGGCGATAGATAACGGCTGCATCGATGTTTGTAATCCATCAGTGTCGGGGGCGGACGATGGTCGGTGGCCGGCGTGGCCGTTGTAGATAGTTTTGGTGGTCAATACTCGATACTCGTGCGCAATAAAGTTTATAATTTATAGACCAATCAGACGCAGATCGCACGCACTAAAACAAGTGAAAAATCATAGTCCAAACACATAATGCATCAGTGGAGATCAGAGAGCCAGGCAATTTATAGGATGGCCATGCCAATAGACACCGCACAGCGGGTTGTCAAATCGAAGAGCGACTGTGACGGTAAGTGAGACTCCAACATGGTGCAAGAACTAGCTAGCTGGCTAGCTAGCTGGCTAGCTAGCTGGCTAGCTGGGATGCCCGCGACGACTCTCCCAGCCAATTGATTTATACAAACGGCAAAGCAACGGAACACAAATTGGTTTGCTCTGGCACTGCTGCAGATGGAGCCGAGGCAGGGGCTGCGTTGGCTTGGGGTTGGGGGTCCTCCTCGAAATGATTTGTTGTACTTTGCTGCAATCGTCGCATACGCAGAACTCTTCCTAGTTGCGCTGTTTAACCTTTTGAACTGGCCACATGGGTGGAGTTGCACGTGTGGCAGATTTCAATGGAAATCATTAGCTGACGATCAGCAAAAGCTGATCGGGCTGCCTGCTAAACTGGCTGAGTTGCTGGCTTTTGCTTTGCATGCGGCTTGCGTAGCTAATTAGAGCCATAAATGCAATACACACACATACACACATATGCATGCTCAATCCCCCAATGTGAGCCATGTTGGAGTTGTTTAAAGCCCCGTGGATTGAACGGAAAGTGATATGCAGGCGTTGGCAAAAAATGTTCGGCCGTCCAACAAAACCAAAAACAACAGCAACAACAACAACAACAACAGCAACAACAGCCAATAATAAGTACTAGCAAGAGCTGAAGCTAGAGCAACAACTACAAACAGATGTCGCCTGTCGCCCGTTTGACCATTTAGGTTAAGTTGGAATCCAACACCAGTTTATCAAGCGACGACCCAAACAATAAATTACGCAATTCAAACGCTCAACTGCAGTCCATCAATGGCATAATGAGGCAAGCGGCGGGCCGCCCCAGCAGCAGCAACAGCGGTCCCAGCGCAGATACATTACCATATCGGCATAAATTCCGGAGCATCGTTAAGTGGGCCTGAAGACGACTGCCAGATAAACAGGCTGTGTTGTTGCCACCGCTGCTGAGTAGCTGTAGTTGCAAGCAGGTTGCCTGCCGCATGCCGCATGCCGCATGCCTCATGCCACATGCCGCATGCCACATGCCATAGTGCGTCAGGCTACCCAGTGTGCCACCTAATGACGGAATCAGTGCCAATGCCGACATCGCCATCGATAATGGCTGTCTATGCAACCATTGGGCCCATTTGACTGTGTGAGCTGACTCGCAGTTGACCTATCAACTACCACATCGACTTCAATATCAAACGAAATGCAAGCATATAGATATCAGAGCTTCGCTTTGATAGATTTTCATAATTAGAGCAGAATCTTGGCAAGACATATATGTGTTTACCGGAAACAGAGATCTCTACTGTACGTAAAATTAATAATAATAAAATAATAAATTCTGAGTATGATGTTTGGGTCAATGTTATAAGAGGTTATACGATTTCTGATCAAGTCACAGAGATAATCGATCTTGCCACATCCGTTTTTTGTTATGAAGGCGTCGCGATCTCTAAACCCCTAAAGCTAGAAAATTTTTAGATTTTAAAAACTTTATACCATTGAAAATGCGAAATCAGGAAATAATGTTTTCGTTAAGTTTATGTAGCGGCCAGAAGAAGGCGTGGTACATTCAAAAGTTCTTAAGTAATTTCCTGAATATTTTTAAAATCGCTTTTACGATAAAATTATGTTTGAATTTTCCGAATTTTCTTTATTATAAATTTACAAGGTTTAGTTCGATAAGTAAAACAGCGGTTTTGGTTGCTGGTACAAGCGGTGTGCGTTGTTCACAAATCTTGAATTTTATATTTATTTATTTATTTATCTTAAAGTTAGCAGTAATTCAAATTAAGCATAACATAGTTATTTATATGTATATCAAGTTATTGAGTATTTCTATATGCCTAGATCGTATATACGAGGCTCAGCGTATCCACTAGTTATACGGGAATACGAACGTTTCCATACTCTTATTACGACAGTTGGTGTAGGAGGCTTATAAGTGTGAGTTTCATATTAAATTTCAACATAATATTAAACTTATATGGGATATGGCAACAAGGGGTCCTGTCATTGATTATTAAATAATGTTTTCTTACATATACTTAAATTAAATGATATATAATTATTGTGCAAAAGTGTATGAAAATATTAAAAATGTATATATATGTATATGCATTTTTGTGAGGGTGTGTGCGAGTGTGTGTTGATATAGTTACTACTTGGCTAATTTTGATATGCGAAGATCGTTTTAAGTCCGCTTTCGTAAGGGTTGTTGACTCTCTCTCACTAAGGGCTTCGACCGAGCGATGGCTGTGAATTGGGCAGCGGCTCCAGTGGAGTGGCATTAAAAATGCGGCCTAAATTAATACTTCACATTAAAATAGCACACATAACATCAAATTATTATAAGATTTACTTATTATCTTCAATCAAAGGTAAAATTCTTGAACCATTAGTGATCTTTCACCTCTAGTCACTTGATCAACAATTGGATAATCTAAAGTAGCTGCATCATATTGTGCATTTATTTCAACTGGCCCTATGATCTTGTTGCTCAGACCAGGATGAGTATGAGTGCTCTTCCCATATTTCTGAACCATATCCACAAGAGCTGAATAAGATCCATATCCAAGGACAACCAGGCCAAACAAAATCATTACTATATCTTTAACCAGTCTCCATCTGCCAGCGCCATATGAAAGCTCATACAAGAGGCAGATCTCAATCCAACATGGAAAAACGATATTCAAAAGAGATATGGTAAAGGCACCAAGCAGTTCCACAAGTGGACCCAAATTGGGAAAGGCAATTGCATTAACGGTGCATGCAAGGACGAACACACCGCGACATATGTATTCAACTTTAACCGGATTGGTGATATTACGTCTCTTTATGATATATTGTTTGCACACAATATCTACAACAACGTATCCACTCAAAGGAAATGAGAGGAACACGGCTATTGCAATGAATACTGTGGTAACCTGCGCTAGCCTGTTAGCATATATGTTTATAAACACGAACATTATTGTTCAATTACAGTTCCGTAAAAAAGTACTTACGCTTCATCAGAGGGCATGTTTAAAGTAACACTAGCCGCACAATACTTTCCATAGCGCCAATAGCCAAAAAATCCAAATATTGTATATGTGAAAGCCACAATTATAGCAGCGCGATTCAGAACACCGAACCAGCCCAGATAAGAGCGTGGTCTTCCCATTTGTGATTCGATAGCAAGCATCTGCGCAAGAATCGGAAAGTATTTTCAAGCCAAATCAATACGTTAGATATATATATGACATTGACTTACCACACCCACAGACGAAGTGGCAAACATCAGAATGCCAAGAAATAAAGGTATTTGAGTATTAAAATAATCGATTTCTTGAATTGGAGGTAAATTTTGAAAAAAATAGTAAAAGATACATGCGTAACCAGTATACAACAACAAATTAGCAGCTATATTCGCAGGCACCAAATACTTTAGATGCCGCACTAGAAATAGTGGTACTGACAGTATTCCCACTATGAAGCAATATATTCGGATATCTATTTCCTTGCTATTAGAATCTACAATTTGCTTTATGTTTACGCTTACAAACACGATATAAATCACGCAAATACCATAATGGCTAAATATCAAAATAACATTCACGAAATGTCCAGCACATATAGCTAAACAATGGCAACATTTCGGCCCTACACTAATTGCATATGTCATTGTATCAGGAAAGTTCATATAACCGACCATATTCCGTCGACTCGCTTCTACCATACAACTTATCTGGATGAGGATGAGCAATATTATACAAGATCCTTTTACAAATATTGCGCTCACCAGTAGCTGTAGTCCATAAATTAAAAGGGCTATGCCAAGGAATGTCAGTATCAAGCCACCTACATAGCCCGCGTAATAGTAGGCGAGCGGCATGGCCAAACAACCTGTTCCAACCACACATTTCAGCACGGAAAATAAAGCATCGCAATTGCTGTGGAGCTGCTTGATAGATTGCAATGGATTTATATATATATGAAACATACTTACGATAAGGGTTTATCAACTTCTCGAGCATCATATGGACTAAAGCGCCTATCAATGGGTCTGTTGGTAGTTAATAGAAATAGAATATTTATAGTCCTCAGACAGAATTACACAAATTGATTTATACATATATACAAATGCACATACCTGTCTGCCATTTCGAAGCTATTTAAGCTCTATAGTTATGTTGATCCGTGGTTTATACTGCAGAATTTAGAATTATTACTAATTAATACAAATAAAAAAAAAAAAAAAATAAAATAAAATAAATAAATAAACAAAATTTTAAAAGATGACTGATCATCATAAAAACTAATATATAAATTTGATAGGTATCTGCCAACGTACTAAGATTATAATTATTATATATTATTAAGGATACTTATTAATCGTCCATCAATTCTGCAACTCCTACTTTATCTACATTGAATTCTTTCGACTTCACTTTCTTTCATTCGACAATGGTTTGTTGATTGGCTTGTCCTTGGTATAAAAACTTCTTTTTATACCCTGAACCCATTGAAAATGGGAATTCAGGGTATAATGGTTTTGTGAAAATGTATGTAACAGGCAGAAGGAGACGTCGCAGACCCCATAAAGTATATATATTCTTGATCAGCATAAAAAAATAAGTTGATCTAGCCCTGTCCGTCTGTCCGTCTGTATGAACGTCGAGATTACGGAAACTACAAAAGCTAGAGAGCTGAAATCACATGAACACTCGTATGTTAGCTACGCAATACGAGTTTATTTTGTTTTTTCGATAACTCGTCCCATTTCCAAATTATCGATAAAAAATCGAAAATTTGTTTACATTTTTTAGGTTTTTAGGGTATAACTTCTACACCGTTTCAGCCAGAGACTTCAACTTTATATATTTAGATATATATTATAAATACGCAGATTTTGTAGTTTTCAGATTTTTGATGCCACGCCCCCCTCGCCCACAATTTTCAAAAAACGCATTTCAAATACTAGAGACTTGCAATTTAGCAAATAGATAGATATAGATACTCTTAATCTACTCTTAAAATTTCATGAAGATCATGCATCTAGAAATGGAGTTGTAAGCATCCAAAGTTCAGCCCAACCCACCCCCAAGCTACGGCAGCAACTGCGCAGTTAGCAGAGCGCGCGCTTATAAGTGCGTAAAGAAGAAGAGCATAATTTTCTTTACAGGGTTCAGGGTATCTCGTAGTCGAGCCGTCTCGACTAGAGCCTTTTTACTTGTTTATTTAAAAGTGTGGTATTCGTTAAAGAATATTTACGGTAAAAATCTCCTCATCCAAATCAATTCGCTTAGCTAAATCTTTGCTTAGCTTTCTCCATCGACGCATATAAATATTCCTGAAGCTTCTCACACCTCAACTGTCTCTTTTTCAACCGTCTGTGAAAATCTACCTACATTAGTTGTATTTCAAACTCACTTCTCAATACAGATTTCAAATTCTCCCGTCTCTTCAATTGGTAATTCGTTGTCAACTGAGCATTCTTCAACTTCAAAAATATATTGAACCTGAACCATTAAATTTATTTTTTCTCTACACCCTTATAGGCAAACTAAGATCAACCTTGCTCAGAACTGTTAGGATTTTTAATATTAACAGATTCCTCAACAATATTCTCTTTCGCAAATACTAAGCCCTATTAACTTACGTCTCAAAGTATTCAGTCGCAACTCTTTAACTTTTCTTTTGTTTCGTTTCATTTTAGAAAATATTTATCAGTACTTGAATTATAACATTGAAGTCGAATGTAATGCGTTACTCTCAGAGACGTCGAGAAACATGCAAAGAGTTCTGATAAACACAAATATTTAAAAAATACTATATATATTGAGTTGTATGTGGTTTCTACATATTTTCAGGTGCATAACACACTATGTACAAAGTTAGGTGAAGGGAAAGTAATGACATGAGGGTAAGATTAGATTAAAATATCTTCAATCAAAGGTAAAATTGTTGAACCATTAGTGCTCTACCAGCTCTAGTTATATCATCAAAAACTGCATCATCTATGGTAGCTGCGTTTAGTTCTTCAGCCAATATATCAACGTTGGCTAATGGGTCTTCTTCATCAACAACTTCAGGAGCAGCAGTCGTGCCAATATCACTAGCACCACCAGCACGAGCACTAACGACGGTGCCATACTCGCGGATCATATCTAGGACAGCTGAATAAGTTCCGAATACAAGAATAACCAGGCCCAATAAAATCATTATTATATCTTTAACCAGTCTCCACATGCCAGCGCCATATGAAAGCTCATACAAGAGGCAGATCTCAATCCAACATGGAAAAACGATATTCAAAAGAGATATGGTAAAGGCACCAATAAATGCTAAAAGTGGACCCAAATTGGGAAAAGCAATTGCATTAGCGGCGCAAGCGAGCACGAAGACAACGCGACATATGTATTCAGCTGTGTTCGGGTTCCTGAGATTATGTCTCTGTGCGATATATTGACTGAACACAATATCGACAACAACGTATCCACTTAAAGGAAACGTGAAAAACACGGATATTGCAATTAATATTTTGATAGCCTGCGCTAGCCTGTTAGCAAAATGTGTAAAGGTAACGTAAGTAGATTATAGTTCAATAACAGCTTTTTGAAGAATACATACGGTTGACCAGTGGGCATATTTAAAGTAACACTACCCGCACAATATTTTCCATAGCGCCAATAGCCTATGAATCCAAATATCATATATGTCAAAACCACAATTATAGCAGCGCGATTCAGAACACCGAACCAGCCCAGATAAGACCTTGGTCTGCCCATTTTAGACTCGATTGCAAGCATCTGCGAAAGAAAGGAGCGGATATTAAAGACAGATCAATACGATATATATATATGTATATATATATATATATATATATATATATATATATATATATATATATATATATATATATATATATATATATATATATATGACATTGACTTACAACACCCACAGACGAAGTGGCAAACATCAGAATACCAACAAATAAAGGTATTTGAGTATTAAAATAATCGATTTCTTGAATTGGAGGTAAATTTTGAAAAAAATAGTAAAAGATACATCCGCAACCAGTGTACATAAATATATTAGCAATTATATTGGTAGGCACCAAATACTTCAGATGTCGCATCATAAAAAGTGGTATTAATAACAATGCTACTATGAAACAATATAACCGGACATCCATCACCTTTCCATGATAATCTAAAACTTGCTTTATATTTACGCTCACAAATACGATATAAATCACGCAAATACCATAATGGCTGAATATCAAAATCGCATTTACGAAATGTCCAGCACATTTAGCGGTGCAATGGCAACATTTCGGCCCTACACTAATTGCATATGTCATTGTCTGAGGAAAGTTCATATAACCGACCATATTCCGTCGACTCGCTTCTACCATACAACTTATCTGGATGAGGATGAGCAATATTATACAAGATCCTTTTACAAATATTACGCTCACCAGTAGTTGTAGTCCATAAATTAAAAGGGCTATGCCAAAGAATGTCAGTACCAAGCCACCTACATAGCCCGCGTAATAGTAGGCGATCGGCATGGCCAAACAACCTGTTCCAACCACACATTTCAGCACGGAAAATAAAGCATCGCAATTGCTGTGGAGCTGCTTGATAGATCGCAATGGATTTATATATATATGAAACATACTTACGATAAGGGTTTATCAACTTCTCGAGCATCATATGGATCAAAGCGCCTAGTTAATAGAAATGGAATATTTATAATCCTCAGGAATAATTACACAAATTCATTTAATGAGGTAACCAAATACCTGTCTGCCATCTCGAAGTTATACGAGCTCTATAGTTATGGTTTACTGCAGAATTTAGAATTATTACTTATTAATATAAATAATAATAAAAAAAAAAAAATAAAAAAATAAAAAACAATAAAAATAAATAAATTAATATATAAAATACAATTTTAAATGATGACTATTCATCATGAAAGCTAATATTAAATTTTGATAAGCATCTGCCGACATACTAGGATTATATTATATTGCAAGTCATTAATACATAAGTTTTAAATATTACTTCAACGATAATTATTATTGATGAAGGTAAACCTAAGTCAATACTATTTTCATTCAGCAATGGTACAGGCGCAGTAATGCACCTTGACTTATTTATATAGTCTAATATCATTTTTCTTAGTCACAAATAAGTTTAAAATAATTAGATTTATTAGAATATATGAACATAAATAAATACAAATTTTTATTTTAATTCGGTTATGAAGAACTCAAAAAATATAAAATGCGATTATCATATTTTTCCTTGATAGCTGCTACTGAAACCATAGTTCCAGCGATGCCTCCGAACAAACCTATAATGATAAAAAGCGTAGAGCGCAAAAGCAGAATTTTCAGGGGTCCATATCCTGCACTATAACAGACGCATATATTGATAATGCCTGGATAAATAAAGCCCAACTGGGACAAGCAGAACGAGCCGACAAGCGAGAGGAGTAGGCCGAAATCTGGATAGGCAATGGCGCACAGAACGGAGGCAACGACCATGGCCATGCGCACTAAGTACTCTACCAAGAGTGTGCCACTCTCCATTAGTCTGGGCGCCATGTAACTGCGCCAGATGATCTCAATGGCCACGTAGCCCTGTAAGGCATAGCTACAAAATATGGCCATAACAAACAGGGCGATCGCACACTTGGACAGGCTGTTGAAGGCTTAGTTAATCAATGATAGGGATATTAACAAGTGCGCGCATTAGTTTACGTTTCATCGGGAAGATTTTTAAGAATGTATGTCGAAGTGTCATCTCCGTACTTCCAATAGCCCAAGAAGCCAAAAGCGGTATAAAACGCAATCACAATAAACATAGCCCGATTCAGTACGCCCCACGAGCCCGTAAAATTGTCCGGCTGTCTCATATTTACTTGCAGCTTGAGTGTCTAATAAAAGGGCACGATCGAAAATAAGGCTGACACGTGATAGAATATAAGTGGATTGAACTAACCATGCCTATCGCCTGAACCGCAAACATAATAATGCCGAAGAACAAGGGAAACTGAGACAAGTTTTGCACGGGTCTTCGCTCAGACAAATTGGGCAAATCCACTAACAGATAGGTTAAAACAATTCCAACACCTAAAAGGAGCCCTCATATAAGTTAATACTAGCACATTCTATTAGACCTGAATGTTCTGAACCTACCACCAAGCATGAATAGGTTTGCGATGATGGCCAGTGGCACCAGGTATTTGAGGTTGCGTATGAGGAAGGTTAAGATTAGGGGCAGCGTCATGAGAGCAATATAAATGCGCGTGCCGATGGGTGGGAAGTAATCGTCGCCCAATTCCTTGAGATTCTTGCCAATAAATACGACGTACACAACATCCACGCCAAAGTGATAAATGCAGAGAAAGGCATCCACCTGTCGACTATTAGGTACATTTAATGATCGTCAATATTGACTCTGGGGAACAGCGACTTACGCGAAGTATTTGCCCAGAGGCCTGATGAAAGAGGGCCCATTCGAAACAGCCAAGTGCATGGCCTCGCTGTAGGTGAGCATTGCCATTTTATAGCGCTTGCAAACGAGGCTGATATCATTGAGCTGGGGCAGGATGGTGTAATAACTATAAGATCACACGAATATTCAAACACTACCAACACATGCATAGCATACAGCAGAAAGGTAGAGATTAGAATTGAGCCTGCCAGACCCATTAGCCAGCCCGAATTATAGTAGGCTCTGGGCAGAGCCAGAATACCCGTGCCAAAAGTACATTTGATCAAATTAACAAACGCCTCCGAGTCTCTGTGGGGTAGATACGATTAAATGATCATGATAATTGATAGTGGACAAGTAATACAATTTGCTTACGTCAGTTGATTCTGTGCATCGGGATGGAATTGTGGATTGTTGTAGCCCACGAAGCTGAAGCACAAGAGACAACACTGAACTGGTTAACATTGAAATATGTACAGATACCACAATTCATGGAGTGACTCATCCATACTTACCCTAAGTTTGCTCTCAGGAAATGGAAGAGTCCCGACCTATATCCAATATTTCTTTCTGCCTCCTCGTTAATTCGCGAAATCATACGCCGACGACCTGGCGAATTTTTCGGTAGCATTTTATAATGTAAATAAACAAGTCTTATCGAACAGACTATATATGTTGAGTTGTCTGTGGGATTTTACATATTTTCAGGGCCAACTTTGTTGCAAATTTTATAAATACCTAAGCGAAGAGATTAGGCAGGAGGCTTTAGTAGCAAATGCGATCTGTTCCTAAAATTTTAAAATGAAGAAGGGCAAAGAAGACTAGAGATTTTCAAGAAGACTATGTATAAGTAAAAAGTAAGAATACTCTAGTCGAAACTGCGATACTCTTCGAAGAATCTTTTTTAATAATGCTTCAGTTGATGATCACAACATTCATATGTATATGTCTCTAGTATATAAAATACATTTCTTAACAATGTGGGATAATAAAGCTGATTTTATTTACTGATTTCCGATCACGATATTGATCGATAACTTCTGATCAGGAATAATGATGGATTTCCTGGAATGAACTCGTAAAGCTCGGGTAATACATGGATCTAATAAACAAAATGAAAGTCTATAGCTCTCATATTTTCGGAGACCGACGCGTTCATACATAGTTTATGAGGTCTGTTACTCCTTCTTCTGGATATCACTTTCATTTAACAAAACATTTTGATTCAATGGGTTCCGGGTATAAGAACATAATATCAGATATATCTATATTTAAATACTATATGGGCATATGTTTGCTTCTTTAAATCTAAACGACCTTAGTGAAATAGTAATTGTAGTATTTTTTTTTATGTATAGGGTATTCTATATTCAATGCACTTAAGACATTTTTTTGCACAAATTCAATACTTGAATATTAGCATGGCCCGGAGCAGGGATTAATTCCAGGAAATTAAACACAGCAGGAAGAGGTAGCGAGGCTGACTTTGTTGTGTGGGCGATTGTAGACAACCAAACAGATCTTTCCATAAAACAGGCCAAGACCGCGGTCGGACAGGACTTTGGAATTTGTTCGCCGTATGATGGTTGCGTTTGTTACCTAAATTATGCAGCAGCCGTTGGCTATCGGAGTGGCGAATCGGCCAGGAGTCGAGTCGACAGTGATTCAACTGGAGCTGCTGCCACGCCTTGTTCCGTTCGACAAGACAAACTAATTAGTGTGATCAGATCTGTCATTTTGTACGCATTTCTCAAATACCTACTGATGATGGTACTGACCATAAATTGACCAAACCACTGCACCACCGCACAGCACCACATCATTCGGGGCGACTAGAAGAAAGTACAGTTTCTAGTTAAATCTGAGTCCCCATTGTGTGCGGCCCATAGAAGGCCTCCCGCTGGGAGTACGAGGCTAGATAGTAGTTGTGCACTCGAGTGCGAGTGCGAGTGCGAGTACACTTATAATATATACAATCGCCCCACGCCAGCCCCCTCAGGCCCACATCCCCTTTGACTAACTAATACGCCCCTTGGCCGCTTTGTGTTGGTGGAAACGATGTTTTTCCTATGCAAATTCAGCCGGTGCCCCTTTTTGCATTTACCATGCGTCTTTTGCTGTGTTGTTTATTTGTTTTCGCCGAGGCCAAGCCAGGGGTCAACTACGCATTTGATTGCAGTTGCTTTTGCCATTTGCTATTGAGCAATTCCCCCTCCACGCGCCTAATATTGTCTTGAATGTATGCATGTATGTGTGTGAGTGCCTGCTTGTGTGGGAGGTCAGGAATTTAAAGTAACACTTTTAATAAAACACTACGAAACTGATGAGCAATTGGGTCGGCAAGGCCAGTTAGTTACAGTAATACAAATGAGAGTAATACAATATTAACAGTGAAATAATATACCGTTTATTTTTCATTTGCATTATTATTATTTTTATTTTTTTTTTTATTTGAAAGAAATTATTTAAATAATAATTAAATGTATTGAATATGAAATGAATTATTGTGAATATGAAAATACGAATATGCAAATAATTATACTCAAATATAATATAAATGGATATATCTGAGAGTTTTAAGTAAAGCTTTCTCGTAAATATCAGTGTTGCCAAATCAGATTTTTTCCCGTCAAATCAGTATTTTTTTTTTTTTTTTTTTTTTTTTTTTTTTGTTATAAAGCAATGCAGCCAAAGCGAGCAGCTAAGAATGAATTAAAAGTAGTCAATACAAATTATCTCTTAAACGATTCACTCAACATTGCATGAAATGTTCTCCCACGAACCATATATAATATTTATATTATAGTAATATCAAAGCATAATAATTAATCTACATATACAATATAAATAATATTATAAGAAGTGAATGAAATGGAACAACATTTATAATTAATCTATTTATATATTTGAACTACCCGGCTTCGCCTGACGCCATCTAGGGTATTTGTACGGTAGTCGCAACAAGAAAAAGTCGCACTAAACAGACATTTAAATATGCGCATTGGCAATTGCATTGCAGGCGTACCACGCTGCGTATGAATTTTCAGGGAAATTAACATACTAATGACAGTTTGAGGCTGGCCAAGGGTGGTGCCCGCTGCCCATTGATGATGTTCGGGTTCCGGGCTCCGGGTTTCGGGCTCCGGGCCATGCCCATGCCCAGGCAACTCGGGCCGCTGCAGTGGTCTCGGTCCGTGACAGCCGTGAGCCGACATCAGCTGGTGCAGCAAGTGGGTCAGCCAGCGACTGCAAGTCGAACTTCGCATGTGGTTCAATAATTCCAACAGTAAATGCTAAACTATGCGCATAGATTGTCAACGCGCCAAGATGCTTAGCTGATTGCTGCCGTCGAGGCGAGGATTGGAGTCAGTGACTGTAGCTACAGCTGAAACTGAAGCTCAAGCAGAAGCTGGAGCTGGAGCTGCGACTGCGATTGGGGCTGAGGCTGGGGCTGGGGCTGGGGCTGGACGTGGTGTGTCATTAAAGTGCAGACAAATGGCAACGGCATGTGCGGCACATGTCAAACTGCAGCCAGCAGCAAACGGCAACAGGTGAAAATGTTGGAATTCTGATTATCTGGTGACTGTTCGGCTGGCTGCTGCCAATCACTACAAGCAACTGTTGTCGAGAGTCAACCTAAGCAGCAACTTAAACTGTAACTTTCGTCGATTTGTCGCTCAGCGCTCGTCGTTGGTTTCTTGACGGTTTGCTATTCGGTTTTCGTTTGCTTCAAGCTTGATACTTTGATGTTTGGCTACCCAACGATCAGTCAAATCACAAGCAACAACAGCAACATCAACATCAAACACAACAGCAGCAGCAGCAGCAACAGCAGCAGCAACAGCAGCAGCATAATTATGTGTGTAGTTCGCTGCTGCGATTGCCCGCCAGCAACATGAGTGCTACATTCCAGTTCGTCTTTTTGCTCATTCGCCCGTTTGCCGTTCGCCGTTTGTGTGGAGCACATGCCACGCCCACATTCAATTTACAGCCGGAAGTGTGGGTGTGCACGCATGTTAATGTACCCACTGTTGCAGCCAGGATTTTAATTTTTCTTTATTACTGCTTTTGGCTTTCGTATGTTGTTCGTTTGGCAAACTCGAACTCATTTGGTAGCGCATAAATCAAAAATTGTAGCAGCATTTCTTAACCTGCAACTCAGCAATAGCAACAACAGCAGCAGCAGACTTAGCAACTCCCGGCAGCAACTCCCGCATAAAAAGTATGAAAAACGCATATAATGATTGGATCCAGAGCAGTAACAGCAACAACGGCTAATACAAGAACAACATCAGAAACAACAGCAACTACATAATAGCCATTTGCCTTGGCCACGTAGCAGCAGCAGCAGCAGCAGCAGCAGCAAAAAGTGGGAGGATGCAGTGAATTTTCTCCCTCGGCAAAACTTATTTTTTAGCGTCGGCTGCCGTTTACTTTGTTGCTTTTGCTTTAAGTTGTTGTTGTTATTTCTGTTGCTGTGGCTGTTGCTGTTGCTTTACTGGCTGTCGCTGTCGCTGTCGGGCCGTTTGCCTTTTTGGGGCCATCAGGTCTTCGCCTAAGCGGCAGGTTCCTGTCTGTGTCGTCTGGAGCCCAGCTTCTGAGACGTTGACTGCATTTTTAAGAGCACTGCGCATAAAATAAAAGCAGATTGCAGCCAGAGCCAGAGCGTAGCCTCGGGCATAGAGCGCGCGTCGTTTCTTCAATGAAACGAGTAAAAGTGCAGGATGCCCTGTTGTCCTGCCCATCGGAACAGCTTCTGCAGATACGGCAGCAGCAGCAACAGCAGCAGCTAATTTCAAGTTCGGAGCAAAAAACCAACCCAAACCTTGAGCTCGGCTCAGCTCAAAGCCCTTATAGTCCGCAATGGGTTGTTTGCTGCTGCTGCTGCTCCTGCTGCTGCTGCTGCTGCTGTTGTTGTTGCAATTGCTGTTGCGCTGATCTTGTGCGATAATGATGCAAGTTAATCATTAGCTTGGAACGTGTATTATGCGATTATTAGTTTGGCCCGGCAAGGATTATTGTACTACTAACAACGCCCTGCTACCTACTCACAACCATTTGGTGGGCGTTTTCCTCAGCGAATTTTTAAGTAATTTTCAATTTCCGTTCGCCATATTGCAATTTCGAGACAATTCTGCGTTTGCCTTGCGTAATGCGATGCTCTTCAAGTCTGCAGAGCACATGTAACAATTTGTCAACGCTGCTTCGGCTATGCTGGGACAACGTAGGCAAATCTCTGCCAGCAGGCAGTTAAGCATGTGGCAACATGTTGCTGCAACATGTAAGATGTCAGCGTTTTTTAAGAATCAATTGCCGCCCAACAGCAGCAGCAGCAGCAACCACAGCCGCTGTAGCAGCAGCTACAGCAACAACACTAGAAATCGCAATTCGATATTGTCGTTGTGGCTTTGGCGTTGGTGTTTCACTTGCTCTTGTTGTTGTTGTTACTGTTGCTATTGCTGTTGCTGTTGTTGGTGGTGTTGCTGTTCGTACTGCCCGCCTTCTGGCTGCCGTCTGTCAGCAACATGTTGCCGCCGCCTCTCCCTCGACTAAGTTATGGCCACACACATCGCACGGGCGGCCTTGAAAAGCAATCCAAGCAAACCAGCGAAGAGTACTTTGAAAAAATCATTGCAGAATTTAAATAAGCAAGCAAGTAAAGCTACAAAACAGCTAAGAAAAACGCATACAGCGCATGCACATTTTGCGAGCTTTGCAATTGACGTGCAACATGATTTTGTAGGCGTGCAACATGCGCATGTGCAACAGCCGCAACTTTATCAGATTGCCGCAGTTCCAAAAGCTGACGCTGCCTCAGTAACAGTCCATTTTTTATTTGATTATTTTTCTCGTGTTTGTCTTTTACTTATTTATTTATTTTTTTTTTTTTTTTTGTTTCTTAAGGTTTTTGGCATGTTGACTGTCAAATGTTTGGTGGGCGTTGCTGCAGCAGCGGCAGCAACTACGAAAACAATATGGCCCATAGTTAGGCCTTCGCTCCGGAGCTATATCAATGTCAACAGAATTATCACACAGCGCTGTCAATATATGCAAGTATACACACAGTGAACACAACAACAACAGCAACATGAACAACTGCATGCAAAGCAATCAAGTGACAATCACTTGCCAGCTAAGGAGTTGGGCAGTAGCAACAACGACAACAACTACAACAATGCCTGGCTAAGACAAATAAATGCGTGTTTCTGCTTGTGTGTGTATGTCACACTCGTTAACACGATGCGAAACTGCGCGAAATGCGATATTTCACACGATTTATGCACGAACGACGTCAAGAGCTGCAACTGCAAAAGGCAACGCCAGCAGCAACAGCCAAGAGCAACAGTTGCTAGCAACCTTATAAGCGGCCACACACGTTGCAGAGCCTTAGCTATTGCCTCGCTCTTCCAAGTCGCTGCACTAAGAGCTATAAGAATGCGTAATTGTCCCGTCAAGAAGTTCTCATATTTATAAATATTAATTATGTATCAACAATGAACTTGAGTAGAATGCAAATTTGCAATATGAGGAGCTTAAGATAACAGTAAATATGGGAAGTTACAAAATCAGCTAATTCTATAGTCGAAGTAGAACTATTTTAAAGGTAAAACAATTGTTTTTGAATCAATACATTAAGTAATAAAACATGTATAATTAATATAAATTTATACATGACATTTTCATAATTGTATATTAAGTTGCAGGAATCCTGCTCATCTGTATATAATTAAATCATTTACTTTTATTTAAATATATTTATTTATACATTTTTATATTATATATATCAGATAAAAAGTTGTAAAAAACAATTCGTAATCTCATTCCATGAACTGTAACTAATTACATTTTCAAAATATTCAATAAACTATAATTGCTTAGTTTTAATAAACTAATGAATTTAATATCGCACATTATTATGGATACATTGCCAACGTATATAACATCAGTAATAACCAAATATAACTACATATTGTCTTTTGGTTAGACCAATTGGAACTACATGGACAGCCAACTGGATTTATGGACCGGGCACAGTTGCTTGCATGTTGCAAACAACACAAACAACATGTTGCTAAAGTGTTGCTGAGCTGCAGCTGCCGCTACTTAGTGCGCAATGTTGCTGACTGATTTTCTGGCTAATTTGACAGGCAGGCAGCAGCTGAATGATGTTGATGATGCCGTGCACGGTGATCAGCGCTTGTTGAGATTTATGCGATGCGAATAGGTTGTGCCAACATTTGCCCATATACATAATTGAAATGTAATAAATTCTGTGGAGTTTTTCGTGCGCAATTAGCGCGTTTTGGCCAACAGCGACAATTGCTGACCATATTCATGTTTGCGGTTTGTTATTAAATAAAATAATTTCATAGCTGACATGTAGCAGCAGCAACAACAGCAGGAATAGCACTTGTTGGCTATGTCAGTTGCCATTGCTGGTTATACAAGCTGTAAAGTGCGAAATCAACACGCTTCATGCCAACTATGTGCAGTCTGGCAGCTGCATCAGCGACATCAGCCACATCAGCCACATCAGCCACATCAGCTGCATCAGTTGGCGGCTTCGAATGCGCATTTAGCTCCAGCGCAGTGTCCAAGTTCCAGTGTTCAGTGTGTTACTTGTCAACACAAATGGCAATCGGCGTTGATGAATTGGCGTTGCCTTGGGCCAATTATAACCTTCTTTGGCCATGGTCAATTGTTGTGAGTTGTTGTGGTTCGATTGCGAGGCCTTATGCATTATGCCCCATGCCTTATGCCTTATCCCTTATGCAGATCACATGTTCACAGTTCCTGTGCGAGCCAAGAAGCCCCTCAACGCTTCCTGCATCCGCATCGCGTGGGTGTTGAATGACCAACAATCGATACCGGGAGTGCAACAAAGTATCACAGCTCTGTAATCAGACACCAGATACCGTCTACCAATCCTCTTCCCCTTTATTCACTCATATGGTTAGATAATTGAGGCACCCGCAATCACGGCGTCTTCGTCGTCTTCTTCGTCGTCGTCGTGTTCTTTTTATGGCCGTGTGCCCAAAAAAGGCGCCAACTTTGCTCGGGTCACAATGGCCAAATAGGCCACGTGCTACAAATTATTATGGCAAGATAGCAGGGAGCAAGCAGGAGGATATTCTTCCTGCTACTGCTGCTGCCTCTGCTGCTGCTGCTGCTGCATAACAAAAAATGCACACCCTCGCACCTGAGCCTTAAACTGAAATCCCTGCCGTAAGGCGATATTTGGTTTCTTTCCTTTGACTGCTGCGCTTCTCAGCTGTTCCTCGTTTCTCGCTCCTCTCGGCCGGCTTGGCGCGCGTTCCCTCCTGTGCATTATCATTATTATTGTTATTATCTACGGCCCGGTGTGTTTCCCTTCCGCTTATACAATAACATCCAATTTCTGCTACCTACTTTTTGGCAGCGTCAGCATCTTTGAGATTTACTTTGATTTGCTGTTGCTGCTGTTATTGCTGAGTCGCTGAGTCGCTGAGTCGCTACTCCTGCTGCATGGAAAACACCCGCATGATCCATTAAGCATAGCATATGTAGCATATTTGTATTCTACGCCAATGCCATTAGCAACGACAATAAGCAGATTGTTCTGATGGCTGATAGTATTGAAATTAAACTTGTTATCTTCTACTAGAGCGAGAAAAGTCGATGAGGAGAGCGTAGTCAGCAAATACTAAAGAGATATATAATTATAGACTTAACACTAACAAACTTTTACTGGAATATTAACTCTTTAGTTGTCTAGTCCTCGCAACTAAATAGACTAAGTCTAGATAATTATTAATCAAATTGCATTTCGATCCTCACAGCAAAAGAAATTTAATATCTTTTTTTTGTAATTCTAGTAACATTCATCATTCGTCTTTGACTTTGTCTGCTTCAAGGTAGTTAATCCTTCAGATAATTGATTTTTACACCACGTCCACAAGTTCACAAGTTTTGTGCTTTTGTCATCTATCTTCTATATCTTCTATATATAAAATCTATCTTCATAATTATATTTTTGAATCTCATATGATTTTGTTGTTCATTGAGTAATACCTCTAATCTTTGGATATTCTTTTAGTCTTTTACGTAAGCCATCATATGTACATTGAAAATTTATTTAAAATATCTTTAGGGAAAATAAACAATACCAAATGTTATTTAAAAATTCTTTGAACATATCTTAAGTAAATAACTTTCTTTTTGTTTTAACAGTTTTATGATAAACTTACTTATATTTATTTGGCACAAAATATATAAATAATATTTATTTATTTAATATATGTGGCCCTGGTTGCTTAGAAGCGAGATCGCAGATCGCAGATCGAAGGCAGGGATCTCGGTAAGAGCAGAATGCTCTGCAAATATTCCCCTAATTGCAAGCCACCCCTGCGGAGATTATTGACCTCAAGTAAACAGCACAATGATATTGCAAGGGCCGCAGTCTTTGTCCATGAACAGCACCAAACAGAAGCAGCATCAACAGCTGTTGCGAGGCTCAGGACAAAAACTCTTGGCGCGCTCCTACACACACACATGCAAGAGGAAGACGTGCACAGAAGTCACGCACAATTGCAATTACGAAACAGCCATCGGAAAAAGTGTCGAACAAATCTGAGGAACAGCTGAGAGGGTGTGACTAGTCAGAGGAAGCGCACGGGCCGACAGTTAAAGGAAGTGAAACTATAGCCAGATCCTTTGCGGTTGCATGCGAGAAGGTGTCAGATATGTAGCAACAGCAGCATCTGGGCCAGCAATTACAACTGCAATTAGAACCATGGCCAAGAGGCAGCTATTAAAGCAATCGATTGGCCAGAACAAGTGCCTCAAACGTAACGGCTTCGAATGACATATGGACGACGCCGACGTAGGCGCAGGCGCAGACGTTGACGCTGACGCCAACGCAGATGCGTTGCGTGTGACTGCGGCCAGACGTTGAAGAAAGCTAAAAAAAAAAAGTGTTGTAGAACCGTTAACGGGGCTAGCAAAAAGGAGACTGTTACCGTTAGCTACGGCCAATTCCTGCATTAGAAGGTGGACAAAAAATATAAAACACAGAAACATTTAAAGAAATTCGAACGAATTGGCATATTTGTTTGTGCTCTTCTTCTTCAGCTCTGGTTGTCGCTATGGCCCCGGGCACGCCCACTTAAATTGCGTGCCATGCTGAAAGCATTCATTTTGAGACTTAGACTTGGGATTCGGACTTTGGATGCGAATGTGAATGCCACTGCGACTACAATTAAATTTGCATTTGTATGAATTCTGTTGGTGCTGCTGCTGTTGCTGCTGCTATTATTATTGTTGTTGTTGTTGTTGTTGCAGTGATGCCGCGGGTGAAATACCAAGGCATAGGAAACATTTATCACTGCGTGGCAGTGGTCAACACCACCACCACCACCAACATCACCACCAACATCACCAGCAGCAGCAGCAGCAGCAGCAGCAGCAGCAGCACAATCACCGCCGACGCCAACATCTTGGTAACGCAGACAACGCATAATAAAACTAAAGCGCTTATAATTTCATATGAAATTCTTCTGGACTTGAAGTCAGAGTCGCAGTTGAAGTCGGACTCCCAACTATTAGCCGGACATGCAATTGGCCAAGAGGCAGCAACAAAAGCAGCAGCAGCAGCAGCAGCCAAGTTAATCACAGGGTTGCCAGTTGAGTTGCCTAAACGAAAATGCTTAAATTTAATGACATAAATATACACGAGGCAAATGGAGTTGCTCTGCGAGTTCGACTTGGGGTCGTAGTTTGACTGGGGCCCAAACTCAAAGTCCAAGTTTATGCCTGCAAAGGAATAGGGCGGGTGGTTCCCATGTGTGCTTGAGCAGCTTGCAGTTTATGTGCCGCTCGCAGTACTGAAAATGCGGTCATAAATCTAGCCGAATTTATCAATGTGTCACGCTCAAGTTGCTGGCAAAGCAACTCGAACTTTGCTCGGGCCTGTCTGCCAGCCAGCTGCCTGTCCATTAAGGAAAAACTAGTTTCTTGACACCAGGTAGGGCGGCGGCGACCCACCACCCCTTTTTATTTTGCTTTTCCGGAATCTTTTGCGCATTTGCAGCGCAACCTTTGCGAGCCTTTGCAGCCTTCGCCTTCCGCCACCGCCAACCCGTGAGCAGGATAAACCGGCTGCTCCTTTAACGGGCAGTCATAAGGGAAACTTCCTCCTCCAACCGACCCTCCTCTGTAGGAATTTGTTTGCCGCGGCGCAGATAACGCAGCTGCGCATGTAAATTAAAAATTAGGCAACTTCTGCGCAGTTGCTAATGACAATTGGCCTGGGACTGTATCATCTTCCGTTTTGTTGCCGGCCGAAAATCAAAAGGCAACGAACATTTCTTTCCCGCACTAAAGCTTTCACAGATTTCCGAGCGCGGGCCTCCGGAAGGGTAACCAACAGCGCAGCTGGTTAGAATTTGATGAGCTTTGTCTGTGAAACTAATGAGACCCTTGCATAAACTACATACATGTATAGAAATAGCTCTTAATCCTCTGTGTGCCCCTGATAGGTCTAGATATATAATAATAATTTATTTCAAACTTGTAAGAAAATGCAATATTCGTATAAAATGAAATCTTCACACTCAAAATAAAATATATTTCGATTTGCTTTATATATATATTATTACCACTTCAGTCCTCCACTATCGATTGTATTATTGAATATATGCTTCGATAGACTTAAGTTTTCTCACCTAATTCTAATTCAATTTTGTATAGATAACATAAATCAAATCATGAGAGGTCGTATCAAATTTGAGGCCTGTGTTGAGTGAATCGATTAGTCGGATGTGCTGGGAAGATCTTTGGATTATTTTATGGCGGGGTCTTCTTCTTACGTTTTATTGCGAAAACGATTGATTATTATAATTTTTTTGTCCCCCACTGTGCCACTATGGACTAAATTTTCTTTTGTTGGCATCAATTCGAAATATAAGGCTGGAGATTTGAAATTATTAAAACCAAAGAAAAGCATGTTGATTTTATTTTTATTTCAAACTGACCATGTCTTCACTTCTTCACTATTCAAATATATATATATTTCTTTTAATCAATCAAAAGATCTAAAAAATTTCCCTTACAATAGCACGTTAAAGTCTTCTAATAGTGATGATATCCTCATGTATGCGTCTTATGATTTTGATTCAGGTCTTTGGAATATATTTAAATAAAATTATTTAAATTATAGTATTTACAAAAAAGTTGATCAATTAATGTCAAAGATTCATATCGAACAATTTTGTATTGACTTTACTAAGTTCACCCAGATTAAAAAAAAAAAATAAATAGAAATAAATAAATGAAAAGTTGTAAAATGTGAATTCAGTTTATTTTAAATATGACTGAGGAACATTCAAATTTCTTTAATAGTTATTAAATGTTTTCTTATTTATTTATTTTATTTTATATTATTTTATTAATATATATTAATTAATTAACTTATTAATATTATTTTATTATTTATTGAATAAATATATATTCAATTAATGATTAATACATAATTATTAATTAATAGTGCTAATCAATTTCTTTAAAATTTACTTCACAAAGAAAAAACATCTTCTCAACAACTTACAAAGCCTGCTCATGCGTGGCTTAAAACAAAAAATTTATATAACTAGAGTTGAGAAAATGATTCCATTGAAATTTAAGACAGGTTTTACAAAAGTTCGTAGATCCTTAACATAGATGAGAATGCGGGTTTGATTTAATTTGACTTCCCTGGAATCGACTATATTTAAGTCAGGTCGAATGTAAATCCATGCAAAGCTTTTAGCACTGCCCCCAACTTGTTAACCTATTTGTCAGAAGCTGTTTGCCACCCGTTGGCAATTAATTTTTTGTGAGCTAAGATCTTATCTGATCGCTTTGCACTTCCTCTCCGGCAACAGCACGAATCCCACAAACAGCAAAATTCCGAAAAACACCAACGCTGACGAGTCTGACACCGAGGCAGAGGCAGAGGCAGAGGCAGTGTTGACGACGAAGCTACCAACATGAGCTTAAAATCTTGCGCACGCCTCAATCTCGCCAAGATCTTGGGGAAAACAAATTTCAAATGATTTACCTACAGCGTAGTCTGCGCACGCGATGGCCAAGATTGAGTGAGCTGGCAGAGAGGAAGGAAGCGGCGAGCGGCGAGCGGCGAGCGACGAGCGGTGGCTGCCCTCAACTTTGTTTCATTCACTAAAACACTTTTGTCTTAATGAAAGATCTGCCAAAATGAGCAGCAAAAAGAGAACTAAGCAGCAATTGGTCTGCTAAGTGAGTGAAGCCCACCAACTAAGCCAAAGGTTTCGCTGTCTTGACGCTGTTCTTGTTGTAGCTGCTTGTTTCGGCCGGGCCAGTGGTGCCACCGGTGTTTGTTGAATTAATTGAATTTGTTGTTAGTTTCTAGAAAATAGTCATTAAAGAAATGTGTTTTAGCCAAGAGAGTTGCCAGCAAGCTGTGTAGGCAGCCAGCTTTGATTGGCCCAAAGTGTTTAATAAATAATTTCCGCAAGCGATGATCACTTTACTCCACTTCATCATCTCCAGCTTGAGCCTCATCGCCCTCCATCATGTTGCTTGCCATTTTTTGCTTTTAACTATCTAACTTACAACATCCGCTGAGCAGGTACGCAATTGAATGCTGAGCATTTTCTCACGTCGCTTAAATGGCTTAATAACCGAATGCATTTGTGGCTTAGCTTTAAGCGCTGGTAATCTCTGCCCCTCCTCCCAGTGAGTGGCTCTTGGAATGCCCACGCAGGCTGTGTTGCCGCTTCCGGTCTGCGGTCTACACCCCATCAATGGGCCATCGTAGCAGGTTAATGAATGAGTCTCTCTCTCACTCTGTTCGCATCTGTTGCCGTATTAGAAATGCCATAAAACTGCTGCAATTGCGTCTGCCGAGCGCATAAAATTGATTTGATTGCCTTTCAGCCACTACTAACACCCGCCCATGGAAATAAACTCGACGATAGACTTGGGGCCACGGAGATGAAGATGCAGATGGAGATGCTGGTGCTGATGGTTGGGAATGCTAACCGAAATACGCTTCAAGACTGGGCTAACTGATTTGTCGTTGATGTTATTGTTGCTCTTGTCGATTTCCTAGCAGGTTGCTTGTCGTTAAAGCTCAGATATAGGCCGACAATCTGCAGCGGCATTGATGGGACCTCTGATGAGGTTGAAGCTGATGGAGTTGCTGGTCCCGGTTCCAGTCGCGAGCAGCTTCCTCAGAGCTCGGCACATTTAAAGATTAACTGGTTTTATTGCTCGATTGGCTATAATATCTTTTATTTACGAGTATGAAGCTAATTTGAATTTTCAACGTTTTCTTTAGGCGCTGAAACGCGCCTCGGCTGCGGCTTGAAATCCGCCTTCGCCATCGCCAGCGCCTTCGCCTTTGACTCTGACTTCCAACTTCTATTTCTACTCGAACTTTAGTTTTACCTTCCACTTTGATTTCTATTGATAGCTGTGAGGCCAAAGCTTGACCATCTCTCGATCTCGATGTTTTCTCGGTTTTTTTTCTTTCGATTTTCGGTATATGCATTCCCACACTTTACAGGTGAATGGGCAAACGCCAGGCATGTGTGTGTGTGTGTGTGCGAGAGAGTGTTCATGGGATTGTGATTGAGAAAGAGTTTTATCGCATGATTGTTATATTTTATTATACGGCTTATATATTGAAATGCTTCAGTTTGGACCGATTGGGCCGATTGGACCTTCGTGTGTGTTTTGTATGTTAATCGTTTATGAGCCTAAGCTCATTTTTTTCTCTTCTCCATGGGGAGATAAACAGACAGACTGAGCGACGGGCCCAATAGTTTAATTTGTATTTGAATGAACAGTTGATTTTATGCCAAAGTGGCAAAAGGCGGCATCAACAGCAGACAGCAGCAGCAGCAACAGCATTAGCATCAGTTGAGAGAATGTCAATAGCATTTCGGAAGCAGCATTCACTAAATTTGTATACTTTGTGGGAGTTGTTGGGCTTCTAATACTTTAATGCGTGTTGTACAACAAAATTAAGCTGCTTTATTGTCTGGAATCTAGGCATGAGCATAAATTATGCATTGGCGTTGGTGTTTCACTAGCGCTGCGAAACGAAAGACTTAGGCAACAAACTTGATTCTAAAGAAGATTTCGTTTAGCGTTGTTAATGATAATTGTTGTGATGCTAAGTTAAACGTATTCATATAGGAGCAAAGTTCTGTGGGTCGTTATGGGTCTATCAATGGGTAGAAAAAATTAGGATGGAACTTGAAAGTTGATTAACTGAAATGCAGATGCTGCCGAGTATTTATAAGCAACACAGAAGAACTGTCTTCTACATGATTATAAAATTAAAAACATATATTTAAAAATGTTTTATTATATTAATTAAATGAAAAATAATCAATATAATATAACATTTTTAAATATATGTTTTTAATTTTATAATCATGTAGTCTATATATATAGATTATCATCTGCAACTCAAATAATATGTCAAGAGGTCAGAAAAGCCGTAACATTTAATTGAACAAGTTGAAGTTGAAACAGACTTTTATTTACAGTTGCTGTGAGCTGCGGGGCATTAACTCATCTTCATAGTTGCGCTTAACTGTTTTAATTTAGTTGCAAATAATTGTTGCGAATGGCCGCTGCAATGATCTGTGATCTTTGATCTGGGATCTCTGTGCTCTGCGATGCAACAGCTGCTTATGATAAATCATAAGCCACACGTGTTTTCATTAGATTCATTCAAATGCCGTGCAGTCGGTCGCTTGGTGGTTATCCGTGAGAATCGGAGTCCGTAGCTAAATCTTGACTGCGCATTCGCATGCAAATTAGATTTTTTAATTGGCGCATAAAAGGCGGCGACAACGTTGAGAGACGGTAGCTGTTCGCCAGTAGCTAGGCAGGGAGACGTTGCCGGAGCCGATGCTGGAGCTGGTGCCGGGCTGAGGGCTGAGGCTGTTGAAGCATTTCGTAGTGCAATTCACCTCCAGGCTGGGAATTTAGCGAAAAACGGCTTTGCTTTGGTAAAACTCTCTGTTGTGCCGTTGGCGTCATCGAGGTGCTACAATGCCATTTGCTTTTATGGTTATTGCGCTAGGTGGCTGCTGCTGCTGCTGCTGCCTCTGCTGCATCGATGCAAATCAATGCGCCGAATTGTGGTTAACATTGTCGCCATGTTGGCGTTTTTAATTGAGAATTCTATGAGGCCTGCTAGCCAAGGTTTAGTTTTGTTTCGGTTTATTTTATTTTATTTCTTTTTTTTTCGGCTTTTTTTTTTTTTTGTTTTGCGTGTTTGGGAAAGTCAAAAGCAGACGTCGCGGCGCAGTTTCCGTTGCCCCCCGGCGCGCCGTGCCGCGTCGATCTCCAGTAGGACAGACGTTGTCGAGAAAGAATGAGCATCATTAAAATGAAGGAAAAAGGAGCAGCATGACATGCGAAGCGGTCCTCAGGTAAAGCTATTCAGGGGTGGCTGCAGCAATTGCTGAGCTGGATCCGATCGAATTGGGTTGGGTTGGGTTTGGGTTGGCCTGGGCTGGTTTGGGCTGGCTTGGGTTGGGCTGCCTGCGGCTTAGAATACGCTTCTTGGCAGGCGGGCCGCGGGCGGCTTTCTTTTGTTCACGTTAAGTTTGAAAGACGTTAACCGAGATTGCAAGATTGTCGTTTCCCGCCAAAAGTTAGGGGGTTGCACGACAAGGATCGGCGGTGGTGGGTTGCTGGCTCGGGTGGTGCCGGCGGTGGCAGTGGTAGTGGTGGGCCAGCGACAACAATGCTCAATCAGAGAGGGTGATGACTGCCCAACCGTGGGAAGATTTCCAACACAAAAAGCCGTAGCACAAATAAACTGTGAAGGAATTCTCTGAAGGCATTCAATGCAGCTGCGCAAAAAGATGCAAAAAAAAAAAAAAAAGAGGAGAAACATAACAATAATCATTATAAGTTCGGTTCAAGATCGCAGTCTCAGACGCCGGGGTGTTAATGTTTGGATTGCCGTGCCGCATTGCCCGGCGTAGGCAATTCCGACACTAAAATGTACTTAAGTCGACTAAAAATATGCATAAAACAAGCAGCGCAACAGCTGCGACAACTTCATCAAGAAATCGTTAAATCAGTAAATCAGCAAATCGGCAAATCGACAAATCGGCAAATCAACAAATCAGCGACGCGCCAACACCAACGCCAAGAAATGTTGTTTTGTGTGTTGGTTGATTGGTTGGCTGCCTCCAGACCGACCGACCGGCCGACGGAGGCGTAAGATACGAATAGTAACAGCATTCGTATTCGTATTAATGCTGATGTTGCTTGCCGTTGCTGTCGCGAATTGGCTGCCAGTTGCTGCTGCCACCTTCACGTCGGCCAACTGGGCCTACACCATTTTGGTTTTATTTCGCGGCCTCGTCAGCGTAAATATTGTCGTTGTGCTTGTCGCTGTCGTCTCATTTCAATAACTTATTGTTGTAGTTGTTTCACACCAATCAACTAACACTAATAACTTACACACACACACACATACAGATCTATCTGCATAGCTACACCTACAAACGGATTGCTGTTGTTGTTGCTACACGAAATATTTTTGTACGAATCGCGTAAACGCGTTTTTGCGTTTCGTTTATTTTCCCTGCCCACAATTCACATACACACACATACACGTACACTGGCATTGCTGTGTGTGTGTGAGTGAGCGCTCTTGTGTTGGTGTGCTACTATTCGTTCATTCACAAAACGTGGCCAGCGGCCGTGTGTGTGTGTTTGAGTGGCTGGCATGCTTTTGGCTCGGCTCTGTTTCATTTTGGTCTTTGTTTTGTAAACACACCGCACACGCACACACACTCAAACACTCACAAGCACCAACACAACAGCAGAGGCCGTCGGCGTGCAGCTGCGACGCGTCGTTCCTCACTCACACTCACACACACACACACCTTTAGCTCACACACACACGTACACAGACAGCAGCTGAGAGCACGCGCTCAGCTCTCAGTCGCTGCTGCATCGGCATTTCAAGTTCAGGCGCTCGACGCTGGCGTTGAAGTTGTTTGCCGGCATTTGGTTGAGCTCTTTCCTTGTGTGAGTGTGTGTGTGAGGGAGGCAAGAGCAGAGCAAAGCAATGAGCAATCTGTACGTGTGTGCGAGAGATAAAGAGCGAAATACTGTGAGAGCATTTTGCTGTTGTGTGAGTGAGCGTGTCTTATTTTATCCGAATGAAATTTTATCCGGATGTATACTGTGATTCAAATTTTAGATATGATTTTATTTTTTGTTTTTAAATCACTATTATTCTATTATTGCCTATTTATTTACAGTTTAATTGTTAATTAAATAATTAGTTTTTAATTAGTTTTACTATGTTATGAAATTTCATATACATTTAAATGATGTCTTGTATTATTAATTTTAACTAGAAATATACTTAGTGAACATTTGAAAAAATATATGAATAGCCAAAAATAACAAAATATAATTCTAAATATTACTAATTTAAATTTTAATCATATTTAAATGTTCCAAATAGTTTCTTGATTCAACCAAGTACAGATAAAAATCTGATATTTAGAATTATCTGTATCTTTAGGTATTTTATTCAATGCTTATGTACTTATGTTATGTGCATTATAAATGTAATGTTTTAAATTTGAATAAATTATTGAAAAAGCTACATTTATTTCTTAGGGGATTTTAATATAAAATTTGTTTATTTTTATAGTCTTATCAATTTCTTTGCATTTTATATTGTGTCAAATTAAATTTGATGTTTTAATTCACTCCAAAGTATATAGAAATGTATATATAATCAGTGGTATTGAATTGATTGGCTCGCTTTTGCTCTCATTACGTAATCTACACTTGAGTTTTGTACGCCCCCATCCCCACGTTTTGTATGTATATAAGCCATTCCCCAGCCAATCCAACTCCAACGCTTGAAACGCTCCAAAACAGCGAAGCAGTAACAACAATGGAAAAGTGGGAGGCGCCTATTCGGAGCTCGCTTTCGCAGAAGCGAAAATGCAACGACGTCTCCTCATTGGTATAAAGTTTGAGCAATTAGAAACCCACGCAGCCATAAACAACAACTACAACGACTTGCGACTAGCGTGGGGGCAACAGCAACAGCCAAAGCCAAAGCCGCAGCAGCAGCAGCAAGAGCAACACCAACAGCAACAGCAACACCAACACCAACACCAACAATGACCAGCTGCTGTCCCAACAGCAGCAGAGACTCACTCGCCAGTTGCAGCCACAAACGCCAACAACATCAGCTGACAGCCGCGAAGTGGAGAGATAAAAATGCAAAAACAACTATGACAAAAATCAGCAGGCAGCTTTTATGTTGTTTTGCACGTGCTGCAGTCAGGCTGAGACTCGGTCTTCGGTCTCTCACACTGGCAGGCTATCGCGCTCTCTGGCTAGTTTATCCGGCGAATGAGACGCCAACAAACTCACACAGACGCACGCTGGCTGTGTTGGTGTGCGTGCTTGTAGGTGTATGAGTGTTTGTGTGTTTGTGTGGCGTCGGCAGCAAAAGCAGCTGCGTCGTCGTTGGCAGCCAATTCTACTTAGAAAGGCCGCTGGCTGCGCCAGTGTCTTGCTGGGCAGTGTCGGTTCAGGTTCAACATCAGAGCCCCGCACGAGTTCGCTGTCGCCAAAGTGCCGCAAAAAAGTTAATAAAGTTTCAAGCCCGGTTCGAGAAAGCCAGTTACCAAAAGCCTCGCGAATAGCTGCCTCACTTTTTTTGGTTGGCCAAATTGTGCGTGCAATTGCAATAACCCCCTCCAACGCCCGCTCAGCTGCTTTAGCTGCTGTCGCACATAGACGCTCTCGCTCGTGCTCGCTCTCTCCCTCTCATTCTCTCTCTCTCTCTCCCTCACCGTCTCGCTCTCTTACGCTGTCCCTCTCTCTCACACTCTCCTTATTGGTGATGTATGCGTGCGTGTTGGTGGTGCAGCCGAAGCCAACGACAACGACAACTACTACGACGACGACGACGACGACGCCGACGATGCCAACGACGACGACGACGCGACGACGGGAAAATCTCTTTGCGTTGCAGTGAAAATTTTTTCGTACGTTTTCGTTATTTGTTATTTGCACGTTGGCGCGTCGACAACAAGAAACGGTACACGGTACGTACGAAGTGTAAAACGAACACGCGTGCAGCGGCTACACTAACAACAACAACAACAACAACTGTAATAATAACAACCAGAACAACAGCGACCGTTAAACGTTAACACGCGTCAGTTATAAAAAATAATAAAACAAGAGAGAAATAAAACAAAACAAAACAAAACAACAAAAAACAAACAAACAAAATATTACCTATTTATTGATATTCAAAGCGCTTCAAACGAAAAGCGTTTACAATTTTTTAGTCACTTAACTTGCTAAAACTTCACTCTTAACTCAACCTAACTGCGATTAACAACAACAACAACAACAACCACAACAGCAACAGCAACAGCAACTACAAATAACAACAATTTTTAATCTAATCAATTTTTGCTCTCTCATTCAACTAAACTTGCCAAATTTTTCTAAATAATTAAACAACAAATATTTTATATAAGAAATTAAAAAGAAATATGATATAAGTGCATAAAGTCGCAATTGAAGTGTCTTAAAGAAATAAATATATATAGAGATATACATACATATATATGTATATGATATAAGGAAGATTTATATATGTATATGCAAAGCTTGCCAAGTTTGAATTATAAATAACAACAATAAAACAAATTATTAAACATAATTGCAATTCTTTAAAACACAACACGCGTTCAGCATATAAGCAAAAGTTTGTGATATTTTTTATGATATTAGCAATTAAAGTATACAACATATGAATAAAGAGAATTTTGCCTAATAATAATAACAATAATATTAAATGTGCAACAACAACAACAACAACAAACAATTAGCTGCCATTGGATAATGCTTGGATAATGCTTGCCAAAGCGCCCTAAACAAAAAAGGTAAGTCTCATCTAACTATAGGTAAAAGTCTTATTTTTTACTATAACTTTTAGCTCGATTATTTTGTTGTCGAATATATTTTTTTTTTTTGGTTTTTTGCCGACGGCAACGTCTTTTAGGCTCAGGCGCCAGTTGACGCTGACCGGCCAGTCGCTGATTGCCTCAGCACAAAAGTGTTTTTTTGAAATGTGTCAAAAAGTTATAGATCTAATTACATAGCCAATTGCGGATATTGTTGTTGTTGCTGTTGCTGTTGCTGTAGCTGTAGCTGTTGTGGAATCAGTTAACAGTCAAATTGCAACTGCAAACAACGCAATATCAGATAGCAGCAGTCAGTTGATATATGGAATATTGCTCGTGTGTGTGTGTGTGTGTGTGTGTGTGTGTGATTGTTGAAGAAGTACTATATAAATCAAAAGGAGTTAGTCTATATTGCAATACCTACAACAATGCAGTGGCCTCACTGATAGCTGCTGCTATCAATAAACCAGCCCCCAAAGATGGGTCTTGCGGTTGCCCCCGCTGCTATTGCTTGCGATTTGGTTTGACGTCAATCGGCGGCAACAAACACTGTCAATGACAACGACATTGTGTGGCCAGCAAATTGACGCACAAAAACAGCATCAGCAATAACAACAACAGCAACATACGCACATAGGCAGATGAGAGCGCAAACCGGACATGTTGCTGGCGCAGTAGCAGTAGCTACTAACAATTCTTGCAACGAGCCCTTGAATCTTACGCACAATTAAGGCGAAAGACTTTTAATTGCCATCAAATGCCATAGGAAAGAGCAGAGCAGTCAGTGCGTGAACGTGAACTATGCCAATTGGCTACACCTTCGGCATAAAAATGGCCAACGGCCGACTGACAAATTTGTATGCACGCGCTTCAAAAGTGCAATATTAATTAATTCCAGCGACAACTGCTAGCCGCAAGCTGCAGCATCTCTGCTGCTCTGTATGCGGCAGAAGTTGTTGCTGCTTAGAGCGGGCAATTAAATTGTATGTCATTCATTGGTAATTTATACCATTTAAAGGCAAGCAGCAGCAGCAGCAGCTAGACTCGGCAACAGCTCGCTCGCTAGGATGTTGATTCGATTTCGGTTTCTGTCTGTTTTCGTAGGTCCTTTATCTGGCGTTCTCTTGCTCGAGAGCAAGGTACAGCTGGCAATTAGCATGCGTGCGTGCTGTGGCACAGGTCGTATGAGTAATGATCAAAATGTTTTGATACTTTTTGGTGGCTAAACAGTTGATCGATCGCCCGTTTGAGCTGATCGCTCGATAAATGCAACTTGCCATGAAAAGTGCAGGCCATAAATGGGCATTAAGCTATTGCACATTTCTCAATATGTCGCGCGAGTGTACCAAGTGATTTTTTCTCTGTTTGTTTGATTTTGTTGCTGTATTTTTTCAACTCGTCGATGTCGATGTCGATGTCTGGCTTTATACGCACCGCACCTTATAAGACAATGACGACGTCTGCCGGACAGTCCGACCAACCGACTGCTGCGACTGTTTGGCATATAAAGCAGCCATCGCACGGTCAGCCAGCTACAGCCTAGCTGCAGCCTAGCGACAGCACCCGCACCACAGTCGACGCCATTTTAAAGTGGCTAAAAGTCGCCGGCGAAGCCCCCATTGAAACCGCATTTAATACACTGCCACCCTCGGTGCGTTTCATTGGAATTTTTGCATTTACATTTTTCGCGAGCAAAACGAGCAGCAAAATCATTCATATGCCAAGTGTCGAATAGCGAATACCCTATAAGAAGATTAATTGTAATATATGCATAATATTTTGTTAAATAACCAGAGGATTTTAGCTCAATATTTTCAGTTTCATTTTACTGCATATTTATTGAAATAATGGATAGTTTTTCCACAAACTCCTCTTTAGTCTTCAGTCATCTGTTTAGTGAATCGTGTTGACATAGTCTTAAAATAGATCTCATGTTAAGCCTTTGCGAATACAATTATTATTTTATAATAAATAACTCAGGAGCTAATTTGTTATATTGATCAAACCATTCGACTTTTTCACGTTTCTTCTATACTAATTTCTTGACCCGTTTTGTGAGCAAGGTATATAAAAGTCTGGAACTCCGCTTAGTGAATTAATTTATTTAAAGCAAAGACTTAAATTCACAATTTTAATGCCCTTACCAAGAAAAAAAATATATATATATATATACTTTTTTTTTAATTTAATTTATTTTTTATATATAGCAAATAAGAATAACAAAAGCGCGCTTTGAAATTGAGACGTTGAGCAGAGCTGAATATAAAAAAAAAACACAATACACAAAACGAAAACACTTAAATATATACAAGAAAATTTAGAAACGAAACAAAGGCGTGTAACTGAACAACAAACAACAAAAGCAAGCAACACACAACAAAAGCAACAATAAATCGTAACGAAACGTAGCGAATACAGAAACTGAAGAACTTAAGAATTTCCAAGTTGAAATAAAATTGTGGCGCGTTAATTAACTTTAAACGATTGAAAACGAATTGATTTGGAGAAGCCATTTGATTTGGATTAGTTGTGCTTGCTTGGCAGGGTTCACAAGTCGAGTTCGAGACCCTAAAGCACACAGTACGATCCGCCGTATAAAGACTAAAATTAAAATTTAATCATCACGTGTGCGTTAAAAAGCGGGACAGACGGACTCGGCTCTGAGACGCTCGATCTGTGGCAATGTTTCAAACTAAAGTTGTTAATTAGAATGCGTTAAACAATAAAACAAAGATAGACCCAATGGGGATTTGGAGCTGACAAGTCTGAGGTAGAGGTAGGAGCCGCTGCGACAGTTGCGAAGAGATTAACACCTTACGGGCGGCAGACATTTGATAGGGCTCGATACGATACGAATGCGGATTGGCGACTTGGCGACTTGGGTCTAGTCTCTGGATGTCGACTTGAATTTTGTTTGGCTTTGGACCATTCGGGTGTCATTACGGCATCCGTTGTTATCATGCATTTGATAAACGTTTTGTTTTTCATTAGTGTGTGGCCCGTAGGCGAGCTCTAAGGCGTCGCCGGCCAGGTCTTGGACTAATTCAGATCACACCCCTTCAATTAGCAGCCAGCGGCGAATTCCCGGCAACTCTTTCAAAATGTAATCTAAAACAGATTCGGTCGGCCATTTTTCAGTGTGGCTGTTGTGGTTAGTGTGGTGCAAATGTTCTCAAGCGGCCTGCCTGGTGGTTTAGTGTTCCTCATATTTTATTTTTTGTCAGCTGTTGATAAGCAAAGTGCTGCGCCTGACTACGTCAAAAGCGTCGTGCGCTATCAGCGCCTCTCATTTAGCATATAAATATATATTTGTATATATATATATAGCCCGATTTTTAATATGCATGGGCTGTTTTCTTTTTATTTTTCTTAATGGGAAACCACACGCAGAAAGTGTACTTGAACCGCACTGATAAACATATCTGACTCTCAAAAATAATTCTCATGCGAATTGTGCTCTTGTTGTTGTTGTTGTTGGTTCTCATTTAGCTAAACGTGCCACAACTTGGAGGTGGACAGCTCTGAGGTACTTCAGCAACGGCAAGAGAGCAACATCGTCGGCATTTGAAAACAATTTTTATTTAATCTCAAGTAGTTTCAATTAACGTCATTGGACTACATAGATTGTTGATTATGCGACGCGTTCGCAATAGCATTAAGACCAATCGTATATACATGTATATATAGGAAAGGAAATATAAAAATATTTCAAAAATCATATTAAAAGATCATGAGATTGCGACCACCCACCAAACAACAAACAAACAAACAGCAACAACAACAACAACAACAACAACGGCAAATTGAATGAAACTTTTGCTCACAAATTAAAAATATATAGACAACAAATAATAATAAACAGAAATATATTAATACTCGCACTTGGTCAGCATTATCAGTTTATGGATGGCGATTTACGTCACAACGGCGCGCAATTCATGAATTTAACAATTTATACTTAACAAATAATTTCTTGAATTCTTCGATTCGTGTGTAGTGTAGGTGGTGGCAGTGATAAGCGACTGGAGCGATACGTGAGCCACTCGTCGTTGGCGAGGTGAGGGTGGTTAGTCTCTGGGTTTATCGCACGAGTGTCGCGGGTCTTTGACGGGCAGCCCAATTAAGAAATTTACGATTAGCTCGTAAACTGCGCAAGGCGAGCATTGCATAAAGCCCATAACTGACTCATAATCATCATGTGGCAAGCTGTGGCAAGTGGCAAGTGGCAAGCTGCAAGCGGCGCTTCATTAGGCCAACATTCAAACCTGTTGCTCGCACGCAATGGTCACCCAGTTGGTCAGTCGGCTGGTCACTCAGTTCAGTTTCAGTTTTACGTTTCTTTGTCTCTCTTCCTCTCCCTCTCAATCCATCTGTCTATTTGTCGCTTAGCACATGCAACTGTCTGCACTTAGCGCTCGCTGTCGCCAATTTGAATGTTGTGCCCATCTCGCTCTCTCTCTCACTCTCGATCTCTCTCTCTCACACTCTCTCATTCTCGCGAGCAGAGTTTGTTTTGGCCGTTGCTTATCTTTGAGGTTTTCTTAGCTGCGTTTTTTTGTTTTTGGCTTTTCTGACTGCCGCGCATAATATTTTAGTGCACTTTATAAGCACAAATGCCTGTCGCATAAAAATTAATTGTAATGTTTGTTTATGTGCTCGGTAAATGTTAAACAAGTTTTTTTTTTCTCCATACGGCAAAGCGCCACATACAAACTTCGTAGTGTAATAAACATTTTTAATATGCAACTGGATAGTAAAAAGTAAAAGCAAATGCTAAATTAAGATATGAACATACTAGAGTATTACATAGTCAAGTAATCCAATAAATGAAATAGATAAGAGTTTCAAATGACGACTTGAATGCTATGATTTGACTTAGTCTTGTATACCTATAAGAAATATCCGTCAGGAATATAAATCTTTAGCAAAGAAATATACAAGTTTAAAATATGTTATAATAATTAATAGTATTCAGTAAGTAAATATGAAAGTCGTCTTCAATATATTTGAAATCTAATTTAAGAAATTTTAGCATTAGCTTTTTGAAAGTTTCATAAGAAACATTCCTTGGGAATATGAAATGCTCGAAAGCTAGGGAAAGTCTTAACTGCAAGTCTTTTAGCACTAATCACATTTTGTTTGTTGGCTCAGCTAATGTCATAGGCGCATGATTTATGATGAGTCAATTAGTTTATAATGCAAGGTCTTCCAATCTGATTTTCGCTCTGTCTGCGACTTACTGACTTCCTCGCCGCTAATTAAGTACATAAATCCTCGCAATTTCAACGACTTGAAATTTATATTGCTGTTGCTGTTGCTGTCGTTGTTATTGTTGTTGTTGTTGTTGTTTGTTGATCTCTTAACAAAACACTGCAGCCGCTTAATTTATGTAATTCTCATTGTTGTTGACATATTTGACTTTCCTTTGCCGCCTCCAAAATATAAAAAAACAAAAAACAAAAAAAAAAAAAAAAAACAAAAAAGACAATAAAGCCCGGCCTTGCTTTTTTTGTTGTTGTTTTGTTTTAAGTACGCGCAAATGGCTGACAAAAATAAAAAATATCTTCATGCCAACAAATCCATTACAGTCAAGTGCGCACCAACAACAACAGCAACTAACAGAAAAAAAGCTAAAAACAAATACCAAGCAAATAAATAAAAGTAAATGTGTGTGTGTTAAGTTAAAAAAATTAACCGAAATTTTATTAGTATTTGCGCAAGCGCAGGCAATGCTAAGGCAAATATTTAACTGGCAGCGGGACTGACCATAAGATGTTCGCCGAGCAGGAGAGCCAGAGAGCCGTAGAGTCAGAGAGCCAGAGAGAGAGAGAGAGAGAGGCAGCGCATCGGCATCTATGTAGTGTGCATGGAGAGGGGTGGCAAAAGGTTTTGAAGACAGCTGGAGTGGTCCATGACCAAATCGCTGTTTGAGTTTCGAGGCGGGCAAGCCAAGCAAAAGGCAATTAGAGTTGACACTTTTGGTTTTGGTGGCGGCTGCGACTGCGGCTGAGGCTGCGGCGGCTTGGCTCGAAAGGGCTCGCGACTCGCAGACTGCAGAACGAAGAGACTCGGAGTTTAAAGAAGTTGTCGCTGACTTGTGTCCAGCCTCAGCGGCTGACGTGCCCAGGGACAGTTTAATTCTCACTAGGCAATGGGGCACTTAAAAACCATTTTCACTTGAGACGTGACCGCTGCTGACGTTGTCGTTATTTTAGTTGCTGTTGCTGTTGCTGTTGTTGTTGTTGCTGTTGTCTAATGCTGCTTTGTTTTCTTGTTGTTGCTGCTGTTGTTTCTGTGATGTTGCTGTTGCTGTCGCTGTTATTTATTATCAATATTGACGCAGCCAACAGAACAAAAAAACAGCCAACTCCAGCAACAACAACAACAACAAGAACAACAACAGCAACAAGAAATCTGTAAAATACCACGCAACATTGTAAACAAAATGTAAGCCGCTTTATTGTTGTTGTTGCTGTTGTAGACGCGCCTAAAACCCAACAAACCTGAGAAACTGTCACTAAGCCATTTGCGTTATTCTCTTTGACTTGCTGCCTGTGAAAGAGCAAACAAAAAGATGGGCCTCCCCTTAGTCGCACAATGGCCAACAACAGGCCAACAACTGGCCAACAACTGGCCAACAGCTGCCCAACAACTAATCATAAATTTGTCGCGCGATTATTTTACAGTTTGGCAGCCGCCTTTCAGTGATATTTCAATATGTTTAATATAGCATACGCTGCCCGGCCCGATACGATGTATTTGACTCTGAACTGAGCCTAGGCTCCGTTGAACTATCCATTGCCCTCGGCTGACTTATGGGCTCAAGAAATGATTGGAAACGAATGCCAAATGAATATGCAAATTATAGTTATTATTATGTTTATGTTTATGCATATTTCTCTGGCTATGCTGGCTTCACTTTTGCTACTCTTGTTGCCGCTTTTGTGCGCTAATTGTCGAAAGAAAGAGTCGAATTTGTTATTTTCAAAGCGACTTTTAAATGGTGGCACGTGTGCCTAAACTTGGCCATAAATAAATCCACAGCAAGAAAAAAGAAAAACTGAAAGAGCAACAAATTAAACACACGACTGTTGAGTAGCTAAACTTCACTGCTTTTTCTTCCTTTTCCAATTTTTGGTTTCGTTATTTATTTTGGGTCTCCACTCTACCACTGGAAGCTCAAGCTGAGGCCCTGTGAGCGAAGTCGCCGCTGTCACCCCAATGTATCAGAAGCCGAGAGCTAGAGCGCTATCTGCGCGGCTGGCCACAGGAAAAGGGAAGCCTGTTGAGTGGCAAACTGATTTCCGTTGACAATTTATACAAAAAGCGAAATACAATAAAAAAAAGAAGAAATAAAAGCACAGCAACGAAAAAGAAAAGAGAAGCAAAAGAACCCACAACAAGAGCAACAACCACAGCAAAATGCGGTGCGCCAGGCAAAGTTTTAAATTCCAAGGCATACGCGTTGTTTGTTTTTGTTGATTTGCTTGTAGAATTTGTAGCAACAACAAAAATGCATTGCACTGGCATGGGGCAGGGGAGCGAGGGGTAAGGAACAGGCAAAACACATTGACAAGCGAACACGAGAAGAGCTGAATTAAGCAATGCGAGAGGCTGAGGCCGCTTCTCACGCTCGCTCGCCACGAAAGGACGGAGGACACGCAGAGGTTCCTCCAAGCACATACCCACACACCCACACCCACACCCACACCCACACCCTCAGCCGAAGTCGAAGTCGAAGTCGAAGTCGAAGCGAAAGCCGAAGCGCAGCTATCATGACAGCTTATAGCATAAATTTCTGACCCAGCTCGAAAGAAGAGCACGTTAGCACTGCCATTGGAGTTGAGGCTTATGCGACTGGAAGATACGCTGCTCAGATATTATTTGCATGGCACTCACTAGGCAAACGTGTTTCTGCAGAGAGGGTATTGAATGTCGTCGATTCAGGCGGCATTCAGTCTCTGCTTTTTATCGGCTTTTTGGCTCTTTGGCTTTGGCTTTGGCTGTAGCTGTGCTTTGGCTTTGGCTTTGACCAATAAAGTCTTATTATATACTCATCAATTCAGCAGCAGATAAAAGTCAAAAACTTGAGATACGTTTGCGTCGATGTCGTCGCCGTCGCCGTCGCCGTCGAGCCACCAGGCAGATAAATTATAATTAAAGCAGCCACAGCTGAAGACCACTAAGTTGAAGACGCTGATGCTGATGCTGATGCTGATGCTGAAGCTGATGCTGGGATGCTGTTCTGATGTCAGAGCGTATTTAAAATACGAGTAGAACAACCTGCATTCAAACGCCGACGCCACACGACCAGCAGATAAACAAAACAAATAAACAGAAACAGAATCAGAATCAGAAACGAATAAGTAGACAGAGACGAAGACGTCGCTACGTCGAAGTTGAGCTTCAGTCGGCGCAAGAAACACCTGTCAAACTGGTCCACACACACTCAATACACACACGCACACACGCGGGGCTGTCGGAGGGGGCCCGAAATATCTTTGCCGCGGCAGGAGGAGCTGAAGTCGAGCTCAACGAAATATAGAAGGAAGACCAGGCCAGAGCAGAGCAAAGTCGGGGGGCCCGAACGGCAGTTGGGATAATGACTTGCCAAGGAAGACGGCCAAGTGATTTGGCTGGAACGAAACGGATATGCAATGCGCCCTTTGTATAAGCCAGCGACCATTAGGGCCTCTCTGATTAGCCGGGGCATTGATTTAATTGAAACTAAAACGGAAGTTATTACGCCCCGTCGATGTCTGGCAGTTCTCGGCCTGATTTGATTAGATGATGCTGCAGAATTCGCGTCATGCCAGGCTAATTATGTAAGATTTCTGCTGCCATGACGCTGTTGTTAGCCAGTTGCCCTGGCTAAGCAGGAAATGCAGCAATTGCATTGCAGTCAAACAAAAATGCCAACTCAGTTTGCCTCTAAGCAGCTTTAAAGAATAGATCAAGAATATGCTTCTTTACCCTCAGAGACTAGAGGGACTATAAATTGTCGTGTTGCGCGCAGTTTTGGTAAAGTCTTTTGGACAAGTTTGGTATCATTTGAGGCTAAAATTTGACTTGTTTCAATTAGCAAACACGCGAAAGGCAGCTGGCGCAGGGCGCACTCCAAAGCCAGAGCTTACAACTTACTTGCCATGTGTGTATCTGTGAGATACAACGCTAACTAGCAACAAGCAGCAAGCAGCGTGCAACGTGCAACGTGCAACTAACAACTTACAACTGCGCGGCAATCAAATTACAAACTTATCGCATGCAAGCGAGCAGAAAATCAGCGAGCAACAAACAGCAGCAACAACAACAACAACAACGAGCTCATGTCTCTGGTGTGGATTACTTGGCGCCGCAGTTGCTATTGGGGGTGTTGAGTAAAAAGTGAAATGCCAGCCACTTGCCACTTGCCACTTGCCACTTGCCACAGTGGTGGCAGCTGAAATGCAAAACAACTGCAATGCGTGCGTGTGGCAAGGAAAAAGTTAATGGCAGCAGGCAGAGAAGGCAAAAGTTTAGCCGCCTTCGCCTTGGCTCTGCCTTTGCGTTTGCCTGCAGGAAGTCAAGCAGAAGACGCTGAACGAGGACAACTTGGCATGTCTTGACAGTCGACAGGAAGTGCGCAAAATGCCACAACTTGCAAATGCAAAGTGCAGCCCAACCCACACACACACACACATTGATGGAATGATTGCCGCATTATGCTAGGCTGAAAGTATCTTTAAAGTTGCATGTTGAACGCGTGTAAACAAGCTTGTCGCGTCGGCCTATAAAAATATTATTAAATTAAAAGTTGAGCCAGCAGCTGAAGCTGTTGCCTGGAAGGCGGCCACATTGAGGCGTAACTCCACCCACCCGTTGGCAGCGGCAGCCGCGAGTCGAGCCAGCGAGCCAGCGAGCCAGCGAGCAAAAGGCATGCACATAAATGCAGCCTGTGCATAATTATGGAGTCATGACGTTGCCAACGTGGCGATTGCAATGGCGATGACGACGATGGGGACGACGACGGCGACGACGTTGGCTTGGCCAGGCTGCCTGGTCATTAGCTGTTGATGAGCCGTGGCCATCAACTGCTGCCGCGCAGTAGTAGTGAGAAACAGTAGCCAATGCCACTCGGCGGCAGCAGCAGCGGCAGCGGCAGCAGCAGCAGCAGCTTCTCCTCCTAGCCTGTTTGCCATCTCTGTCTGGCATAAATAATTATTAGCAATTGTGTGCAGCTGCAGGTGCAGCAGCCAACAGCCGACAACCGACAGCCAACAGCCAGCAAGCAACAGCAGCAACATAACTTTGCCTGCTTTACTACTTACTGTTGATATTGCATTGCAATTTCAACATTTTGCACTTTTAGTAGCGCTTGCAAAAACAAAAGACTTAAGCAACGAACTGAGTCCAATTGGTCGAGGGCTGGTCGAAAATTTGAATTCGACTTTGGCTGCTGCGCTGCAGCGCTGCCTACCAATAAAATGGCCACCCAGATACTTTTCAGCTCTCTGCAGCTTTAACACACTCAGCAAACAGCTGCAGTCCATCGCCTGTCAGGTAGCCCCAGCAGCGGCAGACGGGGCTGACGCTGGACGGACAGCGCTGGCCCACGTTGTGAACGTCAAACTGAAAATCCACTCAACGTTTTGAAGCGGCCACTGACTGCAGCCACAGCCATAGCCACAGCAACAGCAACAGAGGAAAATTATTAACTGACATTTTAATGATGATAATGATGATGCCGTTGACGTTGGCGGCGGCGGTGGCGGTGGCGGTGGCTGCAACTGCGTCGGTGGCTAGACATAAAAAAAAAAACCCTTTTGCGCCCCACCAAAGCACAGGTAGAGAAAACCATTAATGTTGCTGCTGCTGCTGCTGCTGCTGCTGCTGTTGGTTGTTTGTTGATGTAAGCGGCGTGATTTTTATCAGTTGGGGAGCCCTTGTGTTTGCCCAACTGGCGCCAGTTTTTATGTATTTTACTAGCCCAAAACAAAAATCGAAAGGTTTTAAGATAACTTTTAAAAATATTTGTACGACTGTGTGTGTGTGTGTGTGTGTAAAATGCGTTTTCAATTGCAGTTTTTCAAGTGTGCGCAAATCAATTGGCTATGAATTTTAATTGATTTTTGCCAGACAGCAGCAGCAACAACAACAGCAACGACAACAGCAACAGCAACAACATCCAGCTACAGTTGAAAGTTGTATTTCATTTTCTGTTTCGTTGCGCTTGTAAAGGCTCGCGCTCAAATAAAGCATGAAAATAAGTTTTGCCTGCTACACACAAACACACACACACACACACACATTCAGATATATATATATATATATTGTGCAACTGAAGCTGCAGGCGAATCGCGGCTAATTTCAGTAATCTGCAAAGAATGCTGCAAAAGGCACCCACAATTCGCTGCAGAGACTGAGACGGGAACAGAGCTTAGCCAGAGACTGACACAGTCAAACACACACCAACACACACACACACACACACACACACACACACACACACAGTGACAGACAGTTGGACAGACAGTCTGTCCAGACATGTGAGCGTCTGTTTGCAACCTGCTTAATGTCATGCAGCGGGAACAGCAACAACAACAACAGCAAACGGCAACCATAAGCAACTACAACGCACTGTCACTGTCATGCATCATCATCATTGCAGCCCGGACTGGAGCCGGTTGCTGCTGCTGCTGGTGCTGCTGTTGCTGTTGCTGCTGTTTCTGTATTTGAAAATTATTGCATGTCCAGTCTACAGTCCGCAGTCCACAGTCTGCAGTCTGCAGTCTCAGTCAGAGTCTGAGATTCAGACTCATGCATGCAAACCCGAGAAACTGAGAAGGCGAAACACTTGCAGCATTGGCATGGCCAGTGAGTGATGCGATTATCTGCAAGATTCGCTTATCTACGGTGATCCATCAGCTGTGTGGCACTGAGGCACTTGCGAATGTCAGTTGAGTGCCTTGCCCCGCCATTGCTGTTGCTGTTGCTGTTGCTGTTGCCGTCGTTGCGTGAAAAAATGCGTGGTCTGCGCGGGCGTCCGCCATATAAATTAGAATGTGCGTTGTTATTTCTCGAGTATTTTATTTCTGCTCAAATATATATTTACTCATTTTCTTCTTCTTCCTTTTGCTGTTGTTGTAATTTTCTTGCTCCCACGGTTGAGCTGACCAGCACCCGCTAGCAGCGGGTCAGCGGGACTGCTTGCGGTTGCTGCTGCTGCTGCTGTTGCCAGGAAGCGCTGGTGGTACAGTAAACCACAGTAGTGGTTTTTAGGAGTTTTTTTTTTTTGTTTTGTTTTTTGTTGACTTTGATTGAAAGTTGACACAGCCAAGCGTTGAAAACCACATCCGTGGTGGGCAGCAACAGCAGCAACAGAAGCAGCAGCAACTTCCAGTTGGAACAGCAACAACAATATCATCTATGTTGCTTGTATGCAAATGCAATTAGTTTTTGATTAAGTTGTAGTCCCCAAAAAGATGGCAGGGCAGTCTTTGGCTTATTGTATACAGTTGGCACAGCGCACCAAAGTACACTTAAGTGTAAAAGCAAAGCGACAGACCGTTAAATTGTTGCAATTACCAAAGCTAGCTGCTGCTGCTGTTGCTGCTGCCGCCATGTTTGAGCATGTTGCTGGCGAGCGGCTGTAAAGCAATATATGTATGTGCTCAGTCTCTTTGTATGTGCTGTCTGTGTGTGTGTGGGTGTGTATGCCAGAGCATTGTTGTTGCTGCTGTGGACTGGGCCAATTGCTTAGCACGCGCTGCTAATTTTGTGCTGCTGTTGCTGCGAGGCAGGCAGCAATTTCTAAGTTGCATGTACGCCTTGTTGATTGTAGTAGGTGGCGGCTCGGGCTGGCTTGGCCTGGCCTGGCTTAGGCTAGCCAATGGTCATTATAGCTTCTCTCGGCTCCAAGTGCTGCTCCAGTTTGGAGGGTGACCGAAGCCGCGCAATCATGTTAATAATAGCTTGTATTGCTGCCGCTGCCGTTGCCGTTGCCGTAGCTGTTGCTGGTTGCTACTGATGTTGCTGTTGCTGCTCGCTGGTCAGTTGCAAGTTCTGCATGTGTAATTTATGCCCGTAGCTAATTGCATTTGAAAGTTTAAATGCAAAAGTCAAACGGTTTTCAGATATGCATAAAAAAACAACACAATCACCCAAATCGACTCAAATGCCATATTCTCACAAAGAAGCTGAACAAGAAGAAGAAGAAGAAGAAGAAGAAGCACAAGCAGAAGCTGAACTGAACCGATTTTCCCTCTCAGCTCATTTGAAATTCCAATTTCAATAACGCTCAATGATGGTTATCGGCAGCGCTTAAGTATGCGTTGCCGTTTGGCTTTTCTATTTTTATTTTGGAGTAGGCGTTGTCCGCAGCAGCAACCAGAGCTACATGGCATTGCCTTGTACCAATTTACGCACATACTGATGTGCTGGGCCAAGGTTCAGGGCAGGGCAGGGCAGGGCAGGCCAGTTCAATGCCTAGATAACGCCATGGGAGCCATCAGACTCAATGCGTGCTGCCACTGCCGCTGCTGCTGCTGCTGTTGCTTCTGCTGCTGCTGTTGTTGTGGGTGCGCGATAAGACAGCGAGTCGAAGCCAGAGTTTATCAGTGTGCCGCGCACAGCTGCGACTGAAAATTCAAATACTGAAAAGCTGAAAACTCTGAAATACCGAACATTGAAAATTGTTGTGCTAATAAATTCATGTCGCAGCGAACAGAAATCGGCGCGCTGCAGGCTGGCCGTCTGGCCGTCTGGCTGTCCGGCCGTCTGAGTGTCTGGCTGTCTGATTGTCTGGCCGACTGCCTGCAACATTGCTGAGATATATGTTTAGAAACAAGTTTGTCGGGGCGGCATATTTGTTAAGGTCGCACAGCTGCGCTGCCAACAACTGTTGCTGCGGTAGTCATTCCACATAAATAGCTGCTGTTCATGTGGCACATGGTTTTTGTGCATATTTCTTGTTGCTTTTTTGGCTATTTGCTCACCCGCATTGGCAGCAACCGCAACAACATGCCATGTTGCATGCCTAATTGCAACAGGTGGCAAATGCCAGCAGCCGCACTTACACACACACACAGACACGGTTACTGTTTGCGGTTACAAGGGTTGCTGTCGCTGTCGCTCTTGCAGTTTGTGGCTGCGCAGGGGAGGCATTGTGGGTGCAGCAACATGTCGCTTTGTGCCAGCAACAAGCCAATTAGCAGCAGCACAGCAGCAGCAATTGTCAAAGGCAAAATGCAAATGTGGTACAGCTCATGTTGACAATTCTGCTATATGATTAGTAAATAATAGTACACATTAAAACAATTGTTAATTGTTTATTTGATGTTTGATGTTTGATGTTGACCAAAAATGGGAAGAACAACGAACAGGCAGCGAGCAGTAAGCAGTTTATGTTGTCACTTGGCTCTGGCATTTGATTGGGGTTTGATTTGTTGCTACTGCAGCTCAAATAATTAATGAGTTAAATATTATAATTTATTTAAAACTGGCCACGATCATTAATCAGCCGTGGAACATGACTCTGAAGTTTGCGCTTGGCATTGGGTCGGCTTTTCAGGCTTTTGTTGTCTGTGCGGCCACCGTTTTGGGGGCTGCTGCCACGCCCCACTAATTGCCTACTAGCAACTGTTTAAGCATATTGGCAGTAGTTTCTTTCTTGCTTTTTCTTTTTCTTTTTCTATTTTTTTTTTTGTAATTTGTGGGTGGCAACGCTTCTCAGTTCTCTACTAATTTTGCATTTATTGCCCAACGCTCCATCAATCAATGTCCAGTTGCCAAATTTGTGGCCTAAAACGGCGGCAATGTTGCAATCGCGTCGGCCCAGCAACATGTTTCGCAAATATATGCAGAAAGTTTGTTAATCAATAAAAAATTGATTAAAATGTAAAATTCATAAACGGCTAAGAAATCTAAGCCAAAGCCACGCAGTCTGCGTTTTAGCTTGAACAAAATCAAATCAAATAAGAATAAAAAAAAAACAAACATCATTAAAAACTCACAAATTTGCAAAACTTATTGAGTGTGTCCGGCTGGCATTAATATTTATACAGCTACGTAGAACTATTCAGTCATAAGTATTTTTGAGCTTGATTAATGATGTTTGATTTGTTTCGAGCTGCTTTAATTACTGCGGCAATTAGCAGCTAAATGCAATAGAGTTTTGCTCGCTCCGACGATTTGTCATGAGCATCAGCGAAATGTTAGCACATTTCATGTTACACATGACACACATGTCTTTATGGCATAAGCATAAACATAAGCATAAACATATATAGTATATATATATATATATATGAAGCTGCCTCGTAAAGTGCCCATAAAGTGGGCAGCGCGTTGTAAAAGCCATGCGAAAGTTTCTAGAAAGTTTTACCACGATTTTAGAGTAAACATTTTTATAGCTCAGCCGAATTACAGTTGTAAATGAAGCGTTAATAAACTTTGCTTTTCTACTCTTCCTTTCAGAATATGCCCGAGGCTATTGCAGCAGCAGTCGACACATCCTAACTCAACGAGGTAAGCACACATCAAAAGCTTCCAAGTAGCAGCAGCTGCTTTTTGTATTGTTTTGTTTTGTGTTGTTTTGTTGCTTTTATTGCATTTGTTTTTTGGCTGAAAATGGCAACCCTGGCCTGGCCATGCACAGACAGCGTTGGCAACCTTCGCAAGCACAAAAACAAATACAACAAAAATATGTGAAACGCATTTTGAATTTAATGCGTGCACTGCAGGAGCATAAAGTAGATAGCTGACAAGAAGAGAAGGCGGCGGCAGAGGCGGCGGAGGCGAAGGCGGGCAGGGCAGGTGGAGTTCTCATTCGTATCGATCATGTGCGCCTGTCCGGCCTGCAACATTCAAGTGTCGTCTTGCGTTTCGCATGAATTTCGCATCGGCTACGGCATCGGGCAGCCTCTCACCTCGCCCGATCTCGCGAGCCTCTCGGCCTGGCAGTCGTCTGCGTTCAGAGTCTGCGTCTGGGGCTGCTCTTAGTTGCGGGCGTTGCACGGCAGGCGACCTTCTAAGTCGGCCGCTAAGGAATTGCAACTGCCATTGAAAATGAGTGAAGTTGAACATTTTAGACAGATTGCCAAGTTTTGTCATAAAAACGCGGCAACTTCGCTGCAGCAGCTGAAACTCGCTGCTGTTGTTGCTTTTTGAAGATTAATTGCTTGCGACAGTTTGCAAACGATGGCGACGTTCAAATTGTAGCAACAGCAACGGCAGCAACAGTTGCAGCTGCCCCTTCGAGCCATAAAAATTGGCATTTTGTGGCTAAAATGAACATGACGTCAATGCGAAACGTTGTCAATTGCTTGGCTTAGAGTGCGACCTTTGGCAGTTTGGGCGATTAAGGCCGCGCCATAGCAACTACAACTTAATCTCAGTCGCCGGTCGACGGTTGGCTCGTTTTGCCCGCCAGCTAATTTTTAATTTATTTGTTGAAATTTCTTTTGACACGCCCTAACAAAAGCGACGCGCTTTTGGTGTCATCACAATTGTTTTTTTTTTTTTTCTTTTAATTTAAAACCGTTTTTTGCAACAGTTTTATTTTTTTCTCGGCTTTTGGTTTTGGTTTTGTATCTCAGGTGGCTTGGTCGCTTTTATTCATAAAATGTATCTCGACATGAAATACAGCTTAATTAACAAAAAATCTGAAGAAAACCTGCAGCCGCTAGCTGGCGAAGCGCAGTTCCATTCATGCATTCACTCCATTCAGACTCTCAAGTGATATTCAGTGCGTATTTTCAGATTTATGTTGACTAATTTGTCATAATATTGTTTCCCATAATTGAGTGAGTTGAGTTTGAGAATTTCGTTAACGAATCGTGCAACAGTAAAAGCAATACAAATTACAACCGACCAATCAATGATAATCAATTAACACCTGCGACTGCCTGATACAATAGCAGCAGCAGCAGCAGCAGCAGCATCAGTAGAAACAGCAGGAGCAGCCGCCACGAGTTGAATAAATTAAAATTTCCCATCTTTATGGTCTTTGCATTGGAAATCGGTAAACAAACACATTGAAATTAGCATATCAAATACAACATAATTGCGCGATAATAACCAAACATGAGAAGGAAACCTGTTCCATCGGACATCTATTTATCGATCTTCATTATATTGTCTGCATATTCCTCTATTATATTTATGGAAAGAAACATATGGATAAAATATGTTAAAGAACACATTTATCAGAAATAACATTGTTTCACTTAAATGGAACTCAGATGCCTCTCCAGCCCTGCTCCAAACTGGTGTGTAAGGCAAAGTGACAGCGACAGCGCCTTGTAGGCAATCAAAATGCAGCATAAAACATGTGCAACTCGCAATAGTTGAGAATATGCGTTGAGTGTTGTTCTTGTTGCTGTTGCTGTTGCTGTTGCTGTTGCTGTTGCTGTTGCTGTTGCTGTTGCTGTTGCCTTCCACCTGGCAGGCTCAACTGCGAACGCAAATTGAAAGAACTTGTTGGCTGCCTGCTGAATGCTGAATGCTGCCTGCTGCCTGCTGCACGCAGTCGTCGACAAGCAAATTGAAAGCTTTAGTTTTGCACTTGCTTTGCGGTCAAAACCCAATACGCCAACAACAGCAACACTAGCAATAATAGCAGCAACACTGCATTTGCCAGTGCACGCTTGTGGTGTTGGTGGTGGTGGTGGTGGTGCTGGTGCCTGTTGGTGGTTACAACTATTGATTACAAGTTGCCAATCGCTGGGTCTCACATTACCCAATACAACAAACAGGCTACAGCTGCAGCAACAGCAACAGCAACAGCAACAGCAACAGCAACGGCAACAGCGACCTCGATGCGGGTGTTGCAGACAGGCGCAGAAAGGCTCCAATAACAGAGAGCAACAACATCGAGTGGAGGCTGTAATTAATGCGGGAGCCTGTGCTGACATTTTGAGAAATTTATTGCTCCAAGTGGATTTATAGTCTGCGACATTTTATAGTTTTGTCTTGTGGTCGTTACGATCGATCGGACGAACGAACGGGTAATGTTGCCAGCAACATGTTGCCCATTGCTGCTGTTGGCTGTTGGTGGGAACTGCTGCAGGAGCAGCCGCAGCAGCAGCAGCAGCAGCAGCAGCAACCCTTTAATGCGCATCATGTGCGCGCGCGCATATATAATTTGGCTACCCGATAATGATCGGCCTTTGGCATAATAAATTTACAGCACCGGCACAAAACGCTGAGGCAACTTTCAAACCCAAATTGTTGGCAGAGTCCAGAGCCGGCGAACTCATCCTTAAAGTTGGCAACGGCCGGCCGAAAATCGAGAGCCGATAGCCGATAGCCGATAGCCGATTGCCAAGTGCCGAGTATTAAAGTACCAATGGATCCAGCGAGCATGTACCTGGAGTATCGGGGAGTATCTCTACCCTGCAATCTATATTAATTTTTATATAGCCCGAGACTGAGCTGCCTGCCGCCTGTCGCCTGCCGCCTGCTCAGTGCCCAGTGCCCAGTGCCCAGTGCCAGTGCCAGTCACGCTGCATACTTTCATAAATGCCAAAAATTTCACCTGCTTTCACAAAGATGATTAAAAATAAATATGCAATGACGTCGGCGTCGCCGTCGACAGCGACGTTGACTGCCTCGAAACGAGTGCAGTTCTTGTGCCGACGCGCTGCATGATATACGATAATTTCGTTCTGATAATGTGACGGACAGCGGGCGAATATCCAGCCCCAGCCCCAGCCTCGGTCGCAATTGCAGTTGAAGTTGCAGTCGCAGTCGCAGTCGCAGTCGCAGCCTCGCCTGACCTAGATGGCAATGCGTGAGTGTTGAGCCAAAAATCGTTTAAGGCTAATTGCAAAGATCGCTTTTGGTTGATAAACGAGCAGCGCAGCAACGGTGGGACGCAGGTTGAAACGGCGATTGAGATGCCTCTTGGCTCTGACCCAAAACCTTTACGAGGCAGCACACAAAGCCCAGCTAAACAAATACGAAACGCGTAGTTAATGATGATTGCCGGCCCCCAAAGGTTAAAATTAAATAATTTTTAACTTGCTGCCAAGACGCGTCTCGAACCCAGCTCAAAATGGCGGGCGGATCGCCGCAGCAGACGCAACAGACGCAGCGACCATTCATTCATTCATCCATTCCATTCCATTCCGTTTGCCTAGCCATGTAATTAGCATGAAATGAGTAGGATTTGGAAGATTTTTAGTTAAATATTTCAAGAGTTCGCTTCGCTTCTGGCGATCGCGTCAGTGGTCTATGTTAATTTTTGGCGCTTTGGCAATTAAGCAGAAAATCGTGTAGCTAATTATGATAAACATTTCACGAACACAATGAAGAAGAAGAAGAAGAAGTAGAAGTTGAAAATGAGGAGCAGCATAAATGCAGACAGACAAAAATGGCAACAGGAAATGAAAGATAATGGATTAAAATGCCAGCAGAAAAAATTAAACAGATATTTGAAAAATTCTAAACAGTCAAAAAAATTACAGAAATTTTAAATGATGTAAATGAAAAATCAATATTAATAATAATTATATATGTATATATTATATATATATTATTATAATTATTTTTCATATATATCAAATATTGCTTGTAGTTTTTAATAGTATCTTTATTCATTTTTCAAATGATTGTTTAATTTGATTTTATCAACTTTGTTTTACAATTGCAAATCTTCTGCTGAGAGCTTTTCACATATTTTAGCCTCGTTTTCCTAAATTTTAATTGCTTTAATAACTGATACATAAAATAGAGTATATATTAATAGGAATATTCCCCTGGAATACAAAGGAAACAAAGGAGCTTACTTCACAAGCACCAGAAACTCACCCAGCATTGCACTGCGATTAAGGTCTATGAATCATGTTTTGTAATTTCGAAATGTTTGAAGTTGCTACCACATTTATGGGGCGTTTAGTGCATAGAGAGGCTTTTTGTGGTTCGTGGGGCTCCTAAGTGGTTGCAAACCGGTTCGTAGTTAGCCCCGGACAGGGCCAGGCAGCACTTGCAGTTCCTTTGGCCCATTTTATTCTCATTTGGACGACCGCAGGCGCCGCAGTTGCTTTGGCTCTGTCTACCCTGGACCTGGCTCGTCGTCGATAAGGCGGCAATGGTTTAATTTAGCTGAACAGCCGATCAAAAGGCAGCTAAAAGAAAAAAAAAATGCAACAGCAGCAGATGACGACAGGATCGTTGGGCCCAGCCCACGTGCAACTGCAACTGCAACTGCCGCAGCAGCAGCAGCAGCAGCAAAAACAAATGTGTCTGTATATCGTAACTAAATTGACTTTGATCACGCGATCGCCCGGCCTTTGTGGCAAACGGAAGTATGCTAAGCAACTTGTTGCTGCCACGCCGGCAACTTCTAGCAGCAGCAGCAGAAGCAGCACCACCACCACCAGCAACAGCAGCAGCAGCTGAAGGTGTATATTGCAAAAATAATTACATTTGATTGTAAAAGGCCAGCATCTAGGCCGGCGACTCGGACTTGGACACGGACGGCGTTGCCGTGGCTCTGCGAAAGAAAAATGTGCAACATGATTGCAGTTTACAGCGATGGAGAGTCTAAGCAACACCGGCAGCAACAACTGAAAACCAACAGATAAAATGCATTTACAATTGAATTTGAATGTAATTTTATTTAAGCTGCGGTCAGCCAGGGGCACATGCATGCCTGTGTGTGTATGTGTCTGCGTTGCTGGTGCTGGCGCTGCTGTTGGGTGTTGCTGCACGGCAGCAACAATTGGCCAAGTGGCAGGAAATTGCCATTATCTGGCATTATCCACTTGTGCAACAGTAGCAGCAGCAGCAGCAGCAGCAGCAACCGTAGTTGAAGCAGGCGGCGTAGGCCGCACGTCAATCTCTGGCCGAGATCAGAGGTTTCAATGATCCTCCCCTAATTAATGACACCAAACAATAACAACGGCAACAGCAGCGGCAACGACAACAATTAGCATATCGTTAGCTCGCATATTGACGTCAAATTTGGTCTGGCATTTAATGATCAGCAAAATCAATTCGTAGTCGTACTCCAAATTACGGTGATCATTTTAATTGCAGTGCGCCAGACGAACGCTGCCTCTTGTCGAACTGGAAGCCAACAGCTCAATTCTCAATTACAAATGACCGAGTTCAACAGAGAGACAAAGACAGAGAGAGCGAGAGAAACACACATACATATATGCTTGCATTTTAAATCAATTAAAAAGAGCTTTCTAACAAGCTTTGCCCGCGCGTTAAGTATGTTTGAGCTTGCGCTGGAATGGGGCGTGTTTTGTGAGCATTGCAACATGCTGCTAGGCGCATGTTGCTAGCTCAACTACTGATGTTGCTGGCTGTTGTTGGTGAGCTCTGCTCATTGGTGGTTCGTGCTTGGGCGTGGGCGTATGAATAGCTTTTTATTTTCTTTTTTCTTATGTTTTCACTTGATGCGCACTTCATTTTCATTTTCATTTTGATTTTTATTTTGTATTTACTTTAGAGTACTTGTCGCTGCGCTGTGTAAATGGCGTTTTATTTTATTGGCCATATTTGTGCTCTGTCATGCATTGTTTACCTCTGGCTGAACAACTCTATATAACTGGCTTTAGCTCCTCTTTACCTATAGCTTGTAATGCTGTTGCTATTGTTGCTAAGCTGTCCATTATCAATGCGTATCACGTTGTTGTTGTTCGTTGTTGCTGTTGAAGTCGTTGAAGTGTGCTTAAATGGCGTCAGCAAGACATTTGCTAGTTTCATGTGTTGGGCTCCAATCCAACACACACACACACACACACAGGCGCAGCAACCAAAATGAAAGCCAACATTTTGTGCAAATAACAAACAGATGGCTAATAAAGAAGTCCACTTCAGGTCGCTCTGCCACCGCGCCTGTCTGTCTCTCTGTCTGTGTGTGTGGGCGCAGTGCAGGGCGTGACTGTGAACACAATTTGTTTACATTTTAATTTCTGCAATTTTGTTTAGTTAACTTTGCGAGCGCTCGCCGTAGGGACGCCCATAGGCACACACAAGGTCTTATCGCTGCGGTGACAACTGAGTTGATATAGCTGTGCAAGGGGGAGGGCTGCACCACTTAAAAATTTATGCATGTGTGTCTGTGTATGTAATAAGCGTGACTAAAGCTAAATAAACATTCACACACACACACAGCAAAAGTGGCGCCCATTGTGACCGCCATTGCAACAACTCCCCCTCACACTCACACGCTGCAGCTTGATGTTCCTCGCCCTCAACTTCTCCCTCTCTCTCTCTCTATCTTTCTCACTCGCTCTGGCAAGCCGCTACGTTGCATTTAATACAATATAGCAATTGTTATTGTTGTTGTTGCTGTTGTTGTTGCTGCTTGCTCTTTTGGTTTTTGTAGTTCACGCTTTTGTTATTTGCATTGTTTTATTTGGTGTTAAAACGGTTGTCATAATTATGCAGCTGGAAACAAAAAAAAAAAAAAAGTGAAAAAGCACAAAAGTGTCAATGAATCATATTTCCACTGGCATTGCACATTTTCAGTTTTCACAGTTTTCTTATTTTACAGCTATTTGCATTTTGCATTTTAAGCTCACAATGAACAGCGCTCAGCGCAGCGCCAGCAAAAAGTATCCAACTACAACAATTGAGCGCCATTTAATAATGCTTCCTCGTCTCGTTTATTGTTTAATAATGTAATTAAGCATAACACACACACACACACACACACACACACACACACAGAGTGTGTCTGCCATCTCGCTCTCACCCTTTATGCTTACCTTGCACTTAGTGCTTTGCTCGTATCTCATAGATACTTTTGCTGTATCTGTATCTGTTTCTCGCAAATGACACGGCGCTGTTCCAGTTTTTCCAAACATTTGCTTACAAGCATGTTTCGCTGTTTCGCAGCGCGTAGCGCCATGTTTAAGTTTTTTGGGCGCTACTTGGGCCCAAGTGCTCAACAATAAGTTTGGCTAGCCAGATTTTTAATTTGACGTCTAGCTTCATTAATGAAACTCGCTTCATGCTGCTGTGCTAGCAAATGAATGGCCATAAAATGTTTTGCGGCAAAGATGATCATAAAATGTTTGATTTTTTTTCTTGTTTCCTTTTTGTTTTTTTGGTAATTGCACAAGACATAAACAAGCAGCTATTAGCACTGGCTAATTCGACAGGGTTGCCAAATTCATTTTCTCGACGCTTGTTTCGTGTGTGTCAAAAGCCGCGCCATTCTTAAGGTGAATTTTATTTTCGAAGCTGAGTGCCATAAATGCTAATAAAGTTGTTTAAATACATATATAGTATGAATAGTGTGTAGTTGGCCATTAAATTAGTATTTATTTAATTGATTCCGTTTCATTTCCGCAGTGAGACATTTCAAATATATCGAAAAGATTTGCAGCTTTCTTATAATCCTCGCATCAGCAACAGCTCAAAGTTCTCACATACTTAAAAGTCGAATGAACACTTCATTTTATATAAATTCACACCAACTGCAAATCTAAGCTGTTCCTTATGCGCCTTTTCCCTTTCCAAATACATTTATAAAAATATGAAAATCTCTTGCCATAAATCATAAATCTCCGCTGCAGCAACTTGGCTCGTTCTCGGCATTTTCTGCGCAGTTCCTTTTCGCGTGCTAACAAGGCGACCCCACTTGGAGCCTTGAGCGGGCGTCAAAATTTATGTTATTTTTTTCTGTTTACTTCTTTTTTTTTAATTTATGCAAAACCTAAAACCCAATGTTTGTTGGCACAACGCAAAAAAAAAAAAGGGTAGCATTGCCATGGAGCATTTGTGGTGAAGCAAAAGTTTTTCGCATAGTTGTCAGCGCTGCTTTGTTTAATTACGCTAATTAAGAATATTAATTGCCCTTCGCCATTCGCCATTCGCCATTCGCCATTCGCCGTTCGTTTGGGGAAGGTTTTTTTTTCTTATTGCTGTGCAACAGAAAATAGAACATGGTTATGATTATATGGCACATAACGAGCAAAGTTTTTAGCATTTCCATTTAAGTTGTAAAATCGAAAAAGTTAATAACAACTTTAAGCAGACAAAGGCCGGCACACGCACTCCATTGAATGAGTGCGCCAGACATTCATACATATGCGACAACAGCAACAATAACAAGCCACTAACTGGTGCAGTGTACGTAGCAGGAGGCAGTGGCCATGGCAGGAGGGGAGGAGGCTGACACAGGTGTCCATGTCGCTGGCACTTCAACACCCGAGCAACTGGCTGCCACAACTCGTGCGACGCGCTCGTTCGTTGGACTCTTTTCATTTTCTCAACACGTAACACAAACACGTGACCGTTAAGGACACGGACACGGACACGGACACGGACACGGGCCCAACTCCGGCAACTATGGCTCCGGCTCCTGTTGTAGGCGCAAATTGCAAACAGAAGGACAACAGCAACGACGACGACCCACCATAAACTGCCAGCTTATGTCAGATACAAAGCCAACTCAGCCAACCTCTGTGCCACCCCGTGTGGAGCTAGCCAAAAGGCAAGTGAAGCGTGCAGCGTACAAGAACTCGTAGTTCACTCGTAGCCAGCGCCTCCACTGCCTCTGCCGGCTGGGTGCGTGTGTGCACAATATTCATATATCACAAGGATAAGCGCAATGCAGCAAACGTCCTTCCAGACGTGCCGTCGCTGCCAGCCTGCACTGTCACTGTCCTGTGCCATCCAGTCCAGGCGGCAGTCAGTTGGCACTGACCACCGACCACTGGACGGGCACGGGAGCTCCACTAAACTTCATGTGTGTAACTTTTAATTATTTGCGAATGTTGGCGCCAGACGTCGGCTTAGGATGCTGTGTGCCCCTGTTACCAAGCGGCCATTCATTGATTTCCACTTGCCTTTGAATGACCAACGAGCGGCGAGTGGCGAGTGGCGAATGGCGAGGAGGCACTGAAGAGTGGCTAGTGGAGAGCGGCAAACGCGACGAATGCGACGACAGGCGGCGGTCAAGGCAATGTCATAAACTTGAGCACCATAAAATTTGCTGGCAGCGCAATAAAAAAAAGCCACAGCGGGAGATGGAGATGTATTTGTTGGCGTCGCCATCGCCATCGCCATCGCCAGCGCCAGTTGTGCCAGGTTCCAAGTCCAAGTCCAGGGCGTGACCAGGGAGCAGCAGATTTAGCGACAAACGCCAAACGCATAAAACTAACGCAGCGTAAACGACGGCGGCGTCGTTGTCTGTTTTGGCAGCGCCAGCAAAAATTTATCTTATTTATTTGTTGAGCGAAAGCCAAGAGCAAGTGCAGCATTTTGATGCTTGACTGATTGGACTCAGTTTATGGGGCGCCACGGCTGTGCCAATTGCAACTTGCAGCTTGCAGACTCCACGGCGTTGCCAGACAGTCGGCGTTTCTTAAGAAATTTAATAATCTAATCAAAATTAAGAGTCGAAATTGTTTCAGTGAATCAAAATGTTTTTGAATGATTTATTTATTACATTTACGTTTATTCATTGCATACTTTGCAATTGGAATAATTTATATGATGGATTAATTAATATCAATTAACTTTTAGCTTGTAAGCTATTTTTTTGCTTTTGCCCTCTAAAAACAGTTAGGAGTTTCAGAGCGCCAGGCTGCCAGACAGCTTCAAGTGTCGTTGTGCGAGAAAGAGAGCAATCGTCGTCCACTGCGTTTTGACAGCTTGACTTGACGCAGCGAAGAACGAGATAGCAAGAGTGTCTCTTTCTTAACTGTCGTCGCAATTTTTCGCTATTTGAAGTTTCACATTTTGAGTTCACAAATCCTTGCTGAGTCACAAGAAAATCTAAAAATTCAATTCAATTAATTAGCAAAAGTTATTAATTTGAAAGAAAATATAAAGAAACAATTCAATTAATTAGCAAAAGTTATTAATTTGAAAGGCTTCAATTAAATTTAAATCAAAGCAAAGGCTTGTCGTAATTATGCCGGTATGGCAATTGAGCTAGCTTAATATTTTAATTAATTTGCTATTAACTTACAATATTTAATACAATTGCGTATTCTCTTTTAATTTGCAGCCATATCGCTCGCGTCAGGTCCCACGCAAGAATCCCTGGCCGCGCAAGGTTAGGAAACGGAATAATCGCCAGAAGGTTGCTAGCACGAAGCCCAAGCCACAAAAAGTTGACCTAATGACGATGGCAGAAGGCACCGACCCCATGGGGCATCATCATCACGCCGCCGGCTCGCACAATCCCCACCACTATCATCATCATCCACATCCACACCCACACTCACACCAGCACCACCATCCGGCGCAGTACCACCATCCCAGCCAGCACTATGCGCCCACTCAGCAGCCGCCGGCAGCAGCTGCTGCCTCCCACTATGCGCCCTACGCCCAGCTGCAGTATCGGCATCCCATGCCCCACCAGCACCTGCCACTGGCCCTCAGTCTGCATCAGCAGGCGGCGGCAGCAGCCGCCTCGGCCGCGGTCGCAGCTGCTGTTGCCAGCGCCGAGCAGCACAACAACAACAATCAGCCCTTCGTGGCCAACAACAACATCATGCCGTGGAAGCAGCGCAAGCGCAAGCGTCTCTCGGCTGTGCTCGACAAGCTCCATAACAACAACAATAACAACAACAATAATAATAATAACAACAACAACACAAACAATAATAATAATAATGGAGTTGCCTGCAAAACGGAGCCCATGGATATGGATGAGCGTGACATGGAAGAGATGGAGGCAGACGGGGAGAATGAGGACAATGGAGATGCAGAGCATGATTCCATGCAGAAACACGAGGCTAACTACATTAAGCGGGAACAGGGAGATGCATTGACAGCAGCCAGCGACGAGGAGCAGATCGAAGCCGAGGCTGATCTCTCCGCAGAGGAGTTGTCACACTCGGATCAGGATGAGCAGGAGAGTCCGCGGATAAGCATGAGTCCCCTGCAGGTGGCTGCGACGCCCTCCTCGAAGCCAGCGCCCGACATTGCCACAGATGCCAAGGAGAATCCGCTGCACGTGGACATCAAGACTGAGCACATGCCAAGCCCGTACGATCGCTACTTTCCCATACCATCGCCGCTGTTTGGCTACTATCTGCACACCAAGTATTTGAATGAGGTGTTCCGGCGCCGTCACGATCTGTACCCCTCGCCGCTGCAGCACACACCCTCCTCCATAGCCTCCGAGACGGAGACCTCGCCCACCAGCCAGGGCAAAGCCCCAACCGGCAACAGCAACAGCAGCACCAACATCAATGGCACCCAGCAGCAACAGCTGCTGCCGGGCGTGCTGATTAATGCTTCACCACCCCCATCGTTGCCCTCGCCGCCGCGCAGCGACTCCTCGGTGACAGCAGCGCAGCCTACACGGCTCAGCCCGAAGCCGGCCAAGAAGAAGAGCTCCGGTTCGTCCGGCGAGAAGCCCATGCCGCCCCCGCAGGAGCGCCCATTAGACTTGTGCATGCGCAGCGATTTCTTTGGCGATCCCAAGAAATACAAGTCGGGCTCGCCGCCTTTGCATGCCAGCACTGCGTCCATGATGCCACCTCCGCAAGCATCAATGAGCGCTGCCAGCAGCCTGGAGAGCATGAATGCGCTCTCTCCGGCGTCGAGCACGCACTCGAGCACCTCGCTGACCAGCACCACGCCCACATCGACCCTGGCACCTCCTGCTGCAATGTCGCCGTATGCCATGACTGCAGCAGCGGCTCACGCAGCAGCAGCTGCGGCGGCAGCCGCCATGATCAAGATGGAGATGCCCATGCATCCGCTGCACTCGCACGTGCCCACCACTACAGTGGGTGTGCCGGTGATCAAGGGTGACGTGGCCTCACCCACCACCAAGGAGACGGTGGCCTGGCGCTACAACCTGGACGTGTCGCCTGTGGTGGAGGAGATGCCGCCCGGCTCGGATGTGGCCTATGTGTGCCCGACTTGCGGGCAGATGTTCTCGCTGCACGATCGGCTGGCCAAGCACATGGCTTCACGCCACAAGTCGCGCAATCCCGCCAACGACATAACCAAAGCCTACTCCTGCGACGTTTGCCATCGCTCGTTTGCCCGCTCCGACATGCTGACCCGTCACATGCGTCTGCACACCGGCGTCAAGCCGTACACCTGCAAGGTGTGTGGCCAGGTTTTCTCGCGCTCCGACCACCTGTCCACGCATCAGCGCACCCACACCGGCGAGAAGCCCTACAAGTGCCCGCAGTGTCCGTATGCCGCCTGTCGACGTGACATGATCACTCGCCACATGCGTACCCATACACGCTATGAGTCGCGTGGCTCTGGAGGCGGAGGTGGAGGTGGCAATGGTGGTGCTGGTGGTGGTGGTAGTGGTGGTAATGGTGGTGGTGGTGGCAACCGGGGCGAACAGCCGAAATCACCGATGCCGCTGCTGGACATGAAGATGAACATGAATCTGCCACTGTTGCTGCAGCAGGAGGAGCTGCTGCAAAAGTCTCCTCTCGGCCTGGGCGGACCCATGCCCATTGTGGTAAAGACAGAGAGTGCCTAACGGTACCTCTACGCGGCCGCGGCAAGACAGTTCATGACCTTCTAGAAGAGTCACTAGAGTTGTCCAGCTTAGTGCCAGTCGAGCCCATAGATCAGTTGTAGCTTCTTGCTACGCACAAACTCTGAAAATCTCTCTGCGAAGACTGAGAACCTAATTACTACCTACTGTTAAAGGCTTAGGTTTACACACACATACACACACACACGTAAACACACACATACAAACGTATATATATATATCTATATATATATATGTGAATTAAACATAAAGATCTATTTTAATTTTTACTCAATCATACGACACACACAGACGCAAGAGACAAATACAAACGGAGTTAACTCAGACCACCTCCCAACGTATTAGCGTTTTAATTAGTTGTAGAGCAACTAGAGCGGAGAGAAGGGAACGGGCTCAGTTGGTATTTCGTAGTATTGTATTTTTGGATAATGTTGTTTACAACGTTCAGATACAGCTAGCAATTCCATGTTCCACAATTTAGCAGTTAGTTAACGTCATATTGAACACTTTACGCATAGTCCATATGCGAGACGTAGTTTGTTAGCTAGTTCGTTAATTATGTTAGTTAGTTAGTTAGTTAGTTAGTTAGGTAGAGAGGTCAGGTCGGAGCTTGGCCTCTGGGCATTTTTGAACAACATGATGAAATTATTAAGCTAGGCATGCAACCCATCTAGGCTACATTTGCCATAGATTTTAACGTATTTGTATTTAGTAATTGAAAGCAAAGCGGACAAACCATAAACATAGACAAGATGTTAGCTATTATGATTATTATTTATAATTTATATTTAATTACGATTAACATTACGTTACGCTAATTTATTTTAGGCTATTCTACTCGGCAGCATTGCGCATTTAGTTATTAACGTCTTGGCGCCTAAAAGACAACAATTTGTATTAATTTAATTTTACTTTTACAATTTTACACACAGAAAAAGACAAAGAATTCTCCCTAGGGCACAAAAACTAAAACATTTCGTTTCGTACGTGAGGCGATTGCAAAGCTAAATCAATGATTATTTCAATATTATAATTTCTTTTTGTTTAACAAAAATCTCTCTTTTTTAATTTAAAAATTAAAATTAAAATAAATGTATCATTTTATATTTTTGATTTTCATAAAATGAAATAAAAGCTTGCTGTTTTTTAGTTCAATTTTATATTCCAAGAAACGATTTTTGGCTAATCCGAAGCAATGCAAAAAAGGAAAACTATTAATAAATTTTAAATTAAAAACAATTTATAAATTATAAATTATGGCAAGTTTCTGTTTTGCCAATATTATAAATTCTTTTTATAACTGTTTCAAGTTGAAGTTTTTGTTATTTATTACCATTTTTCTGAGCGCATGAAATATTGATTATTAATTTTAATTATCCGTTTAAATAAATTATTAATTTATGTTATAGTTCGTTATGATTAGTTTCAAAAGTTCAAAAGTTTTTGAAAAATAAAACAAACAAGACAAAAAAAAAAAAAAAAAAAAAAAAAAACAAACAAAAAATACTATCAAATACAGACAAACAAAAAACAATACACATAAATCTTTATTTATTTTCTTTTTATGGCACACTGCTATAATTCTTATTTTGTTTATAGCAACTCGAATTTAAGGTGGAACCGCAGACACAACATAAATTATTGGATCAAGATTGCCCAAAGACAGATCATGGATAAATCTGGGTTACCTTGGCCAAATCAAAAATCTGCTTAAGCACTCGATCACAGCGACATCTTGCTCCCCCAATTCCCGCTTATTGCCTCATTGCCTAGTGCCTAGTGGGGTGGGTCTGCCAAAGTCCTTTTGCCCCGGAAACTGGCTTACAAGCTTTTAGGCAATCGAAACCGCTTACATGGCAAATGGCGAAGTCGCAGCTGTTCACGAAATTGCAGTGTGGCACGCAGCAGACGAATGGCCCCCAAATGGTCCGTCGCAAGACTTTTTGGCCAAGTTTTCCCACGCTTTGCCACCTGTGGGGGTGGCCAATTTCCCCGCGCCTTTGGCAACGCGCAAATTTCTTTAGGCTTAATGGCCAAACGACACGAAGCCCATGACCAAGTGGGCGTGGGCGGGAGTGGGCGCTGGTCTGGAGCCGGGTGGGTCCACCTGCGACTGCTGCAATGCAGTTTGCGGCTAATGTCTGACCTTGTTTTCCAATGACTAAATTAATTTCTTAATAAGTGCAGGGGTGCAGACGAGTCGCCACGCAAAACAAACACGAACTGCAGTCATGGCACAGTTTGACTTTTGGGTTAATTGTGGCAGCACCCCTGTCTGCCACACCGCCAACCGCCCACCCTCCGGATTTCCTTGCTCTGCCTTGCCTTGCCTTGTTTGCAATTAAGCAAAGGCAAAAGTTTTTGGTGGCAGCTTTAAAGCGACGTAATTGAAAGACATTGCGGGATCGGGCAAAAGCCGCAACTGCAGCGACTCATAAATCACAACCGTCGACTAAGTAGCCTAGCTCTAGTCATGTTGTTGCACGTTGCACTCTGTGCAGAGGCAGGGACAGGGGCTCGGAGGCTCGAGGGAGTCTGTTGTGACTTATGGTTAGCCAGAGATTCGATCCGGGGGCCACTGAATTATCAGGCGCACATGGCGGATGCCGCATTGCATAATCCATTGCATACCCCATTTCCCACATCCCATTCCCCATTTCTCATTCTCTATTCTGTGCGCCGTGCATCATTTTGGATGCTGCCGCCCGGTTGACATTATTTGCAGCTCGGCCTGGATTTTTGCACGCATAAATCTCTAAGCAAGCGCGCGTGTCGTGCGTTTATTATCACTTCCGTCTGGCCGACAGGACAGGGCATCCCAACTAGCTGTTAAAGCAACTCCTTTGTCTTTTTGGGCATCGCGAAATTTATCGCCGTCATTTGTAATTGTAGCGCGAAAATTGAGTTTGAAGTTTGTGTGTTGCGTGTGCTGTGTACTGTGTGTTGTGTACTGTGTGTTGGTTCAGCTTAGTGGGGTTCGGTGCGGTTCGGTTCATTCTGTTCATTCTGTTCATTCTGTGGCCCAAGTTTATTGTTTTCATCAACATAATTCTTTGGCACTGCGCTTTGGAGCCAGTCCAAATGATTGTTAGCCAAAGATTTAGTGCTCGAAAAAGGTGGCACTAAGCTGGGTATTTCCAGCTCCTAACATAGTTTCGCAAATGCCAGGCCATAAATAAATGTTGCAGACAGATATTATATATAGATATGTATGTAAATTTAGTATATATTTCCGTCACACGGAAGTGCCTTAAAACCCAATTTTTGATACGCATTAATCTCGAATGAGTTATTGATAATGTACATATACAAATAGATATATATATACATATATATATATATATACAATAAAGTATATATCAAGCATTGTAAATTATGCGGTTTTTTGCAAAGAAATCAACTTTTTGACTAATACTAATTACATAGATAACTATTTACCAAGCATACGTACCATGTTTTAAATAAATATAAGCCTAAACATTTTTCAACTGCTTCTAAGAAGTTTAAGATCTAAGCATTCAATGCTGCTTTATAAGCATAAAACAAATAATAAAAAAAAAAAAAAAAAAAAAACAAGTAAAATATTTTTTATCAAAATCCATTTACTAAAAGTGAAAAACTCAATTTCCGAGATAAAAAAAAAAGTCTTTAAATGTAAAATATATAAATAATAATCTGAAGAAACGGATTAATAGTATATGAAATTAAAATTTTACTCGAATCGCTTCCACACATATTTTTATAGTGCTTTTCGAATTTTACCTTCAACGAATTCAAATTAAAATTAATATTAAAATATAGAAGAGTTTGTAAATTAAAAAACAATTAATTGATAATTAAATCAAAAGACTTTTTCAACTCTTAGCTTACATTTGCCTTCTAGACTTAAGTATGCAAATCAAAGATTTAAGCAACCAAAATAAAAGATAATATTAATCGAAATAATTGTAATAAACTTAAGAACATTTAGTTTATTTTAAGCAACGCAACAATACATCAAAACAAAATGAATCAGTGAAGAACATTGTGATATTAGTTGACAACAAAATCAAATTACTTCCATGCTGTTTCTATATCATTTGCCGAACAGGTCTGAACCTTATTATTTGAAGAGCTAGCTTGTTCTATGATGTGCTGCATTTTGAGGAATGTTTTATGGTGCTATGTAAACTAATGCTTAGCTAGATTAAGTTAATTCGCCGACCTGTAGTTGCGGCTTAAATCGACAATCCTTAGCAGCCATACAAATGAATCTACTTAACACTAACTAGAAGTCAGTCAAGTACTTATAGGAAAGTAAACTCTCTTTGAAACTAGATACATTTACATTATTTAAATGCATGCCATTTCGTAAGGTTTAAATTATGAATAACTATTGTAAAAATTAGTTTTCTTTAACAATCAACAATTAAATGAAACTAGGATACTTTTCAAGGACTTTCAACCCGCAACTTCTTAAATAAATAATGAGAAAAATGAAAATAATAAAAATAAAAATAAATAAAATTATGCAGCTAAAGTTTGTGGAATGCGAAAATAATGCAAATGCCTTTAGCCGCCGGTGTTTGCCTGAATGCAATCAGTGCAGATTATGTGCTGGCTGTGCAGCAGGGGACGATGGAGGGGGAGAGAGAGGGACGAAGGGTTGAAGAAATAATGCGCGTAATAACAAACTACAGGCGTAACTGAAATGGCAGGCTACTGCGCATTTGTCCAGCCGATGGGCGATGGCGATGGCCAAAGCGAAGGCGAAGGCGTTGGCCAAGACGGACGACGGGAGGCGCAACTGCGGTAATTACAATTGCCGCCGGACATGGACAGCAGTAGCCAGAGCAGCAATGGAAATGGCAGTGGCAGTGGCAGTGGCAGTGGCACAGCTGTGTCCGTGTTGCATCAACGCAACAGATCTTGAAGCATCCTCGCTCGCCCAAGACAATTATATGCTGCCAAAGACGCATGCGCAGCAGAAGCAGCAGCAGCAGCAGCAACAACTTCCTGGCTGCATTTTGTTTTTACGTTTTTATTTGAGCAAATTGCTGGCAACTTTGCGGACTGTGACTGACTGAATGATAGACTCACTGACTGCTTGACTTTCAGACTTTCAGGTTGACTAAATGACTGACTGTCTGACAGTTGCTGCTGCTCCTCCTGCTGCTGTAGATGGTGGTGCAGTTTCGCTCCAATTGCAATTTGTTGCTGCCCTGTTGCCTGTAAGAAAAAATATGCCAAAATTGCTACGTGCGGGCGTTTTGCACAAGAATCTCGGACCGGAGACCAGCCGGCAACGATAATGATGATTGCAGCTAAATTATGATGCCCCGATGCGAGTGCAGCGCTCAAGAGAGAAAGTGTAGCACACACACAAACACACACACACACACACACATACAGCAACACACAGACAGTTCACACAGAAGCTGACTGCAACATCATCAGGCCATGGCCATCGAAGGGACTTAGCGGCTTTATTTAGCATAACTCGCATCGCCATTGGGGCCGCAACAGCAGCAACAGCAACAGCAGCAGCAGCAGGAGCAACAACTTTAGCAGCAACAACAACAACAACAACAACAAGATTAGCAAAATGTAATAATTGCAAAGCAGTTTGCCGCAGGTGTGCCACCCGCCTTTGTCGAGGACCCGTACCCGTCCCTGTAACTTAACCGGCTGCCTCACAGAGATGAGCACGCCCGATAAAGCAGCAACAACAAGGTAGTTTTTTCTGCTGGAGCTGCTGCTGGAGCAACATCCGATGCGATGGCAACGTCGCGTATTAAATGCATTTGATCCTTGATGCTGTTGAAAATGAACTGAGCTCGAACATGCAATCAAGTGGCGGCCCCACTCGCCCCACCTGTGCGCCCTGGCCATCAATATGGCCAATTTCATGAATGAAAACTTGGCTCAGACCGTCTTGGCCTTTTGCATGTAGCAACAACACGCACACCCACACAGACCATTGAAGTGTGTAAGGAGCGAGCTGTTGCTGCTGCATGTTGCTGTTGCTGTTGCTGTTGCTGTTTCGGGCAACATTATGAGTCTTGGCGACGCTGGTTGCAGCTGTAGCGCATTAACCTCGTTCACTCTGCTGCTGCCTCACAAGCAAAATATTTACCAAAGTGATTAAGATGCCTGAGTAATTTTTAACACAATTACGCTGCCAAGCAGACGACGGTACTCAGTAGTCAGCAGTCAGCAGTCAGTCGGCAGTCAGCAGTCAGCAGTCCCGGGCCTGCAATTGTGAGCTGCTGCTGCTGCCTACTGCCTGCTGCCTGCTTCGTTGAATAGCTACTGTAGTTACACTGGCTCGGCGTCAGTTGCAGCTGCATTGCTGCTAATGACCAGGCCGAGCCAACAACGCAGCCACTTGCAATATAAACTGTGGCATTGTCTGACTAGCCGACTCCAGCCCCAGCCTCAGCCAGAGCTTCAGCAACAGCCAGCACAGCTCGGAGCAAGTGCCGTCGGCAGCAGCAACAGCATCACGCGGACCCCCGAACTTTTGTATACCTTGGCCATTAGCGTTTCCACACTACGCTGACTTTAATCGTAGCGCAGCGGCGGCAGGAGGCAGAAGGCAGGAGGCAGGCGGTAGGTGGCAGCCGGCGAGCGGCAGGTTGCGGGTGTTTTACGCATCAGTGTTTTTTGACAGCTTCTTCTCGGCGCAGCGTTATAAAAAAGTTAACGTTTTGTTGTGATTTATTGTATATGCGATTTTCGGCAGGTGTTGAGCAGTGACGCTCATCAGCAGTTGCTTGCTTGTGGCATGACTGCAAAAGCGATTGCAACGTGTGGCCCATTCAATGCTCAGTGGCTACCCCATTCGAAGCAAAACGCACGACAAGGCAACAAAAACATAAAACGCACCATCAGCATTAGCAGCAGCAGCAGAAGCTAAAGCAAAAGCAAAAGTCGTGATGCGTTTGGTTTAGATTCGAACGGCACGATTTTTGCTGGCGTTAGCCACATTAACAATGTTGCCACAAACAACGTCGAGACGTTGCTGCGAGCTGTTGACAAAGAGCAGAGTTCGCGATTTGCGAATTTGTTGGCCATTTGCTAATAATATAAACATACACTAGCATCGGGTGCAATGACTTAATATTTGCGTTTGACTTGTGGGAGTTGGCAAAGTAAAGTTCAGTACTTCCAAATATAAATTTAGAATAGAGGGAAAATTTAATTAACTCGGACATGAGTTTTATATGCTCATTGAGATTAATGATTGATTATATGCATTTATAAATTTGAAATAAATATTTTACATTTTCATTAAGATTTATTTCATTTATGTGAAGAAATACATTTCCAAATATGAATTACTGACGATTGAATATCTAACAAAACTGAATGAAATGGATAAGCAAGAATCATCAATATTGTTATTATGAAATAACAATGAAATATTGTTATTGTGAAATAGATCTAAATAATAATAATAATACTATTATAATATATTTTTTTTATACAGTTTTCGAAAACACGGGTTACGAAATTTTTAACCCTTCATCACTTAACCGCATCATCCGATGGCGAGGGTAAGATTCGACCAACTGATATCTTCCCTGAATGGGGATACAAAAAATCATGCAAACATTTAACAACATATAATACTCATACATATAATACTCATACATATAATACTCATACGTTTATTTATTTTTTTTTATTTTGAGCTTCAACTAAGACGGTCTTTCACCTTTTTCAATTACAGTCTATATGCGAACTTATTTGCAAAACGGACTTCATATTCGTGGTTTCAACCCAAATTGAATCTAAATAAATATATATACATATATACCTCGTATTTCTATTTCAGAGTTAAATAAGAATAAATTCATATTGAAAACTGTGATCTGATATGTTATGATGATGAAATGTTCCAACTTCTATGCAATAATAATTTAATCTTTTCTATTTAATAAGCGGTGAGTCCATAGAATGCTGTATTGATATTCTACCAACAAGTAAGATAATGTGCGCCAAACTACCTATACAAGAATAAAATAAATTTAGATTAACATCAAAGTTGACAATCGCCAAATGAATAAGCCAACCTGTTTTATTGGGATCATATATTAGTAAAGGAGCGATTGCTGGAATTGCAAGAGAACATCAGTGCCTAATCTAAAATGTATTAAAGTTTTCAAGCACGCCCTTTAATTGAATATTCCATCAATTAAAATATCTCATTTAGGGAATTTGAGCATCTGCTTATCCTTTGCTATGACAATATCGATGCTGTCTGGGACTAATCCGAGTTTCCTTTCCCATTGTAGTGGACCAATGAAAATGAAAATGAGCGCGGCACGCGCTTAGCTGCCGCACGACTAGAAAATTGCAGTGGTGAAGAGCTCCGCGCTTGGCTGAACTCGCACCGTCGCGTCGGCAGGGGAATAGTAACGGAAAGGAGAAGAGGAAAGGGAATGGGAACGGGAACGGGAATGGGAATGAAATAGGAGTGTGAGTGTTGAAGCCACGTGTTGCGCATGCGCTTTTGGCCCCTAGACATGCAGTTGGACACGACGCGACGCCCTGAGCCTGAGCCAGAGCCTGAACCACAGCATTTGCGTTTGTCAGGGTCGACTGCATCGCGCGTTCGCTTCGTGCTTGGCACTTTGCAATTGTTCAGAAGCTCGTTCAGTTGTGCCGTTGCGAGTAGTACGTTGCACGAAGCGACGCTTTGGCGTGAGGCAGAAGCAGCAACAGCAACAGCAACAGCAACAGCAACAGCAGCCGCAGCAGCAACTGCAACACCTTCACTCTCTGCGGTTGAGGCGATAGTGCGATGATGTATGGCCTGAACTTGAGCTGTTTATGCCTCTACTTCGGGAACAGCCACGGCCACAGCCACTGCCACAGTCGCAGCCACAGTTGCAGCCCCTGCTCATGCCACTGCCCCAAGCTCGACTGCTGCCTACTATTGTAGGCGTCAACTCACGTTTATGCTTTGTAGACATTATCGCGCCTGTTTATCTTTAAATTGCAAGTAAATTACGTTGGCTCGCGCAGCTTGATGTATTATGCTGGCTTGTTGAGTGGCCAGTGAGTGATTTGATGAGCTGAGCAATGCTTGTGGTGGGAATATGGCAGATGGCCGAACTGCCCGAAGAGGCAACGAGAGAGAGAGAAACAGAGAGAAAGAGGGAGAGAGAGAGAATTGTGCACACAAAGATCTTTAAAAAACAACCCGTTTATTCGAGCACTACAAACTAAACGTTGTGCGTAATAAATTAGCTATGAAAGCGTCGTCATGCAGTTGGATAAGTGTTTATATGTGTGTGAGTGGGTGATAGGGTGGATATCGGAGTGGCGGGGGAAATCTCTCAGTAATGCGTCTCGGTGATCCTCACTTTGCCGTATTTGCCGTGCAAATGGTGCTTGGCAAAGGCCAGCAGATTGGCGTGGCTGTGGACATCCAAGTGGGCCGGATAGATGGTCTTGTGCACCACAGCGGCGTGGCTGTGGTGGTGCACCAGTGGAGCCGCATGATGGTGGTGCACCAGCGGAGCAGAGTGGTGGGCATAGTGGTGCAGATCGGCGTGGGCATGGGCATGCGCATCGATGTGGGCATGGTCGTTGTGGATGATGTGGTGGTCGACCACGGGATTCCTGTAGTGCAGGAAGTGGTGTGGCTCATCATGCACCACCTTGTGCACATGATGCACTGGCTCCACCTCATGGATGGGCTCGTGGCTGACAATCTTGGCCGGAGCATGCACATGCTCCAAATGAGCGTGGTGCACATCATGATCCAGGTGAGCGGAGTAGCCGTCGTGATGGTAAACGGGATGTGGTACTGCGTCAACATGGTGATCGTTGCCATCGATCACTATGGCGGAGCTATGGCCCAGATGAATGCCATCCGAATGATGAATGTCGCCGTCGACGTAGTGCGGCAGCTCCTCGTGATGCACATCGTGCTCCAGATGTGGCAGTAAACCTGCCTGAGCTACGCCCAGCAAAGCCAAAGTGCAGATGAAGAACTAAGGAAGACTTCAACATTAGAAGGAACTTGAATCACCCCAATCCCCCGACTGGCACCCACCTTCATTATAGAGATTTCACACTTAATTTGAGTTATCCAAAAGTTAAGATTGACGGTGCGCCTGAGAGACTTGTGCTGCTCTGCTGTTGTCGTTGAACTGTGCTCTAATCCGCTGCAGCCCACGCATTTTATAGCGCCGATGGCCAGCTGCAATCGTTGGCCAATATCACGTGCAGACCGGCAGGTCGAACAGCTGGCATGGCCGGTCGTCCGAGCCATTCAACGTTATCAAAATGGCCAAGCAATGAAAGTGATGTGATGCGATGTGATGTGTGCCGGGCCAGCCAAGCGGCCGGCGTGCCTGGAATGCTCAATGAGCTTTGTCGTCACATTTCCAAAATGGTCCCGCTCATTATGTAAAGAGCGCAATGGGCTCAATAAACCATTTCCAGCTGGCACACACCCGTCGCCGCGTCGGTCATGTCATAATTTGATGGCCCAACAGGCCTACCTCACCTTGCCAGGGGTTACACCATTCTGGGCAACTGTTGGCAAGGCCATCGATAGCTTCGCTTCCACTTGCACTCGCAGTGCATTTTGCAACCAATTTGGCAATCTGCTGTCAGTGAAAGCGTTAGCTTCAGCTGACCAACATCGGCATGAAACATTTTAATAATGTCCAAAAATAATCCGTTCACACGATTTGCATTGGGCATACAAAATTCATAGCGCCTACGTGCGGAATTCGTCAGCCAATTCGTTGCCAATATCTCGATGTTTATATTGGCACAATAGTGCTAAAAATAATGCTAGCTAGTGGGTGTTATCTGTCGTGACTTCCACGATATTCGCACCCAGCCCCTGCTGTGAATTGTCAGTTGTCAATAGAGGAAGCAAAACCTAGTTTAGATATACGAAATAAAGGGACGACAATTTACGACGCACCGAATAGTAAATACGCTTGTAGACAAGTCGATTGAAACGTGTTTTATTTATAAATGATATTTAATTGGTTCACTACGAGCTAAACACTTTTGAAATTTATGAGTTTTTGTAGGAGTCATGATTGCTCTTTATCTTTTGAGCTAGATCAAAATATTATAAACAAGTTTCAAATAAAATCTACAGTGAAACTATAGAGCCTGTAAATTCTATCCCAAGGTATAGAAGTTCTATTGTATTTTACATTGTGACAATAGGCATGGATAGGTCTCAGTTTGAATACAATTCAATTGCTGCCATCGGAGTGAATTTGATCGCATAAATTGGAAATCCTAATGTCAATGGGTCAGTCGACCTGGTAGATCTGTTTCAGAATTTTATTACTTGGTCAATGAATTCATGAAAGGAACATTTTCAATATTTTAATTTCCACCCAAAACTTATTTTTCAAATATAAAACATGCAAATAGGAGGTTATCAATATGATATTTAGACTCAATATGTATCATAAAATAAAATTTTTTAAATATTTTGTAATATAAATTACAAGTAAAATATATCCAATTACTAGGATTATATAAATTTTACTGAATTCCACATTAAATCCACATCAAAACGCAAATATATTGCTCAATAACAAGTGGGTCAATAGAATAAATTGCCTTAAGGAATTAGTTTAGGAGACATAAAAGAATAAAGTTAAGGAATATTTTTGCTATACAAATTTACTATATTATTAACTTTTTCGGAAGGAAATTTTTTTCTCTTACCAGAAAACGTATTAAATTCTGAGCTTTAAAAATATAAAAATTCTGGAAAAAAAAAAAAAATGCAATAATTTAATATGGAAAAAAGTGTTCCTAATTTCATAAAAAGAAATATAAAATTTTATTCTGTTATTAGCAATATCATGAATTTTATAATATAATGTATCCTCAAGACAAATTAAATGTTGTTCGATTAATGCTATTTTGTTCTTTAAAAATAATTTTTTTTATTAGTAGTTAGGTTAGCATGTTTGCAATACCAAGAATTGTCAATAATAGAAATTCTAATAAAAATCTTAAATTTTACTCGACTGTATGATCTTTAATTATTAAGGTTCGTATAGTTTGTAAAATGTTGTATACGTCTCTTAGCATGTGTACATTCATCAAGGCAATTGCATTTCCTGTCTAGACGACAGACACGTTCCATAAGTTATGAAAAACTTAAAGCAGTTAGCTGGCGGAGCTGCAGAGTCAAAGCCAGGCCAAGATAAGTCGAATCCAAAGTGGGTCAGCCAATGGCTAATTACATAATAATTTGGTCAATTTGATCACGTTGCTAATGAGCAGCGTTGTATGCAAGGTGGTAAGCCTGTGGAGTCGGTTGGCGGAGGGGCGAAGGGGCGCAACTATGGCAACTATCGTTTTGGGCGGCGGCGTCAACACCCCGAAAACTACATAGAGACGTACGTGCGGCACATGTGCAATGGGGCCCAAAGTGGAACTTGAAAAGCGGCGATCGACTTAAAATGCCTACCAGGTGCCCACGCGACGCGCTTGTCGTCGACCTGTCCACAGATTTGAGTGCGAATTTGTTTTGGTTTCGATAGAAGCGCAAACGCAATTTGTACGCCTGACAAATACTCGAACATTTCCAATGAATTTTGTGTACGAATTTGACAATTCTTGGCGCTGTCTTTTATATTCGCGGTCTCTGGGTCTTTTGGAATTGCCAGTTCCTGTCTGTCTGTCGGCCTGTCTGTATGTAAGTTGCTCTGTTTGCTCTGTCGCTCCGTGTGTCTTACACCTGCCCCAACAGCCAATTAGCCGCAAAAGTATCTCGTCGCATGCAGCGGGCTGCGATCGCCGTTTGCAGCTCGCAGCTCACATCTCATGGGGCGGGCAGTGCAGCATTTGTAATTAGACGGGGCAGCAACAACGTTGACGGCAACTTATTTCAATATGCAAATTATTGTTAGACTAGCATAGAAAAAAATTTACATAAAGCAGCGCCGCGCAGAGCAGCAGAGAGAGACGGCCATACAGCCAGACAAAAAGCTGTATGGCAAAGGAAAAAAAAAATATAAAAATAATAAAAAAATCTATAATTTATTTGCACAAAAATGACGGCAAAGTCGTTGGTGGTGCGGGTGCTGGCGGTGGCTGTGCTGCATGCTCGTAATTGAGTGCATCGTTTGCGGGGCAGCAAAAGCGGGGCAGTGGGTAGAAGGTGAGAGTGAGCTGTATTAGCGACGCTGCCAACAACTAATTTAATGCCAGCAGCAACAGCAGCAACAACAGAGACGGCAACATGTCAACGGCAACGCCTGCCGCCTGCGGACTGCTGCACGGAGCAACGAGGATGATCCCATTGATGGGGAGGCCTGACAGGTGAGGCGGGCGGGTTGGCAGCACTTTGTGCATAGTTTATGCCTGCGGCTCTCGTGCTGCGGTGTCCATTGTGGGCAGCTCTGCACATGAGGCTGAAATAATTTTGCATCACATATTTTGTCGACCACAAATCAACGGCATGAGATATTTGATGGTAATTAATATTGTAAGTAAAACGTATTACGCTTTTGAATAAATGGCTCTGCTGCACTTAATAGCTCATGGCTGCAGAGGCAAATATGTTAGAAGCAAATGGCGCATTGGCATGGAAACTCGTCAAATGAGTAAGTTTTTAGGAATTTAATATCTTGGATCTCTAGAATTATTTTTACAGCCTGAACTCATTGATAATGGGAATTCTGAGCACATTGATTCGACTGATTGACTCTTGATTTATATATTTCTTCTGTCTGTCTGTCTGTTCTGTTTGTCTGTAAATATGAACTGTCATTAGTTTACAGTAGCGTTAATGTCTTTTAAGAACTTTCAATAACCCATATAGATGATATTTGTTGGCATCAACCACAACCACATAGGCACATGCCCTAAGCTCGATCTCATTATTACTGAGTTCCGCTAACAATTGTAGTATATTAATTGAAAATGATTATTTTATATTATTATCAAAGTTGATTGATATTTCGGATAATACTTAATCAAGTAACAACGCTGAAGTGCAGAATATTTGATCAACTCACTCGCAATATCATTAGCTCGCAATCACAATATTAATTTCACAATCATTATACTGTCTGCGGGATTGATCAACTCATTGGCCCCTGGCCAGCAATCGATATGAGGATGTTATCAACGGTAGCTTCAGCTGCTCGCGGCACAGGTGTTTTTGGCCACTGTTCCAATTTGCAGTTCAGATTGTTTTCGATTTCTCATCATACGATTTTTAATCATTAGGTCCAGCGCGCAGGAGTTCGGGAGTTCGGGTCGGGGCTCGAGCAGGATGATCAGAGAGAATCGCACATGCGATTGGGGGCTCTTCCCCCAACAGAAAACAAATTGCTTAGCAGTAGCAGTAGATCCAGTCGGCTCTGGTCTTATTGCATTTTCGCCAGGTAATGAAGTTCAGCAAAAAGTTAATCGGAAAAGCAAGGCCCCGCAACTAAATAGACAAATGATACGGAACGGAAGCTGCCAAGCAGTTGGCCAATTGTGCGGTGGGTTTTGCTTGCACATTAGCGGCTATAAATTGTCTTAATGCACACACACACACACACACACACACATACACACACATACATACATGGATTGAGTGCAGTCTGATCGGGCCATGCAGACACCTTGAACGGCGGCAAAGATCAGACCCAGAGGCTGAGAGTACGACGCCGCATCGACTCGTCGTGTGATTTTGCAAACTCTGGCAGCAGTTCAAGTCCAGGTTTGGCATTCAGATCTTCATATACGATCATGCATATGGCGAGGCGCGTGTTGTGTATCTGCGTCTGTCTACCCTCCGCAAGTATATCTGCATCTATAGCTGTGGGCCTGGTGTTGCATAAGCCCCTGCTGCTGCCGCTGCTGTTGCTGCATGACCAATCGCTGTAAGATTGTGAAAATTGTAACGCTCGATTGAGAGCTCAAAGTTGCAGTTGCAGTTGTTGTTGTTGTTGTTGTTGTTGTTGTAGTTGTTTGTGCCGTTGTTGCTGCTGTTGTTAATAATATTGCACAAAGGCAACTTTGCGAAAGTTCGTCAGCAGCAGCAGCAGCAGAAGCAGCAGCAAAAGAACAATGGCTCAAACTCAATTGCTGCTGCTGCTGCCGCCGCTGCTGCCGTCGCCGCTGCTGCTGTTGTTGTTGCTGGATGTTCTTGTGGCCATTGTTAGTTGATTTCATCTGAAATAGAAAGCATGCAATTTTCATGCCACGCTGCGGCGTCGATAGCGGCAGCAATTGATCTGCCGATCAGCGGATCGATTGAAGGAGTTATTACACACGAACAAAGCCACTGCAGCAGCAGCAGCCGCATCATCTTGAGGAGGAGAATCATTGACCATTGGAGTCCATGGCAGCTATTGCTCTATTAGTGTTTGGGCAACGGATCGTATGATGTGGCATAATGATTTTGCGGAATTTCAAATGGACCATAGGACAGGTGCTAATTTCATAGAACAGCCAATTGAAATGCCTGGCCAATATCATCAGAGGCCGCCGACAATGCCATCGACAAGTGCGTGGCTTAAACTGACTTTAAATTACACTGAACAACCAGAAAGCACTTTGCAGCTGATTGTGATCTAATTTTACACAAGCACATTATATATAATTCTTAATAAACACATTTACGTCGGCATCGCATCCACAAAGTGCAGGAATCCCAATTGAAACTCAATCTTTAGAAATTTGTTATTAGATACCACGAATTGTAGACGATTGTATTCACTAAACGGTAGAGCTGCAAAGCCTTCGATACAGTTATCCACTCGATAATTTCAATCATCGATACAATCGATGACTCATTAATCGACTTGACTATTCAATAAAAAATACATGCAATAGCACAATACTAATTTAACTTAATTTTTAAATTTATATTTATATATGAAATAAATAATTTCATTTATAAAATATAATATAAATAAAATGACTAACCAGTGATAAAACTAGATAAACCAAATTTGCAATCCTGTAAAATACTGCACAATGAAACCATCAAATTAATTTTAATTCTGTATGAACTTTCTATGTAAAATTAGATTAAGTTGTTAGTTGTTGTAGAAAGCTTGTTAAATAAATTTCTATGAAAAAGTGTTTATATGTATATTATATTCTATTATGCTAAAATATCATTTACATTGCAAGCGAGACACGATATAGAACATGAATAAAACCGATAGATCTCTCTCAAAAATAAAGCCCAGATATACTATCAAAATATCCAACAATGATTTCAACAGCTTTACTAGTTTGAAAACTTTCTCAAAAGGTGTATAACAAACACTTAAGCATAGTTGGTTAACATTATCATAAATAGCCAAACTAATTGAAATTGATGTCGCATTAGTGCCAAATGCAACTATGTTAGAGAGTGTAAGCTTGCGAGTAATTGGCAAGTCGATTAAGCCAATTGGTCAGTATCTTTGGGCACGGATAACGGCTCGTTTCGGCATCCGCATTGACAAAGCGACGTTTAATTGCCTGGATCGAAGTCAAGTTCGATTTTCGAGTACCCGAGGTACTGGGCAGGCGCTGCTTATCGAGATTCCCACGCACAGGTGGTGACAGGTAGCCGAGCGGCCGGGCGGCTGGCAGGATAGAGGTCGATTGCCACCATGAAAACTCATGAAACTCATGAGATGTGACCTTTAGCAAAAGGATTCTTAATGGCGGTGATAAGGATGCGCACAGGGGCTGCTGCTGCGCAGTGCGAATGCCACAGCCCGACACCGAATGACCATTTTATGTCCGCACATAAATTAGTTGCACTCTGAGTGCAGGTCGTGAATGAAATCGATTGAAGCTGAATGAGTTTAACTGTAAATGCATTTTTAAGCGTGTGTTTTGCTGTGTTTTGTTCAAGATACAACGACGACAACGACGACGATGACGATGACGACGACGACGATGCCGCCGCCGCTTCTTATCAAAGCCAAAATATCTAAGTGGCTTTGTAGTTCGTTTGTATGGCAACAGGGCCACATAGGTTAGCGGAGAGTGTGGGCTGAGGCTCTTTTATGGTCTCCGACTGCCCCGGCTGCGACTGCGACGGCGACGGCGACTGCGACTGCGACTACATGCATTTATGCATATCGATGCCGAGAGACTTGTAAATCTGTGCGTATGCCATTAATTTTTTTTTCTTTGGGGTATTTCGACTCTTTCACTCCAGTCCAACAACAGCAACAGCAAAAGCCACAAAATCTTGTAAAACTGTAATTTTAAATTAATAGGCGCGTATTACAAGCAGTTTATATGCACAGGCGTAGGAGGCGGAGGCCCCATCCCCACCGTACCCCTGCCCCAGCTGCTGCTCTTCTATCTTGGCTTTATCAAGCCGAGCCGTGGGCCCCATGGAAGGTGTTGAAATCAACAGCTAGTCCAAACTCTATAAGAATTTATAGCGGAATTATGTGACAGCTGCTGCCGTCGCCGTCGCCATCGCCGTCGTTGTCGTTGCGGCTGTCATTGTTATTGTTTTCTCGGTGTTGTTGTTGTTGCCGGCTAGCGGGTGTTCAACAATAACAATAACAATAACAATGCGTTAGTCGATAGTCAAACTCCGAGTCCCAGAACCCGTCACCAACTCCATAGTCACCTCCATCTCTATCTCCGTCTCCGTCTCAACGTTTCAGTCTCTGTTTCAGTTACTTGTCTCTGGTTTCAGGCGTTTCTTACGGCATTTCATTTCAACGCATTTCATTTCAGCCCATTCGATTTGATTTCTTTTCTTTAGTTGCCTTTGGGGGCCTCAAAGAGAAGCTGCTGCTCTTTAATTTTCACCTTTTGCCCGCTCCGGCCGGAGCTGGTCGGAGCTGGCTGAAGGCTTTAACTAATTTATGCAAATGTATATTTAATCGACGTTGACAGTTAAGGCGGGCGCTAAAGAACACAAAAGGCGCATCATCAGCCCCAGCATCGGCACTGAGAGCATCAGCAGCAACATCGCCAGCAACATCAGCAACTTTGAATCATTGTTGTTGCTGCTGCTGCTGCTGCTGCTACTATAGATCGCTGTGCTCTTTTGTGAGATGATAGATGTTTACGAGGCGGCAACACCCACCGTAGATGGAACTTGCAGATGGCGCTGATGTGGCCAGTGTAAATTTGTCGACGGCGCATGTTGTGCATTTTAAAAAAGTCCTCGATAGAAACTGAAGAGGACAAACAGCTGCAGCAGCCGTAGCAGCTACACACACTTCCACTGTCGCCTCTGAGAGTAAATGGCAAGCATTGAGTTGTATATTTATTATTACCAACGAGAATGCAAAGTGTAAGATCTATGGAGGCTATTCTCAGTTGGAGACGTCAAAGCTCTTGCCTATGAAACGAATATCTACAGCAATCGATCGATGAATAATAAAATGGTGCATAATAATAATTATATTATATTTTTAACGGGCATGGAATATCAACGCTCTATGAATAATAAAATTTTGCGTAATCATAATTGGCTGCCACGTCATAAAATCTTGGGATAAGAAGTGCAAGAAACTTTTTACTTGTTGATAAGCTGAACCTTTCATAGGGAAGAAGAAACAATTCTTGCTTCATAGCCTGAGGATATACCCGACTGTTGATATATATTTGAATTATACACATTTTAATTATACCACAACAAATGAATATCTACAGCTACTACTACTGCTTAACATATAATAGATCTTTAAAATAATCAAATAAATTGCTGACAATTTCCAAGAGGAAGTCGTCCTTTATTACAATTATTATAGTTGATAGTTGATATAGCGAATCTCCATTTGGCAATTAACGTCAATTAGATTGTGTATAACTAAAATATATTTCAACAGGCTAACATATACTCAAGCGATGAATAAATTATTTATTAATAACTTCTATATTTGGGCAACTTGTAGTATGCATAGTAGATTGTCTGCAAAAAGCTTATTGCACTTTAGATTTAGTTATGTGTATCGGCAGGCTAATGAGCTGGAATTTTAAAGAGCAATTTGACATCGTGAGGAAAGTCTTGTAAGCAGCACAATTGCATTTTGATTGCCATTTCAGTGGACTGTTATTTGGGCATTTATCATTGAGATCTTAATGAAGCTGTAAATTTTTCAATGATTGCTGCCAAATTACAATTAAATACCGGGCATAAATCTTCTTTAGAGAGTTGCGGCTAGTTGCCTTAGTTGACCAAGATGCTAAGACCCTTTAGGGCGCCAGGAATCGATATAAGCAAAATATGCCCCAGCACATGGGCATTAAAGCAGAAATTACTACCTGAATTCCGCAAGTGCATATAAAAAGCCAGCGACAAAGCGGCCAGCGGAGCAGTAAGCAAACTGTAACCGAGTTCGGATGGCATCGTGTTTATAAAGCAAATCATAGACAAAAGCAAGCTAGCTTAACGGGCGCCATAAAAGAGATGCTAAGATCTGTGTGCCGCATGCTGCTTGCCGCTTGCCGCTTGAATGGCCGCAAGTGTCGTGGACAGGATGCAGCACGCGCTACGGTGGACGATGGGGAGTTGGGGCTGCAGTGGGCCCCAAAGCCAGAAAGCAAGTGGAAAGGGGACTGCACCGGGCCAGCCACTCGCTAAATATCAATAACATTTTTATTTATTTTGTTTGCGGGCATTTTGGCATTTTTGAGTGCATTTATTTTAACGTCCTAAGCCGAACGTTTTGTAAAACGTTTTGTCTGCTCCCGTATGTATGTTGCAGGTTCCCCCAGTTGCCTGTTGCCAGTAGCCAGTAGCATGTTGCCTACTGCCTGCTGCCTGCTGCCTGTTACGTACGAGTGCACGCCGAGATTTGCAGTAGCCATTGGCCCATTGGCATGTCGCGTGCAACTGCAGCTGCACTTGTCCCGAGCTCCATGGCTTCATGGCTCCGTGGCGAGCCGCACCATAGCCGAACACTACTCCTGGCAACAATAAATAATAAACCTTTTGTGGATTTTGGTCTTGATGGCGGTGGCGTTGGCCTGGCTACCGATCGGGCAAGATCAAAGTCCAATTGCCGCCATTGTTTGCTGCATGGAGCCGAGCCAGCGAAGGCGAATCAGCCGCCGATCGGGCAAGCAAATAAAAATGTCTGCAAAGGAGTCTGGTCGAACACTTGGAGAGTAGATGTGGCTTGTTATTAGACAAGTGCTAAATGCGGCATTTTATTCAATTTTAATTAAAAAGGGAAAATCGAGCGGAAGCTGACCTACAATAGCAGCAGCAGCAGCAACAGCAAAAGCAACAGCAACAACAACAGCAGCAATAGCAGCCTTGGTTACATGTAGGCATAAAAGTGAGACGGACAAGAAAAACCGGTGGCAGTAATTTTAATGCCGCTAAAAGGCAAAGTACGGCCACGCGGACAAACGGACAGTCAGACCGTCGGACGGATGGACGGATGAAGAGTGGCGGCATCGTTAAATTCTTAAAACATATTTTATGAGCAGCAACAAGAGGCAGCAAGCAGCAAGAAAATACGAAAAACGCTGCACGTTGACAAATTTGAAGGCCCGAAAGAGGTCGGCCAGGTCGCTTGGTAGGCGCCCAAAAGGAAAAGCAGCCTCATAAACGCTGGCGATTTAATTTAACGATTGTCATACTCATACTTAAAGCGAAAGGGTAAGAGACCAACAGCAGAAACAACGCTTGAATGTTTTTGGTCGACTTTCCGATGAGTTAACTGGAACTGCCAGTGAGCCATGGTCATGGAGGAAGCCACCCACATAAAACAACAAATGCTGCGCCATTGTCTCAGGCGCTGAAATTCACTTGAAAAAATCTCATAAAACCCCAAAAAGCAAAAAACAAAAATAAGTAAGGCAGAACAAATAAGAATGCCTCGCAGATAAGTGAACGACTTCGAAATGCGCTTTCAACAAGAAAGTGAAAAGTCAACCAAAGTCCAGACCAGAATAGAATGAACTGCAGAGTCGATATGATGGTGTTAGAAATGTTGGCTGGGCTGGGCGTATGTAAACTAGCTTGTCCAATTTGTTCAGTTGAGTGACATCATTGTAAGGCTCCCGCATCATAACTTAGCGAATATGCTTCAAGTGTAGAGCATTAACTGAAAAGCTACATTCGAATACATAAAACGGTATTGAAAAGCCCTAAACGAAAGCGGCCTGCGCTTCGACTGTTCGCTGAGCACCCAAAACGACATGGGCCCAGTTACTGATGAAGAAGAAAGAGCAGAGGAAGCAGAGCCACAGAGGCACAGATCAACAACGTTGATCACGCGCATGCGACGACATTCAATGTGATTTCGTTTGAAGAGCCGCGCACATGCGCGGGAGCAAAACAATCGCTTGACAGAGCCAACGTTGCCGTTGCCGTCGACGTTGCCGCTGACGTCGACGTCCACGTCGACGACATCACAGTGGCGTCGGAGCTCAAATTGGGTCGCCAGGCGCTGTTTAGGCATATCCCTTGGCGGCCACGCCACTGTCGGGGACAGTAGCTGCTCCTAGATGCGCGCTGCTAATGTTGCCCGACCGTTCAAAAAGTCAAAAGTGAGCCAGTGCAATCTGATAATAATCTGACAAACTGTCGCTGGCGTTTGACGGCGCATAAAGCGCACAAAGGCGGCCAGCGAGCAGGAAGAAATCAAATTTAGCCGAGCGGTACAGGGAGACTGGCCGAACAGAGCAGCCGACGGGGTTGGAGCGGGGTGAGCAGGGCTAGTGCAGAGAGCGGTAGCGATTGCCTATTCCTAATGATGACAATTTTAGCTGTAGCTGTAGCAGAACACGTAGAGCTCGACACTGGCAAGGGGTGCGAGGGGTGCGAGGGGCGAGTGCCTTCACCGGCAACGGCAGTCGCTGGCCTGTATTGAATTTTGAATGATTAGTTTGATTCGCGAGCGATCGGCAGATTGAGCCTGACTTTTAAATGTCGCAGTCGTTGAAGTTGGCGACGTCTTGGCCGCTTATTAGCCGCGCTAAATTGCACTAGGGACCCAATTTTGCAAAAGCCACGACAACGTCAGAGCCAGAGTCAGAGTCAGACTCAGAGTTAGAGTCAGAGTCGCAGTTAAAGTCGAAGCTGGAGTCGGAGTCGAACAAAATGTAACGTGTGTCAGTTTTAAGGCAAGCGTCAACTCTAATGAACTCTTGTGTGAATTTAGCTGAAGTCAATAAGCCAAGCGCTGTATATCAATTAAACTGGCAGACATTTGTTGCAGCTACCTGATCGTGGATCGTGGCTGCGGCAATGGCTTTTTGTGACGCCCACTTGTGGGCAACACGATGATCAATGAGCTGGAACTGTAGCTAGAGTTGAGGTTGTGCCTGTGGCCATTACTAATACCAGCTGAAGCTAGCCGGTCACATTGATGCACGTAGAAATATGCGAGCTTTATGTCCATGTCAAGTGCAACAATTACCACAATTGAACGATCGTGTGTCCGGTAGTCGCAGCAGCAATATCTGAGCCGCCATAATACCCTGTGCCAACTGGCCAATCCCATTGCAAATTGAATAAGAACATTATCACTGCTACAAGCCGAGTCGGGACGGGCCGAGCCACAAGGCTACAAGACAATAATAATCAAGATCAATTGCAATTACAAGCACAATGAATGCATTGCCTTCAACTTGACTCTCTGGCTATGACTTTCAATTGGATATGGACTTGGACGGGCAGTGCCTATCGATCTACCAGGCAGGCGACGTTGCCCACTTTTGCCAATGCTTGCTCGCAGGAAGTGAGCCGTGTGTCCGTGCGTCCCTGGCTAGACATGGATCAGACATCTGGACGTACACTATGTTTGATATGATTTGCTGCTACATCTTGCTGCCCAGACGGAGACAGAGACAGGCAGGCCAGCAAGCAAGCTACTGGCCTCGTTGTCGTTTTCATCTTGTGGTCGCTCCTGTTGCATGACGCGACTAATGCGCAAAATTCACACAATTCATCATCATGCTACAGCTTGGACACTAACAAGCCCAAATCATTTTTACCGCTAGCGTTTACAGTGGTTACAATCACTGCAGTCTGCAGCTGAAAAAAGAAACATATTTCAAATTAATAATAAAATTATTAAATATTGTAACGACTTTAAAATAAATAAAATCAAAGAACGATTTATATGTATTTATTCATTTTTTATTTTTAATAAAATATTGACCAAACAAGAGTCGAAATAAACAAAACCTAAATAAATCATAAACATAAACTTAAATATACTTATAATAATAGTAAAAAAGAAAGGATAATTAAGTCATGAATTTAATCAATTCGATGGGGATATATATACGCCTCAATTCCCAATCATATATGACCAGTGAAATTATTGTCCCAAACATACAATATTGTAATAATTATTTAAATTATGAGAAGAAGAATAAATATTTAGATGAGAATTGTAGGGACAGAAAATATAAAAAAAAAGGTAGCAATTGCAGTGTGAGAAAAAAAGGCAAAGGATATATTAGATAAATTATAAATATTTTCATTATTTAGTATTAAAATGTATATATCGGCATTAAATAATGTGTTTACCAGGGTAATATTTGTTTCTTTTATGTTTCATTTGGTATGAAAATAAAAAAGAAAACTTTTCTTTTAGAACTTCATGTTGTTGAATAATGTTTCTTATATTGGTAATCAAATGTTCAACTAAAAGGTTTACATATTCTATCTTTTCTCTCTTTCTCTCTCTTTTCTATATATTTATTTATTTATTATGAATTCATTATTCATTGGATCTCATAACTGAGAGTTTTTAAGTTCTATTTTTGCATAATATTTTCTAAACGATTTCAGTTTTGGAAACTTTTTATCTGTGATCATGGACCACTGTGCACGAAGGTTGACCGATGTATCTACTTACTTAAGCGCTATAATTGTTTAACGAGCGTTCAAAACGCAGCGACTCCAGTTGAAACTAAGGCGCCTTTTTATGGCAAATGTGCAAGGTGATTGACAAGCAATCAGAATGGGTATATGGGAAGGTAATCTATGCAATATCAATATGAGTTACATGGCGAAATGCAGCTCACTTATGTCTGTAATTGTGTGTACGTACGTTCGTATGCTGGCGTTGCTGCGTGGGCACTTGAGAACGCAGTTCTTAACTGGGATTCGTTTTTATTACACGAAAATTTGTAGCATTTTGTGATTTCCGCGGAATAGATACATCTATGAAGCGCGTCTATAAAGAGTTACGCCCGCCCGCCTGCTTTGGTCAGAGCGACGGACTCCAACTCTGACTCCGACACCAGCGTCGACGCCGACGTCGACGTCGCGGCTCTTGATGTGATTTCGTAGAAGTGACCGCTGATGGACTATTGCGTATTGCTGTTGCGCGGTAGGTACAACAGCAACAGCAACAGCAACGGCAATACCATTGGCCAACATGCTACGGTGGCGGTCTAAACGACCTACAGTCAAGCCAAGTCCAAGTCGTAGTTGGAGTTGAGTCTCGAATCGAGCCCGTCATCATTTCATTGTTGCCATAAACTTGCATTTATGATGACTTACGGGTCAGTTTTCCTTTTGTTTTTCAGTCGTCGTCAAACCAAAGCACTTAATGTCGCACATGAGCTACAAATGCGATGGCAATGGCTATGGCGACGACGACGACGACGACGACGATGGCGATGGCGATGGCTCCTCCACGCACTTGAAGCGATTCTCGCGTCAACGGCGCTGGTGATGGTAGTGGCGGTGGCGGTGGAGGAGTTTCAGTTTAACTCTATCCCCAGGCCTGGGCCTGGGCCTGGGCTTGGGCTTGGGCCTGGCCCTGGTCTTCTGCCGAGTTGTTGGAGTTGTAGTCTTTTCGGTAGTTGCGGCCAGCTCAGCCTGGCAGTTATTGTAGTTGTTGTATTCGTTGTTTGTTCTTGTATGTTAACCTTTTGTTTTTACCTGATTTCGGCGTCGTCGACGGCGACGGAACAAAAAGTTACCAAACGCATTCGCCCTCAATGTCACAACAACAATAACAACAGCAACATATCGTGGCTCAGTCTTGATGTTGTTGTCGTTGTTGTTGTAACATTCGTAGAAATCACAAGTGGCAAGCGCGCTTCATTGTGGGAACTGTTTTTGAAGTTGGCTCGCTGTCGGTTCAAGTATCTGCCCTTCGACCCTCCCTCACACACACTCGCTCATAGCTTCCTCTACCTCTCTCTCTCTCTCTCTCTCTCTCTCTCTCTCTCTCTCTCTCTCTCTCTCTCTCTTTCTCTCTCTGTTTCCCTCTCTCTCTTTTTGTGCGTGTGACTGTGTGCTGTGTTTTGGGCCACTTCACATTTGGACTCTAATATCCTTTTGAAATTGATTTGATTAACCTTTTGATGATCGATGATAATGAATATTTATTAACTGTTCGTCGGGTGCCACAATTTCCCACACTCTGTTGTCGAAACATGTCATAAAGTGAGCATTATAAACATTAATTAATTAATTTTTTCGATGCAAATATAACGATGGATATCGAGAAGACGGTTTCCTGCGACAGCAGTTTTCATTTCAAATAACTATCATTAAAACTAGAAAACATAACAGATTTTTTTTATTATAAATAAACTGTGGCTAATTGGGTGTTGGTCGGCCGTGGATCGAAAATAGAATACTAATACGATTAATTAAGCGTCTTAGTTTTCGGTTTTATTGCTCAATTTGGTAGTAGTACGAAAGCCGCTGCGACAAATACAACTACAATACAAAAAAAAAAAAAAAAAACCATAAACAAAATATAACAAAAATGACAATTTATGAAAAAAAATATAAAAAAAAAAACAACAAGAAAATACTCATAATAAAAGAGCCCAACCCGAATCCGTTTATTGGGGGTTTCGTTGGTTTAAGGGGGCCAGCATTTGCATAGATTCGTTAATTAAATGTTTTTAGCCCTGATTTTTATCAGAAGAGATAATTAAGTTGCATATGCCAAAGGAGCGCTCTGCTTGCTGCGTGATAAACATTTTATTAATGAGGTTTTATGAACCGAATCCAAATACACAAACCCAAAAAAAATACAACTGCAAAAAACTTGCTTAAAGCACCGGGAAAAAACACATGTTGGGGCCATTTAGATAGAATGCGAGCTGCGCAATCGAAGCACCGAACCTGGCCAAGGTTGTAATCCATTAAATATGGTAATCTCCAGATAACGATAGCAGCGAATGCTGCTGACGATTAATCTACTTAGATTGAGATATCAATGCTGACTCTGAAGATCGAGTCTTAGGGCGGATCGAGTAATCGTTACATTTGTAAAAACTAGGAGTGCCAATTGACTTGGCTGGGACTGCGACTATGTTTGGGAACTGATTAACACATGTATCATCTTTTATTTTATTTATTTTCTCAGCAAATATAAAACTGGATACGAAAACGACTCAGATGAGATCCACGAGATAAGCAGACAAGCGTAATCAAATATGTTTATCATAAATATTTAAATGAAAATAAAGACAATTTCCGATTATAATCGAAGCCTTTTGTTTGCCTAGGCTTATCGGTTCGATCTATTATAGATCTCACTTATAACACCTGCCTGCCATTAAACTTCCCTAATGCTCCATAGATAGCGGGTCATGCGTCGTGACATTACTCCAAAACCGAAATCCGAAAAACGAAAGACTAAAAACCGCCGGATATATAAGTTAAACACTTTATTGACAGCCAAATCGTCGCACGCCGCAGGTAACCAAAAATCGTATTGCTAAACGTAGATGGGGTTTTCGAGTTTTAGGCATACGCAGAGAGCGTTGGGTGGCTTTCCGTTCGGTTCGGTACGGCTCGGATATTTGATATGAATGCATTTGCATAAATATGAAATTTATCAACGCTGTGCGCTGAAATGGATGCTGATTGAACTCATTTGGCTATTCAAAGATTCGGCGCATTATGTTATATGCCGATGCCACATCATAATAGGCACACACGCATACACATGCGCACTCACTCATACATACAGTTACATACACTGACTTGGTTCGTTTATTGAAACAAAGGCAGTTTCAATAAATGGACATGAACACGACAACTAACACCATTAGCTCCACTTTAAATTGTTAAATTATTCAAACACTAATATGGTGCAAAAATAACACACCGCCAGCCACACAAGAGCAACAACAATGACAGCAACAACAACGGCTAACGATAAAACACCAATTTGTCTGTCATTTTTGGTCAATTTCATACAATATTTTAATGGTCAGTTGGCCAGTCTCTTTAGCACAGAGTGTAAGTATGTGTGTGCTTTTGCTCTATAGATGCTGCATGGACGACTCATTTGTGTGGACATCAAACAAATTACTTTATCAACAGCAACAACGAGCCAAAAGCTGTTGATGTGCTGTTTATGCATCATCCATCGCCCGGTCCCTCGTCGACATGCTCTAACCCTCGCCCTCTCTAGCCCTCTCGCTCGCTCTTTGGCATACACCTGCCGCTCTCTCCCTCACAATTAGCATACTGCGGCGGGGTGTGGTTGCCTAAATGACAACCAGCTAAACAAGCAGCCAGCCAACCAACCAACCAGCATCTGGCAGCCAGCCATAAAGTGGACCACCAACAGCAGCAGCAGCGACGGCAGCGACAGCAGCAGCAGCAGCAGCAGCACCCGCCGCACCGCTGAACCACAGACAAATTAACTTTCAGTTGTTGTCGTTTTCGTCTTGGTTTACAGTATCGATAGTGAGAATTCCAATATATATATATATATGTTTTTTTTTTTTTATTAACAAGCTAGGAAATTAGCGAGGGAAATCATAATTTGATGGCCAGTCTTTTATTTGTTTTTATTTCATTGTCAAGTTTTGAATCTTTAGCTTTGTTTCGGGCTTATAAGTATGTTTCGGGTAACATGATATGCTGGACACTCTCCAACTAGCGAATGATATATGCGATTGATGGGCATAAATTTCCATTTGCTGTCGTAAAATGTACCCCCATCGATGATGGCAGAGCTCAACAATTTTGACATTTATTTCAAAATTAGTTTTAGAAAGCAAACACACACACGCGGCACACAAAAAGGTATCGTATTTTATTTGATGCCCCCTCTCATCCATATCGCATATTCATAGCCGTGCGCAATGTTTCAGCTCAAAACGCGCCCATTCAGCTGCTAATTAGACAGATAAGCGCGGCTTAAATACACGCCACTTAACTAGATCCACACAAATATACATCTAATAAATATACATCTGATCCAAATTCTGATGAGCTTACTTTTTATTTTGAGTTGTGTGTTTATTCGAGACACACGCTTCTCTCGGCCTCTCACTATGGCTGGCGAGTTGTGTCAGGTGTCCCATGTCTCGTGCGCTGGCTCGGTTTCAATAATAAAGACATAGTCATATATTTATGTTTTAAATCGATTTCACGTTATGTGTGTATGTATATAGAGAGTACCATATACAACCAGTTCTTTTTCCATTGAATTTCAGTCATGTTGATGGCTGGAAACTCGTTGTAAAAGCCAAACTATAATTTTGTCATTTTTGAAATTTATTTTATGAGCAGCAACTTTTTTGTTTAAATAATGCCCAAGTAGTCACATAATTCATGCAAAACTCTCTGCCACAATTATGCTAATTTTAATTGAAAGATTTTTGTTACCGTTGCCGCCGACGCTTTGACGTCGTCGTCGGCATCGGCATCGGCGTCGTCGTTGGCGTCGCAGTCGACGTCTTGAACTTGTACAAAGAATTTTTCAGAGTTTTGTTGTTGTTGTTTTTCTTTTTTTTTTGGTTAATGTTGCTGCGATCCGTTGTTTGGCTTATTTATTATATATTATACTGTTGTTGTTTTGTTATTTTTTCTCTCGTTGTCAGGGGCAGCTTTCGTTGTTCTGTTAAAAAATCAAAGCATAGCCTATAATTAAAGTATCATATAGCACTCGCGGGCTGCGCATGAAACTGTCAAAATATTTCCCTGCACCCTCCAGAAGACCGTCGTTATCTAGCTTAGCTGAGCTGAGCTTAGCTTTGCCTGGCCATAATGATTAGCCGGTCATTAGTTGGGTCAGACTCGGTCTGAGTCTCAGCTCCAGTCGAGGGATTCATTTGAAAAGCCTTTAAGCCAAAACATATTCCGTTTTGTCTGTTCTTGGGTCCGTTCTCTTATGGTATGCACACATCTGTATGTATGTATGTTACGTGCTTTTGTATTTGGCCGGGGGTGCAGCCTAATGATGCCACAAATTTTTATGCACACATGCCCATAATTATGTGAAGGCCCAGCACTTGGCTCGGCCGGGACTTGGCTCGGCGCGCGGCACGCAAATGCACCCACAATCAGCCGAAGCTATTCAAGACCCGCTACGAGCCCGATACAGTTCCAGCTCCAGCTCGAACACAATGGCGTCGGTTGGGGGCTGCCCGTTTTGTATAGATATCTGCAGTTCGCATCTATTTATGTAAAACAAGCACTTTGGCTCGTGTGTTGTTCGCTATGTTTTATTTGGTATTGTTTTGACGGCTTGTGTTTTCGACTGTCTTCAGATTTATAGCGCCAAAACATTTGAAAATCAATTAGGCGGCTGGCGGTCTACGGCTCAATGGACGACACCTGCTGATAAGCAAGTGACAAAACGAAAAAATAAGTTTATCTTGAAAGAGCCCATTGGCGGTTGCTAAGTTTCTCAGTAAATAAATTTGCATTGTTAGCGTGCAGCGGCGTCGCCTCAGAAGGGGTGCTATAAGAGGGCAGACGTCGCAAGTCCAAAACAAAATATATTTATATTTTATAAATGCACTGCAGCTGCTCTTCCCCGATATCATTCTCTTCTTCAACTTTAGCTTTTTTTTTTGTGTTCTATCGAACATTCACTTACACATAGTCTTTGGCTGAACCTTTCACTTGTGCTGCTGCTCATATTAAAATTACTTTCTACTTTTCATACCCTGGACCCATTTAAAATGGGAATTCAGGGTATAATGGTTTTGTGAAAATTTATGTAACAGGCAGAAGTAACGTCGAGATTTCGGAAACTAAAAAAGCCAGAGAGTTGACATTTTAAACGAATACTCGTATGTTAGTTACTCAGTAAGAGTTTATTTTGTTTTTTTCGTTAACTCATCCCATTTCCTAATTATCGATAAGACTTCGATAGGTTTTTTGAGCGTAACTTCTACACCGTTTTAGAGACTTCAGATTTGTATATTTAGAATAGATATTATGGATACTCAGATTTTGTAGTTTTCAGATCAGAAAAAAAACGCTTTTCAAATACTAGAGACTGCCAAATAGACACATATAGATGCTATTAATATATTCTGAAAGTTCCATGAAGATCGTACATCTAGAAATGGAGTTATAAGCGTCCAAAGTATAGTCCGACCCACCCCCAAGCCAAGTCTGCAACTGCGCGGTTAGCAGAGTGAGCGCCAATGAGTGCGTAAAGAAGAAGAGTATTAGTTTTTTTGCAGCGTTCAGGGTATCTCGTAGTCGAGCTGTCTCGACTAGAGCATTCTTACTTGTTGTGTTCTTGTTTATGATTTTGTTGTTTGTAATTTTTAGGAGCCCTTCTAGTCACGCCTCTGCAACGATTATTGGTATATATAGTATTGTATATTGTATATTACGCTCTTTTGGGGCTATCTCGTTGTGCATATCAAATTTCATTCATTTCGACCCGTTAGCCGAATTTCGGGCTGCTTATGTATAGCGATCGAGAAATGCGCGCCTGGGAAGTCGCGACTATTTAAATCGAAATTAATTAATGATCGGAGAGATGCTGACACTCCTCCCGCATAATGAGCCCCAAATACGGCCACATCTTAGATAGGCTTATATACATACATACATACATGCATACAGATAGAGGCTCAAAGCAATATACACATATTTAAATCGAGTGTTTCTTTTCATTTGGTATTTACGGCAGCAGGTAAGCTGCGAGTTTATGGCTGTGTTCCCAGGCTTGTTTTCAGAGGCTTTTGTTAATAATATTAAATTAAATTAAAATATGTATATATACATATATATTTCTGTTGTGCTCAGCCTTGTGACTACCGTTAGGGCTAAATGAATTTTCAGACACATCGAAAACAAAGATACGGCGACTGGCCAAAAGCCAATCAAACCGTGATGAACAATTTATATGCTTTTATGCAAATACGCCCATATAGTTTAGGCATGTGTGTATAGCTGTGAGCCCGCTTCGTCTTTAGAAATTGTAATTTATTAAATAAAATAAATGTTTATGAGCTTTTAATAAAACGCGCCACAATAAAATACTTAAAGTTTATATAAGCTGTCTCTAACAGCCGCAAGCGGCTCAGCTCGCCAGACATTTTGGCAACAAGCTGGCGAGCTGGCTCACATACACACGATCCGCATCCAATTCCAGAGATATTTTTAGCACAGCTCTCACTCTGAAGGAAGCGCTTTAAGTTGGCCAAAGGCAAAAGCCGGCGGAAATTCACTGTCAGTCGCTCAAGTCGCTGCCTCTGCTGCCGCCGCTGCTTCTGATGCTGCTGTTGGCGTTGCACTTGCCACGCAATTCTATAGGCGACACTGGACCACGTTGGTTTGACGTTGTCAGGTGTCAGCAACAATGCGACGATTTCATCGACGATGCTACGTCGCTTTGGCATGCAAATGCCCAAATAGGCAATTGTGCTTGTGTGTGTGACGATCTCTCAATCTTCCAATAGTCCAGTCCTGCACCCAGTTCCCAGTCCCCATTCCAGTCCCAATCTCAATTGCAATCGCAATCGCAATATGCCAATCTGATGGCCTTGATATCGACGCCTAATTAAAATAATAAGCCTACTCGGATTACAATTCAATTCAACTTGTTCTTACGTCGTATCGTTCTCTTATTATTTGGCAATTGCAGATAGAGAAAGAGAGAGAGTGAGAGAGAGATAGAGGCAATATATGCAAGCTGAATGTGCAACAACTTTCGCAGTCGATTTCACTATTTACGTGGACGCGAAACATATTCGAGCTGCCACATTAATTATGAAAAATTATGTACGAACGGTGGCCTGGTTGGGGGCTGTGTGTGCCAGCCAAGTTAATTACAAGTTGCGCCCACTATAAATGCCACACGGCTGGGAGCGAAGGGCGAGCACCAGATAGATCGAACCCAATCAAGCAACGCACAATGGACTTTTCATTTTGTTGCCAGCGACAAATATGACAGGTAGAATATGTGATAGACTAAGAGATGCTCTGTACCAAATCTAAAGTTTTTGTTAGTTATAAAACGAGCCCAACTCGGAAATCCTAAGATAATATTATAATAATATTATAATATAATAATTACTAAACTTCTTTCTGATATTTTAAAATATTAATACATTATAAATATTTTCTCGACGATCTCAAATGCAAAAGTATATAAGTATATAAGAGTATTTTCTTAGCTTACAGATTTAGAGTGCATATATTGAAGATATTTTTAGCAAATTTTTAGCATAACTCTATTTATAGCACAAATGTAATTAACATTTCATATGCTTCACAGAGCCTTAAGATTACAGGGGATGACGTCTTCTTTGTCTGAGTCATGCAGCGTCTGCGATTAACTTACAAATTGGGATTAGCGGGACACCAAGGTAGCAGCAGATGATTCCCACTCCGATTCCCACTCCGACGCCAACTGCGTCGCGGATGGTACATGAGACCCTGTTGGGGACCTTGGAGCCGACGGCTTTCAGCATTGTCACAATTAAAAGCGCGTTCTACGCATTCATTTTTCATAATTTAACACGCTGCCCCCGCAAGGCTGGGGCAACAAAGGGTTAAACATAAAGAGTATTGAGCGTGTAGAGCAGACTCATTAGATTTTCCATATCTAATTATGTTTGAAATATTTGATTAATTATAGGCGGCTTGATTGATTGAGCGCGCTGGACAAAACACCTTGCAGCCACAGGCTCTGAAGTGGCCCAGAGCCACCGAGCCAGCGAGCCAGCAACTGAGCGATCCACTGAGCCACTGAGAGTGCTCAGTCTCCCGCCTGGCAATGAAAAATGCAACGGCAAAGAATACACAACAACAACAACAACAACAGCAAAAGCAACAACAATGGCTGCATGTGTTGTTGTCGGCATTGTGTTGTTGTTAGTTCGAGACGCCACAGCTTGCGGTGGCAGCAACTGTTGCTGCTGCCGCCTGGAAGTTGCTGCATGTCAAAGTTGTGTTGTTGCTATTGTTGATGTTATTGTTGCCGTTTCCATTGCTGTAGCTGTTGCTGTTACTGTAGTTGTTGCTGTTGCTGTTACCGCTGCGCAGCTGTTTGATTGATTGCCAATTGAATATTTGTGCCTTGCGTGATGTACGCTGTGCTGTCTAACAAAGGCTTCGCATGTCTTTGAGACATGGTCAAGTCCATTGATAAAAAGTAAGAGAAAAAGATTTAAAATGAAAACCAAAGCCATATGTTTTCGGCTAATCAATGCTGGACAGATTTGCACCGCTAAATGCAACAATTTCCTGCCAGCAGTAGCAGAAGCAGCAGCAGCAGCAGCGGCAGCAAAAGCAGCAAATTCGTTTGACAGTTTTGCATTGCCGCCGCACACACATAAATAAATAAATAAATACGCAAAATGTGTAGCGCCTGACAGGCGGGGCACTAAATTTATGGCGGCACAAGGACACAGACGTCACACAGCGGAAGAACCAGCCAGCCAGCCAGCCAGCCAGCTAGCCAGCCAGGAGGATGAGGAAAAAAGCATTGCTGACATGTTAAACGACTGTGGCTAAACGGAAAAAGAGAGAGAGAGAGAGAGAGAGGGACAGAGAGGGAGGGAGACCAGCAGAGCGGGTGAGTGTGACAGAGAGTAGGGCAGAACGAGAAAGAGAAGGAAGTACGGCAAATCGAAAGCATTCGATTTAGCCAAAAGATACGAATTAATTAAGCAGCATGCGGCAGATACGCTAACTTAATCCATTCGCGCTATAAATCAAATTGCCAAGCAGCAAGTGCTGTTTTGGTCGCTTTGGCTGCTCTGGGCTGCCAGGAAGGTGGTTGGTTGGTTGGCCAATTGCAATTGGGGCTCAAAGGTGCCGGCTACAATTTGCTCAACGCCCAAACCACTTGGGTTGTTGCTGGTGTGGCGAGGTCTTGTAGGATTTAGGAATCGCATAAGAAGTCCATTAATTATCAACGGGTTGAATGAATACACATATTATTTAGAGCAACCCGAACATGTTGCAGCCTCATCATCATTACATCAGCATCATCATTATTATCATCATCGTCGCCATTATCATTAAAACATGACCCACTCTTTAGGATGCTCTACGCAACATCATGCTGTCAGTCAGCTGGCAACATGTTGCTGCCGTCGCCGTCTTTGGTGTCTGGCAGCAACACTTAGCGTTTGTTTATCGCGCCAGCACGAAATGTTGTTGCCAGGCGCTGTTGCTGACGCTGCTGTTGCTGTAGCTGTTGTTGTAGAGCCGCCGCCCACTTTGTTAGACTGCAAACCGTTAGTTTTGCCACCGCCGCCACGCATGTTGGCCACTTCACGCGTTATTTACAGTTGGTCGGGTGTGCGA